>CM061275.1:12500-1293750 GCA_030848825.1 Tadarida brasiliensis | reverse complement strand
CCAGAGGCTCCTTACACTATCCTCATTTTTTGGGACTCTTATTGTTGCTGTTCTGACTGGGTCTTTTTTGCTTCCTTATATTCCAAACTGATCGTTTGCTTCTCAATTCACGCATTCTAGTATTGCTTCCCTGTAAATGAATCCTTCTTTCAGTTAGTGCCTCCTTCATTTCTGACTGGTACCATATTATGCTCTTGAGTTCCACATTCATTCCCTTCAGCATCTTTATAACCACTCTTTGAACTCTGTCTCTATTAGATTGCTTATCTCCATTCCCTTTATTTCTTTTCCTGGAGTGTTGTTCTGTTCCTTCATTTGGAACATGTTTCTTTGTCTCTTCATTTCGGCTGCATCCCTGTGTTTGTTTCTATGTATTAGGTAAAGTTGCTATGTCTCCTGGGCTCCCTAGACTATCCTGTAGTAGGTATCCTGTAGGATTTAGTGGCACAACCTCCCTGATCACCCCAGCTAGTCCCTCAAGTGCACCCCTCTTGTGGACTGTACATGTTTCTGTGGTAATTGAGGCTTGATTGTTGTTGGCATGTCAATGGGAGGGATTTACTCAGGCTGATCAGCAGCAAGGAATTGCTCTGACCACTGACCACTGACCTCTGACCACCCTGGAGGATCAGCTGTACAGGGGCCCACACCACAGAGCAAGACTTACTTCAGCAGGGCTCTGGTACCCACTGAGTCCACTCCTTGAGTGTGTCACTTTTGGAGTTGATTGGGTGGTGGTTCTTCGATGTGGTCTGAAGCTGTCCACTGAGTGTGCTGGCTCTGGGGCAAGGTCAGCCAGTGCCTGTGTTCTACCTGGGGCCACCAGGCATAAGCTGCAAAGTGATCTGCAGATCACTTTTGGGCTAGGCTTGGAGGTGCCCAGCAGAGCCAAGATTGGAAACAAGGCTGGCTGCTTCTAGTGCCAGACCTGGGGCCAGTTAGCAAGTGGTATGATGCCCAATGAGGCCAGATGCTGCTTGTTTGAGAGAATTTTAAAAATCTAAAGCATAAGCCAATACTTGCCAATCCCATGGTAAAGCCACTGGAAATAGCTTGAGTGGGCCCAATAGTTGGGTGGGACAGGGCCTCAGGGAATCACCAGGGTAGGGCAAACAGTGTGAGCCAGGTTGCTGAAGTCCCAGATATGGTGACCCTCTGAGTGCCCTGTGCGGGAAGGGCTCACCAAAAGGACAACAGCCTCCTGCAGCATGTCTGTCCTGGAGAATGTTGACTCTCCAGCTCTTGCCCAGATGACAAACAACTCAGTTCCTCCACTTACGTCTTTGGTGCCTTTCAAGCTGCCTTGCCCACTCTGGAGCCCAGAATGAGTGAGTCTGACTAAGTCTGTGAGCCAGCCCTTTAAGAGGAACTGTCTGGGCTCCTGTAGCCTCAGCCTCCTTCAGCCTTAGTTTCCATTGATTTTACAGCCAGAAGTGATGAGGATTCTCTTCCTGGCACTGGAACCCTGAGCTGGGCATCTGGTTTGGGACAAGGAATCCTTACTCCATTTTTCCACTTTTTTTCAGATAGAGTGGAAAGGAGAGAGAGGAAGAAAGAGAGAAACATCAACATGAAAGGGACACACCGAGTGGCAGACACAATCTAAGCATGTGCCCTTGATCGAAACCCAATGCTTTACTCATTGGTTCATGGGCCGACGCTCTAACCACTGAGCCAAACTGGCAGGGCCCCCTTTGATTTTTATCTGCCACTCATGGGTGTGGGACCAGGCCATCTACCTCCACTCTCCTACCAATCTCCCTGTGGCTTCTTCTTTACTCTCCGAGTTGTAGGACTTCCATTCATCTCGAAATCAGGTGGTTCTGCATGATGTTTCTTCTGTAGTTTAGTTGTAATTTTCATGTTGTGGAAGGACGTGAGACCATGGTTACCTAGGCCACCATCTGGACCTGAAGTCTATCAGGAATCATATTGTTGTTTTTTGTTAGGAATCATGTTTTTAATAAAGAGTTTTTATTTATAATTGTAACAAAAGTGGATCCAATATAGGTATTTAAGTTAGATCTACATTTTGCTATTGTAGATTTTACTATGATGAAGAGCATTAAACATCAACCTTTGTGTTAATGCCTCATGTTTTTTCTTTAAGAGTAATTCCTGCTACTGGAATTTGTGGGTTGAATGATAATACATTTTTAAGGCATCTGATTATATATATATATATATCTGAATTATATCCAGAAATATTTACATGTATAAGAACGAAAGTATGTTATTATTAATACCATTATAATTTATTTAAATTTTATTATTTATTTTATTTTAAAATTGTCTATAATTAGGATTAATAAGCAACAAATACCCCCCAAAATAAGTGGAACTATATTCCCACTCAGCAAACTTTTGGAATTTCAAACATTCAGATAATTTAAAAGTACAGAGTGCGAAGGACTTCAGCTCAGCTCTGAGTGAGGCGGGAGCCCTGGAGGTTGAGTAGAGGAGTGAAGGGATCTGAGTCGGGACAGTTCTGGCTGTGGTGTTGAGCAGAGACGGAAGGGGCACCAGTGGACTTGGGGAATCAGAGAGGAGGGTCCTGCGTTGATCAGATGTGATGAGGAAGTGTGAACCTGGCTGTTGCAGGCAAGTGTGGGAAGGTAGAAGGCTCTGAGTACATTCAGATAGTAGAGCCAAGGATTTCATGTTGGCTGGGATCAAGGTGTATATACTTAACATTACATAGCTTAGAGGGTATTTTCCTGGTTGATATTAAAGGTTAAGAGGGGGAGAAAATGGCGGCAGAGTGAATGGAAGCTACACAGACGATCTCCCAGGACCAAACGGGAATTACAACTAAAATTAAGACAAATCATAGTCAAAAAGCAACAGAAAAGTAGCGGGAGAGGACCATACTTCCAGGGACACTGAAGGAGCCTGGTAGGATCTGCGGAGGCACATGAGGGTGGCTGGGAGCCCAGGGACAGCAGCGGCCTTAGCTGTGAGCAGGGCGCCCGCCCTTGGGGTTAACATCCCCAGCAGCTCCACATACACAGGCCAGGACAGAGCACTAAATAGCTACAGCCACTCACCTAGGGCTCCGGCAGAGGGAAGGCGGACTGGACTGGAACTCTGTGGGGACACCTGGGATTTGGAGGGTGCTCAGAGTTTGTGCTGAGCTGCGACCACAAAGGACGGTGGCCAGCTTGCTCCTTCCCGGTTACACAGACCAGCAGTCAAGCTTGCTCCTTCCCAGAGCTGTGGCAGCCCCTCCCTCAGAGATTCCCAGATGAGGCAAAGAAATGCAAATTGAGGCTCATTAACAACCAGCATTGGCCCCACCCTCGGGAAATCCTCTTACACTATAAACACCTGAGGGAGTTTCTCATTCAACTAAGACCCTAAGGCTTTTCAAGTAACTGAGGCTAATAGCCTCCAGACAAAAAGCTAGAGCATAACTGAACCTTTCCTGAGCTGGCAAATCTACCCAGAAAAGTGAAACTTGACAGTGGTGTTTAAGGAGGGCCTTCCATGCTCATCCAAACCCAGTAGAGGGAGCCACAAATAGCAGAACACCAACACCCACAGGGAAAATTTGGCAGGCTCCAAAACCCACTGAAATAGCCAAAATAGTGAAACAAAGAAACAGATCCCAAAGGAAAGAACAAGAGAACACTACCGAAGATGAGATAAATGAAATGCAGTTAAGCAAATTATCAGAGGTAGAGTTCAGAGCCATGAACTTGAGGAAACTAAACAGCATGAGTAAGGGCATCAACACCTTGAGTAAAGATATAGAAACACTGAAAACCAACCAAGTGGAAATGAAGAATGACATAGCAGAAATAAAGAACACATTGGAAGAACTGACCAGCAGAGTAGAGGAAGTGCAGGACCGGATCAGTGAATTAGGAGACAGAGTACAAAAAAATCAATCAATCAGAAAACCAAAAAGAAAAAAAAATTAAAAAGCAGGAAGATAGCTTAAGAGAACTGTGGGACAACTGGAAACGTAATAACATTCGCATCATAGGAGTCCCTAATGAAGAAGAAAATGAGCAAGGGTTAGAGAATATAGTTGAAGAAATAGTGAAAGAAAACTTTCCTAACCTGGTGCAGGAAGAAGGAATTCAAGTTCAAGAAGCACAGAGAGCCCCAAGTAAGAAGAACCCAAACAGGCCCACACCAAGACATATAATAATTAAAATGCCAAAAATTAAAGACAAAGAGAGAATCCTAAAGGCAGCAAGAAATAAGCAACAGGTTACCTACAAAGGAACCCCCATAAGGCTATCATCTGACTTCTCAACAGAAACACTACAGGCCAAAAGGGTATGACATGAAGTAATCAAGGTCATGAAAAACAAGGATCTGAATCCAAGACTACTCTATCCAGCAAGGCTATCATTCAAAATAGAAGGTGAAATAAAAAGGTTCCCAGACAAAAAAAGGCTAAGGGAATATATTAGCACCAAACAAGCACTGCAAGAAATGTTAAAAGGACTGCTGTAATTAGTAGAAAAAATAGGAAGAAAAATAAACCACACTGAACAAAAATGGCAATAAATAAGTACATATCAATAATCACCTTAAATGTAAATGGATTGAATGCTCCGATAAAAAGACACAGAGTAGCTCACTGGATAAGAAAGGATGATTCACATATATGTTGTTTACAAGAGACCCACCTCACACAGGGTGAATGTAAAGGGATGGAAAAAAATCTTCCAAGCAAACAGAAAGGAAAAAAAAAGCTGGGGTAGCAATACTCATATCTGATAAAATAGATTTCAAATTGAAGACCATATCTAGAGACAAAGAAGGTCACTACATAATACTGAAAAGGTCTATCCAGCAGGAAGATATAACCTTGGTAAACATATATGCACCCAATATAGGAGCACCAAAATATATTAAAAATCTTCTGGAGGACTTCAAAGGAGAAATCGACAGCAATACAATCATAGCAGGAGACTTCAACACCCCACTGACATCACTGGATAGATCATCTAGACAAAAAATTAACAAGGAAACAGAAATTCTAAATGAAGCACTAGATCAAATGGATTTAATAGATATATACAGAGAATTACACCCCCAAACAGCAGAAATCACATTCTTGTCAAGTGCACATGGGACATTCTCAAAGATAGACCATATGTTGGGGCACAAACTAAGTCTCTACAAGTTGAAGAAGATTGAAATCATATCAAGCATCTTCTCAGATCACAATGGCATGAAACTAGAAATCAATTGCAACAAGAACATGCAAAGACATTTGAAGACATGGAGGCTAAATAGCATGTTATTGAACAATGAATGGGTTACAATGCAGATCAAGAATGAAATAAAAAACTTCCTGGAAACCAGTGAAAATGAACACACAACAACGCAAAATCTATGGGATGCAGCGAAAGCAGTTCTGAGAGGGAAGTTTATAGCACTACAGGCCCACCTCAAGAAAGAACAAAAATTTCTAATTGACTACCTCACCTCACAACTTAAAGAACTAGAAAGCAAACAAAAAGAAAACCCTAGAGCAAGTAGAAGGAAGGAAATAGTAAAGATCAGAGCAGAAATAAATGACATAGAGACCAAAAAAACAATTCAAAGGATCAATGAAACAAAGAGCTGTTTTTTTGCAAAGATAAACAAGATTGATGGACCCTTAGCTAGACTCACCAAGAAACAAAGAGAGAGAACCCAAATACAAAAAAATCAGAAATGAAAGAGGAGAAGTGACAACTGACACCACAGAAATACAAAGGATCGTTAACAAATACTATGAACATTTATATGGCAACAAATTCGACAATCTAAGCGAAATGGACACATTTCTAGAAACACATAGTGTCCCAAAACTGAACCGGGAAGAGATAGAAAACTTGAGCAGGCCAATAACAACGAAGGAAATTGAAGATGTAATCAAGACCCTCCCAGCAAACAAAAGCCCAGGCCCTGACGGCTTCACGGGGGAGTTTTACCGAACATTCAAAGAAGAGCTAACACCCACTCTCCTCAAACTATTCCAAAAAATTCAAGAAGAAGGAAGACTTCCAAACTCGTTTTATGAAGCCAGCATAATTCTAATTCCAAAACCAGAAAACGACACTACAAAGAAAGAAAACTACAGGCCAATATTCCTGATGAACATAGATGCCAAAATCCTTAACAAAATACTAGCAAATCGGATCCAGCAATACATCAAAAAAATTATTCACCATGACCAAGTGGGATTCATCCCAGGGATGCAAGGCTGGTATTCGCAAATCAATAAATGTGATTCATCACGTAAAAAAAATGAAAGACAAAAACCATATGTACATATCAATAGATGCTGAAAAATCATTTGTCAAAATCCAGCATGCATTTCTGATAAAAATGATCAGCAACTTGGGAATAGAGCTCATATCTCAACATTATAAAGGCAATATATGAAAGACCTACAGCCAATATCATACTCGATGGACAAAAACTAAAAGCATTTCCCTTAAGAACAGGAACAAGACAAGGATGCCCACTTTCACCACTCTCATTTAACTTAGTACTGGAAGTCTTAGCCACAGCAATCAGACATGAAGAAAAAATAAAAGGGATCCATATTGGAAAGGAGGAAGTGAAACTGTCATTGTTCGCAGATGACATGATATTATACATAGAAAACCTAAAGACTCCATCAATAATCTACTAGAATTAAAAAATGAATTTGGCAAAGTAGCAGCATACAAAATTAACGTCAAGAAATTAATGGCATTCTTATACACCAATGATGAACTCACAGAAAGAGAAACTAAGAAAACAATCCCCTTTACCATCGCGACAAAAAAATTAAGATACGTAGGAATAAACTTAACCAAAGAAGTAAAGGACCTATTTGCAGAAAACTACAGGACATTGAAAAAAGAAATAGAGGAAGATATAAAATAGTGGAAGCACATACCTTGTTCATGGATTGGAAGAATTAACATCATTAAAATGTCCATACTACCCAAAGCAATCTATAGATTTAACGCAATCCCCATCAAAATACCCACAACATATTTCACAGAACTAGAACAAATGCTTCAGAAGTTCATATGGAACCAAAAAAGACCCCGAATAGCTACAGCAATCTTGAAAAAGAAGGACAAAGTAGGCGGGATCATAATACCAGACATCAGGTTATACTACAAAGCTACTGTAATCAAAACAGCCTGGTACTGGCACAAGAACAGGCACATAGATCAATGGAATAGAACAGAGAACCCAGAAATTGACCCAAAACATTATGCTCAATTAATATTCGACAAAAGTGGCAAGAGCATACAATGGAGTAAAGACAGCCTCTTTAATAAATGGTGTTGGGAAAATTGGACAGCTACATGCAAAAAAATGGAACTAGACCATCATCTTACACCATACACAAGAATAAACTCAAAATGGATAAAAGACTTAAATGTGACTCGTGAATCCATAAAAATCTTAGAAGAAAATGTAGGCAACACAATTTCAGACATCATACACAGCAGAATTTTCACTGATATATAACCTAAGGCAACAGAAACAAAAGAAAAAGTGAGCACATGGGACCACATCAAACTCAAATGCTTCTGCACAGCAAAAGAAACAACCATCAAAGTGGAAAGGCAACCCACTGTATGGGAGAGCATAATTGCCAATGATACATCAAATAAGGGATTAATTTCCAAAATATATAGAGTGCTCATACAACTCAACAAAAGGAAGACCAAGAACCCAATTCAAAAAAAGGCAGAGGAAGTAAATAGACACCACTCCAAAAACAACATACAAATGGCCAAGAGATATATGAAGATATGCTCAACATCACTACTCATCAGAGAGATGCAAATTAAAACAACAATGAGGTATCACCTCACACCTGTCAGAGTAACCGCCATCAACAAAGCATCAAACAACAAGTGTTGACGAAGGTGTGGAGAAACGGGACTAGAGTACACTGCTGGTGGGTATGCAGACTGGTGCAGTCACTATGGAAAACACTAAGGTGTTACCTCAAAAAATTAAAAATTGAATTACCATTTGACCCAGTGATCCCACTCCTAGGAATATACCCTAAGAAGCCTGAAACACCAATCAGAAAGAATATATGCACCCCCATGTTCATAGCAGCGCTATTTACAATAGCTAAGATCTGGAAACAGCCCAAGTGTCCATCAGTAGATAAATGGATAAAAATGCTGTGGTACATGTACACAATGGAGTACTATGCAGCTGTAAGAAAGAAAGATCTCTTATCCTTTGAGACCACATGGGAGGACCTGGAAACTATTATCCTAAGCCAAACAAGCCCAGCAGAGAAAGACAAATATCATATGATCTCACTTATTTCTGGAATATAATGAACATAACAGTCTGAGGAACAGGGTAGTCCCAGGGATGTGGAAGTAGGGTACAGACTGACAATTGCCAGAAGAGGGGGTGGAGAGGGGAGCGATGAACCACAGAACTTGTAGGCATGTACTCATAACCAATGGACATGGACAACAAAACTGGGGACGGGGCAAGGAGGGAGGGGGAGGAGGGTGTCAATGGGGAAAAATGGAGAAACATCTGTAACAAAAATAAATTTAAAAAAAAAGAACCGAGTTGGTGGAGGAGCCAGGGGAGCAGGGCTCCAGAGGTGAGGCCTGGCTGCAGGAGCCCCCCAGCCCCCCCTCCCTCCCCCGCCAAGCCTGCACCCCACAGAGTCCTTCCCTCCATCCCCATGACAGAACTTTCATTTTCCTGCTCATTTCCAAAGAAGCTTCAGGGACAACTCCAGGAATCCGGTGGGACCGATCCCGCCCGAGCCCCCATGGGCCTGCGTTGGCGCCTATCCGACCCCCGTTTTCCCCACAGGACAGGAACTGGTGCATGAGTCCTGGCTAGGCATCCAGGGGCTGCTCAGATGCCTGAGGCCCCTTTCCTCGCCCGGAACCAAACAGTGAGCTGAGAAATGAGGACGCTGATGGGGAAGCCTGACAGCGGTTTCTCTCCAGGAAGAAAGGGGCTGCAGCGTCTCTCTACCCTGGTGCTCGCACCCGGATATTCTGGACACGAGAAAGGAACGGTGCAGGGCATGGACTCTGTGAAATCCTGCCCTTCCTGCTTGCTTTACAAAATCTAGAGCCTGCGGAGAAGAAAACCAGAGAGAGAACAGTGCCTCTTAAACAAGGGAGCTTCACAGATTTCTCCTAAATGCTGAAAAACACAGTATCCGAAACATTCTCATTAAGTTCTCAAATTCTTTTCAGAAATAGGCAGGAAATAATGCAGATGAGACAGGTGGACTCCAGCACACGTACACATACCCTTATGCACACTGCGCCCAGGTACAGGCAGGTACAGGAGTAAGAGTCACTCCTGTCCGATGGGGATGCACTGCACGAGCCCAGGGGATGCCTGAAACCGCGGATAGCACCACACCCTGTACGCACTAGATGTTTCCTTTTCACTCAAAGAAGGCTCCTCATTGGCATCCACCCATGCACCAAGAAGTCGTGGGTTCGATTTCCGGTCAAGGCACATGCACAGGCTGTGGGTTCAATCCCAGTGGTGGGCATGCAGGAAGCGGCCAGTCAGTGTTCTCTCTCATCGGTGTTTCTAGCTTTCTCTCCCTCTCCCTTCCTCTCTCTCAAAAATCAGTAAAGAAAAAAATAGATAGATAGATAGATAGATAGATAGATAGATAGATAGATAGATAGATAGATAGATAGAAGGCTCCTCACTGGCGGACCTGTATTGCCAGCATCACCACTCTTGTGCTTTGGGGTCATTATTAAGTAAAATGAGGGTACCTTGATCACAAGCCCCGTGACACTGGACAGTAGATCTGATCACTGAGACGGCTCCTTAGAGACTAAGGTGGGAGGAAGTATACAAGGTGGACCTGTTGGACAAAGGGATGATTCAAGAGAGGGCAGGTCAAAGCAGGATGGCAGGAGATTTCATCATGCTGCTCAGAATGATGTGCAATTTAGCACATATTGTTTATTTCTGGAATTTTCCATTTAATATTTTCAGACCCCAGTTGACAGAAGGTAACAGCAACTTCAGAAGCCAGACAGCGGATAAGGGGTGACTGCTGTATAGACAGAAACAAAACAGATCTGGGGTGACAGCTGGGAGGGCTGTCTGCGGGGTCATCAGAAGCAGTTGAATTTAGAGAGGAGGGGGGAGCAGAGAATTGAACAGGCAGAGGGAGAGGGAGGAAGGGTGGGTGGTCAAAGAGGAAGATTAGATGGGTGCACAAGGAAGAGAGAGGAGATGATTCAGCAATGACAGTTCAGGTGACTCTCTGCCTGTCTTCCCTTGCAGGAGGGGGAAGAATCAGGCCTATGCTGGTGAGTGACTGTGATGATCTGTGGTTTCCGGGCCCCTGTGTACAAAGCATTTAAGCCCTGTCAGTGCTGGTGAGGAATAATCAGATACAGCTCAGAGGCTCATTTTCTGTGGAGTACCACCCCACCTTTCTGGACACCCAGAGAAGACCTTCTAGATGCAGTGTCCCCTCACCCTGCTGACACACACACCCTCCTACACCTGGGCCAAGCCTGGCCATGTCACCCACAGCCCCAGGGTGGTGGAGGGGGCCCAACATTTGGAGAGGTTTATGCCTGATTCGAGGAGCTGTACATGAAGGAAACTGGATATTGGAAGAGACTGAGGAAAGGAGAGAGAAGAGGCTTAGTGAGGAGAATGGGAGGGGGGAGAAAAGACATAGTGACATTTCCTTGTCTGTGTCTCCTCCTTTCAGATGGAAGTTGGCCCTCTTCCATCCTGGTGAGTGAACCACTTTATGTTCCCAGGACAAAAACCAAGGTTCCGTGCTCTCTTTTCTTCTCCAACTCTTAACTGGGAGAATTCTGGATGGGTGACTTGATGTTCTGGTCTCAAAGGTGAGCCCATATGCTGCAGAGTCCAGAGAACCAGAGACAGCTGCTGTCCTGGGCTTCCAGGGACCTTTTTGGGAAGGAGGAGGCAGGAGGGGTGGAGCTGGGGGAGGGTTCCAGGGAATGAGGATGTGACCTGGCCAAGCTTCTGCCCCCTCCCCCTTGTGTCCTCGTTATGCAATGATTCTGAGCTTTTAAATGATGGTGGTAATTCCTACTCTGTGAGGGTTGAGGTAATGACTAAATGAGGTAATGAATGTGTTTTCAGGAAAGATCGTGTGTTCAAAATGGGTCTTTTCTGAAGGTGATGATTGAGGTAAGGAGAAGGGTCTTAAAACCTAAAAGAGATGCAGGCAACTCCTTAGAACATGAAAGACTGTATTGTAGGGTAATGTACTCAAAGGTGTGTAGGATCAGAGTGGACAGACTACCTGGCATTGTGCACAGATTTTTCAAGGCTAACAGACTTTTTATTTATTTTTACTTTTTTGTTTTTACATTTTATTCATTTATTTATTTTTTGGTTACAGATGTTTCTCCTATTTCCCCCATTGACACCCTCCTCCCAATCCCGCCCCACCCCCAAGCATTGTTGTCTATGTCCATGGTAACAGTACAATTATTAATATGTGTTTTTAGCCCTGGCTGGTTTGGCTCAGGGGTTAGAGTGTTGACCCGTGAACCAAAGAGTTACGGGTTTATCAAAAGCATGTACCTCAGTTGTGGTTTCCTAGGTGACTGTTTAAAAGAATAAAATGTATTTTTGTTGAGATATTCCATATTTTCACCCCTCTCCTTAACTCCCACCCCACACCCAGCCTTCACCGCACTATATGTAACAGTGCTTTTTATTTATTTATTTATATTTTAAATCCTCACCCATGGATATTTTCCCAATTATCTTTTTTTTTTAATCATCACCCAGGATATTTTTATTTCTTTCTTTCTTTTTTTTAAATCCTCACCTGATGACATTGTTTCCATTTATCTTCAGATAGAGCAGGAGGGAGGGAGAGAGGAAAAGAAAGAGAGAGAGATACATGGGTGTGAGAGAGACACATCAACAGGTTGCCTCCCAGAGGACCTGAGGGCCTTGACTAAACCACAACTGAGGTGTATGCCCTTGAGTGCCCTTGACGGAATCAAACCCACAACTCTTTGGTCTGCAAGCTGACTCTGTAACCCAGTGGTTCTCAGCCTTCCTAATGCCACAACCCTTTAATACAGTTCCTCATGTTGTGGTGACACCCAACCATAAAATTATTTTCGTTGCTACTTCATAACTGTAATTTTGCTACTGTTATGTCTTAGGCGACCCCTGTGAAAGGGTTGTTCGACCCCCAAAGGGGTCGCAACCCACAGGTTGGGAACCGCTGCACGAACCACTGACCTAAACCAGCCAAGGCAGTAACAGTACTTTCTAAAATGTATAACTCAGGTACCAGTGATTGACAGGGCAAAGGGCCAAAGAATGTGCTCGCTCCAGGCCATACCTTTTGGTGGTCTTGTGATGGATCATTCTTTATAACTGATATTATCACGAGTTTGGTGTTGTCAAAGTAAGAAACATTCAAACTTGTAGAGAATTTTTATGAGTTTTTTGAACCACACTGACAACTGGCAGGAAGCAAAATCTGAACGGATTGAGAAAATGCTCCAGAGAATGGTAACCTTTCACCTTGTTTTACACATTACAACCAAAGAGCAGGCATAGGTGGGTTGCAGGAAATCCATGGTGACAGATTGGGAGGCTGAAGAAAACACAGCTGGGTGGGGAACCTCTTGGATCGGATAAAAATAAAATGATAGACATATACATCTTTTATATAGGTGGGTACAGGAGAGTTAACAGTCAACAGTTAACAGGACAACAATGAGGGGATTTGTGGTCTCTGCTCTAGAGGGGTCCTGAAAAAGGAAGGTTATCTTGACATTCCAAAGGTATGTTATCATAGATGCAAAAAGACTACAGGCAGACTCAATTAAGGTAAAGATATACTTTTGTCAGGGAAGATTCTAGCCTAAGACATGACTATCTGCATGCACTTCTTTCAGTTAAAACGTTTCATTTCAGGCCATCCCGTGTGATTACTTTAGGACTCTGAGTTTGTAAGGCCACCACGCAGGCCTCCACTGAGCTTGTCAGTTTTAGTATGTGGCCCCTTTTCATCCACAGTATTGACCTCCCTGTTCATGTCATATTAGGTGTTACTAACAAATTTTTTTTGGCTATATTGGAGGAACACAGATAATCACAATCTAGAAAACTGTGGTGTACTTGCTAAGGACAGTGAATTTGGTCAAAGGTCTCAACATGAAAAGATGAAAGAAATCCCTGACACAGAGATGGAGTTAGATTTGTTCACAACTACAACCAAACAGTGATTAGAGAGTTTAGAGAAGGAACTACTTCCAGAGGAGGGTGGTGTCCAGGGAAACCCACAGGATGAATGGTGCCCAGGGCTCACAACAGTGGGAGCTGTCCCCACCCCTAGGCCCAAGGCAGAGGTACAGGGAGCCTTCACTGGAGCCCAGAGGAGCTGGGGCTCAGGGAGAGGCTGCCTGAGAGGAGTTGTGCTCTGTTAGAGCATCTTCACTGGAGGAAGTGGGGAATCAGGCTGTGTCTCCCTTTCATGTCCCCTTCCAGTCTTCAGCTAGTACCTGTGCTTGACCCAACCCAACAGGTAACCAGAGGCAAGGGGCCCAGTGATGTGGTCTATAGAAGACTGATTCCTAGGACCAGACAGGGTGGGGACAGGTGTGGAGTTGGCTGGAGATCACATAGAGCCCCCAGCATGGCCCCAGGAACAGCAGAGACATGGTCTCTTATCACACCACGCACTTCCCACATGCCCAGACTTGTGCTAAATACACCACACATTTTGTCTTATTCTACTGTAGAGATTAGTATCTTTACCCCCATTTTACAGTTATGAAATTGAAATTCAAGATATTACTTAGTGCACCTGTGTGTGTGTAAAAAGAGACTGTGCAGAAAAGGAAGTCATCTAGCTCAGGGGGGTGAATCCCTGTGACTGCAACTCAGGTGGCGATGGACATTCTGGGGAGGGAAACAGGAATAACAGAAGGAAGCCACCAGCTAGAGGTGGCAGGTTAGGCAGACCCCAACCTCCCTCGCCCTCTACTTCCTCACTGAACACAAGACCCCTGTGGTTTCCCCTGGGATTGCTGAGGCTCACATCCAGGGTAGGATAGGGACCCCCTGCTCGGGGCTCAAAATTGAAGGCTAAGGTTTGAAGATCCAGGGACCATACCTGAATCTACATCATACCTAACTCTCTGCAGCAGATGTAATTCTTGAACCGGACACTGCGAACCCCTTCTTGCATGTTTCTGAGGACCAGGGGAGCCTGCAGAGGGCTGACACCTGGCAGAACCTGCCAGACAACCCTGAGAGAGTTCTTGGGAATTACTGTGTGCTGCGCTGTGAGACTTCATGTCAGGGAGATATTTCTGGGAGGTGGATGTGGGGGACAGGAAAGACTGGCATCTTGGGGTGTGTAGGGAGAATGTGGATAGAAAACATTGCATTAAAGTAACACCCAAGAATGGTTTCTGGACAATGGGACTGTCAGATGGAAATGACTACTGGGCTCCAACAGAGCCCCAGACCAAACTGACAATTGTCAACCCTCCTGAAACAGTGGGGGTTTTCTTGGACTATGAGATGGGGGAGGTCTCATTCTACAATGCCATCGATGGATCTCATATCTACACCTTCCCTCACACCTCCTTCTCTGGGCCTCTGTGGCCTGTTTTCAGGATTTTGACGTTGGAGCCCATTGCCTTGCCCATTCGCCCAGTACAAAAAAGAGTGGGGAGTTACCCCTGTGAATGCCCCAGTGCCTGACCCTTCCTGGAGACCCCCGTTGCCCCTGTCTCAGCTGATGTGAATGGGGACCCTCAGCCTGAAGTAACATCTTTGCCCCTCTCTGCCCAGCCTGGAGCTGAGGGCCTCCTTTACAGGAAAACATCACAGTAATAAAATACTCTCTAAAGACATACTGAGTGAAGCCCTTTACTAGTATTTTTTAAGTTTTTCCACATGACATACAAGGAGACAAAGGAGCAAGAAATGAGTTAACATTCCAAATGGACTCAGCTGGCAAAGAACAGCATAGATAACATTTACAGATAACTTAAATGTTCTAAATATTCTGGGTGTTGAGCCAAATGCTTCATGTGAATTTCACTCACGAATCCTCACAACAGCCCTGTGAGGTAGCCTCAGTTTGAAAGTGTGGAAACTGAGGCAGGGCCAAGTGAAGAGACATGTAATTCATACAGAAAGTAGTGCTGCTGGGAGATGTTTGGCCTCTGCCCCTCCCTCCACTTTAGTCTGTTCTTTTGCAGCCCACTGTTCCTGCTGGACAGGATCCTGTGCAGCCCAGAGGTTCCCTCCCCAGGGCACCAAGGGTGAAGGTCAATGTAGGTGACGATGAAGCCACACCACACTTGGTTCCTTAAAGGTCGACTGTCAGAGCCATGGTCCACTGCTTCACTGAGTGGCTGTGCAGGATGACTTTGCCCAGAGAATAAATTCACAGTGACCGCATCACTCGGGCTGAGAACAGACTAAAGGCCAACTTCTTAAACAGATGTGACCTCTGATCACAGAGCTGAAACAGCCCTCCTACTTCTTCCCTAAAGGACATCTGTAAAACATAAATTTGGAGGAAGGGAGCTAAATAAACTTCTCCAGGAAAAGGGACATTCCACCACTGATCATTTGGTGATGTCACCTGAAGGTCCTTTTAACTGGTGGATCCTGGGGAAATGCCACTCTTTATCATCATCTTTAGAATGCTTTAGAATTAGACATTAAGACATATTAATCTGTCCTCAGTCCTGGGCTCTAAGCCCTTTATGAAATGAAGGGGCCATGAATGGTGGCATCTGGCTCAAATGCACATCTGTAGGGTGGTACCCAGAGCACTACACACTGTAGGTGGACACATAAGGGGACATCATGTCTTCCCTGGGGGAGGCTTACACTGAGGACACAGATGGCCTCTTCTGGGTCACCATGGCTGTGATCATCAGGGACAGCTCTGTGAGGAACATGTCCTGCTCCATCAACAACACCCTGCTCGGCCAGGAGAAGGACTCTGTGATCTTCATTCCAGGTTAGTTCCCTGCCCTCCAGGGCCCAGCCATGGAGCCAGGATCCTCAGCACACACATGGGAGCCTGAACAGGGCTCGGGGAGGGGCAGGGTGGGAGGGTCCTGGGCCCTGAAGAGCACTGGCTACAGCTGAGCTGAGGCCTCTCCCCTCATCACAGGTGCAACATCAAATAGTCTCAAAACACCTGAGTAGGAGCCTCTCCTTTGAGGGTAAATCTGGTATTTCCCCCTATTATGGGTCTGATCCTGCAGCAATGTGTGAACATTTAGAACAACCATAGCACATGCACTGTGGTTGAGCAGGAAGCTGTGCACACCTGGTGGAGCTGTGAGCTGAAGCCCTCCCTCCTGCACATGAGATGTTAGAAGGGCAGAGCTGGAGAGTCTCTGTTACAGACATTCACAACTTCATTCAACAATGCTTGGCAAGGACCACATATGTTCCAGGCACTGTTCTAGAAACCAAACATATATCTGTGAGCAAAAATACATAAAGATCCCCACCCTCATCGGGCTCACATTCTTGAGCAGCAGAGATTAATCAATAAAACAATGAATTAAAGCAAGGAGGAAAACAAATAGTTAAACTTTTATATTACATGGTGATATGTTCTGTAGGAACATTAATAAAGAAAGCAGGGAGCGAAGGATAGGGGTAGGGTGAGTGGTAATTATAAATAGGATGGTAAGAAAAGTCTTCAGTGAAAGATGGCAATTGGGCAAGTGAGGAATGAACAAACCAGGTAGCAGGAACAGCACATGCAAAGGGCCTGAGGCAGGAGCAAGTCTGGCAGTTTCGAGGAACCTCAAGAGGCCTATGTGGATGGAATGGATTGAGTGCACTGGGAAAGGGAGAAAATGAATTCACATTTGGAATGCATCCTGACCACACGGGGCAATGTAGGTCACTGATAGACTTTGGCTTTTAGTCTCAGTGAGATAGGAAACATCACAGGTTTTGAGCAGAGAAATAACATGAGCTACGGGAAGCAGCTGTGCTGAAGACAGACTGCACAGGATGTGAGCAGAAGCAGGGAGGAGGGCACTGCAGTGACCAGACAGGGGTGATGGTGGCCGTGCCAGGATGGTGGTGGTGGTTGGTTGTCAATCATCTGGTCCTTCCCAGGTTGATGCTTTTCTATCTCCTGGGCACTGTCAAAAGACTTAAATAATTTAGTAATGAGTCTGACCTCCTTTGTTCAAGGGAGCGCCATCAATGGATAGGGGTGAGGGGTGCAGGTCCTCCTCAGCAGGGGAGCGTCTTCCTAAAGGATTCTGGGCAAGAGCAGCTGTTACAGAGGTGGAAATGGGCATGACTGACGAGGGGGTCAAGGGGGTCTGGGTTTCCTTGTCAGGCAGCGGGTCCTGTTTTCCAGGGGAAGTGGCGATGGGGTATGTTAGATTTCTTTGACCATGGGGTGTTCCCAGTACATGCAGGCTGAAGTAAGTTTGGATTTTAGACAAGGGCACTTTGCATTTTATGATTCATCACCTACTCAAAGGGTCACAGCATCCAGGCTTCACTAGACGCCATGGTGCTTGGACCTTTCCTCTCAGGTGCATTTCACACCTGTCACAGTTGGACATCTCAGTGAAGGGAAAGGAGAACATCATTCTAACAGAATGGACATGGAGGCCGACTCAGTAACAATGGCAGGTGGGAAGTTCTGCAGAAGGTCAGGTCTGGAGCTCGCCCTGCACCCAGAGATGGCACTTCAGACCCGAGTGTTAAAGCAAAGCTGGATGGAAACAGTTCCCCTCCTTTTACCAGACACACCTCTCAGGAGACAGGTTGGAATTTGGGGTCATTGTCCTAATTTTTTACCATCTGAACAGGGCCCTTGTGAGTCATTTAAGTCAGATGTCACCTGAAAAGCTGCTGTAACACAGAGGACCAAAAATAGGACCTTTCACTGCCCAGGATCTGTGTCAGGAGAAATTAGCCTTAATTGCTTTACTAAGAGGGGAGGGGACAGGGTCTCCTTGCTGGTTTAAGGCAATTGGAAAGTTTCCAACTAAAGAGATTCTCAGAGATCACAGGACTTACATAGAAAGGGGGCAGGTCTGAGAATGTGGAGAGAAAGTTGGAGCCATTAATTTCAGCTCATTTGCTAAACTGTCTTCATTTCTTAGAGCCCCAGTTACCCTCCACCTGAGGCCCCACTCCCGTCACTCAGCAGGTACAAGTGCAGCCTCAGGAGTTCTCAGTCTGGGAGCCTCCTGGGATCTGGGATCAAGGGCCCTCATGGAGATCTCACCCCACGGGGGTGTCTCCCCACCTTCTGGGACCTCTCTGAGACCCCAGTCCTAAACCTGAGCCTTCCTCTGCAGCTGATGTGGTCCTGGACCCAGACACTGCTCACCCTGAGCTCTTCCTGTCAGAGGACCGGAGAAGCGTGAGGTGGGGCCCCTCCAGGCAGAGCATGCCTGACAACCCAGAGAGATTCTACTGCAGGCCTTGTGTCCTGGGAGCAGAGAGCTTCTCCTCAGGGAGACACTACTGGGAGGTGGAGGTCGGAAACGTAACAGTGTGGGCTGTGGGAGTGTGCAGAGATTGTGTGGAGAAGAAAGGGGAGACCTTGCTGGTTCCTCAGAATGGCTTCTGGACCCTGGAGATGTTTGGAAACCAGTACCGGGTCCTGTCCTCTCCCGAGAAGATTCTTCCCCTGAAAGAGCGCCTTCGCCAAGTGGCCGTCTTCCTGGACTATGAATCTGGAGATGTGTCCTTCTATAACATGAGGGACCGATCACACATCTACACGTGTCCTCGCTCGCTCTTCTCTGGGCCCCTGAGGCCCTTCTTCAGTCTGGGGTCTGATGACAGCCCACTGTTCATCTGCCCAGCATTCAAAGGAGCCGAGGCAGTCACGGTGCCTGAGGGTGGCCTGGTCCTCCACAGGGCGGGGACCCCCCCGCAGCCACCTGGATGAGTTCCCTGGTCTCAGAGCACAGGAGAGAAGCCCTGGCCATCTCTCCTTGCACAGCTCAGCGCCCAGAGGAAACGGCCCTCCTTCCTCTGGTCACATCAGGGAACCTCCTCCAGAGGCCCCGTGACCCCTCTTCAGGCCCCAGCCCCATCCCCCTCATCGGGCTGTGCTGTGATAGCTCATGTGCTTGTCACCAAGGGGCAGGGGCCAGGCTCAGGGGAACTAGTGCTTCAATAGAGCTCCAGCCAAGAATTAAGTGTGAGACAGTGACAGGCTGAGAGCCTCTGCTGTAACCTCAGGGTGACATGGTCAGCATGGGACTCGAGCTGCCATCAGACACTGTGGACTCGGGGTGGGAGCAACAGGATGCTCCAGGACCTAAGGGGACTGGGAGCCATGCTGCAGGTCAGAGATAGAGGACGAGGGACCAGAGAGCTGGGAGGGGCCCAGGCTGTCGACATGGTTAAGCCCCATCATGACGCCCAGGGGTCCCAGCATCTGAAGGTCCATCCCAACCACCCCCAGATTTGCAGCCCACACAAGAAAGCTCCCCTGGCCTGGAAGGGTGAGAGACAAGGACACCTGTGGATCTGGCCTGCTCAGGTGTCCCTGCAATAAACATTCCCGGTCTCTGAGAATGCCTGAGGATGAATGTCCTGGCTGAGCAGGTGAGCAGTGAACCAAGTTAGGCTCAAGGTGCAGGTTCAGTGGGGAGGCCAGAGGTTTCCAGCTGCTTGGGCTCAGGAAGCCTTTAATACTTAAAACTCATTGAGGGCCCCAAGGAACTTGTGCTCATTTTGCTTATATCTGCTAATATTTACTATATTGGACTGAAAAGCTTTAAAGATGTATTTATTAATCTCTATTTAAGTAACTGTATATCAGTTATAAACTGATTACAGGCTAATACAAATATCATATTTTGTGAAAAATTATTTGTTTGCAAAGCAAAATAAATGCTAGTGAGGTGTGTGGCCCTGTGTGATTTGTCTTGGAAATCTGATCTTGCTCAATAGACTGGATTCTCAGATCTGTTTATGTGAGAATGTGGAAATTTGTGGAGAATTTATAAGAGTTAATTTGAGTCACACTGACAGCATTGCCTGGGAGCAAGCTCTCAAATGCTCTGGAGAAGGACAGGTTTGCAGCTTCTTTTCTGCATTTGGAATGAAGGAGGGAAGGGAAGGATCTAGAAAGGTGGGAGAGAGGAGAGTTAAGGAGACCCTGTCTCCTTGGAGGGCGATCACGCTCCCAGGGGTCTGCAAAGGAGGATCACTTCTGGCGTTTCAAGGGTGTGTTAACCTAGATGCACAGGACAGTGGACGGGTTCCCTTAAGGCAACAGTAACCTTTTACTGAAGAATTACATGCCTGGGGCTCAGTACCCACCATGACCTGCCCAGTTAGGGGTTTGTGGGCAGCTCACCCTGTGAGGCTACTGTCGGTCACCATTTGTTACTGACCCCATTTCATTTGCCAAATCAGAGGCTTGAGAATCACACAGTGAAACAGGCATCTTAAAAACTAAAGTCGGAATAAGTAGGTAGTGTCTGGTTTTGTTTTCTGTATGGGGAATTTACTATGCTAATTTCCTTCTTCCTTTTTCTGGCATTAAGGGACCCTTCTCATTAACAAACCAAGTCCTGGCCTGATGTCTCTGTAGGTTGGAGCGTTGTCCCGCACACTGAAAGGTTGTGGGTCCAATCCCAGTCAGTGTGTTCTCTCTCTCTAATATCAATAAAAACAGGTCGTTTTATTGTCTGGACTTTGGCTGCTACTCTGCAAAAATGGAGGCGTTGTAGGGTGGCATGAACTGACTTTCTTATCTCTTCTTAGTTTGTTTAGATAACTTATTATTTTTCTGTATTAATTTTAGAGAGAGAGGAAAGGAGAGGGAGAGACATAGAAACATCGTTGAGGGAGAACATCGAAGGGCCGCCTCCTGCATGCCCCCCACTGGGGATCAGCCCCACAACATGGGCATGTGACCAGACTGGGAATCGAACTGGCAAACTCTTGGTGCATGGGTCGATGCTCAACCACTGAGCCACACTGGTTGGGCTAGAGAATTAATTTTTTAAAAATTTAGTAAGCAAGACTGTGCCAAGCACCTTCACTGCGTGCTGCTCAGATCACATTATCTACATCTCAGCACTGAACACCTTTAAAAAGAGCCTGGTCAGCTCGTGCACACACAGGAACGCTAACTTGTTTGCTTTTTCATGAAGCACAGAAGAGAGTGAGACATGTAAGAGGGTTGAATAGGACTCCAGGGCTGAGAGTCTCGTGGAGATCAACCCATAAGCAGCACACTCTGACCCACTACATAACTTCCCTAGAAAATTTGCTCAGACTCTGCACATATCAAAAACAAATATGAGCCCTGGCCAGTTTTGCTCAGTGGTTAGAGCGTCGGACTGCGGTCCAGGGAGAACCGGGTTCGGTTTCCGCTGGAGGCGTGTGCCTCGGTTGTGGTTTGTCTCCGGCCCTGGTTGGTTGTGCGGGTGGCGGCCACTTGATGTGCCCCTTTCACGTCGATGTTTCTCTCTCTCTTCCCCTCTCTCCCTCCCACTCTATCTGAACAAAAAATGTCCTCAGGTGAGGATAAAAAAACAAAACAAAAAACAAATATGAAACCAAATCTAAACTTGACATGTGAAGTTGTGCCTCCAAGGCCGGAACTCCCACAACCCAGTCCTCACTAACACTGTTCAGACGAAGCCTTTCCTTGCAGGTGAGTTACAGTAACGGGAAGATTTAACTAGAAAATATCAACGTAAAAAGGGCAGAATGCAGTTGTCTTGGGTGCCCAATGTAATGTTTTGCATGCACAATTTAGAACAATGCGGGCTCTTAGTAGTGAATTCATGAATGGGAAGCGTATCTTGATTTGGAAATTAGAAGCATCTAAGGAGAAGCACAGATAAATTGTTAAAGAAATTAATAAGAAATTTTAGAGCCTGCCTCTGAACTATTCTGAAGCCAATAAACGCAAAAGGCAATGCCTGTTTGGCAGAGAATAGAGCCACTCTGATGGGCTCAAGCAGCTCAGCTCAGATTAGATGGGGAAAGCCTCAGTCCTGTGGTTGCAATGGGATCCAGGAACTGCTGTGTAAGGGCGGGCTCAGCTGGCAGGAACACAGTGCAGGCAGGCATCCAGCTCACTAGCAGACAGTTTAGCACAAAGACTTCTCCATTAAGTGTAGTTTGTGAGACTTCCCTGTGCAGAAATTGCTGCTAGGCTTGTTCTTTAAAAGTTTTAATTTGAGCCCAGTTAGCCACCAAGAGCCCTTCTGAGTAGGAGTCTTGTGTTCTCAGGGCTCAACTGCCATTCTTCACGTGACTCATGATGTCCTCCATCCTAAGGTCCTCAAGAACTTCCCTTCCCCTCCTGAGGCATCAGCTGAGAAGCAAGAACCTGTCTCAGCAGATGCCAGGGAATGGACGGAAGGGGCCTTAGTGCGTGTCCTGTCTTAGGCTGTCCGGGAGCCTCCAGTTGACAGATTATTGTAAGTGGCCTTTACAAAGGGTGGCCAGGAACCTGAGGCCAGACTGTCAATAATTTGGGGGATGACTAAGCTTTTTGGGCAAGGGATACCCAGATAAAAAAACAACTCACGGACAATTTTTAATATACTACTTAGAGTTACTACTACATTTATCTTTTCTATTTATATTTTAAAGGCAGCATTGGTGCTTTGAGCATTTCAGAACTGATACGTGTGTGGAAGTCCCCAGAGGGAGCTACTTAGATGTTTGGAACTTTCTTACTTTATTTTTTTCTTCAATCCTCACCCAAGGGTATTTGTCCATCAATCTTTTATCAATCTTTTAGATAGAGGGGAAGGGAAGGATGGAGAGAAAGGGAAGGAGAGGAATATCGATGTGTCTGTCACATCGATTGGCTGCCTCCCACACAACCCCGACCTAGATAGCCCCACAGAGAGAGAGAGTCAGACAGACAGACACACAGCACGTCCTGCAAGGCTCCTACCAGGCCAATGATCAAACCCAGAATCACGGTGGGTGCCCTTGACTGGAAATCAAACTCTCGACTGTTTGGTCAGGAGGCCAACTCTCTAACAACTGCAACTTACATTACAAGGTTCCAGATAAGAGAGTAAGGCTAGGGTCATATACAGAAGGATAGATAATAATAAAGTTAGCATGTATAATAAACTGTCCATTGGGGAATCTAAACAGTACATATATTTAGTGTTCAGTGAAATATTCTTTCCAATTTGCCATACCTTAAAAATGTTTCATGACAAACTGTTGGTAGTGGGAGGTGGAAGGGAAGAACTGTGTTTTGCTGCTGCTAACAGAGACCAGAGGTACGACTGGGTAAACAAACAAGGGTTTATTTTCCCTCCATGAGAAATGAACTCAGAGGGCAGCAGTCCAGAGCTGGTCGGGCAGCTCAGAGAGGCATCCAGGCCCCAGACTGGGTCTGTCTTCTCCCTCCTCTGTCTCAGTGTGTGGCTTCCATTCTCAGGGTTGCCACTTGGTCCCAAGAGAGCTGCTGCACCCCAGCTCCAGGGACAGTGTTCCAGCCAAGAGGGAGGAAGAAGTAAGAAGGGTTTGAAACCCTCTGTGGAAACACAACCCAGCAACTTCACCTACAAACCACTGGCTCAGACTTAGTCCCTAGGCATCTCCCATCAACACGGGGGGTGGGCACATTGCAGTTCTCTCCCTCCCTCCCAAATTGGGTTTGATACTAGGAAGAAGCAGGAAAGTCATATTGCACGAGTGACCAGCCATCTCTACCATGGAACCTGTATTCAAACTGATGTAATGTAGTCAAATTCCACCAGCTGAGGACTGTAAGGCCCTGGAATCTATAATCACTCTCTTGAGACCTAAATAATATGTCTTTGGAGATTCTAGGCCACAGTTAGACCCTGTTTCTCCCCAATACCTCTAGGAGAATGCATTCACAGCCTAGTTAGTCTAACCTCAGAGAATACAGACTCCAATAGGTGATAAGAAATAAATACACCTGAAAATCCAAATGCAGCACAGAGAAGGCACAAAGAATGGATGGATTCTCACAGCAACGCCCCCAATAAAATTCTCTGAGAAAATGTAAATCATACCCCTCGCTTCCTGAGACCACTGACCCTGGAAACCAGAAAATTGTATTGTTTGCGAATGGATTTGAGACAGGAATTTCAGAGGTGCCAAAAAAGGTGGTGTGGCTGTGGTTTCTTCCTGTTCATGCTTTCACAGGGCTCTGCTGTAAAAAAAAAATGTTAGCAAATGGCCAGAGTGACCGGTTAATTAATGCACACCTTCCTCTCCTCACACATTAACATGTTAATTTGTCTGAGTTCTGCTGCTAAATCCATTATGACATAAAAGATGAAAAACAGGTGAATACATTGAAATACTGATCATACACACCCACACCCAGGAATGATTACAACAGCTAAACACACAGAGAGACTTGGAGGGTGGGAATCAGAGCTGGAGCTGGTGGTCTTCATTGCTCCATCCAACACTGGGTCCACCTTCCTGCTAACCTTGTCCCCTGGTTTCTGCCCAGCAACTGATGAGACACATCTCTCTGAGCCAATCAGAAAAGAAGGACTTTCAAAGAGGGACTTTGCACTCTATCCTGTCTTGAGTAAGCTTCCTTTTCTCTACCCCTTCTTTCAGATCAGAGACTCAGCTGTAATGGAGAACCACTGAGTGCCTTTGCTCTGTGAACTTCAGCTGGGAGAGCCCAGGGTAAGTGCAGGGTGTTGGTAAAAGCTAGAAGGTGTGAGCTGGTGGGAGATCACATGCAGAGCACAAGGCCAATGTAGAGCAAAATGGCTTTTCTTGTAACATGTCAGCGAGATAACCAGAGACGCAGGGCCGAATTGTAAAGCAGCACTTTATTACACCGGTGGGCTATTACACTGGCGGGCTGGCGGGGATACAGCTTCCCCAAATCCTCAGCCCTGAGCCTTCTTTGTTGCCCGCTTTTAAAGGCACAAACTACAGAAAAAAAACTACATTCTCTTGTTGCCGCTTTTGGCACCGTTATGGGGGACTGAAGCAGAAAAGGGGGAGAGAGGAGCAGGGCAACTATGAATCTCTTTTTTCTCATGGTTTCTCTGAGTTTCCCAAGGCCATCCTCAACCCTTTATCTTTACAGTTTTCTTTGGGTGTCTCAAGGCCCTCATGTTTACAGAAAAGAAACTGCCAGGGTGTGTATGTGCAGTAACTGAGAGTCAGAATGGAGTTATTATAGCTTTATTGCATACACCTGGGTGAAGGCGGGCTGAGCCCAAAAGGGTTCAGCCTTGAATCAGGGTTGGGGTTTCGGTTATATACTCTACTTTTAGCTTCCAGCAGTTCCTGCTGATGTACTCTGTCTGGCCCATTGTCCACTTTACAGTAGGACTGGTCTGGTATCTCATCCGGCATCTGCTGGGTTATCCATTGCCTTGGGATAATCCAGATGACCCTTATGTTTACTCAAGGAAAGGAGGAGCAAAGGTCATGAAAGCAACACAATTTCCACAGTTTCCGCCATTTGCAAACTTTTACCTTTACACTGTAAAACATTATTGACCCTTTCCTTCCCATCTTATAATGATGATGAAAAGGGAAAAGGGGTGAAGTTTCTCTTTGTCTACTTTCTGCAGGTGTGGGGTCTTCAGGACTCCTAAAAAGAACTTGTTAGATAACTTCCTGGGGAATGGGGTGATAGGGTCCTTTTACCTGTGCTGGAACAAATTGTCCAGCTGTCTGGTTGACTAAAATTTGCAGTCGATTTAGTACAAACCTAGTAATCAGGAGCAAGAGGCAGGGTCTGAAAAGCAATAACAAGAAGGCTAATACTAGGGGCCCTATGAAGGGGAGTAGCCAGGTTTGTGTAGGCAAGGCTGCTTCTATTCTTGTCCAGATATATCTGGCTAGGTGATCCTGGCTGAATTCCTTTAGCCACTGGGCATTATCTAGAATTCATTGTGTCCTTTCCTCAACCTGTCAGGTTGAGTTAACATAAAGCAACAAGATGTATTTACTATCATGTATACACCCCGTTCTTTAACTAGTAAATAATCTAGTACAGTGCGGTTATCTATCACCATGCAGGCAACAAAGTCAAGGGATTTTGATAGAAATTTGAAAGTTTCACCTCTATCTCCACCTATATTTGCCATGGTGGCGATTATGTTTTTGCTGTTATGGCATTATAAGTAATTCCTCCCACAAGGCCTGCAGTGGTAATTGCAGCTATGACTCCTGCTATGAGGAGTCCAATTCCCCTTTTTGCCCTATGATGGCTTCTGGGCTCAGGGTTTGATGAGGTTGAATTAGGGATGAAAGAATGGATTGAGGTATTGGCTGGGGTGACATATCCTACTGCCCATAAGCCACCCTGTTTTTCTTTATTTAGGCACTGAATAGCAATTCCTCTCCTGGGGGCAGAAATGTTAAGTGCACCTATAAACATCATCCTGCTGGTAGGCAAAGCAGTCCAGTCATATGGGGGCCTAGGAAGGTGTTCCCACAGTAAGACTCGAGTGATTAAACCACGATAGAGGGAGAAGAGGGCTAGTGCCACCGGCAAAACTGCACCCTGGATAACTAATTTCCCTGGTATGGTTTTTTTGGTATTGCATCAATCCTTCTCAGCTTGCACATATAAATTCGAACTGCAGGGGTTATACATATCATGAATAGTTAGATTGCAGGTACCCCTTGTAAGATTACAGTGAGAGATATTATGTGTGGTGCCCGCTTTCACGGACTGTATTTGTACTGAGAATCAAGATCAAGGGAGCTTTTGCTCTTCTGCTCCACAGGAGGTTTCTGTCCTCCCTGAGCTTACCTTAGACACCTGCATTGTCGATTGACAGGTATACTGTCCCAGTCAAGCTCCCCACATGGCACTGTCCCCAGAGCAGGTGGCACCAGCCAGCACAGCTGAGCACTTGGCACCAGAAGTGAGAGTGTCTCGGGGTTTGCCCCCCATGCCTGCCTCACTGGGTCAGTGAAAAATCGATAAGAGTGGTGGTATTTCACTGGAGGCCAACAAGGCCAGCAGACCCCACCCTGCCCCCTCAAGGGGACAGAGGAGCACCAGGGGTTTATGTTAGGAGAGGAAGCAGATTCTTGGAGGAGACAAAGTAAAGAATGAGAGTGGTTGGCGGGGAGTGAAGGAGTAAAGGTTAAAGAACCATGGACTTTAGATACAATGCCCCGCCCTAACAAGGGAGTGGGGCAGGCTGGTAACACTAAAAACTGGTGGAGAAGATATAAGGGCCTAAAGAACAAGTGAGTGTCTGGGTTGCCCTGGGTTGTGATATTTGGCCATCAATTCCCACAATTGAAACCCCAGAGTGTCCAAGAGGTCCCCTGAACTCAGGGAGGGCAGAGTAGTGGGTATCAATTGAGAATAAAATTGACACACCTGCTACCATCAGAGTTACCTGAGGTTCGGTGCTCGAAATGACCTTCAGGCCATCGTTCCTGGGCACCTTCAGTCTTCAGTCACAAGGCCATCAGATCGAGGCCTGGATTGCCCGTTCCATCAGCTCGAAGGAGGGATGAGGCCCAGCTCTGCGCAGTCTGTCCACAGTCCGCCTTCCAGTGGGGTCCTCCACATGGAGGACATGGCTTAGACGGTAGTTGGTAATTGGGGAATTGCCGCACCCAATGGCCAGTCTGATCGCATTTTAAACAGGAACATGGGGGTCCACTCTGCTGATCCTGGTGGGTGCCCTTCTTCTGTCCCCTGAAGGGGGTTTGCTGACCCCTTTCATTAGTGGGGGCTCTGATGGCAGAGGCCAGTATTTGGAATTCTGCTATTCTTTCCTGTTTAGCCTCTTCATCGCGATTATTGAACACCTTAATGCTAGATTAGAAGTTCCTGTTGAGGGTTTTGAGGGCCACCTTCCAGTTTTTGTAACTTTCTCCTAATGTCTGGGGCTGACTGACAGATAAATCTCAGGTTTAAAATGACAGTTCCTTGGCAGAGGACCTAAATAGACACTTCTCCAAACAGGACATATAAATGGTCAAGGGACATATGAAAAAATGCTCAACATCACTAATCATCAGAGAGATGCAAATTAAAACAACTATGAGGTATCACTTCACACCTGTCAGAATGGCCACCATCAACAAATCATCAAACAATAAGTGTTGGTGAGGGTGTGGAGAAAAGGGGACTCTAGTACACTGCTGGTGGGAATGCAGACTGGTGCAGCCACTGTGGAAAACACTATGGTGTTACCTCAAAAAGTTAAAAATTGAACTGCCATTTGACCCAGTGATCCCACTTCTAGAAATATACCCTAAGAAACCTGAAACACCAATCAGAAAGAATATATGTACCCCTATGTTCATAGCAGCACTATTTACAATAGCTAAGATCTGGAAACAGCCCTAGTGTCCATCAATAGATGAGTGGATAAAAAAGCTGTGGTACATATACACAATGGAGTACTATGCAGCTTTAAGAAAGAAAGATCTCTTATCCTTTGAGATGGCATGCAAGGACCTGGAGAGTATTATGCTAAGTGAAACAAGACAAGCAGAGAAAGACAAATATCACATGATCTCACTTATTTGTGGAATATAATGAACTAAACAAACTGATAAACAAAATTGATCCAGAGACATAGAGGTGGGGTACAGGCTGACAAGCCTCAGAGGAGGGGGGATTGGAGGGGTGAAGAGGTAAACCACAGAACTTATATGAATGTATGCATGACCAATGGACATGGACAACAGGGCTGGGGATGGGGCAGGGGGTATGGGGAGGAGGGTGTCAATGGGGGAATAAGGAGAAACATCCGTAACAAAAATAAATTAAATTAATAAATAAATAAATAAAAATAAGTAAAAATAAAATGACAGTTCCTTCTGGGTTAGTAGTATCTTAGTTAGTATATCTGCTCATAGCCTGAGCGAGGTGGGATTGAAAGGTTACAGGGATTTTATTCCTCTCCTGGATTATTTCAGACAGTTTTTCATAGTTAACGGCCTTGTGTGAGGCTTTTTTAAGTCCCTCAATGAGACATATTATCATGTGGTCCCTGGCTTTCCTACCCTCCCCCATTGACCTGATAATTCCACCTGGGGTCCTGGCCAAGCACTGCTTCAGTCCATCCTGGGTTAGTGGGGGCATGTCGTCTCTGGGCATTAACTCAGACTCAATTTTCATCTTCCAGATTAAGGGTGGAAGAGAGAATAACATGAATATCATTCCAAATTAGATCATAGGACTGGGTAAGGTACTCGAATTCCTGAGTATCATTGGTGGGACCCTCAGTAAAGGATCCTCGTCTTTTATTTATTTGGGACAAATCTGGGAGAGAGAAGGGGACATGAACTCTGACAATCCTTTCAGCTCTCACTACTTCCCTCAGGGGGCATTCTTCAACAGGGCCGAGGTAGGGGACAGACAGGGACCAACGATGGTTCCCAATGGTGTGTGTGAGGGAGTCATTTGCGGCAGTGTAGGAGTCAAAGCCAGAGTAGGAGGTTCAGGGTAGGGTGGGGGCCCACAGAAGGCGCTGGAGGAGGAGGCCCTGCAGGAAGAGCTGAGGGAGGAGGTGGGGGAGCGAGATTGCTGGGTCAAAGGAGGAAACAGGAGAAGTTAGTGCACTGTCTTCAGAGGGAGGTTTGGGAGAATTAGAGTGGAGTAGGAAGATTTGGCAGGGAGAGCAAGAACCGCATAAAGACAGGTGTGATCTGAAGTGCAAAGGGGCCTGGATGTAAGGAACCTCAGACCATTTTCCTTGCTTTTGACAGAAATGGTCTAGGTCAGTGAGAATGTCGAAAGTGTCGTTCTCAGGCTATTGTGACACATTGTCTAATTTGTACTGAGTTCACACAGTGTTGCAGTAAAACATGAGTCACTTGGTACATGAGTCCTGAGTGAGCCCTAGGGTCGGTAGATTTTTTAGGAGACATCCTAGGCGTGTTGTCCCATGTTGCAGTGTGAGATGTCATGGCCTAGCAGTTACACTAGTGAAAGAATAAGTCATCCCCCCTTCTCCCCTAGGGTAGAGAGACATGAAACTCACCTATAGCAGGTGTCCCTAGATATATGGTGAGCTGAGGGAACCTGGTTCTGGAAGAGCAGTCCTGACCAGCACTGGATTTCGAGAGGGACCATCACACAGACGTGACAGAGAGACCTGGCTCTCATGTCCTGGATGGAGAGATAACAGGACAGCCGGAGAATCAGACCAGTAGGCAAAAAACACTCACCAGTGAATTAGTGTCTGGGGTTGATGCTGGATTGGCAGGAAAGGTTGGAGGTCCGGTATCCGGCTGAGGGTATGATCAATCCCGGTCCCAAAGGAGGCCTGGAGGACTCTGGAGGCCTGCAGTTGCCCTCTATGCGGGATCCTCACACACCTCCCAGGTTTCGGCACCAAATAAAATGTCTGAGCCGGTGGGAGATCACATCCACAACACAAGGCCAGTGTAGAGCACTGAACCAAGAAGGGGTCAGCCTTGGGGTGTCGGTTATATACCCTACTTTTAGCTTCCGGCAGTTCCTGCTGATGTACATGGCCAATTGTCCACTTTGCAGTAGGACTGGTCTGGTATCTTGTCTGGCATCTGCTGGGTTATCCTCTGCCTTGGGGATAATCCAGATAATCCTTATCCATACTCAACAAAAGGCTGAGCAAAGGTCATGCAAGAAACACAATTTCCACTGTTTCCCCCTTTTGCAAACTCTTACCTTTACCCTTTAAAACATTACTGACCCTTACAAAAGCCAGGGCCGGAGGGCACCACTAGGAGAGAGGCAGAGAAGCCAGGTGACTCTACAGGGTGTTCCTCACCCACAGGAGTGTGGTACTGTGAGTGTGCAGGTGACCACCCAGGCGGGAGCATGGATGGAGACAGGGCAAGTTAAGCCCTGAATTCAGAAATCAGTGGGAGGGAGAGAACTGGAGTGAGGGAGCTTGGCAACTGCCTGTTCCTAGGGTCTTACTGTGGTCAGAGAGAAGCAAAGGCCTCTTACAGCCTCTCCCCTCCTCTCGAGGAATGTGTTCATGAGATTCTAAAAGAAGAGTGTTTCGTGTTTTTTTGTTTCTTTTTTTTTTTTATCCTCACCCGAGGACATTTTTCAAATTTTTGTTCAGATAAAGTGGGAGGGAGAGAGAGGAAGACAGTGAGAGAAATATCAATGTGATAGGGACACATCGAGTGGCTGCCACCCGCATGACCCAACCAGGGCCAGAGACAAACAAGGAACATGCCCCTGGTGGGAACCGAACTTGGGTGTCTCTGGACCGCAGGCTGATGCTCTAACTGCTGAGCCAAATGGGCCAGAGCATAGAAGTGTGTGTTTTTAAGATTTATATGTAAAGATATTCGTTACAGAATCATTTGTGATATAGATAAATCTGAATCAACTAACATACACAGCAGTTGGAGAATAGACAATAGAGAGGGATGTCTGTACCTCCTCTTTAGAGAAATGCCTGCTCAGGTCCTCTGCCAATTTTTAAAATCAGATTCTTGGGTGTTTTTGCTGTTTTGTTGTATGAGTTGTTCATACATTTTTTATATTAATCCCTTATTAGATGTATCATTGGCAAATATCTTCTTCCAGTCAGTAGGTTGTCTTTTTGTTTTGTTTTAAGGTTTCCTTTGCTCGGCAAAAACTTTTTAGTTTGATATGATCCCATTTTTTTGTTGTTGGTTTTTGTTGGTTTTTCTTTTCTTGTCCTTGCCTGAGGACGCATATCTAAAAAGACGTTACTAATAGCGATGAAAGAGAGTTCACTGCCTATGTTCTCTTCTAGTTTTATGGTTTTGAGTCTTACATTAAATCTTAAATCCATTTTGTGTTTATTTTTGTATAAGGTGTAAAAAAGTGATCCACTTACATTCTCTCTCTTTTTTTAAATTTTCTTTCTTTATTGTATTTAGAGAAAGAGAAAGGGAGAGAGAGGAACAGAAAGAAACATCGATGAGGGAGGATATTGATTGGCCACCTCCTGTGTGCTGCCCACTGGGGATTTGGCCCACAATCTGGGTATGTGTCCTGACTGAGAATTGTACCGGCGATCTCTTGGTGCATGGGTCAACACTCAACCACTGAGCTACTCCGGCCGGTCCAATTACATGCTTTTGCATGTATCTGTCCAATTTTCTCAGGACACTTTTGAAGAGACTCTCTTTACCCTATTGCACATCCTTGCCTCCTATGTCATAAATTAACTGACCATATTGAGTGAGGGTTTGTTTCTGAGGTCCGTATTCTGTCTCATTGAACCTGTGTCTGTTTCTATGTCAGGACCATGCTGTTTGTATTAGTGTAGTCTTGTAGTAGAGTTTGATATCAGGGAGTGTGATGCCTCAAAATTTGTTCGTTCTCAAGATTTCTTTGGCTGTTTGGACTCCCACATAAATTTTAGCATTAGTTGTTTTACTTCTGAGAAGAAGGCCATTGGTATTTTAATAGGGATCTCATTGAATCTGTATATTGCTTTAGACAGTAAGGATATTTTAACAATATTAGTCCTTCCAACCCATGAGCACAGTATATCCATTTTTTTGTATCTTCTTCCATTTCTTTCTTCAGTGTCTTATAGTTTTCAGAATTGAGGTCTTTCACCTCTTTGGTTAAATTAATTCCTAGACAATTTATGCTTTTTGATGAAATTTTGTTTTGTTTTGGTAATCTTCACCCGATGATATTTGTCCATAGATTTTTAGATAGGGTGCAAGGGAGGGAGAGAAAAACAAAGAGAGACACACCACTTGCCTGCCTCCCACACATGCACTGTCCAGGCCGAAATCAAACATGCATCCCAGGTACGTGCCCTTGACTTCGAAGTGAACCCTCAACCCTTCAGTTCGAGGGGCGTTGCTCTAAGCACTAAGCCAAATGGACCACAGCTTGATGAAATTTTAAATAGAATTTTAAAAATTCCTCCTACTGATTATTTATTATTGCTTTATAGAAATGCAACAGGCTTCTGATTTTCTATCCTGCAACGTTACTGAATTCATTGGTTAGTTCTAAGAAATTTTATGGTGGAGTCCTCAGACTTTTCTAAATATTGTATCATTTCCTCTGCAAATAGAGTTTTACTTCTTCCCTGATTTATATGTTTTTAATTTATTTGTCTTGTCTGATCGCTGTGGCTAGGATTTCCAGTTCTATGTGGAATAGAAGTGGTGACAGTGGGCATCCTTGGTTATTGCTGACGTTAGAGGAAAAGCGTTCAGCTTTTCACCACTGAGTGTTATGTCAGCTGTAGGTTTAGGAATCTACATCTTAATAAAGAGTTTTGTTTTTATTGGGAGGGTCAACAATTCGTGGTCCATGCTCATGAAAGGGAGTTTTTGTTTATAATTATAATAAAGTTGGATCCAATTTGGGTATACAAATTGTATCTCTATGTTGCTATGGTAGATTTCACTATGATGAATACCATTAAACATCAACCTTTGTGTTAGTGCCTGATTCTTTTCTTGAAGAGTAATTCCAGCAACTGGAATTTGTGGGTGAAACAATAAATCTTTTTAAGGCATTTGATATAGATAGATAGATAGATAGATAGATAGATAGATAGATAGATAGATGTATATATATGTACAATTATAGATATAGATATATGAAATATGTACAGAAATATTTGCATTCATATGAAGCAAATTACATGATTACCATTATAAATTACTAATATTTTTAAATTTTAAAATAGTCTATAATCAGGAATAAAAATGACAAACATCCTCCCAAATAAGTGGAAATATTTTCCCTACTCTGAAAACTTCTAAAATTTCAAACATTCAGATCATTTAAAAGTTCAGGGTGTGAAGGACTTCAGCTCAGCTCTGAGTAAGGCGGGAGCACTGGAGGCTGAGTGGAGGAGTGAAGGGACCTGAGTCGGGAGAGTCCTGGCTGTGGTGTTGAGCAGAAACGGAAGGGGCACCAGTGGACTTGGGGAATCAGAGAGGAGGGTCCTGCGTTGATCAGATGTGATGAGGAGGCGTGGACCTGGCTGTCGCAGGCAAGTGTGTGAAGGGCAAAGGCTCTGAGCACATTTGGACAGTAGGGCCAAGGATTTCCTGATGGCTGGGGTGAAGGTGTGTACACTTAACATTACATAGTTTATAGGTGATTCTCCATGTTGATATTAAATGTTAAGAGATGCCCAAGCAGATATTCAGAGGAGGCTCCTGGGTCACCAGTGACTGTGGTTGCACCCCAAGTCAGCCCTTGGGAGGCAGAGGTCTCCACGTAGAATTCTCCATCTTCTTCCAGGTCATCATTTCTACTCAGCTCCTTCTGGTGTCTCTCTATCTGCACAACAGGTAACAATGGTGAGGACCGTGGCCTTCATTCTGCTTTGCCTTTCAGTCTGCCTCGCCTTGATCCAGCGGCTCACCCTCAGATCAGGTAGGAAACAGTTCTGTGTTTGTGTATGTGAAGCAGTTACTATAGTGCCCAGTGACCCTTGGACCCTTCCCCACCCCGAGAAGGCCCATCCAGCGTGTACTTCGGTTAGGGTGCAGTGCCTGGGTGTGTCTTACCCCGCCCTCCCTGCTGGGTCACCCCCATGCCCTGTGGCCCCAGCTCCCTCTGATGGAGCACCCCTTCTGCTGACCAGCCCTGTTTGATGTGGTTGGACCCCCTGAGCCCATCCTGGCCATGGTGGGTGAAGACGCTGAGCTGCCCTGTCACTTGTCCCCGAGGATGAGCGCTGAGAGCATGGAGCTGATCTGGGTGCGATCCAGAATGAGGCAGGTAGTGCACACGTATGCACATGGGAAGGAAGAAACAGAGATAGCAGAGTATCGAGGGAGAACTTTCATTTTAAGAGAGAACATCACTGAGGGGAAGGCTGCTCTCCGGATTCACAACATCAGAGCCTCTGACTATGGAACCTACCTGTGTTATTTCCAAAAGGACTCTTTCTTGGCAAGTGCCAAGGTGGAGCTGAGGGTTGCAGGTGAGCCCCATGAAGCTGTTACGTCACCAACATCTTCTGAGCATTTCCTGCATGCCACAAACTCTGACAGGCATGGGAATTGGGGACAAATAGTAAATATTAGCAAACATATGACAAAGTGGGAAAAAATTATATATGCAATCATGTCTTTGAATAGAGCTAATCTCCTTAAAATATTTTTTAAAAACCTGTAGAAAAATGAGGAAGGAATATGAATGATTAGTTCACAGAACAGGAACAACCTCAGGAAAGGATGTCCAATCTCACTGAATAGGGAAACGTTTTCTACCTGTGAGATTGGCAATAAAACAAAAAAAAACAGGTGTTTGGTAACACATTCTAAAGGCAGGGTTGTGGGGAGATAGTCGGTTTCTTCCTATAATTTGTTATATTTGTGGTATAAATTTGCACAACATTAAAAAACATTTTTTAAATTTTCACCTGAGGACATTCTTAGAGAGAGGAAAGGAGAGAGAGAGAACAGCATCTATCTGAAGGTGATCTGTTACTTTCCATATGCTCCCCAGTCACCAGCAACCCAGGTAGGTGCCCTGAACAGACATTGAACTGGCAACCTCCCAGTGCACTGGGTCCTGACCCTCAGCATCTGAGCCACTCTGGCGGCGCTGGCACAGCTCTTATTGAGAGCAGTAGAGCAATCCTTCTCCAAAGCTCTTATTTATTGATCTGAATCCCAAATCTGGAATTTATCTGACAGATCATGTAGTGTTTGTTTGAAATGACCCATGTACAAGCTTATTTCTTGTAACAACAGTTATAATAACAGAATGTTAGAGACTGTGCAAATCCCCTCCAATAAGGAACTGGTTACAGGTCTGTGGGTCCCCACCCTACCCAGGCCCTCCATTCCCAAGTTTCACATTCTTAGTCACCTTCTTAAGCAGACTAATGAGAAGCTGACAAATGGAGAAGAGATGAGGGAGTGGAGAGGAGACTTCAAAGTCTTTGTGTATATGTTTTGACATTCAAATTATTCTCATGTGAGAGGCAGACATTTTAAGAAAATTGTATTTATTATGTGACAGTAAGAGTTCTGGGACACTTTGGGGAGAGAATGATCACTTTCCATCCCGAGACACCCCCATGACTCCGCCTGAGAGCGGCTGAGGCTGACCCTCCACAGGCCCCTTCTTCTCCAGCGCGCAGCCTTGGGTGATGGCTTTCTGGGTGACCCTGCTAGCTCTCCTGGGGCTCCTGGCGGTGGCAGGGTGCTTTCTGCTGAGCCTGAAGACAAAAAACAAGAACCAGTGGGAGGATCTGGAAAGGGAGCGAGCGAGAAGGGAGCTGGAGCAAAGCGCCAAAGGTGAGGCTTGGCTGTGACCACGACCTCCCTACCCATCCCCCACACCCAGCCCTTGGGTCCTCCCCTTGATCCCCATAACAAGACTTTTGGTTTTCTCCTGCTTATTTCTAGAAAAGCTGAAGTACGAACTTAGTAAGTGAAATCTCCGATTACATGCGTTCTGGGGTCCCTGCTTTATGCATGTAACCGACTCCTCACCTTGTTCCTTGCAGAGTGGAGGAAGATCCAGTACCTGGCGCGTGAGTATTCGGACCAGCATCTCAGACTCTCTGCCCACATATTTCCAGCCCCTTTCCTCATCCCTAATCGCTCAGGGGAATAAACATGGACACTGATCTGGGAAAGCCTGGGCAGTGGTCTTTCTCCAAGGAGAAAGGGGCTGCAGTCCCTCCCACCAGGGGGCGTGCGCACCTGGCTCTCCAGGGAACCCTAGACAGTAAAGGAGCAGAGATGGACTCAGCTGTGAGGGCCTTTCCTTCCTGGTTGCTGTATAATCTATACCCTACTGAGAGGAAACCAGAAAGAGAGAGAATAGTGTCTCTTTAACAAAGGAGCTGTTACAAATTTATCCCAACCGCTGAAAAACACAGTATCCGAACCTTTCTCATTAAGTTGTCCAATTCTTTACAGAAGCAGGCAGGACATAATGTAGATGAGACAGGTGGACTCCAGCACAGGTACACATACCCGTATGCACACTGCGCCCAGGTACAGGCAGGTACAGGAGTAAGAGTCACTCCTGTCCGAGGGGGATGCACTGCAAGAGCCCAGGGGATGCCTGACACCGCGGATAGCACCACACCCTGTACGCACTAGATGTTTCCTTTTCACTTAGAGAAGGCTGCTCATCGGCGGACCCGATTGCCAGCATCATGACTATTGCGCTTTGGGGTCATTATTAAGTAAAACAACAGTGACTTGATCACAAGCCCTGTGATACTGGGACAGTAGATCTGATCACAGAGACAGCTCCCAAATGATGAAGGGGGATGTGTACAGGGTGGACCTGCTGGACAAAAGGATGATTCGCAAGGTCAGAGTGATAGTAGATTTCATCCCCCTACTCAGAATGATGTGCAATTTAAAACTTATGAATTGTTTATTTCCAGAATTTTCCAATTAGTTTTTCTAACCAAAGTTGAATGAAGGTAATTGAACCTTCAGAAAGGGAAACTGAGGATAAGGGGTGATTGCTGTATAGACACAACACAAAACTGATCTGGGGGTGACAGCTGGGAGGGCTCATACACAGTGCCTGTGGGGTCATCAGAGGCAATTGATTTTAAACAAGAGGGGGGAGCAGAGAATTGAACAGGCAGAGGGAGAGGGAGGAAGGGTGGGTGGTCAAAGAGGAAGATTAGATGGGTGCACAAGGAAGAGAGAGGAGACGACTCAGCAATGACAGTTCAGGTGACTCTGCCTGCCTTCCCTTGCAGGAGGGGGGAAATCTCAGGCTTATGCTGGTGAGTGACTGTGATGCCCTTTGGTTTCCTGGCCCCTGTGTACAAGGTATTTAAGCCCTTTCAGTGCTGGTGAGGAATAATCAGATACAGCTCAGAGGCTCATTCTCTCTGGCGTACCACCCACTTTTCTGGACACCCAGAGAGGACCTTCTAGATGCAGCATCCCCTCACCCTGCTGACACACACGCCCACCTACACCTGGGCCAAGCCTGGCCATGTCACCCACAGCCCCAGGGTGATGGAGGGGGCGTAACATTTGGAGAGGTTTATGCCTGATTCGAGGAGCTGTACATGAAGGAAACTGGATATTGGAAGAGAAGAGGCTTAGTGAGGAGAATGGAAGGGGGCAGAACAGATATAATGACATTTACTTGTCTGTGTCTACTTCCTTTCAGAGTGGAAGATGGCCCTCTTCCAACGTGGTGAGTGAACCACTTTATGTTCCTAGGAAAGCAACCGAGGGACCCTGCTCCCTATTACTTCTCCAACTCTTCACTGGGAGAGTACTGAGGGGATGACTTGAGGTCCCAGTCTCAAAGGTGGGCCCATCTGCTGCAGAGTCCAGAGAACCAGGGACAGCTGCTGTTCTGTGCTTCCACAGACCTTTCTGGGAAGGAGGAGTCAGAAGGGTGGAACTGGGGGAGGGGTTACAGGGAATGAGGATGTGACCTGGCCAACCTTCTGCCCCCTTGCCCTGTATGACTTCAAGTTATGCAATGTTTCTGAGCTTTAGTCTTTTGTTTTTGAGGATGGTGGTAATTCCTCCTATGCGAAGGTTGAGATTAAAGGCTAAATGAGGCAATGAATGATTATTTTTCAAAGCATCAAGATCTGTTCAAAATGGTAATGACTGTGGTAAGGGGAAGGTATCTTAGAGTATAACAGACTATGTTATATGGATATTTACACCAGGGTTGTAGGGTCAGAGCTGACAGACAACCTGGCAATATGCTAATAGATTATTCACTGCCAGCAGACCTGTTACAGCACTTTTCTATAGTATAACTCGGGTACTAATGACTGACAGGACAAAGAGACATGAATGTGGCAGCACCAGGCCACCCTTCCTGGTGTCTTGTGATGGATGATTCTTTATCATCAGTGCTGTCAAGCTTCATGTTGACCTGGGTTGTCATGTCATTCTAGATGTTACTAACAAAAATATTTTTGGCTGAATTTGAGGAACACATATAATCACTGTCTACAAGGCTTTGGTGTACTTGCTAAGGACAGTGAGGTTGATCAAAGGTCACAGCATGAAAAGGTGAGAGAAATCCCTGACACAGAGCTGGAGTTGCTTTTGTTCACAACCACATCTACTCAGAGATCAGAGTGGGTTTAGTGAAGGTATTACTTCCAGAGGAGGGGGTGCTGTCCAGGGAAACCCACAGAACGAATGGTGCCCCAGGGCTCACAACACTGGGAGCTGTCCCCTCCCCTAGGCCCAAGGCAGAGGTACAGGGAGCCTTCACTGGAGCCCAGAGGAGCTGGGGCTCAGGGAGAGACTTCCTGAGAGGAGTTGTCCTCTGTTAGAGCATCTTCACTGGAGGAAGTGGGGAATCAGGCTGTGTCTCCCTTTCATGTCTCCTTCCAGTCTTCAGCTAGTACCTGCGCTTGGCCAAACCCAACAGGTAACCAGAGGCAAGGGGCCCAGTGATGTGGTCTATAGAATACTGATTTTTAGGACCAGATAGGGTGGGGACAGGTGTGGAGTAGGCTGGTCATCACATAGATCTCCCACCATGGCCCCAACCACAGCAAGGACATGATCTCTTATTCCACCAGGCACTTCTTCCATGCCCAGCCTTGGGCTAAATATACAAACATTTTGTCTTATTCTACTGTAGAGATTATTATCTTTGCATCCATTTTACAATTATGCAATTGAGATTCAAGATATTACTTAGCACGTGTGTGTGTGTGTGTGTGTGTGTGTGTGTGTGTTTATGCAGAAAAGGAGGTCATCCAGCTCAGGAGGGCAGAGCAAGGGCTGGCATTTGTATCCCTGTGACTACAGCTCAGGTGGCCATGGGCATTACGGGGAGGGAAACAAGAAATCTTAGAAGTAAGGTGCCAGCTGGAGATAGCAGGTTACGCAGACCCCAACCTCCCTCGCCCTCTCCTTCCTCACTGAACGCAAGACCCCTGTGGTTTCCCCTGGGATTGCTGAAGCTCACATCCAGGGCAGGATGGGGACCCCAGGCTCTGGGCTCAGACTTGAAGTCTAAGGTTTGGAGGTCCAGGAACCATGGCTAAATCTACACCATACCTAACTCTCTGCAGCGAATGTGATTATGGACCTGGAAACTGTGATCGTAATCCTCCATGTTGCTGAGGATGAGAGAAGCCTGCAGACGGCTGACAAACGGCAGACCCTGCCTGACAAACCCAAGAGATATCACAGCTATCATTGTGTGCTGGGCTGTGAGAACTTCACGTCAGGGAGACATTTCTGGGAGGTGGACGTGGGGGACAGGAAGGAGTGGTGTATTGGGGTGTGCAGGGAGAAAGTGGAGACAAAATATTTTGTTAATATGACACCTGAGAATGGATTCTGGACAATAGGACTGTCAAAGAAAGATGGCTACTTAGCTTTGACAGACCCTCAGACCAAACTGATAATAGTCAACCATCCTGAAATAGTGGGTGTTTTCCTGGACTATGAGTCGAGGGAGGTCTCATTCTACAATGCCATCGATGGATCACACATCTACACCTTCCCACACACCTCCTTCTCGGGGCCTCTGTGGCCTGTTTTCAGGGTTTTGGTGTTGGACCCACTGCTTTGACCATTTTCCCAGAACAAAAAGGAGTGGGGAGTTCCCCCTGTGAATGTCCCACTGCCTGACACTTCCCTGGAGAACCCAGTGGCCTTTGTCTCAGCTGATGAGAATGGGGACCCTCAGCCTGAAGTAACATCTTTGCTCCTCCCTGTCCAGCCTGGAGCTGAGGGCCTCCATTACAGGAAAACGTCACAGTAATAAAATACTGTCTACAGACATACTGAGTGAAGCCCTTACTAGTATTCTTTCAATTTTTCCACATGACAGATACAGAGACAAGAGAGCAAGAAATAAATTAACATTCCAAATAGAATCAGCTGGCAAAGAACAACATGGCTAACATTTATAGATACTTCAAATTTTCTGGGTTGTGTGCCAAATGCTTGCAGTGAACTTCACTCACGAATCCTCACAACAGCCCTGTGAGGTAGCCTCATGTTGAAAGTGTGGAAACTGAGGCAGGGCCAAGTGAAGAGACATGTAATTCATACAGAAAGTAGTGCTGCTGGAAGATGTTTGGCCTCTGCCCCTCCCTCCATCTCCAGTCTGCATTTTGCAGCCCACTGTTCCTGCTGGACAGGATCCTGTGCAGCCCAGAGGTTCCCTCCCCAGGGCACCAAGGGTGAGGGTCAATGTAGGTGACGATGAAGCCACACCACACTTGGTTCCTTAAAGGTCGACTGTCAGAGCCATGGTCCACTGCTTCACTGAGTGGCTGTGCAGGATGACTTTGCCCAGAGGTTAAATTAACAATGATTACAACACACGGGGCTGAGGAGGATTAGAGGCCAACTTCTGAAACAGATGTGACCTGTGATCACAGAGCTGAAACAACCCTCCTACTTCTTCCTTAAAGGTCATCTGTGAAACACAAATTTGGAGGTAGGGAGCTAGATGAACTTCAGTGGAATTTTTATCACATGGTAGTACCTTCTCCAGAAAAAGAACATTCCACCAATGGTCATTCGGTGATGTCACCTGAGGCTCCTTTTAACTGTTGGATCCTGGGGAAAAGCCCCTCTTCATCATCATCTTTAGAATGCTTTAGAATTAGACATTAAGACATATTAATTTGCCCCAGGACTGGGCTCCAAGACCCTCATTGAAATGAAGAGCCCATGGATGGGGGCATCCGGCTGGAGTGCACATCCTTGGGTGGTACCCAGAGCCCCACACAGTGTGGAGGGACCCTTATGGGGAGATCATGCCCGCCCTGGAGGAGGCTTAAACTGAGGACACGAACGGCCTCTTCAGGGTCACCATGGCTGTGATCATCAGGGACAGCTCTGTGAGGAACATGTCCTGCTCCATCAACAACACCCTGCTCGACCACGAGAAGGACTCCGTGATCTTCATTCCAGGTTAGTTCCCTGCCCTCCAGGGCCCAGCCATGGAGCCAGGATCCTCAACACACACATGGGAGCCTGAACAGGGCTGGGGGAGGGGCTAGGTGGGAGGGTCCTGGGCCCTGAAAACCACAGGCTACAGATGAGCTGAGGCCTGTCCCCTCATCACAGGTGGAACATCAAATAGTCTCAACACACCTGAGTAGGAGCCTCTCCTCTGAGGGTAAATCTGGTATTTCCCCCTATTATGGGTCTGATCCTGCAGCAATGTGTGAACATTTAGAACAACCATAGCACATGTACCGTGCTTGAAAAGGAAGCTGTGCACACCTGGTGGAGCTGTGAGCTGAAGCCCTCCCTCCTGCACATGAGATGTTAGAAGGGCAGAGCTGGAGAGTCTCTGTTACAGACATTCACAACTTCATTCAACAAATGCTTAGCAAGGACCACATATGTTCCAGGCCCTGTTCTAGATAGCAAATACATATCCATGAACAAAAATAAATAAGGATCCCCACCGTCATGGGGCCCACATGCAACAGCAGCAGAGAGTAATCAATAAAACAATTAATTGAAACAGGGAGTAAAATATTTAGTTAAACTTTTATATCAGATAATAGTAAGTTCTGCAGGAACATTAATGAAGGTAGGCACTAGAGAGAGCTAGGGGCAGGGGAGTGGTAATTATAAATAGAATGGTGGGAAGACTTCAGTGAAAAGATGTCAATTGGGCATGTGAGGAATGAACAAACCAGGTAGCAGGAACAGCACATGGAAGGGACCTGATGCAGCAGCATGTCTGGCAGTTTCGAGGAACCCCAAGAGGCCACTGCAGATGGAATGGATTTAGTGCACCAAAATCAGAGATGAATTCACAACTGCAATGGATCCAGACCACAGGGGCAATGTAGGTCACCAATAGACTTTGGCTTTTTAGACTCAGTGAGATAGGAAACATCACAGGGTTTTGTGCAGAGAAATAACATGATCTCAGGGAGGCAGCTGTGTTGAAGACAGACTGCACAGGATGTGAGCAGAAACAGGGAGGAGAGAATTGCCGTGACCAGGCAAGAGTGATGGTGGCCACGCTAGGATGGTGGCAGTCGTTGGCTGTCAGTCATCTGGTCCTTCCCACAGTGACCTCAAGTGCTTATGGTTTTCTGTCTCCTGGATCCTATCGAATGACAAAGTAACACACTTTAGTGATGAGTTTGACATCCTTTGTTCAAGGGAAAGCCATCCATACATTGGGGTGAGCGGCGCAGGGCTTCGGCAGTTGGGGAGCCTCTTCCTAAGGGATACTGGGCATGAGCAAATGTTACAGAGGTGGAAATGGGCATTACTGAGGAGGGGGTCTGGGATTCCTTGTCCAGCACCAGGTCTTCATTTCCAGGGGAAGGTGATATGTGATATGTTAGTTTTTCTTGACGATGGGGTGTTTCCAATAAATGCGGGCTGAGGCAAAGGTGGATTTGTGACATGGGCCATTGGGGTGGCCTCCATTTCATGGGTCTTCATATACAAAATAACTACATCAGCCTCTGCCACGGCCAGCACTGTGGGATTCTGAGAGGGAAGTGCGCCTGAGCCAGTTGCTTCGATGTGCATCCCAGGGGTGCTCTCACCCCAGTCCCCTGTCTCATTGATTGGGACTTTCCTGGCCTCCTTCCAAAACCCCTATCTCCAGCATATCTCCCTGTCCCTGGATGGTGGCCCTGGCTGTCATACTGCCTGCTCTCCTTCTCCTCCTCCTCCTCGCCAGCATCTGTCTCATCACGAAACTCCACAGGGGAAAAGAAATTCTGTCAGTGGAAAAAGATTTTGAAAATGAAGAGAAAGAAATTGCACGTAAGGAACTGGGGAAAGAACATGCGAAACGTAAAGAACATGTAGTAAAAGGCAAAAGGTTAAGATGGCAGTTCACTGTCATTCCAAGGACACAGCTGGGACAGCTGGAGCCTTGGGGAAAGAGAACAAAGGGACAGCAGGAAGGGCTCAGAGCTCTGCATCCCAGTCACTGACCCTCCGACTCACTTTTGCCCTCCTGAAATGTTGCAGGTATAGAGAGCATTATACTGTTTGAGAAAAAGGAAACCTAAGTACATACTGATAATATCCAGCTACCTGGTCCTTAGTCATTTCCAGAATCTGGACAATTCCCTAGACGTGACGGAGTGGACAGTGACTTGACAGAAACAGCCAGTCCTGTCTTTAATTCAGACTCCAATCCTTAGTTCTTCTGTGAGGATCTTCACTGGTTTCTGTTCATCTTTCAGAGCAACTTCAAGAGGAACTGTAAATTTTTTTCATTCCCCAAACTACTCGGTGCAAAAATGTGTATTTTGTCGGTGGCTGTTATCTCATGAAGCTCTCTCTCTGTCTGTCCCCTTACAGGATGGAGAAGAGGCCTCTAACACGCTGCTGAGCTCCTCTGACAGTCCCTCACATCATGAGCTTCCTCCCACTAATATAGTTAAAGGGATACCTGAACTGAGAGGAATAAGGGCCACAGTGTGTGGGGAGAGGGGGCTGGGTTCAGTTCCCTAGCAGCATCCCACCTGTTGCATGATCCCAGCTCTTCAGGAAGGGAATTCCCTGGGTTCTCAATCAGCTCTTCCCCTCTTTCACATTCTCTTTTATTTTCTTTTTTCCAATTTTTATTAATTTATTTTTGTTACAGATGTTTCTCCTTTTTCCCCCCTGGACACCTTCCTCCCATCCTACCCCTCATCCTCCTAGCATTGTTGATTATGTCCATTGGTTATGCATACATGCATATACATTTTTTGGTTCATCTCATCCATCCCCCCTCCAACCTCCCTCCTCTGAAGTTTGTCAGTCTGAACCATACTCCTTTCTATGTCTCTGGTTCTATTTCGTTCATCAGCCAACCTTGTTCATTACATTCCACAAACAAGTGAGATCATATGGTATTTGTCCTTCTCTGATTGGCTTATTTTGCTTAGCATAATACTCTCGAGGTCCCTCCATGTTGTCTCAAAGGATAAGAGGTCTTTCTTACAGCTGCATACTATTCCATTGTATATATGTACCATGGCTTTTTATTCCACTCATCTATTAAGGGAAACTTGGGCTGTTTCCGGATCTTAGCTATTGTAAATAGTGCTGCTATGAACATTGGGGTACATATATTCTTTCTGATTGGTGTCTTGGGATTCTGAGGATATATTCCTAGAAATGGGAACACTGGGTCAAATGGCAATCCAATTTTTAAATTTTTGAGGAAACACTATACCGTTTTCTATAGAGGCTGCACCACTCTGCATTCCCACCAGCAGTGTACTCGAGTCCCCTTTTCTTCACACCTTCACCAACTCTTATTGTTTGATGACTTTTTGATGGCGGCCATTCTGACAGGTATGAGGTGATACCTCATTGTTGTTTTAATTTGCATCTCTCTGATTATTAGTGCTGTTGAGCATTTCTTCATATGTCTCTTGGCCATTTGTATGTCCTGTTTGGAGAGATGTCTATTTAGCTCCTCTGCCCATTTCCTAGTTGGGTCCTTTGTCTTCCTTTTGTTGAGTTGTAGGTGCACTGTATATATTTTGGAAATTAACCCCTAATCTAATGTATCACTGGCAATTATGCTCTCCCATACAGTGGGTTCTCTTTCCATTTTGATGGTTGTTTCTTTTACTGTGCAGTAGCTATTTAGTTTGATGTAGTCCCATGTGTTCATTTTTTCCTTTGTTTCTATTGCCTTAGGTCATGTATCAATGAAAATTCTGCTGTGTATGATGTCTGAAATTTTGTTGCCTACATTTTCTTCTAGGATTTTTATGGATTTCTGAGTCACATTTAAGTCTTTTTTCTATTTTGAGTTTAATCTTGTGTATGGTGTAAGTTGATGGTCTAGTTTCATTTTTTTTTTTTTTTTTTGCATGTAGCTGTCCAATTTTCCCAACACCATTTATTAAAGAGGCTGTCTTTACTCCATTGAATGCTCCTGCCATCTTTGTCAAATATTAATTGAACATAATGTCTTTGGTCAATTTCCAGGTTCTCTGTCCTGTTCCACTGATCTATATGCCTGTTCTTGTGCCAGTACCAGGCTTTTTTGATTACAGTAGCTTTGCAGTATATCCTGATATCCAGTATTGTGATCCCACCTACTTTGTCCTTTTTTTAAGATTGCTGTGGCTATTCGGGGTATTTTTTGGTTCCATATGACCTTTTGAAGTATTTGTTCTAGTTCTGTGAAATATGTCGTTGGTATTTTGGTGGAAATTGCATTGAATCCATAGATTGCTTTGGGTAGTATGGACATTTTAATGATGTTAATTCTTCCAATCCACGAACAAGGTATGCTCTTTCACTTTACTACATCTTCCTATATTTCTTTATTCCATGTCCTGCAGTTTTCTGTAAATAGGTCCTTTACTTCTTTGGTTACATTTATTCCAAGGCATCTTAATATATTTGCAGCGATGGTAAATGGAATGTTTTTTTAGTTTCTCTTTTTGTGAGTTCAACATTGGTGTATAAGAATGCTGTCGATTTCTTGACATTAATTTTGTATCCTGCTCCTTTGCCAAATTCATTTATTAAGTCTAGTAGATTTTTGATGGAGTCTTTAGGGTTTTCTATGTACAATATCATGTCATCTGCATATAATGACAGTTTCACTTCCTCCTTTCCAATTTGCATCCCTTATATTTTTTCTTCATGTCTGATTGCTGTGGCTAAGACTTCCAGTACTATGTTAAATAAGAGTGGCGAAATAGGGCATCCCTGTTTTGTTCCTGTTCTTAAGGGAAATGCTTTTAGTTTTTGCCCATTGAGTAGTATGTTGGCTATAGGACTTTCCTATATGGCCTTTATTATATCGACATATGATCCCTCTACTCCCACATTCCTGAGCATTTTTATCAGAAATGGGTGCTGATTTTTGTCGATTTTTTTCAGCGTCTTTTGATATGATCATCTGGTTTTTACCTTTTATTTTGTTTATCACATTCATTGATTTGCAAATATTGTACCAGCCTTGCATCCCTGGGATGAATCCATCCCACATGGTCATGGTGAATAATTTTTTTGATGTATTGCTGGATCTGATTTGCTAGTATTTTGTTAAAGATTTTGGCATCTATGTTCATCAGGGATATTGTCCTGTAGTTTTCTTTCTTTCTAGTGTCTTTTCCTGGTTTGGGAATTAGAATTATGCTGGCCTCATAAAGTGAGTTTGGAAGTCTTCCTTCTTCTTGAAGTTTTTGGAATAGTTTGAGGAGAATGGGTGTTAGTTCTTCTTTGAATGTTTGGTAAAACTCCCCCATGAAGCTGTCCTGGCCTGAGCTTTTGTTTGCTGGGAGAGTCTTGATTTCATCTTCAATATCCTTAGTTGTTATTCATCTGTTCAAGTTTTCTATCTCTTCCAGGGTCAGTTTTGGGAGACTGTGTGTTTCTAGAAATTTGTCCATTTCACTTAGCTTGTCCTTACGTCCTCTTTTAATCTGAAAGAAGACAATACTGGTTGAGCTAGTTTTAACCTGGGAGAAGGTACAGGTTGCACATTGAGCATCTGTGGGTGGGACAAGCAGTGAGCTACCCCAAGCCTGCCTAAGGGCTGGACAAGTAGGTGCCAGAAAGGCCCTCCTGCCCAGGAGAGCACTGATGCTGTGTACAGCATGGGAGGGGCAGGACTGGGCAAAAAGCACACAGGATCCAAGTTCCTCCACAAATGAGCACCTTTCATTTTATGATTCATCACCTACTCAAAGGCTCACAGCATCCAGGTTTCACTAGATACCATGGTGCTTGAACCTTTCCTCTTAGGTGAATTTCACAACTGTCACAGTTGTACATCTCTGTGTGGGCAAAGGAGAACATCATTCTAACAGAATGGAAATGGAGGCCGACTGAATGACAACAGCAGGTGGAAAGTTCTGCAGAAGGTCAGGTGTGGAGCACACCCTATACCCAGAGAGGTCACTTCACACCTAAGTGTTAAAGCAAGGCAGGATGGAAATAGTTCCCCACCTTTTGCCAGACACACATTTCAGGTGGCAGGCTGGCATTTGGGGACACTGTCTTCCTTCTTTACTCTCTGAAGAGGGCCCTATTAGTCATTAAAATCAGATGTCACCTGGTTAAGCTATTTGTACACACATATTGTTATTGAAATGGGTATTCTAAAGATTCAGTCTGTCCCAGGGAGGAACTTGCAGAGATTCAAAGCCCAGTTCAAACAGGGAGCTCCCAAGGGCAGCAGGTGTCCTGTGTGTGGCACTGGGCAAGCCAGAAGAGATGGTTCCCTGAGGGGGCGTCCAGCAGTGGCCCCTCCAGCAGCAGTGGAAATAAAAAAATAGTGAAATATGGCCCCTCCTTAATTTCAAATAAAAGAAGCTGCAAAATGGTTTTTCTGGGAGCATTTGAGATCTTGCTGCTCGTACATATGTCGTCAGTTTGGCTGAAATAAATGCATACTTTTTTTAAAGTGGCTATCATCCCTGGTTGCAGCTAAAATCAGAGAGTGCATTTGCAAAATAGGGCTGCAGATGAACATGGACATTAACAGCAACTCAAATCAGTCACTGGAATGAAAACCCAGTGAAATACTTGAACTCACAGAAGTTCCTTCATTCCTTTTCGTTGTATTGAATGATAACTCCCATCACTGCTGCTGTGTCTGCTCGTGTACAATCAGCTGCTGCACGTCTGGGTAACATTTAGCAGCCAGCTCGCTGCTCAGTCTCAGTAACAAGTTCGGGGGCAGCCTGGGCTCCGGCCTGGAAGTGCCTCCTCTGCGGCCCCCAGCCTCCTTTCCCAGAGGCGCCCCAGCCGGCCGGGCACGCGTGCTCTCGCGTCACCTCCTTCCCGTCGGAGCCTCAGGCAAGAGCTAGTTCAGGACCCCTGACCCCTGGGCTGTTGGCTTTGACCTGGATCCCGGTTCTGACAGCGGGCTGGTTTTTGCGTCCCTGTGCGCGCCTCCACGGGGAGAAAAGAAAGCCGAACTCGGAAGCCAACCCCGAGTGGGAACCAGGCTGGGGCGAGTTCGGGCCTGACTCCCACGGCGAGCACGGAGTCCACGGGCCTGAGCTCCTCTGCGCGCGATCGCGCCGCCGGCTTCCCGTCCCGACCCCACGGCGCCCGGCCCCGCGCTCAGTGAGCCGACCGGTTCCAGGCGCGGAATCGCCACGCGGAACAACCGACGGCGCGTGGGCTTCCTCCCACCAGGGACCGAGCCGGGCCTGCGAGAGGCCGGGAGACCGCGGGGCAGCGAAGACGCCAGTCCGGCCGCCACTCCCCTCGGGGCGCAGTCTCGGGGCGCGTCCTGGCGGAACCCGACTTCCGGCGCTGACGCCACTTCCGGTCGTTGTGACGTGCCGCCGGAAGTGTTGCCTGTCCTTGGTGTCCAGTGCGGGGAAGACCACGAGTGGCTGCGTGGCCTCCTGAGGCAGGACGTCTGTTCGCTGGAAAAGGCTCCCTGTGGAAGCCAGTGACCCTCCGAGCCCAGGGCGGGGTGCAGAGCTCGCCGCCCAGCCTCAGGCCTCCGCCCGCACCTGCCGCCCCCTGGACGGGATCTCAGCTCTGCTGCGCGCGGCGTCAAGTGTGAAATAAAAGGCCAGAGAGCAGGTTTCCAGAGGAGACGGCGCTGCCACCGAGGGAGGAGGGGCGGACCCCTCCGGACACCGGGCAGGGCTCCGGGAGCCAGTGGAGCAAGCTACTCAGAAGCCCCCGGGGAGAATGGATGGTTTTGGTTGGTGTGGGATTATATTTCCAGGGCGGTAGTGCCCCAGTCCCTCAGTCCAGTCCTGGAAGAGGACACGTGTGGGTTTAGCAAAGGCAGAACTGGGACTGGAGTCCAGTGTCCGCTCCCTGACGCTGCTGGGTTCAGCTCAGGCATCAGGCTAGAGTCAGTCCGTCAGTCCACTGTGTGGGTCCCACATGGCCGAGGGCCACGAGGTGGGTGCAGGGCCTGGGGCCTGGCGAGCTGGGGATCCGGATTGGGGACGCAGAGAGAAAGGCGCACTTTCCTTTGGTGGACAGCAGACCTAGGATAACTAACTTCATCTTGAGTTTGAACCTTATTGTATGAACACATATAAGTTTGGACCCGAACCAAGTTCTGGGCTGCCAGCCAGAGGAGGCAACCCGCAGGTGCAGGTGATAAGGATGACTAGCCACCTCCACCGACCTTGCCAGATATTCTGATTGGGACTTTGAGGACTCATCATGGAGACCACAAGCATATCTCACAAGTTCAGATAAATGGAGACTCCTCCACAAGAAGGATCAAAGTGAAACCAAGAATAGTGACTGTACTGGCCTGCTCATATCACCCGTCCTGATTAAATAATACAAAAGGCCGAGTGTGGAGCTTTCGGAGGCAAACTGAGGAAGGACCAGCTGGTCTGGTACTCCTCTAAACGAATTTGTCCACTAAGCGAATTTGTTATTTTTTTTAAACTTAGAAAATAGAATGAATAGAAGGACAACCCTGACCATAGATGTGTGCTGACGCAGTTCCCTCCCACCTCTGTTCCCTCCTGCTTATCACCAACTGCCTTTGCTTCTGTACTTGCTTGCTTGCTTGCTCTCCCCCAAGGCCAACAAGAAATGCCAGTTGCAGAAATTTGTAACAAGCCCCCTATAAAATAAAAATGTAGCTGAAAGTCGGCGCTGATCTTCGAGAACTCGGGATCAGTCGACCGCCGGCTTTGCTATTTGGCTTTAATTCATCTCTGGTGGTCTCTCGGTTCTCTCGCACCACAACAGTGACATTTGCCATTCACCCTCCCGCAAATAAGCTGTGGATTCTTTCGGGGCCTCGCTGTCTCAAGCTGCTTCAGCAGTCTTCCTAGCAAGATGTGGATCCCTGGACTCAGAGGCTTCCGTGATTCTGAGTGACCCGTGACCACTGCTCTGCAGATAGACTGGGCCGGAAGACATTTGGGACTCTTGGATTTTCGGTCCGTTAACCCCCAATACTGCTGTGTGTTGATGTGTTTGTAGTTGGGATTGAACCTGCAAGTAATAAAGGCTAAGTTGACAGCACAGTCCCCTGTGTTGGCTCATGGTTCTTACTTGGTGTCTGGAACCTAGAGGCCAAGTGATCACCTCAGGTCCCGGACTCAGTCAAGCACCCCTGATACTATCTGGGGATCAGGAAATTGAGGGACTTTTAGAAAGACTATACTCGTAGCAAGTGTGCTAATGGCAACTTTTTCTAGGAGATCAATTGTGCAGGCTTTGCATGCTTGCAGTGGCCATGCCTATTCTGGCACCTGACTCACTAGCAGGTGTGATGGACAGGTAGGCACCTCCCACGTCACTCAGGCTTTACTGGGCATGTGTCTGAACTGCCTTTGTCCAGCCTCTTCCATCACCCATCAGCAAGGAGTAGACCTGGAGTGTTGACTGCTAGCTCCTTCTCATTATCCATTATTTCTGTATGTGTAGAAATAGAATAGGTTTCTGATGTTCTATCCTGCATCATACTGAATTCATTGAGTAGTTCTAACAGTTTTCTTGGTGGAGTCCTGAGGTTTTCCTATATATTGTATCATGTCCTTTATAAACAGTGAGAATTTTACTTCTTTCTGTCTTGTTTGTATGTTTTTTATTTCTTTGTCTTGTCTGATCTGTGGCTAGGACTTCCAATATTGTGTTGAATAGAAGTGGCGATAGTGGGCATCTTTGTCTAATTCCTGACGTTAGAGGAAAAGTTTTGAGTTTTCACCATTGAGAATTATGTTAGCTGTAGGTTTAGGAATCATGTTTTTATTTTGTTTTTTTTGTTAATCCTCACCCAAGGATATTTTTCCATGGATTTTTAGAGAGAGTGGAAGGGAGGGAGGGAGAGAGAGAGAGAAAGTTTGATGTGAGAGAGACACATGGATTGGTTGCCTCCCACTCCCACCTCTATGGGTCCACGGTGGACCCTGCAACCCAGGAATGTGGCTTTGACTGGAAATCACAGCACTGAGCCAAAGCAGCCAGTGCAGGAATCTGTTTCTGTTTATTTTATTTATTTATTTATTTATTTATTGACTTATTTATTTATTGACTTATTTATTTATTTTATTTTATTTATCTTTATTGTTGAAGACATTACAGATGTCTCCCATTTTCCCCCATTGACACCTCCTCCCTGCTCCTGTCCACTCCTGCCTTCCCTACACTATTGTCTGTGTCCATTGGTTATACTTACATGCATATAAGTTCTTTGATTTATCTCTTCCCACCTCACCCCCTTCCCTCTGAGGCTCCTCAGTCTAACAACCAATTTGTACTTCTTAATCACTTCCCTTTTTTTGCCCATCCACCCCAGCCCCTTCATATCAGGCAGCCAACAAAAAGTTCTCTCTATCTATGAATCTGTTTTTGTTTGCATGTCATTTGGTTTGTAATTCAGTTGTTCATTGATATGAATTCATTGCCATTTTATTGTTCATATTTTTTGTCTTCTTCAAGAAGAACCTTGAACAATTTATATAATACTGGTTTGGTGGTGATGAACTCCTTTAGCTTTTTCTAGTCTGGGAAGCTCTTTATATGCCCATCAATTCTAAATGATAGCTTTTCAGCATAGAGTAATCTTGGTTGTAGGTCGTTGCTTTTCATCACTTTGTTTATTTCTTGCCACTCCTTTCTGGCCTGCAAAGTGTCTTTTGAGAAATCGACTGACAATCTTATGGGAGCTCCTTTGTAGGTAACTAATTGCTTTTCTCCTGCTGCTTTTAGGATTCTCTCTTTGTCTTTAGCCTTTTGCATTTTAATGATGTTGTATCTTGGTGTGGGCCTCTTGGGGTTCATCTTGTTTGGGACTCTCTGGACTTCCTGGGCTTGTCTATTTCCTTCACCAAGTTAGGGACGTTTTCTGTCATTTGTTTTTAAAATAGGTTTACAATTTCTTGTGCTCTCTTCTTTTTCTGGCATCCCCATAATGCGAATGTTGGCATGCTTGAGTTGACCCAGAGGCTCCTTACACTATCCTCATTTTTTGGGACTCTTATTGTTGCTGTTCTGACTGGGTCTTTTTTGCTTCCTTATATTCCAAACTGATCGTTTGCTTCTCAATTCACGCATTCTAGTATTGCTTCCCTGTAAATGAATCCTTCTTTCAGTTAGTGCCTCCTTCATTTCTGACTGGTACCATATTATGCTCTTGAGTTCCACATTCATTCCCTTCAGCATCTTTATAACCACTCTTTGAACTCTGTCTCTATTAGATTGCTTATCTCCATTCCCTTTATTTCTTTTCCTGGAGTGTTGTTCTGTTCCTTCATTTGGAACATGTTTCTTTGTCTCTTCATTTCGGCTGCATCCCTGTGTTTGTTTCTATGTATTAGGTAAAGTTGCTATGTCTCCTGTGCTCCCTAGACTATCCTGTAGTAGGTATCCTGTAGGATTTAGTGGCACAACCTCCCTGATCACCCCAGCTAGTCCCTCAAGTGCACCCCTCTTGTGGACTGTACATGTTTCTGTGGTAATTGAGGCTTGATTGTTGTTGGCATGTCAATGGGAGGGATTTACTCAGGCTGATCAGCAGCAAGGAATTGCTCTGACCACTGACCACTGACCTCTGACCACCCTGGAGGATCAGCTGTACAGGGGCCCACACCACAGAGCAAGACTTACTTCAGCAGGGCTCTGGTACCCACTGAGTCCACTCCTTGAGTGTGTCACTTTTGGAGTTGATTGGGTGGTGGTTCTTCGATGTGGTCTGAAGCTGTCCACTGAGTGTGCTGGCTCTGGGGCAAGGTCAGCCAGTGCCTGTGTTCTACCTGGGGCCACCAGGCATAAGCTGCAAAGTGATCTGCAGATCACTTTTGGGCTAGGCTTGGAGGTGCCCAGCAGAGCCAAGATTGGAAACAAGGCTGGCTGCTTCTAGTGCCAGACCTGGGGCCAGTTAGCAAGTGGTATGATGCCCAATGAGGCCAGATGCTGCTTGTTTGAGAGAATTTTAAAAATCTGAAGCATAAGCCAATACTTGCCAATCCCATGGTAAAGCCACTGGAAATAGCTTGAGTGGGCCCAATAGTTGGGTGGGACAGGGCCTCAGGGAATCACCAGGGTAGGGCAAACAGTGTGAGCCAGGTTGCTGAAGTCCCAGATATGGTGACCCTCTGAGTGCCCTGTGCGGGAAGGGCTCACCAAAAGGACAACAGCCTCCTGCAGCATGTCTGTCCTGGAGAATGTTGACTCTCCAGCTCTTGCCCAGATGACAAACAACTCAGTTCCTCCACTTACGTCTTTGGTGCCTTTCAAGCTGCCTTGCCCACTCTGGAGCCCAGAATGAGTGAGTCTGACTAAGTCTGTGAGCCAGCCCTTTAAGAGGAACTGTCTGGGCTCCTGTAGCCTCAGCCTCCTTCAGCCTTAGTTTCCATTGATTTTACAGCCAGAAGTGATGAGGATTCTCTTCCTGGCACTGGAACCCTGAGCTGGGCATCTGGTTTGGGACAAGGAATCCTTACTCCATTTTTCCACTTTTTTTCAGATAGAGTGGAAAGGAGAGAGAGGAAGAAAGAGAGAAACATCAACATGAAAGGGACACACCGAGTGGCAGACACAATCTAAGCATGTGCCCTTGATCGAAACCCAATGCTTTACTCATTGGTTCATGGGCCGACGCTCTAACCACTGAGCCAAACTGGCAGGGCCCCCTTTGATTTTTATCTGCCACTCATGGGTGTGGGACCAGGCCATCTACCTCCACTCTCCTACCAATCTCCCTGTGGCTTCTTCTTTACTCTCCGAGTTGTAGGACTTCCATTCATCTCGAAATCAGGTGGTTCTGCATGATGTTTCTTCTGTAGTTTAGTTGTAATTTTCATGTTGTGGAAGGACGTGAGACCATGGTTACCTAGGCCACCATCTGGACCTGAAGTCTATCAGGAATCATATTGTTGTTTTTTGTTAGGAATCATGTTTTTAATAAAGAGTTTTTATTTATAATTGTAACAAAAGTGGATCCAATATAGGTATTTAAGTTAGATCTACATTTTGCTATTGTAGATTTTACTATGATGAAGAGCATTAAACATCAACCTTTGTGTTAATGCCTCATGTTTTTTCTTTAAGAGTAATTCCTGCTACTGGAATTTGTGGGTTGAATGATAATACATTTTTAAGGCATCTGATTATATATATATATATATCTGAATTATATCCAGAAATATTTACATGTATAAGAACGAAAGTATGTTATTATTAATACCATTATAATTTATTTAAATTTTATTATTTATTTTATTTTAAAATTGTCTATAATTAGGATTAATAAGCAACAAATACCCCCCAAAATAAGTGGAACTATATTCCCACTCAGCAAACTTTTGGAATTTCAAACATTCAGATAATTTAAAAGTACAGAGTGCGAAGGACTTCAGCTCAGCTCTGAGTGAGGCGGGAGCCCTGGAGGTTGAGTAGAGGAGTGAAGGGATCTGAGTCGGGACAGTTCTGGCTGTGGTGTTGAGCAGAGACGGAAGGGGCACCAGTGGACTTGGGGAATCAGAGAGGAGGGTCCTGCGTTGATCAGATGTGATGAGGAAGTGTGAACCTGGCTGTTGCAGGCAAGTGTGGGAAGGTAGAAGGCTCTGAGTACATTCAGATAGTAGAGCCAAGGATTTCATGTTGGCTGGGATCAAGGTGTATATACTTAACATTACATAGCTTAGAGGGTATTTTCCTGGTTGATATTAAAGGTTAAGAAGGGGAGAAAATGGCGGTAGAGTGAATGGAAGCTACACAGACGATCTCCCAGGACCAAACGGGAATTACAACTAAAATTAAGACAAATCATAGTCAAAAAGCAACAGAAAAGTAGCGGGAGAGGACCATACTTCCAGGGACACTGAAGGAGCCTGGTAGGATCTGCGGAGGCACATGAGGGTGGCTGGGAGCCCAGGGACAGCAGCGGCCTTAGCTGTGAGCAGGGCGCCCGCCCTTGGGGTTAACATCCCCAGCAGCTCCACATACACAGGCCAGGACAGAGCACTAAATAGCTACAGCCACTCACCTAGGGCTCCGGCAGAGGGAAGGCGGACTGGACTGGAACTCTGTGGGGACACCTGGGATTTGGAGGGTGCTCAGAGTTTGTGCTGAGCTGCGACCACAAAGGACGGTGGCCAGCTTGCTCCTTCCCGGTTACACAGACCAGCAGTCAAGCTTGCTCCTTCCCAGAGCTGTGGCAGCCCCTCCCTCAGAGATTCCCAGATGAGGCAAAGAAATGCAAATTGAGGCTCATTAACAACCAGCATTGGCCCCACCCTCGGGAAATCCTCTTACACTATAAACACCTGAGGGAGTTTCTCATTCAACTAAGACCCTAAGGCTTTTCAAGTAACTGAGGCTAATAGCCTCCAGACAAAAAGCTAGAGCATAACTGAACCTTTCCTGAGCTGGCAAATCTACCCAGAAAAGTGAAACTTGACAGTGGTGTTTAAGGAGGGCCTTCCATGCTCATCCAAACCCAGTAGAGGGAGCCACAAATAGCAGAACACCAACACCCACAGGGAAAATTTGGCAGGCTCCAAAACCCACTGAAATAGCCAAAATAGTGAAACAAAGAAACAGATCCCAAAGGAAAGAACAAGAGAACACTACCGAAGATGAGATAAATGAAATGCAGTTAAGCAAATTATCAGAGGTAGAGTTCAGAGCCATGAACTTGAGGAAACTAAACAGCATGAGTAAGGGCATCAACACCTTGAGTAAAGATATAGAAACACTGAAAACCAACCAAGTGGAAATGAAGAATGACATAGCAGAAATAAAGAACACATTGGAAGAACTGACCAGCAGAGTAGAGGAAGTGCAGGACCGGATCAGTGAATTAGGAGACAGAGTACAAAAAAATCAATCAATCAGAAAACCAAAAAGAAAAAAAAATTAAAAAGCAGGAAGATAGCTTAAGAGAACTGTGGGACAACTGGAAACGTAATAACATTCGCATCATAGGAGTCCCTAATGAAGAAGAAAATGAGCAAGGGTTAGAGAATATAGTTGAAGAAATAGTGAAAGAAAACTTTCCTAACCTGGTGCAGGAAGAAGGAATTCAAGTTCAAGAAGCACAGAGAGCCCCAAGTAAGAAGAACCCAAACAGGCCCACACCAAGACATATAATAATTAAAATGCCAAAAATTAAAGACAAAGAGAGAATCCTAAAGGCAGCAAGAAATAAGCAACAGGTTACCTACAAAGGAACCCCCATAAGGCTATCATCTGACTTCTCAACAGAAACACTACAGGCCAAAAGGGTATGACATGAAGTAATCAAGGTCATGAAAAACAAGGATCTGAATCCAAGACTACTCTATCCAGCAAGGCTATCATTCAAAATAGAAGGTGAAATAAAAAGGTTCCCAGACAAAAAAAGGCTAAGGGAATATATTAGCACCAAACAAGCACTGCAAGAAATGTTAAAAGGACTGCTGTAATTAGTAGAAAAAATAGGAAGAAAAATAAACCACACTGAACAAAAATGGCAATAAATAAGTACATATCAATAATCACCTTAAATGTAAATGGATTGAATGCTCCGATAAAAAGACACAGAGTAGCTCACTGGATAAGAAAGGATGATTCACATATATGTTGTTTACAAGAGACCCACCTCACACAGGGTGAATGTAAAGGGATGGAAAAAAATCTTCCAAGCAAACAGAAAGGAAAAAAAAAGCTGGGGTAGCAATACTCATATCTGATAAAATAGATTTCAAATTGAAGACCATATCTAGAGACAAAGAAGGTCACTACATAATACTGAAAAGGTCTATCCAGCAGGAAGATATAACCTTGGTAAACATATATGCACCCAATATAGGAGCACCAAAATATATTAAAAATCTTCTGGAGGACTTCAAAGGAGAAATCGACAGCAATACAATCATAGCAGGAGACTTCAACACCCCACTGACATCACTGGATAGATCATCTAGACAAAAAATTAACAAGGAAACAGAAATTCTAAATGAAGCACTAGATCAAATGGATTTAATAGATATATACAGAGAATTACACCCCCAAACAGCAGAAATCACATTCTTGTCAAGTGCACATGGGACATTCTCAAAGATAGACCATATGTTGGGGCACAAACTAAGTCTCTACAAGTTGAAGAAGATTGAAATCATATCAAGCATCTTCTCAGATCACAATGGCATGAAACTAGAAATCAATTGCAACAAGAACATGCAAAGACATTTGAAGACATGGAGGCTAAATAGCATGTTATTGAACAATGAATGGGTTACAATGCAGATCAAGAATGAAATAAAAAACTTCCTGGAAACCAGTGAAAATGAACACACAACAACGCAAAATCTATGGGATGCAGCGAAAGCAGTTCTGAGAGGGAAGTTTATAGCACTACAGGCCCACCTCAAGAAAGAACAAAAATTTCTAATTGACTACCTCACCTCACAACTTAAAGAACTAGAAAGCAAACAAAAAGAAAACCCTAGAGCAAGTAGAAGGAAGGAAATAGTAAAGATCAGAGCAGAAATAAATGACATAGAGACCAAAAAAACAATTCAAAGGATCAATGAAACAAAGAGCTGGATTTTTGCAAAGATAAACAAGATTGATGGACCCTTAGCTAGACTCACCAAGAAACAAAGAGAGAGAACCCAAATACAAAAAAATCAGAAATGAAAGAGGAGAAGTGACAACTGACACCACAGAAATACAAAGGATCGTTAACAAATACTATGAACATTTATATGGCAACAAATTCGACAATCTAAGCGAAATGGACACATTTCTAGAAACACATAGTGTCCCAAAACTGAACCGGGAAGAGATAGAAAACTTGAGCAGGCCAATAACAACGAAGGAAATTGAAGATGTAATCAAGACCCTCCCAGCAAACAAAAGCCCAGGCCCTGACGGCTTCACGGGGGAGTTTTACCGAACATTCAAAGAAGAGCTAACACCCACTCTCCTCAAACTATTCCAAAAAATTCAAGAAGAAGGAAGACTTCCAAACTCGTTTTATGAAGCCAGCATAATTCTAATTCCAAAACCAGAAAACGACACTACAAAGAAAGAAAACTACAGGCCAATATTCCTGATGAACATAGATGCCAAAATCCTTAACAAAATACTAGCAAATCGGATCCAGCAATACATCAAAAAAATTATTCACCATGACCAAGTGGGATTCATCCCAGGGATGCAAGGCTGGTATTCGCAAATCAATAAATGTGATTCATCACGTAAAAAAAATGAAAGACAAAAACCATATGTACATATCAATAGATGCTGAAAAATCATTTGTCAAAATCCAGCATGCATTTCTGATAAAAATGATCAGCAACTTGGGAATAGAGCTCATATCTCAACATTATAAAGGCAATATATGAAAGACCTACAGCCAATATCATACTCGATGGACAAAAACTAAAAGCATTTCCCTTAAGAACAGGAACAAGACAAGGATGCCCACTTTCACCACTCTCATTTAACTTAGTACTGGAAGTCTTAGCCACAGCAATCAGACATGAAGAAAAAATAAAAGGGATCCATATTGGAAAGGAGGAAGTGAAACTGTCATTGTTCGCAGATGACATGATATTATACATAGAAAACCTAAAGACTCCATCAATAATCTACTAGAATTAAAAAATGAATTTGGCAAAGTAGCAGCATACAAAATTAACGTCAAGAAATTAATGGCATTCTTATACACCAATGATGAACTCACAGAAAGAGAAACTAAGAAAACAATCCCCTTTACCATCGCGACAAAAAAATTAAGATACGTAGGAATAAACTTAACCAAAGAAGTAAAGGACCTATTTGCAGAAAACTACAGGACATTGAAAAAAGAAATAGAGGAAGATATAAAATAGTGGAAGCACATACCTTGTTCATGGATTGGAAGAATTAACATCATTAAAATGTCCATACTACCCAAAGCAATCTATAGATTTAACGCAATCCCCATCAAAATACCAACAACATATTTCACAGAACTAGAACAAATGCTTCAGAAGTTCATATGGAACCAAAAAAGACCCCGAATAGCTACAGCAATCTTGAAAAAGAAGGACAAAGTAGGCGGGATCATAATACCAGACATCAGGTTATACTACAAAGCTACTGTAATCAAAACAGCCTGGTACTGGCACAAGAACAGGCACATAGATCAATGGAATAGAACAGAGAACCCAGAAATTGACCCAAAACATTATGCTCAATTAATATTCGGCAAAAGTGGCAAGAGCATACAATGGAGTAAAGACAGCCTCTTTAATAAATGGTGTTGGGAAAATTGGACAGCTACATGCAAAAAAATGGAACTAGACCATCATCTTACACCATACACAAGAATAAACTCAAAATGGATAAAAGACTTAAATGTGACTCGTGAATCCATAAAAATCTTAGAAGAAAATGTAGGCAACACAATTTCAGACATCATACACAGCAGAATTTTCACTGATATATAACCTAAGGCAACAGAAACAAAAGAAAAAGTGAGCACATGGGACCACATCAAACTCAAATGCTTCTGCACAGCAAAAGAAACAACCATCAAAGTGGAAAGGCAACCCACTGTATGGGAGAGCATAATTGCCAATGATACATCAAATAAGGGATTAATTTCCAAAATATATAGAGTGCTCATACAACTCAACAAAAGGAAGACCAAGAACCCAATTCAAAAAAAGGCAGAGGAAGTAAATAGACACCACTCCAAAAACAACATACAAATGGCCAAGAGATATATGAAGATATGCTCAACATCACTACTCATCAGAGAGATGCAAATTAAAACAACAATGAGGTATCACCTCACACCTGTCAGAGTAACCGCCATCAACAAAGCATCAAACAACAAGTGTTGACGAAGGTGTGGAGAAACGGGACTAGAGTACACTGCTGGTGGGTATGCAGACTGGTGCAGTCACTATGGAAAACACTAAGGTGTTACCTCAAAAAATTAAAAATTGAATTACCATTTGACCCAGTGATCCCACTCCTAGGAATATACCCTAAGAAGCCTGAAACACCAATCAGAAAGAATATATGCACCCCCATGTTCATAGCAGCGCTATTTACAATAGCTAAGATCTGGAAACAGCCCAAGTGTCCATCAGTAGATAAATGGATAAAAATGCTGTGGTACATGTACACAATGGAGTACTATGCAGCTGTAAGAAAGAAAGATCTCTTATCCTTTGAGACCACATGGGAGGACCTGGAAACTATTAACCTAAGCCAAACAAGCCCAGCAGAGAAAGACAAATATCATATGATCTCACTTATTTCTGGAATATAATGAACATAACAGTCTGAGGAACAGGGTAGTCCCAGGGATGTGGAAGTAGGGTACAGACTGACAATTGCCAGAAGAGGGGGTGGAGAGGGGAGCGATGAACCACAGAACTTGTAGGCATGTGCTCATAACCAATGGACATGGACAACAAAACTGGGGACGGGACAGGGAGGGAGGGGGAGGAGGGTGTCAATGGGGAAAAATGGAGAAACATCTGTAACAAAAATAAATTTAAAAAAAAAGAACCGAGTTGGTGGAGGAGCCAGGGGAGCAGGGCTCCAGAGGTGAGGCCTGGCTGCAGGAGCCCCCCAGCCCCCCCTCCCTCCCCCGCCAAGCCTGCACCTCACAGAGTCCTTCCCTCCATCCCCATGACAGAACTTTCATTTTCCTGCTCATTTCCAAAGAAGCTTCAGGGACAACTCCAGGAATCCGGTGGGACCGATCCCGCCCGAGCCCCCATGGGCCTGCGTTGGCGCCTATCCGACCCCCGTTTTCCCCACAGGACAGGAACTGGTGCATGAGTCCTGGCTAGGCATCCAGGGGCTGCTCAGATGCCTGAGGCCCCTTTCCTCGCCCGGAACCAAACAGTGAGCTGAGAAATGAGGACGCTGATGGGGAAGCCTGACAGCGGTTTCTCTCCGGGAAGAAAGGGGCTGCAGCGTCTCTCTACCCTGGTGCTCGCACCCGGATATTCTGGACACGAGAAAGGAACGGTGCAGGGCATGGACTCTGTGAAATCCTGCCTTTCCTGCTTGCTTTACAAAATCTAGAGCCTGCGGAGAAGAAAACCAGAGAGAGAACAGTGCCTCTTAAACAAGGGAGCTTCACAGATTTCTCCTAAATGCTGAAAAACACAGTATCCGAAACATTCTCATTAAGTTCTCAAATTCTTTTCAGAAATAGGCAGGAAATAATGCAGATGAGACAGGTGGACTCCAGCACACGTACACATACCCTTATGCACACTGCGCCCAGGTACAGGCAGGTACAGGAGTAAGAGTCACTCCTGTCCGATGGGGATGCACTGCACGAGCCCAGGGGATGCCTGAAACCGCGGATAGCACCACACCCTGTACGCACTAGATGTTTCCTTTTCACTCAAAGAAGGCTCCTCATTGGCATCCACCCATGCACCAAGAAGTCGTGGGTTCGATTTCCGGTCAAGGCACATGCACAGGCTGTGGGTTCAATCCCAGTGGTGGGCATGCAGGAAGCGGCCAGTCAGTGTTCTCTCTCATCGGTGTTTCTAGCTTTCTCTCCCTCTCCCTTCCTCTCTCTCAAAAATCAGTAAAGAAAAAAATAGATAGATAGATAGATAGATAGATAGATAGATAGATAGATAGATAGATAGAAGGCTCCTCACTGGCGGACCTGTATTGCCAGCATCACCACTCTTGTGCTTTGGGGTCATTATTAAGTAAAATGAGGGTACCTTGATCACAAGCCCCGTGACACTGGACAGTAGATCTGATCACTGAGACGGCTCCTTAGAGACTAAGGTGGGAGGAAGTATACAAGGTGGACCTGTTGGACAAAGGGATGATTCAAGAGAGGGCAGGTCAAAGCAGGATGGCAGGAGATTTCATCATGCTGCTCAGAATGATGTGCAATTTAGCACATATTGTTTATTTCTGGAATTTTCCATTTAATATTTTCAGACCACGGTTGACAGAAGGTAACAGCAACTTCAGAAGCCAGACAGCGGATAAGGGGTGACTGCTGTATAGACAGAAACAAAACAGATCTGGGGTGACAGCTGGGAGGGCTGTCTGCGGGGTCATCAGAAGCAGTTGAATTTAGAGAGGAGGGGGGAGCAGAGAATTGAACAGGCAGAGGGAGAGGGAGGAAGGGTGGGTGGTCAAAGAGGAAGATTAGATGGGTGCACAAGGAAGAGAGAGGAGATGACTCAGCAATGACAGTTCAGGTGACTCTCTGCCTGTCTTCCCTTGCAGGAGGGGGAAGAATCAGGCCTATGCTGGTGAGTGACTGTGATGATCTGTGGTTTCCGGGCCCCTGTGTACAAAGCATTTAAGCCCTGTCAGTGCTGGTGAGGAATAATCAGATACAGCTCAGAGGCTCATTTTCTGTGGAGTACCACCCCACCTTTCTGGACACCCAGAGAGGACCTTCTAGATGCAGTGTCCCCTCACCCTGCTGACACACACACCCTCCTACACCTGGGCCAAGCCTGGCCATGTCACCCACAGCCCCAGGGTGGTGGAGGGGGCCCAACATTTGGAGAGGTTTATGCCTGATTCGAGGAGCTGTACATGAAGGAAACTGGATATTGGAAGAGACTGAGGAAAGGAGAGAGAAGAGGCTTAGTGAGGAGAATGGGAGGGGGGAGAAAAGACATAGTGACATTTCCTTGTCTGTGTCTCCTCCTTTCAGATGGAAGTTGGCCCTCTTCCATCCTGGTGAGTGAACCACTTTATGTTCCCAGGACAAAAACCAAGGTTCCGTGCTCTCTTTTCTTCTCCAACTCTTAACTGGGAGAATTCTGGATGGGTGACTTGATGTTCTGGTCTCAAAGGTGAGCCCATATGCTGCAGAGTCCAGAGAACCAGAGACAGCTGCTGTCCTGGGCTTCCAGGGACCTTTTTGGGAAGGAGGAGGCAGGAGGGGTGGAGCTGGGGGAGGGTTCCAGGGAATGAGGATGTGACCTGGCCAAGCTTCTGCCCCCTCCCCCTTGTGTCCTCCTTATGCAATGATTCTGAGCTTTTAAATGATGGTGGTAATTCCTACTCTGTGAGGGTTGAGGTAATGACTAAATGAGGTAATGAATGTGTTTTCAGGAAAGATCGTGTGTTCAAAATGGGTCTTTTCTGAAGGTGATGATTGAGGTAAGGAGAAGGGTCTTAAAACCTAAAAGAGATGCAGGCAACTCCTTAGAACATGAAAGACTGTATTGTAGGGTAATGTACTCAAAGGTGTGTAGGATCAGAGTGGACAGACTACCTGGCATTGTGCACAGATTTTTCAAGGCTAACAGACTTTTTATTTATTTTTACTTTTTTATTTTTACATTTTATTCATTTATTTATTTTTTGGTTACAGATGTTTCTCCTATTTCCCCCATTGACAACCTCCTCCCAATCCTGCCCCACCCCCAAGCATTGTTGTCTATGTCCATGGTAACAGTACAATTATTAATATGTGTTTTTAGCCCTGGCTGGTTTGGCTCAGGGGTTAGAGTGTTGACCCGTGAACCAAAGAGTTACGGGTTTGATTCCCATCAAAGGCATGTACCTCGGTTGTGGTTTCCTAGGTGACTGTTTAAAAAAATAAAATGTATTTTTGTTGTTGAGATATCCCATATTTTTGCCCCTCTCCTTAACTCCCACCCCACACCTGGCCTTCACCGCACTATATGCAACAGTGCTTTTTATTTATTTATTAATATTTTAAATCCTCACCCATGGATATTTTCCCAATTATCTTTTTTTTTTAATCCTCACCCAGGATATTTTTATTTCTTTCTTTCTTTTTTTAAATCCTCACCTGATGACATTGTTTCCATTTATCTTCAGATAGAGCAGGAGGGAGGGAGAGAGGAAAAGAAAGAGAGAGAGATACATGGGTGTGAGAGAGACACATCAACAGGTTGCCTCCCAGAGGACCTGAGGGCCTTGACCAAACCACAACTGAGGTGTATGCCCTTGAGTGCCCTTGACCGGAATCAAACCCACAACTCTTTGGTCTACGGGCTGACTCTGTAACCCAGTGGTTCTCAGCCTTCCTAATGCCATGACCCTTTAATACAGTTCCTCATTTTGTGGTGACCCCCAACCATAAAATTATTTTCGTTGCTACTTCATAACTGTAATTTTGCTACTGTTATGTCTTAGGCGACCCCTGTGAAAGGGTTGTTCGACCCCCAAAGGGGTCGCAACCCACAGGTTGGGAACCGCTGCACTAACCACTGACCTAAACCAGCCAAGGCAGTAAGAGTACTTTCTAAAATGTATAACTCAGGTACCAGTGATTGACAGGGCAAAGGGACAAAGAATGTGCTCGCTCCAGGCCATACCTTTTGGTGGTCTTGTGATGGATCATTCTTTATAATTGATATTATCACGAGTTTGGTGTTGTCAAAGTAAGAAACATTCAAACTTGTAGAGAATTTTTATGAGTTTTTTTTAACCACACTGACAATTGGCAGGAAGCAAAATCTGAACAGATTGAGAAAATGCTCCAGAGAATGGTAACCTTTCACCTTGTTTTACACATTACAACCAAAGAGCAGGCATAGGTGGGTTGCAGGAAATCCATGGTGACAGATTGGGAGGCTGAAGAAAACACAGCTGGGTGGGGAACCTCTTGGATCGGATAAAAAGTAAAATGATAGACATATATATCTTTTATATAGGTGGGTACAGGAGAGTTAACAGTCAACAGTTAACAGGATTACAATGAGGGGATTTGTGATCTCTGCTCTAGAGGGGTCCTGAAAAAGGAAGGTTATCTTGACATGCCAAAAGTATGTTATCATAGATGCAAAAAGACTACAGGCAGACTCAATGAAGGTAAAGATTTACTTTTGTCAGGGAAGATTCTAGCCTAAGACATGACTATCTGCATTCACTTCTTTCAGATAAAAAGTTTTCATTTCAGGCCATCCCGTGTGGTTACTTTAGGACTCTGAGTTTGTAAGGCCACCACGCAGGCCTCCCCTGAGCTTGTCAGTTTTAGTATGTGGCCCCTTTTCATCCACAGTATTGACCTCCCTGTTCATGTAATATTAGGTGTTACTATCAAAAATGTTTTTGGCTATATTTGAGGAACACAGATAATCACAATCTAGAAAACTTTGGTGTACTTGCTAAGGACAGTGAATTTGGTCAAAGGTCTCAACATGAAAAGATGAAAGAAATCCCTGACACAGAGATGGAGTTAGATTTGCTCACAACTACAACCACACAGTGATTAGAGAGTTTAGAGAAGGAACTACTTCCAGAAGAGGAGGTGGTGTCCAGGGAAAACCACAGGATGAATGGTGCCCCAGGGCTCACAACACTGGGAGCTGTCCCCACCCCTAGGCCCAAGGCAGAGGTACAGGGAGCCTTCACTGGAGCCCAGAGGAGCTGGGGCTCAGGGAGAGGCTGCCTGGGAGGAGTTGTGCTCTGTTAGAACATCTTCATTGGAGGAATGGGGGAATCAGGCTGTGTCTCCCTTTCATGTCTCCTTCCAGTCTTCAGCTAGTACCTGCGCTTGGCCAAACCCAACAGGTAACCAGAGGCAAGGGGCCCAGTGATGTGGTCTATAGAAGACTGATTCCTGGGGCCAGATAGGGTAAGGACAGGTGTGGAGTTGGCTGGAGATCACATAAAGCCCCCAGCATAGCCCCAAGCACAGCAGAGACATGGTCTCTTATCACACCAGGCACTTCCCACATGCCCAGACTTGTGCTAAATATACCACACATTTTGTCTTATTCTACTGTAGAGATTAGTATCTTTACCCCCATTTTACAGTTATGAAATTGAAATTCAAGATATTACTTAGTGCACCTGTGTGTGTGTAAAAAGAGACTGTGCAGAAAAGGAAGTCATCTAGCTCAGGAGGGTGAATCCCTGTGACTGCAACTCAGGTGGCCATGGACATTCTGGGGAGGGAAACAGGAATAACAGAAGGAAGCCACCAGCTAGATACAGCAGGTTAGGCAGACCCCAACCTCCCTCGCCCTCTCCTTCCTCACTGAACACAAGACCCCTGTGGTTTCCCCTGGGGTTGCTAAGGCTCACATCCAGGGCAGGATAGGGACCCCCGGCTCGGGGCTCAAACTTGAAGGCTAAGGTTTGAAGATCCAGGGACCATACCTGAATCTACATCATACCTAACTCTCTGCAGCAGATGTAATTCTTGAACCGGACAATGCGAACCCCTTCTTGCATGTTTCTGAGGACCAGGGGAGCCTGCAGCGGGCTGACACCCGGCAGAGCCTGCCAGACAACCCTGAGAGATTTCTTGGGAATTACTGTGTGCTGCGCTGTGAGAACTTCATGTTAGGGAGACATTTCTGGGAGGTGGATGTGGGGGACAGGAAAGACTGGCATCTTGGGGTGTGTAGGGAGAATGTGGATAGAAAACACTGCATTAAAGTAACACCCAAGAATGGTTTCTGGACAATGGGACTGTCAGATGGGAATGACTACTGGGCTCGAACAGAGCCCCAGACCAAACTGGCAATTGTCAACCCTCCTGAAACCGTGGGGGTTTTCCCGGACTATGAGATGGGGGAGGTCTCATTCTACAATGCCATCGATGGATCTCATATCTACACCTTCCCTCACACCTCCTTCTCTGGGCCTCTGTGGCCTGTTTTCAGAATTTTGACGTTGGAGCCCATTGCCTTGACCATTCGCCCAGCACAAAAAGGAGTGGGGACTTACCCCTGTGAATGTCCCAGTGCCTGACCCTTCCTGGAGACCCCCGTTGCCCCTGTCGCAGCTGATGTGAATGGGGACCCTCAGCCTGAAGTAACATCTTTGCCCCTCTCTGCCCAGCCTGGAGCTGAGGGCCTCCTTTACAGGAAAACATCACAGTAATAAAATACTCTCTAAAGACATACTGAGTGAAGCCCTTTACTAGTATTTTTTCAGTTTTTCCACATGACATACAAGGAGACAAAGGAGCAAGAAATGAGTTAACATCCAAATGGACTCAGCTGGCAAAGAACAGCATAGATAACATTTACAGATAACTTAAATGTTCTAAATGTTCTGGGTGTTGAGCCAAATGCTTCATGTGAATTTCACTCACGAATCCTCACAACAGCCCTGTGAGGTAGCCTCAGTTTGAAAGTGTGGAAACTGAGGCACGGCCAAGTGAAGAGACATGTAATTCATACAGAAAGTAGTGCTGCTGGGAGATGTCTGGCCTCTGCCCCTCCCTCCATCTCCAGTCTGCTCTTTTGCAGCCCACTGTTCCTGCTGGACAGGATCCTGGGCAGCCCAGAGGTTCCCTCCCCAGGGCACCAAGGGTGAATGTCAATGTAGGTGACAATGAAGCCACACCACACTTGGTTCCTTAAAGGTCGACTGTCAGAGCCATGGTCCACTGCTTCACTGAGTGGCTGTGCAGGATGACTCTGCCCAGAGAATAAATTCACAGTCACCGCATCACTCGGGGCTGAGAACGGAATAGAGGCCAACTTCTTAAACAGATGTGACCTCATGGCTGAAACAGCCCTCCTACTTCTTCCCTAAAGGACATCTGTAAAACATAAATTTGAGGGAAGGGAGCTAAATAAACTTCTCTAGGAAAAGGGACATTCCACCACTGATCATTTGGTGATGTCACCTGAAGGTCCTTTTAACTGGCGGGTCCTGGGGAAATGCCACTCTTCATCATCATCTTTAGAATGCTTTAGAATTAGACATTAAGACATATTAATCTGTCCTCAGTCCTGGGCTCTAAGCCCTTTATGAAATGAAGGGGCCATGAATGGTGGCATCTGGCTCAAATGCACATCTGTGGGGTGGTACCCAGAGCACTACACACTGTAGGTGGACACATAAGGGGACATCATGTATTCCCTGGGGGAGGCTTACGCTGAGGACACAGATGGCCTCTTCTGGGTCACCATGGCTGTGATCATCAGGGACAGCTCTGTGAGGAACATGTCCTGCTCCATCAACAACACCCTGCTCGGCCAGGAGAAGGACTCTGTGATCTTCATTCCAGGTTAGTTCCCTGCCCTCCAGGGCCCAGCCATGGAGCCAGTATCCTCAGCACACACATGGGAGCCTGAACAGGGCTGGGGGAGGGGCAGGGTGGGAGGGTCCTGGGCCCTGAAGAGCACAAGCTTCAGCTGAGCTGAGGCCTCTCCCCTCATCACAGGTGCAACATCAAAGAGTCTCAAAACACCTGAATAGGAGCCTCTCCTCTGAGGGTAAATCTGGTATTTCCCCCTAGTATGGGTCTGATCCTGCAGCAATGTGTGAACATGTAGAACAACCATAGCACATGCACAGTGGTTGTGCAGGAGGCTGTGCACACCTGGTGGAGCTGTGAGCTGAAGCCCTCCCTCCTGCACATGAGATGTTAGAAGGGCAGAGCTGGAGAGTCTCTGTTACAGACATTCACAACTTCATTCAACAATGCTTGGCAAGGACCCCATATGTTCCAGGCCCTGTTCTAGAAACCAAACATATATCTGTGAGCAAAAATACATAAAGATCCCCACCCTCATCGGGCTCCCATTCTTGAGCAGCAGAGATTAATCAATAAAAGAATGAATTAAAGCAAGGAGGAAAACAAATAGTTAAACTTTTATATTACATGGTGATACGTTCTGTAGGAACATTAATAAAGAAAGCAGGGAGCGAAGGATAGGGGTAGGGTGAGTGGTAATTATAAATAGGATGGTAAGAAAAGACTTCAGTGCAAAGATGGCAATTGGGCAAGTGAGGAATGAACAAACCAGGTAGCAGGAACAGCACATGCAAAGGGCCTGAGGCAGGAGCAAGTCTGACAGTTTCGAGGAACCTCAAGAGGCCTATTGGATGGAATGGATTGAGTGCACTGGGAAAGGGAGAAAATGAAAATTCACATTTGGAATGCGTCCTGACCACAGGGGCAATGTAGGTCACTGATAGACTTTGGCTTTTAGTCTCAGTGAGATAGGAAACATCACAGGGTTTTGAGCAGAGAAATAACATGAGCTCCGGGAAGCAGCTGTGCTGAAGACAGACTGCACAGGATGTGAGCAGAAGCAGGGAGGAGGGCATTGCAGTGACCAGGCATGAGTGATGGTGGCCGTGCCAGGATGGTTGAGGTGGTTGGTTGTCAATCATCTGGTCCTTCCCAGGTTGATGCTTTTCTACCTCCTGGGCACTGTCAAAAGACTTAAATAATTTAGTAATGAGTTTGACCTCCTTTGTTCAAGGGAAAGCCATCCATGGATAGGGGTTTGGGGTGCAGGTCCTCCTCAGCAGGGGAGCATCTTCCTAAGGGATTCTGGGCAAGAGCAGCTGTTACACAGGTGGAAATGGGCGTGACTGACGAGGGGGTCTGGGTTTCCTTGTCAGGCAGCGGGTCCTGTTTTCCAGGGGAAGTGGCGATGGGGTATGTTAGTTTTCTTTGACCATGGGGTGTTCCCAGTACATGCAGGTTGAGGTAAGTTTGGATTTGAGACATGGGCACCTTGCATTTTATGATTCATCTCCTACTCAAAGGCTCACAGCATCCAGGCTTCACTAGACGCCATGGTGCTTGGACCTTTCCTCTCAGGTGCATTTCACACCTGTCACAGTTGGACGTCTCAGTGTGGGGAAAGGAGAACATCATTCTAACAGAATGGAGATGGAGGCTGACTCAGTAACAACGGAAGGTGGGAAGTTCTGCAGAAGGTCAGGTCTGGAGCTCGCCCTGCACCCAGAGAGGGCGCTTCAGACCCGAGTGTTACAGCAAAGCTGGATGGAAACAGTTCGCCTCCTTTTGCCTGACACACCTCTCCGGAGACAGGTTGACATTTGGGGCCATGTCCTAATTTTTTACCATCTGAAGAGTGCCCTTGTGAGTCATTTATGTCAGATGTCACCGGAAAAGGTGCTGTAACACAGAGGACCAAAAATAGGACCCTTCACTGCCCAGGATCTGTGTTGGGATAAATCGGCCTTAATTGCTTTACTAAGAGTGGGGAGGGGACAGGGTCTCCTTGCTGGTTTAAGGCAATTAGAAAGTTTTCAACTAAAGAGATTCTCAGAGATCACAGACTTAAATAGAAAGGGGGCAGGTTTGAGAATGTGGACAGAAAGTGGGAGCCATTAATTTCAGCTCATTTGCTAAACTGTCTTCATTTCTTAGAGCCCCAGTTACCCTCCACCTGAGGCCCCACTCCCGTCACTCAGCAGGTACAAGTGCAGCCTCAGGAGTTCTCAGTCTGGGAGCCTCCTGGGATCTCAGCTCAAGAGCCCCCATGGCCCTGGCCGGTTTGGCTCAGCGGTTAGAGCCTTGGCCTGCGGTCCAGAGAGACCTGGGTTCGGTTCCCCTAAGGGCATGTACCTCGGTTGCGGTTTGTCCCCGGCCCTGGTTGGTCGTGCGGGTGGCAGCCACTCGATGTGTCCCTTTCACGTCGATGTTTCTCTTTCTCTCTTCCTCTCTCTCCCTCCCACTCTATCTGAACAAAAAATGAAAAAATGTCCTCGGGTGAGGATAAAAAAAAAAAAAAAGAGCCCCCATGGAGTTTGCATTACATGGTGTGTCCCCCCACCTTCTGGGACCTCTGAGACCCCAGTCCTGAACCAGAGACGTCCTCTGCAGCTGATGTGGTCCTGGACCCAGACACCGCTCACTCACCCTGAGCTCTTCCTGTCAGAGGACTGCAGAAGCCTGAGGCAGGGCCCCTCCAGGCAGAGGTTGCAGGTCCTGGCTGAGCAGGTGAGCAGTGATCCAAGTTAGGCACAAGGTGCAGGTTCAGTGGGGAGGCCAGAGGTTTCCAGCTGCTTGGACTCAGAAGCCTTTAATACTTAAAACTCATTGAGGGCCCCAGGGAACTTGTGCTCATTTCGCTTATACCTGCTAATGTTTACTATACTGGACTGAAAAGCTTTAAAGATGTATTTATTAATCTATATTTAAGTGACAGTTATAAACTGATTACAACCTAATACAAATATCATATTTTGTGAACAATAACTTGTTTGCAAAGCAAAATAAATGCTAGTGAGGTGTGTGGCCCTGTGTGATTTGTCTTGGAAGTCTGATCTTGCTCAATAGACTGGATTCTCAGATCTGTTTATGTGAGAATGTGGAAACTTGTGGAGAATTTATAAGAGTTAATTTGAGTCACACTGACAGCATTGCCTGGGAGCAAGCTCTCAAATGCTCTGGAGAAGGACAGGTTTGCAGCTTCTTTTCTGCATTTGGAATGAAGGAGGGAAGGGAAGGATCTAGGAAGGTGGGAGAGAGGAGAGTTAAGGAGACCCTGTCTCCTTGGAGGGTGATCGCGCTCCCAGGGGTCTGCAAAGGAGGATCACTTCTGGTGTTTCAAGGGTGTGTTAACCTAGATGCACAGGACAGTGGATAGGTTTCCTTAAGGCAACAGTAACCTTTTACTGAAGAATTACATGGCTGGGGCTCAGTACCCACCATGACCTGCCCAGTTAGGGGTTTGTGGGCAGCTCACCTTGTGAGGTTACTGTCGGTCACCATTTGTTACTGACCCCCTTTCATTTGCCAAATCAGAGGCTTGAGAATCACACAGAGAAACAGGCATCTTAAAAACCAAAGTCGGAACAAGTAGGTAATGTCTGGTTTTGTTTTCTGTATGGGGAATTTACTGTGTTAGAATTTCCTTCTTCCGTTTTCTGGCATTAAGGGACCCTTCTCATTAACAAACCAAGTCCTGGCCTGGTGTCTCTGTAGGTTGGAGCGTTGTCCCGCACACTGAAAGGTTGTGGGTCCAATCCCAGTCAGTGCGTTCTCTCTCTCTAATATCAATAAAAACAGGGCGTTTTTATTGTCTGGACTTTGGCTGCTACTATGCAAAAATGGAGGCGTTGTAGGGTGGCATGATCTGACTTTCTTATTTCTTCTTAGTTTGTTTAGATAACTTATTATTTTTCTGTATTAATTTTAGAGAGAGAGGTAAGGAGAGGGAGAGACATAGAAACATCATTGAGAGAGAACATCGAAGGGCCGCCTCCTGCATGCCCCCCCTGGGGATCCGCCCCACAACCTGGACATGTGACCAGACTGGGAATCGAACTGGCAAACTCTTGGTGCATGGGTCGATGCTCAACCACTGAGCCACACTGCTTGGGCTAGAGAATTAATTTTTAAAAAAATTACTAAGCAAGACTGAGCGAAGCACCTTCACTGCGTGCTGCTCAGACCACATTATCTACATGTCAGCACTGAACACCTTTAAAGAGAGCCTGGCCAGCTCGTGCACACACAGGAACGCTAACTTGTTTGCTTTTTCATGAAGCTCAGAAGAGACTGAGACACATAGGAGGGTTGAATAGGACCCCAGGGCTGAGAGTCTCGTGGAGCTCAACCCATAAGCAGCACACTTTGACCCACTACATAACTTCCCTAGAAAATTTGCTCAGACTCTGCACATATCAAAAACAAATATGAGCCCTGGCCGGTTTGGCTCAGCGGTTAAGAGTATCAGACTGCGGTCCAGGTAGACCCGGGTTCGGTTCCCTCTGGGGGTGTGTTCCTCGGTTGCGGTTTGTCTCCGGCCCTGGTTGGTTGTGCGGGTGGCGGCCACTCGATGTGCCCCTTTCACGTCGATGTTTCTCTCTCTCTTCCCCTCTCTCCCTCCCACTCTATCTGAACAAAAAATTAAAAAATGTCCTCAGGTGAGGATAAAAAAAACAAAACAAAACAAAACAAAAAAAAAATATGAAACAAAATCTAAACTTGACATGTGAAGTTGTGCCTCCAAGGCCGGAACTCCCAGACCCCAGTCCTCACTAACACTGCTCAAGCGAAGCCTTTCCTTGCAGGTGAGTTACAGTAACGGGAAGATTTAACTAGAATATATCAACGTAAAAAGGGCAGAATGCAGTTGTCTTGGGTGCCCAATGTAATGTTTTGCATGCACAATTTAGAACAATGCGGGCTCTTGGTAATGAATTCATGAATGGGAAGTGTATCTTGATTTGGAAATTAGAAGCATCTAAGGAGAAGCATAGATAAATTCTTAAAGAAATTAATAAGAAATTTTAGAGCCTGCCTCTGAACTATTCTGAAGCCAATAAACGCAAAAGGCAATGCCTGTTTGGCAGAGAATAGAGCCACTCTGATGGGCTCAAGCAGCTCAGCTCAGATTAGATGGGGAAAGCCTCAGTCCTGTGGTTGCAATGGGATTCCAGGAACTGCTGTGTAAGGGCGGGCTCAGCTGGCAGGAACACAGTGCAGGCAGGCGTCCAGCTCACTAGCAGACAGTTTAGCACAAAGACTTCTCCATTAAGCGTAATTTCGTGAGAGTTCCCTGTGCAGAAATGGCTGCTAGGCTTGTTCTTTAAAAGTTTTAATTTGAGCCCAGTTAGCCACCAAGAGCCCTTCTGAGTAGGAGTCTTGTGTTCTCAGGGCTCACACTGCCATTTTTCATGTGACTCATGAGGTCCTCCATCCTAAGGTCCTCAAGAACTTCCCTTCCCCTCCTGAGGCATCAGCTGAGAAGCAAGAACCTGTCTCAGCAGATGCCAGGGAATGGACGGAAGGGGCCTTAGTGCGTGTCCTGTCTTAGGCTGTCCGGGAGCCTCCAGTTGACAGATTATTGTAAGTGGCCTTTACAAAGGGTGGCCAGGAACCTGAGGCCAGACTGTCAATAATTTGGGGGATGACTAAGCTTTTTGGGCAAGGGATACCCAGATAAAAAAACAACTCACGGACAATTTTTAATATACTACTGAGAGTTACTACTACATTTATCTTTAATATTTATATTTTAAAGGCAGCATTGGTGCTTTGAGCATTTCAGAACTGATACGTGTGTGGAAGTCCCCAGAGGGAGCTACTTAGATGTTTGGAACTTTCTTACTTTATTTTTTTTCTTCAATCCTCACCCAAGGGTATTTGTCCATCAATCTTTTAGATAGAGGGGAAGGGAAGGAGGGAGAGAAAGGGAAAGAGAGGAATATCGATGTGTCTGTCACATCGATTGGCTGCCTCCCACACAACCCCGACCTAGATAGCCCCACACAGAGAGAGAGTCAGACAGACAGACACACAGCACATCCTGCAAGGCTCCTACCAGGCCAATGATTGAACCCACAATCATGGTGGGTGCCCTTGACTGGAAATCAAACTCTCGACTGTTTGGTCAGGAGGCCAACTCTCTAACAACTACAACTTACATTAAAAGGTTCCAGATAAGAGAGTAAGGCTAGGATCATATACAGAAGGATAGATAATAATAAAGTCAGCATGTATAAGAAAATGTTCATTGTAGGTATATTTAGTGTTCAGTGAAATATTCTTTCCAATTTGCCATACCTTAAAAATGTTTCATGACAAACTGTTGGTAGTGGGAGGTGGAAGGGAAGAACTGTGTTTTGCTGCTGCTAACAGAGACCAGAGGTACCACTGGGTAAACAAACAAGGGTTTATTTTCCCTCCATGAGAAATGAACTCAGAGGGCAGCAGTCCAGAGCTGGTCTGGCAGCTCAGAGAGGCATCCAGGCCCCAGCCTGCGTCTGTCTTCTCCCTCCTCTGTCTCAGTGTGTGGCTTCCATTCTCAGGGTTGCCACTTGGTCTCAAGAGAGCTGCTGCACCCCAGCTCCAGGGACAGTGTTCCAGCCAAGAGGGAGGAAGAAGTAAGAAGGGTTTGAAACCCTCTGTGGAAACACAACCCAGCAACTTCACCTACAAACCACTGGCTCAGACTTAGTCCCTAGGCCTCTCCCATCAACACGGGGGGGTGGGCACATTGCAGTTGTCACCCTCCCACCCAAATTGGGTTTGATATTAGGAAGAAGCAGGAAAGTCATATTGCACGAGTGACCAGCTGTCTCTACCATGGAACCTGAAGTCAAACTGATGTAATGTAGTCAAATTCCACCAGCTGAGGACTTTAAGGCCCTGGGAGCTATAATCACTCTCTTGAGACCTAAATAATGTGTCTTTGGAGATTCTAGGCCACAGGTAGACCCTGTTTGTCCCCAAAACCTCTAGGAGAATGCATTCACAGCCTATTAAGTCTAACCTCAGAGAATACAGACTCCAACAGGTGATAAGAAATAAATACACCTGAAAATCCAAATGCAGCACAGAGAAGGCACAAAGAATGGATGGATTCTCACAGCAATGCCCCCAATAAAATTCTCTGAAAAAATGTAAAACATACCCCTCGCTTCCTGAGACCACTGACCCTGGAAACCAGAAAATTGTATTGTTTGAGAATGGATTTAAGACACTAATTTCAAAGGTGCCAAAAAAGGTGGTGTGGGTGTGGTTTCTCCGGTTCATGCCTTCACAGGGCTCTGCTGTAAAAAAAAAAAAAAAATGTTAGCAAATGGCCAGATTGACCGGTTAATTAATGCACACACCTTCCTCTCCTCACACATTAACATGTTAATTTGTCTTAGTTCTGCTGCTAAATCCATCATGACATAAAAGATGAAAAACAGGTGTATACATTGAAATACTGATCATACACACACACACCCAGGAATGATTCCAACAGCTAAACACACAGAGAGACTAGCAGGGTGGAAATCAGAGCTGGAGCTGGTCTTCATTGCTCCATCCAATACAGGGTCCACCTTCCTGCTAACCTTGTCCCCGGGTTTCTGCCCAGGAACTGATGAGACACATCTCTCTGAGCCAATCAGAAAAGAAGGACTTTCAAAGAGGGACTTTGCACTCTATCCTGTCTTGAGTAAGCTTCCTTTTCTCTACCCCTTCTTTCTGATCAGAGACTCAGCTGTAATGGAGAACCACGGAGTGCCTTTGTTCTGTGAACTTCAGCTGGAAGAGCCCAGGGTAAGTGCAGGGTGTTGGTAAAAGCTAGAAGGTCTGAGTTGGTGGGAGATCACATGCAGAGCACAAGGCCAATGTAGAGCAAAATGGCTTTTGTTGTAACGTGTCAGCGAGATAAACAGAGACGCACGGCCGAATTGTAAAGGAGCACTTTATTACACCAGTGGGCTGTTACACTGGTGGGCTGGCGGGGGTACAGCTTCCCCAAATCCTTAGCCCTGAGCCTTCTTTGTTGCCCGTTTTTAAAGGCACAAACTACAGGGAAAAAACTACATTCTCTTGTTGCCGCTTTTGGCACCGTTATGGGGACTGAAGCAGAGAAGGGGGAGAGAGGAGCAGGGCAACTATTAATCTCTTTTTTCTCATGGTTTCTCTGAGTTTCCCAAGGCCATCCTCAACCCTTTATCTTTACAGTTTTCTTTGGGTATCTCAAGGCCCTCATGTTTACAGAAAAGAAACTGCCAGGGTATGTACGTGCAGTAACTGAGAGTCAGAATGGAGTTATTATAGCTTTATTGCATACGCCTGGGTGAAGGCAGGCTGAGCCCAAAAGGGTTCATCTTTGAATCAGGGTTGGGGTTTCGGTTATATACTCTACTTTTAGCTTCTGGCAGTTCCTGCTGATGTACTTTGTCTGGCCCATTGTCCACTTTGCAGTAGGACTGGTCTGGTATCTCATCTGGCATCTGCCGGGTTATCCATTGCCTTGGGATAATCCAGATGGTCCTTATGTTTACTCAAGGAAAGGTGGAGCAAAGGTCATGTGAGCAACACAATTTCCAGAGTTTCCGCCATTTGCAAACTTTTACCTTTACACTGTAAAACATTACTGACCCTTTCATTCCCATCTTATAATAATGATAAAAAGGGAAAAGGGGGAAGTTTCTCTTTGTCAACTTCCTGCAGGTGTGGGGTCATGGTGGACTCCTAAAAAGAACTTGTTAGATAACTTCCTGGGGAATGGGGTGATAGGGTCCTTTTACCTGTGCTGGAACAAATTGTCCAGCTGTCTGGTTGACTAAAATTTGCAGTCTATTTTGTATAAACCTAGTAATCAGGCTCAAGAGGCAGGGTCCGAAAAGCAATAACAAGAAGGCTAATACTAGGGGCCCTATGAAGGGGAGTAGCCAGGTTAGTGTAGGCAAGGCTGCGTCTATACTTGTCCAGATAGATTGGGCTAGGTGATCCTGGCTGAATTCCTTTAGCCACTGGGCATTATCTAGAATTCACTGTGTCCTCTCCTCAACCTGGCCAGTTGAGTTAACACAGAAGCAACAAGATGTATTTGCTATCATGTATACACCCCCTTCTTTAACTAGTAAATAATCTAGTACAGTGCGGTTATCTATTACCATGCAGGCAACAAAGTCAAGGGATTTTGATAGAAGTTTGAAAGTTTCACCTGTATCTCCACCTATATTTGCCATGGTGGTGATTATGTTTTTGCTGTTATGGCATTATAAGTAATTCCTCCCACAAGGCCTGCAGTGGTAATTGCAGCTATGACTCCTGCTATGAGGAGTCCAATTCCCCTTTTTGCCCTATGATGGCTTCTGGGCTCAGGGCTTGATGAGGTTGAATTAGGGATGAAAGAATGGATTGAGGTATTGGCTGGGGTGACATATTCTACTGCCTATAAGCCACCCTGTTTTTCTTTGTTTAGGCATTGGATAGCAATTCCTGTCCTGGGGGCAGAAATGTTAAGTGTGCCTATAAACATCATCCCGCTGGTAGGCAAAGCAGTCCAGTCATATTGGGGCCTAGGAAGGTGTTCCCACAGTAAGACTCGAGTGATTAAACCACGATAGAGAGAGAAGAGGGCTAGTGCCACCGGCAGAACTGCACCCTGGATAACTAATTTCCCTGGTATGATTTTTTTGGTATTGCATCAATCCTTCTGAGCTTGCACATATAAATTCCAACTGCAGGGGTTAGACATATCGTGAATAGTTAGATTGCAGGTACCCCTCATAAGATTATAGTGAGAGATATTATGTGTGGTGTCCGCTTTCACGGACTGTATTTGTACTGAGAATCAAGATCAAGGGAGCTTTTGCTCTTCTGCTCCACAGGAGGTTTCTGTTCTCCCTGAGCTTACCTTAGACACCTGCATTGTCGATTGACAGGTATACTGTCCCAGTCAAGCTCCCCACCTGGCACTGTCCCCAGAGCAGGTGGCACCCAGCCAGCACAGCCGAGCACTTGGCACCAGAAGCGAGAGTGTCTCGGGGTTTGCCCCCCATGCCTGACTCACTGGGTCAGTGAAAAAATGATAAGAGTAGTGGTATTTCACTGGAGGCCAACAAGGCCAGCAGACCCCGCCCTGCCCCCTCAAGGGGACAGAGGAGCACCAGGGGTTTATGTTAGGAGAGGAAGCAGATTCTTGGAGGAGACAAAGTAAAGAATGAGAGTGGTTGGCGGGGAGAGAAGGAGTAAAGGTTAAAGAAGCATGGACTTTAGATCGAATGTCCCGCCCTAACAAGGGAGTGGGGCAGGCTGGTAACACTAAACACTAGTGGAGAAGATATAAGGGCCTAAAGAACAAGTGAGTGTCTGGGTTGCCCTGGGTTGTGATATTTGGCCATCAGTTCCCACAACTGAAACCCCAGAGTGTCCAAGAGGTCCCCTGAACTCGGGGAGGGCAGGGTAGTGGGTATCAATTGAGAATAAAATTGACACACCTGCTACCATCAGAGTTACCTGAGGTTCGGAGCTCGAGATGACCGTCAGGCCATCATTCCTGGGCACCTTCAGTCTTCAGTCACAAGGCCATCAGATCGAGGCCTGGATTGCCCATTCCATCAGCCCAAAGGAGGGATGAGGCCCAGCTCTGCGCAGTCTGTCCACAGTCCGCCTTCCAGTGGGGCCCTCCACATGGAGGGCATGGCTTAGACAGTGGTTGGTAATTGGGGAATTGCCTCACCCAATGACTAGTCTGATCGCATTTTAAACAGGAACATGGGGGTCCACTCTGCTGATCCTGGTGGGTGCCCTTCTTCTGTCCCCTGAAGGGGGTTTGCTGACCCCTTTCATTAGTGGGGGCTCTGATGGCAGAGGCCAGTATTTGGAATTCTGCTATTCTTTCCTGTTTAGCCTCTTCATCGCGATTATTGAACACCTTAATGCTAGATTTAGAAGTTCCTGTTGAGGGGTTTGAGGGCCACCTTCCAGTTTTTGTAACTTTCTCCTAATGTCTGGGGCTGACTGACAGATAAATCTCAGGTTTAAAATGACAGTTCCTGGGCAGAGGACCTAAATAGACACCTCTCCAAACAGGACATATAAATGGTCAAGAGACATATAAAAAAATGCTCAACATCACTAATCATCAGAGAGATGCAAATTAAAACAACAATGAGGTATCACTTCACACCTGTCAGAATGGCCACCATCAACAAATCATCAAACAACAAGTGTTGGCGAGGGTGTGGAGAAAAGGGGACTCTAGTACACTGCTGGTGGGAATGCAGACTGGTTCAGTCACTGTGGAAAACACTATGGTGTTACCTCAGAAAGTTAAAAATTGAACTGCCATTTGACCTAGTGATCCCACTTCTAGGAATATACCCTAAGAAACCTGAAACACCAATCAGAAAGAATATATGTACCCCTATGTTCATAGCAGCACTATTTACAATACCTAAGATCTGGAAACAGCCCAAGTGTCCCTCAATAGATGAGTGGATAAAAAAGCTGTGGTACATATACACAATGGAGTACTATGCAGCTGTAAGAAAGAAAGATCTCTTATCCTTTGAGATGGCATGCAAGGACCTGGAGAGTATTATGCTAAGTGAAACAAGACAAGCAGAGAAAGACAAATATCACATGATCTCACTTATTTGTGGAATATAATGAACTAAACAAACTGATGAACAAAATTGATCCAGAGACATAGAGGTGGGGTACAGGCTGACAAGCCTCAGAGGAGGGGGGATTGGAGGGGTGAAGAGGTAAACCACAGAACTTATATGCATGTATGCATGACCAATGGACATGGACAACAGGGCTGGGGATGGGGCAGGAGGTATGGGGAGGAGGGTGTCAATGGGGGAAAAAGGAGAAACATCCGTAACAAAAACAAATTAAATAAATAAATAAAAATAAGTAAAAATAAAATGACAGTTCCTTCTGGGCTAGTAGGATCTAAGTTAGTACATCTGCTCATAGCCTGAGCGAGGTGGGATGAAAAGGTTACAGGGATTTTATTCCTCCCCTGGATTATTTCAGACAGTTTTTCATAGTTAATGGCCTTGTGTGAGGCTTTTTTAAGTCCCTCAATGAGACATATTATCATGTGGTCCCTGGCTTTCCTACCCCTCCCCCATTGACCTGATAATTCCCCTTGGGGTTTTGGCCAAGCACTGCTTCAGCCCCTCCTGGGTTAGTGGGGGCATGTCGTCTCTGGGCATTAACTCAGACTCGATTTTCATCTTCCAGATTAAGGGTGGAAGAGAGAATAACATGAATATCATTCCGAGTTAGATCATAGGACTGGGTAAGGTACTCGAATTCCTGAGTGTCATTGGTGGGACCCTCAGTAAAGGATCCTAGTCTTTTATTTATTTGGGACAAATCAGAGAGAAGGGGACATAAACTCTGACAATCCTTTCAGCTCTCACTACTTCCCTCAGGGGGCATTCTTAAACAGGGCCGAGGCAGGGGACAGACAGGGACCAACGATGGTTCCCAATGGTGTGTGTGAGGGAGTCATTTGCGGCAGGAGAGGAGTCAAAGCCAGAGTAGAAGGTTCAGGGTAGTGGGGGGGCCCACAGAAGGGGCTGGAGGAGGAGGCCCTGCAGGAGGGGCTGAGGGAAGAGGTGGGGGAGCGAGATCGCTGGGTCAAAGGAGGAAGCAGGAGAAGTTAGCACATTGTCTTCAGAGGGAGGTTTGGGAGGATTAGAGTGGAGTAGGAAGATTTGGCAGGGAGAGCATGAAGTGCATAAAGACAGGTGTGATCTGAGTGCAAAGGGGCCTGGATGTAAGGAACCTCAGACCATTTTCCTTGCTTTTGACAGAAATTGTCTAGGTCAGTGAGAATGTTGAAAGTGTCGTTCTCAGGCTATTGTGACACATTGTCTAATTTGTACTGAGTTCACACAGTGTTGCAGTAAAAAACGAGTCACTTGGTACGTGAGTCCTGAGTGAGCCATAGGGTCGGTAGATTTTTTTAGGACACATCCTGGGCGTGTTGTCCCATGTTGCAGTGTGAGATGTCATGGCCTAGCGGTTCAATGGATACACTAGTGAAAGAAGAATTCATCCCTCCTTCTCCCCTAGGGTGGAGAGACATGAAACTCACCTATAGCAGGTGTCCCTCGATATATGGTGAGCTGAGGGAACCTGGTTCCCGAAGAGCGTGTCCCGACCTGCACTGGATTTCTAGAGGGACCTTCACACAGACGTGACAGAGAGACCTGGCTCTCATGTCCTGGATGGGGGATAACAGGACAGCCTGGAGAATCAGACCGGTAGGCAAAAAACAGTCACCAGTGAATTAGTGTCTGGGGTTGATGCCTGATTGGCAGGAAAGGTTGGAGGTCCAGTATCCGGCTGAGGGTGTGATCAATCCCGGTCCCAAAGGAGGCCTGGAGGACTCTGGAGGCCTGCAGTTGCCCCCTATGCGGGATCCTCACAGACCTCCCGGGTTTCAGCACCAAATAAAATGTCTGAGCCGGTGGGAGATCACATTCACAACACAAGGCCAGTGTAGAGCAAAATGGCTTTATTGCATGCACATGGGTGCCGGCGAGCTGAGCCAAGATGGGGTCAGCCTTGGGGTGTCGGTTATATACCCTACTTTTAGCTTCCAGCAGTTCCTGCTGATGTACTTTATCTGGACAATTTTCCACATTGTAGTAGGACTGGTCTGGTATCCCATCCGGCATCTGCTGGGTTATCCACTGCCTTGAGAATAATCCAGATAAAACTTATCCATACTCAACAAAAGCCTGAGCAAAGGTCATGCAAGCAACACAATTTCCACCATTTCCACCTTTTGCAAACTTTTACCTTTACCCTTTAAAACATTACTGACGCTTTCAAAAGCCAAGGTCCCAGGGCACCACTAGGAGAGAGGCAGAGAAGCCAGGTGACTCTACAGGGCGTTCCTCACTCACAGGAGTGTGGTACTGTGAGTGTGCAGGTGACCACCCAAGCGGGAGCATGGATGGAGACAGGGCAAGTTAAGCCCTGAATTCAGAAATCAGTGGGAGGGAGAGAACTGGAATGAGGGAGCTTGACAACCGCCTGTTCCTAGGGTCTTACTGTGGTCAGAGAGGAGCAAAGGCCTCTTACAGCCTCTCCCCTCCTCTCCAGGAATGTGTTTCTAAAAGAGAAGTGTGTGTTTTTTTCTCTCTTTTTTTATCCTCACCTGAGGACATTTTTCCATTTTTTGTTCAGATAGAGTGGGAGGGAGAGAGAGGAAGAGAGAGAGAGAAACATCGACATGAATAGGACACATCCAGTGGCTGCCACTCGCACGACCCACACGACCCAACCAGGGCCTAGGACAAACTGCACTGAACTCAGGTCTCTCTGGACCTCAGGCTGCCGCTCTAACTGCTCAGCCAAACAGGCCAGGGCAGAGAAGTGTGTGTTTTTAAGATTTATATGTAAAGATATTTGTTACAGAATCATTTGTGATATAGATGAATCTGAATCAACTTACATACACACTAGTTGGAGAATAGACAATAGAGAGGGATGTCTGTACCTCCTCTTTAGAGAAATGCCTGTTCAGGTCCTCTGCCAATTTTTAAAATCAGACTCTTGGGTGTTTTTGTTGTTTTGTTGTATGAATTGTTCATACATTTTTTTTTTATATTAATCCCTTATTGGATGTATCATTGGCAAATGTCTTCCTCCATTCAGTAGGTTGTCTTTTTCTTTTGTTTTAAGGTTTCCTTTGCTTGGCAAAAACTTTTTAGTTTGATATGATCCCATTTGTTTTTTGTTTTTGTTTGTTTTTCTTTTCTTGCCCTTGCCTGAGGACACACATCCAAAAAGACGTTATTTATAGCGATGAAAGAGAGTTCACTGCCTATGTTCTCTTCTAGTTTTATGGTTTTGGGTCTTAAATCTTAAATCCATTTTGTGTTTATCCTTGTATATGGTGTAAGAAAGTGATCCAGTTACATTCTCTTTTTTTTAAAATTTTTTTCTTTATTGATTTTAGAGAGAGAGGGAGAGAGAGGAACAGATAGAAACATCCTTGAGACAGAACATTGACTGGACACCTCCTGTGCACTGCCCACTGGGGATTTGGCCCACAATCTGGGTATGTGTCCTGACTGAGAATTGAACCGGCGATCTCTTGGTGCATGGGTCGACACTCAACCACTGAGCTACACCGGCTGGGCCAGTTACATTCTTTTGCATGTAGCTGTCCAGTTTTCCCAGGACAGTTTTGAAGAGACTCTCTTTACTCCATTGCATATTCCTGCCTCCTATGTCATAAATTAACTGGCCATACTAAGTGAGGGTTAGTTTCTGAGCTCTGTATTCTGTCTCATTGAACTCTGTGTCTGTTTCTATGTCAGGACCATGCTGTTTGTATTAGTGTAGCCTTGTAGTATAGTTTGATATCAGGGAGTGTGATGCCTCAAAATTTGTTCATTCTCAAGATTTCTTTGGCTGTTAGGGGTCCCATATAAATTTTAGGATTAGTTGTTTTCTTTCTGAGAAGAGAGTCATTGGTATTTTAATAGGGATCTCATTGAATCTGTATATTGCTTTAGACAGTAAGGATATTTTAACAATATTAGTCCTTCCAACCCATGAGCACAGTATATCCTTCCATTCATTTGTATCTTCTTCCATTTTTTTCTTCAGCGTCATATAGATTTCAGAATATAGCTCTTTCAACTCTTTGGTTAAATTTATTCCTAGATATTTTATGCTTTTTGATGAAATTTTGTTTTGTTTTGGTCATCTTCACCCGTTAATATTTTTCCACAGATTTTCAGCTAGAGTGGAAGGGAGGAAGGGAAAGAGAAAGACACACCACTTGCCTGCCTCCAACACATGCCCTGTCCAGGCCGAAATCGAACATGCATCCCAGGTATGTGCCCCTGACTGCAAAGTGAACCGTCAACCCTTCAGTTCCAGGGGCGACACTCTAAGCACTAAGCCAAATGGGTCAGGGCTTGATGAACTTTTAAAGAGGATTTTAAAAATTCCTCCTACTATTTACTTATTTTTGCTTTATCGAAATGCAACAGGCTTCTGATTTTCTATCCTGCAACGTTACTGAATTCACTGGTTAGTTCTCAGAATTTTTGTGGTGGAGTCCTCAGGTTTTTCTATATATTGTATCATGTCCTCTGCACATAGTGAGAGTTTTACTTCTTCTTCTCTGATTTATATGTTTTTAATTTCTTTGTCTTGTCTGGTAACTGTGGCTAGGGCTTCCAGTTCTACGTGGAATAGAAGTGGTGACAGTGGGCATCCTTGGTTATTGCTGACATTAGAGGAAAAGCATTCAGCTGTTCACCATTGAGTGTTATGTCAGCTGTAGGTTAGGAATCTACATTTTAATAAAGAGTTTAATTTTTTATTGGGAGAGTCAACTATTCGTGGTCCATGCTCAGGAAAGGGAATTTTTGTTTATAATTATAATAAAGTTGGATCCAGTTTGGGTATACAAATGGTATCTCTCTGTTGCTATGGTAGATTTACTATGATGAACACCATTAAACATCAACCTTTGTGTTAATGCCTGATTCTTTTCTTGAAGAGTAAATCCAGCAACTGGAATTTGCGGGTCACAGGATAAAACATTTTTAATGCATTTGATTATATATATATATATATATATATATATATATATATATATGCACACACACACACACACACACATATACATACATATATATATGCACACAAAATACATCATGAAATATTTGCATTCATATGAAGCAAAGTATATGATTATCATTATGAATTATTTAAGTTGTTTTCATTTTAAAATCGTCTATAATCAGGAATGAAAAATAATAAATATCCTCCCACATAAGTGGAACTATATCCCCACTCAGAAAACTTCTAAAATTTCAAACATTCAGATAATTTAAAATTACAGGGTATGAAGGAGTTCAGCTCTGCTCTGAGTGAGGTGGGAGCCCTGGAGGCTGAGTGGAGGAGTGAAGGGATCTGAGTTGGGAGAATTCTGGCTGCGGTGTTGAGCAGAGACGGAAGGGGCACCAGTGGACTTGGGGAATCAGAGAGGAGGGTCCTGCGTTGATCAGATGTGATGAGGAGGCGTGGACCTGGCTGTCGCAGGCAAGTGTGAGGAGGGGGAAGGCTTTGAGCACATTCGGACAGTACGGCCGAGGATTTCCTGATGGCTGGGGTCAAGGTGTGTACACTTAACATTACATAGTTTATAGGAGATATTCCATGTTGATATAAAAAGGCTAAGAGATGCCCAAGCAGATATTCAGATGAGGCTCCGGGGTCACCAGTGATTGTGGTTGCACCCCGAGTCAGCCCTGGGGAGGCAGAGGTCTCCTCATGGAATTCTCCATCTTCTCCCTGGTCATTTCCACCCAACTCCTTTGGTGTCTCTCTATCTGCACAACAGGTAACAATGGTGAGGACCTTGGCCTTCCATCTGCTTGACCTTTCTGTCTGCTTCGCCTTGGTCCAGCTGCTCACCCCCTGCTCAGGTAGGAAATGATTCTGCGTTTGTGTATGTGAAGCAGTTACTATAATGTCCAGTGACCCTTGGACTGCTTCCCACACCGAGAAGGCCCACCCAGCCTGTACTTCTGTTAGGGTGGAGTGCCTGTCTCTGTGTGTCTTACCCCGCCCTCCCTGCTGGGACACCCCCTGGCCCTGTGGCCCCAGCTCCCTCTGATGGAGCACCCCCTTCTGCTGACCAGCCCAGTTTGATGTGGTTGGACCCCCTGAGCCCATCCTGGCCATGGTGGGTGAAGACACTGAGCTGCCCTGTCACTTGTCCCCGAAGATGAGCGCTGAGAGCATGGAGCTGATCTGGGTGCGATCCAGCCTGGAGCAGGTAGTGCACGCATATGCACACGGGAAGGAACAACAAGAGATGGCAGAGTATCGAGGGAGAACTTTCATTTTAAGAGAGAACATCACTGAGGGGAAGGCTGCTCTCCGGATTCACAACATCAGAGCCTCTGACGATGGAACATCCTGTGTTATTTCCAAAAGGACTCTTTCTTTGCAAGTGCCAAGGTGGAGCTGAAGGTTGCAGGTGAGCCTCAGGTTTGTTGTGAGCTCCTTCCACCTGAGGGCCTGGGGTCAGAGGCTCCTCGACCACCTCAGACACCTCAGCTGCTCACCAGAAACGGCCTCCTGGATCCAAATCTCCTTCTCTAGGGCTCTTGGCAGACACAGGTTTCCTCCAGGAAGAGCTCCTCCTGTGTGTAGAGACAAGTCCCTCACACATCCATCAGGGCCTAACGAGGGAAGTGGCTGTTAGGGACAGGAAGGAGGAGAAAACCACCTCTCAGTGGGTGGAACACAGTTGATTGGTTCCAGGTCTGCTCTAGACAGTGTCCGTGGGCCCCCCAGGTAAACACTGTTGTGGTCCAGGGAGGCTGACCTGCAGGGACATCCCCTGTGCTGCCCATGTCCTTCACCAAAGGCCCCAGGAGCACACCTGTAGCTGAACAAGTTGAGTTTAGTACTTGTTGTGTGAGAGAGAACGCACACATGTGGAAGCCAGGGGGTGTTCCCGTGAGAGGCTGTGGGAGATGGTGAGACATTGGGCTGATAGGGGAGTAGGGCAGGGTTATGAAGTAGGGTGTTGCTCCAGATTGGATGCTGTCAGATTGGTGCCAGGGTGTAATTCGTCACTCACAGGCAGGACAGGAAAGGTCTGGTCACTACTGTGGTCTGGACACTGTTCATGTTTTTCTCTGAAATGAAACCTGACGGTTGACGGGTCTTTTTTTTTTTTATTAATTTATTTTTGTTATGGATGTTTCTCCTTTTCCCCCCATTGTCACCCTCCTCTCCCTCCCTCCCTGCCCCATCCCCAGTTTTGTTGTCCATGTCCATTGCTTATGAGTACATGCGTACAAGTTCTGTGGTTCATCGCTCCCCTCCCCAACCCCCTCTTCTGGCAATGGTCAGTCTGTACCCTACTTCCACATCTCTGGGACTACTCTGTTCCTCAGACTGTTATGTTTATTATATTCCAGAAATAAGTGAGATCATATGATATTTGTCTTTCTCTGCTTGGCTGGTTTCACTTCGGATAATAGTTTCCAGGTCCTCCCATGTCGTCTCAAAGGATAAGAGATCTTTCTTTCTTACAGCTGCATAGTACACCATTGTGTATATGTACCACAGCTTTTTTATCCATTCGTCTACTGATGGACACTTGGGCTGTTTCCAGATCTTAGCTATTGTAAATAGCGCTGCTATGAACATGGGGGTACATATATTCTTTCTGTTTGGTGTTTCAGGCTTCTTAGGGTATATTCCTAGGAGTGGGATCACTGGGTCAAATGGTAATTCAATGTTTAATTTTTTGAGGTAACACCATAGTGTTTTCCACAGTGGCTGCACCAGTCTGCATTCCCACCAGCAGTGTACTAGAGTCCCCTTTTCTCCACACCCTCGCCAACACTTGTTGTTTGATGCTTTGTTGATGGCGGCTATTCTGACAGTTGTGAGGTGATACCTCATTGTTGTTTTAATTTGCTTCTCTCTGATGATTAGTGATGTTGAGCATTTCTTCATATGTCTCTTGGCCATTTATATGTCCTGTTTGGAGAGGTGTCCATTTAGTTCCTCTGCCCATTTTTTAATTGGGTTTTTTGTCTTCCTTTTGTTGAGATGTATGAGCACTCTATATATTTTGAAAATTAATCCCTTATCTGATATATCATTGGCAATTGTGCTCTCCCATACAGTGGGTTGCCTTTCCACTTTGATGGTTGTTTCTTTTGCTGTGCATAAGCTTTTGAGTTTGATGTAGTACCATGTATTCATTTTTTCCTTTGTTTCTGTTGCCTTAGGTGATATATCAGTGAAGATTCTGCTGCGTATGATGTCCGAAATTTTGTTGCCTACATTTTCTTCTAGGATTTTTAGGTATTCATGAGTCACATTTAAGTCTTTTATCCATTTTGAGTTTAATCTTCTGTATGGTGTAAGATGATGGTCTAGTTTCATTTTTTTGCATGTAGCTGTCCAATTTTCCCAACACCATTTATTAAAGAGGCTGTCTTTACTCCATTGTATGCTCTTGCCACCTGTGTCAAATATTAATTGAGCATAATATTTTGGGTCAATTTCTGGTTCTCTGTTCTATTCCATTGATCTTTGTGCCTGTTCTTGTGCCAGTACCAGGCTGTGTTGATTACAGTAGCTTTGTAGTATAACCTGATGTCCGGTATTGTGATCCCGCCTACATTGTACTACTTTTTCAAGATTGCTGTAGATATTCGGGGTCTTTTTTGGTTGCATATGAACTTCTGAAGCATTTGTTCTAGTTCTATGAAATATGTCATTGGTATTTTGATGGGGATTGCGTTAAATCTATAGATTGCTTTGGGTAGTATGGACATTTTAATGATGTTAATTCTTCCAATCCATGAACAAGGTATGTGCTTCCACTTTTTTATATCTTCCTCTATTTCTTTTTTCAATGTCCTGCAGTTTTCTGCAAATAGGTCCTTTACTTCTTTGGTTAAGTTTATTCCTAGGTATCTTAATTTTTTTGCTGCGATGGTAAATGAGATTGATATTTAGTTTCTCTTTCTGTGAGTTCATCATTAGTGTATAAGAATGCCGTCGATTTCTTGACATTAATTTTGTATCCTGCTACGTTGCCAAATTCATTTATTAAGTCTAGTAGATTTTTGATGGAGTCTTTAGGTTTTTCTGTGTATAATATCATGTCATCTGCGAATAATGACAGTTTCACTTCCTCCTTTCCAATTTGGATCCCTTTTATTTTTTCTTCATGTCTGATTGCTGTGGCTAAGACTTCCAGTACTATGGTGAGTGGTGAGAGTGGGCATCCTTGTCTTGTTCCTGTTCTTAAGGGAAATGCTTTTAGTTTTTGTCCATTGAGTATGATGTTGGCTGTAGGTTTTTCATATATGGCCTTTATAATGTTGAGATATGATCCCTCTGTTCCCAAATATCTGAGCGTTTTTATCAGAAATGGGTGCTGGATTTTGTCAAATGCTTTTTCAGCGTCTATTGATATAATCATATGGTTTTTATCTTTCATTTTGTTTATGTGATGTATCACATTTATTGATTTGCGAATATTGTACCAGCCTTGCATCCCTGGGATGAATCCCACTTGGTCATGGTGAATAATTTTTTTGATGTATTGCTGGATCCGATTTGCTAGTATTTTGTTAAGGATTTTGGCATCTATGTTCATCAGGGATATTGGCCTGTAGTTTTCGTTCTTTGTAGTGTCTTTTTCTGGTTTTGGAATTAGAATTATGCTGGCTTCATAAAATGAGTTTGGAAGTCTTCCTTCTTCTTGAATTTTTTGGAATAGTTTGAGGAGAGTGGGTGTTAGTTCTTCTTTGAATGTGCGGTAAAACTTCCCTGTGAAGGTGTCAGGGCCAGGGCTTTTGTTTGCTGGGAGGGTCTTGATTACTTCTTCAATTTCCTTCATTGTTATTGGCCTGTTCAAGTTTTCTATCTCTTCCTGGTTCAGTTTTGGGACACTATGTGTTTCTAGAAATGTGTCCATTTCGCTTAGATTGTCGAATTTGTTGCCATATAAATGTTCATAGTATTTGTTAACGATCCTTTGTATTTCTGTGGTGTCAGTTGTTACTTGTCCTCTTTCACTTCTGATTTTGTGTATTTGGGTTCTCTCTCTTTGTTTCTTGGTGAGTCTAGCTAAGGGTCCATCAATCTTGTTTATCTTTTCAAAAGACCAGCTCTTTGTTTCATTGATCCTTTGAATTGTTTTTTTGGTCTCCCTGTCATTTATTTCTGCTCTGATCTTTACGATTTCCTTCCTTCTACTTGCTCTAGGGTTTTCTTTTTGTTTGCTTTCTAGTTCTTTAAGTTGTGAGGTTAGGTAGTCAATTAGAAATTTTTCTTCTTTCTTGAGGTGGGCCTGTAGTGCTATGAACTTCCCCCTCAGAACTGCTTTCGCCCTATCCCTTAGATTTTGTGTTGTTGTGTGTTCATTTTCATTGGTTTCCAGAAAGTTTTTAATTTCTTCCTTGATCTCCATGGTAAGCGATTCATTGTTCAATAACATGCTATTTAGCCTCCATGTCTTCAAATGTCTTTGCATGTTCTTGTTGCAATTGATTTCTAGTTTCATGCCATTGTGATCTGAGAAGATGCTTGACATGATTTCAATCTTCTTGAGCTTGTAGAGACTTAGTTTGTGTCCTAACATGTGGTCTATCTTTGAGAATGTCCCATGTGCACTTGAGAAGAATGTGAATTCTGCAGTTTTGGGGTGTAATTCTTTGTATATATCTATTAAATCCATTTGATCTAGTGCTTCATTTAGAATTTCTGTTTCCTTGTTAATTTTTTGTCTAGATGATCTATCCAGTGATGTCAGTGGGGGTTAAAGTCTCTTGCTATGGTTGTATTGCTGTTGATTTCTCCTTTGAAGTCCTCCAGAAGATTTTTAATATATTTTGGTGCTCCTATATTGGGTGCATATATGTTTACCAAGATTATATCTTCCTGTTGGATAGACCTTTTCAATATTATGTAGTGACCTTCTTTGTCTCTAGATATGGTCTTCAATTTGAAATCTAATTTATCAGATATGAGTATTGCTACCCCAACTTTTTTTTTCTTTTCTGTTTGCTTGGAAGATTTTTTTCCATCCCTTTACTTTCAACCTATGTGAGTCTTTTGTTGTGAGGTGGGTCTCTTGTAAACAACATATATATGAATCATGCTTTGTTATCCAGTCAGCTACTCTGTGCCTTTTTATCGGAGCATTCAATCCATTTACATTTAAGGTGATTATTGATATGTACTTATTTATTGCCATTTTTGTTCAGTGTGGTTATATTTTTTTTTCCTATTTCTTCTACTAATTACAGCAGTCCTTTTAACATTTCTTGCAGTGCTTGTTTGGTGCTAATATATTCCCTTAGCCTTTTTTTTGTCTGGGAAGCTCTTTATTTGACCTTCTATTTTGAATGATAGCCTTGCTGGATAGAGTAGTCTTGGATTCAGATCCTTGTTTTTCATGACCTTGATTATTTCATGCCATTCCCTTCTGGCCTGTAGTGTTTCTGTTGAGAAGTCAGATGATAGCCTTATGGGGGTTCCTTTGTAGGTAACCTGTTGCTTATTTCTTGCTGCCTTTAGGATTCTCTCTTTGTCTTTAATTTTTGGCATTTTAATTATTATATGTCTTGGTGTGGGCCTGTTTGGGTTCTTCTTACTTGGGGCTCTCTGTGCTTCTTGAACTTGAATTCCTTCTTCCTGCACCAGGTTAGGAAAGTTTTCTGTCACTATTCTTCAAATATATTCTCTAACCCTTGCTCATGTTCTTCTTCTTCGGGGACACCTATGATGCGAATGTTATTACATTTCCAGTTGTCCCACAGTTCTCTTAAGCTATCTTCCTGTTTTTTCATTGTTTTTTCCTTTTGGTTTTTTGATTGATTGATATTTTCTACTCTGTCTTCTAATTCACTGATCCAGTCCTCCGCTTCCTCTACTCTGCTGGTCAGTCCTTCCAATGTGTTCTTTATTTATGCTATGTCATTCTTTATTTCCACTTGGTTGGTTTTCATGGTGTCAATATCCTTACACATGCTGTTTAGTTTCCTCAAGATCATGGCTCTGAACTCTACCTCTGATAATTTGCTTAACTGCATTTAATGTATCTCATCTTCAGTAGAGTTCTCTTATTCTTTCATTTGGGATCTATTTCTTTGTTTCACCATTTTGGCTATCTCAGTGGTTTTGGAGCCTGCCAAATTTTCCCTGTGGGTGTGGTGTTCTGCTATTTGTGGCTCCCTCTATTGGGTTTGGATGAGTGTGGAGGGCCCTCCTTAAACACCACTGTCATGTCTCACTTTCTTGGGTATATTTGCAAGCTCAGGAAAGGTTCAGTTATGCTCTAGCTTTTTGCCTGGAGGCTATTAGCCTCAGTTACTTGAAAGCCTTAGGATCTCAGTTGAATGAGAAAGTCCCTCAGGTGTTTATAGTGTGAGAGGCAGGGGTCCCTTCATGGGACAGTCTCTCCTCACAGCACACTTTGGGAACAGCCCCTGAGTGAAAGCCTGCCTGACTTCTCTAGTGTGTGTGCCTTGCATTCCTGCTGAGACCCTCACCAATATAGAGGGCTCCCCTTAATCCAGGCTCACTTTCCTTTCACAGCGCTGGGCTCTGATGTTCACATTGAAATGAAGGGTTATGAGGATGGAGGGATCCGTCTGGAGTGCACATCGGCCGGCTGGCATCCACAGCCCCAAGTAGAGTGGAGACATGCCAGGGGAGAGAGCTTGCCCGCTGTGGCAGTGTCTGTGGATGCAGATGGCAGGGGCCTGTATGCAGCCACATCCTCTGTGATCCTGAAACGGGGCTCTGGGAAGGGGCTCCTCTGTGCCATCAGAAACCCCCTGCTCATCCTGGAGAAGACAGCCGGGGTTTCCATCGCAGGTGAGTGCCCTGCCCTGCACGTGCTCAGCTGTGCCCCTGGGAGAAGGAGGCCCCGACTGTGTGCTGCTGACTGAAGTCTTTGCAGTGAACATGAGGCACAGAGCAGGGTCCTGGGTGCTTCTTTGCCCCGTGAAGCTGTTATGTCACCAACATCTTCTGAGCATTTCCAGCATGCCACAAACTCTGCAAACATATCTTGGAGAAAGAACTAATCTCCTTAAAATATAAAAGATCAGTAGAAAAATGAGAAAAGAACATTAATGATCAATTCACAGAACAGGAACAACCTCACAAAAGGATGTCCTATCTCACTGAATAGGGAAACGTTTTCCACCTGTGAGATTGGCAACAAAACAAAAACTGGGTGTTTGGTAACACATTCTGATGGCAGGGCTGTGGGGAGATAGTCAGTCTTAGATATTTGTTGCTGTAATTTTTTATATGTTTGGTATAAATTTGCACAACCTTAAAAAAATTTAAATCCTCACCTGAGGACATTCTTAGAGAGAGGAAAGGAGAGAGAGAGAACAGCATCTATCTGAAGCTGATCTGTTACTCTCCATATGCTCTCCAGTCACCAGCAACCCAGGTAGGTGCCCTGAGCAGGCATTGAACTGGCAACCTTCCAGTGCACTGGGTCCTGACACTCAGCATCTGAGCCACTCTGGCCGCGCTGGCACAGCTCTTATTGAGAGCAGTAGAGCAATCCTTATCCAAAGCTCTTATTTATTGATCCGCATACCAGTTCTGGAATTTATCTGATAGATTACCTAGTGTTTGTGTGAAATGACCCATGTACAAGCTTATTTCTTATAGCATCAGTTATAATAACAGAAAGCTGGGAATGTGCAAATCCCCTCCAGTGGGGAGCTGGGTGCAGGGAAAGGCTGCACTGTGACAGGAAACACAGACATGTTCTCTAGACCGAGGTGGAAATGTCGCCAAGACCCATGAACAGAGAAAACAAGGTGTAGTTCAGCTTGTATAGATGCCATCTTTGGTGTAAAAAAAGGAAAAATAAGGATATATTTATGTTTTTATATTTTAATAAACACGTGCATGGCACTCTCTGTGTGTCAGGAACTTTATAAACATTAATCCTTTTGCGATTAGGACACTTGGAACAGAATGGTTAAGTCATTAGTGCAAGGTCACAGAGCTAGTCAGGCAGAAGACCCAGAATTTGAACCCAGGCCCTCCATTCCGGAATTTCACATTCTTGGTCACCTCATTAAGCAGACTGCAGAGAAGCTAATAAACGGAGGAGGGATGAGGGAGTGGAGAGGAGACTTCAATGACTTTGTGTATATTTATTGGTATTTGAATTTTTATCATGTGAGAGGCAGACATTTCATGAAAATGGTATTTACTGTGTGACAGTAAGAGTTCTGGGACACTTTGGGGAGAGAATGATCATTTTCCATCCCGAGACATCCCTATGACTCCGCCTGAGAGCGGCTGAGGCTGACCCTCCACAGGCCCCTTCTTCTCCAGCGCGCAGCCTTGGATGACGGCTTTCTGGGTGACCCTGCTAGCTCTCCTGGGGCTCCTGGCGGTGGCTGGGTGCTTTCTGTTGCGACAGCAGAAAAAAACCGAGGCCCTTTTCAAGGAGAAGGAAAGGGAGCAAGCGGAAAAAAAGCGGGAGCAAAGCGCCAAAGGTGAGGCTTGGCTGTAAGTGACCAAGACCTCCCTACCCATCCCCCGCACCCACCCTGTGGGTCCTCCCGTGGAACCCCATAACAGGACTTTTTTTTTCCTGCTTTTTTCCAGAGAAGCTGCAGGAGGAACTCAGTAATTCCCGATGTTTGGTCATGCGCGTTCTGGGGTCCCTGCTTTACACGCCTCACTGACTCCTCACCTTGTTCCTTGCAGAGTGGAGGAAGATCCAGTACCTGGAGCGTGAGTACCCGGACCAGCATCTGAGACTCTCTGCCCGCATATTTCAGACCCTTTCCTCATCCCTAACCGCTCATGAGAATAAACATGGACACTGATCTGGGAAAGCCTGGGCAGTGGTCTTTCCCCAAGGAGAAAGGGGCTGCAGTCCCTCCCACCAGGGGGCGCGTGCACCTGGCTCTCCAGGGAACCTAGGAAAGGAAAGGAGCTCAGAAGCAGGACTCAGCATGTGAGGAGGGCCTTTCCTTCCTGGGTGCTGTAGAAAATCTATACCCTACTGACAGGAAACCAGAAAGAGAAAGAACAGTGTCTCTTAAACAAAGGAGCTGTCACAGATTTATCCTAATTGCTGAAAAACAGAGTATCCAAAACGTTCTCATTAAGTTGTCCAATTCTTTTCAGAAGTAGGCAGGAAATAATGTAGATGAGACAGGTGGACTCCAGCACAAGTACACATACCCGTATGCACACTTCGCCCAGGTAGAGGCAGGTACAGGAGTAAGAGTCACCTCCGATCCGAGGGGGATGTATTTCAAGAGCCCAGGGGATGCCTGACACCGCGGATAGCACCACACCCTGTACGCACTAGAAGTTTCCTTTTACTTAAAGAAGGCTGCTCATTTGCAGACCCAAATTGCCACCATCACAACTCTTACATTTTCTGGTGATTATTAAGTAAAATAAGGGTGACTTGATCACAAGCCTGGTGATATTGGGACACTAGATCTGATCACAGAGACAGCTCCCAAATGATGAAGGGGGAGGTGTACAGGGTCGACCTGCCTGACAAAAGGATGATTCGCAAGGTCAGAGGGATAGCAGGAGATTTCATCCCCTACTCAGAATGACGTGCAATTTAAAACTTACGAATTGTTTTTTTCCAGAATTTTCTATTTAGTGTTTTCCAACCGGAGTTGAAGGAAGGTAACTGAACCTTCAGAAAGGGAAACATAGGATAAGGGGTGTATAGACACAATACAAAACAGATCTGAAGGTCACAGATGGGATCTCAAACACGGTGCCTGTGAGGTCATTGGAGGCAATTGATTTTAAAGAAGAGGGGGGAGCAGAGAATTAAACAGGCAGAGGGAGAGGTAGGAAGGGTGGGTGGTCAAAGAGGAAGATTAGATGGGTGCACAAGGAAGAGAGAGGAGACGACTCAGCAATGACAGTTCAGGTAACTCTCTGCCTATCTTCCCTTGCAGGAGGAGGGAAGGACTCTTATGCTGGTGAGTGACTGTGATGCCCTCTGGTTTCCTGGCCCCTGTGTACAAAGCATTTAAGCCCTGTCAGTGCTGGTGAGGAATAATCAGATACAGCTCAGAGGCTCAATTTCTCTGGAGTACCACCCAGCCTTTCTGGACACCCAGAGAGGACCTTCTAGATGCAGTGTCCCCTCACCCTGCTGACACACACGCCCACCTACACCTGGGCCAAGTCTGGCCATGTCGCCCTCAGCCCCAGGGTGATGGAGGGAGTGCAATATTTGGAGACATTTTATGCCTGATCCAAAGAGCTGTACATGAAGAAAACAATATTGGAAGAGAAGAGGCTTAGTGAGGAGAATGGGAGGGGGCAGAACAGATATAATGATATTTCCTTGTCTGTGTCTACTTCCTTTCAGAGTGGAAGATGGCCCTCTTCCAACCTGGTGAGTGAACCACTTTATGTTTTCTAGAAAACATAGGGAGCAACCGAGGGACCATGCTCCCTTTCACTTCTCCAACTCTTCACTGGGAGAGTACTGAGTGGGTGACTGAGGTCCCAGGCTCTAAGGTGGACCCATTTGCTGCAGAAAGTCCAGAGAACCGCGGACAGCTGCTGTCCTGGGCTTCCATAGGCTCTGTGGGAAGGAGGAGGCAGGAGGGGTGGAGCTGGGGGAGGGTTCAAAGGAATAAGGATGTGACCTGACCAAGCTTCTGCCCCCTTGCGCTGTATGTCTTCAAGTTATGCAATGTTTCTAGCTTTAGTCTCCCCGCTTTAGAGGATTGTGGTAATTCCTACTATGTGAAGATTTAGATAAAGGCTAAATGAGGTAATGAATGATTATTGTTCAAAACACCAAGATCTGTTCAAAATAGTAATGACTGTGGCAAGGAGAAGGTATCTGAGAGTATAACTGACTGTGTTATAGAAAAATTTACACCAGAGGTGTAGGGTCAGAGCCAACAGACAACCTGGCAATATGCTAATAGGTTATTCACCACCAGCAGACCTGTTACAGTACCTTTTTCTAGTATAACTCGGGTACTAATGATTGACAGGACAAAGAGACATGAATGTGGCAGCACCAGGCCACCCTTCCTGGTGTCTTGTGATGGATGATTCTTTATCATCAGTGCTGTCAAGTTTGGTGTTGACCTGGGTTGTCATGTCATTCTAGCTGTTACTATCAAAAAGGTTTATAGCTGTATTTGAGGAAGACAGATAATCACTATCTAGAAAGCATTGGTGTACTTGCTAAGAACAGTGAGGTTGGTCAAAGTTCTCAGCATGAAAAGGTGAGAGAAATCCCTGACCCAGAGCTGGAGTTGGTTTTGTTCACAACCACATCTACTCAGAGATTAGAGACTTTAGAGAAGGAACTACTTCCAGAGGAGGGTGGTGTCCAGGGAAACCCACAGGATGAATGGTGCCCCAGGACTCACAACAGTGGGAGCTGTCCCCACCCCTAGGCCCAAGGCAGAGGTACAAGGAGCCTTCACTGGAGCCCAGAGGAGCTGGGGCTCAGGGAGAGGCTGCCTGAGAGGAGTTGTGCTCTGTTAGAGCATCTTCACTGGAGGAAGTGGGGAATCAGGCTGTGTCTCCCTTTCATGTCTCCTTCCAGTCTTCAGCTAGTACCTGTGCTTGGCCAAACCCAACAGGTAACCAGAGGCAAGGGGCCCAGTGATGTGGTCTATAGAAGACTGATTCCTGGGGCCAGACAGGGTGGGGACAGGTGTGGAGTTGGCTGGACATCACATAGAGCCCCCAGCATGGCCCCAAGCACAGCAGAGACCTGGTCTCTTATCACACCAGGCACTTCCTCCATGCCCAGCCTTGGGCTAAATATAGCACACATTTTGTCTTATTCTACTGTAGACTTTAGTATCTTTGTCCCTCTTTTTACAGTTATGAAATTGAGATTCAAGATGTTATGTAGCACATCTGTGTGTGTGTGTGTGTGTGTGTGTGTGTGTGTGTGTAGAAAGAGACTTTGCAGAGAAGGAAGTCATCCAGCTGAGGAGGGCAGAGCAAGGGCTGGAATTTGAATCCTTGTGACTAGAACTCAGGTGGCTATGGACGTTCCAGGGAGGAAAACAGAAAAACAGAAGAAAGCCACCAGCTGGAGAGAGCAGGTTAGGCAGACCCCAAACTCTCTCGCCCTCTCCTTTCTCACTGAAAACAAGACCCCTGTGGTTGCTCCTGGGATTGCCAAGGCTCACATCCAGGGCAGGATGGGGACCCCAGGCTCTGGGCTCAGACTTGAAGTCTAAGGTTTGGAGTTCCAGAAACCATGGCTGAACTACACCATACCTAACTCTCTGCAGCGGATGTAACTCTGGACCCGGAAACTGCGAACCCCTTTCTCCGTGTTTCTGAGGACCTGAGGAGCCTGCAGTGGGCTGACACACGGCAGAGCCTGCCAGACAACCCCAAGAGATTTGATGGAAATAGCTATGTGCTGGGCTGTGAGAACTTCACGTCAGGGAGACATTTCTGGGAGGTGGACATGGGAGACAAGACAGGGTGGCATATTGGGGTGTGTAGGGAAAATGTGGAGAGAAAATGTTGGGTTAAAATAAGACCCGAGAATGGATTCTGGTCAATGGGACTGTCCGATGGGAAATACTACCGGGCTCTAACAGTCCCCCGGACCAAACTGACAATTGTAAACCCTCCTGAAAGAGTGGGGGTTTTCCTGGACTATGAGATGGGGGAGGTCTCATTCTACAATGCCATCGATGGATCACATATCTACACCTTCCCACACACCTCCTTCTCGGGGCCCCTGTGTCCTATTTTCAGTGTTTCGACATTGGAGCCCACTGCCTTGACCATTTGCCCAGCACAAAAAGCATTGGGGAGTTCCCATGTGAATGTCCCAGTGCCTGACCCTTCCCTGGAGACCTCAGTGGCCTTTGTCTCAGCTGATGAGAATGGGGACCCTCAGCCTGAAGTAACATCTTTGCTCCTCCCTGTCCAGCCTGGAGCTGAGGGCCTCCTTTACAGGAAAAAGTCACAGTAATAAATAATAAATACTCTCTAAAGACATACTGGGTGAAGCCCTTACTAGTATTCTTTCAATTTTTCCACATGACAGATAAGGAGACAAGGGACCAAGAAATGAGTTAACATTCCAAATGGACTCAGCAGGCAAAGAACAGCATAGCTAACATTTACAGATACTTAAACATTCTGGATGTTGTGCTAAATGCTTCAGTGAATTTCACTCACGAATCCTCACAACAGCCCTGTGAGGTAGCCTCATTTGGAAAGTGTGGAAACTGAGGCAGGGCCAAGTGAAGAGACATGTAATTCATACAGAAAGTAATGCTGCTGGAAGATGTTTGGCCTCTGCCCCTCCCTCCATCTCCAGTCTGTTCTTTTGCAGCCCACTGTTCCTGCTGGACAGGATCCTGTGCAGCCCAGAGGTTCCTTCCCCAGGGCAGCAAGGGTGATGGTTAATGTAGGTGACAATGAAGCCACACCACACTTGGTTCCTTAAAGGTCGACTGTCAGAGCCGTGGTCCACTGCTTCACTGAGTGGCTGTGCAGGATGACTCTGCCCAGAGAATAAATTTACAGTGACCGCATCACTCGGGCTGAGAAGGACTAGAACAACTTTTTTTTTTATTCTCACCAGAGGACATTTTTGCATTTATCTTCAGATAGAGCAGGAAGGAGAGAGGGAAGAAGAGAGAGAGAGAGAAACATCAATGTGAGAGAGACACATCGAGTTGTTGTCACCCACAGGACCCCAAGAGGAGCTGGGGACAAACTGCAACCGAAGTACGTGCCCTTAGCCAGAACCCAACCTGGGACTGTCTGGTCCGTGGGCTGATGCTCTGACTGCTGAGTCAAACTGCCAGGGCTAGAACAACCCCTTAAACAGATGTGACCTCTGATCTCAGAGCTGAAACAACCCTCCTACTTTTTCCCTAAAGGTCATCTGTAAAACACAAATGTGGAGGAAGGGAGCTAGATGAACTTCAGTGGAATTTTTATCACATGGTAGGTAGTATCTTCTCCGGGAAAAGGGACATTCCACCACTGATCATTCAGTGATGTCACCTGAGGCTCCTTTTAACAGGCTGGTCCTGAGGAAAATAAGTTCCAAATCATCTTTAAATGCTTTAGAATTACACATTAAGACATATTAATCTGTCCCCAGGACTGAGCTCTAAGCCCCTCATTGATATTAAGGGCCCAAGGATGGGGGCATCCGGCTGGAGTGCACATCCGTAGGGTGGTACCCAGAGCCCCAGGCAGTGTGGAGGGACCCTTATGGGGAGATCATGCCCGCCCTGGAGGAGGCTTACACTGAGGACACGGACGGCCTCTTCAGGGTCACCATGGCTGTGATCATCAGGGACAGCTCTGTGAGGAACGTGTCCTGCTCCATCAACAACACCCTGCTCGGCCAGGAGAAGGACTCTGTGATCTTCATTCCAGGTTAGTTCCCTGCCCTCCAGGGTCCAGCCATGGAGCCAGGATCCTCAGCACACACATGGGAGCCTGAACAGGGCTGCGGGAGGGGCTGGGTGGGAGGGTCCTGGGCCCTGAAGAGCACAAGCTTCAGCTGAGCTGAGGCCTCTCCCCTCATCACAGGTGGAACATCAAATAGTCTCAAAACACCTGAGTAGGAGCCTCTCCTCTGAGGGTAAATCTGGTATTTCCCCCTATTATGGGTCTGATCCTGCAGCAATGTGTGAACATGTAGAACAACCATAGCACATGCAGAGTGGTTGGGCAGGAAGCTGTGCACACCTGGTGGAGCTGTGAGCTGAAGCCCTCCCTCCTGCACATGAGATGTTAGAAGGGCAGAGCTGGAGAGTCTCTGTTACAGACATTCACAACTTCATTCAACAATGCTTGGCAAGGACCACATATGTTCAAGGCCCTGTTCTAGAAACCAAATCTATATCGGTGAGCAAAAATACATAAAGATCCCCACCGTCATGGGGCCATATACAAGAGCAGCAGAGAGTAATCAATAAAACAATTAGTTGAAACAGGGACTAAAATAGTTAAATTTTATATTAGATAGTAATAAGTTCTTTAGGAACATTAATGAAGGGAGACACTAGAGAGGGCTAGTGGGAGTGGTAATTATAAATAGGATGGTAAGGAAAGACTTCAGTGAAAAGATGGCCATTGGGCAAGTGAGGAATGAACAAACCAGGCAGCAGGAACAGCATATACAAAGGGCCTGAGGCAGGAGCATGTCTGGCAGTTTCAAGGAACCCCAAGAGGCCACTGCAGATGGAATGGATTTAGTGCACCAAAATCAGAGATGAATTCACATCTGGAATGCATCCAGACCAGCAGGGCAATGTAGGTCACCGATAGACTTTGGCCTTTAGTCTCAGTGAGATAGGAAACATCACAGGGTTTTGAGCAGAGAAATATCATGATCTCAGGGAGGCAGCTGTGCTGAAGACAGACTGCACAGGATGTGAGCAGAAGCAGGGAGGAGGGCATTGCAGTGACCAGGCACGAGTGATGGTGGCCGTGCCAGGATGGTGGTGGTGGTTGGCATTCAATCATCTGGTCCTTCCCACAGTCACTCCAAGTGCTTATGCTTTTCCATCTCCTGGATCCTGTTGAATGACAAACTAACACACTTCAGTAATGAGTTTGACCTCCTTTATTGAAGGGAAAGCCATCCATGGATTGGGGTGAGGGGTGCAGGGCCTCCCCAGCAGGGCAGCCTCTTCCTGAGGGATTCTGGGCAAGAGCAGCTGTTACAGAGGTGGAAATGGGCGTGACTGACGAGGGGTCTGGGTTTCCTTGTCCGGCACCAGGTCCTGTTTTCCAGGGGAAGGAGAGATCACTGAAGTTGAGTGGGAGGATGTGATCGGGGGAAACACATGGGGTGTTTCCAGGACATGCAGGCTGAGGTGAGTGTGCATTGTGACAGGGGCCACTGGGGTGGCCTCTATGTATTGGGTCCTTATATACGAAGTAACTTCATCATCCCCGCGGTGGCCAGCACTGTGGGTTCTGACAGAGAAGTGGACGTAGCCGGCGCCTGAGCGAGCTCCTCAGATGTGCATCCCAGGGGTGCTCTCACCCCGCCCCTTGTCTCACTGACTGGGACTTTCCTGGCCTCCTTCCAGAATCCTTTATCCCCAGCACGTCTCTCTCTCCCTGGGCGGTGGCCCTGGCTGTCATCCTGCCTGCTCTGCTCCTCCTCCTCCTCGCCAGCATCTGTCTCATCATGAAACTCCACAGGGGAATAGGAACTCTGTCAGTGGAAAAAGATTTTGAAAATGAAGAGAAAGAAATTGCACGTAACGAACTGGTGAAAGAATGTGGGGAAAAAGAGAAAGAACGTCTAATAAAAGGTAAGAGATTACGAGGGCAGTTCACTGTCATTCCAAGGACACAGATCGAAGAATGGAGCCTGGGGGACAGAGAGCAAAGGGACAGCAGGCAGGGCTCGGAACTCTGTGTCCCTGTCACTAACCCTCTGACTCACTTTTGCCCTCCTCAAATGTTGCAGGTATAGAGAGCATTTTATTGTTTGTGGAAAAAGGAAACCTAAATACATACTGATAAGATCCAGCTACCTGGTCCTTAGTCATTTCTGGAATCTGGACAATTCCCTGGTCGTGGGGGAGGGTACGGTGCCCTGACAGAAAGAGCCAGGCCTGTGTTTAATAGACTCCAATCCGTAGTTCTTCTGTGAGGAACTTCATTGGTTTCTGTTTATTTTTCAGAGCAACTTCAAGAGGAATTAAGTAAGTTTGTCATTTTCCTAACTACTCTGTGCACAATGTGTATTCTGTTGGTGACTGTTACCTTGTGAAGCTCACTCTCTGTCTGTCCCCTTGCAGGATGGAGAAGAGGCCTCTTACATGCTGGTGAGCTCCTCCGACAGTCCTTTACATCCTGAGCTTCCTCCCTCCTAGTGAGACAAAGGGAAAGAGCTGAGAGGAATGAGGGCCATGGTGGGGGGCAGGCTGGGACAGTTCCTAGCAGCATCCCTCCTATTGCATGATCCCAGCTCGTCCAGCAGGGAATTCCCTGGCTTCTCAATCAGCTCTTCCTCTCCTTCCCATCCTTATCCTTTAGCATAATGTCATCCGTGATTAACAGAGGTCAAGCACACAGATGGACCTCCGTAAAGTTATGTTTGAGTAGTTGTTGCTCTTAGGAACCTGGATTAAGTTGAGGGAAGACAATACTGGCTGAGCTGGTTATAACCTGGGAGGAGGTACAGGCTGCACATTGAGCACCTGTGGGTGGGACAGGCAGTGAGCTGCCGCAGGCCTGTCTAAGGGCTGGACAAGTAGGTGTGGGAAAGGCCTTCCTGCCCAGGAGAGCAGTGATGCTGTGTGCAGCCTGGGAGGGGCAGCACTGGGCAAGCAGCAGCCCACAGGGTCCCCTTACTCCACGGATGAGCTCCTTGCATTTTATGATTCATCACCTACTCAAAGGCTCACAGCATCCAGGCTTCACTAGACGCCATGGTGCTTGGACCTTTCCTCTCAGGTGCATTTCACACCTGTCAGAGTTGGACGTCTCAGTATGGGGAAAGGAGACCATCATTCTAACAGAATGGAGATGGAGGCCGACTCAGTAACAACGACAGGTGTGACGTTCTGCAGAAGGTCAGGACTGGAGCTCGCCCAGCACCCAGAGAGGATGCTTCAGACCCGAGTGTTAAAGCAAAGCTGGGTGGAAATAGTTCCCCTCCTTTTGCCAGACACACTTCTCAGGTGGCAGGTTGGCATTTGGGGACACTGTCCTCCTTTTTTGCCTCTGAAGAGTGCCCTTGTTAGTCATTAAAGTCAGATGTCACCTGAAAAGCTGCTGTAACACAGAGGACCAAAAATAGGACCCTTCACTGACCAGCATCTGTGTCGGGAGAAATTAACCTTAATTGCTTTACTAAGAGTGGAGAGAGGAAAGAGTCTCCTTGCTGGTTTAAGGCAATTGGAAAGTTTCCAAATAAAGAGATTCTCAGAGATCACAGGTCTTCAGTAGAAAGAAGGGCAGGTCTGAGAATGTGGACAGAAAGTGGGAGCCATTAATTTCAGCTCATTTGCTAAACTGTCTTCATTTCTTAGAGCCCCAGTTACCCTCCACCTGAGGCCCCACTCCCGTCACTCAGCAGTTCCAAGTGCAGCCTCAGGAGTTCTCAGTCTGGGAGCCTCCTGGGATCTGGGATCAAGGGCCCCCATGGAATTCTCACCACATGGGGGTGTCTCCCCACCTTCTGGGACCTCTCTGAGACCCCAGTCCTAAACCTGAGACTTCCTCTGCAGCTGATGTGGTCCTGGACCCAGACACCGCTCACCCTGAGCTCTTCCTGTCAGAGAACCGGAGAAGCGTGAGGCGGGGCCCCTCCAGGCAGAGCGTGCCTGACAACCCAGAGAGATTCGACTGCAGGCCTTGTGTCCTGGGAGCAGAGAGCTTCTCCTCAGGGAGACACTACTGGGAGGTGGAGGTCGGAAATGTAACAGTGTGGGCTGTGGGGGTGTGCAGAGACTGTGTGGAGAGGAAAGGGGAGACCTTGCTGGTTCCTCAGAATGGCTTCTGGACCCTGGAGATGTTTGGAAACCAGTACCGGGTCCTGTCCTCTCCCGAGAAGATTCTTCCCCTGAAAGAGCGCCTTCGCCGGGTGGCCGTCTTCCTGGACTGTGAATCTGAAGATGTGTCCTTCTATAACATGAGGGACTGATCACACATCTACACGTGTCCTTGCTCGCTCTTCTCTGGGCCCCTGAGGCCCTTCTTCAGGCTGGGGTCTGATGACAGCCCACTGTTCATATGCCCAGCGTTCAAAGGGGCTCAGGGGGTCACAGTGCCTGAGGGTGGCCTGGTCCTTCACAGGGCGGGGACCCCCGCAGCCACCTGGATGAGTTCCCTGGTCTGAGAGCCCAGTAGAGAAGCCCTGGCCATCTCTCCTTGCACAGCTCAGCGCCCAGAGGAAACGACCCTCCTTCCTCTGGTCACATCAGGGAATCTCCTCCAGAGGCCCCGTGACCCCTCTTCAGGCCCCAGCCCCATCCCCCTCATCGGGCTGTGCTGTGATAGCTCATGTGCTTGTCACCAAGGGGCAGGGGCCAGGCTCAGGGGAACTAGTGCTTCGACAGGGCTCCAGCCAAGAAGAAAGTGTGAGACAGTGACAGGCTGAGAGCCTCTGCTGTAACCTCAGGGTGACATGGTCAGCATGGGACTTGAGCTGCCATCAGACTCTGTGGACTCAGGGTGGGAGCAAAAGGATGCTCCAGGACATAAGGGGACTGGGAGCCACTGTTGGAGGTCAGTGATAGAGGACGAGGGACCAGAGAGCTGGGAGGGGCCCAGGCTGTCGGCATGGTTAAGCCCCATCATGACGCCCAGGGGTCCCAGCATCTGAAGGTCCATCCCACCCACCCCCAGATTTGCAGCCCACACAGGAAAGCTCCCCTGGCCTAGAAGGATGAGAGACAAGGACACCTGTGGATCTGGCCTGCTCAGGTGTCCCTGCAATAAACATTCTCGGTCTCTGAGAATGGCCAGAGGTTGCAGGTCCTGGCTGAGCAGGTGAGCAGTGAACCAAGTTAGGCACAAGGTGCAGGTTCAGTGGGGAGGCCAGAGGTTTCCAGCTGCTTGGGCTCAGAAGCCTTTATTTTTTTATTTTATTTTTTTCTTTATTAATTTTAGAGAGAGAGGAAGGGAGAGGGAGAGTTATAGAAACATCCATGAGAGCGAACATTGATTGACCACCTCCTGCATGTCCCCCACTGGGGACTGGACCCACAACCTGAACATGTGCCCTGATCAGGAATCGAACTGGCGATCACCTGGTGCATGCAGTCGATGCTCAAGCACTGAGTCACACCAGACGGGCACAAAGCCTTGAATACTTAAAAATTATTGAGGGCCCCAAGTATCGCGAGCTCATTTTGCTTATATCTGCTAATATTTACTATATTTGGACTGAAAAGCTATAAAAATGTATTTATTAATCTATATTTAAGTGACAGTTATAAACTGATTACAGGCTAATATAAATATCATATTTTGTGAAAAATTGTTTGCAAAGCAAAATAAATGCTAGTGAGGTGTATGGCACTGTGTAATTTGTCTTGGAAGTCTGATCTTGCTTAATAGACTGGATTCTCAGATCTGTTTATGTGAGAATGTGGAAACTTGTGGACAATTTATAAGAGTTAATTTGAGTCACACTGACAGCATTGCCAGAGAGCAAGCTTTCACATTCTCTGGAGAAGGACAGGTTTGCAGCTTCTTTTCTGCATTTGGAATGAAGGAGGGAAGGGAAGGATCTAGGAAGGTGGGAGACAGGAGAGTTAAGGAGACCCTGTCTCCTTGGAGGGCGATCACGCTCCCAGGGGTCTGCAAAGGAGGATCACTTCTGGCGTTTCAAGGGTGTGTTAACCTAGATGCACAGGACAGGGGACGGGTTTCCTTAAGGCAACAGTAACCTTTTACTGAAGAATTACATGCCTGGGGCTCAGTACCCACCATGACCTGCCCAGTTAGGGGTTTGTGGGCAGCTCACCCTGTGAGGTTACTGTCGGTCACCATTTGTTACTGACCCCCTTTCACTCGCAACACCAGAGGCTTGAGAATCACACAGAGGAACAGGCATCTTAAAAACCAAAGTCGGAATAAGTAGGTAATGTGTGGTTTTGTTTTCTGTATGGGGAATTTACTGTGTTAGAATTTCCTTCTTCCGTTTTCTGGCATTAAGGGACCCTTCTCATTAACAAACCAAGTCCTGACCTGGTGTCTCTGTAGGTTGGAGCGTTGTCCCGCACACTGAAAGGTTGTGGGTCCACCCCAGTCAGTGCGTTCTCTTGCTCTAATATCAATAAAAACAGGTCGTTTTTTTGTCAGGACTTTGGCTGCTACTCTAGGAAACTGGAAGCTGTTGTAAGGTGGCATGATCTTTGTTGTCTCTTCTTGGGTTGTTTAGATAATTTATTTATTTATTCTCTTTATTGATTTCAGAAGTAGAGAGAGAGAGAGATAGAAACATCAGTGAGAGAAAACATCAATTGACCGCCTCCTGCATGCCCCCCACTGGGATTTGGCCCACAACCTGGGCATGTGCCCTAATTGGAAATCAAACAAGTGAACTCTTGGTACATGGGTTGATGCTCAACCACTGAACCACGGCGGCTGGGCTAGAAAATTTATATTTAAAAGATTACTAAGCAAGACTATGCTAAGCACCCTCAATGTGTGCTGCTCAGATCACATTACCTACGTCTCAGCACTGGATACGTTTAAAAAGAGCCTGGCCAGCTGGTGTGCACACAGGAATGCTCACTTGTTTGCTTTTTCAGGAAGCACAGAAGTGTCTCTCAAGTTAAGGGGTTCAGCCTCACCCCAGCCTGAATCAGGTATTCTTGTGTGAATAGGAATCTTTGTGGAGGTGTCAGAGGTCATCCCTCAGGACATGCAGGAGCCACCTAGGGAAATTCCAACAAACTGTAATTAGCTAAGTGTCTCATCCCGGAGAGCACCCATAAGGTTTGGTCAACCCAGGTCCCAAGCCCTCCAGTTGTTTTAGATGCCAGGAGAGAGACCGAGACACATAAGAGGGTTGAATGTGACCCCAGTTCTGAGAGCCTCGTGGAGCTCAACCCATAAGCAGTACACTTTGACCCACTACATCCCTAGAAAATTTACTCAGACTCTGCACATATCAAAAACTAAAACAAAACAAAACCTGAACTTGACATGGGAAGTTGTTCCTCCAAGGCTGGGAACTCCCAGACCCCAGTCCTCACTAACACTGCTCAGACGAAGCCTTTCCTTGCAGGTGAGTTACAGTAACAGGAAGATTTAACTAGAAAATATCAACTTAAAATGGCCAGAATGCAGTTGTCTTTGGGTGCCCAATTTAATGTTTTGCATGCACAATTTAGAAAAATGCAGCTCTTAAACTGAATTCATGAATGGGAAGCGTATCTTGATTTGGAAATTAGAAGCATCCAAGGAGAAGCATAGATAAAGTCTTCAAGAAATTAATAAACATTTTTAGAGACCGCCTCTGTACTATTCTGAAGCCAATAAACGCAAAAGGCAATGCCTGTTTGGCAGAGAATAGAGCCACTCTGATGGGCACAAGCAGCTCAGCTCAGATTAGATGGGGAAAGCCTCAGTCCTGTGGTTGCAATGGGATCCAGGAACTGCTGTGTAAGGGCGGGCTCAGCTGGCAGGAACACAGTGCAGGCAGGTGTCCAGCTCACTAGCAGACAGTTTAGCACAAAGACTTCTCCATTAAGCGAAGTTTCGTGAGAGTTCCCTGTGCAGAAATGGCTGCTAGGCTTGTTCTTTAAAAGTTTTAATTTGAGCCCAGTTAGCCACCAAGAGCCCTTCTGAGTAGGAGTCTTGTGTTCTCAGGGCTCACACTGCCATTCTCCACGTGACTCATGAGGTCCTCCATCCTAAGGTCCTCAAGAACTTCCCTTCCCCTCCTGAGGCATCAGCTGAGAAGCAAGAACCTGTCTCAGCAGATGCCAGGGAATGGACGGAAGGGGCCTTAGTGCTTGTCCTGTCTCAGGCCCTCTGGGATACCCAGATAGAAAACAACTCACTGACAATTTTTAATATACTACTGAGAGTTACTACTACATTTATATTTTATATTTATATTTTAAATACAGCTTTGGTGCTTCGAGCCCTTCAGAACTGATAGGTGTGTGGAGGTACCCAGAGGGAACTACACTGATGTTTGCAACTTACTTACTTTTTTTTTTTTTTCAATCCGCACCCAAGGGTATTTTTCCATCAATCTTTTTAGATAGAGTGGAAGGGAGAGAGGGAGAGAAAGAGAGAGAGAGAGAAACATTGATGTGTTTGTCACATCGATTGGCTTCCCCCCACATGACCCCTATCTAGAGAGCCCCACAGCGAGTCAGACAGACAGACAGACAGACATCGCAACCTGCAGAGGCCCAACCAGGCCAATGATTGAACCCACAATCACGGTGGGCGCCCTTGACAGGGAATCAAACCCTCGACTCTTTCGTTGGGTGGCCAACTCTGTAACAACTGCAACTTACATGAAAAGGCTCCAGATAAGAGAAGAAGGCTAGGGTCATATACAGAAGGATAGATTACAATAAAGTCAGCATGTATAAGAAAATGTTCATTGTAGGTATATTTAGTATTCATTGAAACATTCTTTCCAATTTGCCGTACCTTTGAAAAGTTTCATGACAAACTGTTGATAGTGGCAGGTGGAAGGGAAGAACTGTGTTTTGCTGCTGCTAACAGAGACCAGAGGTACCACTGGGTAAACAAACAAGGGTTTATTTTTCCTCCATGTGAAATGAACTCAGAGGGCAGCAGTTTAGAGCTGGTCTGGCAGCTCAGAGAGGCATCCAGGCCCCAGCCTGCGTCTGTCTTCTCCCTCCTCTGTCTCAGTGTGTGGCTTCCATTCTCAGGGTTGCCACTTGGTCCCAAGAGAGCTGCTGCACCCCAGCTCCAGGGACAGTGTTCCACCCCAGAAGGAGGAAGAAGTAAGAAGGGTTTGAAACCCTCTGTGGAAACACAACCCAGCAACTTCACCTACAAACCACTGGCTCAGACTTAGTCCCTAGGCCTTTCCCATGAACACAGTGGGTGGGCACATTGCAGTTCACTCCCTCCCTCACAAATTGGGTTTGATACTAGGAAGAAGCAGGAAAGTCATATTGCACAAGTGACCAGCCATCTCTACCATGGAACCTGAATTCAAACTGATGTAATGTAGTCAAATTCCACCAGCTGAGGACTGTAAGGCCCTGGGAGCTATAATCACTCTCTTGAGACCTAAATAATGTGTCTTTGGAGATCCTAGGCCACAGGTAAACCCTGTTTGTCCCCAAAACCTCTAGGAGAATGCATTCACAGCCTAGTTAGTCTAACCTCAGAGAATACAGACTCCAGCAGGTGATAAGAAATAAATACACCTGAAAATCCAAATGCAGCACAGAGAAGGCACAAAGAATGGATGGATTCTCACAGCAATGCCCCCAATAAAATGCTCTGAAAAAATGTAAAACATACCCCTCGCTTCCTGAGACCACTGACCCTGGAAACAGAAAATTGTATTGTTTGAGAATGGATTTGAGACACGAATTTCAGAGGTGCCAAAAAAGGTGGTGTGGCTGTGGTTTCTTCCTGTTTATGCTTTAACAGGGCTCTGCTGTAAAAAAAATGTTAGCAAATGGCCAGAGTGACCGGTTAATTAATGCACACCTTCCTCTCCTCACACATTAACATGTTAATTTGTCTGAGTTCTGCTGCTAAATCCATTATGACATAAAAGATGAAAAACAGGTGTATACATTGAAATACTGATCATACACACCCACACCCAGGAATGATTCCAACAGCTAAACACACAGAGAGACTAGCAGGGTGGGAACCAGGGCTGGAGCTGGTCTTCATTGCTCCATCCAACACTGGGTCCACCTTCCTGCTAACCTTGTCCCCTGGTTTCTGCCCAGCAACTTATGAGACACATCTCTCTGAGCCAATCAGAAAAGAAGGGCTTTCAAAGATGGACTTTGCACTCTATCCTGTCCTGAGTAAGCTTCCTTTACTCTACCCCTTCTTTCAGATCAGAGACTCAGCTGTAATGGAGAACCACTGAGTGCCTTTGCTCTGTGAACTTCAGCTGGGAGAGCCCAGGGTAAGTGCAGGGTGTTGGTAAAAGCTAGAAGGTCTGAGCTGGTGGGAGATCACATGCAGAACACAAGGCCAATGTAGAGCAAAATGGCTTTTGTTGTAAAGTGTCAGCGAGATAACCAGAGACGCACGGCCGAATTGTAAAGGATCACTTTATTACACGGGTGGGCTGTTACACTGGTGGGCTGGCGGGGGGTACAGCTTCCCCAAATCCTTAGCCCTGAGCCTTCTTTGTTGCCCGCTTTTAAAGGCACAAACTACAGGAAAAAAACTACATTCTCTTGTTGCCGCTTTTGGCACCGTTATGGGGGACTGAAGCAGAGAAGAGGGAGAGAGGAGCAGGGCAACTATTAATCTCTTTTTTCTCATGGTTTCTCTGAGTTTCCCAAGGCCATCCTCAACCCTTTATCTTTACAGTTTTCTTTGGGTGTCTCAAGGCCCTTATGTTTACAGAAAAGAAACTGCCAGGGTGTGTACATGCAGTAACTGAGATTCAGAATGGAGTTATTATAGCTTTATTGCATACGCCTGGGTGAAGGCAGGCTGAGCCCAAAAGGGTTCAGCCTTGAATCAGGGTTTCGGTTTCGGTTATATACTCTACTTTTAGCTTCCGGCAGTTCCTGCTGATGTACTTTGTCTGGCCCATTGTCCACTTTGCAGTAGGACTGGTCTGGTATCTCATCTGGCATCTGCCGGGTTATCCATTGCCTTGGGATAATCCAGATGGTCCTTATGTTTACTCAAGGAAAGGTGGAGCAAAGGTCATGTGAGCAACACAATTTCCAGAGTTTCCGCCATTTGCAAACTTTTACCTTTACACTGTAAAACATTACTGACCCTTTCATTCCCATCTTATAATGATGATGAAAAGGGAAAAGGGGTGAAGTTTCTCTTTGTCTACTTCCTGCAGGTGTGGGGTCATTGTGGACTTCTAAATGAATTTGTTAGATAACTTCCTGGGGAATGGGGTGATAGGGTCCTTTTACCTGTGCTGGAACAAATTGTCCAGCTGTCTGGTTGACTAAAATTTACAGTCGATTTTGTACAAACCTAGTAATCAGGCTCAAGAGGCAGGGTCCGAAAAGCAATAACAAGAAGGCTAATACTAGGGGCCCTATGAAGGGGAGTAGCTAGGTTAGTGTAGGCAAGGCTGCTTCTATACTTGTCCAGATAGATTGGGGTAGGTGATCCTGGCTGAATTCCTTTAGCCACTGGGCATTATCTAGAATTCATTGTGTCCTTTCCTCAACCTGTCCGGTTGAGTTAACATAGAAGCAACAAGATGTATTTGCTATCATGTATACACCCCCTTCTTTAACTAGTAAATAATCTAGTGCAGTGCGGTTATCTATCACCATGCAGGCAACAGAGTCAAGGGATTTTGATAGAAGTTTGAAAGTTTCACCTGTATCTCTGCCTGTACTTGCCATAGCGGCGGTTATGTTTTTGCTGTTATGGCATTATAAGTAATTCCTCCCACGAGGCCTGCAGTGGTAATTGCAGCTATGACTCCTGCTATGAGGAGTCCAATTCCCCTTTTTGCCCTATGATGGCTTCTGGGCTCAGGGCTTGATGAGGTTGAATTAGGGATGAAAGAATGGATTGAGGTATTGGCTGGGGTGACATATTCTACTGCCCATAAGGCACCCTGTTTTTCTGTGTTTAGGCACTGAATAGCAATTCCTCTCCTGGGGGCAGAAATGTTAAGTGCACCTATAAACATCATCCTGCTGGTAGGCAAAGCAGTCCAGTCATATTGGGGCCTAGGAAGGTGTTCCCACAGTAAGACTCGAGTGATTAAACCACGATAGAGGGAGAAGAGGGCTAGTGCCACCGGCAGAACTGCACCCTGGATAACTAATTTCCCTGGTACAATTTTTTTGGTATTGCATCAATCCTTCTGAGCTTGCACATATAAATTCCAACTGCAGGGGTTAGACATATCATGAATAGTTAGATTGCAGGTACCCCTCGTAAGATTACAGTGAGAGATATTATGTGTGGTGCCCGCTTTCACGGACTGTATTTGTACTAAGAATCAAGATCAAGGGAGCTTTTGTTCTTCTGCTCCACAGGAGGTTTCTGTCCTCCCTGAGCTTACCTTAGACACCTGCATTACTGATTGACAGGTATACTGTCCCAGTCAAGCTCCCCACCTGGCACTGTCCCCAGAGCAGGTGGCACCCAGCCAGCACAGCTGAGCACTTGGCACCAGAAGCGAGAGTGTCTCGGGGTTTGCCCCCCATGCCTGCCTCACTGGGTCAGTGAAAAATCGATAAGAGTGGTGGTATTTCACCGGAGGCCAACAAGGCCAGCAGACCCCGCCCTGCCCCCTCAAGGGGATGGAGGAGAACCAGGGATTTATGTTAGGAGAGGAAGCAGATTCTTGGAGGAGACAAAGTAAAGAATGAGAGTGGTTGGCGGTGAGAGAAGGAGTAAAGGTTAAAGAAGCATGGACTTTAGATCGAATGTCCCGCTCTAACAAGGGAGTGAGGCAGGCTGGTAACACTAAAAACTAGTGGAGAAGATATAAGGGCCTAAAGAATAAGTGAGTGTCTGGGTTGCCCTGGGTTGTGAAATTTGGCCATCAATTCCCACAACTGAAACCCCAGAGTGTCCAAGAGGTCCCCTGAACTCAGGGAGGGCAGAGTAGTGGGTATCAATTGAAAATAAAATTGACACACCTGCTACGATCAGAGTTACCCAAGGTTTGCAGTGCAAGATGACGGTCAGGCCATCGTTCCTGGGCAGCTTCAGTCTTCAGTCACAAGGCCATCAGATCAAGGCCTGGATTGCCCGTTCCACCAGCCCGAGGGAGGGATGAGGCCCAGCTCTGTGCAGTCTGTCCGCAGTCCGACTTCCAGTGGGGTCCTCTGCATGGAGAACATGGCTTAGGTGGTGGTTGGTGATTGTGGAATTGCCTCACCCAATGGCCAGTCTTATCGCATTTTAAACAGGAACATGGGGGTCCGCTTTGCTGATCCTGGTGGGTGCTCTTCTTCTGTCCCCTGAAGGGGGTTTGCTTACCCCTTTCATTAGTGGGGGCTCTGATGGCAGAGGCCCGCATTTGGAATTCTGCTATTCTTTCCTGTTTAGCCTCTTCATCGCGATTATTGAACACCTTAAATGCTAGATTTAGAAGTTCCTGTTGAGGGTTTTGAGGGCCACCTTCCAGTTTTTGTAACTTTCTCCTAATGTCTGGGGCTGACTGACAGATAAATCTCAGGTAAAATGACAGTTCCTGGGCAGAGGACCTAAATAGACACCTCTCCAAACAGGACATACAAATGGTCAAGAGACATATGAAAAAATGCTCAACATCACTAATCATCAGAGAGATGCAAATTAAAACAACTATGAGGTATCACTTCATACCTGTCAGAATGGCCACCATCAACAAATCATCAATCAGCAAGTGCTGGCGAGGGTGTGGAGAAAAAGGGACTCTAGTACACTGCTGGTGGGAATGCAGACTGGTGCAGCCACCGTGGAAAACACTATGCTGTTACCTCAAAAAGTTAAAAAAAGTTAAAAATTGAACTTCCATTTGACCCAGTGATCTCACTTCTAGGAATATACGCTAAGAAACCTGAAACACCAATCAGAAAGAATATATGTACCCCTATGTTCATAGCAGCACTATTTACAATAGCTAAGATCTGGAAACAGCCCAAGTGTCCATCAGTAGACAAATGGATAAAAAAGCCGTGGTACATATACACAATGGAGTACTATGCAGCTGTAAGAAAGAAAGATCTCTTATCCTTTGAGACGACATGGAGGGACCTGGAGAGTATTATCCTAAGTGAATCAAGACAAGCAGAGAAAGACAAATATCACATGATCTCACTTATTTGTGGAATATAATGAACTAAACAAACTGATGAACAAAATTGATCCAGAGACATAGAGGTGGGGTACAGGCTGACAAGCCTCAGAGGAGGGGGGATTGGAAGGGTAAAGAGATAAACCACAGAACTTATATGCATGTATGCATAACCATGGACATGGAAAACAGGGCTGGGGATGGGAAGGGGGTTTGGGGAGGAGGGTGTCAATGGGGGAAAAAGGAGAAACATCTGTAACAAAAACAAATTAAATAAATAAATAAATAAATAAATAAATAAATAAATAAATAAAAACAAGTAAAAATAAAATGACAGTTCCTTCTGGGCTAGTAGTATCTAAGTTAGTATATCTGCTCATAGCCTGAGCGAGGTGGGATTGAAAGGTTACAGGGATTTTATTCCTCTCCTGGATTATTTCAGACAGTTTTTCATAGTTAACGGCCTTGTGTGAGGCTTTTTTAAGTCCCTCAATGAGACATATCATGTGGTCCCTGGCTTTCCTACCCCTCCCCCATTGACCTGATAATTCCCCCTGGGGTCCTGGCCAAGCACTGCTTCAGCTCCTCCTGGGTTAGTGGGGGCATGTCGTCTCTGGGCATTAACTCAGACTCGATTTTCATCTTCCAGATTAAGGGTGGAAGAGAGAATAACATGAATATCATTCCGAGTTAGATCATAGGACTGGGTAAGGTACTCGAATTCCTGAGTGTCATTGGTGGGACCCTCAGTAAAGGATCCTAGTCTTTTATTTATTTGGGACAAATCTGGGAGAGAGAAGGGGACATGAACTCTGACAATCCTTTCAGCTCTCACTACTTCCCTCAGGGGGCATTCTTCAACAGGGCCGAGGTAGGGGACACACAGGGACCAACAATGGTTCCCAATGGTGTGTGTGAGGGAGTCATTTGCAGCAGGAGAGGAGTCAAAGCCAGAGTAGAAGGTTCAGGGAAGGGGGGGGCGGCCCACAGAAAGCGCTGGAAGAGGAGGCCCTGCAGGAGGGGCTGAGGGAGGAGGTGGTGGAGCGAGATTACAGGCTCAAAGGAGGAAACAGGAGAAGTTAGCGCACTGTCTTCAGAGGGAGGTTTGGGAGGATTAGAGTGGAGTAGGAAGATTTGGCAGGGAGAGCAAGAACCGCATAAAGACAGGTGTGATCTGAGTGCAAAGGGGCCTGGATGTAAGGAACCTCAGACCATTTTCCTTGCTTTTGACAGAAATTGTCTAGGTCAATGAGAATGTCGAAAGTGTCGTTCTCAGGCTATTGTGACACATTGTCTAATTTGTACTGAGTTCACACAGTGTTGCAGTAAAAAACGAGTCACTTGGTACGTGAGTCCTGAGTGAGCCCTAGGGTCGGTAGATTTTTTAGGAGACATCCTAGGCATGTTGTCCCATGTTGCAGTGTGAGATGTCATGGCCTAGCGGTTACACTAGTGAAAGAAGAAGTCATCCCCCCTTCTCCCCTAGGGTAGAGAGACATGAAACTCACCTATAGCAGGTGTCCCTAGATATATGGTAAGTTGAGGGAACCTGGTTCGGGAAGAGCAGTCCAGACCAGCACTGGATTTCGAGAGGGACCATCACACAGACGTGACAGAGAGACCTGGCTCTCATGTCCTGGATGGGGGGATAACAGGACAGCCCTGAGAATCAGACCGGTAGTCAAAAAACACTCACCAGTGAATTAGTGTCTGGGGTTGATGCTGGATCGGCGGGAAATGTTGGAGGTTCGGTATCCAGCTGAGGGTGTGATGGATCCCGGTCTGAAAGGAGGCCCAAGGACTCTGGAGGCCTGCGGTTGCCCCCATGTGGGATCCTCAAAGACCTCCCGGGTTTCGGCACCAAATAAGATGTCTGAGCCGGCAGGAGACCACATCCACAACGCAAGACCAGTGTAGAGCAAAATGGTTTTATTGCATTGCATACACCTGGGTACAGGCAGGCTGAGCCTAGAAAGGGTCAGCCTCGAATTAGGGTTGGGGTGTCGGTTATATACCCTACTTTTAGCTTCCGGCAGTTCCTGCTGATGTACATGGCCAATTGTCCACTTTGCAGTAGGACTGGTCTGGTATCTTGTCTGGCATCTGCTGGGTTATCCACTGCCTTGGGGATAATCCAGATAATCCTTATCCATACTCAACAAAAGGCTGAGCAAAGGTCATGCAAGAAACACAATTTCCACTGTTTCCCCCTTTTGCAAACTCTTAACTTTACCCTTTAAAACATTACTGACCCTTACAAAAGCCAGGGCCTGAGGGCACCATTAGGAGAGAGGCAGAGAAGCCTGGTGACTCTACAGGGCGTTCCTCACCCACAGGAGTGTGGTACTGTGAGTGTGCAGGTGACCACCCAGGCGGGAGCATGGATGGAGACAGGGCAAGTTAAGCCCTGAATTCAGAAATCAGTGGGAGGGAGAGAACTGGAGTGAGGGAGCTTGGCAACTGCCTGTTCCTAGGGTCTTACTGTGGTCAGAGAGGAGCAAAGGCCTCTTACAGCCTCTCCCCTCCTCTTCGGGAATGTGTTCATGAGATTCTAAAAGAAGAGTGTTTCGTGTTTCTTTCTTTCTTTTTTTTTTTTTATCCTCACCCGAGGACATTTTTCCATTTTTTGTTCAGATAAAGTGGGAGGTAGAGAGAGGAAGAGAGTGAGAGAAATATCAATGTGATAGGGACACATCGAGTGGCTGCCACCCGCATGACCCAACCAGGGCCAGAGACAAACAAGGTACATGCCCCTGGTGGGAACCGAACTTGGGTGTCTCTGGACCGCAGGCCGATGCTCTAACTGCTGAGCCAAATGGGCCAGAGCACAGAAGTGTGTGTTTTTAAGATTTATATGTAAAGATATTCGTTACAGAATCATTTGTTATATAGATAAATCTGAATCAGCTAACATACACAGCAATTGGAGAATAGACAATAGAGAGGGATGTCTGTACCTCCTCTTTAGAGAAATGCCTGTTCAGGTCTTCTGCCAATTTTAAAAATCAGGTTCTTGAGTGTTTTTGCTGTTTTGTTGTATGAGTTGTTCATACATTTTTTATATTAATCCCTTATTAGATGTATCATTGGCAAATATCTTCTTCCAGTCAGTAGGTTGTCTTTTTGTTTTGTTTTAAGGTTTCCTTTGCTCGGCAAAAACTTTTTAGTTTGATATGATTCCATTTTTTTGTTGTTGTTGGTTTTTGTTGGTTTTTCTTTTCTTGTCCTTGCCTGAGGACACATATCCAAAAAGACGTTACTAATAGCGATGAAAAAGAGTTCACTGCCTATGTTCTCTTCTAGTTTTATGGTTTTGGGTCTTACATTAAATCTTAAATCCATTTTGTGTTTATTCTTGTATAAGGTGGAAAAAAGTGATCCAGTTACATTCTCTCTCTTTTTTTTTTAAATTTTCTTTATTGTATTTAGATAAAGAAAAAGGGAGAGGGAGGAACAGAAAGAAACATCGATGAGAGAGAATATTGATTGGCCACCTCCTGTGAGCTGCCCACTGGGGATTTGGCCCACAATCTGGGTATGTGTCCTGACTGAGAATTGTACCGGTGATCTCTTGGTGCATGGGTCGACACTAAACCACTGAGCTACTCCGGCCGGTCCAGTTACATGCTTTTGCATGTATCTGTCCAATTTTCTCAGGACACTTTTGAAGAGACTCTCTTTACCCTATTGCACATTCTTGTCTCCTATGTCATAAATTAATTGACCATATTGAGTGAGGGTTCGTTTCTGAGCTCTGTATTCTGTCTCATTGAACCTGTGTCTGTTTCTATGTCAGGACCATGCTGTTTGTATTAGTGTAGTCTTATAGTAGAGTTTGATATCAGGGAGTGTGATGCCTCAAAATTTGTTCGTTCTCAAGATTTCTTTGGCTGTTTGGGCTCCCACATAAATTTTAGCATTAGTTGTTTTACTTCTGAGAAGAAGGCCATTGGTATTTTAATAGGGATCTCATTGAATCTGTATACCGCTTTAGACAGTAAGGATATTTTAACAATATTAATCCTTCCAACCCATGAGCACAGTATATCCTTCCATTCATTTGAATCTTCTTCCATTTTTTTCTTCAGCGTCTTATAGATTTCAGAATATAGGTCTTTCAACTCTTTGGTTAAATTAATTCCTAGATATTTTATGCTTTTTGATGAAATTTTGTTTTGTTTTGGTAATCTTCATCCAATGACATTTGTCCATAGATTTTTAGATAGGGTGCAAGGGAGGGAGGGAAAAACAAAGAGAGACACACCACTTGCCTGCCTCCCACACATGCCCTGTCCAGGCCGAAATCAAACATGCATCCCAGGTATGTGCCCTTGACTTCGAAGTGAACCCTCAACTCTTCAGTTCAAGGGGCGTTGCTCTAAGCACTAAGCCAAATGGACCACAGCTTGATGAAATTTTAAATAGAATTTTAAAAATTCCTCCTACTGATTACTTATTTTTGCTTTATAGAAATGCAACAGGCTTCTGATTTTCTATCCTGCAACGTTACTGAATTCATTGGTTAGTTCTAAGAAATTTTATGGTGGAGTCCTCAGGCTTTTCTAAATATTGTATCATTTCCTCTGCAAATAGAGTTTTACTTCTTCCCTGATTTATATGTTTTTAATTTCTTTGTCTTGTCTGATCGCTGTGGCTGGGACTTCCAGTACTATGTTGAATAGAGGTGGCGATAGTGGGTATCCTAGGTTATTGCTGACGTTAGAGAAAAAGTGTTCAGCTTTTCACCATTGAGTGTTATGTCAGCTGTAGGTTTAGGAATCTACATCTTAATAAAGAGTTTGTTTTTTATTGGGAAGGTCAACAATTCGTGGTCCATGCTCATGAAAGGGAGTTTTTGTTTATAATTATAATAAAGTTGGATCCAATTTGGGTATACAAATTGTATCTCTATGTTGCTATGGTAGATTTTACTATGATGAATACCATTAAACATCAAACTTTGTGTTAGTGCCTTTTTCTTTTCTTGAAGAGTAATTCCAGCAACTGGAATTTGTGGGTGAAACGATAAATCTTTTTAAGGCATTTGATATAGATAGATGATAGATAGATAGATAGATAGATAGATAGATAGATAGATAGATAGGTGTATATATATGTACAATTATAGATATAGATATGTGAAATATGTACAGAAATATTTGCATTCATATGAAGCAAATTACATGATTACCATTATAAATTACTAATATTTTTAAATTTTAAAATAGTCTATAATCAGGAATAAAAATGACAAACATCCTCCCAAATAAGTGGAAATATTTTCCCTACTCTGAAAACTTCTAAAATTTCAAACATTCAGATCATTTAAAAGTTCAGGGTGTGAAGGACTTCAGCTCAGCTCTGAGTAAGGCGGGAGCACTGGAGGCTGAGTGGAGGAGTGAAGGGATCTGAGTCGGGAGAGTCCTGGCTGTGGTGTTGAGCAGAGAAGGAAGGGGCACCAGTGGACTTGGGGAACCAGAGAGGAGGTTCCTGCGTTGATCAGATGTGATGAGGAGGCGTGGACCTGGCTGTCGTAGGCAAGTGTGTGAAGGGCGAAGGCTCTGAGCACATTCGGACAGTAGGGCCAAGGATTTCCTGATGGCTGGGGTGAAGGTGTGTACACTTAACATTACATAGTTTATAGGTGATTCTCCATGTTGATATTAAATGTTAAGAGATGCCCAAGCAGATATTCAGAGGAGGCTCCTGGGTCCCCAGTGACTGTGGTTGCACCCCAAGTCGGCCCTTGGGAGGCAGAGTTCTCCATGTAGAATTCTCCATCTTCTTCCAGGTCATCATTTCTACTCAACTCCTTCTGGTGTCTCTCTATCTGCACAACAGGTAACAATGGTGAGGACTGTGGCCTTCATTCTGCTTTGCCTTACTGTCTGCCTTGCCTTGATCCTGCTGCTCACCCTCAGATCAGGTAGGAAACAGTTCTGTGTTTGTGTATGTGAAGCAGTTACTATACTGCCCAGTGACCCTTGGACCCTTCCCCACCCCGAGAAGGCCCATCCAGACTGTACTTCAGTTAGGGTGCAGTGCCTGGGTGTGTCTTACCCCGCCCTCCCTGCTGAATCACCCCCATGCCTGTGGCCCCAGCTCCCTCTGATGGAGCACCCCTTCTGCTGACCAGGTCCGTTTCATGTGGTTGGACCCCCTGAGCCCATCCTGGCCATGGTGGGTGAAGACGCTGAGCTGCCCTGTCACTTGTCCCCGAAGATGAGCGCTGAGAGCATGGAGCTGAAGTGGGTGCGATCCGGCCTGAGGCAGGTCTTGCACGCGTATGCACATGGGAAGGAACAACAAGAGATGGCAGAGTATCGAGGGAGAACTTCGATTTTAAGAGAGAACATCACTGAGGGGAAGGCTGCTCTCCGGATTCACAACATCAGAGCCTCTGACGATGGAACCTACCTGTGTTATTTCCAAAATGACTCTTTCTTTGCAAGTGCCAAGGTGGAGCTGAGGGTTGCAGGTGAGCCTCAGGTTTGTTGTTAGCCTCTTACACCTGAGGGCTGGGGACAGAGGCACCTACACCACCTCAGTCACCTCAGCTACTCACCAGAAATGGCCTCCTGGGTCCAACTCTGCTTCTCTGGGGCCTCGGCAGACACAGGTTTCCTCCAGGAAGAGCTCCTCCTGTGTGTAGGGACGAGTCCCTCACGCAGCCACCAGGGCCTAAGCAGGGAAGTGGGTGTCAGGAAACAGGAAGGAGGAGAAAACCACCTCTCAGTGGGTGGCACACAGCTGACTGGTTCCACCTCTGCTCTAGACAGTGTCTGTGGGCCCTCCAGGTAAACACTGTTGTGGTCCAGGGGGGCTGACCTGCAGGGACACCCCTGTGCTGCCCATGTCCTTTAATCAAAGGCCCGGGAGCACCCCTGTAGTTGAACAAGTTGAGTTTAGTACTTGTTGCATGAGGGAGAACGCACACATGTGGAAACCACGGGGTGTTCCAGTGAGAGGGTGTGGGAGATGGTGAGACATTGGGGCTGATAGGGGAGTAGGGCAGGGTTAGGAAGTAGGGTGTTGCTCCAGATGGATGCTGTCAGATTGGTGCTGGGGTGTAATACTTCACTCACAGCGAGGACAGGGCTGGTCTGGTCACTGCTGTGGTCTGGACACTGTTCATGTTTTTCTCTGAGCTCAAACCTGACTGTTGACTGGTCTAGATTCTGTCCTGACCCATCACAGTGACAATGCACCCTTGTCTGGTGCTCCTGTTCCATGAAATCGCTCATGTCCAGAGGTCAGGGCTGCATTTCTCTTTCTCCGGGCACAGCCCTGCCCTGTGGCTTCTGCCTGGGTAGCTCAGTGGGGAGCCTAGCAGAGGATGGATGGGGGTGGGTCCTGCCTGGCTTTGTCCCTGCAGGTCCTCCTCAGCTAGTTACAGTCCCTTCCTGGAGACCACAGCTGCTCTTGGGAAAGCCCTCCCTACAGGACTCTGTTCTCTTAGGTCATCAAAAGCTTCCTCCCTCTCCCCTTGGGTCTAGGTTAGGTAGGTAATATTCCTGACCTTGGGTCAGCTCTCTCCTATGGAAGAGTTTTCCCCTCTCCCCAACTAAAATATAAAAATTTCCCCCTGAGAAAAGATACTGGAGAAAGAGGCTGTCAACTCTAGCATTAATTGCATCAAGAGTGTAGGGTATAAACTGACACCCCTCAGAAGAGGGGGTAGGGAGGGAGGGAAGAGATAAACCACAGATCTTATGCACATGTATGCATAAGTGATGGACATGGACAACAAAGCTGGGGACAGGGTAGGGGGATGGGGAGGAGGGTGTCAATGGGGAAAAAAGGAGAAACATCTGTAACAAAAATAAATTAAAATTAAAAAAATAAATAAAAAATAAATAAAAAATAATAGCCTTGAATAAAAAATAAAAAAAAGAGTGTACCAAGTAGAGTTACATACAACGAACAGCTTGCATGGGGCAATACAATGAGTGTATCCTCTGAGACATGGATTCTCCTCTTACACAGACAGGGCATAATGGAGAGGGTGCAGGGGCACGACCCACCCCAGACAAGGGGTAATGACTCACACACTTGCCCATTGTGAGGTGAGGACCTGGTCCAGGATCCAGCAAGGCTGGGGCATGGGGGAGGGCCCAGCAGGCTCGAGGAGATTCACAGGAAGCAATGTCTGTTCTGGCCCAGATCTAGCTGGATGCAGCAAGAGGTTGCAGCGATGGGCAGGCAGGGGTCCCTTCATGGGACAGTCTCTCCTCACAGCACACTTTGGGAACAGCCCCTGAGTGAAAGCCGGCCTGACTTCTCTAGTGTTTGTGCTTTGCATTGCTGCTGAGACCCTCACCAGTACAGAGGACTCCCCTTAATCCAGGCTCACTTTCCTTTCCCAGCGCTGGGCTCTGATCTTCACATTGAAATGAAGGGTTATGAGGATGGAGGGATCCGCCTGGAGTGCACATCTGCCGGCTGGCATCCACAGCCCCAAGTGGAGTGGAGAGATGCCAGGGGAGAGAGCTTGCCCGCTGCGGCAGTGTCTGTGGATGCAGATGGCAGGGGCCTGTTTACAGCCACGTCCTCTGTGATCCTGAAACGGGGCTCTGAGAAGGGGCTCCTCTGTGCCATCAGAAACCCCCTGCTCAGCCTGGAGAAGACAGCCTTGGTTTCCACCACAGGTGAGTGCCCTGCCCTGCACGTGCTCAGCTGTGCCCCTGGGAGAAGGAGGCCCCGACTGTGTGCTGATGACTGAAGTCTTTGCAGAGAACATGAGGCTCAGAGCAGGGCCCTGGGTTCTCCTTTGCCCCATGAAGCTGTTATGTCACCAACATCTTCTGAGCATTTCCTGCATGCCACAAACTCTACAGGCATGGGAATTGGGGACACATAGTAAATATCAGCAAACATATGACAAAGTGGGAAAAAGCATATATGCAACCATGTCTTGGAAAAGAGCTAATCTCCTTAAAATATATATATATAAAAAGAAATGTAGAAAAATGAGGAAAGAATATGAATGATTAGATCACAGAAAAGGAACAACCTCAGGAAAGGATGTCCAATCTCACTGAATAGGGAAACGTTTTCCCCCGGTGAGATTGGCAATAAAACAAAAAACCAGGTGTTTGGTAATACATTCTGAAGGCAGGGTTGTGGGGAGATAGTCGGTTTCTTGCTATAATTTGTTATATTTGTGGTATAAATTTGCACAACATTAAAAAACATTTTTTAAATCCTCACCTGAGGACATTCTTAGAGAAAGGAAAGGAGAGAGAGAGAACAGCATCTATCTGAAGGCGATCTGTTACTTTCCATATGCTCCCCAGTCACCAGCAACCCAGGTAGGTGCCCTGAGCAGGCATTGAACTGGCAACCCCCCAGTGCACTGGGTCCTGACCCTCAGCATCTGAGCCACTCTGGCCGCGCTGGCACAGCTCTTATTGAGAGCAGTAGAGCAATCCTTCTCCAAAGCTCTTATTTATTGATCTGAATCCCAAATCTGGAATTTATCTGACAGATCATGTAGTGTTTGTTTGAAATGACCCATGTACAAGCTTATTTCTTGTAACATCAGTTATAATAACAGAATGTTAGAGACTGTGCAAATCCCCTCCAATAAGGAACTGGTTACAGGTCTGTGGGCCCCCACCCTACCCAGGCCCTCCATTCCCAAGTTTCACATTCTTAGTCACCTTCTTAAGCAGACTAATGAGAAGCTGACAAATGGAGAAGAGATGAGGGAGTGGAGAGGAGACTTCAAAGTCTTTGTGTATATTTTTTGACATTCAAATTATTCTCATGTGAGAGGCAGACATTTTAAGAAAATTGTATTTATTATGTGACAGTAAGAGTTCTGGGACACTTTGGGGAGAGAATGATCACTTTCCATCCCGAGACACCCCCAAGACTCCGCCTGAGAGCGGCTGAGGCTGACCCTCCACAGGCCCCTTCTTCTCCAGCGCGCAGCCTTGGGTGACGGCTTTCAGGATGACCCTGCAAGCTCTCCTGGGGCTCCTGGCGGTGGCAGGGTGCTTTCTGCTGAGCCTGAAGACAAAAAACAAGAACCTGTGGGAGGATCTGGAAAGGGAGCGAGCGAGAAGGGAGCTGGAGCAAAGCGCCAAAGGTGAGGCTTGGCTGTGACCACGACCTCCCTACCCATCCCCCACACCCAGCCCTTGGGTCCTCCCCTTGATCCCCATAACAAGACTTTTGGTTTTCTCCTGCTTATTTCTAGAAAAGCTGCAGTACGAACTCAGTAAGTCCAATCTCCGGTTACATGCGTTCTGAGGTCCCTTCTTTACACGCCTCACTGACTCCTCACCTTGTTCCTTGCAGAGTGGAGGAAGATCCAGTACCTGGCGCGTGAGTACCCGGACAAGCATCTCAGACTCTCTGCCCGCATATTTCCAGCCCCTTTCCTCATCCCTAACCGCTCAGGGGAATAAACATGGACACTGATCTGGGAAAGCCTGGGCAGTGGTCTTTCTCCAAGGAGAAAGGGGCTGCAGTCCCTGCCACCAGGGGGCGCGCGCACCTGGCTCTCCAGGGAACCCTAGACAGTAAAGGAGCAGAGATGGACTCAGCTGTGAGGGCCTTTCCTTCCTGGTTGCTGTATAATCTATACCCTACTGAGAGGAAACCAGAAAGAGAGAGAATAGTGTCTCTTAAACAAAGGAGCTGTTACAAATTTATCCCAACCGCTGAAAAACACAGTATCCGAACCTTTCTCATTAAGTTATCCAATTCTTTACAGAAGCAGGCAGGAAATAATGTAGATGAGACAGGTGGACTCCAGCACAGGTACACATACCCGTATGCACACTGCGCCCAGGTACAGGCGTAAGAGTCACTCCTGTCCGAGGGGGATGCACTGCAAGAGCCCAGGGGATGTCTTAAATGGCAGATAGCACCACACCCTGTATGCACTAGATGTTTCCTTTTCACTTAGAGAAGGCTGCTCATCCGCAGACCAGATTGCCAGCATCATGACTATTGCGCTCTGGGGTCATTATTAAGTAAAATAAGGGTGACTTGATCACAAGCCCTGTGATACTGGGACAGTAGATATGATCACAGAGACAGCTACCAAATGATGAAGGGGGGATGTGTACAGGGTGGACCTGCTGGACAAAAGGATGATTCGCAAGGTCAGAGTGATAGCAGATTTTATCCCCCTACTCAGAATGATGTGCAGTTTCAAACTTATGAATTGTTTATTTCCAGAATTTTCCAATTAGTTTTTCTAACCAAAGTTGAATGAAGGTAATTGAACCTTCAGAAAGGGAAACTGAGGATAAGGGGTGATTGCTGTATAGACACAACACAAAATAGATCTGGGGGTGACAGCTGGGAGAGCTCATACACAGTGCCTGTGGGGTCATCAGAGGCAATTGATTTTAAACAAGAGGGGGGAGCAGAGAATTGAACAGGCAGAGGGAGAGGGAGGAAGGGTGGGTGGTCAAAGAGGAAGATTAGATGGGTGCACAAGGAAGAGAGAGGAGACGACTCAGCAATGACAGTTCAGGTGACTCTGCCTGCCTTCCCTTGCAGGAGGGGGGAAGTCTCAGACCTATGTTGGTAAGTGACTGTGATGCCCTTTGGTTTCTTGGCCCCTGTGTACAAGGTATTTAAGCCTTTTCAGTGCTGGTGAGGAATAATCAGATACAGCTCAGAGGCTCATTCTCTCTGGCGTACCACCCGCTTTTCTGGACACCCAAAGAGGACCTTCTAGATGCAGCATCCCCTTACCCTGCTGACACACATGCCCACCTACACCTTGGCCAAGCCTGGCCATGTCGCCCACAGCCCCAGGGTGATGGAGGGAGCCCAACATTTGGAGAGGTTTGATGCCTGATCCAAAGAGCTATACATGAATGAAACTGGATATTGGAAGAGAAGAGGCTTAGTGAGGAGAATGGGAGGGGGCAGAACAGATATAATGACATTTCTTTGTCTGTGTCTACTTCCTTTCAGAGTGGAAGATGGCCCTCTTCCAACCTGGTGAGTGAACCACTTTATATTTCCTAGGAAAGCAACAGAGGGACCCTGCTCCCTTTTACTTCTCCAACTCTTCACTGGTAGAGTACTGAGTGGGTGACTTGAGGTCCCAGTCTCAAAGGTGGGCCCATCTGCTGCAGAGTCCAGAGAAGCAGGGACAGCTGCTGTTCTGTGCTTCCACAGATCTTTCTGGGAAGTAGGAGTCAGGAGGGTGGAACTGGGGGAGGGGTTACAGGGAATGAGGATGTGACCTGGCCAACCTTCTGCCCCCTTGCCCTGTATGACTTCAAGTTATGCAATGTTTCTGAGCTTTAGTCTTTTGTTTTTGAGGATGGTGGTAATTCCTCCTATGTGAAGGTTGAGATAAAGGCTCAATGAGGTAATGAATGATTATTGTTCAAAGCATCAAGATCTGTTCAAAATGGTAATGACTGTGGTAAGGGGAAGGTATCTTAGAGTATAACAGACTATGTTATATGGATATTTACACCAGGGGTGTAGGGTCAGAGCTGACAGACAACCTGGCAATATGCTAATAGATTATTCACCGCCAGCAGACCTGTTACAGCACTTTTCTATAGTATAACTCAGGTAGTAATGACTGACAGGACAAAGAGACATGAATGTGGCAGCACCAGGCCACCCTTCCTGGTGTCTTGTGATGGATGATTCTTTATCATCAATGCTGTCAAGTTTCATGTTGACCTGGGTTGTCATGTCATTCTAGATGTTACTAACAAAAATGTTTATGGCTGTATTTGAGGAACACAGATAATCACTGTCTACAAGGTTTTGGTGTAGGACAGTGAGGTTGGTCAAAGGTCACAGCATGAAAAGGTGAGAGAAATCCCTGACCCAGAGCTGGAGTTGGTTTTGTTTACAACCACATCTACTCAGAGATTAGAGAGAGTTTAGAGAAGGAACTACTTCCAGAGGAGGGGGTGGTGTCCAGGAAAACCCAAAGGATGGATGGTGCCCCAGGGCTCACAACACTGGGAGCTGTCCCCTCTCCTAGGCCCAAGGCAGAGGTACAGGGAGCCTTCACTGGAGCCCAGAGGAGCTGGGGCTCAGGGAGAGGCTGCCCGAGAGGAGTTGTGCTCTGTTAGAACATCTTCACTGGAGGAAGTGGGGGAATCAGGCTGTGTCTCCCTTTCATTCCTCCTTCCAATCTTCAGCTAGTACCTGCGCTTGGCCAAACCCAACAGGTAACCAGAGGCAAGGGGCCCAGTGATGTGGTCTATAGAAGACTGATTCCTGGGCCCAGACAGGGTGGGGACAGGTGTGGAGTTGGCTGGACATCACACAGAGCTCCCAACATGGCCCCAAGCACAGCAAGGACATGATCTCTTATCCCACCAGGCACTTCTTCCATGCCCAGCCTTGGGCTAAATATACCAACATTTTGTCTTATTCTACTGTAGAGATTATTATCTTTGTAACCATTTTACAATTATGCAATTGAGATTCAAGATATTACTTAGCACGTGTGTGTGTGTGTGTGTGTGTGTGTGTGTGTGTGTGTGTGTGTTTATGCAGAAAAGGAGGTCATCCAGCTCAGGAGGGCAGAGCAAGGGCTGGCATTTGTATCCCTGAGACTACAGCTCAGGTGGCCATGGGCATTACGGGGACGGAAACAAGAAATCTTAGAAGTAAGGTGCCAGCTGGAGACAGCAGGTTAGGCAGACCCCAACCTCCCTCGCCCTCTCCTTCCTCACTGAATGCAAGACCCCTGTGTTTTCCCCTGGGATTGCTGAGGCTCACATCCAGGGCAGGATGGGGACCCCAGGCTCTGGGCTCAGACTTGAAGTCTAAGGTTTCGAGGTCCAGGAACCATGGCTGAGTCTTCACCATACCTAATTCTCTGCAGCGGATGTGACTCTGGACCCGGAAACTGCGCACCCCATCCTCGATGTTTCTGAGGACCTGAGGAGCCTGCAGTGGGCTGACACACAGCAGAGCCTGCCAGACCACCCCAAGAGATTTCGCAGGAATTTCTGTGTGGTGGGCTGTGAGAAATTCACGTCAGGGAGACATTTCTGGGAGGTGGACGTGGGGGACAGGAAAGAGTGGTATATTGGGGTGTGCAGGGAGAAAGTGGAGAGAAAATATTTTGTTAATATGACACCTGAGAATGGATTCTGGACAATAGGACTGTCAAAGGAGGATGGCTACTTAGCTTTGACAGACCCCCAGACCAAACTGATAATAGTCAACCATCCTGAAATAGTGGGTGTTTTCCTGGACTATGAGTCGAGGGAGGTCTCATTCTACAATGCCATCGATGGATCACACATCTACACCTTCCCACACACCTCCTTCTTTGGGCCTCTGCTGCCTGTTTTCAGTATTTCAGGGTTTGAGCCCACTGCCTTGACCATTTTCCCAGCACAAAAAGGAGTGGGGAGTTACCCCTGGAAATGTCCCAGTGCCTGACCCTTCCCTGGAGGCCCCAGTGGCCTTTGTCTCAGCTGAGGAGAATGGGGACCCTCAGCCTGAAGTAACATCTTTGCTCCTCCCTGTCCAGCCTGGAGCTGAGGGCCTCCTTTACAGGAAAACGTCACAGTAATAAAATACTGTCTACAGACATACTGAGTGAAGCCCTTACTAGTATTCTTTCAATTTTTCCACATGACAGATACAGAGACAAGAGAGCAAGAAATAAATTAACATTCCAAATAGAATCAGCTGGCAAAGAACAGCATGGCTAACATTTATAGATACTTCAAATTTTCTGGGTTGTGTGCCAAATGCTTGCAGTGAACTTCACTCACGAATCCTCACAACAGCCCTGTGAGGTAGCCTCAGTTTGAAAGTGTGGAAACTGAGGCAGGGCCAAGTGAAGAGACATGTAATTCATACAGAAAGTAGTGCCGCTGGAAGATTTTGGCCTCTGCCCCTTCCCTCCATCTCCAGTCTGCATTTTTAGCCCACTGTTCCTGCTGGACAGGATCCTGTGCAGCCCAGAGGTTCCCTCCCCAGGGCACCAAGGGTGAGGGTCAATGTAGGTGACAATGAAGCCACACCACACTTGGTTCCTTAAAGGTCGACTGTCAGAGCCATGGTCCACTGCTTCACTGAGTGGCTGTGCAGGATGACTTTGCCTAGAGAATAAATTCACAGTGATCACAACACATGGGGCTGAGGAGGATTAGAGGCCAACTTCTTAAACAGATGTGACCTCTGATCACAGAGCTGAAACAACCCTCCTACTTCTTCCCTAAAGGTCATCTGTGAAACACAAATTTGGAGGACAGGAGCTAGATAAACTTCAGTGGAATTTTTATCACAGGGTAGTACCCTCTCCAGGAAAAAAAACATTCCACCACTGATCATTCGGTGATGTAACCTGAGGCTCCTTTTAACTGTTGGATCCTGGGGAAAAGCCACTCTTCATCATCATCTTTAGAATGCTTTAGAATTAGACATTAAGACATATTAATTTGCCCCAGGACTGGGCTCCAAGACCCTCATTGAAATGAAGAGCCCATGGACGGGGGCGTCCAGCTGGAGTGCACATCCTTGGGTGGTAACCAGAGCCCCAGGCAGTGTGGAGGGACCCTTATGGGGAGATCATGCCTGCCCTAGAGGAGGCTTACACTGAGGACATGGACGGCCTCTTCAGGGTCACCATGGCTGTGATCATCAGGGACAGCTCTGTGAGGAACATGTCCTGCTTCATCAACAACACCTTGCTCAACCACGAGAAGGACTCTGTGGTCTTCATTCCAGGTTAGTTCCCTGCCCTCCAGGGCCCAGCCATGAAGCCAGGATGCTCAACACACACATGGGAACCTGAACAGGGCTGGGGTAGGGGGTGGATGGGAGGGTCCTGGGCCCTGAAAACCACAGGCTACAGCTGAGCTGAGGCCTCTCCCCTCATCACAGGTGGAACATCAAATAGTCTCAACACACCTGAGTAGGAGCCTCTCCTCTGAGGGTAAATCTGGTATTTCCCCCTATAATGGGTCTGATCCTGCAGCAATGTGTGAACATGTAGAACAACCATAGCACATGCACAGTGGTTGGGCAGGAAGCTGTGCACACCTGGTGGAGCTGTGAGCTGAAGCCCTCCCTCCTGCACATGAGATGTTAGAAGGGCAGAGCTGGAGAGTCTCTGTTACAGACATTCACAACTTCATTCAACAAATGCTTAGCAAGGACCACATATGTTCCAGGCCCTGTTCTAGAAAGCAAATACATATCCATGAACAAAAATAAATAAGGATCCCCACCGTCATGGGGCCCACATGCAACAGCAGCAGAGAGTAATCAATAAAACAATTAATAGAAACAGGGAGTAAAATATTTAGTTAAACTTTTATATTAGATAATAATAAGTTCTGTAGGAACATTAATGAAGGTAGGCACTAGAGAGAGCTAGGGGCGTGGGAGTGGTAATTATTAATAGAATGGTGGGAAGACTTCAGTGAAAAGATGTCAACAGGGCAAGTGAGGAATGAACAAACCAGGCAGCAGGAACAGCACATGCAAGGGACCTGATGCAGCAGCATGTCTGGCAGTTTCGAGGAACCCCAAGAGGCCACTTCAAATGGAATGGATTTAGTGCACCAAAATCAGAGATGAATTCACAACTGCAATGGGTCCAGACCACAGGGGCAATGTAGGTCATCAATAGACTTTGGCTTTTTAGACTCAGTGAGATAGGAAACATCACAGGGTTTTGAGCAGAGAAATAACATGATCTCAGGGAGGCAGCTGCGTTGAAGACAAGACTGCACAGGATGTCAACAGAAACAGGGAGGAGAGAACTGCCGTGACCAGGCACGAGTGATGGTGGCCGTGCTAGGATGGTGGCAGTCGTTGGCTGTCAATCATCTGGTCCTTCCCACAGTGACCTCAAGTGCTTACGGTTTTCTGTCTCCTGGATCCTATCGAATGACAAAGTAACACACTTCAGTGATGAGTTTCACATCCTTTGTTCAAGGGAAAGCCATCCATACATTGGGGTGAGCGGCGCAGGGCTTCGGCAGTTGGGGAGCCTCTTCCTAAGGGATACTGGGCATGAGCAAATGTTACAGAGGTGGAAATGGGCATTACTGATGAGGGGGTCTGGGATTCCTTGTCCAGCACCAGGTCTTCATTTCCAGGGGAAGGTGATATGTGATATGTTAGTTTTTCTTAACTATGGGGTGTTTCCAATAAATGTGGGCTGAGGCAAAGGTGGATTTGTGACATGGGCCACTGAGGTAGCCTCCATTTCATGGGTCTTCATATACAAAATAACTACATCAGCCTCTGCCACGACCAGCACTGTGGGATTCTGAGAGGGAAGTGCGCCTGAGCCAGTTGCTTCAATGTACATCCCAGGGGTGCTCTCACCCCAGTCTCTTGTCTCATTGATTGGGACTTTCCTGGCCTCCTTCCAGAACCCCTTATCCCCAGCATATCTCCCTGTCCCTGGATGGTGGCCCTGGCTGTCATCCTGCCTGCTCTCCTCCTCCTCCTCCTCCTCGCCAGCATCTGTCTCATCACGAAACTCCACAGGGGAAAAGAAACTCTGTCAGTGGAAAAAGATTTTGAAAATGAAGAGAAAGAAATTGCACGTGAGGAACTGGGGAAAGAACATGGGGAAACATAAAGAATATGTAGTAAAAGGCAAAAGTTTAAGAGGGCAGTTCACTTTCATTCCAAGGACACAGCCAGGACAGCTGGAGCCTTGGGGACAGAGAACAAAGGGACAGCAGGAAGGGCTCAGAGCTCTGCGTCCCAGGCACTGACCCTCCGACTCACTTTTGCCCTCCTGAAATGTTGCAGGTATAGAGAGCATTATATTGTTTGAGAAAAAGGAAACCTAAATACATACTGATAAGATCCAGCTACCTGGTCCTTAGTCATTTCCGGAATCTGGACATTTCACTAGACGTGACGGAGGGGACAGTGACTTGACAGAAACAGCCAGTCCTCTCTTTAATACAGACTCCAATCCTTAGTTCTTCTGTGAGGATCTTCACTGGTTTCTGTTCATCTTTCAGAGCAACTTCAAGAGGAACTGTAAATTTTTTTCATTCCCCAAACTACTCTGTGCAAAAATGTGTATTTTGTCAGTGGCTGTTATCTCATGGAGCTCTCCCTCTGTCTGTCCCCTTACAGGATGGAGAAGAGGCCTCTAACACGCTGCTGAGCTCCTCTGACAGTCCCTCACATCATGAGCTTCCTCCCACTAATATAGTTAAAGGGATACCTGAACTGAGAGGAATAAGGGCCACAGTGTGGGGAGAGGGGGCTGGGGTCAGTTCCCTAGCAGCATCCCACCTGTTGCATGATCCCAGCTCTTCAGGAAGGGAATTCCCTGGGTTCTCAATCAGCTCTTCCCCTCTTTCACATCCTCTTTTTATTTATTTATTTCCAATTTTTATTAATTTATTTTTGTTACAGATGTTTCTCCTTTTTCCCCCCTGGACACCTTCCTCCCATCCTACCCTTCATCCTCCTAGCATTGTTGATTATGTCCATTGGTTATGCATACATGCATATACATTTTTTGGTTCATCTCATCCATCCCCCCTCCAACCTCCCTCCTCTGAAGTTTGTCAGTCTGAACCATACTCCTTTCTATGTCTCTGGTTCTATTTCGTTCATTAGCCAACCTCATTCATTATATTCCACAAACTAGTGAGGTCATGTGGTATTTGTCCTTCTCTGATTGGCTTATTTTGCTTAGCATAATACTCTCGAGGTCCCTCCATGTTGTCTCAAAGGACAAGAGGTCTTTCTTACAGCTGCATACTATTCCATTGTATATATGTACCATGGATTTTTATTCCACTCATCTATTAAGGGAAACTTGGGCTGTTTCCAGATCTTAGCTATAGTAAATAGTGCTGCTATGAACATAGAGGTACATATATTCTTTCTGATTGGTGTCTCGGGCTTCTTAGGATATATTCCTAGAAATGGGAACACTGGGTCAAATGGCAATCCAATTTTTAAATTTTTGAGGAAACACCATACTGTTTTTCGTAGAGGCTGCACCACTCTGCATTCCCACCAGCAGTGTACTCGAGTCCCCTTTTCTTCACACCCACACCAACTCTTATTGTTTGATGACTATTTGATGGTGGCCATTCTGACAGTATGAGGTGATACTTCATTGTTGTTTTAATTTGCATCTCTCTGATTATTAGTGCTGTTGAGCATTTCTTCATATGTCTCTTGGCCATTTGTATGTCCTGTTTGGAGAGATGTCTATTTAGCTCCTCTGCCCATTTCCTAGTTGGGTCCTTTGTCTTCCTTTTGTTGAGTTGTAGGTGCACTGTATACATTTTGGAAATTAACCCCTAATCTGATGTATCACTGGCAATTATGCTCTCCCATACAGTGGGTTCTCTTTCCAATTTGATGGTTGTTTCTTTTACTGTGCAGTAGCTATTTAGTTTGATGTAGTCCCATGTGCTCATTTTTTCCTTTGTTTCTATTGCCTTAGGTTATGTATCAATGAAAATTCTGCTGTGTATGATGTCTGAAATTTTGTTGCCTACATTTTCTTCTAGGATTTTTATGGATTTCTGAGTCACATTTAAGTCTTTTATCTATTTTGAGTTTACTCTTATGTATGGTGTAAGTTGATGGTCTAGTTTCATTTTTTTTTTTGCATGTAGCTGTCCAATTTTCCCAACACCATTTATTAAAGAGGCTGTCTTTACTCCATTGTATGCTCTTGCCATCTTTGTCAAATATTAATTGAGCATAATGTCTTTGGTCAATTTCCAGGTTCTCTGTCCTGTTCCACTGATCTATATGCCTGTTCTTGTGCCAGTACCAGGCTTTTTTGATTACAGTAGCTTTGCAGTATGTCCTGATATCCAGTATTGTGATCCCACCTACTTTGTCCTTTTTAAAAGATTGCTGTGGCTATTCGGGGTATTTTTTGGTTCCATATGACCTTTTGAAGTATTTGTTCTAGTTCTGTGAAATATGTCGTTGGTATTTTGGTGAAAATTGCATTGAATCCATAGATTGCTTTGGGTAGTATGAACATTTTAATGATGTTAATTTTTCCAATCCACGAACAAGGTATGTGCTTTCACTTTACTACATCTCCCTATATTTCTTTATTCAATGTCCTGTAGTTTTCTGCAAATAGGTGCTTTACTTCTTTGGTTACATTTATTCCAAGGCATCTTAATATATTTGCAGCGATGGTAAATGGAATTTTTTTTAGTTTCTCTTTTTGTGAGTTCAAAATTGGTGTATAAGAATGCCGTCGATTTCTTGACATTAATTTTGTATCCTGCTCCTTTGCCAAATTCATTTATTAAGTCTAGTAGATTTTTGATGGAGTCTTTAGGGTTTTCTATGTACAATATCATGTCATCTGCATATAATGACAGTTTCACTTCCTCCTTTCCAATTTGCATCCCTTATATTTTTTCTTCATGTCTGATTGCAGTGGCTAAGACTTCCAGTACTATGTTAAATAAGAGTGGCGAAATAGGGCATCCCTGTTTTGTTCCTGTTCTTAAGGAAAATGCTTTTAGTTTTTGCCCATTGAGTAGTATGTTGGCTATAGGTCTTTCCTATATGGCCTTTATTATATCAACATATGATCCTTCTACTCCCACATTGCGGAGCATTTTTATCAGAAATGGGTGCTGATTTTTGTCAAATTTTTTCAGCGTCTTTTGATATGATCATCTGGTTTTTACCTTTTATTTTGTTTATCACATTCATTGATTTGCAAATATTGTACCAGCCTTGCATCCCTGGGATGAATCCATCCCACTTGGTCATGGTGAATAATTTTTTTGATGTATTGCTGGATCTGATTTGCTAGTATTTTGTTAAAGATTTTGGCATCTATGTTCATCAGGGATATTGTCCTGTAGTTTTCTTTCTTTGTAGTGTCTTTTTCTGGTTTTGGAATTAGAATTATGCTGGCCTCATAAAGCGAGTTTGGAAGTCTTCCTTCTTCTTGAAGTTTTTGGAATAGTTTGAGGAGAATGGGTGTCAGTTCTTCTTTGAATGTTCGGTAAAACTCCCCCATGAAGCTGTCCTGGCCTGGGCTTTTGTTTGCTGGGAGGGTCTTGATTACATCTTCAATATCCTTAGTTGTTATTCGTCTGTTCAAGTTTTCTATCTCTTCCAGGGTCAGTTTTGGGAGACTGTGTGTTCCTAGAAATTTGTCCATTTCACTTAGCTTGTCCTTTCGTCCTCTTTTAATCTGAAAGAAGACAATACTGGTTGAGCTAGTTTTAACCTGGGAGAAGGTACAGGTTGCACATTGAGCATCTGTGGGTGGGACAAGCAGTGAGCTACCCCAAGCCTGCCTAAGGGCTGGACAAGTAGGTGCCAGAAAGGCCCTCCTGCCCAGGAGAGCACTGATGCTGTGTACAGCATGGGAGGGGCAGGACTGGGCAAAAAGCACACAGGATCCAAGTTCCTCCACAAATGAGCACCTTTCATTTTATGATTCATCACCTACTCAAAGGCTCACAGCATCCAGGCTTCACTAGATGCCATGGTGCTTGGACCTTTCCTCTTAGGTGAATTTCACAACTGTCACAGTTGTACATCTCTGTGTGGGCAAAGGAGAACATCATTCTAACAGAATGGAGATGGAGGCTGACTGAATGACAACAGCAGGTGGAAAGTTCTGCAGAAGGTCAGGTGTGGAGCACACCCTATACCCAGAGAGGTCACTTCACACCCAAGTGTTAAAGCAAAGCAGGATGGAAATAGTTCCCCACCTTTTGCCAGACACACATTTCAGGTGGCAGGTTGGCATTTGGGGACACTGTCCTCCTTCTTTACTCTCTGAAGAGGGCCCTATTAGTCATTAAAATCAGATGTCACCTGGTTACTATTTGTACACACATATTGTTATTGAAATGGGTATTCTAAAGATTCAGTCTGTCCCAGGGAGGAACTTGCAGGGATTCAAAGCCCAGTTCAAACAGGAAGCTCCCAGGGGCAGCAGGTGTCCTGTGTGTGGCACTGGGCAAGCCAGAAGAGATGGTTCCCTGAGGGGGCGTCCAGCAGTGGCCCCTCCAGCAGCAGTGGAAATAAAAAAAATAGTGAAATATGGCCCCTCCTTAATTTCAAATAAAAGAAGCTGCAAAATGGTTATTCTTGGGAGCATTTGAGATCTTGCTGCTCCTGCATATGTCGGCAGTTTGGCTCAAATAAATGCATACTTTTTTTAAAGTGGCTATCATCCCTGGTTGCAGCTAAAATCAGAGAGTGCATTTGCAAAATAGGGCTGCAGATGAACATGGACATTAACATCAACTCAAATCAGCCACTGGAATTAAAACCCAGTGAAATACTTGAACTCACAGAAGTTCCTTCATTCGTTTTCGTTGTATTGAATGATAACTCCCATCACTGCTGCTGTGTCTGCTCGTGTACAATCAGCTGCTGCAAGTCTGGGTAACATTTAGCAACCAGCTCGCTGCTCCATCTAAGCTCGGGGGCAGCTGGGGCTCCAGCCTGGGAGTGCCTCCTCTGCGGCCCCCAGCCTCCTTTCCCAGTGGCGCCCCAGCCGGCCGGGCACGCGGGCTCTCACCAATCACCTCCTTCCCGTCGGAGCCTCAGGCAAGAGCTAGTTCAGGACCCCTGACCCCTGGGCTGTTGGCTTTGACCTGGATCCCGGTTCTGACAGCGGGCTGGTCTTTGGGTCCCTGTGCGCGCCTCCACAGGGAGAAGAAGAAAGCCAAACTCGGAAGCCAACCCCGAGTGGGAACCAGGCTGGGGCGAGTTCGGGCCTGACTCCCACGGCGAGCACGGAGTCCACAGGCCTGAGCTCCTCTGCGCGCGATCGCGCCGCCGGCTTCCCGTCCCGACCCCACGGCGCCCGGCCCCGCGCTCAGTGAGCCGACCGGTTCCAGGCGCGGAATCGCCACGCGGAACAACGGACGGCACGTGGGCTTCCCAACACCAGGGACCGAGCCGGTCCTGCGAGAGGCCGGGAGACCGCGGGGCAGCGCAGACGCCGGTCCGGCCGCCACTCCCCTCCGGGCGCAGTCTCGGGGCGCGTCCTGGCGGAACCCGACTTCCGGCGCTGACGCCACTTCCGGTCGTTGTGACGTGCCGCCGGAAGTGTTGCCTGTCTTTGGTGTCCAGTGCGGGGAAGACCACGAGTGGCTGCGTGGCCTCCTGAGGCAGGACGTCTGTTCGCTGGAAAAGGCTCCCTGTGGAAGCCAGTGACCCTCCGAGCCCAGGGCGGGGTGCAGAGCTCGCCGCCCAGCCTCAGGCCTCCGCCCGCACCTGCCGCCCCCTGGACGGGATCTCAGCTCTGCTGCGCGCGGCGTCAAGTGTGAAATAAAAGGCCAGAGAGCAGGTTTCCAGAGGAGACGGCGCTGCCACCGAGGGAGGAGGGGCGGACCCCTCCGGACACCGGGCAGGGCTCCGGGAGCCAGTGGAGCAAGCTACTCAGAAGCCCCCGGGGGGAATGGATGGTTTTGGTTGGTGTGGGATTATATTTCCAGGGCGGTAGTGCCCCAGTCCCTCAGTCCAGTCCTGGAAGAGGACACGTGTGGGTTTAGCAAAGGCAGAATTGGGACTGGAGTCCAGTGTCCGCTCCCTGACGCTGCTGGGTTCAGCTCAGGCATCAGGCTAGAGTCAGTCCGTCAGTCCACTGTGTGGGTCCCACATGGCCGAGGGCCGCGAGGTGGGTGCAGGGCCTGGGGCCTGGCGAGCTGGGATCTGGATTGTGGGGACGCAGAGAGAAAGGCGCACTTTCCTTTGGTGGACAACAGACCTAGGATAACTAACTTCATCTTGAGTTTGAACCTTATTGTATGAACACATATAAGTTTGGACCCGAACCAAGTTCTGGGCTGCCAGCCAGAGGAGGCAACCCACAGGTGCAGGTGATAAGGATGACTAGGGACCTCCACCGACCTTGCCAGATATTCTGATTGGGACTTTGAGGACTCATCATGGAGACCACAAGCATATCTCACAAGTTCAGATAAAGGGAGACTCCTCCACAAGAAGGATCAAAGTGAAACCAAGAATAGTGACTGTGCTGGCCTGCTCATATCACCCCGTCCTGATTAAATAATACAAAAGGCCGACTGTGGAGCTTTCGGAGGCAAACTGAGGAAGGACCAGCTGGTCTGGTACTCCTCTAAACGAATTTGTCCACTAAGCGAATTTGTTATTTTTTTTAAACTTAGAAAATAGAATGAATAGAAGGACAACCCTGACTATAGATGTGTGCTGACGCAGTTCCCTCCCACCTCTGTTCCCTCCTGCTTATCACCAACTGCCTTTGCTTCTGTACTTGCTTGCTTGCTTGCTCTCCCCCAAGGCCAACAAGAAATGCCAGTTGCAGAAATTTGTAACAAGCCCCCTATAAAATAAAAAAGTAGCTGAAAGTCAGCGCTGATCTTCGAGAACTCGGGATCAGTCGATCGCCGGCTTTGCTTTCTATTTGGCTTTAATTCATCTCTGGTGGTCTCTCGGTTCTCTCGCACCACAACAGTGACATTTGCCATTCACCCTCCCACAAATAAGCTGTGGATTCTTTCGGGGCCTCGCTGTCTCAAGCTGCTTCAGCAGTCTTCCTAGCAAGATGTGGACCCCTGGACTCAGAGGCTTCCGTGATTCTAAGTGACCCGTGACCACTGCTCTGCAGATAGACTGGGCCGGAAAACATTAGGGACTCTTGGATTTTCGGTCCGTTAACCCCCAATACTGCTGTGTGTGTTGATGTGTTTGTGGTTGGGATTGAACCTGCAAGTAATAAAGGCTAAGTTGACAGCACAGTCCCCTGTGTTGGCTCATGGTTCTTACTTGGTGTCTGGAACCTAGAGGCCAAGTGATCACCTCGGGTCCTGGACTCAGTCAAGCACCCCTGATACTATCTGCGGATCAGGAAAGTGAGGGACTTTTAGAAAGACTATACTCGTAGCAAGTGTGCTAATGGCACCTTTTTCTAGGAGATCAATTATGCAGGCTTTGCATGCTTGCAGTGGCCATGCCTATTCTGGCACCTGACTCACTCGCAGGTGTGATGGACAGGTAGGCACCTCCCACGTCACTCAGGCTTTACTGGGCATGTGTCTGAACTGCCTTTGTCCAGCCCCTTCCATCACCCATCAGCAAGGAGTAGACCTGGAGTGTTGACTGCTAGCTCCTTCTCATTATCCATTATTTCTGTTTGTGTAGAAATAGAATAGGTTTCTGATGTTCTATCCTGCATCATACTGAATTCACTGAGTAGTTCTAACAGTTTTCTTGGTGGAGTCCTGAGGTTTTCCTATATATTGTATCATGTCCTTTATAAACAGTGAGAATTTTACTTCTTTCTGTCTTGTTTGTATGTTTTTTATTTCTTTGTCTTGTCTGATCTGTGGCTAGGACTTCCAATATTGTGTTGAATAGAAGTGGCGATAGTGGGCATCTTTGTCTCTTTCCTGACTTTAGAGGAAAAGTTTTGAGTTTTCACCATTGAGAATTATGTTAGCTGTAGGTTTAGGAATCATGTTTTTATTTTGTTTTTTTTGTTAATCCTCACCCAAGGATATTTTTCCATGGATTTTTAGAGAGAGTGGAAGGGAGGGAGGGAGAGAGAGAGAGAAAGTTTGATGTGAGAGAGACACATGGATTGGTTGCCTCCCACTCCCACCTCTATGGGTCCAGGGTGGACCCTGCAACCCAGGAATGTGGCTTTGACTGGAAATCACACCACTGAGCCAAAGCAGCCAGTGCAGGAATTCTGTTTCTGTTTATTTTATTTATTTATTTATTTATTTATTGACTTATTTATTTATTTTATTTTATTTATCTTTATTGTTGAAGGCATTACAGTTGTCTCCCATTTTCCCCCATTGACCCCTCCTCCCTGCTCCTGTCCACTGCTGCCTTCCCTACACTATTGTCTGTGTCCATTGGTTATACTTACATGCATATAAGTTCTTTGATTTATCTCTTCCCACCCCACCCCCTTCCCTCTGAGGCTCCTCAGTCTAACAACCAATTTGTACTTCTTAATCACTTCCCTTTTTTTGCCCATCCACCCCAGCCCCTTCATATCAGGCAGCCAACAAAAAGTTCTCTCTATCTATGAATCTGTTTTTGTTTGCATGTCATTTGGTTTGTAATTCAGTTGTTCATTGATATGAATTCATTGCCATTTTATTGTTCATATTTTTTGTCTTCTTCAAGAAGAACCTTGAACAGTTTATATAATACTGGTTTGGTGGTGATGAACTCCTTTAGCTTTTTCTAGTCTGGGAAGCTCTTTATATGCCCATCAATTCTAAATGATAGCTTTTCAGCATAGAGTAATCTTGGTTGTAGGTCGTTGCTTTTCATCACTTTGTTTATTTCTTGCCACTCCTTTCTGGCCTGCAAAGTGTCTTTTGAGAAATCAACTGACAATCTTATGGGAGCTCCTTTGTAGGTAACTAATTGCTTTTCTCCTGCTGCTTTTAGGATTCTTTGTCTTTAGCCTTTTGCATTTTAATGATGTTGTATCTTGGTGTGGGCCTCTTGGGGTTCATCTTGTTTGGGACTCTCTGGACTTCCTGGGTTTGTCTATTTCCTTCACCAAGTTAGGGACGTTTTCTGTCATTTGTTTTTAAAATAGGTTTACAATTTCTTGTGCTCTCTTCTTTTTCTGGCATCCCCATAATGCGAATGTTGGCATGCTTGAGTTGACCCAGAGGCTCCTTACACTATCCTCATTTTTTGGGACTCTTATTGTTGCTGTTCTGACTGGGTCTTTTTTGCTTCCTTATATTCCAAACTGATCATTTGCTTCTCAATTCACGCATTCTAGTATTGCTTCCCTGTAAATGAATCCTTCTTTCAGTTAGTGCCTCCTTCATTTCTGACTGGTACCATATTATGCTCTTGAGTTCCACATTCATTCCCTTCAGCATCTTTATAACCACTCTTTTGAACTCTATCTCTATTAGATTGCTTATCTCCATTCCCTTTCTTTCTTTTCCTGGAGTGTTGTTCTGTTCCTTCGTTTGGAACATGTTTCTTTGTCTCTTCATTTCGGCTGCATCCCTGTGTTTGTTTCTATGTATTAGGTAAAGTTGCTATGTCTCCTGGGCTCCCTAGACTATCCTGTAGTAGGTATCCTGTAGGATTTAGTGGCACAACCTCCCTGATCACCCCAGCTAGTCCCTCAAGGTGCACCCCTCTTGTGGACTGTACATGTTTCTGTGGTAATTGAGGCTTGATTGTTGTTGGCATGTCAATGGGAGGGATTTACTCAGGCTGATCAGCAGCAAGGAATTGCTCTGACCACTGACCACTGACCTCTGACCACCCTGGAGGATCAGCTGTACAGGGGCCCACACCACAGAGCAAGACTTACTTCAGCAGGGCTCTGGTACCCACTGAGTCCACTCCTTGAGTGTGTCACTTTTGGAGTTGATTGGGTGGTGGTTCTTCGATGTGGTCTGAAGCTGTCCACTGAGTGTGCTGGCTCTGGGGCAAGGTCAGCCAGTGCCTGTGTTCTACCTGGGGCCACCAGGCATAAGCTGCAAAGTGATCTGCAGATCACTTTTGGGCTAGGCTTGGAGGTGCCTAGCAGAGCCAAGATTTGAAACAAGGCTGGCTGCTTCTAGTGCCAGACCTGGGGCCAGTTAGCAAGTGGTATGATGCCCAATGAGGCCAGATGCTGCTTGTTTGAGAGAATTTTCAAAATCTAAAGCATAAGCCAATACTTGCCAATCCCATGGTAAAGCCACTGGAAATAGCTTAAGTGGGCCCAATAGTTGGGTGGGACAGGGCCTCAGGGAATCACCAGGGTAGGGCAAACAGTGTGAGCCAGGTTGCTGAAGTCCCAGATATGGTGACCCTCTGAGTGCCCTGTGCGGGAAGGGCTCACCAAAAGGACAACAGCCTCCTGCAGCATGTCTGTCCTGGAGAATGTTGACTCTCCAGCTCTTGCCCAGATGACAAACAACTCAGTTCCTCCACTTACGTCTTTGGTGCCTTTCAAGCTGCCTTGCCCACTCTGGAGCCCAGAATGAGTGAGTCTGACTAAGTCTGTGAGCCAGCCCTTTAAGAGGAACTGTCTGGGCTCCTGTAGCCTCAGCCTCCTTCAGCCTTAGTTTCCATTGATTTTACAGCCAGAAGTGATGAGGATTCTCTTCCTGGCACTGGAACCCTGAGCTGGGCATCTGGTTTGGGACAAGGAATCCTTACTCCATTTTTCCACTTTTTTTCAGATAGAGTGGAAAGGAGAGAGAGGAAGAAAGAGAGAAACATCAACATGAAAGGGACACACCGAGTGGCAGACACAATCTAAGCATGTGCCCTTGATCGAAACCCAATGCTTTACTCATTGGTCCATGGGCCGACGCTCTAACCACTGAGCCAAACTGGCCAGGGCCCCCTCTTGATTTTTATCTGCCACTCATGGGTGTGGGACCAGGCCATCTACCTCCACTCTCCTACCAATCTCCCTGTGGCTTCTTCTTTACTCTCCGAGTTGTAGGACTTCCATTCATCTCGAAATCAGGTGGTTCTGCATGATGTTTCTTCTGTAGTTTAGTTGTAATTTTCATGTTGTGGAAGGACGTGAGACCATGGTTACCTAGGCCACCATCTGGACCTGAAGTCTATCAGGAATCATATTGTTGTTTTTTGTTAGGAATCATGTTTTTAATAAAGAGTTTTTATTTATAATTGTAACAAAAGTGGATCCAATATAGGTATTTAAGTTAGATCTACATTTTGCTATTGTAGATTTTACTATGATGAAGAGCATTAAACATCAACCTTTGTGTTAATGCCTCATGTTTTTTCTTTAAGAGTAATTCCTGCTACTGGAATTTGTGGGTTGAATGATAATACATTTTTAAGGCATCTGATTATATATATATATATCTGAATTATATCCAGAAATATTTACATGTATAAGAACAAAAGTATGTTATTATTAATACCATTATAATTTATTTAAATTTTATTATTTATTTTATTTTAAAATTGTCTATAATTAGGATTAATAAGCAACAAATACCCCCCAAAATAAGTGGAACTATATTCCCACTCAGCAAACTTTTGGAATTTCAAACATTCAGATAATTTAAAAGTACAGAGTGCGAAGGACTTCAGCTCAGCTCTGAGTGAGGCGGGAGCCCTGGAGGTTGAGTAGAGGAGTGAAGGGATCTGAGTCTGGACAGTTCTGGCTGTGGTGTTGAGCAGAGACGGAAGGGGCACCAGTGGACTTGGGGAATCAGAGAGGAGGGTCCTGCGTTGATCAGATGTGATGAGGAAGTGTGAACCTGGCTGTTGCAGGCAAGTGTGGGAAGGTAGAAGGCTCTGAGTACATTCAGAGAGTAGAGCCAAGGATTTCATGTTGGCTGGGATCAAGGTGTATATACTTAACATTACATAGCTTAGAGGGTATTTTCCTGGTTGATATTAAAGGTTAAGAAGGGGAGAAAATGGCGGCAGAGTGAATGGAAGCTACACAGACGATCTCCCAGGACCAAACGGGAATTACAACTAAAATTAAGACAAATCATAGTCAAAAAGCAACAGAAAAGTAGCGGGAGAGGACCATACTTCCAGGGACACTGAAGGAGCCTGGTAGGATCTGCGGAGGCACATGAGGGTGGCTGGGAGCCCAGGGACAGCAGCAGCCTTAGCTGTGAGCAGGGCGCCCGCCCTTGGGGTTAACATCCCCAGCAGCTCCACATACACAGGCCAGGACAGAGCACTAAATAGCTACAGCCACTCACCTAGGGCTCCGGCAGAGGGAAGGCGGACTGGACTGGAACTCTGTGGGGACACCTGGGATTTGGAGGGTGCTCAGAGTTTGTGCTGAGGTGCGGCCACAAAGGATGGTGGCCAGCTTGCTCCTTCCCAGTTACACAGACCAGCAGTCAAGCTTGCTCCTTCCCAGAGCTGTGGCAGCCCCTCCCTCAGAGATTCCCAGATGAGGCAAAGAAATGCAAATTGAGGCTCATTAACAACCAGCATTGGCCCCACCCTCGGGAAATCCTCTTACACTATAAACACCTGAGGGAGTTTCTCATTCAACTAAGATCCTAAGGCTTTTCAAGTAACTGAGGCTAATAGCCTCCAGACAAAAAGCTAGAGCATAACTGAACCTTTTCTGAGCTGGCAAATCTACCCAGAAAAGTGAAACTTGACAGTGGTGTTTAAGGAGGGCCTTCCATGCTCATCCAAACCCAGTAGAGGGAGCCACAAATAGCAGAACACCAACACCCACAGGGAAAATTTGGCAGGCTCCAAAACCCACTGAGATAGCCAAAATAGTGAAACAAAGAAACAGATCCCAAAGGAAAGAACAAGAGAACACTACCGAAGATGAGATAAATGAAATGCAGTTAAGCAAATTATCAGAGGTAGAGTTCAGAGCCATGAACTTGAGGAAACTAAACAGCATGAGTAAGGGCATCAACACCTTGAGTAAAGATATAGAAACACTGAAAACCAACCAAGTGGAAATGAAGAATGACATAGCAGAAATAAAAAACACATTGGAAGAACTGACAAGCAGAGTAGAGGAAGTGCAGGACCGGATCAGTGAATTAGGAGACAGAGTACAAAAAAATCAATCAATCAGAAAACCAAAAAGAAAAAAAAATTAAAAAGCAGGAAGATAGCTTAAGAGAACTGTGGGACAACTGGAAACGTAATAACATTCGCATCATAGGAGTCCCTAATGAAGAAGAAAATGAGCAAGGGTTAGAGAATATATTTGAAGAAATAGTGAAAGAAAACTTTCCTAACCTGGTGAAGGAAGAAGGAATTCAAGTTCAAGAAGCACAGAGAGCCCCAAGTAAGAAGAACCCAAACAGGCCCACACCAAGACACATAGTACCTAAAATGCCAAAAATTAAAGACAGAGAATCCTAAAGGCAGCAAGAAATAAGCAACAGGTTACCTACAAAGGAACCCCCATAAGGCTATCATCTGACTTCTCAACAGAAACACTACAGGCCAAAAGGGAATGACATGAAGTAATCAAGGTCATGAAAAACAAGGATCTGAATCCAAGACTACTCTATGCAGCAAGGCTATCATTCAAAATAGAAGGTGAAATAAAAAGGTTCCCAGACAAAAAAAGGCTAAGGGAATATATTAGCACCAAACAAGCACTGCAAGAAATGTTAAAAGGACTGCTGTAATTAGTAGAAAAAATAGGAAGAAAAATAAACCACACTGAACAAAAATGGCAATAAATAAGTACATATCAATAATCACCTTAAATGTAAATGGATTGAATGCTCTGATAAAAAGACACAGAGTAGCTCACTGGATAAGAAAGGATGATTCACATATATGTTGTTTACAAGAGACCCACCTCACATAGGGTGAATGTAAAGGGATGGAAAAAAATCTTCCAAGCAAACAGAAAGGAAAAAAAAAGCTGGGGTAGCAATACTCATATCTGATAAAATAGATTTCAAATTGAAGACCATATCTAGAGACAAAGAAGGTCACTACATAATACTGAAAAGGTCTATCCAGCAGGAAGATATAACCTTGGTAAACATATATGCACCCAATATAGGAGCACCAAAATATATTAAAAATCTTCTGGAGGACTTCAAAGGAGAAATCGACAGCAATACAATCATAGCAGGAGACTTCAACACCCCACTGACATCACTGGATAGATCATCTAGACAAAAAATTAACAAGGAAACAGAAATTCTAAATGAAGCACTAGATCAAATGGATTTAATAGATATATACAGAGAATTACACCCCCAAACAGCAGAAATCACATTCTTCTCAAGTGCACATGGGACATTCTCAAAGTTAGACCATATGTTGGGGCACAAACTAAGTCTCTACAAGTTGAAGAAGATTGAAATCATATCAAGCATCTTCTCAGATCACAATGGCATGAAACTAGAAATCAATTGCAACAAGAACATGCAAAGACATTTGAAGACATGGAGGCTAAATAGCATGTTATTGAACAATGAATGGGTTACAATGCAGATCAAGAATGAAATAAAAAACTTCCTGGAAACCAGTGAAAATGAACACACAACAACGAAAAATCTATGGGACGCAGCAAAAGAAGTTCTGAGAGGGAAGTTTATAGCACTACAGGCCCACCTCAAGAAAGAACAAAAATTTCTAATTGACTACCTAACCTCACAACTTAAAGAACTAGAAAGCAAACAGAAAGAAAACCCTAGAGCAAGTAGAAGGAAGGAAATATTAAAGATCAGAGCAGAAATAAATGACATAGAGACCAAAAAAACAATTCAAAGGATCAATGAAACAAAGAGCTGGATTTTTGCAAAGATAAACAAGATTGATGGACCCTTAGCTAGACTCACCAAGAAACAAAGAGAGAGAAACCAAATACACAAAATCAGAAATGAAAGAGGAGAAGTGACAACTGACACCACAGAAATACAAAGGATCGTTAACAAATACTATGAACATTTATATGGCAACAAATTCGACAATCTAAGCGAAATGGACACATTTCTAGAAACACATAGTCTCCCAAAACTGAACCAGGAAGAGATAGAAAACTTGAGCAGGCCAATAACAACGAAGGAAATTGAAGATGTAATCAAGACCCTCCCAGTAAACAAAAGCCCAGGCCCAGATGGCTTCACGGGGGAGTTTAACCGAACATTCAAAGAAGAGCTAACACCCACTCTCCTCAAACTATTCCAAAAAATTCAAGAAGAAGGAAGACTTCCAAACTCGTTTTATGAAGCCAGCATAATTCTAATTCCAAAACCAGAAAACGACACTACAAAGAAAGAAAACTACAGGCCAATATTCCTGATGAACATAGATGCCAAAATCCTTAACAAAATACTAGCAAATCGGATCCAGCAATACATCAAAAAAATTATTCACCATGACCAAGTGGGATTCATCCCAGGGATGCAAGGCTGGTATTCGCAAATCAATAAATGTGATTCATCACGTAAAAAAAATGAAAGACAAAAACCATATGTACATATCAATAGATGCTGAAAAATCATTTGTCAAAATCCAGCATGCATTTCTGATAAAAATGATCAGCAACTTGGGAATAGAGCTCATATCTCAACATTATAAAGGCAATATATGAAAGACCTACAGCCAATATCATACTCGATGGACAAAAACTAAAAGCATTTCCCTTAAGAACAGGAACAAGACAAGGATGCCCACTTTCACCACTCTCATTTAACTTAGTACTGGAAGTCTTAGCCACAGCAATCAGACATGAAGAAAAAATAAAAGGGATCCATATTGGAAAGGAGGAAGTGAAACTGTCATTGTTCGCAGATGACATGATATTATACATAGAAAACCTAAAGACTCCATCAATAATCTACTAGAATTAATAAATGAATTTGGCAAAGTAGCAGCATACAAAATTAACGTCAAGAAATTAATGGCATTCTTATACACCAATGATGAACTCACAGAAAGAGAAACTAAGAAAACAATCCCCTTTACCATCGCGACAAAAAAATTAAGATACGTAGGAATAAACTTAACCAAAGAAGTAAAGGACCTATTTGCAGAAAAATACAGGACATTGAAAAAAGAAATAGAGGAAGATATAAAATAGTGGAAGCACATACCTTGTTCATGGATTGGAAGAATTAACATCATTAAAATGTCCATACTACCCAAAGCAATCTATAGATTTAACGCAATCCCCATCAAAATACCCACAACATATTTCACAGAACTAGAACAAATGCTTCAGAAGTTCATATGGAACCAAAAAAGACCCCGAATAGCTACAGCAATCTTGAAAAAGAAGGACAAAGTAGGCGGGATCATAATACCAGACATCAGGTTATACTACAAAGCTACTGTAATCAAAACAGCCTGGTACTGGCACAAGAACAGGCACATAGATCAATGGAATAGAACAGAGAACCCAGAAATTGACCCAAAACATTATGCTCAATTAATATTCGACAAAAGTGGCAAGAGCATACAATGGAGTAAAGACAGCCTCTTTAATAAATGGTGTTGGGAAAATTGGACAGCTACATGCAAAAAAATGGAACTAGACCATCATCTTACACCATACACAAGAATAAACTCAAAATGGATAAAAGACTTAAATGTGACTCGTGAATCCATAAAAATCTTAGAAGAAAATGTAGGCAACACAATTTCAGACATCATACACAGCAGAATTTTCACTGATATATAACCTAAGGCAACAGAAACAAAAGAAAAAGTGAGCACATGGGACCACATCAAACTCAAATGCTTCTGCACAGCAAAAGAAACAACCATCAAAGTGGAAAGGCAACCCACTGGATGGGAGAGCATAATTGCCAATGATACATCAGATAAGGGATTAATTTCCAAAATATATAGAGTGCTCATACAACTCAACAAAAGGAAGACCAAGAACCCAATTCAAAAAAAGGCAGAGGAAGTAAATAGACACCACTCCAAAAACAACATACAAATGGCCAAGAGATATATGAAGATATGCTCAACATCACTACTCATCAGAGAGATGCAAATTAAAACAACAATGAGGTATCACCTCACACCTGTCAGAGTAACCGCCATCAACAAAGCATCAAACAACAAGTGTTGATGAAGGTGTGGAGAAACGGGACTAGAGTACACTGCTGGTGGGAATGCAGACTGGTGCAGTCACTATGGAAAACACTAAGGTGTTACCTCAAAAAATTAAAAATTGAATTACCATTTGACCCAGTGATCCCACTCCTAGGAATATACCCTAAGAAGCCTGAAACACCAATCAGAAAGAATATATGCACCCCCACGTTCATAGCACCGCTATTTACAATAGCTAAGATCTGGAAACAGCCCAAGTGTCCATCAGTAGATAAATGGATAAAAATGCTGTGGTACATGTACACAATGGAGTACTATGCAGCTGTAAGAAAGAAAGATCTCTTATCCTTTGAGACCACATGGGAGGACCTGGAAACTATTAACCTAAGCCAAACAAGCCCAGCAGAGAAAGACAAATATCATATGATCTCACTTATTTCTGGAATATAATGAACATAACAGTCTGAGGAACAGGGTAGTCCCAGGGATGTGGAAGTAGGGTACAGACTGACAATTGCCAGAAGAGGGGGTGGAGAGGGGAGCGATGAACCACAGAACTTGTAGGCATGTGCTCATAAGCAATGGACATGGACAACAAAACTGGGGACGGGGCAGGGAGGGAGGGGGAGGAGGGTGTCAATGGGGAAAAATGGAGAAACATCTGTAACAAAAATAAATTAAAAAAAAAAGAACCGAGTTGGTGGAGGAGCCAGGGGAGCAGGGCTCCAGAGGTGAGGCCTGGCTGCAGGAGCCCCCCAGCCCCCCCTCCCTCCCCCGCCAAGCCTGCACCTCACAGAGTCCTTCCCTCCATCCCCATGACAGAACTTTCATTTTCCTGCTCATTTCCAAAGAAGCTTCAGGGACAACTCCAGGAATCCGGTGGGACCGATCCCGCCCGAGCCCCCATGGGCCTGCGTTGGCGCCTATCCGACCCCCGTTTTCCCCACAGGACAGGAACTGGTGCATGAGTCCTGGCTAGGCATCCAGGGGCCGCTCAGATGCCTGAGGCCCCTTTCCTCGCCCGGAACCAAACAGTGAGCTGAGAAATGAGGACGCTGATGGGGAAGCCTGACAGCGGTTTCTCTCAGGGAAGAAAGGGGCTGCAGCGTCTCTCTACCCTGGTGCTCGCACCCGGATATTCTGGACACGAGAAAGGAATGGTGCAGGGCATGGACTCTGTGAAATCCTGCCCTTCCTGCTTGCTTTACAAAATCTAGAGCCTGCGGAGAAGAAAACCAGAGAGAGAACAGTGCCTCTTAAACAAGGGAGCTTCACAGATTTCTCCTAAATGCTGAAAAACACAGTATCCGAAACATTCTCATTAAGTTCTCAAATTCTTTTCAGAAATAGGCAGGAAATAATGCAGATGAGACAGGTGGACTCCAGCACACGTACACATACCCGTATGCACACTGCACCCAGGTACAGGCAGGTACAGGAGTAAGAGTCACTCCTGTCCGATGGGGATGCACTGCACGAGCCCAGGGGATGCCTGAAACCGCGGATAGCACCACACCCTGTACGCACTAGATGTTTCCTTTTCACTCAAAGAAGGTTCCTCATTGGCATCGACCCATGCACCAAGAAGTCGTGGGTTCGATTTCCGATCAAGGCACATGCACAGGCTGTGGGTTCAATCCCAGTGGTGGGCATGCAGGAAGCGGCCAGTCAGTGTTCTCTCTCATCGGTGTTTCTAGCTTTCTCTCCCTCTCCCTTCCTCTCTCTCAAAAATCAGTAAAGAAAAAAATAGATGATAGATAGATAGATAGATAGATAGATAGATAGATAGATAGAAGGCTCCTCACTGGCGGACCTGTATTGCCAGCATCACCACTCTTGTGCTTTGGGGTCATTATTAAGTAAAATGAGGGTACCTTGATCACAAGCCCCGTGACACTGGACAGTAGATCTGATCACCGAGACGGCTCCTTAGAGACTAAGGTGGGAGGAAGTATACAAGGTGGACCTGTTGGACAAAGGGATGATTCAAGAGAGGGCAGGTCAAAGCAGGATGGCAGGAGATTTCATCATGCTACTCAGAATGATGTGCAATTTAGCATATATTGTTTATTTCTGGAATTTTCCATTTAATATTTTCAGACCCCAGTTGACAGAAGGTAACAGCAACTTCAGAAGCCAGACAGCGGATAAGGGGTGACTGCTGTATAGACAGAAACAAAACAGATCTGGGGTGACAGCTGGGAGGGCTGTCTGCAGGGTCATCAGAAGCAGTTGAATTTAGAGAGGAGTGGGGAGCAGAGAATTGAACAGGCAGAGGGAGAGGTAGGAAGGGTGGGTGGTCAAAGAGGAAGATTAGATGGGTGCACAAGGAAGAGAGAGGAGACGACTCAGCAATGACAGTTCAGGTGACTCTCTGCCTGTCTTCCCTTGCAGGAGGGGGGAAGAATCAGGCCTATGCTGGTGAGTGACTGTGATGCTCTGTGGTTTCCGGGCCCCTGGGTACAAAGCATTTAAGCCCTTTCAGTGCTGGTGAGGAATAATCAGATACAGCTCATAGGCTCATTTTCTGTGGAGTACCACCCCACCTTTCTGGACACCCAGAGAGGACCTTCTAGATGCAGTGTCCCCTCACCCTGCTGACACACATGCCCACCTACACCTGGGCCAAGCCTGGCCATGTCACCCACAGCCCCAGGGTGATGGAGGGGGCCCAAGTTTTGGAGAGGTTTATGCTTGATTCGAAGAGCTGTACATGAAGGAAACTGGATATTGGAAGAGACTGAGGAAAGGACAGAGAAGAGGCTTAGTGAGGAGAATGGGAGGGGGGAGAAAAGACATAGTGACATTTCCTTGTCTGTGTCTCCTCCTTTCAGATGGAAGTTGGCCCTCTTCCATCCTGGTGAGTGAACCACTTTATGTTCCCAGGACAAAAACCAAAGTTCCGTGCTCTCTTTTCTTCTCCAACTCTTAACTGGGAGAATTCTGGATGGGTGACTTGATGTTCTGGTCTCAAAGGTGAGCCCATGTGCTGCAGAGTCCAGAGAACCAGAGACAGCTGCTGTCCTGGGCTTCCACGGACCTTTTTGGGAAGGAGGAGGCAGGAGGGGTGGAGCTGGGGGAGGGTTCCAGGGAATGAGGATGTGACCTGGCCAAGCTTCTGCCCCCTCCCCCTTGTGTCCTCGTTATGCAATGATTCTGAGCTTTTAAATGATGGTGGTAATTCCTACTCTGTGAGGGTTGAGGTAATGACTAAATGAGGTAATGAATGTGTTTTCAGGAAAGATCGTGTGTTCAAAATGGGTCTTTTCTGAAGGTGATGATTGAGGTCAGGAGAAGGGTCTTAAAACCTAAAAGAGATGCAGGCAACTCCTTAGAACATGAAAGACTGTATTGTAGGGTAATGTACTCAAAGGTGTGTAGGATCAGAGTGGACAGACTACCTGGCATTGTGCACAGATTTTTCAGGGCTAATAGACTTTTTATTTATTTTTACTTTTTTATTTTTACATTTTATTCATTTATTTATTTTTTGGTTACAGATGTTTCTCCTATTTCCCCCATTGACAACCTCCTCCCAATCCCGCCCCACCCCCAAGCATTGTTGTCTATGTCCATGGTAACAGTACAATTATTAATATGTGTTTTTAGCCCTGGCTGGTTTGGCTCAGGGGTTAGAGTGTTGACCCGTGAACCAAAGAGTTACGGGTTTGATTCCCATCAAAGGCATGTACCTCGGTTGTGGTTTCCTAGGTGACTGTTTAAAAAAAATAAAATGTATTTTTGTTGTCGAGATATCCTATATTTTCACCCCTCTACTTAACTCCCACCCCACACCCAGCCTTCACCGCACTATATGCAACAGTGCTTTTTATTTATTTATTTATATTTTAAATCCTCACCCATGGATATTTTCCCAATTATCTTTTTTTTTTTTTTAATCCTCACCCAGGATATTTTACTTTCTTTCTTTCTTTTTTTAAATCCTCACCCGATGACATTGTTTCCATTTATCTTCAGATAGAGCAGGAGGGAGGGAGAGAGGAAAAGAAAGAGAGAGAGATACATGGGTGTGAGAGAGACACATCAACAGGTTGCCTCCCAGAGGACCTGAGGGCCTTGACCAAACCACAACTGAGGTGTATGCCCTTGAGTGCCCTTGACCGGAATCAAACCCACAACTCTTTGGTCTGCAAGCTGACTCTGTAACCCAGTGGTTCTCAGCCTTCCTAATGCCGCGACCCTTTAATACAGTTCCTCATGTTGTGGTGACCCCCAACCATAAAATTATTTTCGTTGCTACTTCATCACTGTAATTTTCTACTGTTATGTCTTAGGCGACCCCTGTGAAAGGGTTGTTCGACCCCCAAAGGGGTCGCAACCCACAGGTTGGGAACCGCTGCACTAACCACTGACCTAAACCAGCCAAGGCAGTAACAGTACTTTCTAAAATGTATAACTCAGGTACCAGTGATTGACAGGGCAAAGGGACAAAGAATGTGCTCGCTCCAGGCCATACCTTTTGGTGGTCTTCTGATGGATCATTCTTTACAACTGATATTATCACGAGTTTGGTGTTGTCAAAGTAAGAAACATTCAAACTTGTAGAGAATTTTTATCAGTTTTTTTTAACCACACTGACAATTGGCAGGAAGCAAAATCTGAACAGATTGAGAAAATGCTCCGGAGAATGGTAACCTTTCACCTTGTTTTACACATTACAACCAAAGAGCAGGCATAGGTGGGTTGCAGGAAATCCATGGTGACAGATTAGGAGGCTGATGAAAACACAGCTGGGTGGGGAACCTCTTGGATTGGATAAAAAGTAAAATGATAGACTTATACATCTTTTATATAGGTGGGTACAGGAGAGTTAACAGTCAACAGTTAACAGGATAACAATGAGGGGATTTGTGATCTCTGCTCTAGAGGGGTCCTGAAAAAGGAAGGTTATCTTGACATGCCAAAGGTATGTTATCATAGATGCAAAAAGACTACAGACAGAATCAATGAAGGTACAGATTTACTTTTGTCAGGGAAGATTCTAGCCTAAGTCATGACTATCTGCATACACTTCTTTCAGTTAAAAAGTTTTCATTTCAGGCCATCTCGTGTGGTTACATTAGGACTCTGAGTTTGTAAGGCCACCACGCAGGCCTCCCCTGAGCTTGTCAGTTTTAGTATGTGGCCCCTTTTCATCCACAGTATTGACCTCCCTGTTCATGTCATATTAGGTGTTACTAACAAAAATGTTTTTGGCTATATTTGAGGAACACAGGTAATCACAATCTAGAAGACTTTGGTGTACTTGCTAAGGACAGTGAGTTTGGTCAAAGGTCTCAACATGAAAAGATGAAAGAAATCCCTGACACAGAGATTGAGTTAGATTTGTTCACAACTACAACCACACGGTGATTAGAGAGTTTAGAGAAGGAACTACTTCCAGAAGAGGAGGTGGTGTCCAGGGAAACCCACAGGATGAATGGTGCCCCAGGGCTCACAACACTGGGAGCTGTCCCCACCCCTAGGCCCAAGGCAGAGGTACAGGGAGCCTTCACTGGAGCCCAGAGGAGCTGGGGCTCAGGGAGAGCCTGCCTGAGAGGAGTTGTGCTCTGTTAGAGCATCTTCACTGGAGGAATGGGGGAATCAGGCTGTGTCTCCCTTTCATGTCTCCTTCCAGTATTCAGCTAGTACCTGTGCTTGGCCAAACCCAACAGGTAACCAGAGGCAAGGGGCCCAGTGATGTGGTCTATAGAAGACTGATTCCTGGGGCCAGACAGGGTGGGGACAGGTGTGGAGTTGGCTGGAGATCACATAGAGCCCCCAGCATAGACCCAAGCACAGCAGAGACATGGTCTCTTATCACAGCAGGCACTTCCCACATGCCCAGACTTGTGCTAAATGTACCACACATTTTGTCTTATTCTACTGTAGAGATTAGTATCTTTACCCCCATTTTACAGTTATGAAGTTGAAATTCAAGATATTACTTAGTGCACCTGTGTGTGTGTAAAAAGAGACTGTGCAGAAAAGGAAGTCATCTAGCTCAGGAGGGTGAATCCCTGTGACTGCAACTCAGGTGGCGATGGACATTCTGGGGAGGGAAACAGGAATAACAGAAGGAAGCCACCAGCTAGATACAGCAGGTTAGGCAGACCCCAACCTCCCTCGCCCTCTCCTTCCTCACTGAACACAAGACCCCTGTGGTTTCCCCTGGGGTTGCTGAGGCTCACATCCAGGGTAGGATGGGGACCCCCGGCTCGGGGCTCAAACTTGAAGGCTAAGGTTTGAAGATCCAGGAACCATAGCTGAATCTACATCATACCTAACTCTCTGCAGCAGATGTAATTCTTGAACCGGACAATGCGAACCCCTTCTTGCATGTTTCTGAAGACCAGGGGAGCCTGAAGCAGGTGAACACCTGGCAGAGCCTGCCAGACAACCCTGAGAGATTTCTTGGGAATTACTGTGTGCTGCGCTGTGAGAACTTCACGTCAGGGAGACATTTCTGGGAGGTGGATGTGGGGGACAGGAAAGACTGGCATCTTGGGGTGTGTAGGGAGAATGTGGATAGAAAACACTGCATTAAAGTAACACTCAAGAATGGTTTCTGGACAATGGGACTGTCAGATGGGAATGACTACTGGGCTCGAACAGAGCCCCAGACCAAACTGACAATTCTCAACCCTCCTGAAACCGAGGGGGTTTTCCTGGACTATGAGATGGGGGAGGTCTCATTCTACAATGCCATCGATGGATCTCATATCTACACCTTCCCTCACACCTCCTTCTCTGGGCCTCTGTGGCCTGTTTTCAGGATTTTGACGTTGGAGCCCATTGCCTTGACCATTCGCCCAGTACAAAAAAGAGTGGGGAGTTACCCCTGTGAATGCCCCAGTGCCTGACCCTTCCTGGAGACCCCCGTTGCCCCTGTCTCAGCTGATGTGAACGGGGACCCTCAGCCTGAAGTAACATCTTTGCCCCTCTCTGCCCAGCCTGGAGCTGAGGGCCTCCTTTACAGGAAAACATCACAGTAATAAAATACTCTCTAAAGACATACTGAGTGAAGCCCTTTACTAGTATTTTTTCAGTTTTTCCACATGACATACAAGGAGACAAAGGAGCAAGAAATGAGTTAACATTCCAAATGGACTCAGCTGGCAAAGAACAGCATAGATAACATTTACAGATAACTTAAATGTTCTAAATGTTCTGGGTGTTGAGCCAAATGCTTCATGTGAATTTCACTCACGAATCCTCACAACAGCCCTGTGAGGTAGCCTCAGTTTGAAAGTGTGGAAACTGAGGCAGGGCCAAGTGAAGAGACATGTAATTCATACAGAAAGTAGTGCTGCTGGGAGATGTTTGGACTCTGCCCCTCCCTCCATCTCTAGTCTGTTCTTTTGCAGCCCATTGTTCCTGCTGGACAGGATCCTGTGCAGCCCCGAGGTTCCCTCCCCAGGGCACCAAGGGTGAGGGTCAATGTAGGTGACGATGAAGCCACACCACACTTGGTTCCTTAAAGGTCGACTGTCAGAGCCATGGTCCACTGCTTAATTGAGTGGCTGTGCAGGATGACTTTGCCCAGAGAATAAATTCACAGTGACCACATCACTCGGGCTGAGAACAGACTAAAGGCCAACTTCTTAAACAGATGTGACCTCTGATCACAGAGCTGAAACAGCCCTCCTACTTCTTCCCTAAAGGACATCTGTAAAACATAAATTTGGAGGAAGGGAGCTAAATAAACTTCTCCAGGAAAAGGGACATTCCACCACTGGTCATTTGGTGATGTCACCTGAAGGTCCTTTTAACTGGTGGATCCTGGGGAAATGCCACTCTTTATCATCATCTTTAGAATGCTTTAGAATTAGACATTAAGACATATTAATCTGTCCTCAGTCCGGGGCTCTAAGCCCTTTATGAAATGAAGGGGCCACGAATGGTGACATCTGGCTCAAATGCACATCTGTAGGGTGGTACCCAGAGCACTACACACTGTAGGTGGACACATAAGGGGACATCATGTCTTCCCTGGGGGAGGCTTACACTGAGGACACAGATGGCCTCTTCAGGGTCACCATGGCTGTGATCATCAGGGACAGCTCTGTGAGGAACATGTCCTGCTCCATCAACAACACCCTGCTCGGCCAGGAGAAGGACTCTGTGATCTTCATTCCAGGTTAGTTCCCTGCCCTCCAGTGCCCAGCCATGGAGCCAGGATCCTCAGCACACACATGGGAGCCTGAACAGGGCTCGGGGAGGGGCAGGGTGGGAGGGTCCTGGGCCCTGAAGAGCACCGGCTACAGCTGAGCTGAGGCCTCTCCCCTCATCACAGGTGGAACATCAAAGAGTCTCAAAACACCTGAGTAGGAGCCTCTACTTTGAGGGTAAATCTGGTATTTCCCCCTATTATGGGTCTGATCCTGCAGCAATGTGTGAACATTTAGAACAACCATAGCACATGCACCGTGGTTGAGCAGGAAGCTGTGCACACCTGGTGGAGCTGTGAGCTGAAGCCCTCCCTCCTGCACATGAGATGTTAGAAGGGCAGAGCTGGAGAGTCTCTGTTACAGACATTCACAACTTCATTCAACAATGCTTGGCAAGGACCACATATGTTCCAGGCCCTGTTCTAGAAACCAAACATGTATCCGTGAGCAAAAATACATAAAGATCCCCACCCTCATCGGGCTCACATTCTTGAGCAGCAGAGATTAATCAATAAAACAATGAATTAAAGCAAGGAGGAAAACAAATAGTTAAACTTTTATATTACATGGTGATACGTTCTGTAGGAACATTAATAAAGAAAGCAGGGAGCGAAGGATAGGGGTAGGGTGAGTGGTAATTATAAATAGGATGGTAAGAAAAGTCTTCAGTGAAAGATGGCAATTGGGCAAGTGAGGAATGAACAAACCAGGTAGCAGGAACAGCACATGCAAAGGGCCTGAGGCAGGAGCAAGTCTGGCAGTTTCGAGGAACCTCAAGAGGCCTATGTGGATGGAATGGATTGAGTGCACTGGGAAAGGGAGAAAATGAATTCACATTTGGAATGCATCCTGACCACACGGGGCAATGTAGGTCACTGATAGACTTTGGCTTTTAGTCTCAGTGAGATAGGAAACATCACAGGTTTTGAGCAGAGAAAGAACATGAGCTCCGGGAAGCAGCTGTGCAGAAGACAGACTGCACAGGATGTGAGCAGAAGCAGGGAGGAGGGCACTGCAGTGACCAGACAGGGGTGATGGTGGCCGTGCCAGGATGGTGGTGGTGGCTGGTTGTCAATCATCTGGTCCTTCCCAGGTTGATGCTTTTCTACCTCCTGGGCACTGTCAAAAGACTTAAATAATTTAGTAATGAGTCTGACCTCCTTTGTTCAAGGGAGCGCCATCCATGGATAGGGGTGAGGGGTGCAGGTCCTCCTCAGCAGGGGAGCGTCTTCCTAAAGGATTCTGGGCAAGAGCAGCTGTTACAGAGGTGGAAATGGGCGTGACTGACGAGGGGGTCTGGGTTTCCTTGTCAGGCAGCGGGTCCTGTTTTCCAGGGGAAGTGGCGATGGGGTATGTTAGTTTTCCTTGACCATGGGGTGTTCCCAGTACATGCAGGCTGAGGTAAGTTTGGATTTGAGACATGGGCACCTTGCATTTTATGATCCACCACCTACTCAAAGGCTCACAGCATCCAGGCTTCACTAGACGCCATGGTGCTTGGACCTTTCCTCTCAGGTGCATTTCACACCTGTCACAGTTGGACGTCTCAGTGTGGGGAAAGGAGAACATCATTGTAACAGAATGGACATGGAGGCCGACTCAGTAACAATGGCAGGTGGGAAGTTCTGCAGAAGGTCAGGTCTGGAGCTTGCCCTGCACCCAGAGATGGCACTTCAGACCCGAGTGTTAAGGCAAAGCTGGATGGAAACAGTTCCCATCCTTTTACCAGACACACCTCTCAGGTGGCAGGTTGGCATTTGGGGTCATTGTCCTAATTTTTTACCATCTGAACAGGGCCCTTGTGAGTCATTTAAGTCAGATGTCACCTGAAAAGCTGCTGTAACACAGAGGACCAAAAATAGGACCCTTCACTGCCCAGGATCTGTGTCAGGAGAAATCAGCCTTAATTGCTTTACTAAGAGGGGAGGGGACAGGGTCTCCTTGCTGGTTTAAGGCAATTAGAAAGTTTTCAACTAAAGAGATTCTCAGAGATCACAGGACTTAAATAGAAAGGGGGAAGGTCTGAGAATGTGGAGAGAAAGTTGGAGCCATTAATTTCAGCTCATTTGCTAAACTGTCTTCATTTCTTAGAGCCCCAGTTACCCTCCACCTGAGGCCCCACTCCCGTCACTCAGCAGGTACAAGTGCAGCCTCAGGAGTTCTCAGTCTGGGAGCCTCCTGGGATCTGGGATCAAGGGCCCTCATGGAGATCTCACCCCACGGGGGTGTCCCCCCACCTTCTGGGACCTCTCTGAGACCCCGGTCCTAAACCTGAGACTTCCTCTGCAGCTGATGTGGTCCTGGACCCAGACACTGCTCACCCTGAGCTCTTCCTGTCAGAGGACCAGAGAAGCATGCGGCGAGGCCCCTCCAGGCAGAGCGTGCCTGACAACCCAGAGAGATTCGACTGCAGGCCTTGTGTCCTGGGAGCAGAGAGCTTCTCCTCAGGGAGACACTACTGGGAGGTGGAGGTCGGAAACGTAACAGTGTGGGCTGTGGGGGTGTACAGAGACCGTGTGGAGAAGAAAGGGGAGACCTTGCTGGTTCCTCAGAATGGCTTCTGGACCTTGGAGATGTTTGGAAACCAGTACCAGGTCCTGTCCTCTCCCGAGAAGATTCTTCCCCTGAAAGAGCGCCTTCGCCAAGTGGCCGTCTTCCTGGACTATGAATCTGGAGATGTGTCCTTCTATAACATGAGGGACCGATCACACATCTACACGTGTCCTCGCTCGCTCTTCTCTGGGCCCCTGAGGCCCTTCTTCAGTCTGGGGTCTGATGACAGCCCACTGTTCATCTGCCCAGCATTCAAAGGAGCCGAGGCAGTCACGGTGCCTGAGGGTGGCCTGGTCCTCCACAGGGCGGGGACCCCCCGCAGCCACCTGGATGAGTTCCCTGGTCTCAGAGCCCAGTAGAGAAGCCCTGGCCATCTCTCTTAGCACAGCTCAGCGCCCAGAGGAAACGGCCCTCCTTCCTTTGGTCACATCAGGGAACCTCCTCCAGAGGCCCCGGGACCCCTCTTCAGGCCCCAGCCCCATCCCCCTCATCGGGCTGTGCTGTGATAGCTCATGTGCTTGTCACCAAGGGGCAGGGGCCAGGCTCAGGGGAACTAGTGCTTCGACAGGGCTCCAGCCAAGAATAAAGTGTGAGACAGTGACAAGCTGAGAGCCTCTGCTGTAACCTCAGGGTGACATGGTCAGCATGGGACTCGAGCTGCCATCAGACACTGTGGACTCTGGGTGAGAGCAACAGGATGCTCCAGGACCTAAGGGGACTGGGAGTCACTGCTGCAGGTCAGAGATAGAGGACGAGGGACCAGAGAGCTGGGAGGGGCCCAGGCTGTCGGCATGGTTAAGCCCCATCATGACGCCCAGGGGTCCCAGCATCTGAAGGTCCATCCCAACCACCCCCAGATTTGCAGCCCACACAAGAAAGCTCCCCTGGCCTAGAAGGATGAGAAACAAGGACACCTGTGGATCTGGCCTGCTCAGGTGTCCCTGCAATAAACATTCCCGGTCTCTGAGAATGCCTGAGGATGAAGGTCCTGGCTGAGCAGGTGAGCAGTGAACCAAGTTAGGCTCAAGGTGCAGGTTCAGTGGGGAGGCCAGAGGTTTCCAGCTTCTTGGGCTCAGGAAGCCTTTAATACTTAAAACTCTTTGAGGGCCCCAAGGAACTTGTGCTCATTTTGCTTATATCTGCTAATATTTACTATATTGGACTGAAAAGCTTTAAAGATGTATTTATTAATCTATATTTAAGTAACTGTATATCAGTTATAAACTGATTACAAGCTAATACAAATATCATATTTTGTGAAAAATTATTTGTTTGCAAAGCAAAATAAATGCTAGTGAGGTGTGTGGCCCTGTGTGATTTGTCTTGGAAATCTGATCTTGCTCAATAGACTGGATTCTCAGATCTGTTTATGTGAGAATGTGGAAATTTGTGGAGAATTTATAAGAGTTAATTTGAGTCACACTGACAGCATTGCCTGGGAGCAAGCTCTCAAATGCTCTGGAGAAGGACAGGTTTGCAGCTTCTTTTCTGCATTTGGAATGAAGGAGGGAAGGGAAGGATCTAGGAAGGTGGGAGTGAGGAGATTTAAGGAGACCGTGTGCTCCTTGGAGGGCGATCACGCTCCCAGGGGTCTGCAAAGGAGGATCACTTCTGGCGTTTCAAGGGTGTGTTAACCTAGATGCACAGGACAGGGGACGGGTTTCCTTAAGGCAACAGTAACCTTTTACTGAAGAATTACATGCCTGGGGCTCAGTACCCACCATGACCTGCCCAGTTATGGGTTTGTGGGCAGCTCACCCTGTGAGGTTACTGTCGGTCACCATTTGTTACTGACCCCATTTCATTTGCCAAATCAGAGGCTTGAGAATCACACAGTGAAACAGGCATCTTAAAAACTAAAGTCGGAATAAGTAGGTAGTGTCTGGTTTTGTTTTCTGTATGGGGAATTTACTATGCTAATTTCCTTCTTCCGTTTTCTGGCATTAAGGGACCCTTCTCATTAACAAACCAAGTCCTGGCCTGATGTCTCTGTAGGTTGGAGCGTTGTCCCGCACACTGAAAGGTTGTGGGTCCAATCCCAGTCAGTGCATTCTCTCTCTCTAATATCAATAAAAACAGGTCGTTTTTATTGTCTGGACTTTGGCTGCTACTCTGCAAAAATGGAGGCATTGTAGGGTGGCATGATTTGACTTTCTTATCTCTTCTTAGTTTGTTTAGATAACTTATTATTTTTCTGTATTAATTTTAGAGAGAGAGGAAAGGAGAGGGAGAGACATAGAAACATCGTTGAGGGAGAACATCGAATGGCCGCCTCCTGCATGCCCCCCACTGGGGATCAGCCCCACAACATGGGCATGTGACCAGACTGGGAATCGAACTGGCAAACTCTTGGTGCATGGGTCGATGCTCAACCACTGAGCCACACTGGTTGGGCTAGAGAATTAATTTTTTAAAAATTTAGTAAGCAAGACTGTGCCAAGCACCTTCACTGCGTGCTGCTCAGATCACATTATCTACATCTCAGCACTGAACACCTTTAAAAAGAGCCTGGCCAGCTTGTGCACACACAGGAACGCTAACTTGTTTGCTTTTTCATGAAGCACAGAAGAGACTGAGACATGTAAGAGGGTTGAATAGGACTCCAGGGCTGAGAATCTCGTGGAGATCAACCCATAAGCAGCACACTCTGACCCACTACATAACTTCCCTAGAAAATTTGCTCAGACTCTGCACATATCAAAAACAAATATGAGCCCTGGCCAGTTTTGCTCAGTGGTTAGAGCGTCGGACTGCGGTCCAGGGAGAACCGGGTTCGGTTCCCGCTGGAGGCGTGTGCCTCGGTTGTGGTTTGTCTCCGGCCCTGGTTGGTTGTGCGGGTGGCGGCCACTCGATGTGGCCCTATCACGTCGATCTTTCTCTCTCTCTTCCCCTCTCTCCCTCCCACTCTATCTGAACAAAAAATGTCCTCAGGTGAGGATAAAAAAACAAAACAAAACAAAACAAAAAACAAATATGAAACCAAATCTAAACTTGACATGTGAAGTTGTGCCTCCAAGGCCGGAACTCCCACAACCCAGTCCTCACTAACACTGTTCAGACGAAGCCTTTCCTTGCAGGTGAGTTACAGTAACGGGAAGATTTAACTAGAAAATATCAACGTAAAAAGGGCAGAATGCAGTTGTCTTGGGTGCCCAATGTAATGTTTTGCATGCACAATTTAGAACAATGCGGGCTCTTAGTAGTGAATTCATGAATGGGAAGTGTATCTTGATTTGGAAATTAGAAGCATCCAAGGAGAAGCACAGATAAATTGTTAAAGAAATTAATAAGAAATTTTAGAGCCTGCCTCTGAACTATTCTGAAGCCAATAAACACAAAAGGCAATGCCTGTTTGGCAGAGAATAGAGCCACTCTGATGGGCTCAAGCAGCTCAGCTCAGATTAGATGGGGAAAGCCTCAGTCCTGTGGTTGCAATGGGATCCAGGAACTGCTGTGTAAGGGCGGGCTCAGCTGGCGGGAACACAGTGCAGGCAGGCGTCCAGCTCACTAGCAGACAGTTTAGCACAAAGACTTCTCCATTAAGTGTAGTTTGTGAGACTTCCCTGTGCAGAAATGGCTGCTAGGCTTGTTCTTTAAAAGTTTTAATTTGAGCCCAGTTAGACACCAAAAGCCCTTCTGAGTAGGAGTCTTGTGTTCTCAGGGCTCAACTGCCATTTTTCATGTGACTCATGAGGTCCTCCATCCTAAGGTCCTCAAGAACTTCCCTTCCCCTCCTGAGGCATCAGCTGAGAAGCAAGAACCTGTCTCAGCAGATGCCAGGGAATGGACGGAAGGGGCCTTAGTGCATGTCCTGTCTTAGGCTGTCCGGGAGCCTCCAGTTGACAGATTATTGTAAGTGGCCTTTACAAAGGGTGGCCAGGAACCTGAGGCCAGACTGTCAATAATTTGGGGGATGACTAAGCTTTTTGGGCAAGGGATACCCAGATAAAAAAACAACTCATGGACAATTTTTAATATACTACTGAGAGTTACTACTACATTTATCTTTTATATTTATATTTTAAAGGCAGCATTGGTGCTTTGAGCATTTCAGAACTGATAGGTGTGTGGAAGTCCCCAGAGGGAGCTACTTAGATGTTTGGAACTTACTTTATTTTTTTCTTCAATCCTCACCCAAGGGTATTTGTCCATCAATCTTTTATCAATCTTTTAGATAGAGGGGAAGGGAAGGATGGAGAGAAAGGGAAGGAGAGGAATATCGATGTGTCTGTCACATCGATTGGCTGCCTCTCACACAACCCCGACCTAGATAGCCCCACAGAGAGAGAGAGTCAGACAGACAGACACACAGCACGTCCTGCAAGCCTCCTACCAGGCCAATGATCAAACCCACAATCACGGTGGGTGCCCTTGACTGGAAATCAAACTCTCGACTGTTTGGTCAGGAGGCCAACTCTCTAACAACTGCAACTTACATTACAAGGTTCCAGATAAGAGAGTAAGGCTAGGGTCATATACAGAAGGATAGATAATAATAAAGTTAGCATGTATAATAAACTGTCCATTGGGGAATCTAAACAGTACATATATTTAGTGTTCAGTGAAACATTCTTTACAATTTGCCATACCTTAAAAATGTTTCATGACAAACTGTTGGTAGTGGGAGGTGGAAGGGAAGAACTGTGTTTTGCTGCTGCTAACAGAGACCAGAGGTACGACTGGGTAAACAAACAAGGGTTTATTTTCCCTCCATGAGAAATGAACTCAGAGGGCAGCAGTCCAGAGCTGGTCTGGCAGCTCAGAGAGACATCCAGGCCCCAGCCTGCGTCTGTCTTCTCCCTCCTCTGTCTCAGTGTGTGGCTTCCATTCTCAGGGTTGCCACTTGGTCCCAAGAGAGCTGCTGCACCCCAGCTCCAGGGACAGTGTTCCAGCCAAGAGGGAGGAAGAAGTAAGAAGGGTTTGAAACCCTCTGTGGAAACACAACCCAGCAACTTCACCTACAAACCACTGGCTCAGACTTAGTCCCTAGGCCTCTCCCATCAACACGGGGGGTGGGCACATTGCAGTTCTCACCCTCCCTCCCAAATTGGGTTTGATACTAGGAAGAAGCAGGAAAGTCATATTGCACGAGTGACCAGCCATCTCTACCATGGAACCTGTATTCAAATTGATGTAATGTAGTCAAATTCCACCAGCTGAGGACTGTAAGGCCCTGGAAGCTATAATCACTCTCTTGAGACCTAAATAATATGTCTTTGGAGATTCTAGGCCACAGGTAGACCCTGTTTCTCCCCAAAACCTCTAGGAGAATGCATTCACAGCCTAGTTAGTCTAACCTCAGAGAATACAGACTCCAGCAGGTGATAAGAAATAAATACACCTGAAAATCCAAATGCAGCACAGAGAAGGCACAAAGAATGGATGGATTCTCAGAGCAACGCCCCCAATAAAATTCTCTGAGAAAATGTAAATCATACCCCTCGCTTCCTGAGACCACTGACCCTGGAAACCAGAAAATTGTATTGTTTGCGAATCGATTTAAGACAGGAATTTCAGAGGTGCCAAAAAAGGTGGTGTGGGTGTGGTTTCTTCTAGTTCATGCCTTCACAGGGCTCTGCTGTAAAAAAAAAATGTTAGCAAATGGCCAGAGTGACCGGTTAATTAATGCACACCTTCCTCTCCTCACACATTAACATGTTAATTTGTCTGAGTTCTGCTGCTAAATCCATTATGACATAAAAGATGAAAAACAGGTGTATACATTGAAATACTGATCATACACACCCACACCCAGGAATGATTCCAACAGCTAAACACACAGAGAGACTTGGAGGGTGGGAATCAGAGCTGGAGCTGGTCTTCATTGCTCCATCCAACACTGGGTCCACCTTCCTGCTGACCTTGTCCCCTGGTTTCTGCCCAGCAACTGATGAGACACATCTCTGCGAGCCAATCAGAAAAGAAGGACTTTCAAAGAGGGACTTTGCACTCTATCCTGTCTTGAGTAAGCTTCCTTTTCTCTACCCCTTCTTTCAGATCAGAGACTCAGCTGTAATGGAGAACCACTGAGTGCCTTTGCTCTGTGAACTTCAGCTGGGAGAGCCCAGGGTAAGTGCAGGGTGTTGGTAAAAGCTAGAAGGTCTGAGCTGGTGGGAGAGCACATGCAGAGCACAAGGCCAATGTAGAGCAAAATGGCTTTTCTTGTAACATGTCAGCGAGATAACCAGAGACGCAGGGCCAAATTGTAAAGCAGCACTTTATTACACCGGTGGGCTGTTACACTGGCGCGCTGGCGGGGATACAGCTTCCCCAAATCCTCAGCCCTGAGCCTTCTTTGTTGCCCACTTTTAAAGGCACAAACTACAGAAAAAAAACTACATTCTCTTGTTGCCGCTTTTGGCACCGTTATGGGGGACTGAAGCAGAGAAGGGGGAGAGAGGAGCAGGGCAACTATGAATCTCTTTTTTCTCATGGTTTCTCTGAGTTTCCCAAGGCCATCCTCAACCCTTTATCTTTACAGTTTTCTTTGGGTGTCTCAAGGCCCTCATGTTTACAGAAAAGAAACTGCCAGGGTGTGTACGTGCAGTAACTGAGAGTCAGAATGGAGTTATTATAGCTTTATTGCATACGCCTGGGTGAAGGCAGGCTGAGCCCAAAAGGGTTCAGCCTTGAATCAGGGTTGAGGTTTCGGTTATATACTCTACTTTTAGCTTCCAGCAGTTCCTGCTGATGTACTTTGTCTGGCCCATTGTCCACTTTGCAGTAGGACTGGTCTGGTATCTCATCCAGCTTCTGCCGGGTTATCCATGACTTGGGATAATCCAGATGACCCTTATGTTTACTCAAGGAAAGGTGGAGCAAAGGTCATGTGAGCAACACAATTTCCAGTTTCTGCCATTTGCAAACTTTTACCTTTACACTGTAAAACATTATTGACCCTTTCATTCCCATCTTATAATGATGATAAAAAAGGGAAAAGGGGGAAGTTTCTCTTTGTCTACTTCCTGCAGGTGTGGGGTCATGGTGGACTCCTAAAAAGAACTTGTTAGATAACATCCTGGGGAATGGGGTGATAGGGTCCTTTTACCTGTGCTGGAACAAATTGTCCAGCTGTCTGGTTGACTAAAATTTGCAGTCGATTTTGTACAAACCTAGTAATCAGGCTCAAGAGGCAGGGTCCGAAAAGCAATAACAAGAAGGCTAATACTAGGGGCGCTATGAAGGGAAGTAGCCAGGTTAGTGTAGGCAAGGCTGCTTCTATTCTTGTCCAGATATATCTGGCTAGGTGATTCTGACTGAATTCCTTTAGCCACTGGGCATTATCTAGAATTCATTGTGTTTTTTCCTCAACCTGTCCGGTTGAGTTAACATAGAAGCAACAAGATGTATTTGCTATCATGTATACACCCCCTTCTTTAACTAGTAAATAATCTAGTGCAGTGCGGTTATCTATCACCATGCAGGCAACAAAGTCAAGGGATTTTGATAGAAGTTTGAAAGTTTCACCTGTATCTCCACCTATATTTGCCATGGTGGCGATTATGTTTTTGCTGTTATGGCATTATAAGTAATTCCTCCCACGAGGCCTGCAGTGGTAATTGCAGCTATGACTCCTGCTATGAGGAGTCCAATTCCCCTTTTTGCCCTATGATGGCTTCTGGGCTCAGGGCCTGATGAGGTTGAATTAGGGATGAAAGAATGGATTGAGGTATTGGCTGGGGTGACATATTCTACTGCCCATAAGCCACCCTGTTTTTCTTTATTTAGGCACTGAATAGCAATTCCTCTCCTGGGGGCAGAAATGTTAAGTGCACCTATAAACATCATCCTCCTGGTAGGCAAAGCAGTCCAGTCATATTGGGGCCTAGGAAGGTGTTCCCACAGTAAGACTCGAATGATTAAACCACGATAGAGAGAGAAGAGGGCTAGTGCCACTGGCAAAACTGCACCCTGGATAACTAATTTCCCTGGTATGATTTTTTTGGTATTGCATCAATCCTTCTCAGCTTGCACATATAAATTCCAACTGCAGGGGTTAGACATATCATGAATAGTTAGATTGCAGGTACCCCTCATAAGATTATAGTGAGAGATATTATGTGTGGTGCCCAATTTCACGGACTGTATTTCTACTGAGAATCAAGATCAAGGGAGCTTTTGCTCTTCTGCTCCACAGGAGGTTTCTGTCCTCCCTGAGCTTACCTTAGACACCTGCATTGTCGATTGACAGGTATACTGTCCCAGTCAAGCTCCCCACATGGCACTGTCCCCAGAGCAGGTGGCACCAGCCAGCACAGCTGAGCACTTGGCACCAGAAGCGAGAGTGTCTCGGGGTTTGCCCCCCATGCCTGCCTCACTGGGTCAGTGAAAAAACGATAAGAGTAGTGGTATTTCACTGGAGGCCAACAAGGCCAGCAGACCCCGCCCTGCCCCCTCGAGGTGACAGAGGAGCACCAGGGGTTTATGTTAGGAGAGGAAGCAGATTCTTGGAGGAGACAAAGTAAAGAATGAGAGTGGTTGGCGGGGAGTGAAGGAGTAAAGGTTAAAGAAGCATGGACTTTATTTATTTATTTATTTATTTATTTTTATTTTTATTTTTTATCCTCACCCGAGGACATTTTTTCATTTTTTGTTCAGATAGAGTTGGAGGGAGAGAGAGGAAGAGAGAGAGAGAGAAACATCGATGTGAAAGGTTCACATCGAGTGGCTGCCACCAGCACGACCAACCAGGGCCGGGGACAAACTGCAACCGAGGTACATGCCCTGAGCGGGAACCGAACCCGGGTCTCTCTGGACCGCAGGCCGACGCTCCAACCGCTGAGCCAAACCGGCCAGGGCGAAGCATGGACTTTAGATAGAATGTCCCGCCCTAACATGGGAGTGGGGCAGGCTGGTAACACTAAACACTAGTGGAGAAGATATAAGGGCCTGAAGAACAAGTGAGTGTCTGGGTTGCCCTGGGTTGTGATATTTGGCCATCAATTCCCACAACTGAAACCCCAGAGTGTCCAAGAGGTCCCGTGAACTCGGGGAGGGCAGAGTAGTGGGTATCAATTGAGAATAAAATTGACACACCTGCTACCATCAGAGTTACCTGAGGTTCGGTGCTCGAAATGACCTTCAGGCCATCGTTCCTGGGCACCTTCAGTCTTCAGTCACAAGGCCATCAGATCGAGGCCTGGATTGCCCGTTCCATCAGCTCGAAGGAGGGATGAGGCCCAGCTCTGCGCAGTCTGTCCACAGTCCGCCTTCCAGTGGGGTCCTCCACATGGAGGACATGGCTTAGACGGTAGTTGGTAATTGGGGAATTGCCTCACCCAATGGCCAGTCTGATCGCATTTTAAACAGGAACATGGGGGTCCACTCTGCTGATCCTGGTGGGTGCCCTTCTTCTGTCCCCTGAAGGGGGTTTGCTGACCCCTTTCATTAGTGGGGGCTCTGATGGCAGAGGCCAGTATTTGGAATTCTGCTATTCTTTCCTGTTTAGCCTCTTCATCGCGATTATTGAACACCTTAATGCTAGATTTAGAAGTTCCTGTTGAGGGGTTTGAGGGCCACCTTCCAGTTTTTGTAACTTTCTCCTAATGTCTGGGGCTGACTGACAGATAAATCTCAGGTAAAATGACAGTTCCTGGGCAGAGGACCTAAATAGACACTTCTCCAAACAGGACATATAAATGGTCAAGGGACATATGAAAAAATGCTCAATATCACTAATCATCAGAGAGATGCAAATTAAAACAACTATGAGGTATCACTTCACACCTGTCAGAATGGCCACCATCAACAAATCATCAAACAATAAGTGTTGGTGAGGGTGTGGAGAAAAAGGGACTCTAGTACACTGCTGGTGGGAATGCAGACTGGTTCAGCCACTGTGGAAAACACTATGGTGTTACCTCAAAAAGTTAAAAATTGAACTGCCATTTGACCCAGTGATCCTACTTCTAGAAATATACCCTAAGAAACCTGAAACATCAATCAGAAAGAATATATGTACCCCTATGTTCATAGCAGCACTATTTACAATAGCTAAGATCTGGAAACAGCCCAAGTGTCCATCAATAGATGAGTGGATAAAAAAGCTGTGGTACATATACACAATGGAGTACTATGCAGCTGTAAGAAAGAAAGATCTCTTATCCTTTGAGATGGCATGCAAGGACCTGGAGAGTATTATGCTAAGTGAAACAAGACAAGCAGAGAAAGACAAATATCACATGATCTCACTTATTTGTGGAATATTATGAAGTAAACAAACTGATGAACAAAATTGATCCAGAGACATAGAGGTGGGGTACAGGCTGACAAGCCTCAGAGGAGGGGTGATTGGAGGGTTGAAGAGATAAACCACAAAACTTATATGTATGTATGCATGACCAATGGACATGGACAACAGCGCTGGGGATGGGGCAGGAGGTATGGGGAGGAGGGTGTCAATGGGGGAAAAAGGAGAAACATCCGTAACAAAAACAAATTAAATAAATAAATAAAAATAAGTAAAAATAAAATGACAGTTCCTTCTGGGCTAGTAGTATCTAAGTTAGTATATCTGCTCATAGCCTGAGCGAGGTGGGATTGAAAGGTTACAGGGATTTTATTCCTCTCCTGGATTATTTCAGACAGTTTTTCATAGTTAATGGCCTTGTGTGAGGCTTTTTTAAGTCCCTCAATGAGACATATTATCATGTGGTCCCTGGCTTTCCTACCCCTCCCCCATTGACCTGATAATTCCACCTGGGGTCCTGGCCAAGCACTGCTTCAGTCCCTCCTGGGTTAGTGGGCGCATGTCGTCTCTGGGCATTAACTCAGACTCGATTTTCATCTTCCAGATTAAGGGTGGAAGAGAGAATAACATGAATATCATTCCAAGTTAGATCATAGGACTGGGTAAGGTACTCGAATTCCTGAGTATCATTGGTGGGACCCTCAGTAAAGGATCCTCGTCTTTTATTTATTTGGGACAAATCTGGGAGAGAGAAGGGGACATGAACTCTGACAATCCTTTCAGCTCTCACTACTTCCCTCAGGGGGCATTCTTAAACAGGGCCGAGTTAGGGGACAGACAAAAACCAAAGATAGCTCTCGATGGTGTGAGGGAGTCATTTGTGGCAGGAGAGGAGTCAAAACAAGAGTAGAAGGTTCAAGGTAGGGTGGGGGCCAAAGAAGGGGCTGGAGGAGGAGGCCCTGCCGGAGGGGCTAAGGGAGGAGGTGGGGGAGCGAGATCGCTGGGTCAAAGGAGGAAACAGGAGAAGTTAGCACATTGTCTTCAGAGGGAGGTTTGGGAGGATTAGAGTGGAGTAGGAAGATTTGGCAGGGAGAGCAAGAACCGCATAAAGACAGGTGTGATCAGAGTGCAAAGGGGCCTGGATGTAAGGAACCTCAGACCATTTTCCTTGCTTTTGACAGAAATTGTCTAGGTCAGTGAGAATGTCGAAAGTGTCGTTCTCAGGCTATTGTGACACATTGTCTAATTTGTACTGAGTTCACACAGTGTTGCAGTAAAAAACGAGTCACTTGGTACGTGAGTCCTGAGTGAGCCCTAGGGTCGATAGATTTTTTTAGGACACATCCTGGGCGTGGTGTCCCATGTTGCAGTGTGAGATGTCATGGCCTAGCGGTTCAATGGATACACTAGTGAAAGAAGAAGTCATCTCCCCTTCTCCCCTAGCATAGAGAGACATGAAACTCACCTATAGCAGGTGTCCCTAGATATATGGTGAGTTGAGGCAACCTGGTTCCCGAAGAGCGTGTCCCGACCTGCACAGGATTTCTAGAGGGACCATCACACAGACGTGACAGAGAGACCTGGCTCTCATGTCCTGGACGGGGGATAACAGGACAGCCCGGAGAATCAGACCGGTAGGCAAAAAACACTCACCAGTGAATTAGTGTCTGGGGTTGATGCTGGATTGGCAGGAAAGGTTGGAGGTCCAGTATCCGGCTGAGGGTGTGATCAATCCCGGTCCCAAAGGAGGCCTGGAGGACTCTGGAGGCCTGCAGTTGCCCCCTATGCGGGATCCTCACAGACCTCCCGGGTTTCGGCACCAAATAAAATGTCTGAACTGGTGGGAGATCACATTCACAACACAAGGCCAGTGTAGAGCAAAATGGCTTTATTGCATGCACATGGGTGCCGGCGGGCTCAGCCGAGAAGGGGGTCAGCCTTGGGGTGTCGGTTATATACCCTACTTTTAGCTTCTGGCAGTTCCTGCTGATGTACATTATCTGGACAATTTTCCACCTTGTAGTAGGACTGGTCTGGTATCCCATCTGGCATCTGCTGGGTTATCCACTGCCTTGAGAATAATCCAGATAAACCTTATCTATACTCAACAAAAGCCTGAGCAAAGGTCATGCAAGCAACACAATTTCCACCATTTCCACCTTTTGCAAACTTTTACCTTTACTCTTTAAAACATTACTAACCCTTTCAAAAGCCAAGGTCCCAGGGTACCACTAGGAGAGAGGCAGAGAAGCCAGGTGACTCTACAGGGCATTCCTCACCCACAGGAGTGTGGTACTGTGAGTGTGCAGGTGACCACCCAGGCGGGAGCATGGATGGAGACAGGGCAAGTTAAGCCCTGAATTCAGAAATCAGTGGGAAGGAGAGAACTGGAGTGAGGGAGCTTGGCAACTGCCTGTTCCTAGGGTCTTACTGAGGTCAGAGAGGAGCAAAGGCCTCTTACAGCCTCTCCCCTCCTCTTCAGGAATGTGTTTCTAAAAGAGAAGTGTGTGTTTTTTTCTCTTTTTTTTATCCTCACCTGAGGACATTTTTCCATTTTTTGTTCAGATAGAGTGGGAGGCAGAGAGAGGAAGAGAGAGAGAGAAACATCGACATGAATAGGACACATCCAGTGGCTGCCACTCGCACGACCCACATGACCCAACCAGGGCCTGGGACAAACTGCACTGAACTCAGGTCTCTCTGGACCTCAGGCTCCCACTCTAACTGCTCAGCCAAACAGGCCAGGGCAGAGAAGTGTGTGTTTTTAAGATTTATATGTAAAGATATTTGTTACAGAATCATTTGTGATATAGATGAATCTGAATCAACTTACATACACACTAGTTGGAGAATAGACAATAGAGAGGGATGTCTGTACCTCCTCTTTAGAGAAATGCCTGTTCAGGTCCTCTGCCAATTTTTAAAATCAGACTCTTGGGTGTTTTTGTTGTTTTGTTGTATGAATTGTTCATACATTTTTTTTTTTATATTAATCCCTTATTGGATGTGTCATTGGCAAATGTCTTCTTCCATTCAGTAGGTTGTCTTTTTGTTTTGTTTTAAGGTTTCCTTTGCTTGGCAAAAACTTTTTAGTTTGATATGATCCCATTTGTTTTTTGTTTTTTGTTTTGGTTTGTTTTTCTTTTCTTGCCCTTGCCTGAGGACACACATCCAAAAAGATGTTATTAATAGCGATGAAAGAGAGTTCACTGCCTATGTTCTCTTCTAGTTTTATGGTTTTGGGTCTTAAATCTTAAATCCATTTTGTGTTTATCCTTGTATATGGTGTAAGAAAGTGATCCAGTTACATTCTCGTTTTTTAAAAATTTTTTTCTTTATTGATTTTAGAGAGAGAGGGAGAGAGAGGAACAGATAGAAACATCCTTGAGAGAGAACATCGACTGGCCACCTCCTGTGCGCTGCCCACTGGGGATTTGGCCCACAATCTGGGTATGTGTCCTGACCGAGAATTAAACCGGCGATCTCTTGGTGCATGAGTCGACACTCAACCACTGAGCTACACCGGCTGGGCCAGTTACATTCTTTTGCATGTAGCTGTCCAGTTTTCCCAGGACAGTTTTGAAGAGACTCTCTTTACTCCATTGCATATTCCTGCCTCCTATGTCATAAATTAATTGGCCATACTAAGTGAGGGTTAGTTTCTGAGCTCTGTATTCTGTCTCATTGAACTATGTGTCTGTTTCTATGTCAGGACCATGCTGTTTGTATTAGTGTAGCCTTGTAGTATAGTTTGATATCAGGGAGTGTGATGCCTCAAAATTTGTTCATTCTCAAGATTTCTTTGGCTGTTAAGGGTCCCATATAAATTTTAGGATTAGTTGTTTCTTTCTGAGAAGAGAGTCATTGGTATTTTAATAGGGATCTCATTGAATCTATATATTGCTATAGACAGTAAGAATATTTTAACAATATTAGTCCTTCCAACCCATGAGCACAGTATATCCTTCCATTCATTTGTATCTTCTTCGATTTTTTTCTTCAGCGTCTTATAGATTTCAGAATATAGCTCTTTCAACTCTTTGGTTAAATTTATTCCTAGATATTTTATGCTTTTTGATGAAATTTTGTTTTGTTTTGGTCATCTTCACCCGTTAATATTTTTCCACAGATTTTCAGCTAGAGTGGAAGGGAGGAAGGGAAAGAGAAAGACACACCACTTGCCTGCCTCCAACACATGCCCTGTCCAGGCCGAAATCGAACATGCATCCCAGGTATGTGCCCTTGACTGCAAAGTGAACCCTCAACCCTTCAGTCCCAGGGGCGACGCTCTAAGAACTAAGCCAAATGGGTCAAGGCTTGATGAACTTGTAAAGAGGATTTTAAAAATTCCTCCTACTGATTACTTATTTTTGCTTTATAGAAATACAACAGGCTTCTGATTTTCTATCCTGCAACGTTACTGATTTTATTGGTTAGTTCTCAGAATTTTTGTGGTGGAGTCCTCAGGTTTTCTATATATTGCATCATGTCCTCTGCACATAGTGAGAGTTTTACTTCTTCTTCTCTGATGTATATGTTTTTAATTTCTTTGTCTTGTCTGGTCGCTGTGGCTAGGGCTTCCAGTTCTATGTGGAGTAGAAGTGGTGACAGTGGGCATCCTTGGTTATTGCTGACATTAGAGGAAAAGCATTCAGCTGTTCACCATTGAGTGTTATGTCAGCTGTAGGGTTAGGAATTTACATTTTAATAAAGAGTTTAATTTTTTATTGGGAGAGTCAACAATTCGTGGTCCATGCTCAGGAAAGGGAATTTTTGTTTATAATTATAATAAAGTTGGATCCAGTTTGGGTATACAAATGGTATCTCTCTGTTGCTATGGTAGATTTATTATGATGAACACCATTAAACATCAACCTTTGTGTTAATGCCTGATTCTTTTCTTGAAGAGTAATTCCAGCAACTGGAATTTGCGGGTCACAGGATAAAACATTTTTAATGCATTTGAGATATATATATACATATACATATATATATGTATATATATATTTATATATACATATATATACACACAAAATACATCATGAAATATTTGCATTCATATGAAGCAAAGTACATGATTATCATTATGAATTATTTAAGTTGTTTTCATTTTAAAATCGTCTATAATCAGGCATGAAAAATAATAAATATCCTCCCACAAAAGTGGAACTATATCCCCACTCAGAAAACTTCTAAAATTTCAAACATTCAGATAATTTAAAATTACAGGGTACGAAGGAGTTCAGCTCTGCTCTGAGTGAGGTGGGAGCCCTGGAGGCTGAGTGGAGGAGTGAAGGGATCTGAGTTGGGAGATTCTGGCTGTGGTGTTGAGCAGAGACAGAAGGGGCACCAGTGGACTTGGGGAATCAGAGAGGAGGGTCCTGCGTTGATCAGATGTGATGAGGAGGCGTGGACCTGGCTGTCGCAGGCAAGTGTGAGGAGGGGGAAGGCTCTGAGCACATTCGGACAGTATGGCCGAGGATTTCCTGATGGCTGGGGTCAAGGTGTGTACACTTAACATTACATAGTTTATAGGAAATATTCCATGTTGATATAAAAAGGCTAAGAGATGCCCAAGCAGATATTCAGATGAGGCTACGGGGTCACCAGTGATTGTGGTTGCACCCAAAGTTGGCCCTGGGGAGGCAGAGGTCTCCTCGTGGAATTCTCCATCTTCTCCCTGGTCATTTCCACCCAACTCCTTTGGTGTCTCTCCATCTGCACAACAGGTAACAATGGTGAGGACCTTGGCCTTCCATCTGCTTGACCTTTCTGTCTGCCTCACCTTGGTCCAGCTGCTCACCCCCTGCTCAGGTAGGAAATGATTCTGCGTTTGTGTATGTGAAGCAGTTACTATAATGTCCAGTGACCCTTGGACTGCTTCTCACACCGAGAAGGCCCACCCAGCGTGTACTTCTGTTAGGGTGGAGTGCCTGTCTCTGTGTGTCTTACCCCGCCCTCCCTGCTGGGACACCCCCTGGCCCTGTGGCCCCAGCTCCCTCTGATGGAGCACCCCCTTCTGCTGACCAGCCCAGTTTGATGTGGTTGGACCCCCTGAGCCCATCCTGGCCATGGTGGGTGAAGACGCTGAGCTGCCCTGTCACTTGTCCCCGAAGATGAGTGCTGAGAGCATGGAGCTGATCTGGGTACGATCCAGCCTGGAGCAGGTAGTGCACGCGTATGCACATGGGAAGGAACAACAAGAGATGGCCGAGTATCGAGGGAGAACTTTCATTTTAAGAGAGAACATCACTGAGGGGAAGGCTGCTCTCCGGATTCACAACATCAGAGCCTCTGACGATGGAAACTTCCTGTGTTATTTCCAAAAGGACTCTTTCTTTGCAAGTGCCAAGGTGGAGCTGAAGGTTGCAGGTGAGCCTCAGGTTTGTTGTGAGCTCCTTCCACCTGAGGGCCTGGGGTCCGAGGCTCCTCGACCACCTCTGACACCTCAGCTGCTCACCAGAAACGGCCTCCTGGATCCAACTCTCCTTCTCTAGGGCTCTTGGCAGACACAGGTTTCCTCCAGGAAGAGCTCCTCCTGTGTGTAGGGAGAAGGCCCTCACGCAGCCACCAGGGCCTAAGCAGGGAAGTGGGTGTCAGGGACAGGAAGGAGGAGAAAACCACCTCTCAGTGGGTGGCACACAGCTGACTGGTTCCAGGTCTGCTCTAGACAGTGTCCGTGGGCCCCCCAGGTAAACACTGTTGTGGTCCAGGGAGGCTGACCTGCAGGGACATCCCCTGTGCTGCCCATGTCCTTCACCAAAGGCCCCAGGAACACACCTGTAGCTGAACAAGTTGAGTTTAGTACTTGTTGTGTGAGAGAGAACGCACACATGTGGAAACCACGGGGTGTTCCCGTGAGAGGCTGTGGGAGATGGTGAGACATTGGGCTGATAGGGGAGTAGGGCAGGGTTATGATGTAGGGTGTTGCTCCAGATTGGATGCTGTCAGATTGGTGCCAGGGTGTAATTGGTCACTCACAGGCAGGACAGGAAAGGTCTGGTCACTGCTGTGGTCTGGACACTGTTCATGTTTTTCTCTGAGCTGAAACCTGACGGTTGACTGGTCTTTTTTTTTTATTATTATTAATTTATTTTTGTTACAGATGTTTCTCCTTTTCCCCCCATTGTCACCCTCCTCCCCCTCCCTCCCTGCCCCATCCCCAGTTTTGTTGTCCATGTCCATTGCTTATGAGTACATGCGTACAAGTTCTGTGGTTCATCGCTCCCCTCCCCCACCCCCTCTTCTGGCAATTGTCAGTCTGTACCCTACTTCCACATCTCTGGGACTACTCTGTTCCTCAGTCTGTTATGTTTATTATATTCCAGAAATAAGTTAGATCATATGATATTTGTCTTTCTCTGCTTGGCTGGTTTCACTTAGGATAATAGTTTCCAGGTCCTCCCATGTTCTCTCAAAGGATAAGAGATCTTTCTTTCTTACAGCTTCATAGTACACCATTGTGTATATGTACCACAGCTTTTTTATCCATTTGTTTACTGATGGACACTTGGGCTGTTTCCAGATCTTAGCTATTGTAAATAGCGCTGCTATGAACATGGGGGTACATCTATTCTTTCTGTTTGGTGTTTCAGGCTTCTTAGGGTATATTCCTAGGAGTGGGATCACTGGGTCAAATGGTAATTCAATGTTTAATTTTTTGAGGTAACATCATAGTGTTTTCCACAGTGGCTGCACCAGTCTGCACTCCCACCAGCAGTGTACTAGAGTCCCCTTTTCTCCACACCCTCGCCAACACTTGTTGTTTGATGTTTTGTTGATGGCGGCTGTTCTGACAGGTGTGAGGTGATACCTCATTGTTGTTTTAATTTGCTTCTCTCTGATGATTAGTGATGTTGAGCATTTCTTCATATGTCTCTTGGCCATTTGTATGTCCTGTTTGGAGAGGTGTCTATTTAGTTCCTCTGCCTTTTTTTGAATTGGGTTCTTTGTCTTCCTTTTGTTGAGATGTATGAGCACTCTATATATTTTGGAAATTAATCCCTTATCTGATGTATCATTGGCAATTGTGCTCTCCCATACAGTGGGTTGCCTTTCCACTTTGATGGTTGTTTCTTTTGCTGTGCAGAAGCTTTTGAGTTTGATGTAGTACCATGTATTCATTTTTTCCTTTGTTTCTGTTGCCTTAGGTGATATATCAGTGAAGATTCTGCTGCGTATGATGTCCAAAATTTTGTTGCCTACATTTTCTTCTAGGATTTTTATGGATTCATGAGTCACATTTAAGTCTTTTATCCATTTTGAGTTTAATCTTCTGTATGGTGTAAGATGATGGTGTAGTTTCATTTTTTTGCATGTAGCTGTCCAATTTTCCCAACACCATTTATTAAAGAGGCTGTCTTTACTCCATTGTATGCTCTTGCCACCTTTGTCGAATATTAATTGAGCATAATGTTTTGGGTCAATTTCTGGTTCTCTGTTCTATTCCATTGATCTTTGTGCCTGTTCTTGTGCCAGTACCAGGCTGTGTTGATTACAGTAGCTTTGTAGTATAACCTGATGTCTGGTATTGTGATCCCGCCTACTTTGTACTTCTTTTTCAAGATTGCTGTAGATATTCGGGGTCTTTTTTGGTTGCATATGAACTTCTGAAGCATTTGTTCTAGTTCTATGAAATATGTCATTGGTATTTTGATGGGGATTGCATTAAATCTATAGATTGCTTTGGGTAGTATGGACATTTTAATGATGTTAATTCTTCCAATCCATGAACAAGGTATGTGCTTCCACTTTTTTATATCTTCCTCTATTTCTTTTTTCAATGTCCTGTAGTTTTCTGCAAATAGATCCTTTACTTCTTTGGTTAAGTTTATTCCTAGGTATCTTAATTTTTTTGCTGCGATGGTAAATGGGATTGTTTTTTTAGTTTCTCTTTCTGTGAGTTCATCATTGGTGTATAAGAATGCCATCAATTTCTTGACGTTAATTTTGTATCCTGCTACGTTGCCAAATTCATTTATTAAGTCTAGTAGATTTTTGATGGAGTCTTTAGGGTTTTCTATGTATAATATCATGTCATCTGCGAATAATGACAGTTTCACTTCCTCCTTTCCAATTTGGATCCCTTTTATTTTTTCTTCATGTCTGATTGCTGTGGCTAAGACTTCCAGTACTATGGTGAGTGGTGAGAGTGGGCATCCTTGTCTTGTTCCTGTGCTTAAGGGAAATGCTTTTAGTTTTTGTCCATTGAGTATGATGTTTGCTGTAGGTTTTTCATATATGGCCTTTATAATGTTGAGATATGATCCCTCTATTCCCAAATATCTGAGCGATTTTATCAGAAATGGGTGCTGGATTTTGTCAAATGCTTTTTCAGCGTCTGTTGATATGATCATATGGTTTTTATCTTTCATTTTGTTTATGTGATGTATCACATTTATTGATTTGTGAATATTGTACCAGCCTTGCATCCTTGGGATGAATCCCACTTGGTCATGGTGAATAATTTTTTTGATGTATTGCTGGATCCGATTTGCTAGTATTTTGTTAAGGATTTTGGCATCTATGTTCATCAGGGATATTGGCCTGTAGTTTTCTTTCTTTGTAGTGTCTTTTTCTGGTTTTGGAATTAGAATTATGCTGGCTTCATAAAAGGAGTTTAGAAGTCTTACTTCTTCTTGAATTTTTTGGAATAGTGGGTGTTAGTTCTTCTTTGAATGTGCGGTAAAACTTCCCTGTGAAGGTGTCAGGGCCTGGGCTTTTGTTTACTGGGAGGGTCTTGATTACATCTTCAATTTCCTTCGTTGTTATTGGCCTGTTCAAGTTTTCTATCTCTTCCCGGTTCAGTTTTGGGACACTATGTGTTTCTAGAAATGTGTCCATTTCGCTTAGATTGTCGAATTTGTTGCCATATAAATGTTCATAGTATTTGTTAATGATCCTTTGTATTTCAGTAGTGTCAGTTGTTACTTGTCCTCTTTCACTTCTGATTTTGTGTATTTGGGTTCTCTCTCTTTGTTTCTTGGTGAGTCTAGCTAAGGGTCCATCAATCTTGTTTATCTTTTCAAAAAGCCAGCTCCTTGTTACATTGATCCTTTGAATTGTTTTTTTGGTCTCCATGTCATTTATTTCTGCTCTGATCTTTACTATTTCCTTCATTCTACTTGCTCTAGGGTTTTCTTTTTGTTTGCTTTCTAGTTCTTTAAGTTGTGAGGTTAGGTAGTCAATTAGAAATTTTTGTTCTTTCTTGAGGTAGGCCTGTAGTGCTATGAACTTCCCCCTCAGAACTGCTTTCGCTGTAGCCCATAGATTTTGTGTTGTTGTGTGTTCATTTTCATTGGTTTCCAGAAAGTTTTTAATTTCTTCCTTGATCTCCATGGTAACCGATTCATTGTTCAATAACATGCTATTTAGCCTCCATGTCTTCAAATGTCTTTGCATGTTCTTATTGCAATTGATTTCTAGTTTCATGCCATTGTGATCTGAGAAGATGCTTGACATGATTTCAATCTTCTTGAGCTTGTAGAGACTTAGTTTGTGTCCTATCATGTGGTCTATCTTTGAGAATGTCCCATGTGCACTTGAGAAGAATGTGAATTCTGCAGTTTTGGGGTGTAATTCTCTGTATATATCTATTAAATCCATTTGATCTAGTGCTTCATTTAGAATTTCTGTTTCCTGGTTAATTTTTTGTCTAGATGATCTATCCAGTGATGTCAGTGGGGTGTTGAAGTCTCTTGCTATGGTTTTATTGCTGTTGATTTCTCCTTTGAAGTCCTCCAGAAGATTTTTAATATATTTTGGTGCTCCTATATTGGGTGCATATATGTTTACCAAGGTTATATCTTCCTGTTGGATAGACCTTTTCAATATTATGTAGTGACCTTCTTTGTCTCTAGTTATGGTCTTCAATTTGAAATCTAATTTATCAGATATGAGTATTGCTACTCCAACTTTTTTTTCCTTTCTGTTTGCTTGGAAGATTTTTTTCCATCCCTTTACTTTCAACCTATGTGAGTCTTTTGTTGTGAGGTGGGTCTCTTGTAAACAACATATATATGAATCATGCTTTCTTATCCAGTCAGCTACTCTGTGCCTTTTTATCGGAGCTTCAATCCATTTACATTTAAGGTGATTATTGATATGTACTTATTTATTGCCATTTTTGTTCAGTGTGGTTATATTTTTCTTCCTATTTCTTCTACTAATTACAGCAGTCCTTTTAACATTTCTTGCAGTGCTGGTTTGGTGCTAATATATTCCCTTAGCCTTTTTTTGTCTAGGAAGCTCTTTATTTGACCTTCTATTTTGAATGATAGCCTTGCTGGATAGATAGTCTTGGATTCAGATCCTGGTTTTTCATGACCTTGATTACTTCATGCCATTCCCTTCTGGCCTGTAGTGTTTCTGTTGAGAAGTCAGATGATAGCCTTATGGGGGTTCCTTTGTAGGTAACCTGTTGCTTATTTCTTGCTGCCTTTAGGATTCTCTCTTTGTCTTTAATTTTTGGCATTTTAATTATTATATGTCTTGGTGGGGGCCTGTTTGGGTTCTTCTTACTTGGGGCTCTCTGTGCTTCTTGAACTTGAATTCCTTCTTCCTTCACCAGGTTAGGAAAGTTTTCTGTCACTATTTCTTCAAATATATTCTCTAACCCTTGCTCATGTTCTTCTTCTTCGGGGACACCTATAATGCGAATGTTATTACGTTTCCAGTTGTCCCACAGTTCTCTTAAGCTATCTTCCTGTTTTTTCATTGTTTTTTCCTTTTGGTTTTCTGATTGATTGATTTTTTCTCCTCTGTCTTCTAATTCACTGATCCAGTCCTCCGCTTCCTCTACTCTGCTGGTCAGTCCTTCCAATGTGTTTCTATTTATGCTATGTCATTCTTTATTTCCACTTGGTTGGTTTTCAATGTGTCGATATCCTTACTCATGCTGTTTAGTTTCCTCAAGATCATGGCTCTGAACTCTACCTCTGATAATTTGCTTAACCGCATTTCATTTATCTCATCTTCAGTAGAGTTCTCTTGTTCTTTCATTTGGGATCTGTTTCTTTGTTTCACCATTTTGGCTATCTCAGTGGTTTTGGAGCCTGCCAAATTTTCCCTGTGGGTGTGGTGTTCTGCTATTTGTGGCTCCCTCTACTGGGTTTGGATGAGCGTGGAGGGCCCTCCTTAAACACCACTGTCATGTCTCACTTTCCTGGGTAGATTTGCAAGCTCAGGAAAGGTTCAGTTATGCTCTAGCTTTCTGTCTGGAGGCTATTAGCCTCAGTTACTTGAAAGCCTTAGGATCTCAGTTGAATGAGAAAGTCCCTCAGGTGTTTATAGTGTGAGAGGCAGGGGTCCCTTCATGGGACAGTCTCTCCTCACAGCATACTTTGGGAACAGCCCCTGAGGACTGTCTAGTGTGTGTGCCTTGCATTCCTGCTGAGACCCTCACCAATATAGAGGGCTCCCCTTAATCCAGGCTCACTTTCCTTTCCCAGCGCTGGGCTCTGATGTTCACATTGAAATGAAGGATTATGAGGATGGAGGGATCCGTCTGGAGTGCACATCGGCCGGCTGGCATCCACAGCCCCAAGTGGAGTGGAGAGATGCCAGGGGAGAGAGCTTGCCCGCTGCGGCAGTGTCTGTGGATGCAGATGGCAGGGGCCTGTATGCAGCCACGTCCTCTGTGATCCTGAAACGGGGCTCTGGGAAGGGGCTCCTCTGTGCCATCAGAAACCCCCTGCTCAGCCTGGAGAAGACAGCCGCGGTTTCCATCGCAGGTGAGTGCCCTGCCCTGCACGTGCTCAGCTGTGCCCCTGGGAGAAGGAGGCCCCGACTGTGTGCTGCTGACTGAAGTCTTTGCAGTGAACATGAGGCACAGAGCAGGGTCCTGGGTGCTTCTTTGCCCCGTGAAGCTGTTATGTCACCAACATCTTCTGAGTATTTCCTGCATGCCACAAACTCTGCAAACATATCTTGGAGAAAGAACTAATCTCCTTAAAATATAAAAGAGCAGTAGAAAAATGAGAAAAGAACATTAATGATCAATTCACAGAACAGGAACACCCTCATGAAAGGATGTCCTATCTCACTGAATAGGGAAATGTTTTCCACCTGTGAGATTGGCAACAAAACAAAAACTGGGTGTTTGGTAACACATTCTGATGGCAGGATTGTGGGGAGATATTCAGTCTTAGATGTTTGTTGCTGTAATTTTTTATATGTTTGGTATAAATTTGCACAACATTAAAAATTTTTAAATCCTCACCTGAGGACATTCTTAGAGAGAGGAAAGGAGAGAGAGAGAACAGCATCTATCTGAAGGTGATCTGTTACTTTCCATATGCTCCCCAGTCACCAGAAACCCAGGTAGGTGCCCTGAGCAGGCATTGAACTGGCAACCTGCCAGTGCACTGGGTCCTGACCCTCAGCATCTGAGCCACTCTGGCAGCGCTGGCACAGCTCTTATTGAGAGCAGTAGAGCAATCCTTCTCCAAAGTTCTTATTTAATGATTTGCATCCCAGTTTTGGAATTTATTTGACAGATCATCGAGTGTTTGTCTGAAATGACCCATGTACAAGCTTATTTCTTATAGCATCAGTTATAATAACAGAAAGCTGGAGAATGTGCAAATCCCCTCCAGTGGGGAGCTGGGTGCAGGGGAGGGCTGCACTGTGACAGGAAACACAGACATGCTCTCTAGACCGAGAGGGAAAGGTCTCCAAGACCCATGAACAGAGAAAACAAGGTGTAGTTCAGCTTGTATAGATGCCATCTTTGGTGTAAAAAAAGGAAAAATAAGGATATATTTATGTTTTTATATTTTAATAAACACGTGCATGGCACTCTCTGTGTGTCAGGAACTTTATAAACATTAATCCTTTTGCAATTAGGACACCTGGAACAGAATGGTTAAGTCATTAGTGCAAGGTCACAGAGCTAGTCAGGCAGAAGAACCAGAATTTGAACCCAGGCCCTCCATTCCCAAGTTTCACATTCTTGGTCACCTCATTAAGCAGACTGCAGAGAAGCTAATAAACGGAGGAGGGAGACGGAGTGGAGAGGAGACTTCAATGACTGTATATATTTATTGGTATTTGAATTATTCTCATGTGAGAGGCAGACATTTCATGAAAATAGTATTTATTGTGTGACAGTAAGAGTTCTGGGACACTTTGGGGAGAGAATGATCACTTTCCATCCCGAGACACCCCCATGACTCCGCCTGAGAGCGGCTGAGGCTGACCCTCCGCAGGCCCCTTCTTCTCCAGCGCGCAGCCTTGGGTGACGGCTTTCTGGGTGACCCTGCTAGCTCTCCTGGGGCTCCTGGCGGTGGCTGGGTGCTTTCTGCTGCGACAGCAGAAAAAAACCGAGGCCCTTTTCAAGGAGAAGGAAAGGGAGCAAGCGGAAAAGCAGCGGGAGCAAAGCGCCAAAGGTGAGGCTTCGCTTTAAGGGACCACGACCTCCCTACCCATCCCCCACACCCACCCTGTGGGTCCTCCCTGGAACCCCATAACAGGACTTTTTTTTTTCCTGCTTTTTTCCAGAGAAGCTGCAGGAGGAACTCAGTAAGTCCCGATGTTTGGTCATGCGCGTTCTGGGGTCCCTGCTTTACACGCCTCACTGACTCCTCACCTTGTTCCTTGCAGAGTGGAGGAAGATCCAGTACCTGGAGCGTGAGTACCCGGACCAGCATCTCAGACTCTCTGCCCGCATATTTCAGACCCTTTCCTCTTCCCTAACCGCTCATGAGAATAAACATGGACACTGATCTGGGAAAGCCTGGGCAGTGGTCTTTCCCCAAGGAGAAAGGGGCTGCAGTCCCTCCCACCAGGGGGCGCGCGCACCTGGCTCTCCAGGGAACCCTAGACAGTAAAGGAGCAGAGATGGACTCAGCTGTAAGGGCCTTTCCTTCCTGGTTGCTGTATAATCTATACCCTACTGAGAGAAAACCAAAAAGAGAGAGAACAGTGTCTCTTAAACAAAGGAGCTGTCACAGATTTATCCTAATTGCTGAAAAACAGAGTATCCAAAACTTTCTCATTAAGTTGTCCAATTCTTTTCAGAAGTAGGCAGGAAATAATGTAGATGAGACAGGTGAACTCCAGCACAAGTACACATACCCGTATGTACACTGCGACCAGGTACAGGCAGGTACAGGAGTAAGAGTCACCTCCGATCCGAGGGGGATGTATTTCAAGAGCCCAGGGGATGCCTGACAGCGCGGATAGCACCACACCCTGTATGCACTAGAAGTTTCCTTTTACTTAAAGAAGGATCCTCTTTTGTGGACCCAAATTGCCACCATCACAACTCTTACATTTTCTGGTGATTATTAAGTAAAATAAGGGTGACTTGATCACAAGCCTGGTGATATTGGGACACTAGATCTGATCACAGAGACAGCTCCCAAATGATGAAGGGGGAGGTGTACAGGGTCGACCTGCCTGACAAAAGGATGATTCGCAAGGTCAGAGGGATAGCAGGAGATTTCATCCCCTACTCAGAATGACGTGCAATTTAAAACTTACGAATTGTTTTTTTCCAGAATTTTCTATTTAGTGTTTTCCAACCGGAGTTGAAGGAAGGCAACTGAACCTTCAGAAAGGGAAACATAGGATAAGGGGTGTATAGACACAATACAAAACAGATCTGAAGGTCACAGATGGGATCTCAAACACGGTGCCTGTGAGGTCATTGGAGGCAATTGATTTTAAAGAGGAGGGGGGAGCAGAGAATTGAACAGGCAGAGGGAGAGGTAGGAAGGGTGGGTGGTCAAAGAGGAAGATTAGATGGGTGCACAAGGAAGAGAGAGGAGACGTCTCAGCAATGACAGTTCAGGTGACTCTCTGCCCGTCTTCCCTTGCAGGAGGGGGGAAGGACTCCTATGCTGGTGAGTGACTGTGATGCCCTCTGGTTTCCTGGCCCCTGTGTACAAGGTATTTAAGCCCTGTCAGTGCTGGTGAGGAATAATCAGATACAGCTCAGAGGCTCAATTTCTGTGGAGTACCACCCAGCCTTTCTGGACACCCAGAGAGGACCTTCTAGATGCAGTGTCCCCTCACCCTGCTGACACACACGCCCACCTACACCTGGGCCAAGCCTGGCCATGTGGCCCACAGCACCAGGGTGATGGAGGGAGTGCAATATCTGGAGACATTTTATGCCTGATCCAAAGAGCTGTACATGAAGAAAACGATATTGGAAGAGAAGAGGCTTAGTGAGGAGAATGGGAGGAGGGAGAACAGATATAATGACACTTCCTTGTCTGTGTCTACTTCCTTTCAGAGTGGAAGATGGCCCTCTTCCAACCTGGTGAGTGAACCACTTTATGTTTTCTAGAAAACATAGGGAGCAACCGAGGGACCATGCTCCCTTTCACTTCTCCAACTCTTCACTGGGAGAGTACTGAGTGGGTGACTGAGGTCCCAGGCTCTAAGGTGGACCCATTTGCTGCAGAAAGTCCAGAGAACCGGGGACAGCTGCTGTCCTGGGCTTCCATAGGCTTTGTGGGAAGGAGGAGGCAGGAGGGGTGGAGCTGGGGGAGGGTTCAAAGGAATAAGGATGTAACCTGACCAAGCTTCTGCCCCCTCTTGCCCTGTATGTCTTCAAGTTATGCAATGTTTCTAAGCTTTAGTCTCCCCGCTTTAGAGGATGGTGGTAATTCCTACTATGTGAAGATTTAGATAAAGGCTAAATGAGGTAATGAATGATTATTGTTCAAAACACCAAGATCTGTTCAAAATAGTAATGACTGTGGCAAGGAGAAGGTATCTGAGAGTATAACTGACTGTGTTATAGAAAAATTTACACCAGAGGTGTAGGGTCAGAGCCGACAGACAACCTGGCAATATGCTAATAGGTTATTCACCACCAGCAGACCTGTTACAGTACTTTTTTCTAGTATAACTCGGGTACTAATGATTGACAGGACAAAGAGACATGAATGTGGCAGCACCAGGTCACCCTTCCTGGTGTCTTGTGATGGATGATTCTTTATCATCAGTGCTGTCAAGTTTGGTGTTGACCTGGGTTGTCATGTCATTCTAGCTGTTACTATCAAAAAGGTTTATAGCTGTATTTGAGGAACACAGATAATCACTATCTAGAAAGCATTGGTGTACTTGCTAAGGACAGAGAGGTTGGTCAAAGTTCTCAGCATGAAAAGGTGAGAGAAATCCCTGACCCAGAGCTGGAGTTGGTTTTGTTCACAACCACATCTACTCAGAGATTAGAGAGTTTAGAGAAGGAACTACTTCCAGAGGAGGGTGGTGTCCAGGGAAACCCACAGGATGAATGGTGCCCCAGGACTCACAACAGTGGGAGCTGTCCCCACCCCTAGGCCCAAGGCAGAGGTACAGGGAGCCTTCACTGGAGCCCAGAGGAGCTGGGGCTCAGGGAGAGGCTGCCTGAGAGGAGTTGTGCTCTGTTAGAGCATCTTCACTGGAGGAAGTGGGGAATCAGGCTGTGTCTCCCTTTCATGTCTCCTTCCAGTCTTCAGCTAGTACCTGTGCTTGGCCAAACCCAACAGGTAACCAGAGGCAAGGGGCCCAGTGATGTGGTCTATAGAAGACTGATTCCTGGGGCCAGACAGGGTGGGGACAGGTGTGGAGTAGGCTGGACATCACATAGAGCCCCCAGCATGGCCCCAAGCACAGCAGAGACCTGGTCTCTTATCACACCAGGCACTTCCTCCATGCCCAGCCTTGGGCTAAATATAGCACACATTTTGTCTTATTCTACTGTAGACTTTAGTATCTTTGTCCCTCTTTTTACAGTTATGAAATTGAGATTCAAAATGTTATGTAGCACATCTGTGTGTGTGTGTGTGTGTGTGTGTGTGTGTGTGTGTGTGTGTAGAAAGAGACTTTGCAGAGAAGGAAGTCATCCAGCTGAGGAGGGCAGAGCAAGGGCTGGAATTTGAATCCTTGTGACTAGAACTCAGGTGGCTATGGACGTTCCAGGGAGGAAAACAGAAAAACAGAAGAAAGCCACCAGCTGGAGAGAGCAGGTTAGGCAGACCCCAAACTCCCTCGCCCTCTCCTTTCTCACTGAAAACAAGACCCCTGTGGTTGCTCCTGGGATTTCCAAGGCTCACATCCAGGGCAGGATGGGGACCCCAGGCTCTGAGCTCAGACTTGAAGTCTAAGGTTTGGAGTTCCAGAAACCATGGCTGAACTACACCATACCTAACTCTCTGCAGCGGATGTAACTCTGGACCCGGAAACTGCGAACCCCTTTCTCCGTGTTTCTGAGGACCTGAGGAGCCTGCAGTGGGCTGACACACGGCAGAGCCTGCCAGACAACCCCAAGAGATTTGATGGAAATAGCTATGTGCTGGGCTGTGAGAACTTCACGTCAGGGAGACATTTCTGGGAGGTGGACATGGGAGACAAGACAGGGTGGCATATTGGGGTGTGTAGGGAAAATGTGGAGAGAAAATGTTGGGTTAAAATAAGACCCGAGAATGGATTCTGGTCAATGGGACTGTCCGATGGGAAATACTACCGGGCTCTAACAGTCCCCCGGACCAAACTGACAATTGTAAACCCTCCTGAAAGAGTGGGGGTTTTCCTGGACTATGAGATGGGGGAGGTCTCATTCTACAATGCCATCGATGGATCACATATCTACACCTTCCCACACACCTCCTTCTCGGGGCCCCTGTGTCCTATTTTCAGTGTTTCGACATTGGAGCCCACTGCCTTGACCATTTGCCCAGCACAAAAAGAATTGGGGAGTTCCCATGTGAATGTCCCAGTGCCTGACCCTTCCCTGGAGACCCCCGTGGCCCCTGGCTCAGCTGATGAGAATGGGGACCCTCAGCCTGAAGTAACATCTTTGCTCCTCCCTGTCCAGCCTGGAGCTGAGGGCCTCCTTTACAGGAAAAAGTCACAGTAATAAATAATAAATACTCTCTAAAGACATACTGGGTGAAGCCCTTACTAGTATTCTTTCAATTTTTCCACATGACAGATAAGGAGACAAGGGACCAAGAAATGAGTTAACATTCCAAATGGACTCAGCAGGCAAAGAACAGCATAGCTAACATTTACAGATACTTAAACATTCTGGATGTTGTGCTAAATGCTTCAGTGAATTTCACTCACGAATCCTCAAAACAGCTCTGTGAGGTGGCCTCAGTTTGAAAGTGTGGAAACTGAGGCAGGGCCGAGTGAAGAGACATGTAATTCATACAGAAAGTAGTGCTGCTGGAAGATGTTTGGCCTCTGCCCCTCCCTCCATCTCCAGTCTGTTCTTTTGCAGCCCACTGTTCCTGCTGGACAGGATCCTGTGCAGCCCAGAGGTTCCCTCCCCAGGGCAGCAAGGGTGAGGGTCAATGTAGGTGAAAATGAAGCCACACCACACTTGGTTCCTTAAAGGTCAACTGTCAGAGCCGTGGTCCACTGCTTCACTGAGTGGCTGTGCAGGATGACTCTGCACAGAGAATAAATTTACAGTGACCGCATCACTCGGGCTGAGAAGGACTAGAACAACTTTTTTTTTTTATCCTCACCAGAGGACATTTTTGCATTTATCTTCAAATAGAGCAGGAAGGAGAGAGGGAAGAAGAGAGAGAGAGAGAAATATCAATGTGAGAGGACACATCGAGTTGTTGCCACCCACAGGACCCCAAGAGGAGCTGGCGACAAACTGCAACCGAAGTACGTGCCCTTAGCCAGAACCCAACCTGGGATATTCTGGTCCGTGGGCTGATGCTCTGACTGCTGAGCCAAACAGGCCAGGGCTAGAACAACCCCTTAAACAGATGTGACCTCTGATCTCAGAGCTGAAACAACCCTCCTACTTTTTCCCTAAAGGTCATCTGTAAAACACAAATTTGGAGGAAGGGAGCTAGATGAACTTCAGTGGAATTTTTATCACATGGTAGGTAGTATCTTCTCCGGGAAAAGGGACATTCCACCACTGATCATTCAGTGATGTCACCTGAGGCTCCTTTTAACAGGTGGGTCCTGAGGAAAATAAGTTCCAAATCATCTTTAAATGCTTTAGAATTACACATTAAGACATATTAATCTGTCCCCAGGACTGGGCTCCAAGCCCCTCATTGAAATTAAGGGCCCAAGGATGGGGGCATCCGGCCGGAGTGCACATCCGTAGGGTGGTACCCAGAGCCCCAGGCAGTGTGGAGGGACCCTTATGGGGAGATCATGCCCGCCCTGGAGGAGGCTTACACTGAGGACACGGACGGCCTCTTCAGGGTCACCATGGCTGTGATCATCAGGGACAGCTCTGTGAGGAACGTGTCCTGCTCCATCAACAACACCCTGCTTGGCCAGGAGAAGGACTCTGTGATCTTCATTCCAGGTTAGTTCCCTGCCCTCCAGGGTCCAGCCATGGAGCCAGGATCCTCAGCACACACATGGGAGCCTGAACAGGGCTGCGGGAGGGGCTGGGTGGGAGGGTCCTGGGCCCCGAAGAGCACAAGCTTCAGCTGAGCTGAGGCCTCTCCCCTCATCACAGGTGGAACATCAAATAGTCTCAACACACCTGGGTAGGAGCCTCTCCTCTGAGGGTAAATCTGGTATTTCCCCCTAGTATGGGTCTGATCCTGCAGCAGTTTGTGAACATGTAGAACAACCATAGCACATGCACAGTGGTTGGGCAGGAAGCTGTGCACACCTGGTGGAGCTGTGAGCTGAAGCCCTCCCTCCTGCACATGAGATGTTAGAAGGGCAGAGCTGGAGAGTCTCTGTTACAGACATTCACAACTTCATTCAACAATGCTTAGCAAGGACCACATATGTTCCAGGCCCTGTTCTAGAAACCAAATATATATCCGTGAGCAAAAATACATAAAGATCGCCCCCCTCATCAGGCCATATGCAAGAGCAGTAGAGAGTAATCAATAAAACAATGAGTTAAAACAGGGACTAAAATAGTTAAATTTTATATTAGATAGTAATAAGTTATTTAGGAACATTAATGAAGGGAGACACTAGAGAGGGCTAGGGGCAGTGGGAGTGGTAATTATAAATAGGATGGTAAGGAAAGACTTCAGTGAAAAGATGGCCATTGGGCAAATGAGGAATGAACAAACCAGGCAGCAGGAACAGAACATGCAAAGGGCCTGAGGCAGGAGCATGTCTGGCAGTTTCAAGGAACCCCAAGAGGCCACTGCAGATGGAATGGATTTAGTGCACCAAAATCAGAGATGAATTCACATCTGGAATGCATCCAGACCAGCAGGGCAATGTAGGTCACCGATAGACTTTGGCCTTTAGTCTCAGTGAGATAGGAAACATCACAGGGTTTTGAGCAGAGAAATATCATGATCTCAGGGAGGCAGCTGTGCTGAAGACAGACTGCACAGGATGTGAGCAGAAGCAGGGAGGAGGGCATTGCAGTGACCAGGCATGAGTGATGGTGGCCGTGCCAGGATGGTGGTGGTGGTTGGCATTCAATCATCTGGTCCTTCCCACAGTCACCCCAAGTGCTTATGCTTTTCTATCTCCTGGATCCTGTCAAATGACAAACTAACACACTTCAGTAATGAGTTTGACCTCCTTTGTTCAAGGAAAGCCATCCATGGTTTGGGGAGAGGGGTTCAGGGCCTCCCCAGCAGGGCAGCCTCTTCCTGAGGGACTGTGGGCAAGAGCAGCTGTTACAGAGGTGGAAGTGGGCGTGACTGACGAGGGGTCTGGGTTTCCTTGTCCGGCACCAGGTCCTGTTTTCCAGGGGAAGGGGAGATCACTGAAGTCAAGTGGGAGGAGGTGATGGGGGGTGTTAGTGTTGCTAAACATGGGGTGTTTCCAGGACATGCAGGCTGAGGTGAGTGTGCATTTGTGACAGGGGCCACTGGGGTGGCCTCTATGTATTGGGTCCTTATATACGAAGTAACTTCATCAGCCCCGCGGTGGCCAGCACTGTGGATTCTGAGAGAGAAGTGGACGTAGCCGGCGCCCTAGCGAGGTCCTCAGATGTGCATCCCAGGGGTGCTCTCACCCCGCCCCTTGTCTCACTGACTGGGACTTTCCTGGCCTCCTTCCAGAACCCTTTATTCCAGCACATCTCTCTCTCCCTGTCCCTGGGCAGTGGCCCTGGCTGTCATCCTGCCTGCTCTGTTCCTCCTCGTCCTCGCCAGCATCTGTCTCATCACCAAAGTCCACAGGAGAAAAGGAACTCTGTCAGAGGAAAATATTTTGAAAATTAAGAGAAAGAAATTGCATGTGAGAAACTGAGGAAAGAACATGGAGAAAAAGAGAAAGAACATGTAGTAAAAGGTCAAAGATTAAGAGAGCAGTTCACTGTCATTCCAAGGACACAGCTCAGACAGCTGGAGCCTGGGGGACAGAGAGCAAAGGGACAGCAGGCAGGGCTCCGAGCTCTGCGTCCGTCACTGGCCCTCCTCAAATGTTGCAGGTATAGAGAGCATTATACTGTTTGAGATAAAGGAAACATAAATACATACTGATAATATCCAGCTACCTGGTCCTTAGTCATTTCTGGAATCTGGACAATTCCCTGGACATGGGGGAGGGGACAGTGGCTTGACAGAAACAGCCAGGCCTGTGTTTAAACAGACTCCAATCCTTGTTCTTCTGTGAGGACCTTCACTGGTTTCTGTTCATTTTTCAGAGCAACTTCAAGAGGAATTGCATGAGTTTAGCATTTCCACAGCTACTCTAGCACAATGTGTATTATGTTGGTGACTGTTACCTTGTGAAGCTCACTCTGTCTGTCCTCTTGCAGGGTGGAGAAAAGGCCTTTTACGTGCTGGTGAGCTCCTCTGACAGTCCCTCAACCCTGAGCTTCCTCCTCCCTAGTGAGACAAAGGGACAAGTGAGCTGAGAGGAATAAGGACCACAGTGGGCAGGGGCGGGGACTAGGGTCAGTTCCCTAGCAGCATCCCAGCCGTTGCATGATCCCAGCTCTTCTAGCAGGAAATTCTCGTGGCTTGTGATCAACTCTTCAATTCTTTCCCATCCTTATTTTTTAGTATATTATCCATGATTGCCAGAGGTCAAGCACATAGAGTGGACCGCCCTAAAGGTTATGTTTCAGTAGTTCTTGCTCTTTGCAATGTGGATTAATCTGAAAGAAGACAATACTGGCTGAGCTAGTTATAACCTGAGAGAAGGTACAGGCTGCACATTGAGCATCTGTGGGTGGAACAGGCAGTGAGCTGCCGCAGGCCTGTCTAAGGGTTGGACAAGTAGGTGTGGGAAAGGCCTTCCTGCCCAGGAGAGCAGTGATGCTGTGTGCAGCCTGGGAGGGGCAGCACTGGGCAAGCAGCAGCCCACAGGGTTCCCCTTCCTCCTCGGATGAGCTCCTTGCATTTTAAGATTCATCACCCACTCAAAGGCTCACAGCATCCAGGCTTCACTAGAGGCCATGGTGCTTGGACCTTTCCTCTCAGGTGCATTTCACACCTGTCACAGTTGGACATCTCAGTATGGGGAAAGGAGAACATCATTCTAACAGAATGGAGATGGAGGCCGACTCAGTAACAACAACAGGTGTGACGTTCTGCAGAAGGTCAGGACTGGAGCTCGCCCAGCACCCAGAGAGGATGCTTCAGACCCGAGTGTTAAAGCAAAGCTGGGTGGAAATAGTTCCCCTCCTTTTGCCAGACACACTTCTCAGGTGGCAGGTTGGCATTTGGGGACACTGTCCTCCTTTTTTGCCTCTGAAGAGTGCCCTTGTTAGTCATTAAAGTCAGATGTCACCTGGTTAAGCTGGTGTAACACAAAGGACCAAGAATAGGACCCTTCACTGCCCAGCATCTGTGTCCAGAGAAATTTGCCTTAATTGATTTATTAAGAGTGGGAGAAAACAGGGTCTCCTTGCTGGTTTAAGGCAAATTGGAAAGTTTCCAAAATAAGAGGCTCTCATAGATCACAGGTCTTGAATGGAAAGAAGGGCAGGTATCAGAATGTGGACAGAAAGAGAGAGCCATTAATTTCAGCTCATTTGCTAAACTGTCTTCATTTCTTAGAGCCCCAGTTATCCTCCACCTGAGGCCCCACTCCCGTCACTCAGCAGATACAAGTGCAGCCTCAGGAGTTCTCAGTCTGGGAGCCTCCTGGGATCTGGGATCAAGGGCCATCATGGAATTCTCACCCCATGGAGGTGTCTCCCCACCTTCTGGGACCTCTCTGAGACCCCAGTTCTAAGCCTGAGACTTCCTCTGCAGCTGATGTGGTCCTGGACCCAGACACCGCTCACCCTGAGCTCGTCCTGTCAGAGGACTGGAGAAGCGTGAGGCGGGGCCCCTCCAGGCAGAGCGTGCCTGACAACCCAGAGAGATTCGACTGCAGGCCTTGTGTCCTGGGAGCAGAAAGCTTCTCCTCAGGGAGACACTACTGGGAGGTGGAGGTCGGAAACGTAATGGTGTGGGCTGTGGGGGTGTGCAGAGACCATGTGGATAAGAAAGGGGAGGCCCTGCTGGTTCCTCAGAATGGCATCTGGACCCTGGAGATGTTTGGAAACCAGTACCGGGTCCTGTCGTCTCCCGAGAAGATTCTTCCCCTGAAAGAGCGCCTTCGCCGGGTGGCCGTCTTTCTGGACTGTGAATCTGGAGATGTGTCCTTCTATAACATGAGGGACCGATCACACATCTACACGTGTCCTCGCTCGCTCTTCTCTGGGCCCCTGAGGCCCTTCTTCAGGCTGGGGTCTGATGACAGCCCACTGTTCATCTGCCCAGCATTCACAGGGGCTCAGGGGGTCACAGTGCCTGAGGGTGGCCTGGTACTTCACAGGGCAGGGACCCCCCGCAGCCACCTGGATGAGTTCCCTGGTCTCAGAGCCCAGTAGAGAAGCCCTGGCCATCTCTCCTAGCACAGCTCAGCGCCCAGAGGAAACGGCCCTCCTTCCTCTGATCACATCAGGGAACCTCCTCCAGAGGCCCCGTGACCCCTCTTCAGGCCCCATCCCCATCCCCCTCATCAGGCTGTGCTGTGATAGCTCATGTGCTTGTCACCAAGGGGCAGGGGCCAGGCTCAGGGGAACTAGTGCTTCACAGGGCTCCAGCCAAGAAGAAAGTGTGAGACAGTGACAGGCTGAGAGCCTCTGCTGTAACCTCAGGGTGACATGGTCAGCATGGGACTCGAGCTGCCATCAGACACTGTGGACTCGGGGTGACAGCAGTAGGACCTAAGGGGACTGGGAGCCATGCTGGAGGTCAGAGATAGAGGATGAGGGACAAGAGAGCTGGGAGGGGCCCAGGCTGTCGGCATGGTTAAGCCCCATCATGACGCCCAGGGGTCCTAGCATCTGAAGGTCCATCCCACCCACCCCCAGATTTGCAGCCCACACAGGAAAGCTCCCCTGGGCTAGAAGGATGAAAGACAAGGACACCTGTGGATCTTGCCTGCTCAGTTGTCCCTGCAATAAACATTCCCGGTCACTGAGAATGGCCTGAGGTTGCAGGTCCTGGCTGAGCAGGTGAGCAGTGAACCAAGTTAGGCACAAGGTGCAGGTTCAGTGGGGAGGCCAGAGGTTTCCAGCTTCTTGGGCTCAGGAAGCCTTTAATACTTAAAACTCATTGAGGGCCCCAAGGAACTTGTGCTCATTTTGCTTATATCTGCTGATATTTACTATATTGGACTGAAAAGCTTTAAAGATGTATTTATTACTCTATAAGTGACAGTTATAAACTGATTACAGGCTAATATAAATATCATATTTTGTGAAAAATAACTTGTTTGCAAAGCAAAATAAATGCTAGTGAGGTGTGTGGCCCTGTGTGATTTGTTTTGCAAGTCTGATGTCAGCCTTAATAAAAGACTGGATTCTCAGATCTGTTTATGTGAGAATGTGGAAACTTGTGGAGAATTTATAAGAGTTAATTTGAGTCACACTGACAGCATTGCCAGGGAGCAAGCTCTCAAATGCTCTGGAGAAGGACAGGTTTGCCGCTTCTTTTCTGCATTTGAAGTGAAGGAGGGAAGGGAAGGATCTAGGAAGGTGGGAGAGAGGAGAGTTCAGGAGACCCTGTCTCCTTGGAGGGCGATCACGCTCCCAGGGGTCTGCAAAGGAGGATCACTTCTGGCGTTTCAAGGGTGTGTTAACCTAGATGCACAGGACAGTGCACGGGTTTCCTTAAGGCAACAGTAACCTTTTACTAAAGAATTACATGCCTGGGGCTCAGTACCCACCATGACCTGCCCAGTCAGGGGTTTGTGGGCAGCTCACCCTGTGAGGTTACTGTCGGTCACCATTTGTTACTGACCCCTTTCACTCGCAACACCAGAGGCTTGAGAATCACACAGAGAAACAGGCATCTTAAAAACCAAAGTCGGAATAAGTAGGTAATGTCTGGTTTTGTTTTCTGTATGGGGAATTTACTGTGTTAGAATTTCCTTCTTCCGTTTTCTGGCATTAAGGGACCCTTCTCATTAACAAACCAAGTCCTGACCTGGTGTCTCTGTAAGTTGGAGCATTGTCCCGCACACTGAAAGGTTGTGGGTCCACCCCAGTCAGTGCGTTCTCTTGCTCTAATATCAATAAAAACAGGTCGTTTTTTTGTCAGGACTTTGGCTGCTACTCTAGGAAACTGGAAGCTGTTGTAAGGTGGCATGATCTTTGTTGTCTCTTCTTGGGTTGTTTAGATAATTTATTTATTTATTCTCTTTATTGATTTTCAGAGAGAGAGGAAAGGAGAGGGGGAGAGAGATACTAACATCGAAGAGAGAGAACATCGATTGGCAGCTTCGTGTATGCTCTCCACTGAGAATTTGGCCCACAACCTGGGTATGTGCCCTGACTGGGAATCGAACCAGCCACCTCTTGGTGCATGGGTCGATGCTCAACCACTGAGCCACACCATCTGGGCAACAGAATTTATTTATTTTAATTATTTTACCTTTATAGATTTTATACAGAGAAGAAGGGAAAGAAAGAGAGTTAGAAACATCAATGAGAGAGAACATCTATTGGCTGCCTCTTGCATGCCCCCCACTGGGGATGAGACCTACAACCTGGGATTGTGCCCTGACCCGGAATGGATCTGGCAACCTCTTGATTCATGGGTCCATGCTCAACCACTGAGCCACACGAGCCAGACCAGAGTTTATTTTTTAAAAATTACTAAGCAAAACTGTGCTAAGCACCCTCAATGTGTGCTGCTCAGATCACATTACCTAAGTTTTAGCACTGGACACATTTGAAAAGGGCCTGGCCAGCTCGTGTGCACACAGGAATGCTCACTTGCTTGCTTTTTCAGGAAGCACAGAAGTGTCTCTCAAGTTAAGGGGTTCAGCCTCCCTTCAGCATGAATCAGGTGTTCTCATGTGAAAAGGAATCTTTGTGGAGGTGTCAGAGGTCATCCCTCAGCACATGCAGGAGCCCCCTAGGGAAATTCCAACTCACTGTAATTAACTGAGTGGCTCGTCCGGGGGAGCACCCATAAGGTTTGGTCAACCCAGGTCCCAAGCCCTCCAGTTGTTTTAGATGCCAAGAGAGAGACCGAGACACGTAAGAGGGTTGAATGTGACCCCAGGGCTGAGAGCCTCGTGGAGCTCAACCCATAAGCAGCACACTTTGACCCACTACATAACTTCCCTTGAAAATTTACTCAGACTCTCACTTATCATAAACAAAAACAAAAAATGTAAACTGGACATGGGAAGTTATGCCTCCAAGGCTGGGAACTCCCAGACCCCAGTCCTCACTAACACAGCTCATACGAAGCCTTTCCTTGCAAGTGATTTACAGTAACGGGAAGATTTAACTAGAATATATCAACTTAAAATGGCCAGAATGCAGTTGTCTTTGGGTGCCCAATGTAATGTTTTGCATGCACAATTTAGAAAAATGCAGCTCTTCAACTGAATTCATGAATGGGAAGCGTATCTTGATTTGGAAATTAGAAGCATCCAAGCAGAAGCATAGATAAAGTCTTCAAGAAATTAATAAACATTTTTAGAGACCGCCTCTGAACTATTCTGAAGCCAATAAACGCAAAAGGCAATGCCTGTTTGGCAGAGAATAGAGCCACTCTGATGGGCACAAGCAGCTCAGCTCAGATTAGATGGGGAAAGCCTCAGTCCTGTTGGTTGCAATGGGATTCCAGGAACTGCTGTGTAAGGGCGGGCTCAGCTGGCAGGAACACAGTGCAGGCAGGCGTCCAGCTCACTAGCAGACAGTTTAGCACAAAGACTTCTCCATTAAGAGAAGTTTCGTGAGAGTTCCCTATGCAGAAATGGCTGCTAGGCTTGTTCTTTAAAAGTTTTAATTTGAGCCCAGTTAGACACCAAGAGCCCTTCTGAGTAGGAGTCTTGTGTTCTCAGGGCTCACACTGCCATTCTCCACGTGACTCATGAAATCCTCCATCCTAAGGTCCTCAAGAACTTCCCTTCCCCCCCTGAGGCATCAGCTGAGAAGCAAGAACCTGTCTCAGCATATGCCAGGGAATGGACGGAAGGGGCCTTAGTGCTTGTCCTGTCTCAGGCCCTCTGGGATACCCAGATAGAAAACAACTCACTGACAATTTTTAATATACTACTGAGAGTTACTACTACATTTATATTTTATATTTGTATTTTAAATGCAGCATTGGTGTTTTGAGCACTTCAGAACTGATAGGTGTGTGGAGGTACCCAAAGGGAACTACAGTGATGATTGCAACTTACTTACTTTATTTATTTATTTATTTATTTAAATTCCTCACTGAGGGTATTTTTCCATTGATCTTTTTAGATAGAGGGGGAGGGAGGGAGGGAGAAAAAAAGAGAAAGAAATATTGATGTCTCTGTCACATCGATTGGATGCCTCCCGCATAAATTTTACCTAGAGAGCCCCACAGAGAGAGAGTCAGACAGACAGACAGACATCGCATTCTGCAGAGCCCCAACCAGGCCAATGATTGAACCCACAATCATGGTGGGTGCCCTTGACAGGGAATCAAACCTCGACTCTTTGGTCGGGTGGCCAACTCTCTAACAACTGCAACTTACATGAAAAGGCTCCAGATAAGTGAAGAAGGCTAGGGTCATATACAGAAGGATAGATTATAATAAAGTCAGCATGTATAAGAAAATGTTCATTGTAGGTATATTTAGTGTTCATTGAAACATTCTTTCCAATTTGCCATACCTTTGAAAAGTTTCATGACAAACTGTTGGTAGTGGGAGGTGGAAGGGAAGAACTGTGTTTTGCTGCTGCTAACAGAGACCAGAGGTACCACTGGGTAAACAAACAAGGGTTTATTTTCCCTCCATGAGAAATGAACTCAGAGGGAAGCAGTCCAGAGCTGGTCTGGCAGCTCAGAGAGGCATCCATGCCCCAGCCTGCGTCTGTCTTCTCCCTCCTCTGTCTCAGCGTGTGGCTTCCATTCTCAGGGTTACCACTTGGTCCCAAGAGAGCTGCTGCACCCCAGCTCCAGGGACAGTGTTCCAGCCAAGAGGGAGGAAGAAGTAAGAAGGGTTTGAAACCCTCTGTGGAAACACAACCCAGCAACTTCACCTACAAACCACTGGCTCAGACTTAGTCCCTATGCCTCTCCCATCAACACAGGGGGTGGGCACATTGCAGTTCTCTCCCTCCCTCCCAAATTGGGTTTGATACTAGGAAGAAGCAGGAAAGTCATACTGCACAAGTGACCAGCTGTCTCTACCATGGAACCTGAATTCAAACTGATGTAATGTAGTCAAATTTCACCAGCTGAGGACTGTAAGGCCCTGGGAGCTATAATCACTCTCTTGAGACCTAAATATGTCTTTGGAGACCCAAGGCCACAGGTAGACCCTGTTTGTCCCCAAAACCTCTAGGAGAATGCATTCACAGCCTATTAAGTCTAACCTCAGAGAATACAGATTCCAGCAGGTGATAAGAAATAAATACACCTGAAAATCCAAATGCAGCACAGAGAAGGCACAACAAACGGATGGATCTTCTCAGCAACGCCCCCAATAAAATGCTCTGAAAAAATGTAAATCATACCCCTCACTTCCTGAGAGCACTGACCCTGGAAACCAGAATATTGTATTGTTTGAGAATGGATTTGAGACACGAATTTCAGAGGTGCCAAAAAAGGTGGTGTGGCTGTGGTATCTTTCTGTTCATGCTTTCACTGGGCTTGCTGTAAAAATGTTAGTTAATTGCCAGAGTGACCAGTTAATTAATGCACACCTTCCTCTCCTCACATATTATCACGTTAATTTGTCTGAGTTCTGCTGCTAAATCCATTATGATGTAAAAGATACAAAGCAGGTGTATACATGGAAATACTGATCATACACACCCACACCCAGGAATGATTCCAACAGCTAAACACACAGAGAGACTTGGAGGGTGGGAACCAGGGCTGGAGCTGGTCTTCATTGTTCCATCCAACACAGGGTCCGCCTTCCTGCTAACCTAGTCCTCTGGTTTCTGCCCAGCAACTGATGAGACACATCACTCTCAGCCAATCAGAAAACAAGTGCTTTCAAAGAGGAAATTCGCACTCTATCCTGTTGTGAGTAAGCTGCTTCCTTTTCTTTCCTTTTTCTTCCTGATGGGAGACTCAGCTGTAATGGAGAACCACTGAGTGCCTTTGCTCTGTGAACTTCAGCTGGGAGAGCCAAGGGTAAGTGCAGGGTGTTGGTAAAATCCAGGGCCCCGGGCACCATTAGGAGAGAGGCAGAGAAGCCCGGTGACTCTGCAGGGCGTTCCTCACCCACAGCAGTGTGGTACTGTGAGTGTGCAGGTGACCACCCAGGCGGGAGCATGGATGGAGACAGGGCAAGTTAAGCCCTGAATTCAGAAATCAGTGGGAGGGAGAGAACTGGAGTGAGGGAGCTTGGCAACTGCCTGTTCCTAGGGTCTTACTGTGGTCAGAGAGGAGCAAAGGCCTCTTACAGCCTCTCCCCTCCTCTCTGGGACTGTGTTCATGAGATTCTAAAAGAGAAGTGTGTGTTTTTCAGATGTATATGTAAAGATATTCATTACAGAATCATTTGTGATATAGAAGAATCTGAATCAACTTATACACAGAGCAATTGGAGAGTAGACAATACAGAGGGATGTCTGTACCTCATCTTTAGGGAAATGCCTGCTCAGGTCCTCTGCCAATTTTTAAAATCAGATTCTTGGGTGTTTTTGTTGTTTTGTTGTATGAATTGTCCATACATTGTTATATTAACCCCTTATTGGATGTATTATGGGCAAATGTCTTCTTCCATTCAGTAGGTTGTCTTTTTGTTTTGTTTTAAGTGTTGTTGTTTTTTGCTGTGCTAAAACTTTTTAGTTTTTTATGATCCCATTTGTTTTTTGTTTTGTTTGTTTTTCTTTTCTTGCCCTTGCCTGAGGACACACATCCAAAAAGACGTTACTAATAGCGATGTAAGAGTGTGCACTGCCTATGTTCCCTTCTAGTTTTATGGTTTTGGGTCTTACATTAAATCTTAAATCCATTTTGTGTTTATTCTTGTATATGGTGTAAGAAAGTGATCCAGTTACATTCTCTTTTTAAAAATTTTTTTTGTTTATTGATTTTAGAAGGAGAGGAAGGGAGAGGGAGAGAGAGATAGAAATATCGATGAGAGAGGACATTGATTGGCCGCCTCTTGCATGCCCTCCACTGGGGATCGGGCCCACATCCTAGGTATGTGTCCTGACCAGGAATCAAACTGGCCACCTCCTGGTGCATGGGTCGATGCTCAACCACTGAGCCACACTGGCTGGTCAAGTTACATTCTTTTGCGTGCACCTGTCCAGTTTTCTCAGCACCGTTTTGAGGAGACTGTCTTTATCCCATTGCATATTCTTGCCTCCTTTGTCATAGATGAATTGACCCTATAAGTGAGGGTTTGTTTCTTGGCTCTGTATTCTAACTGAACTGTACATCTGCTTCTATGTCAGTACCATGCTGTTTTTATTAGTGTACCTTGTAGTATAGTTTGATATAGGGAGCGTGATGCCTCAAAATTTGTCCATTCTCAAGATTTCTTTGGCTGTTTGGGGTCCCATATAAATTTTAGGATTAGTTGTTTTACTTCTGAGAAGAGGGCCATTGGTATTTTAATAGGGACCTCATTGAATCTGTATATTGCTTTAGACAGTAAGGATATTTTAACAATATTAGTCCTTCCAACCTATGAGCACAGTATATCCTTCCATTCATTTGTATCTTCTTCCATTTCTTTCTTCAGTGTCTTATAGATTTCAGAATTCAGGTCTTTCACCTCTTTGGTTAAATTTAATCCTAGATATTTTATGCTTTTTGATGAAATTTTGTTTTGTTTTGGTCATCTTCACCCGTTAATATTTTTCCACAGATTTTTAGCTAGAGTGGAAGGGAGGAAGGGAAAGAGAAAGACACACCACTTGCCTGCCTCCAGCACATGCCCTGTCCAGGCCGAAATCGAACATGCATCCCAGGTACGTGCCCTTGACTGCAAAGTGAACCCTCAACCCTTCAGTTCCAGGGGCGACGCTCTAAGAACTAAGCCAAATGGGTCAAGGCTTGATGAACTTGTAAAGAGGATTTTAAAAATTCCTCCTACTGATTACTTATTTTTGCTTTATAGAAATGCAACAGGCTTCTGATTTTCTATCCTGCAACGTTACTGAATTCATTGGTTAGTTCTGAGAATTTTTATGGTGGAGTCCTCAGGCTTTTCTATATATTGCATCATGTCCTCTGCACATAGTGAGAGTTTTACTTCTTCTTCTCTGACTTATATGTTTTTAATTTCTTTGTGTGGTCTGGTCGCTGTGGCTAGGGCTTCCAGTTCTATGTGGAATAGAAGTGGTGACAGTGGGCATCCTTGGTTATTGCTGACAGTAGAGGAAAAGCGTTCAGCTGTTCACCATTGAGTGTTATGTCAGCTGTAGCTTAGGAATCTACATCTTAACAAAGAGTTTTGTTTTTATTGGGAGAGTCAACACTTCTTGGTCCATGCTCAGGAAAGGGAGTTTTTGTTTATAATTATAACAAAGTTGGATCCAATTTGGGTATACAAATTGTATCTCTATGTTGCTATGGTAGATTTACTATGATGAACACCATTAAACATCAACCTTTGTGTTAGTGCCTGATTCTTTTCTTGAAGAGTAATTCCAGCAACTGGAATTTGTGGGTCAAAGGATAAAACATTTTTAATGCATCTGGTATATATCCTGAAATATTTGCATTCATATGAAGCAAAGTATATGATTACCATTATAAATTATTTAAGTTGTTTTCATTTTAAAATCGTCTATAATCAGGAATGAAAAATAATAAATATCCTCCTACATAAGTGGAACTATATTCCCTACTCAGAAAACTTCTAAAATCCCAAACATTCAGATAATTTAAAAGGACACAGTGTGAAGGACGTCATCTCCGCTCTGAGTGAGGTGGGAGCCCTGCAGGTTGAGTAGAGGAGTGAAGGGATCTGAGATGGGAGAGTCCTGGCTGTGGTGTTGAGCAGAGACGGAAGGGGCACCAGTGGACTTGGGGAATCAGAGAGGAGGGTCCTGCGTTGATCAGATGTGATGAGGAGGCGTGGACCTGGCTGTCGCAGGCAAGTGTGGGAAGGCGGAAGGCTCTGAGCACATTTGGACAGTAGGGCCAAGGATTTCCTGATGGCTGGGGTGAAGGTGTGTACACTTAACATTACATAGTTTATAGGTGATTCTCCATGTTGATATTAAATGTTAAGAGATGCCCAAGCAGATATTCAGAGGAGGCTCCTGGGTCACCAGTGATTGTGATTGCACCCTGAGTTGGCCCTGGGGAGGCCGAGGTCTCCACGTGGAATGTCCACCTTCTTCCAGGTTGTCATTTCTAACAAACTCCTTCTGATGTCTCTCTATCTGCACAACAGGTAACAATGGTGAGGTCCTTGGCCATCCATCTGCTTGACCTTTCTGTCTGCCTCACCTTGGTCCAGCTGCTCACCCCCTGCTCAGGTAGGAAACAGTTCTGTTTTTGTGTATGTGAAGCAGTTACTAGAGTGCCCAAGGAAACTTGGACTCCTCCCCACCCCAAGAAGGCCCACCCAGCCTGTACTTCTGTTAGGGTACAGTGCCTGTCTCGGTGTGTCTTATCTCCTCTCCCAGCTGGGTCACCCCCATGCCCTGTGGCCCCAGCTCCCTCTGATGGAGCACCCCTTCTGTTGACCAGCTCAGTTTGACGTGGTTGGACCCCCTGAGCCCATCCTGGCCATGGTGGGTGAAGACGCTGAGCTGCCCTGTCACTTGTCCCCGAAGATGAGCGCTGAGAGCATGGAGCTGAAGTGGGTGCGATCCAGCCTGAGGCAGGTAGTGCACGCGTATGCACACGGGAAGGAAGAAACAGAGATAGCAGAGTATCGAGGGAGAACTTCGATTTTAAGAGAGAACATCACTGAGGGGAAGGCTGCTCTCCGGATTCACAACATCAGAGCCTCTGACGGCGGAATGTACCTGTGTTATTTCCAAGTCGGCGATTTCTATGAAAAAGCCCTGGTGGAGCTGAAGGTTGCAGGTGAGCCTCAGGTTTGTTGTGAGCTGCTTACACCTGAGGGCTGGGGACAGAGGCTCCAAGACCACCTCAGACACCTCGGCTACTCACCACAATGGCCTCCTGGGTTACATTCTCCTTCTCCAATGACCTTGGCCGACACAGCTTTCCTCCAGGAAGAGCTCCTCCTGTGTGTAGTGACGAGTCCCTCACGCAGCCACCAGGGCCTAAGCAGGGAAGAGGGTGTCAGGGACAGGAAGGAGGAGAAAACCACCTCTCAGTGGGTGGCACACAGCTGACTGGTTCCACCTCTGCTCTAGACAGTATCCGTGGGCCCTCCAGGTAAACACTGTTGTGGTCCAGGGAGGATTACCTGCAGGGACATCCCCTGTGCTGCTCATGTCCTTTAAGCAAAGGCCCCAGGAGCACCCCTGTAGTTGAACAAGTTGAGTTTAGTACTTGTTGCATGAGGGAGAATGCACACATGTGGAAACCACGGGGTGTTCCCGTGAGAAGGTGTGGGAGATGGTGAGACATTGGGGCTGATAGGGGAGTAGGGCAGGGTTATGAAGTAGGGTGTTGCTCCAGATGGATGCTGTCAGATTGGTGCCGGGGTGTAATACTTCACTCACAGCCAGGACAGGGCTGGTCTGGTCACTGCTGTGGTCTGGACACTGTTCATGTTTTTCTCTGAGATCAAACCTGACTGTTGACTGGTCTCGATTCTGTCCTGACCCATCACAGTGACAATGCACCCTTGTCTGGTGCTGCTGTTCCATGAAATCGCTCATGTCCAGAGGTCAGGGCTGCATTTCTCTTTCTCCAGGCACAGCCCTGCCCTGTGGCTTCTGCTGGGTAGCTCAGTGGGGAGCCTAGCAGAGGATGGAAGGGGGTGGGTCCTGCCTGGCTTTGTTCCTGCAGGTCCTCCTCAGCTAGTTACAGTCCCTTCCTGGAGACCACAGCTGCTCTTGAGAAAGCCCTCCCTACAGGACTCTGTTCTTTCAGGTCGTCAAAAGGCTTCCTCCCTCTCCTATTGGTTTAGGTAGGGTAGGTAATATTCCTGGCCCTGGGTCAGCTCTCTCCCATGGAAAAGTTTTCCCCTCTCCAAGCCCATGATATGAAAATTTCCCTAGTCAAGATGCTGGAGGAAGAGGCTGTCGACTCTAGCATGAATTACATCAAGAGTTTACCAAGTAGAGTTTCATACAACGAACAGCTTGCATGGGGCAACACAGTGTGTGTATCCTGAAACATGGCTCCTCCTCTTACACAGACAGGGCAGGATGGAGAGGGGTGCAGGGGCACGACCCACCCCAGACAAGGGGTAATGACTCACACACTTGCCCATTGTGAGGTGAGGGCCTGGTCCAGGATCCAGCAACGCTGGGGCATGGGGGAGGGCCCAGCAGGCTCCAGGAGATTCACAGGAAGCTATCTCTGTTCTGGCCCAGATCTAGCTGGATGCAGCAAGAGGTTGCAGCAATGGGCAGGCAGGGGTCCCTTCATGGGACAGTCTCTCGTCACAGCACACTTTGGGAACAGCCCCTGAGTGAAAGCCTGCCTGACTTCTCTAGTGTGTGTGCCTTGCATTCCTGCTGAGACCCTCACCAGTACAGAGGGCTCCCCTTAATCCAGGCTCACTTTCCTTTCCCAGCTCTGGGCTCTGATCTTCACATTGAAATGAAGGGTTATGAGGATGGAGGGATCCGTCTGGAGTGCACATCTGCCGGCTGGCATCCACAGCCCCAAGTGGAGTGGAGAGATGCCAGGGGAGAGAGCTTGCCCACTGCGGCAGTGTCTGTGGATGCAGATGGCAGGGGCCTGTATGCAGCCACGTCCTCTGTGATCCTGAAACGGGGCTCTGGGAAGGGGCTCCTCTGTGCCATCAGAAACCCCCTGCTCAGCCTGGAGAAGACAGCCGGGGTTTCCATCGCAGGTGAGTGCCCTGCCCTGCACGTGCTCAGCTGTGCCCCTGGGAGAAGGAGGCCCCGACTGTGTGCTGCTGACTGAAGTCTTTGCAGTGAACATGAGGCACAGAGCAGGGTCCTGGGTGCTCCTTTGCCCCATGAAGCTGTTATGTCACCAACATCTTCTGAGCATTTCCTGCATGCCACAAACTCTGACAGACAATGGGCATTGCGGACCAATAGTAAATATCAGCAAACATATGACAAAGTGGGAGAAAATATATATGTAACCATATCTTGAAGAAAGAGCTAATCTTCTTAAATATAAAAAACTCAGTAGAAAAATGAGCAAAGAATATGAATGATCAGTTCACAGAACAGCAACAATCTCAAAAAGGTTGTCCAATCTCACTAAATAGGGAAACGTTTCCACCTGTGTGATTGGCAACAAACCAAAAAGCCATGTGTTTGTTAACACATTCTGAAGGCAGGGTTGTGGGGAGATAGTCGGTTTCTTGCTATAATTTGTTATATTTTTGGTATAAATTTGCACAACATTAAAAAATATTTTTTAAATCCTCACCTGAGGACATTCTTAGAGAGAGGAAAGAAGAGAGAGAACAGCATCTATCTGAAGGTGATCTGTTACTCTCCATATGCTCCCCAGTCACCAGCAACCCAGGTAGGTGCTCTGACCAGGCATTGAACTGGCAACCTGCCAGTGCACTGGGTCCTGACCCTCAGCATCTGAGCCACTCTGGCCGCACTGGCACAGCTCTTATTGAGAGCAGTAGAGCAATCCTTCTCCAAAGCTCTTATTTATTGATCTGAATCCCAGTTGTGGAATTTATCTGACAGATCATGTAGTGTTTGCCTGAAATGACCCATGTACAAGCTTATTTCTTATAGCATCAATTATAATAACAGAAAGCTGGAGAATGTGCAAATCCCCTCCAGTGGGGAGCTGGGTGCAGGGGAGGGCTGCACTGTGACAGGAAACACAGACATGCTCTCTAGACCGAGGGGGAAAGGTCTCCAAGACCCATGAACAGAGAAAAAAAGGTGTAGTTCAGCTTGTATAGATGCCATCTTTGGTGTAAAAAAGAAAAAATAAGAATATATTTATGTTTTTAAATTTGAATAAACACGTGCATGGCACTCTCTGTGTGTCAGGCACTTTATAAACATTAATCCTTTTGCGATTAGGACACCTGGAACAGAATGGTTAAGTCATTAGTGCAAGGTCACAGAGCTAGTGAGGCAGAAGAACGAGAATTTGAACCCAGGCCCTCCATTCCGGAATTTCACATTCTTAGTCACCTCATTAAGCAGACTACAGAGAAGCTAATAAATGGAGGAGGGATGGGGGAGTGGAGAGGAGACTCCAATGACTTTGTGTATATCTTTTGATATTCGTATTATTCTCATGTGAGAGGCAGACGTTTCATGAAAATAGTATTTATTGTGTGACAGTAAGAGTTCTGGGACACTTTGGGGAGAGAATGATCACTTTCCATCCCGAGACACCCCCATGACTCCGCCTGAGAGCGGCTGAGGCTGACCCTCCGCAGGCCCCTTCTTCTCCAGCGCGCAGCCTTGGGTGACGGCTTTCTGGGTGACCCTGCTAGCTCTCCTGGGGCTCCTGGCGGTGGCTGGGTGCTTTGTGCTGGGACAGCAGAGAAAACACAAGGCCCTATGCGAGGAGAAGGAGAGGCAGCGAGCAGAGACAGATGCTGGGAAGGTGGAGGAGCAGCGAGCGAGAAGCGCCACAGGTGAGGCTTGGCTGTAAGTGACCAAGACCTCCCTACCCATCCCCGCACCCACCCTGTGGGTCCTCCCTGGAACCCCATAACAGGACTTTTTTTTTTTTCCTGCTTATTTCCAGAGAAGCTACAGGATGAACTGAGTAAGTCCCGATCCCCGGTCGCGCGCGTTCTGGGGTCCCTGAGTTACGCGCGTCACTGACTTCTCACCTTGTTCCTTGCAGAGTGGAGGAAGATCCAGTACCTGGCGCGTGAGTACCCGGAGCAGCATCTCAGACTCTCTGTCCTCATATTTCCAGCCCTTTCCTCATCCCTAACCGCTCAGGGGAATAAACATGGACACTGATCTGGGAAAGCCTGGGCAGTGGTCTTTCTCCAAGGAGAAAGGGGCTGCAGTCCCTGCCACCAGAGGGCGCGCGCACCTGGCTCTCCAGGGAACCTAGGAAAGGAGCTCAGAAGCAGGACTCAGCATGTGAGGAGGGCCTTTCCTTCCTGGGTGCTGTAGAAAATCTATACCCTACTGAGAGGAAACCAGAAAGAGAGGGAACAGTGTCTCTTAAACACAGGAGCTGTCACAGATTTATCCTAGCTGCTGAAAAACACAGTATCCGAAACTTTCTCATTAAGTTGCCCAGTTTTTTTCAGAAGTAGGGAGGAAATAATGCAGATGAGACAGGTGGACTCCAGCACAGGTACACATACCCGTATGCACACTGCGCCCAGGTACAGGCAGGTACAGGAGTAAGAGTCACCTCCTATCCAAGAGGGATGTACTGCAAGAGCCCAGGGGATGCCTGAAACCGCGGATAGCACCACACCCTGTATGCACTAGATGTTTCCTTTTCACTTAAAGAAGGCTCGTCGTTGGCAAACCTGAATTGCCAGCATCACGACTCTTGCTCTTTGGGGTCATTATTAAGTAAAACAAGGGTGACTTGATCACAAGCCTGGTGATATTGGGAGAGTAAATCTGATCACAGAGACAGCTCCCAAATGATGAAGGGGGGAGGCGTACAGGGTGGACCTGCTGGACAGAAGGATGATTCACAAGGTCAGAGGGATAGCAGGAGATTTCATCTCCCTACTTAGAATGATGTGCCATTTAAAACTTATAAATTGTTTATATCTGCATTTTGCATTTAGTATTTTCCAACCACAGTTGAAGGAAGGTAACTGAAATGTCAGAAAGGGAAACCAAGGATAAGTGGTGACTGCTGTATAGACACAATACAAACAGATCTGGGGGTGACAGCTGGGAGGACTCATACACGGTGCCTGCGGGATCATCACAGGTAGTTGATTTTAGAGAGGAGGGGGGAGCAGAGAATTGAACAGGCAGAGGGAGAGGGAGGAAGGGTGGGTGCTCAAAGAGGAAGATTAGATGGGTGCACAAGGAAGAGAGAGGAGATGACTCAGCAATGCCAGTTCAGGTGACTCTCTGCCTGTCTTCCCTTGCAGGAGGGGGGAAGAATGAGGCCTATGCTGGTGAGTGACTGTGATGCCCTGTTGTTTCCTGGTCCCTGGGTACAAAGCATTTAAGCCCTGTCAGTGCTGGTGAGGAACAGTCCGATACAGCTCAGAGGCTCCTTTTCTGTGGAGTACAACCCCGCCTTTCTGGACACCCAGAGAGGACCTTCTAGATGCAGCGTCCCCTCACCCTGCTGACACACACGCCCACCTATAACTGGGCCAAGCCTGGCCATGTTGCCCACAGCCCCAAGGTGATGGAGGGAGCCTAACATTTGGAGAGGTTTTATGCCTGATCCAAAGAGCTATACATGAAGAAAACTGGATATTGGAAGAGAAGAGGCTTAGTGAGAAGAATGGGGAGGGGGCAGAACAGATATAATGACATTTCCTTTTCTGTGTCTACCTCCTTTCAGAGTGGAAGATGGCCCTCTTCCAACCTGGTGAGTGAACCACTTTAAGTTCCCTGGGAAAGCAACCGAGGGACCCTGCTCCCTTTTACTTCTCCAACTCTTCACTGGGAGAGTACTGAGTGGGTGACATGAGGTCCCAATCTCAAAGGTGGGCCCATCTGCTGCAGAGTCCAGAGAACCAGGGACAGCTGCTGTCCTGGGCTTCCACCAGGCTTTGTGGGAAGGGGGAGGCAGAAGGGGTGGAGATGGGGGAGGGTTCCAAGGAATGAGGATGTGACCTGACCAAGCTTCTGCCCCCTCTTGCCCTGTATGTCTTCAAGTTATGCAATGTTTCTGAGCTTTAGTCTCCCGCTTTAGAGGATGGTGGTAATTCCTACTGTGTGAAGATTGTGATAAAGGCTAAATGAGGTAATGAATGGTTATTGTTGAAAGCACCAAGATCTGTTCAAAATGGTAATGACTGTGGTGAGGAGACGGTATCCTAGAATATAACAAACTATGTTATAGGGATATGTACTGCAGGGCTGTAGGGTCAGAGCTGACAGACAACCCGGCAATATACTAATAGGTTATTCACCTCCAGCAGACCTGTTACAGCACTTTTCTATAGTATAACTCGGGTACTAATGATTGACAGGACAAAGAGACATGAATGTGGCAGCACCAGGCCACCCTTCCTGGTGTCTTGTGATGGATGATTCTTTATCATCAATGCTGTCAAGTTTGGGGTTCAGCTGGGTTGTCATGTCATTCTAGCTGTTACTATCAAAAATGTTTATGGCTGTATTTTAGGAACACATATAATCACTGTCTACAAGGCTTTGGTGTGCTTGCTAAGGACAGTGAGGTTGGTCAAAGGTCACAGCATGAAATGGTGAAAGAAATCCCTGACCCAGAGCTGCAGTTGGTTTTGTTCACAACCACATCTACTCAGAGATTAGAGAGAGTTTAGATAAGGAACTACTTCCAGAGGAAGGGGTGGTGTTCAGGGAAACCCACAAGATGAATGGTGCCCCAGGCTCACAACTGTGGGAGCCGTCCCCACCCCTAGGCCCAAGGCAGAGGTACAGGGAGCCTTCACTGGAGCCCAGAGGAGCTGGGGCTCAGGGAGAGGCTGCCTGGGAGGAGTTGTGCTCTGTTAGAGCATCTTCACTGGAGGAAGTGGGGAATCAGGCTGTGTCTCCCTTTCATGTCTCCTTCCAGTCTTCAGCTAGTACCTGAGCTTGGGCAAACCCAACAGGTAACCAGAGGCAAGGGGCCCAGTGATGTGGTCTATAGAAGACTGGTTCCTAGGACCAGACAGGGTGGGGACAGGTGTGGAGTAGGCTGGAGATCACATAGAGCCCCCAGCATGGCCCCAAGCACAGCAGAGACATGATCTCTTATCACACCAGGCACTTCCTCCATGCCCAGCCTTGGGCTAAATATACCAACATTTTGTCTTATTCTACTGTAGACATTAGTGTCTTTACCCCCATGTTACAGTTATGGAATTGAGATTCAAGATATTACTTAGTGGACCTGTGTGGGTGTAAAAAGAGACTGTGCAGAAAAGGGAGTCATCCAGCTCAGGAGGGTGGAGCAAGGGCTGGAGTTTGAATCCCTGTGACTGCAACTCAGGTGCCATGGACATTCTGGGGAGGGAAACAGGAATAACAGAAGGAAGCCACCAGCTGGAGAGAGCAGGTTAGGCAGACCCCAACCTCCTTCACCATCTCCTTCCTCACTGAACACAAGACCTCTGTGGTTTCCCCTGGGATTGCTGAGGCTCACATCCAGGGCAGGATGGTGACCCCAGGACCTGGGCTCAGCCTTGAAGACTAAGGTTTGAAGATGTAGGAACCATGGTTGACTCTACACCCTACCTTACTCTCTGCAGCGGATGTGATTCTGGACCCGGAAACTGCGAACCCCATCCTCCGTGTTTCTGAGGACCGGAGGAGCCTGCAGCGGGCTGACGCCCGGCAGAGCCTTCCAGACAACCCAGAGAGATTTGACTGGCATTACTGTGTGCTGGGCTGTGAGAACTTCACGTCAGGGAGACATTTCTGGGAGGTGGACGTGGGGGACAGGAAAGAGTGGCATATTGGGGTGTGTAGGGAGAATGTGGAGAGAAAATGTTGGGTTAAAATGACACCCGAGAATGGTTTCTGGACAATGGGTCTGTCAGATGGGAATGCATACCGAGCTCTAACAGAGCCCCGGACCAAACTGACAATTGTCAACCCTCCTGAAAGAGTGGGTGTTTTCCTGGACTATGAGACGGGGGAGGTCTCATTCTACAATGCCATCGATGGATCGCACATCTACACCTTCCCACACACCTCCTTCTCTGGGCCTCTGTGGCCTGTTTTCAGGATTTTGACATTGGAGCCCACTGCCTTGACCATCTGCCCAGCACAAAAAGGAGTGGGGAGTTCCCTTGTGAATGTCCCAGTGTCTGACCCTTCCCTGGAGACCCCAGTGGCCCCTGTCTCAGTTGATGTGAATGGGGACCCTCAGCCTGAAGTATCATCTTTGCTCCTCCCTGACCAGCCTGGAGCTGAGGGCCTCCTTTACAGAAAAATGTCACAGTAATAAAATACTTTTTAAAAACACATGTCTGAAGCCCTTTACTAATATTTATTTTATTTTTCTTTGTGACAGATACAGACACCGGGGGACAATAAAAGTATTAACATTCCAAATCGACTCAGCTGGTAAATAACGATATAGATAACATTTATAGATAATATAAATGTTCTAGGTGTTCGCCAAATGGTTGCAGTGAATTTCACTCACTAATCCTCACAATAGCCCTGTGAGGTGGCCTCATTTGGAAAGTGTGGAAACTGAGGCAGGGCCAAGTGAAGAGACATGTAATTCATACAGAAAGTAGTGCTGCTGGGAGATGTTTGGCCTCTGCCCCTCCCTCTATCTCCAGTCTGCATTTTGCAGCCCACTGTTCCTGCTGGACAGGATCCTGTGCAGCCCAGAGGTTCCCTCCCCAGGGCACCAAGGGTGAGGGTCAATGTAGGTGACGATGAAGCCACACCACACTTGGTTCCTTAAAGGTCGACTGTCAGAGCCATGGTCCACTGCTTCACTGAGTGGCTGTGCAGGACGACTTTGCCCAGAGGTTATATTCACAGTGACCACATCACTTGGGGCTGAGAAGGAATAGATGCCAACTTCTTAAACAGATGTGACCTCTGATCACAGATCTGAAACAACCTTCCTACTTCTTCCCTAAAGGTCATCTATAAAACACAAATTTGGAGGTAGGGAGCTAGATGAACTTTAGTGGAATTTTTATCACATGGTAGTACCCTCTCCAGGAAAAGGAACATTCCATAACTGGTCAATTGATGATGTCACCTGAGGCTCCTTTCAACTGTTGGATCCTGGGAAAAGCCCCTCTTCATCATCATGTTTAGAATGCTTTAGAATTAGACATTAAGACATATTAATCTGTCCCCAGGCCTGTGCTCCAAGGCCCTCATTCAAATGAAGGGTCACAAGGATGGGGATATCCATCTGGAGCGCACATCCGTAGGGTGGTACCCAGAGCCCCATGCAGTGTGGACGGACCCTTAGGGGAGATCATGCCCCCCCTGGAGGAGGCTTACACTGAGGACACGGACGGCCTCTTCAGGGTCACCATGGCTGTAATCATCAGGGACAGCTCTGTGAGGAACGTGTCCTGCTCCATCACCAACACCCTGCTCGGCCAGGAGAAGGACTCTGTGATCTTCATTCCAGGTTAGTTCACCGCCCTTCAGGGTCCAGCCATGGAGCCAGGATCCACAGCACACACATGGGAGCCTGAACAGGGCTGGGGGAGGGGTTGGGGTGGGAGGGTCCTGGGCCTGAAGAGCACAAGGTTCAGCTGAGCTGAGGCCTCTCCCCTCATCACAGGTGCAACATCAAATAGTTTCAACACACCTGAGTAGGAGCCTCTCCTCTGAGGGTAAATCTGGTATTTCCCCCTAGTATGGGTCTGATCCTGCAGCAATGTGTGAACATTTAGAACAACCATAGCACATGCACAGTGGTTGGGCAGGAAGCTGTGCACACCTGGTGGAGCTGTGAGCTGAAGCCCTCCCTCCTGCACATGAGATGTTAGAAGGGCAGAGCTGGAGAGTCTCTGTTACAGACATTCACAACTTCATTCAACAAATGCTTAGCAAAGACCACATATGTTCCAGGCCCTGTTCTAGAAACCAAATATATATCCGTGAGCAAAAATACATAAAGATCCCCATCCTCATGGGAGCCACATTCAAGAGCAGCAGAGAGTAATCAATAAAACAATTAATTAAAACAGGGAGTAAAATGATTAGTTAAACTTTTATAGTAGGTAGAAATAAATTCTGTAGGAACATTAAAGAAGGGAGACAGTAAAAAGGGCTAGGGGCAGTGGGAGTGGTAATTATAAATAGGATGGTAAGGAAAGACTTCAGTGAAAAGATGGCAGTTGGGCAAGTGAGGAATGAACAAACCAGGTAGCAGGAACAGCACAGGCAAAGGTCCCAAGGCAGGAGCACGTCTGGCAGTTTCAAGGAACCCCAAGAGGCCACTGCAGATGGAATGGATTTAGTGCACCAAAAGCAGAGATGAATTCACATCTGGAATGTGTCCAGACCACAGGGGCAATGTAGGTCACCAATAGACTTTGGCGTTTTAGTCTCAGTGAGATAGGAAACATCACAGGGTTTTGAGCAGAGAAATAACATGATCTCAGGGAGGCAGCTGTGCTGAAGACAGACTGCACAGGATGTGAGCAGAAGCAGGGAGGAGGACAATGCAGTGACCTGGCACGAGTGATGGTGGCCGTGCCAGGATGGTGGTGGTGACTGGCTGTCAATCATCTGGTCCTTCCCACGGTGACCTCAAGTGCTTATGCTTTTCTGTCTCCTGGATCCTGTCTAATGACAAACTCACACACTTCACTAATGAGTTTGACCTCCTTGCTCAAGGGAAAGCCATCCAAAGATTGGGGTGAGGGGCGCAGGGCCTCAGCAGTTGGGGAGCCTCTTCCTAAGGGATTCTGGGCAAGAGCAAATGTTACAGAGGTAGAAATGGGCATGACTGACAAAGGGGTCTGGGTTTCCCCGTCCAGCACCAGGTCTTCTTTTCCAGGGGAGGAGGAGATGGGGATATGTTTGTTTTTCTTGACCGTGGGGTGTTTCCAGTACATGCAGGCTGAGGCAAATGTGTATTCGTGACATGGGCCACTAGGGTGGCTTCCATTCCCTGGGTCTTTATATAAAAAATAACTTCATCAGCCCCGCGGTGGCCAGCACTGTGGGTTTCTGAGAGAGAAGTGGACGTAACCGGTGACTGAGTGAGCTCCTCAGATGTGCATCCCAGGGGTGCTCTCACCCCGTCCCTTGTCTCACTGACTGGGACTTTCCTGGCCTCCTTCCAGAACCCTATATCCCCAGTATGTCTCCCTGTCTCTGTGCGGTGGCCCTGGCTGTCATCCTGCCTGCTCTGCTCCTCCTCGTCCTCACCAGCATCTGCCTCATCACGAAACTCCACAGGGGAATAGGAACTCTGTCAGTGGAAAAAGATTTTAAAAATTAAGAGAAAGAAAATGCATTTAAGGAACTGGGGAAAGAACATGGGGAAAAATAGAGAAAGAACATTTAATAAAAGGTAAAAGATTAAGAGGGCAGTTCACTGTCATTCCAAGGACACAGCTCAGACAGCTGGAGCCTGGGGGACAGAGAGCAAAGGGACAGCAGGCAGGGCTCGAAGCTCTGCATCCCAGTCACTAACCCTCCTACTCACTTTTGCCCTTCTCAAATGTTGCACCTACAGAGAGCATTATACTATTTGAGAAAAAGGAAACCTAAATACATACTGATAAAATCCAGCTATCTGGTCCTTAGTCATTTCTGGAACCTGGACAATTCCATAGATGTGATGGAGGGGACAGTGGCTTGACAGAAACGGCCAGTCCTGTGTTTAATATAGACTACAATCCTTAGTTCTTCTGTGAGGAACTTCAGTGGTTTCTGTTCATTTTTAAGAGCAACTTCAAGAGGAACTGCGTATTTTTTTTCATTCTTCAAACTACTCTGTGCAAAAATATGTATTTTGTTGGTGACTGTTATCTCATGAAGCTCACTCTCTGTCCCCTTACAGGATGGAGAAGAGGCCTCTTACAGGCTGCTGAGCTCCTCTGACAGTCCCTCACATCACGAGCTTCCTCCCCCTAAGCCAGCTAAAGGGACTCCTGAACTAAGAGGAATATGGGCCATTGTGGATGGGGAGAGGGGCTGGGGTCAGTTCCCTAGCAGCATCCCACCTGTTGTATGATCCCAGCTCTTCTGGCAGGGAATTCCCTGGGTTCTCAATCACCTTTTTCCCTCTTTCACATCCTCTTTTATTTTCCAATTTTTATTAATTTATTTTTGTTACAGATGTTTCTCCTCCCCCCACCAGGGTCCCTCTTCCCCATCCCACCGTGACATCCCTCTAGCACTGTTGTCTATGTCCATTGGTTATACATACATGCATATAAGTTATTTGGTTTATCTCATGCTCCCCCCCCCACCCTCGTCCCCCTCCTCTGAGGTTTGTCAGTCTGAACCATACTCCTTTCTAAGTTTCTTGGTCTATTTCATTCCTCAGCCCAACTTGTTCATTATATTCCACAAATAAGTGAGATCATGTGGTATTTGTCCTTCTTTGAATGGCTTATTTCTTTATCATAATACTCTCAAGGTCCCTCCACGTTGTCTCAAAGGTTAAGAGATGTTTCTTTCTTACAGCTTCATAGTATTCCATTGTATATATGTACCATGGATTTTTATTCCACTCATCTATTGATGGAAACTTGGGCTGTTTCCAGATCTTAGCGACTGTAAACAGTGCTGCTATGAACATAGGGGTACATATATTCTTTCTGATTGGTATTTCAGGCTTCTTAGGATATATTCCTAGAAGTGGGATCACTGAGTCAAATGGCAATTCAATTTTTAATTTTTTGAGGAAACACCATACTGGTTTCCATAGTGGCTGCACCACTCTGCATTCCCACCAGCAGTGTACTCGAGTCCCCTTTTCTCCACAACCTGGCCAGCACTTGTTGTGTGATGATTTGTTGATGGCAGCCATTCTGGCAGGTGTGAGGTGATACCTCATAGTTGTTTTAATTTGCATCTCTCTGATGATTAGTGATGTTGAACATTTCTTCATATATCTCTTGGCCATTTGTATGTCCTTTTTGGAGAGATGTCTACTGAGGTCCTCTTCTCATTTTTTAATTGGGTTCTTTGTCTTCCTTTTGTTGAGTTGTATGAGCACTCTATATATTTTTGAAATTAATCCCTTATCTGATGTATCATTGGCAATTATGCTATCCCATATAGTGGATTCCCTTTCCATATTGATGGTTCTTTTGCTGCACAGAAGCTTTTTAGTTTGATGTTGTCCCATGTGTTCATTTTTTCTTTGTTTTTCTTGCATTAGGTAATGTATCAATGATAATTCTGCTGTGTATGATGTCTGAAATTTTGTTGCCTACATTTTCTTCTAGGATTTTTATGGATTCACAGGTCACATTTAAGTCTTTTATCCATTTTGAGTTTATTCTTGTGTATGGTGTGAGTTGATGGTCTAGTTTCATTTTGCATGTAGCTGTCCAATTTTCCCAACACCATTTATTAAAGAGGCTGGCTTTACTCCACTGTATGCTCTTGCCACCTCTGTCAAATATTAATTGAGCATAATGTCTTGAGTCAATTTCTGGGTTTTCTGTTCTGTTCCACTCGTCTATATGCCTGTTCTTGTGCCAGTACCAGGATGTTTTGATTATAGCAGCTTTGTAGTATATCCTGATATCCGGTATTGCGATCCCACCTACTTTATCCTTCATTTTCAAGATTGCTGTGGCTATTCGGGGTCTTTTTTTTTTTTTATTTCATTTGTTTTTGTAACAGATGTTTCTCCTTTTTCCCCTATTGACACCCTCCTCCCCATCCCCCCCGGCCCATCCCCAGCATTGTTGTCCATGTCCATCAGTTATGGGTACATGCATATAAGTTCTGTTGTCTCTTCCCTCCCCCCCTACCCCCTCTTCTGAGGGTTGTCAGTCTGTACCCTACATCCACATCTCTGGGACTACCCTGTTCCTCAGACTGTTATGGTTATTATATTCCACAAATAAGTGAGGTCATGTGATATTTGTCTTTCTCTGCTTGGCTTGTTTTGCTTAGGATAATACTCTCCACATCCCTCCATGTTGTTTCAAAGGACAAGAGATCTTTCTTTCTTATAGCTGAATAGTACTCCATTGTGTATATGTACCACAGCTTTTTTATCCATTTGTTTACTGATGGACACTTGGGCTGTTTCCAGATCTTAGCTATTGTAGATAGTGCTACTATGAACATAGGGGTACATATATCCTTTCTGGTTGGTGTTTCAGGTTTCTTAGGGTATATTCCTAGAAGTGGGATCACTGGGTCAAATGGCAGTTCAATTTTTAACTTTTTGAGGTAACACCATAGTGTTTTCCACAGTGGCTGCACCAGTCTGCATTCTTGGGGTCTTTTTTGGTTCCATATGAACTTCTGAAATATTTGTTCTAGTTCTGTGAAATATGTCATCGGTCTTTTGATGGGGATTGCATTGAATCTATAGATTGCTTTGGGTAATATGGACATTTTAATGATGTTAATTCTTCCAATCCATGAACAAGGTATGTGCTTTCACATTTTTATATCTTCCTCTATTCCTTTTTTCAATGTCATGTAGTTTTCTGCAAATAGGTCCTTTACTTCTTTGGTTAAGTTTATTCGTATATCTTAATTTTTTTTTTTTGCCACGATGGTAAATGGGATTGTTTTTTTTTTAGTTTCTCTTGCTGTGAGCTCATTATTGGTGTTTAAGAATGCCATTGATATCTGGATGTTAATTTTGTATCCTGCTACCTTGCCAAATTCGTTTATTAAATCTAGCAAATATTTGGGTCTTTAAGGTTTTCTATGTATAATATCATGTCATATGCGAATAATGACAGTTTTGCTTCCTCCTTTCCAATTTGGATCCCTTTTATTTTTTCCTCATGTCTGATTGCTGTGGCTAAGACTTCCAGTAAAATGTAAAATAACAGTGGTGATAGTGGGCATCCCTGTCTTGTTCCTTTTCTTAAGGGATATGATGTTAGTTTTTTTGTTGAGTATGATGTTGGCTGTAGGTTTTTCATATATGGCCTTTATTATGTCAAGATATGATCCCTCTACTCCCCCATTGCTGAGCATTTTTATCAGAAATGAGTTCTGGATTTTGTCTAATGTTTCTTCAGTGTCAATTGATATGATCATATGGTTTTTATCTTTCATTTTGTTTATGTGGTGTATCACATTTATTGATTTGTGAATACTGTACCAGCTTTGCATCCCTGGGAAGAATCCCACTTGGTCATGGTGAATAATTTTTTTAATGTATTGCTGGATCTGATTCGCTATTATTTTGTTCAGAATTTTGACATCTATGTTCATCAGGGATATTGGCCTGTAGTTTTCTTTCTTTGTAGTGTCTTTATCTGGTTTTGGAATTAGAATTATGCTGGCCTCATAAAACAAGTTTGGAAGTCTTCCTCCTTCTTGAATTTTTTAGAATAGTTTGAAGAAAATCGATGTTAGTTCTTCTTTGAATGTTCGGTAAAACTCCCCCATGAAGCCCTCCGGGCCTGAGCTTTTGTTTACTGGGAGTTTCTTGATTACATCTTCAATTTCCTTAGTTGTTATTGGTCTGTTCAAGTTTTCTATCTCTTCCTGGTTCAGTTTTGGGAGACTATGTGTTTCTAGAAATTTGTCCATTTTGCTTATGGTCTTGCCGCATCGCCAGAGGTCCACTGTATTCAGCAAGACAAATGCTGACAGTGAGCCTTCCTAGGAATAAGTCTTCCTAGCATCAGGGGACCCCATTATCCAACCAAAAGGTTGGTCATCAAAGCATCCTTTGGATTGATTTATGATCAAAAGGGGAATGTGTGGATAAAAAGGGGCAAATGGTAACCTGACAAGCTCAAGGAAGGCTTTCCTGCTGGCATTTCAAACTCAAAGACCTAAAGTAACCAAAAAGGATGGTCTGAAATTAAAAGTGTTTCATAAAAGCAGTCTATGTCAGGTAGTCATGTCCTAGGCCAGCATCACCTCTGACAAAGGTCAATCTTTACCTTCACTGAGTCTGTCTATTGTCTTTTTGCATCTACAATAACAAATCTTTGGAATGTCGGTTTGGCTCAGTGGTTAGAGTGTTGGCCTGTGGACCAGAGAGTCCTAAGTTTGGTTCCCGCTAAGGGCACTTACCTCGGTTGCAGTTTATCCCTGGCTTCAGTGGGGATCGTGTAGGTTGTGGCCACTCGATGTGTTTCTCTCACATCGATGTTTCTCTCTCTCTCTTCCTCCCTCTCCCCCTCCTGCTCTATCTGAAGATAAATGCAAAGAAAAGGTATGTGAAAGCTATTTTCTTCAAAGCACAGGCACCACTCAGAGGAGACCACACATCGCCGCACTGTTATTGAGTTCATTGTTGACTGTTAACTATCCTCACCCACCTATGTAAACGAAGTATGTGTGGGTCATTTTACATCCAATCCCACAGGTTTCCCTGCTTTGTTTTCTCCCGCCTCCCTAATCTATCGCCAATAGTTTTCATGTAACTCACACACATCTCCTCTTTTGATTGTAATGTATGAAACAAGGTGCAAAATGGCATTCTCTAGAGTCTTATCACAATGCATTGAGATTTTGCTTCCTAAAAATTATCGACAGTTTCGGCTCAAATAAACTCACAAAAGTTCTTCACAGGTTTGAATGTTTCTTACGTTGACACTTAACATTGGTCAATAGTTCATTTCTTCCACAGATTTCGAGTTTGGTGTTATAAAACAATTAAATGGACTTATTTCAATGTTAGATCATTCCTTTTGAATAAATTCGGAAAATAAATAATAGTGAAATATGGCCCCTCCTTAATTTCAAATGCATAAAAGAAGCTGCAAAACGGTTATTTTGGGGAGGATTTGAGATCTTGCTGCCCAGCATATGGCGTCAGTTTGGGTCAAATAAAGTCATACTTTTTTTTAAGGGGCTATCATCCCTGGTTGCAGCATTTGCAAAAAAGGGCTGCAGATTTACCTGGACATTAACATCAACTCAAATCGGCAACTGGAATTGAAAAGCCAGTGAAATACTTGAACTCGCAGAAGTTCCTCACTCATTTGTTTTCGTCGGTATTGAATGATAACTCCCATCACTGCTGCTGTGTCTGGTCGTGTACAATCAGCTGCTGCAAGTCTGGGTAACATTTAGCAACCAGCTCGCTGCTCAGTCTCAGTAACAAGCTCGGGGGCAGCCGGGGCTCCGGCCTGGAAGTGCCTCGTCTGCGGCCTCCGGCCTCCTTTCCCAGCGGCGCCCCAGCCGGCCGGGCACGCGGGCTCTCGCGTCACCTCCTTCCCGTCGGAGCCTCAGGCAAGAGCTAGTTCAGGACCCCTGACCCCTGGGCTGTTGGCTTTGACCTGGATCCCGGTTCTGACAGCCGGCTGGTCTTTGGGTCCCTGTGCGCGCCTCCACGGGGAGAAGAAGAAAGCCGAACTCGGAAGCCAACCCCGAGTGGGAACCAGGCCGGGGCGAGTTCGGGCCTGACTCCCACGGCGAGCACGGAGTCCACGGGCCTGAGCTCCTCTGCGCGCGATCGCGCCGCCGGCTTCCCGTCCCGACCCCACGGCGCCCGGCCCCGCGCTCAGTGAGCCGACCGGTTCCAGGCGCGGAATCGCCACGCGGAACAACCGACGGCGCGTGGGCTTCCTCCCACCAGGGACCGAGCCGGGCCTGCGAGAGGCCGGGAGACCGCGGGGCAGCGCGGATGCCGGTCCGGCCGCCACTCCCCTCGGGGCGCAGTCTCAGGGCGCATCCTGGCGGAACCCGACTTCCGGCGCTGACGCCACTTCCGGTCGTTGTGACGTGCCGCCGGAAGTGTTGCCTGTCCTTGGTGTCCAGTGCGGGGAAGACCTCGAGTGGCTGCGTGGCCTCCTGAGGCAGGACGTCTGTTCGCTGGAAAAGGCTCCCTGTGGAAGCCAGTGACCCTCCGAGCCCAGGGCGGGGTGCAGAGCTCGCCGCCCAGCCTCAGGCCTCCGCCCGCACCTGCCGCCCCCTGGACGGGATCTCAGCTCTGCTGCGCGCGGCGTCAAGTGTGAAATAAAAGGCCAGAGAGCAGGTTTCCAGAGGAGACGGCGCTGCCACCAAGGGAGGAGGGGCGGACCCCTCCGGACACCGGGCAGGGCTCCGGGAGCCAGTGGAGCAAGCTACTCAGAAGCCCCCGGGGGAATGGATGGTTTTGGTTGGTGTGGGATTATATTTCCAGGGCGGTAGGGCCCCAGTCCCTCAGTCCAGTCCTGGAAGAGGACACGTGTGGGTTTAGCAAAGGCAGAATTGGGACTGGAGTCCAGTGTCCGCTCCCTGACGCTGCTGGGTTCAGCTCAGGCATCAGGCTAGAGTCAGTCCGTCAGTCCACTGTGTGGGTCCCACATGGCCGAGGGCCACCATGTGGGTGCAGGGCCTGGGACCTGGCGAGCTGGGGATCCGGATTGGGGGACGCAGAGAGAAAGGCGCACTTTCCTTTGGTGGACAGCAGACCTAGGATAACTAACTTCATCTTGAGTTTGAACCTTATCCTATGAACACATATAAGTTTGGACCCACAGCCAAGTTTCGGGCTGCCAGCCAGAGGAGGCAACCCACAGGTGCAAGTGATAAGGACGACTAGGCACCTCCACCAACCTTGGCAGATATTCTGATTCGGGACTTTGAGGACTCATCATGGAGACCACAAGCACATCTAACAAGTTCAGATAAAGGGAGACTCCTCCACTAGAAGCTTCAAAGTGAAACCAGGAATAGTGACCCTTGCTATTCGCCCTTCTGGGAATGAGTGTGCTGACAGCTCAGGTGTCTGACTTGGTGACTGTTGATTCTTCCGGGGCCTCGCTGTCTGGAGCTGGTTCAGCAGTCTTCCTTGCAAGATGTGGACCCTTGGATGCAGAGGCTTCTGTGACTCTGAGTGACCCATGACAACAGCTCTGCGAATAGCCTGGACCAGAGGACATTTGGGACTCTTGGACTTTCGGTTCATTAACCCCCACTACTGGTGTGTGTGTTCTGATGTGTTTGTGGTTGGGATTGAACCTGCAAGTATCAAAGGCTAAGTTGATAGCACAGTCCCCTGTGTTGGCTCATGACTGTTACTTGGTGTCCGGAACCTAGAGGCCAACAATCACCTCGGGTCCTGGCCTCAGTCAGGCACCCCTGCTACTATCTGGGGATCAGGAAATTGAGTGACTTCTAGAAAGAGTATACTTGTAGCCAGTGTGCTGTCGCAGCTTTGTCTAGGAGATCAAATATGCGGTTTTGCATGCTTGCAGTGACCATGCCTGTTCTGTCCACTGACTTGCTCCCAGGTGTGATGGACAGGTAGGCACCTCCCACGTCACTCAGGCTTTACTGGGCACGTGTCTGAACTGCCTTTGTCCAGCCCCTCCCATCACCCATCAGGAAGGAGTATACCTGAAGTGTTGACTGCTAGCTTCTTCTCATTATCCATTATTTCTGTACAGAAATGCAACAGGTTTCTGATGTTCTATCCTGCAACATACTGAATTTATTGAGGAGTTCTAATAGTTTCCTTGGTGGAGTCCTGAGGTTTTTCTATATATTTTATCATGTCCTCTACAAACAGTGACAGTTTTACTTCTTTCTGTCTGGTTTGTTTGTTTTTTATTTCTTTGTCTTGTCTGATCACTGTGGCTAGGACTTCCAATACTGTGTTGAATAGAAGTGGCGATAGTGGGCATCTTTGTCTTATTCCTGATGTTAGAGGGAAAGTTTTGAGCTTTCACCATGGAGTATTACATTAGCTGTAGTTTTAGGAATCATGTTTTTGTTTTGCCTTTTTTTTTTTTTTTTTTTTTTTGGTTAATCCTCACCCAAGGATATTTTTCCATTGATTTTTAGAGAGAGTGAAGGGAGGGGGAGAGAGAGAAAGTTTGATGTGAGAAAGACACATGGATTGGTTGCCTCTCTCACCCACCTCTATGGGGCCGGGATGGAACCTGCAATCCAGGAACGTGCCCTTGACTGGAAATCAGACCACTGAGCCAAACCAGCCAGGGCAGGAATCATGTTTTTGTTTATTTTTAAAATTTATCTGTATTGTTGAAAGTATTACAGATGTCTCCCCTTTTTCCCTCATTGACCCCCTCCTCTTTGCTCCTGTCCCCCGCCTTCCTTCCCCACACTACTGTCTGTGTCCATTGACTATGCTTATATACATATAAGTTCTTTGATTTATCTCTTTCCACCCCACCCCCTTCCCTCTGAGGCTCCTCAGTCTAACAATCATTTTGTACTCTTTAATCCCTTCACTTTTTTTGCCCATCCACCCCAACCCCCTCCTATTAGGCAACCAACAAAAAGTTCTCTGTATCTATGAGTCTGTTTCTGTTGTGCTTGTTCATTTGGTTTGTAGATTCAGTTGTTGATAGATATGGATTTATTGCCATTTTATTGTTCATATTTTTTGTCTTTTCCAAGAAGACCCTTGAACATTTCATATAATACTGATTTGGTGGTTATGAACTTCTTTAGCTTTTTCTTGTCTGGGAAGCTCTTTATTAGTCCATCGATTCTAAATGATAGCTTTGCAGGATAGAGTAATCTTGGTTTTAGGTCATTGCTTTTCATCACCTTGAATATCTCTTGCTATTCCCTTCTGGCCTGCAAAGTTTCTTTTGAGAAATCGGCTTACAGTCTTATGGGAGCTCCTTTGTAGATAACTAACTGCTTTTCTCTTGCTGCTTTTAAGATTCTCTCTTTGTCTCTAACCCTTTGCATTTTGATGATGATGTGTCTTGGTGTGGGCCTCTTGGGTTTCATCTTGTTTGGGACTCTCTGTGTATCCTAGGCTTGTCTGTGTACTTCCTTGACCAAGTTAGGGACGTTTTCTGTCATTCGTGTTGAGTTGTCCCAGAGGCTCCTTACACTATCCTCATTTTTTTGGACTCTTTTATTTTTGTTGTTCTGACTGGGTCTTTTCTGCTTCATTATATTCCAAATCGATGGTTTGTTTCCCAATTCACGTATTCTAGTATTGGTTCCCTGTAAATTATTCCTTCTCTCAGTTAGTGCATCCTTCATTTCTGCCTGGTACCTTATTATGCTCTTGAGGTCCTCATTCATTCTTTTCAGCATCTTTATAACCAGTCTTTTGAACTCTGCACCAGATTGATTACTTATCTCCATTCCCTTTAGTTCTATTCCTAGAGTATTGTTCTGTTCTTTCATTTGGGACATGTTTCTTTGGCTCCTCATCTTGGTTGCCTCCCTGTGTTTGTTTCTGTGTATTAGGTAGACTTGCTATATCTCCTAGGCTTCATAGGTTGGCCTATTGTAGTGGGTGTCCTGTACGGTCCAATGGCACAGCCTCCCTCATCACCCCAGCTGGGCCCTCGAGGTGTACCACTCGTGTGGCTGTACCCCTTCTGTGGTAATTGAGGCTGGATTGCTGTTGGCACGTCAATGGGAGGGATTTACTCAGGCTGATCAGCTGCAAGGACTGGCTGTGCCCACTGACCACTGACCTCTGACCACCTTGGTGGATCAGCTGTGCAGGGGCCCACACCACAGTGCAAGACTTACTTCAGCAGGTCTCTGGTACCCACTGAGTCCACTCCTTGAGTGTGTCACTTTTGGAATTGGTTGGGTGGTGGTGCTTCGCTGTGGTCTGAAGCTGTCCACTGGGTGTGCTGGCTCTGGGGAAAGGTCAGCCACTGCCTGTGTTCTACCCAGGGCCACCAGGTTTAAGCTACAAAGTGATCTGCAGATGGCTGCTTCTTGTGCTTGGCTTAGAGGAGCCCAGCAGAGCCAAGTTGTGAACCAAGGCTGGCTGCTTCTCGTGCCAGGTCTGAGGCCACTTAGCAAGTGGTATGGGGCCCAATAAGGCCAGATGCTGCTTGTTTGAGAGAATTTTAAAAATCTGAAGCATAAGCAAATACCTGCCAATGCCATGGTAAAGCCACTGGAAATAGTTTGGGTGGGCCCAATAGCTGGGTGGGGCAGGGCCTCAGGGAATCACCAGGGTGGGGCAAAAAGTGTGAGCCAGTCTGCCTGAGTCCCAGATATGGCACCCATCTGAGTGCCCATTGGGGGAAAGGCTCACCAAATGGACAACAGCCTCCTGCAGCACATCTGTCCTGGAGAAAGCTGACTCTCCAGCTCTTGCCCAGATGACAAACAACTCAGTTCCTCCACTAATGTCTCTGGTACCTTTCAAGTTGCCTTGCCCACTCTGGAGCCCAGAAGGAGTGAGTCTGACTACGTCTGTGAGCCATCCCTTTAAGAGGAACTGTCTGGGGCTCCAGTAGCCTCAGCCTCCCTCAGCCTCAGTTCCAGCTGGTTTTACAGCCAGAAGTTATGAGGATTCTCTTCCTGGCACTGGAACACTGAGCTAGTTTAGGACAGGGAACCCTTGCTCCATTTTTCCACTTCTGTTCAGATAGAGTGGGAGGGAGAGAGAGGAGAAAGAGAGAGAGAGGGAGAGAGAAACATTGACATGAAAGGGACACATTGAGTGGCTGCCACCCTCACGACCCCAACCATGGCCAGGGACAAATCACAACCTAGGCATGTGCCCTTGATGGGAATTAAAGCCTCCACTCATTGGTCTGCAGACTTATCGCTCTAACCACTGATCCAAACCAGCCACGGCCCCCTCCTGATTTTTATCTGCCACTCACAGATGTGGGACCAGCCTGTCCACCTCCGCTCTAGTACCAGTCTCCATGTGGTTTCTTCTTTAATCTCGCAGTTGTAGGACTTCCATTCAGATTGAAGTCAGGTGGTTCTGAATGATGGTTGTTCTGTAGTTTAGTTGTAATTTTCATGTTGTGGGAGGACATGAGACCACCATCTGGACCTAGAGTCTATCAGGAATCATGTTTTTTTTCTGGTTTGTTTTTTTTAGGAATCATGTTTTTAAAAAGGAGTTTTTATTTATACTTGTAACAAAAGTGGATCCAATCTAGGTATTTAAGTGAGATCTACATTTTACTACTGTAGATTTTACTATGATGAACAGGATTAAAAACCTTTCTGTTAATGCCTCACTTTTTTTCTTTATTGATTTTTAAAGAGAGGGGAAGGGAAAGAGAGAGAGAGAGAGAGAAACATTGATGAGAGAGAACATCAGCTGGCTGCCTTCTGCATGCCCCCCACTGGGGATTGGGCCCACAACCTGGGCATGTGCCCAGACTGGGAATGGAACCAGCGACCATTTGGTGCATGGGTCAACACTCAACCACTGAGCCACACCGACCAAGCTCATTTTTTTTCTTTAAGAGTAATTCCTGCAAGTGAAATTTGAGGGTTGAATGATAATACATTTTTAAGGCATCTGAGATATATATATATATATATATATATATATATATATATATATATATATCTCAAAAGTACATCCAGAAATATTTACATGTATATGAAGCAAAGTATATCATTACCATTATAATTTATTTTAATTTTATTCTTTATTATTATTTTTTCATTTTAAAATTGTTTATAACATGGACTAATGAGCAATAAATACCCCCCCCCCCCAAATAAGTGGAACAATATCCCCACTCAGAAAACTTCTAAAATTTCAAACATGCAGATAATTTAAAAGTACAGGGTGCAAAGAACTTCAGCTCCGCTCTGAGTGAGGCGGGAGCCCTGGAGGCTGAGTGGAGGAGTGAAGGGATCTGAGTCGGGAGAGTCCTGGCTGTGGTGTTGAGCAGAGACGGAAGGGGCACCAGTGGACTTGGGGAATCAGAGAGGAGGGTCCTGCGTTGATCAGATGTGATGAGGAGGCGTGGACCTGGCTGTTGCAGGCAAGTGTGTGAAGGGGGAAGGCTCTGAGCACATTCGGACAGTAGGGCCAAGGATTTCCTGATGGCTGGGGTGAAGGTGTGTACACTTAACATTACATAGTTTATAGGTGATTTTCAGTGTTGATATTGAAAGTTAAGAGACGCCCAAGCAGATATTCAGAGGAGACTCCCGGGTCAACAGTGACTGTGGTTGCACTGTGAGTCGGCCCTGGGGAGGCAGAGGTCTCCACGTGGAATGTCCACCTTCTTCCAGGTCATCATTTCTACCCAACTCCTTCTGGTGTTTCTCTATCTGCACAACAGGTAACAATGGTGAGGTCCTTGGCCGTCCATCTGCTTGACCTTTCTGTCTGCCTCGCTTAGGTCCAGCTGCTCACCCCCTGCTCAGGTAGGAAACGGTTCTGCATTTGTGTATGTGAAGCAGTTACTATAGTGCCCAGTGACCCTTGGACTCCTCCCCACCCTGAGAAGGCCCACCCAGCCTGTACTTCTGTTAGGGTGCAGTGCCTGTCTCTGTGTGTCTTACCTCGACCTCTCTGCTGGGACACCCCCGGGCCCTGTGGCCCCAGCTCCCTCTGATGGAGCACCCCTTTCTGCTGACCAGCTCAGTTTGATGTGGTTGGACCCCCTGAGCCCATCCTGGCCATGGTGGGTGAAGATGCTGAGCTGCCCTGTCACTTGTCCCCGAAGATGAGCGCTGAGAGCATGGAGCTGAAGTGGGTGCGATCCAGCCTGAGGCAGGTAGTGCACGTGTATGCACACGGGAAGGAAGAAACAGAGATGGCAGAGTATCGAGGGAGAACTTCATTTTTAAGAGAGAACATCACTGAGGGGAAGGCTGCTCTCCGGATTCACAACATCAGAGCCTCTGACAGTGGAATGTACCTGTGTTATTTCCAAGACAGCGATTTCTATGCAAGTACAGAGGTGTGGCTGATAGCTGCAGGTGAGCCTCAGGTTTGTTGTGAGCCCCTTACACCTGAGGGCCTGGGGACAGAGGCTCCAAGACCACCTCAGACACCTCGGCTACTCACCAGCAACAGCCTCCCTGGTCCATCTCTCCTTCTCTAGGGCCCTTGGCAGACACTCCTCCGGTGTGTAGGGATGGGCAGCACTGGGCAAGCAGCAGCCCACAGGTCCCCCTTACACCACGGATGAGCACCTTGCATTTTATGATTCATCACCTACTCAAAGGCTGAGCATCCAGGTTTCACTAGACGCCATGGTGCTTTGACCTTTCCACTCAGGTTCATGGGCTGTGGGGGTGTGCAGAGACCATGTGGCAAAGAAAGGGGAGGACCTGCTGGTTCCTCAGAATGGCTTCTGGACCCTGGCGATGTTTGGAAACCAGTACCGGGTCCTGTCCTCTCCCAAGAAGATTCTTCCCCTGAAAGAGCACCCTCGCCAGGTGGCCGTCTTCCTGGACTGTGAATCTGGAGATGTGTCCTATAACATGAGGGACCGATCACACATCTACACGTGTCCTCACTCGCTCTTCTCTGGGCCCCTGAGGCCCTTCTTCAGGCTGGGGTCTGATGACAGCCCACTGTTCATTTGCCCAGCATTCAAAGGAGCCGAGGCAGTGACGGTGCCTGAGGGTGGCCTGGTCCTTCACAGGGCAGGGACCCCCACAGCCACCTGGATGAGTTCCCTGGTCTCAGAGCCCAGGAGAGAAGCCCTGGCCATCTCTCCTTGCACAGCTCAGCGCCCAGAGGAAACGGCCCTCCTTCCTCTGGTCACATCAGGGAACCTCCTCCAGAGGCCCTGTGACCCCTCTTCAGGCCCCAGCCCCATCCCCCTCATTGGGCTGTGCTGTGATAGCTCATGTGCTTATCACCAAAGGGCAGGGGCCAGGCTCAGGGGAACTAGTGCTTCGACAGGACTCCAGCCAAGAAGAAAGTGTGAGACAGTGACAGGCTGAGAGCCTCTGCTGTAACCTCAGGGTGACATGGTCAGCATGGGACTCGAGCTGCCATCAGACACTGTGGACTCGGGGTGAGAGCAACAGGATGCTCCAGGACCTAAGGGGACTGGGAGCCACTGCTGGAGGTCAGAGATAGAGGACGAGGGACCAGAGAGCTGGGAGGGGCCCAGGCTGTCAGCATGGTTAAGCCCCATCATGACGCCCAGAGGTCCCAGCATCTGAAGGTCCATCCCACCCACCCCCAGAATTGCAGCCCACACAGGAAAGCTTCCCTGGCCTAGAAGGATGAAAGACAAGGAACCTCTGGATCTGGCCTGCTCAGGTGTCCCTGCAATAAACATTCCCGGTCTCTGAGAATGCCTGAGGATGAATGTCCTGGCTGAGCAGGTGAGCAGTGAACCAAGTTAGGCTCAAGGTGCAGGTTCAGTGGGGAGGCCAGTGGTTTCCAGCTTCTTGGGCTCAGAAGCCTTTAATACTTAAAACTCATTGAGGGCCCCAAGGAACTTGTGCTCATTTTGCTTATATCTGCTAATGTTTACTATATTGGACTGAAAATCTTTAAAGATGTATTTATTAATCTATGTTTAAGTGACAGTTATAAACTGATTACAAGCTAAAATAAATATCATATTTTGTGAAAAATAACTTGTTTGCAAAGCAAAATAAATTCTAGTGAGGTGTGTGGCATTGTAGAATTTGTTTTGCAAGTCTGGTGTCAGGCTAAATAAAAGACTGGATTCTGCCCTGGCTGGTTTGGCTCAGTGGTTAGAGCATTGGCTCGCGGACCAGAGAGTTCCTAGTTCAGTTCCCGTTACAGGCATGTACCTCAGTTGCAGTTTGTCCTCGGCCCCGGTTGGGGTCCGGTGGGTGGCAGCCACTCTAGGTGTGTCTCTCACATCAATGTTTCTCTCTCTTCCTCCCTGTCTTCCTCCTGCTCTATCTGAAGATAAATGCAAAAAAAAAAAAAAAAAAGACTGGATTCTCAGATCTGTTTATGTGAGAATGTGGAAACTTGTGGAGAATTTATAAGAGTTAATTTGTGTCAAACTGACAGCATTGCCACAGTTTTGCAGCTTTTCTGCATTTGGAATGAAGGAGGGAAGGGAAGGATCTAGAAAGGTGGGAGAGAGGAGAGTTAAGGAGACCCTGTGCTCCTTGGAGGGCGATCACGCTCCCAGGAGTCTGCAAAGGAGGATCACTTCTGGCGTTTCAAGGGTGTGTTAACCTAGATGCACAGGACAGTGGATGGGTTTCCTTAAGGCAACAGTAACCTTTTACTGAAGAATTACATGCCTGGGGCTCAGTACCCACCATGACCTGCCCAGTTAGGGGTTTGTGGGCAGCTCACCCTGTGAGGTTACTGTCGGTCACCATTTGTTACTGACCCCCTTTCACTTGCAACACCAGAGGCTTGAGAATCACACAGAAAAACAGGCATCTTAAAAACCAAAGTCAGAATAAGTAGGTAATGTGTGGTTTTGTTTTCTGTATGGGGAATTTACTGTGTTAGAATTTCCTTCTTTTTCTGGCATTAAGGGACCCTTCTCATTAACAAACCAAGTCCTGGCCTGGTGTCTCTGTAGGTTGGAGCGTTGTCCCGTACACTGAAAGGTTGTGGGTCCAATCCCAGTCAGTGCATTCTCTCTCTCTAATATCAATAAAAAGAGGTCGTTCTTATTGTCAGGACTTTGGCTGCTACTCTAGGAAACTGGAAGCCATTATAGGGTGGCATGATCTGACTTCCTGTCTCTTCTTGGGTTGTTTAGATAATTATTTATTTATTTTCTTTATTGATTTCAGAAGTAGAGTGAGAGAGATAGAAACATCAATGAGAGAGAACATCGATTGGCGGCCTCCCGCATGCACCCCACTGAGAATCAGGCCCACAACCTTGGCATGTGCCCTGATTGGAATTCAAACGAGCGACCTCTTGGTGCATGGTCGACACTCAACCATTGAGCCATACCGGCCAGGCTAGAAAATTTATTTTTTTAAAATTACTAAGCAAGACTGTGCTAAGCACCCTCACTGTGTGCTGCTCAGATCACATTACCTACATCTTAGCACTGGATACGTTTAAAAAGAGCCTGGCCAGCTCGTGTGTACACAGGAATGCTCACTTGTTTGCTTTTTCAGGAAGCACAGAAGTGTCTCTCCTGTTAAGAAGTACAGTCTCCGTCCAGCATGAATCAGGTGTTCTTAGCCGAATAGGAATCTTTGTGGAGGTGTCAGAGGTCGTCCCTCCGGACATGCAGAAGCCCCCTAGGGAAATTCCAACTCAGCTGTAATTAATTGGCTCGTCCAGGGAAGCACCCATAAGGTCCCAAGCCCTCCAGTTGTTTTAGATGCCAGGAGAGAGACCGAGATGCGTAAGAGGGTTGAATGTGACCCCAGGGCTGAGAGCCTCATGGAGCTCAACCCATAAGCAGCACACTTTGACCCACTACATAACTTCCCTAGAAAATATGCTCAGACTCTGCACATATCAAAAACAAAAACAAAACAAAACCTGAACTTGACATGGGAAGTTGTGCCTCCAAGGCCAGGAACTCCCAGACCCCAGTCCTCACTAATACTGCTCACATGAAGCCTTTACTTGCAGGTGAGTTACACTAATGGGAAGATTTACCTAGAAAATATCAACTGAAAATGGCCAGAATGCAGTTGTTTTGGGGTGCCCAATGTAATGTTTTGCATGCACAATTTAGAAAAATGTAGGCTCTTCAACTGAATTCATGAATGGGAAGCGTATCTTGATTTGGAAATTAGAAGCATCCAAGGAGAAGCATAGATAAAGTCTTCAAGAAATAATTAATAAGAAATTTTAGAGCCTGCCTCTGAACTATTCTGAAGCCAATAAACGCAAAAGGCAATGCCTGTTTGGCAGAGAATAGAGAGACTCTGATGGGCACAAGCAGCTCAGCTCAGATGAGATGGGGAAAGCCTCAGTCCTGTGGTTGCAATGGGATTCCAGGAACTGCTGTGTAAGGGCGGGCTCAGCTGGCAGGAACACAGTGCAGGCAGGCGTCCAGCTCACTAGCAGACAGTTTAGCACAAAGACTTCTCCATTAAGTGTAATTTCGTGAGAGTTCCCTGTGCAGAAATGGCTGCTAGGCTTGTTCTTTAAAAGTTTTAATTTGAGCCCAGTTAGCCACCAAGAGCCCTTCTGAGTAGGAGTCTTGTGTTCTCAGGGCTCACACTGCCATTCTCCACGTGACTCATGAGGTCCTCCATCCTAAGGTCCTCAAGAACTTCCCTTCCCCTCCTGAGGCATCAGCTGAGAAGCAAGAACCTGTCTCAGCAGATGCCAGGGAATGGACGGAAGGGGCCTTAGTGCTTGTCCTGTCTCAGGCCCTCTGGGATACCCAGATAGAAAACAACTCACTGACAATTTTTAATATACTACTGAGAATTACTACTACATTTATATTTTATATTTATATTTTAAATGCAGCTTTGGTGCTTCGAGCATTTCAGAAGTGATAGGTGTGTGGAGGTACCCAGAGGGAACTGCACTGATGTTTGCAACTTACTTACTTTTTTTTTTTTCAATCCACACCCAAGGGTATTTTTCCATCAATCTTTTTAGATAGAGTGGAAGGGAGTGAGGGAGAGAAAGAGAGAGAGAAACATTGATGTGTCTGTCACATCGATTGGCTGCCCCCCGCATGACCCCTATCTAGAGAGCCCCACAGAGAGAGTCAGACAGACAGACAGACATCACAACCTGCAGAGCCCCAACCAGGCCAATGATTGAACCCACAATCATGGTGGGTGCCCTTGACTGGGAATCAAACCCTCAACTCTTTGGTCGGGTGGCCAACTCTCTAACAACTGCAACTTACATGAAAAGGCTCCAGATAAGTGAAGAAGGCTAGGGTCTTATACAGAAGGATAGATTACAATAAAGTCAGCATGTATAAGAAAATGTTCATTGTAGGTATATTTAGTGTTCATTGAAACAGTCTTTCCAATTTGCCATACCTTTGAAAAGTTTCATGACAAACTGTTGGTAGTGGGAGGTGGAAGGGAAGAACTGTGTTTTGCTGCTGCTAACAGAGACCAGAGGTACCACTGGGTAAACAAACAAGGGTTTATTTTCCTCCATGTGAAATGAACTCAGAGGGCAGCAGTCCAGAGCTGGTCTGGCAGCTCAGAGAGGCATCCATGCCCCAGCCTGAGTCTGTCTTCTCCCTCCTCTGTCTCAGTGTGTGGCTTCCATTCTCAGGGTTGCCACTTGGTTCCAAGAGAGCTGCTGCACCCCAGCTCCAGGGACAGTGTTCCACCCCAGAGGGAGGAAAAAGTAAGAAGGGTTTGAAACCCTCTGTGGAAACACAACCCAACAACTTCACCTACAAACCACTGGCTCAGACTTAGTCCCTAGGCCTCTCCCATCAACACAGGGGGTGGGCACATTGCAGTTCTCACCCTCCCTCCCAAATTGGGTTTGATACTAAGAATAAGCTGGGAACTGATATTGCACGAGTGACCAGCCGTCTCTACCATGGAACCTGAATTCAAACCGATGTAACGTAGTCAAATTCCACCAGCCAAGGACTTTAAGGCCCTGGGAGCTATAATCACTCTCTTGAGACCTAAATAATGTGTGTTTGGAGATCCTAGGCCACAGGTAGGCCCTGTTTCTCCCCAAAACCTCTAGGAGAATGCATTCACAGCCTAGTTAGTCTAACCTCAGAGAATACAGACTCCAGCAGACTCTCCAGAAAGAAATACACCTGAAAATCCAAATGCAGCACAGAGAAGGCACAAAGAACGGATGGACCTTCTCAGCAACGCCCCCAATAAAATGCTCTGAAAAAATGTAAATCATACCCCTCACTTCCTGAGAGCACTGACCCTGGAAACCAGAATATTGTATTGTTTGAGAATGGATTTGAGACACGAATTTCAGAGGTGCCAAAAAAGGTGGTGTGGCTGTGGTATCTTCCTGTTTCTGCTTTCACAGGGCTCTGCTGTAAAAAAAAATGTTATCTAATTGCCAGAGTGACCGGTTAATTTATGCACACCTTCCTCTCCTCACACATTAACATGTTAATTTGTCTGAGTTCTGCTGCTAAATCCATTATGACATAAAAGATGAAAAACAGGTGTATACATTGAAGTACTGATCATACACACCCACACCCAGGAATGATTCCAACAGCTAAACACACAGAGAGACTTGGAGGGTGGGAACCAGGGCTGGAGCTGGTGTTCATTGCTCCATCCAACACAGGGTCCACCTTCCTGCTAACCTTGTCCCCTGGTTTCTGCCCAGGAACTGATGAGACACATCTCTCTGAGCCAATCAGAAAAGAAGGGCTTTCAAAGATGGACTTTGCACTCTATCCTGTCTTGAGTAAGCTTCCTTTTCTCTACCCCTTCTTTCAGATTAGAGACTCAGCTGTAATGGAGAACCACTGAGTGCCTTTGCTCTGTGAACTTCAGCTGGGAGAGCCCAGGGTAAGTACAGGGTGTTGGTAAAAGCTAGAAGGTCTGAGCTGGTGGGAGATCACATGCAGAGCACAAGGCCAATGTAGCGCAAAATGGCTTTTGTTGTAACGTGTCAGCGAGATAACCAGAGACGCATGGCCGAATTGTAAAGGAGCACTTTATTACACCGGTGGGCTGTTACACCAGCGGGCTAGGGGGGGGGGGTACAGCTTCCCCAAATCCTCAGCCCTGAGCCTTCTTTGTTGTCTGCTTTTAAAGGCACAAACTACAGGAAAAAAACTACATTCTCTTGGCACCGCTTTTGGCACCATTAAGGAGGGCTGATACAGAAAAGGGGGAAGAGGTGCAGGGCAACTATTAATCTCTTTTTTCTCATGGTTTCTCTGAGTTTCCCAAGGCCATCCTCAACCCCTTATCTTTACAGTTTTCTTTGGGTGTCTCAAAGCCCTTATGTTTATAGAAAGGAAACTGCCAGGGTGTGTACGTGCAGTAACCGAGGGTCAGAATTGAGTTATTACATCTCCACTGATTTTATGTACAAGTCAAATCATTGACCCTTTTTTTTTTATTAAGGATATTAAATCCGTCCCTGTATTATTCCCAAATTATTGGCATCGAAACAGCAGGTTTCACCTAGTGCTACACAGAGTCCTCCCTGCTTGAGGAAAAGGAAATCTAAACCTTGCCTGTTTTGTATTGCTGGAGGTTATACTTAGGAGTGAGTATGCAAGTCCCTTGCCCCTGGATATCCCCCAAAGTTAACTTGGGCTGGTCCCATGTACAGTTGTCAGTACTTGGGGTCTGGGAAACTGGCTTGGAGAGCCCTAACCGTATATAATAAGGTGGCCCCAAATTTAGGCATAACTAGTAGTCAGCCCCTATGTCCTTCCTGTGGCCTAATAAAGGTCTGACTGACTAATGATATTAATCTGAATGAGGTCAGATTTTCCTATAGGGAAACCCTTGGGCTTGGTTAACCTTCTAAAATCTATATGAGGCTGCCTGCTTCTTATATAGCCCCTAGTAGTAAATATGGTTTCACAACCCCGAGATGGACAAAAGTATTCATTTGCATTCAAGCAACTTGTGGTGACTGTACCGTTCCCTGGGCATATATATTCCTACCCCTTGTAGTCCCCATTCCCCCGTAGGTGTCCCATAACCCCAGGGAAGGGGCCCTTCTGTGTGACACTAATCTTCAGTAATACCATCTGTGCCTATGGTGCCTCTCATCAGGTCACATAGGTCAAGACTGAAAACAGGTTTTTCTATCCCCTTTTGTGGTGATTTTTCTTAAGACCTCCCCCAATATCCCATTTTCAAGTTCCCAGTTTCATTGGGGCCCAGATCTATAAAAATTCCCCTGTACAGTCATAATCAGAAAAATTAGAGTCCCAATAAATGCAAGAGTCTCATTTTTAAGGGATCTGGAGAAGCCCGGACCGTTCATTCTGCTTTTTCCACCTTCAGCGGGGAATGGTGCAGCCAGACCGGGATGCCATTGACCTTGACAGCCGTTGGTGCAGGCAGGATAACAGCATATGGTCCCTTCCAGGCCGGAGTCAGTTCCTGGGTGGTAAATTTCTTTACCCATATTGAGTCCCTGGGCTGGAAAGGGTGCACAGGGTCTGAGGTGGGCACAGGCAGGGCGTCGCAGACGTGTTTATGGACAGCTTTCTGGGCGGACTGCAGGGCCTGCAAGAACTGTAAGAGGGTGAGGGGGAGCAGAGTGGTCCAGTTTTCACTGGTTTCTAAAGTAAATTTGGTTAAGGTTTCCTTTAAGGTCCTGTTCATGCGCTCTACCTGCCTGGAACTCTGTGGGCGGTAAGCACAATTGAGCTTCCAATTTATATTTAACCCCTTAGAGATATCCTGTGATATCTTTGCTATAAAGGCGGGGCCGTTATCTGATCTAAGGGTCAGGAGTAGCCTAAACCTGTTACTTTCTTTATTACATCCTAGACTGTTATTCTATTACCAGGGGCAAGCTTTCCCTCTCTCAGTGTCCTATCTTCTTCCCTTTTTGAGTATTCCTCCAATATCCTGTCTTCCTGTAATATGTATGTCCCTTTCTTTTATCCTTTCTTATCTTTTTACTTCCTCTGCATAATCCTTCTCTTTTTATTTCTTCCCTTCTCCACAAACTTTCTTCAACTTACACAGACCCTCTGCGATTTATACAATCCTTCCTCAACTTACACAAACCCTCTGCGACTTTCCTAGTCCCTCCCCTGACATAAACCTGAGAGCTTGCTCAATCTATCTGCTGTCTGCACATCCCCCAGCTTTTCTTCTCCTCCTCCCTACTTAGACCCACACATTCCTACTTCCCTCCACCTTCTCCCTTTCTCTGTGACCTTACTGGACATTGCCTGCCTCTCAGGAGTTCAGTAAGCTTGCAGTAACCTAAGTGGGTAGTCTGGTGCAGCTGGTTGACTAAAGTCTGACCTAGAGCCTCTGGGACTAACAACCTCCCATCAGGCAGTGTCCACCATCCACTGATGTCTTTAATGGCTTGTTTCTGCTTGGCTAAATCATTTTCTGACCTAGTGTATCTGGAGATGCTATTCCCCACTGGTTTTAGGGCTGCCTCTCAAGCTTTCTGGTGCAGCAGATTTTCTTTCTTGCCCCATCGGAGAGCCTGGATTAGGGCTATGAGTTCAGCCCATTGGGCTGAAGTTCCCCTACTTAATGACTGTGACCAGATGACACAGTCCTGAGTTACTACTGCTGTCCCAGCATACCTGATTTCTTCCTGGACATAGCTGCTTCCGTCCATGAACAACACCTCATCTGATGATGGTAGTGGGACATCCTTGAGCTCTGGGCGGGCCATCTGCAGTATGTAGATTACCTCCAGGAGTCCTGTAGAGGTTTTTTCGGGTCATCATCTGGAGGCAGGCTGGCAGGACTGATGGCCAACGTCTTGTGGAACTTGATGCGGGGGCTGGCCTGGAGCGGCAGTGGCCAGCAATTGAATGATCTCTGGAGGAAATCACATCTGAGTAGGGGGTATGGGCACTCTGGCAGGACCATAAACGAAGGAGTTACAGTATTTTCCCAAAGTCCATTGTCCTCTTTAAAGTCCAGGTATAGGTTAGAACCCCATTGGCTCAGTCAGGTAGGTACTGCACCAGTACCTACCAGGAAACTAACTAGTCTGTCCCCTATTGTCTTGACTTTGTCCTTGTCTTTTCTATCTCTAATCGGGACCTGCGCCTGCTGTCCTGGCGCTTCCTCACGTTCCCCTTTCTAGGGTGATCCTTTTCTGTGGGCCCTGTTCCCCTCAAGGCTGTTATTATTACCTTGTTTTCCCCTAGGGGTGTCCCTATTATTATCTCTTTTGAGCTATTTCAGTTAATGGGCCTTTAGGCCTAACAGGAGAACAGGGTGAAAAGCATCCAAAGAAGCTCTCCCTCTGGCAGTATTTGGGTCCCACAGCGGGCGAAGGGATGGGAAAATTTCCTCTGACACCAGGTTTTCAAAAGGATGCTGGAAAGGAAAGCATCCTTCTAGTGCACCTGTTATCCAGGGCAGAGTGTTTTTCAACTCTCTCTAAGAGTATTTCGCACCAGCGCCCAACTCCCCAAAACTCCCCAAAGTTAACAGCTCTGTGGAAACCTGCACTGAGCACTCACTGCCGCCAAACCCGGAGCCCGAGCTGGCACGGAAGGAAGACGCCCCTTCCTCGGCTGCTGCTGCCAGCAGAGGCCTGGGCAGAAGGGCTCGGCCCAGGGCTCAGAGCACCCTGGGCATGGCCAGGCCAGGCTGGACCTCGTCGGAGTGGACTTGCCAGGGTGGACCACTCACACACAGTTACATCTATACAGTCACACTCACACACCAGAAGTTCCCGGGAGGTGATCAGTTTCCCCTTCCATCCCAATGGCGAACCAGAAAGCACCACGGTCCAAAACCAGAATTTACCAGAATCGAATCCCACCTAACATCTTAGGGGGATCCCGGAGAGGAGAGGTTGTGCTGCGTCCGGCCCTCTCACTTCTCACCCAGATAGACCGGTCACCCAGAACTTACCAGGTCTCCTTTAAATCTTTTGGGGACGTCTTGACATCTCCCGGCCGCTCATCGGAAACCTAAGTTGGATCTTTGGGGCCCTGGAACCTTTCAGGGGGTACCTCCACTAAAGAACTATAGGTATCCAGTGGCCGGACCAGGAGAGGCCGTTCATCCTAGGCATCTATCCCCTGGTGTCCTAAAGCACTGGGGATCTCACTGGGGCCTCCAAGTGTTGTAATGGGTCAGTGAGATAACCAGAGATGCACGGCCGAATTGTAAAGGAGCACTTTATTACACCAGTGGGCTGGGGGGGTACAGCTTCCCCAAATCCTCAGCCTTGAGACTTCTTTGTTGCCCACTTTTAAAGGCACAAACTACAGAAAAAAACTACATTCTCTTGGCGGCACTTTTGGCACCGTTATGGGGGGCTGATACAGAGAAGGTGGGGAGAGGAGCAGGGCAACTATTAATCTCTTTTTTCCCATGATTTCTCTGAATTTCCCAAGGCCATCCTCATCCCCTTATCTTTACAGTTTTCTTTTGGTGTCTCAAGGCCCTTATGTTTACAGAAAAGAAACTGCCAGGGTGTTTATGTGCAGTAACTGAGGGTCAGAATGGAGTTTTTATAGCTTTATTGCATATGCCTGGGTGCAGGCGGGCTGAGCCCAAGCCTTGACTCAGGGTTGGGGTTTCGGTTGTATACTCTACTTCTAGCTTCTGGCAGTTCCTGCTGATGTACTTTGTCTGGCCCATTGTCCACTTTGCAGTAGGACTGGTCTGGTATCTCATCCGGCATCTGCTGGATTATCCATTGCCTTATGAATAATACAGATAATCCTTATGTGTGCTCAAGGAAAGGTTGAGCAAAGGTCATGCAAGCAACACAGTTTCCAGTTTCTGCCATTTGCAAACTTTTACCTTTACACTGTAAAACATTACTGACCCTTTCATTCCCATCTTATAATGATGATAAAAAAAAAAAAAAAGGAAAGGGGGGAAGTTTCTCTTTTTCTACTTCCTGCAGGTGTGGGGTCGTCATGGACTCCTAAAAAGAACTTGTTAGATAACTTCTTGGGGAATGGGGTAATAGGGTCCTTTTACCTGTGCTGGAACAAATTGTCCAACTGTCTGCGTAATTAACATCTGCAGTCGATTTTGTACAAACCTAGTAATCAGGTGCAAATGGCAGGGTCCAAAAAGCAATAACAAGAAGGCTAATACTAGGGGCCCCATAAAGGGGAGTAGCCAGGTTAGTGTAGGCAAGGCTGCGTCTATACTTGCCCAGATGTATCTGGCTAGGTGATCCGGACTGAATTCCTTTAGCCACTGGGCATTATCTAGAATTCGTTGTGTCCTTTCCTCAACCTGTCCAGTTGAGTTAACATAGAAGCAACAAGATGTATTTGCTATCATGTATACACCCCCTTCTTTAACTAGTAAATAATCTAGTACACTGCAGTTATCTATTACCATGCAGGCAACAAAGTCGAGGGATTTTGATAGAAGTTTGAAAGTTTCATCTGTATCTCTACCTATATTTGCCATGGTGGCGATTATGTTTTTGCTGTTATGGCATTATAAGTAATTCCTCCCGCGAGGCCTGCAGTGGTAATTGCAGCTATGACTCCTGCTATGAGGAGTCCAATTCCCCTTTTTGCCCTATGATGGCTTCTGGGCTCAGGGCTTGATGAGGTTGACTTAGGCATGAAAGAATGGATTGAGGTATTGACTGGGGTGACATATTCTACTGCCCATAAGCCTCCCTGTTTTTCTGTGTTTAGGCACTGAATAGCAATTCCTCTCCTGGGGGAAGAAATGTTAAGTGCTCCTATAAACATCATTCCCACTGGTAGGCAAAGCAGTCCAGTCATATTGGGGCCTACGAAACTGTTTAAAGTCTCGAGTGATTAAACCACGATAGAGGGAGAAGAGGGCTAGTGCCACCGGCAGAACTGCACACTGGATAACTAATTTCCCTGGTACAATTTTTTTGGTATTGCATCAATCCTTCTGAGCTTCCACATATAAATTCAAACTGCAGGGGTTAGACATATCATGAATAGTTAGATTGCAGGTACCCCTTGTAAGATTATAGTGAGGGATATTATGTGTGGTGCCCGCTTTCACGGACTGTATTTGTACTGAGAATCAAGATCAAGGGAGCTTTCGCTCTTCTGCTCCACAGGAGGTTTCTGTCCTCCCTGAGCTTACCTTAGACACCTGCATTACTGATTGACAGGTATACTGTCCCAGTCAAGTTCCCCACCTGGCACTGTCCCCAGAGCAGGTGGCACCCAGCCAGCACAGCTGAGCACTTGCACCAGAAGCGAGAGTGTCTCGGGGTTTGCCCCCCGTGCCTGTCTCACTGGGTCAGTGAAAAAATGATAAGAGTAGTGGTATTTCACTGGAGGCCAACAAGGCCAGCAGACCCCGCCCTGCCCCCTCAAGGGGACAGAGGAGCACCAGGGGTTTATGTTAGGAGAGAAAGCAGATTCTTGGAGGAGACAAAGTAAAGAATGAGAGTGGTTGGCGGGGAGAGAAGGAGTAAAGGTTAAAGAAGCATGGACTTTAGATCGAATGTCCCGCCCTAACAAGGGAGTGGGGCAGGCTGGTAACACTAAACACTAGTGGAGAAGATATAAGGGCCTGAAGAACAAGTGAGTGTCTGGGTTACCCTGGGTTGTGATATTTGGCCATCAATTCCCACAACTGAAACCCCAGAGTGTCCAAGAGGTCCCCTGAATTCAGGGAGGGCAGAGTAGTGTGTATCAATTAAAAATAAAATTGACACACCTGCTACCATCAGAGTTACCCGAGGTTCGCAGTTCGAGATGACGGTCGGGGCGTCTGTTCCTGGGCAGCTTCAGTCTTCAGTCACAAGGCCATCAGATCAAGGCCTGGATTGCCCATTCCGCCAGCCTGAGGAAGGGATGGGGACCGACTCTGTGCAGTGTTTCCACAGTCCGCCTTCCAGTGGGGTCCTCCACATGGAGGACATGGCTTAGACGGTGGTTGGTAATTGGGGAATTGCCTCACCCAATGACTAGTCTGATCGCATTTTAAACAGGAACACGGGGGTCCACTCTGCTGATCCTGGTGGGTGCCCTTCTTCTGTTCCCTGAAGGGGGTTTGCTGACCCCTTTGATTAGTGGGGGCTCTGACGGCAGAGGCCAGCATTTGGTATTCTGCTATTCTTTACTGTTTAGCCTCTTCATCGCGATTATTGAACACCTTAAATGCTAGATTTAGAAGTTCTCATTGAGGGGTTTGAAGACCATCTTCCAATATTTGTAACTTTCTCCTAATATCTGGGGCTGACTGAGAGATAAATCTCAGGTTTAAAATGACAGTTCCTGGGCAGAGGAACTAAATATTATAGATACCTCTCAAAACAAGACATACAAATGGTCAAGAGACATATGAAAAAATGCTCAACATCACTAATCATCAGAGAGATGCAAATTAAAACAATTATGAGGTATCACTTCACACCTGTCAGAATGGCAGCCATCAACAAATCATCAAACAACAAGTACTGGCGAGGGTGTGGAGAAAAGGGGACTCTAGTACACTGCTGGTGGGAATGCAGACTGGTGCAGCCACTGTGGAAAACACTGTGGTGTTACCTCAAAAAGTTAAAAATTGAACTGCCATTTGACCTAGTGATCCCACTTCTAGGAATATACCCTAAGAAACCTGAAACACCAATCAGAAAGAATATATGTACCCCTATGTTCATAGCAGCACTATTTACAATACCTAAGATCTAGAAACAGCCCAAGTGTCCATCAATAGATGAGTGGATAAAAAAGCTGTGATACATATACACAATGGAATACAATGCAGCTGTAAGAAAGAAAGATCTCTTATCCTTTGAGATGGCATGCGAGGACCTGGAGAGTGTTATGCTAAGTGAAACAAGACAAGCAGAGAAAGACAAATATCACATGATCTCACTTATCTGTGGAATATAATGAACTAAACAAACTGATGAACAAAATTGACCCAGAGACATAGAGGTGGGGTACAGGCTGACAAGCCTCAGAGAAGGGGGGTTTGGAGGGGTGAAGAGATAAACCACAGAACTTACATGCATGTATGCATGACCAATGGACATGGACAACAGGGCTGGGGATGGGGCAGAGGGGATGGGGAGGAGGGTGTCAATGGAGGGAAAAGGAGAAACATCTGTAACAAAAACAAATTAATGAAATAAATAAATAAATAAAAATAAAATAAAATGACAGTTCCTTCTGGGCTAGTAGGATCTAAGTTAGTACATCTGCTCATAGCCTGTGTAAGGTGGGATGGAAAGGTTACAGGGATTTTATTTCTTTCCTGGATTATTTCAGACAGTTTTTCATAGTTAACGACCTTGTGTGAGGCTTTTTTAAGTCCCTCAATGAGACGTATTATCATGTGGTCCCTGGCTTTCCTACCCCTCCCCCATTGACCTGATAATTCCACCTGGGGTCCTGGCCAAGCACTGCTTCAGCCCCTCCTGGGTTAGTGGGGGCATGTCGTCTCTGGGCATTAACTCAGACTCGATTTTCATCTTCCAGATTAAGGGTGGAAGGGAGAATAACATGAATATCATTCCAAGTTAGATCATAGGACTGGGTAAGGTACTCGAATTCCTGAGTATAATTGGTGGGACCCTTAGTAAAGGATCCTAGTCTTTTATTTATTTGGGACAAATCTGGGAGAGAGAAGGGGACATGAACTCTGACAATCCTTTCAGCTCTCACTACTTCCCTCAGGGGGCATTCTTCAACAGGGCCGAGGTAGGGGACACACAGAGACCAATGATAGTTCTCGATGGTGTGAGGCAGTCATTTGCAGCGGTAGAGGAGTCAAAGCCAGAGTAGAAGGTTCAGGGTAAAGTGGGGGGCCCACAGAAGGCGCTGGAGGAGGAGGCCCTGCAGGAGGGGCTGAGGGAGGAGGTGGGGGAGCGAGATCGCTGGGTCAAAGGAGGAAACAGGAGAAGTTAGCCATTGTCTTCAGAGGGAGGTTTGGGAGGATTAGAGTGGAGTAGGAAGATTTGGTGAGGAGAGCAAGAACCACATAAAGACAGGTGTGATCTGAGTGCAAAGGGGCCTGGATCTAAGGAACCTCCGACCATTTTCCTTGCTTTTGACAGAAATTGTCTAGGTCAGTGAGAATGTCAAAAGTGTTGTTCTCAGGCTATTTTGACACATTGCCTAATTTGTACTGAGTTCATACAGTGTTGCAGTAAAAAATGAGTCACTTGGTACGTGAGTCCTGAGTGAGCCCTAGGGTTGGTAGATTTTTTAGGAGACATCCTAGGTGTGTTGTCCCATGTTGCAGTGTGAGATGTCATGGCCTAGCGGTTCAATGGATACACTAGTGAAAGAAGAAGTCATCCCCCCTTCTCCCCTAGGGTAGAGAGACATGAAACTCACCTATAGCAGGTGTCCCTAGATATATGGTGAGCTGAGGGAACCTGGTTCTGGAAGAGCAGTCCTGACCAGCACTGGATTTCGAGAGGGACCATCACACAGATGTGACAGAGAGACCTGGCTCTCATGTCCTGGATGGGGGGATAACAGGACAGCCCTGAGAATCAGACCGGTAGGCAAAAAACACTCACCAGTGAATTAGTGTCTGGGGTTGATGCTGGATTGGCAGGAAATGTTGGAGATCCGGTATCCAGCTGAGGGTGTGATGGATCCCGGTCTGAAAGGAGGCCCAAGGACTCTGGAGGCCTGCAGTTGCCCCCCATGTGGGATCCTCAAAGACCTCCCGGGTTTCGGCACCAAATAAGATGTCTGAGCCGGCAGGAGATCACATCCACAACGCAAGGCCAGTGTAGAGCAAAATGGTTTTATTGCATTGCATACACCTGGGTACAGGCAGGCTGAGCCTAGAAAGGGTCAGCCTCGAATTAGGGTTGGGGTGTCAGTTATATACCCTACTTTTAGCTTCCGGCAGTTCCTGCTGATATACATGGTCAATTGTCCACTTTGCAGTAGGACTGGTCTGGTATCTTGTCTGGCATCTGCTGGGTTATCCACTGCCTTGGGGATAATCCAGATAAACCTTATCCATACTCAACAAAAAGCTGAGCAAAGGTCATGCAAGAAACACAATTTCCACTGTTTCTCCCTTTTGCAAACTCTTACCTTTACCCTTTAAAACATTCCTGACCCTTTCAAAAGACATGGCCCGAGGGCACCATTAGGAAAGAGGCAGAGAAGCCAGGTGACTCTACAGGGCATTCCTCACCCACAGGAGTGTGGTACTGTGAGTGTGCAGGTGACCACCCAGGCGGGAGCATGGATGGAGACAGGGCAAGTTAAGCCCTGAATTCAGAAATCAGTGAGAGGGAGAGAACTGGAGTGAGGGAGCTTGACAACTGCCTGGTCCTAGGATCTTACTGTGGTCATAGTGGAGCAAAGGCCTCTTACAGCCTCTCCCCTCCTCTCTGGGAATGTGTTCATGAGATTCTAAAAGAAGAGTGTTTCGTGTGTTTTTTTTATCCTCACCCGAGGACATTTTTCCATTTTTTGTTCAGATAGAGTGGAAGGGAGAGAGAGGAAGAGAGAGGAAGAGAGAGAGAGAAATATCAATGTGAAAGGGACACATCGAGTGGCTGCCACCTGCATGACCCAACCAGGGCCGGGGACAAACTGCAACCAAGGTACGTGCCCCTACCGGGTGTCTCTGGACCTCAGGCTGATGCTCTAACTGCTGAGCCAAATGGGCCATTGCAGAGAAGTTGTGTTTTTAAGATTTATATGTAAAGATATTCGTTACAGAATTATTTGTGATATAGAAAAATCTGAATCAGCTAACATACACAGCAGTTGGAGAATAGACAATAGAGAGGGATGTCTGTACCTCCTCTTTAGAGAAATGCCTGTTCAGGTCTTCTGCCAATTTTAAAAATCAGATTGTTGGGTGTTTTTGTTGTTTTGTTGTATGAGTTGTTCATACATTTTTTATATTAATCCCTTATTAGATATATCATTGGCAAATATCTTCTTCCAATCAGTAGGTTGTCTTTTTGTTTTGCTTTAAGGTTTCCTTTGCTCAGCAAAAACATTTTAGTTTGATATGATCCCATTTTTTTTGTTGTTGTTGTTGGTTTTTGTTGGTTTTTCTTTTCTTGTCCTTGCCTGAGGACACATATCCAAAAAGACGTTACTAATAGCGATGTAAGAGTGTGCACGCCTATCTTCCCTTCTACTTTTATGGTTTTGGGTCTTACATTAAATCTTAAATCCATTTTGTGTTTATTCTTGTATATGGTGTAAGAAAGTGATCCAGTTACATTCTCTCTTTTTTTAAAATTTTCTTTCCTTATTGATTTTAGAGAAAGAGAAAGGGAGAGAGAGGAACAGATAGAAACATCGATGAGAGAGAATATTGGCCACCTCCTCTGCACTGCCCACTGGGGATTTGGCCCACAATCTGGGTATGTGTCCTGACCGAGAATTGAACCGGCAATCTCTTGGTGCATGGGTCGACACTCAACCACTGAGCTACCCTGGCTGGTCCAGTTACATGCTTTTACATGTATCTGTCCAATTTTCTCAGGACTGTTTTGAAGAGACTCTCTTTACCCCATTGCATATTCTTGCCTCCTATGACATAAATTAATTGACCATATCTAGTGAGGGTTCATTTCTGAGCTCTGTATTCCATCTCATTGAACCTGTGTCTGTTTCTATGTCAGGACCATGCTGTTTGTATTAGTGTAGTCTTGTAGTGTAGTTTGATATCAGGGAGTGTGATGCCTCAAAATTTGTTCATTCTCAAGATTTCTTTCGGGTCCCATATAAATTTTAGGATTAGTTGTTTTAGTTCTGAGAAGAGAGTCATTGGTACTTTAATAGGGATCTCATTGAATCTGTATACCGCTTTAGACAGTAAGGATATTGTAACAATATTAATCCTTCCAACCCATGAGCACAGTATATCCTTCCATTCACTTGTATCTTCTTCCATTTCTTTCTTCAGTGTCTTATAGTTTTCAGAATTGAGGTCTTTCACCTCTTTGGTTAAATTAATTCCTAGATATTTTATGCTTTTTGATAAAATTTAATTTTGTTTTGGTAATCTTCACCCAATTATATTTTTCCATAGATATTTAGATAGGGTGCAAGGGAGGGAGGGAAAAACAAAGAGAGACACACCACTTGCCTGCCTCCAACACATGCCCTGTCCAGGCCGAAATCGAACCTGCAACCCAGGTATGTGCCCTTGATTGGGAATTGAAACCACAACCCCTCAGTTTGAGGGGCGTCGCTCTAAGCACTAAGCCAAACGGACCACAGCTTGATGAAATTTTAAATAGAATTTTAAAGATTCTTCCTACTCATTATTCATTATTGCTTTATAGAAATGCAACAGGCTTCTGATTTTCTATCCTGCAACATTACAGAATTAGTTGGTTAGTTCTGAGAAATTTTATGGTGGAGTCCTCAGGCTTTTCTATATATTGTATCATGTCCTCTGCACATAGTGAGAGTTTTACTTTTTCTTCTCTGATTTATATGTTTTTAATTTCTTTTTCTTGTCTGGTCACTGTGGCTAGGGCTTCCAGTTCTATGTGGAAGAGAAGTGGTGACAGTGGGCATCCTTGGTTATTGCTAACGTTAGAGGAAAAGTGTTCGGCTTTTCACCATTGAGTGTTATGTCAGCTGTAGGTTTAGGAATCTACATCTTAATAAAGAGTTTTGTTTTTTATTGGAAGAGTCAACAATTCATGGTCCATGCTCAGGAAAGAGAGGTTTTGTTTATAATTATAATAAACTTGGGTCCAATTTGGGTATACAAATGGTATTTCTATGTTGCTATGGTAGATTTTATTATGATGAACATTATTAAATATCAAACTTTGTGTTAATACCTGATTCTTTTCTTGAAGAGTATATACCAAATATATATATATGTATATATATGAATATATATATATATTCATATATATGAAATATGTCCAGAAATATTTGCATTCATATGAAGCAAAGTATATGATTACCATTATAAATTATTAATTTTTTCATTTAAAAATAGTCTATAATCAGGAATAAAAACAACAAATATCCTCCCAAATAAGTGGAAATATATCCCCACTCTGAAAACCTGTAAAATTTCAAACATTCAGATGATTTAAAAGTACAGGGTGGGAAGAACTTCAGCTCCACTGTGAGAGAGGCGGGAGCCCTGGAGGCTGAGTGGAGGACTGAAGGGATCTGAGTTGGGAGAGTCCTGGTTGTGGTGTTGAGCAGAGACGGAAGGGGCACCAGTGGACTTGGGGAACCAGAGAGGAGGGTCCTGCATTGATCAGATGTCATGAGGAGGCGTGGACCTGGCTGTTGCAGGCAAGTGTGGGAAGGGGGAAGGCTCTGAGCACATTCAGAGTGTAGAGCCAAGGATTTCCTGATAGCTGGGGTCAAGGTGTGTAAACTTAACATTACATAGTTTATAGGTGATATTCCATGTTGATATAAAAAGGCTAAGAGTTGCCCAAGCAGATATTCAGATGAGGTTCCAGGGTCACCAGTGATGGTGGTTACACCCCAAGTTGGCCCTGAGGAGGCAGAGGTCTCCACATGAAATTCTCCATCTTCTTCCTGGTCGTCATTTCCACCCAACTCCTTCTGGTGTCTCTCTATCTGCACAACAGGTAACAATGGTGAGGTCCTTGGCCGTCCATCTGCTTGACCTTTTTGTCTGCCTTGCCTTGGTCCAGCTGCTCACCCCCTGCTCAGGTAGGAAATGGTTCTGCATTTGTGTATGTGAACAGTTACTATATGCCCAGTGACCCTTGGACTCCTCCCCACACCGAAAAGGCCCACCCAGCCTGTACTTTAGTTAAGGGGGAGTGCCTGTCTCCCTGTGTCTTACCGCACCCTCCCTGCTTGGTCACCACCTTGCTCTGTGGCCACAGCTCCCTCTGATGGAGCACCCCCTTCTGCTGACCAGCTCAGTTTGACGTGGTTGGACCCCCTGAGCCCATCCTGGCCATGGTGGGTGAAGACGCTGAGCTGCCCTGTCACTTGTCCCCGAAGATGAGTGCTGAGAGCATGGAGCTGATCTGGGTGCGATCCAGCCTGGAGCAGGTCTTGCACGCGTATGCACATGGGAAGGAACAACAAGAGATGGCAGAGTATCGAGGGAGAACTTCGATTTTAAGAGAGAACATCACTGAGGGGAAGGCTGCTCTCCAGATTCACAACATCAGAGCCTCTGACGATGGAACCTACCTGTGTTATTTCCAAAAAGACTCTTTCTTTGAAAGTGCCAAGGTGGAGCTGAAGGTTGCAGGTGAGCCTCAGGTTTGTTGTGAGCTCCTTACACCTGAGGGCTGGGGACAGAAGCACCTACACCACCTCAGACACCTCAGCTACTCAGCAATGGCCTCCCTGGTCCAAATCTTTTTCTCTGGGGCCCTTGGCAGACACAAGATTCCTCCAGGAAGAGCTCCTCCTGTGTGTAGGGACGAGTCCCTCACGCAGCCACCAGGGCCTAAGCAGGGAAGAGGGTGTCAGGAACAGGAAGGAGGAGAAAACCACCTCTCAGTGGGTGGCACACAGTTGACTGGTTCCAGCTCTGCCCTAGACAGTGTCTGTGGGCCCTCCAGGTAAACACTGCTGTGGTCCAGGGAGGCTGACCTGCAGGGACACCCCTGTGCTGCCCATGTCCTTTCACCAAAGGCCCCGGGAGCATGCCTGTAGTTGAACAAGTTGAGTTTAGTACTTGTAGCGTGAGGGAAAATGCACACATGTGGAAACCATGCGGTGTCCTAGTGAGAGGGTGTGGGAGATGGTGAGACATTGGGGCTGATAGGGGAGAAGGGCAGGGTTATGAAGTAGGGTGTTGCTCCAGATTGGATGCTGTCAGATTGGTGCTGGGGTGTAATAGTTCACTCACAGCCAAGACAGGGCTGGTCTGGTCACTGCTATGGTCTGGACACTGTTCATGTTTTTCTCTGAGTTCAAACCTGACGATTGACTGGTCTTGATTCTGTCCTGACCCATCACAGTGACAACGGGCCCTTGTCTGGTGTTGCTGTTCCATGAAATCGCTCATGTCTAGAGGTCAGGGCTGTATTTCTCTTTCTCTGGGCACAGCCCTGCCCCCTGACTTCTGCCTGTGTTGCTCAGTGGGGAGCCTAGCAGAGGATGGAAGGGGGTGGGTCCTGACTGGCTTTGTTTCTGCAGGTCCTCCTCAGCTAGTTACAGTCCCTTCCTGGAGACCACAGCTGCTCATGAGAAAGCCCTCCCTACAGGACTCTGTTCTTTCAGGTCTTCAATAGGTTTCCTCCCTCTCCTATTGGTCTAGGTTAGGTAGGTAATGTTTCTGGCCCTGGGTCAGCTCTCTCCTATAGAAAAGTTTTCCCCTCTCCAAGCCCATGATATGAAAATTTCCCTGGTCAAGATACTGGAGAAAGAGGCTGTCGACTCTGGTATGAATTACATCAAGAGTTTACCGCTGGAGGGTAAATGGCGGTGGAGTGAATGGAAGCTACACTGACAATCTCCCAGGACGAAACGGGAATTACAACTAAAATAAAGACAAATCGTCGGGAAAAAGCAACAGAAAAGCAGTGAGAGAGGATCATACAACCAGGGAAACTGTATGAGCCTGGAAGGATCTGCGGAGGCGCGTGAGGGTGGTGGGCTGGGAGCCCACGGACAGCAGCGGCCTTGGCTGTGAGCAGCGGCCTTAGCTGGGAGCGGAGGCGCCCGCCCTCGGGGTTGAGAGCCCAAGCTGCTCCACAGCGTAGAGGGCCCGGACAGAGCGCTAAATAGCCACAGCCACTCACCTGGGGCTCCAGCAGAGGGAGGGCGGACTGTACTGGAACTCTGTGAGGACACCTGGGATTTGGAGGGCGCTCAGAGTTTGTGCTGAGCTGTGGCCACAAAGGACAATGGTGGCCAGCGCTCCTTCCCGGTTACACAGAACAGCAGCCAAGTTTACTCCTTCCCGGAGCTGTGGTAGCCCCTCCCTCGGAGATTCCAGGTGAGGAAAAGAGGTAAAGAAATGCAAATTGAGGCTCATTAAGAACCAGCAGCAGCCCTACCCTCCGGAAATCCTCTCACACTATAAACACCTGAGGGAGTTTCTCATTCTACTGAGATCCTAAGGCTTTTCAAGTAGCTGAGGCTAATAGCCTCCAGGCAAAAAGCTAGAGCATAATGGAACCTTTCCTGAGCTTGCAAATCTACCCAGAAAAGTGAGACTTGACAGTGGTGTTTAAGGAGGGCCCTCCATGCTCATCCAAACCCAGTAGAGGGAGCCACATAGCAGAACACCAACACCCACAGGGAAAATTTGGCAGGCTCCTAAACCCATTGAGACAGCCAAAATGGTGAAACAAAGAAACAGATCCCAAATGAAAGAACAAGAGAACTCTACCAAAGATGAGATAAATGAAATGCAGTTAAGCAAATTATCAGAGGTAGAGTTCAGAGCCATGATCTTGAGGAAACTAAACAGCATGAGTAAGGATATCGACACCATGAAAATCAACCAAGTGGAAATAAAGAATGACATAGCAGAAATAAAGAACACATTGGAAGGACTGACCAGCAGAGTAGAGGAAGCGGAGGACTGGATCAGTGATTTAGAAGACAGAGTAGAAAAAATCAATCAATCAGAAAACCAAAAGGAAAAAACAATGAAAAAACAGGAAGATAGCTTAAGAGAACTGTGGGACAACTGGAAACGTAATAACATTCGCATCATAGGAGTCCCCGAAGAAGAAGAAAATGAGCAAGGGATAGAGAATATATTTGAAGAAATAGTGACAGAAAACTTTCCTAACCTGGTGAAGGAAGAAGAAATTCAAGTTCAAGAAGCACAGAGAGCCCCAAGTAAGAAGAACACAAACAGGCCCACAAAAAGACACATAATAATTAAAATGCCAAAAATTAAAGACAAAGAGAGAATCCTAAAGGCAGCAAGAGATAAGCAACAGGTTACCTACAAAAAAACCCCATAAGGCTATCAGCTGACTTCTCAACAGAAATACTACAGGCCAGAAGGGTATGGCATGAAGTAATCAAGGTCATGAAAAACAAGGATCTGAATCCAAGACTACTCTATCCAGCAAGGCTATCATTCAAAATAGAAGGTCAAATAAAGAGCTTCCCAGACAAAAAAAAAAAAAAGGCTAAGGGAATATATTAGCACCAAACCAGCACTGCAACAAATGTTAAAAGGACTGCTGTAATTAGTAGAAGAAATAGGAAGAAAAATATAACCACACTGAACAAAAATGGCAATAAATAAGTACATATCAATAATCACCTTAAATGTAAATAGATTGAATGTTCCGATAAAAAGGCACAGAGTAGCTGACTGAATAAGAAAGCATGATGCACATATATGTTGTTTACAAGAGACCCACCTCACAACAAAAGACTCACATAGGTTGAAAGTAAAGGGATGGAAAAAAATCTTCCAAGCAAACAGAAGGAAAAAAAAGCTGGGGTAGCAATACTCATATCTGATAAATTAGATTTCAAATTGAAGACCATAACTAGAGACAAAGAAGGCCACTACATAATATTGAAAGGGTCTATCCAACAGAAAGATATAACCTTGGTAAACATATATGCACCCAAGATAGGAGCACCAAAATGTATTAAAAATCTTCTGGAGGACTTCAAAGGAGAATTCGACAGCAATACAATCATAGCAGGAGACTTCAACACCCCACTGACATCACTGGATAGATCATCTAGACAAAAAATTAACAGGGAAACAGAAATTCTAAATGAAGCACTAGATCAAATGGATTTAATAGCTATATACAGAGAATTACACCCCAAAACTGCAGAATTCACATTCTTCTCAAGTGCACATTGGACATTCTCAAAGATAGACCACATGTTAGGGCACAAACTAAGTCTCTACAAGTTGAAGAAGATTGAAATCATGTCAAGCATCTTCTCAGATCACAATGGCATGAAACTAGAAATCAATTGCAACAAGAATATTTGAAGACATGGAGGCTAAATAGCATGTTATTGAACAATGAATGGGTTACCATGGAGATCAAGGAAGAAATTAAAAATTTCTGGAAACTAATGAAAATGAACACACAACAACACAAAATCTATGGGATGCAGCGAAAGCAGTTCTGAGAGGGAAGTTCATAGCACTACAGGCCCACCTCAAGAAAGAAGAAAAATTTCTAATTGACTACCTAACTTCACAACTTAAAGAACTAGAAAGCAAACAAAAAGAAAATCCTAGAGCAAGTAGAAGGAAGGAAATAGTAAAGATCAGAGCAGAAATAAACGACATGGAGACCAAAAAAACAATTCAAAGGATCAATGAAACAAAGAGCTGGTTTTTTGAAAAGATAAACAAGATTGATGGACCCTTAGCTAGACTCACCAAGAAATAAAGAGAGAGAACCCAAATACAAAAAATCAGAAATGAAAGAGGAGAAGTAACCACTGACACCACAGAAATACAAAGGATCTTTAACAAATACTATGAACATTTATATGGCAACAAATTCGACAATCTAAGCGAAATGGACACATTTCTAGAAACACATAGTCTCCCAAAACTGAACCGGGAAGAGATAGAAAACTTGAACAGGCCAATAACAACGAAGGAAATTGAAGGTGTAATCAAGACCCTCCCAGTAAACAAAAGCCCAGGCTTCACGAGCGAGTTTTACCAAACATTCAAAGAAGAACTAACACCCATTCTCCTCAAACTATTCCAAAAAACTCAAGAAGAAGGAAGACTTCCAAACTCGTTTTATGAGGCCAGCATAATTCTAATTCCAAAACCAGATCAAGACACTACAAAGAAAGAAAACTACAGGCCAATATCCCTGATGAACATAGATGTCAAAATCCTTAACAAAATACTAGCAAATCGGATCCGGCAATACCTCAAAAAAATTATTCACCATGACCAAGTGGGATTCATCCCAGGGATGCAAGGCTGGTACAATATTCGCAAATCAATAAATGTGATACATCACATAAACAAAATGAACGATAAAAACCATATGATCATATCAACAGACACTGAAAATGCATTTGACAAAATCCAGCACCCATTTCTGATAAAAACGCTCAGCAATTTGGGAATAGAGGGATCATATCTCAACATTATAAAGGCCATATATGAAAGACCTACAGCCAACATCATACTCAATGGACAAAAACTAAAAGCATTTCCCTTAAGAACAGGAACAAGACAAGGGTGCCCACTCTCACCACTCTTATATAACATAGTACTGGAAGTCTTAGCCACAGCAATCAGACATGAAGAAAAAATAAAAGGAGGAAGTGAAACTGTCATTGTTCGCAGATGACATGATATTATACATAGAAAACCCTAAAGACTCCATCAAACCTCTACTAGACTTAATAAATGAATTTGGCAACGTAGCAGGATACAAAATGAACGTCAAGAAATCGACGGCATTCTTATACACCAATGATGAACTCACAGAAAGAGAAACTAAATATCAATCTCATTTACCATTGCAGCAAAAAAATTAAGATACCTAGGAATAAACTTAACCAAAGAAGTAAAGGACCTATTTGCAGAAAACTACAGGACATTGAAAAAAGAAATAGAGGAAGATATAAAAAAGTGGAAGCACATACCTTGTTCATGGATTAGAAGAATTAACATCATTAAAATGTCCATACTACCCAAAGCAATCTATAGATTTAATGCAATCCCCATCAAAATACCAACGACATATTTCATAGAACTAGAACAAATGCTTCAGAAGTTCATATGGAACCAAAAAAGACCCTGAATAGCTATAGCAATCTTGAAAAAGAAGAACAAAGTAGGCAGGATCACAATACCAGACATCAGGTTATACTACAAAGCTACTGTAATCAAAACAGCCTGGTACTTGCACAAGAACAGTCACATAGATCAATGGAATAGAACAGAGAACTCAGAAATTGACCCAAAACATTATGCTCAATTAATATTCGACAAAGGTGGCAAGAGCATACAATGGAATAAAGACAGCCTCTTTAATAAATGGTGTTGGGAAAATTGGGCAGCTACATGCAAAAAAATGAAACTAGACCACCAATTTACACCATACACAAGAATAAACTCAAAATGGATAAAAGACTTAAATGTGACTCATGAATCCATAAAAATCCTAGAAGAAAATGTAGGCAACAAAATTTCAGACATCATACGCAGCAAAATCTTCACTGATATATCACCTAAGGCAACAGAAATAAAGGAAAAAATGAACACATGGGACTACATCAAACTCAAAAGCTTCTGCACAGCAAAAGAAACAACCATCAAATTGGAAAGGGAACCCACTGTATGGGGGAGCATAATTGCCTATGATATATCAGATAAGGGACTAATTTCCAAAATATATAGAGTGCTCATACATCTCAACAAAAGGAAGACAAAGAACCCAATTAAAAGATGGGCAGAGGAACTAAATAGACACCTCTCCAAACAGGACATACAAATGGCCAAGAGACATATGAAGAAATGCTCAACTTCACTAATCATCAGATATATGCAAATTAAAACAACTATTAGGTATCACCTCACACCTGTCATAATGGCCGCCATCAACAAAGCATCAAACAACAAGTGTTGGCGAGGGTGTGGAGATAAGGGGACTCTAGTACACTGCTGGTGGGAGTGCAGACTGGTGCAGCCACTATGGAAAACACTATGGTGTTACCTCAAAAAATTAAAAATTGAATTGCCATTTGACCCAGTGATCCCACTCCTAAGAATATACCCTAAGAAGCCTGAAACACCAATCAGAAAGAATACATGTACCCCTATGTTCATAGCAGCGCTATTTACAATAGCTAAGATCTGGAAACAGCCCAAGTGTCCATCAGTAGACGAATGGATAAAAAAGCTGTGGTACATATACACAATGGAACACTATGCAGCTGTAAGAAAGAAAGATCTCTTATCCTTTGCGACGACATGGGAGGACCTGGAAACTATTATCCTAAGTGGAACCAGCCAAGCAGAGAAAGACAAATATCATATGATCTCACTTATTTCTGGAATATAATAAACATAACAGTCTGAGGAACAGGGTAGTCCCAGAGATGTGGAAGTAGGGTACAGACTGACAATTGCCAGAAGAGGCGGTGAGGGAGGGGAGCGATGAACCACAGAACTTGTACGCATGTACTCATAACCAATGGACATGGACAACAAAACTGGGGATGGGGCAGGGAGAGAGGGGGAGAAGGGTGACAATGGGGGGAAAAGGAGAAACATCTGTAACAAAAATAAATTAATAATAATAAAAAAAAAAGAGTTTACCAAGGAGACTTCCATACAACGAACAGCTTACATCGGGCAACACAGTGTGTGTATCCTGAGACATGGCTCCTCCTCTTACACAGACAGGGCAGGATGGAGAAGGGTGCAGGGGCACGACCCACCCCAGACAAGGGGTAATGACTCACACACTTGCCCATTGTGAGGTGAGGGCCTGGTCCAGGATCCAGCAAGGCTGGGGCATGGGGGAGGACCCAGCAGGCTCCAGGAGATTCACAGGAAGCAATGTCTGTTCTGGCCCAGATCTATCTGGATGCAGCAAGAGGTTGCAGCAATGGGCAGGCAGGGGGTCCCTTCATGGGACAGTCTCTCCTCACAGCACACTTTGGGAACAGCCCCTGAGTGAAAGCCTGCCTGACTTCTCTAGTGTGTGTTCCTTGCATTCCTGCTGAGACCCTCACCAGTACAGAGGGCTCCCCTTAATCCAGGCTCACTTTCCTTTCCCAGCACTGGGCTCTGATGTTCACATTGAAATGAAGGGTTATGAGGATGGAGGGATCCGCCTGGAGTGCACATCTGCCGGCTGGCATCCACAGCCCCAAGTGGAGTGGAGAGATGCCAGGGGAGAGAGCTTGCCCGCTGCGGCAGTGTCTGTGGATGCAGATGGCAGGGGCCTGTATGCAGCCACGTCCTCTGTGATCCTGAAACGGGGCTCTGGGAAGGGGCTCCTCTGTGCCATCAGAAACCCCCTGCTCAGCCTGGAGAAGACAGCCGGGGTTTCCATCGCAGGTGAGTGCCCTGCCCTGCACGTGCTCAGCTGTGCCCCTGGGAGAAGGAGGCCCCGATTGTGTGCTGCTGACTGAAGTCTTTGCAGAGAACATGAGGCTCAGAGCAGGGTCCTGGGTGCTCCTTTGCCCCATGAAGCTGTTATGTCACCAACATCTTCTGAGCATTTCCTGCATGCCACAAACTCTGACAGGCATGGGAATTGGGGACACATAGTAAATATCAGCAAACATATGACAAAGTAGGGAAAAATAGCTATGCAACCATGTCTTGGAAAAGAGCTAATCTCCTTAAAATATGAAAAAAAAATAGAAAAATGAACAAAGAACATGAATGATCAGTTCACAGAAAAGTAACACCCTCACGAAAAGATGTCCAATCTCACTGAATAGGGAATCGTTTTCCACCTGTGAAATTGGCAACAAAACAAAAAAACGGGTGTTTGGTAACACATGCTGATGGCAGGGTTGTGGGGAGACACTCAGTCTTAGATGTTTGTTATAATTTGTTTTATTTTTGGTATAAATTTGCACAACATTCAAAACATTTTTTTTTAATCCTCACCTAAGGACATTCTTAGAGAGAGGAAAGGAGAGAGAGAGAACAGCATCTATTCGAAGGTGATCTGTTACTTTCGATTTGCTCCCCAGTCACCAGCAACCCAGGTAGGTGCCCTGAGCAGGCATTGAACTGGCAACCTCCCAGTCCACTGGGTCCTGACACTCAGCATCTGAGCCACTCTGGCCGCGCTGGCACAGCTCTTATTGAGAGCAGTAGAGCAATCCTTCTCCAAAGCTCTTATTTATTGATCTGAATCCCAGTTCTGGAATTTATATCACAGATCATCTAGCATTTGTGTGAAATGACCCGTGTACAAGCTTATTTCTTATAGCATCAATTATAATGAAAGAAATCTAGAGACTGTGCAAATCCCCTCCAATAAGGAACTGGTTGCAGTTCTGTGGGCCCCCACCCTACCCTGGCCCTCCATTCCCAAATTTCACATTCTTAGTCACCTTATTAACCAGACTAATGAGAAGCTGACAAATGGAGGACAGATGAGGGGTGGAGAGGAGACTTCAAAGCCTTTGTGTGTTTTTTTTATATTCAAATTATTCTCATGTGAGAGGCAGACATTTCAAGAAAATTGTATTCATTATGTGACAGTTAGAGTTCTGGGACACTTTGGGGAGAGATGATCACTTTCCATCCCAAAATACCTCCATGACTCAGACTGAGAGTCATGAGGCTATGAGAAAGGCTGAGGCTATCCCTCTGCAGGCCCCCTCTTCTACAGCGAGCAGCCTGGGGAAATAGCTGCCCAGGTGATCCTGCCCCCTCTACTGGTTTTCCTGGTGCTGGCTGGTTTCTGTCTGCTGCACATGAAGGGAAAAAACAAGGAACTGTGGAATGATGTGAAATGGTTTCTAGAGTGGAAGGAGCATGAGCGAAGCACCAAAGGTGAGGCTTAGCTGTGACCAGGACCTCCCTACCCATCCCATGCACTCAGCTTGTAGGTCCTCCCCTCAATTCACATAACAATACCTTTTGTTTTTTCCTGCTCATTTCCAGAGAAGCTGCAGGAGGAACTGAGTAAGTCCCCATCCCTGGCACGCGCGTTCTGGGGTCCCTGCCTTAAGCAAGTCACCAACTCCTCACCTTGTTCCTTGCAGAGTGGAGGAAGATCCAGTACCTGGAGCGTGAGTACCCGGACCAGCATCTCAGACTCTCTGCCCGCATATTTCCACCCCTTTCCTCGTCCCTAACCGCTCAGGGGAATAAACATGGACACTGATCTGGGAAAGCCTGGGCAGTGGTCTTTCTCCAAGGAGAAATGGGCTGCAGTCCCTCCCACCAGGGGGCGCGCGCACCTGGCTCTCCAGGGAACCCCAGAAAGGAAAGGAGCAGAGATGGACTCAGCATGTGAGGGCCATTCCTTCCTGGGTGCTGTACAAACCATATCCACTGAGAGGAAACCAGAAAAACATAGAACAGTGTCTCTTAAACAAAGGAGCTGTCACAGATTTATCCTAGCTGCGGAAAAGCACAGTATCTGAAACTTTCTCATTAAGTTGCCCAATTCTTTTCAGAAGTAGGCAGGAAATAATGCAGATGAGACAGGTGGACTCCAGCACAGGTACACATACCCGTATGCACACTGCGCCCAGGTACAGGCAGGTACAGGAGTAAGAGTCACTCCTGTCCGAGGGGGATGCACTGCAAGAGCCCAGGGGATGCCTGACACCGCGGATAGCACCACACCCTGTATGCACTAGATGTTTCCTTTTCACTTAAATGAGGCTCCTTGTTGGTGCACCTGAATTGCCAGCATCACAACTCTTGCATTTGGGGGTCATTATTAAGTAAAGTAAGGGTACCTTGATCACAAGCCCTGTGATATTGGGACATTAGATCTATCTGATCACAGAGACAGCTCCCAAATGATGAAGGGGGGATGTGTACAGAGTGGACCTGCTAAACCAAAGCATGATTCTCAAGGTCAGAGCAATTGCAGGAGATTTCATCCCTCTACTCAGAATGATGTGTAATTTATAACTTATGAATTGTTTATTTCTGGAATATTCCACTTAGTATTTTCCAACCATAGTTGAAGGAAGGTAACTGAAAATTCAGAAAGGGAAACAGCAGATAAGGTGTGACTGCTGTATAGACACAATACAAAACAGATCTGGGGGTGATGGCTGGGAGGGCTCATACACAGTGCTGTGGGGTCATCAGAGGCAGTTGATTTTAGAGAGGAGTGGGGAGCAGAGAATTGAACAGGCAGAGGGAGAGGGAGGAAGGGTGAGTGCTCAAAGAGGAAGATTAGATGGGTGCACAAGGAAGAGAGAGGAGACGACTCAGCAATGACAGTTCAGGTGACTCTCTGCCTGTCTTCCCTTGCAGGAGGGGAGAAGGACTCCTATGCTGGTGAGTGACTGTGATGCCCTGTTGTTTCCTGGCCCCTGTGTACAAGGTATTTAAGCCCTGTCAGTGCTGGTGAGGAATAATCAGATACAGCTCAGAGGCTCATGTTCTGTGGAGTACCACATGCCGTATCTGGACACCCAGTGAGGACCTTCTAGATGAAGCATCCCCTCACCCTGCTGACACACACGCCCACATATACCTGGGCAAAGCCTGGCTGAGTTGCCCACAGCCGCAGGGTGATGGATGGAGCCTAACATTTGGAGAGGTTTATGCCTGATCCAAGGAGCTGTACATGAAGGAAACTGGATATTGGAAGAGAAGAGGCTTAGTGAGGAGAATGGGAGGGGGGAGAACAGATATAATGATATTTCCTTTTCTGTGTCTACTTCCTTTCAGAGTGGAAGATGGCCCTCTTCCAACCTGGTGAGTGAACCATTTTATGTTCCTTAGGAAAGGAACCAAGGGACCCTGCTCCCTTTTATTTCTCCAACCCTTAACTAGGAGAGTACTGAGGAGGTGACTTGAGGTCCCAGTCTCAAAGGTGGGCCCATCTGCTGCAAAGAATCCAGAGAACCAGGGACAGCTGCTGTCCTGTGCTTCCACAGCTGTTTGTGGGAAGGAGGAGGCAGGAGGGGTGGAGCTGGGGGAGGGGTTACAAGGAATGAGGATATGACATGGCCAATCTTCTGCCCCCTTGCCCTGTATGTCTTCTAGTGATGCAATGATACTGAGCTTTAGTCTCCTCGTTTTAGAGGATGGTGGTAATTCCTACTGTGTGAAGGTTGAGATAAAGTCTAAATGAGGTAATGAATGATTATTGTTCAAAACACCAAAGATATGTTCAAAATGGTAATGAATGTGGTGAGGAGAAGGTACCTCAGAGTATAACAGATTATGTTTTAGGGAAAGTTACTTCAGGGGTGTAGGGTCAGAGCCGACAGACAACCCGGCAATATGCTAATAGGTTATTCACCGCCAGCAGACCTGTTACAGCACTTTTCTATAGTATAACTCGGGTACTAATGATTGACAGGACAAAGAGACATGAATGTGGCAGCACCAGGCCACCCTTCCTGGTGTCTTGTGATGGATGATTCTCTATCATCAATGCCGTCGAGTTTGGTGTTGACCTGGGTTGTCATGTCATTCTAGCTGTTACTAACAAAAATGTTTATGGCTGTATTTGAGGAACACAGAAAATCACTGTCTACAAGGCTTTGGTGTGCTTTCTAACAGACAGTGAGGTTGGTCAAAGGTCACAGCATAAAAAGATGAGAGAAATCCCTGACACAGAGCTGGAGTTGGTTTAGTTCAAAACCACATCTACTCACAGATTAGAGTGGGTTTAGATAAGGAACTACTTCCAGAGGAGGGGGTGGTGTCCAGGAAAACCCACAGGATGAATGGTGCCCCAGGGCTCACAACACTGGGAGCTGTCCCCTCCCCTAGGCCCAAGGCAGAGGTACAGGGAGCCTTCACTGGAGCCCTGAGGAGCTGGGGCTCAGGGAGAGGCTGCGTGAGAAAAGGTGTGCTCTGTTAGAACATCTTCACTGGAGGAGGTGGGGGAATCAGTGCTGTCTCCCTTTCATTTCTCCTTCCAGTCTTCAGCTAGTACCTGTGCTTGGCCAAACCCAACAGGTAACCAGAGGCAAGGGGGCCAGTGATGTGGTCTATAGAAGACTGATTCCTGGGGCCAGATACGGTGGGGACAGGTGTGGAGTAGGCTGGAGATCACATAGAGCCCCCAGCATGGCCCCAAGCACAGCAGAGACATGGTCTCTTATCACACCAGGCACTTCCATGCCAGGCCTTGGGCTAAATATACCACATATTTTGTCTTATTCTACTGTAGTGTACTTTACCCCCATTTTACAGTTATGCAATTGAGAGTCAAGATATTACATAGCACGTGTGTGTGTGTGTGTGTGTGTGTGTGTGTGTGTGTGGCTCAGGAGTGCAGACCAAGGGCTGGAATTTGAATCCCTGTGACTACAGCTCAGGTGGCCATGGGCATTACGGGGAGGGAAACAGGAATAACAGAAGGAAGCCACCAGCTAGAGAGAGCTGGTTAGGCAGACCCCAACCTCCCTCGCCCTCTCCTTCCTCACTGAACACAAGACCCCTGTGGTTTCCCCTGGGGTTGCTGAGGCTCACATCCAGGGCAGGATGGGGACCCCAGGACCTGGGCTCAGGCTTGAAGACTAAGGTTTGAAGATGGAGGAACCATGGCTGAGTCTTCACCATACCTAATTCTCTGCAGCGGATGTGACTCTGGACCCGGAAACTGCAAACCCCATCCTCCATGTTTCTGAGGATCGGAGGAGCCTGCAGTGGGCTGACACACGGCAGAGCCTTCCAGACAACCCTGAGAGATTTCACTGGCATTACTGTGTGCTGGGCTGTGAGAACTTCACGTCAGGGAGACATTTCTGGGAGGTGGACGTGGGGGACAGGAAAGAGTGGTATATTGGGGTGTGTAGGGAGAATGTGGAGAGAAAATGTTGGGTTAAAATGACACCCAATAATGGATTCTGGACAATGGGACTGTCAGATGGGAATGACTACTGGGCTCTAACAGACCCATGGACCAAACTGACCATTGTCAACCCTCCTGAAAGAGTGGGGGTTTTCCTGGACTATGAGATGGAGGAGGTCTCATTCTACAATGCCATCGATGGATCGCACATCTACACCTTCCCACACACCTCCTTCTCGGGGCCTCTGTGGCCTGTTTTCAGTGTTTCGACATTGGAGCCCATTGCCTTGACCATTTGCCCAGCACAAAAAGGAGTGGGGAGTTCCCCTGTGAATGTCCCAGTGCCTGACCCTTCCCTGGAGACCCCAGTGGCCCCTGTCTCAGCTGATGTGAACGGGAACCATCTGCCTGAAGTAACATCTTTGCTCCTCCCTGTCCAGCCTGGAGCTGAGGGCCTCCTTTACAGGAAAATGTCACAGTAATAAATACATTCTAAAGACATACTGAGTGAAGCCCTTACTAGTATTCTTTCCATTTTTCAACATGACATACAAGGAGACAAGTGAGCAAGAAATGAGTTAATATTCCAAATGGACTCAGCTGGCAAAGAACAGCATAGTTAACAACATATATAGATAACTTAAATTTTCTGGGTGCTTTGCCTAATGCTTCAGGTGAATTTCACTCACTAATCCTCACAATAGCCCTGTGAGGTAGCCTCATGTTGAAAGTGTGGAAACTGAGGCAGGGCCAAGTGAAGAGACATGTAATTCATACAGAAAGTAGTGCTGCCGGGAGATGTTTGGACTCTGCCCCTCCCTCCACTTTAGTCTGCATTTTGCAGCCCACTGTTCCTGCTGGACAGGATCCTGTGCAGCCCAGAGTTTCCCTCCCCAGGGCAGCAAGGGTGAGGGTCAATGTAGGTGACTAGGAAGCCACACCACACTTGGTTCCTTAAAGGTCGACTGTCAGAGCCATGGTCCACTGCTTTATGAGTGGCTGTGCAGGATGACTTTGCCCAGAGGTTATATTCACAGTGACCACATCACTTGGGGCTGAGAAGAAATAGATGCCAACTTCTTAAACAGATGTGACCTCTGATCACAGAGTTGAAACAACCCTCCTACTTCTTCCCTAAAGGTCATCTGTGAAACACACATTTGGAGGAAAGGAGCTAGATAAACTTCAGTGGAATTTTTATCACATGGTAGGTAGTATCTTCTCCGGGAAAAGGGACATTCCACCACTGATCATTCGGTGATGTCACCTGAGGCTCCTTTTACTGGTGATCCTGGGGAAAAGCCACTCTTCTTCATAATCTTTAGAATGCTTTAGAATTAGACATTAAGACATATTAATCTGTCCCCAGGTCTGGGCTCCAAGCCCCTCATTGAAATGAAGGGCCCATGGATGGGGACATCCGGCTGGAGTGCACATCTGTAGGGTGGTACCCAGAGCCCCATGCAGTGTGGAGGGACCCTTATGGGGAGATCATGCCCCCCCTGGAGGAGGCTTACACTGAGGACACGGACGGCCTCTTCAGGGTCACCATGGCTGTGATCATCAGGGACAGCTCTGTGAGGAACATGTCCTGCTCCATCAACAACACCTTGCTCGACCACGAGAAGGACTCTGTGGTCTTCATTCCAGGTTAGTTCCCTGCCCTCCGGGGCCCAGCCATGAAGCCAGGATGCTCAGCACACACATGGGAGCCTGAACAGGGCTGGGGGAGGGGCTGGGTGGGAGGGTCCTGGGCCCTGAAGAGCACAAGGTTCAGCTGAGCTGAGGCCTCTCCCCTCATCACAGGTGCAACATCAAATAGTTTCAACACACCTGAGTAGGAGCCTCTCCTCTGAGGGTAAATCTGGTATTTCCCCCTAGTATGGGTCTGATCCTGCAGCAATGTGTGAACATGTAGAACAACCATAGCACATGCACAGTGGTTGGGCAGGAAGCTGTGCACACCTGGTGGAGCTGTGAGCTGAAGCCCTCCCTCCTGCACATGAGATGTTAGAAGGGCAGAGCTGGAGAGTCTCTGTTACAGACATTCACAACTTCATTCAACAATGCTTAGCCCGGACCACATATGTTCCAGGCCCTGTTCTAGAAACCAAACATGTATCCGTGAACAAAAATACATCAAGATCCCCATCCTCATGGGGCCACATGCAAGAGTAGCAGAGAGTAATCAATAAAACAATGAATTAAAACAGGGAGTAAAATAATTAAAATTTTATATTAGATGGTGATAAGTTTTTTAGGAATATTAATGAAGGTAGCAGGGAGCGAAGGCTAGGGGTAGGGGGAGTGGTAATTATAAATAGGATGGTAAGGAAAGACTTCAGTGAAAAGATGGCAATTGGGCAAGTGAGGAATGAACAAACCAGGCAGCAGGAACAGCACAGGCAAAGGGCAGGAAGCAGGAGCGAGTAGGCAGTTTTTAGGAACCCCAAGAAGCCAATATGGATGGATTGAGTGCAGTGGGAATGGGAGGAAATGAATTCACATCTGGAATGCATCCAGACCACAGGGGCAATGTAGGTCACTGATAGACTTTGGCCTTGAGTCTCAGTGAGATAGGAAACATCACAGGCTTTGAGCAGAGAAATAACATGATCTCAGGGAGGCAGCTGTGCTGAAGACAGACTGCACAGGATGTGAGCAGAAGCAGGGAGGAGGGCAATGCAGTGACCAGGCACGAATGATGGTGGCCATGCCATTCATCTGGTCCTTCCCACATTCACCCTAAATGATTATGTTTTTCTATCTCCTAGGCCTTGTCAAAAGACTAAAATAATTTAGTAATGAGTTTGACCTCCTTTGTTCAAGGGAAAGCCATCCATGGATAGGGGTGAGGGGTGCAGGTCCTCCCCAGCAGGGGAGCGTCTTCCTAAGGGATTCTGGGCAAGAGCAGCTGTTACAGAGGTGGAAATGGGCGTGACTGACGAGGGGGTCTGGGTTTCCTTGACAGACAGCGGGTCCTGTTTTCCAGGGGAAGGGGAGATGGGGGTATGTTAGTTTTCCTTGACCATGGGGTGTTTCCAGTACATGCAGAATGAGGTAAGTCAGCATGTATAATAAAATGTTCATTGTAGAATCTTAACAGTGCCCAGGAATATTTAGTGTTCATTGAAACATTAGTTCAAATTTGCCATACCTTTGAAAAGTTTCATGACAAACTGTTGGTAGTGGGAGGTGGAAGGGAAGAACTGTGTTTGCTGCTGCTAAGAGAGACCAGAGGTACCACTGGGTAAACAAACAAGGGTTTATTTTCCCTCCATGAGAAATGAACTCAGAGGGCGGCAGTCCAGAGCTGGTCTGGCAGCTCAGAGAGGCATCCAGGCCCCAGCCTGCGTCTGTCTTCTCCCTCCTCTGTCTCAGTTTGTGGTTCCATTCTCAGGGTTGCCACTTGGTCCCAAGAGAGCTGCTGCACCCCAGCTCCAGGGACAGTGTTCCAGCCAAGAGGGAGGAAGAAGTAAGAAGGGTTTGAAACTCTCTGGGGAAACACAACCCAGCAACTTTCACCTACAAACCACTGGCTCAGACTTAGTCCCTAGGCCTCTCCCATCAACACGGGGTGGGGGGGCACATTGCAGTTCTCTCCCTCCCTCCCAAATTGGGTTTGATACTAGGAAGAGCAGGAAAGTCATACTGCACGAGTGACCAGCTGTCTCTACCATGGAACCTAAATTCAAACCGATGTAACGTAGTCAAATTCCACCAGCCAAGGACTTTAAGGCCCTGGGAGCTATAATCACTCTCTTGAGACCTAAATAATGTGTGTTTGGAGATCCTAGGCCACAGGTAGGCCCTGTTTCTCCCCAAAACCTCTAGGAGAATGCATTCACAGCCTAGTTAGTCTAACCTCAGAGAATACAGACTCCAGCAGACTCTCCAGAAAGAAATACACCTGAAAATCCAAATGCAGCACAGAGAAGGCACAAAGAATGGATGGATTCTCACAGCAATGCCCCCAATAAAATTCTCTGAGAACATGTAAAATATACCCTTCGGGTCCTGAGAGCACTGACCCTGGAAACCTGAGCACTGTTTGGGAATGGATTTAAGACATGAATTTCAGAGGTGCTGAAAAAGGTTGTGTGGTGTGGTATCTTCCTGTTCATGCTTTCACTGGGCTCTGCTGTAAAAAAATGTTAGCAAATGGCCAGGGTGACCAGTTAATTAATGCACAACTTCCTCTCCTCACACATTAACATGTTAATTTGTATTAGTTGTGCTGCTAAATCCATTATGACATAAAAGATACAAAGCAGGTATATACATTGAAATACTGATCATACACACCCACACCCAGGAATGATTCCAACAGCTAAACAAACAGAGAGACTTGGAGGGTGGGAATCAGAGCTGGAGCTGGTCTTCATTGTTCCATGCAACACTGGGTCCACCTTCCTGCTGACCTTGTCCCCTGGTTTCTGCCCAGCAACTGATGAGATACATCTCTCAGAGCCAATCAGAAAAGAAGAGCTTTCAAAGATGGACTTTGCACTCTATCCTGTCTTGAGTAAGCTTCCTTTTCTCTACCCCTTCTTTCAGATCAGAGACTCAGCTGTAATGGAGAACCACTGAGTGCCTTTGCTCTGTGAACTTCAGCTGGGAGAGCCCAGGGTAAGTGCAGGGTGTTGGTAAAAGCTAGAAGGTCTGAGCCGGCCGGAGAGCACATGCAGAGCACAAGGCCAATGTAGAAAAAAATGGCTTTATTGCATGTGCCTGGGTGCAGGGTGGTCTGAGCCAAAAAGGGTTCAGCCTTGAATCAGGGTTGGGGTTTCGGTTATATACTCTACTTCTAGCTTCTGGCAGTTTCTGTTAATGTACTTCGTCTGGCCCATTTTCCACTTTGCAGTAGGACTGGTCTGGTATCTCATCTGGCATCTGCTGGGTTATCCATTGCCTTGGGATAATACAGATAATCCTTATGTGTGCTCAAGGAAAGGTTGAGCAAAGGTCATGCAAGCAACACAGTTTCCAGTTTCCACCTTTTGCAAACTTTTACCTTTACTCTTTAAAACATTACTGACCCTTTCATTCCCATCTTATAATGACGATAAAAAGGGAAAAGGGGGAAGTTTCTCTTTGTCTACTTCCTGTAGGTGTGGGGTCATGGTGGACTCCTAAAAAGAACTTGTTAGATAACTTCCTGGGGAATGGGGTGATAGGGTCCTTTTACCTGTGCTGGAACAAATTGTCCAACTGTCTGCGTAACTAACATTTGCAGTCGATTTTGTACAAACCTAGTAATCAGGCGCAAATGGCAGGGTCCGAAAATCAATAACAAGAAGGCTAATACTAGGGGCCCCATAAAGGGGAGTAGCCAGGTTAGTGTAGGCAAGGCTGCGTCTATACTTGTCCAGATAGATTGGGCTAGGTGATCCTGACTGAATTCCTTTAGCCACTGGGCATTATCTAGAATTCACTGTGTCCTCTCCTCAACCTGTCCAGTTGAGTTAACATAGAAGCAACAAGATGTATTTGCTATCATGCATACATCTCCTTCTTTGACCAGTACATAGTCTAGTGCAATACGATTTTCTATTACCATTCAGGCAAAAGAGTCAAGGGATTTTGAAAGAAGTTTGAAATTTTCACCTGTATCTCTGCCTGTATTTGCCATGGTGGCGGTTACGTTTTTTGCTGTTATGGCATTATAAGTAATTCCTCCCACGAGGCCCGCAGTGGTGATTGCAGCTATGACTCCTGCTATGAGGCGTCCGACTCCCCTTTTTGTCCTATGATGGCTTCCAGGCTCAGGGTTTGATGAGGTTGAATTAGGGGTGAAAGAATGGATTGAGGTATTGACTGGGGTAAGCCACCCTGTTTTGCTGGGTTTAGGCATTGAATAGCAATTCCTCTCCTGGGGACAGAAATATTTAGTGCACCCAAAAACATCATTTCTGCTGGTAGGCAAAGTAGTCCAGTCATACTGGGGCCTGGGGAGGTGTTCCCACAGTAAGTCTTGAATGATTAAATCATGATAGAGGGAGGAGAGGGCTAGTGCCACCAGCAGAACTGCACCCTGGATAGCGACTAATTTCCCTGGTATGATTTTTTGGTATTGCATCCAGTACCTCTGAGCTTGCACATATAAACTCCCATTGCAGGGGTGAGACACATCATGAATAGTTAGATTACAGGTACCCCTCGTAAGGTTATAGTGAGAGATATTATACGTGGTGCCCGCTTTCACGGACTGTATTTGTACTGAGAATCAAGATCAAGGGAGCTTTTGCTCTTCTGCTCCACAGGAAGTTTCTGTCCCCCCTGAGCTTGCCTTAGACACCTGTGTTACTGATTGACAGGTGTACTGTCCCAGTGAAGCTCCCCACCTAGCACTGTCCCCAGAGCAGGTGGCACCCGGCCAGCGCAGCCGAGCACTCAGCGCCAGAAGTGAGAGTTCCTCGATTCATGCCCCTCCTTCCTCACCTCACGGGGTCAGTGAAAAAATGATGAGTAGTGGTATTTCACCGGAGGCCAGCAAGGCCAGCAGACCCTGCCCTGTCCCCTTGAAGGGTGCTGGGGGTTTATGTTAGGAAAGGAAGCAGATTCTTGGAGGAGACAAAGTAAAGAATGAGAAGGGTAGTGGGGAGAGAAGGAGTAAAGGTTAAAGTAGCATGGACTTTACATAGCATGTCTCACCCTAACAGGGAGTGGGGCAGGCTCGTAACACTAAAACAGAGTGGAGAAGATATAAGGGCCTAAAGAACAAGTGAGTGTCTGAGTTGCCCTGGGTTGCGATATTTGGCTGTCAATTCCCACAACTGAAACCCCAGAGTGTAAGAGGTCCTCTGAACTCGGGGAGAGCAGAGTAGCCAGTATCAATTAAAAATGAAATTGGCATACCTGCTACCATCAGAGTTATCTGAGGTTTGGAGTTCGAGGTGATAGTCGGGGCATCCATTCCTGGGCACCTTGCCCATTCCGCCAGCCCAAGGGAGGGATGAGGACCGACTCTGAGCAGTGTTTCCACAGTCTGACTTCCAGTGGGATCCTCTACATGGAGGACATGGCTTAGGCTGTTTTCGAGGATTAGGGAATTGCCTCACCCAATGGCCAGTCTGATTGCATTTAAAGCAGGGACCTAGGGGTCCGCTCTACTGACCCTGGTGGGTGCCCTTCTTTTGTCCCCTGGAGGGGGTTTACTGACCCCTTTGATTAGTGGGGGCTCTGATGGCAGAGGCCAGCATTTGGAATTCTGCTATTCTTTGCTGTTTAGTCTCTTCATAGTGATTATTAAAAACCTTAAAGGCTAGATTTAGAAGTTCCCATTGATGAGTTTGAGGACCATCTTCCAGTTTTTGTAACTTTCTCCTAATGTCCTGGGCTGACTGAGAGATAAATCTCAGGTTTAAAATGACAGTCCCTTCTGGGCTACTAGGATCTAAGTTAGTGTATCTTCTCATAACCTGTGTAAGGTGGGATGGAAAGGTTACAGGGTTTTCATTCCTTTCCTGGATTATTTCAGACAGTTTTTCATAGTTAATGGCCTTGTGTGAGGCTTTTTTAAGTCCCTCAATGAGACATATTATCATGTGGTCCCTGGCTTTCCTACCCCTCCCCCATTGACCTGATAATTCCACCTGGGGTCCTGGCCAAGCACTGCTTCAGTCCCTCCTGGGTTAGTGGGGGCATGTCGTCTCTGGGCATTAACTCAGACTCGATTTTTATCTTCCAGATTAAGGGTGGAAGAGAGAATAACATGAATATCATTCCAAGTTAGATCACAGGACTGGGTAAGGTACTCGAATTCGTGAGTATCATTGGTGGGACCCTTAGTAAAGGATCCTAGTCTTTTATTTATTTGGGACAAATCTGAGAGAGAGAAGGGGACATGAACTCTGACAATCCCTTCAGCTCCTGCTACTTCACTCAGGGGGCATTCTTAAATAGGGGCTGAACAAAGGCCAGTGGCCAGTGCTCCTTCCCAGAGCTGTGGCAGCCACGCCCTTGGAGATTCTCAGCTGAGGCAAAGAAATGCAAATTGAGGCTCATTAACAATCAGCATTGGCCCCACCCTCAAGAAGTCCTCTTACACATAAACACCTGAGGGAGTTTCTCATTCAACTGAGATCCTAAGGCTTTTCAAGTAACTGAGGCTAATAGCCTCCAGGCAAAAAGCTAGAGCATAATGGAACCTTTCCTGAGCTTGGAAATCGACCCAGGAAAGTGAGACTTCCAGTGGTGTTTAAGGAGGGCCCTCCACGCTCATCCAAACCCAGTAGAGGGAGCCACAAATAGCAGAACACCAACACCCACAGGGAAAATTTGGCAGGCTCCAAAACTGACTGAGATAGCCAAAATGGTGAAACAAAGAAACAGATCCCAAATGAAAGAACAAGAGAACTCTATCGAAGATGAGATAAATGAAATGCAGTTAAGCAAATTATCACAGGTAGAGTTCAGAGCCATGATCTTGAGGAAACTAAACAGCATGAGTAAGGACATCAACACCGTGAGTAAAGATATAGAAACACTGAAAACCAACCAAGTGGAAATGAAGAATGACATAGCAGAAATAAAAAACACATTGGAAGGACTGACCAGCAGAGTAGAGGAAGTGGAGGACCGAATCAGTGAATTAGAAGACAGAATAGAAAAAAATCAATCAATCAGAAAACCAAAAGGAAAAAACAATTAAAAAACAGGAAGATAGCTTAAGAGAACTGTGGGACAACTGGAAACATAATAACATTCACATCATAGGAGTCCCCGAAGAAGAAGAAAATGAGCAAGAGTTAGAGAATATATTTGAAGAAATGGTGACAGAAAACTTTCCTAACCTGGTGAAGGAAGAAGGCATTCAAGTTCAAGAAGCACAGAGAGCCCCAAGTAAGAAGAACCCAAACAGGCCCACACCAAGACACATAATAATTAAAATGCCAAAAATTAAAGACAAAGAGAGAATCCTAAAGGCAGCAAGAGATAAGCAACAGGTTACCTACAAAAAAACCCCATAAGGCTATCATCTGACTTCTCAACAGAAACACTAAAGGCCAGAAGGGAATGCCATGAAGTAATCAAGGTCATGAAAAACAAGGATCTGAATCCAAAACTACTCTATACAGCAAGGCTATCATTCAAAATAGAAGGTGAAATAAAGAGCTTCCCGGACAAAAAAAGGCTAAGGGAATATATTAGCACCAAACCAGCACTGCAAGAAATGTTGAAAGGACTGCTGTAATTAGTAGAAGAAATAGGAAGAAAAATATAACCACAACAAAAATGGCAATAAATAAATACATATCAATAATCACCTTAAATGTAAATGGATTGAAAGCTCCGATAAAAAGAACAGAGTAGCTGACTGGATAAGAAAGCATGATTCACATATATGTTCTTTACAAGAGACCCACCTCACAACAAAAGACTCACATAGGTTGAAAGTAAAGGGATGGAAAAAAATCTTCCAAGCAAACAGAAAGGGAAAAAAAGCTCGGGTAGCAATACTCATATCTGATAAATTAGATTTCAAATTGAAGACCATAATTAGAGACAAAGAAGGTCACTACATAATATTGAAAGGGTCTATCCAACAGAAAGATATAACCTCGGTAAACATATATGCACCCAATATAGGAGCACCAAAATATATTAAAAATCTTCTGGAGGATTTCAAAGGAGAAATTGACAGCAATACAATCATAGCAGGAGACTTCAACACCCCACTGACATCACTGGATAGATCACCTAGATAAAAAATCAACAAGGAAACAGAAATTCTAAATGAAGCACTAGATCAAATGGATTTAATATATATAGAGAGAATTACACCCCAAAACTGCGGAATTCACATTCTTCTCAAGTGCACATGGGACATTCTCAAAGATAGACCCCATGTTAGGGCACAAACTAAGTCTCTACAAGTTGAAGAAGATTGAAATCATATCAAGCATCTTCCAGATCACAATGGCATGAAACTAGAAATCAATTGCAACAAGAACATGCAAAGACATTTGAAGACATGGAGGCTAAATAGCATGTTATTGAACAATGAATGGGTTACCATGGAGATCAAGGAAGAAATTAAAAATTTCCTGGAAACCAATGAAAATGAACACACAACAACACAAAATCTATGGGATGCAGCGAAAGCAGTTTGAGAGGGAAGTTCATAGCACTACAAGCCCACCTCAAGAAAGAAGAAAAATTTCTAATTGACAACCTAACCTCACAACTTAAAGAATTAGAAAGCAAACAAAAAGAAAACCCCAGAGCAAGTAGAAGGAAGGAAATAGTAAAGATTAGAGCAGAAATAAATGATATGGAGACCAAAAAAACAATTCAAAGGATCAATGAAACAAAGAGCTGGTTTTTTGAAAAGATAAACAAGATTGATGGACCCTTAGCTAGACTCACCCAGAAACAAAGAGAGAGAACCCAAATACACAAAATCAGAAATGAAAGAGGAGAAGTAACAACTGACACCACAGAAATACAAAGGATCATTAGCAAATAGTATGAACATTTATATGGCAACAAATTTGACAATCTAAGCGAAATGGACACATTTCTAGAAACACATAGTCTCCCAAAACTGAACCGGGAAGAGATAGAAAACTTGAACAGGCCAATAACAACGAAGGAAATTGAAGATGTAATCAAGACTCTCCCAGCAAACAAAAGCCCAGGCCCTGACAGCTTCACAGGGGAGTTTTACTGAACATTCAAAGAAGAACTAACACCCACTCTCCTCATTCTATTCCAAAAAACTCAAGAAGAAGGAAGACTTCCAAACTCGTTTTATGAAGCCAGCATAATTCTAATTCCAAAACCAGAAAAAGACACTACAAAGAAAGAAAACTACAGGCCAATATCCCTGATGAACATAGATGTCAAAATCCTTAACAAAATTCTAGCAAATCGGATCCGGCAATACCTCAAAAAAATTATTCACCATGACCAAGTGGGATTCATCCCAGGGATGCAAGGCTGGTACAATATTTGCAAATCAATAAATGTGATACATCACATAAACAAAATGAAAGATAAAAACCATATGATCATATCAATAGACACTGAAAAAGCATTTGACAAAATCCAGCACCCATTTCTGATAAAAATGCTCAGCAATTTGGGAATAGAGGGATCATATCTCGACATTATAAAGGCCATATATGAACGAACTACAGCCAACATCATACTCAATAGACAAAAACTAAAAGCATTTCCATTAAGAACAGAAACAAGACAAGGATGCGCACTTTCTCCACTCTTATTTAACTTAGTACTGGAAGTCTTAGCCACAGCAATTAGACATGAAGAAAAAATAAAGGGATCCAAATTGGAAAGGAGGAAGTGAAACTGTCATTATTCACAGATGACATGATATTATACATAGAAAACCCTAAAGACTCCATCAAAAATCTACTAGACTTAATAAATGAATTTGGCAACGTAGCAGGATACAAAATTAACGTCAAGAAATCGACGGCATTCTTATACACCAATGATGAACTCACAGAAAGAGAAACTAAAGAAACAATCCCATTTACCATTGTGGCAAAAAAATTTAGATACCTAGGAATAAACTTAACCAAAGAAGTAAAGGATCTATTTGCAGAAAACTACAGGACATTGAAAAAAGAAATAGAGGAAGATATAAAAAAGTGGAAGCACATACCTTGTTCATGGATTGGAAGAATTAACATCATTAAATTGTCCATACTACCCAAAGCAATCTATAGATTTAACACAATTCCCATCAAAATACCAACGACATATTTCACAGAACTAGAACAAATGCTTCAGAAGTTCATATGGAACCAAAAAAGACCCCGAATAGCCACAGCAATCTTGAAAAAGAAGGACAAAGTAGGCAGGATCACAATACCGGACATCAGGTTATACTACAAAGCTACTGTAATCAAAACAGCCTGGTACTGGCACAAGAACAGGCATATAGATCAATGGAATAGAACAGAGAACTCAGAAATTGACCCAAAACATGATGCTCAATTAATATTTGACAAAGGTGGCAAGAGCATACAATGGAGTAAAGACAGCCTCTTTAATAAATCCACAAAAATCCTAGAAGAAAATGTAGGCAACACAATTTCAGACATCATACGCAGCAGAATTTTCACTGATATATCACCTAAGGCAACAGAAACAAAGGAAAAAATGAATACATGGGACTACATCAAACTCAAAAGCTTCTGCACAGTAAAAGAAACAACCATCAAAGTGGAAAGGCAACCCACTGTGTGGGAGAGCAAAATTGCCAATGATATATCAGATAAGGGATTAATTTCCAAAATATATAGAGTGCTCATACAATTCAACAAAAGGAAGACAAAGAACCCAATTAAAAAATGGGCAGAGGACCTAAATAGACACCTCTCCAAACAGGACATACAAATGGCCAAGAGACATATGAAGAAATGCTCAACATCACTAATCATCAGAGAGATGCAAATTAAAACAACAATGAGGTATCACCTCACACCTGTCAGAATAGCCACCATCAACAAAGCATCAAACAACAAGTGTTGGCGAGGGTGTGGAGAAAAGGGGACTCTAGTACACTGCTGGTGGGAGTGCAGACTGGTGCAGCCACTATGGAAAACACTATGGTGTTACCTCAAAAAATTAAAAATTAAATTGCCATTTGACCCAGTGATCCCACTCCTAGGAATATACCCTAAGAAGCCTGAAACACCAATCAGAAAGAATATATGTACCCCCATGTTCATAGCAGCGCTATTTACAATAGCTAAGATCTGGAAACAGCCCAAGTGTCCATCAGTAGACGAATGGATAAAAAAGCTGTGGTACATATACACACTGGAACACTATGCAGCTGTAAGAAAGAAAGATATCTTATCCTTTGAGACGACATGGGAGGACCTGGAAACTATTATCCTAAGCGAAACCAGCCAAGCAGAGAAAGACAAATATCATATGATCTCACTTATTTCTGGAATATAATGAACATAACAGTCTGAGGAACTGGGTAGTCCCAGAGACGTGGAAGTAGGGTACAGACTGACAATTGCCAGAAGAGGGGGTGGAGGAGGGGAGCGATGAACCACAGAACTTGTACGGATGTACTCATAACCAATGGACATGGACAACAAAACTGGGGACGGGGCAGGCAGGGAGGCGGAGGAGGGTGACAATGGGGGAAAAAGGAGAAACATCTGTAACAAAAATAAATTAATTAAAAAAATAAATAAATAAAGGAAGGCTAAAAAATAAATAAATAAATAAAACAGAGGCTGAGGTAGGGGTGAGATTGGGAGCAAAGATGGTTCCCGATCGCATGTGTGAGGGAGTCATTTGCGGCAGTAGAGGAGTCGAAGCTGGAGTAGAAGGTTCAGGGTAGGGAGGGGGCCCACAGAAGGGGCTGGAGGAGACCCTGCTGGAGGGGCTGAGGGAGGAGGTGGTGGAGCGAGATCAGCTGGGTCAAAGGAGGAAACAGGAGAAGTTAGCGCACTGTCTTCAGAGGGAGGTTTGGGAGGATTAAAGTGGAGTAGGGAGATGTGGGAGGAAGTGCAAGAATCGCATAAAGAGAGGTGTGATCTGTGTGCACAGGGGCCTGGATGTAAGGAACCTCAGACCATTTTCCTTGCCTTTGACAGAAATTGTCTAAGTTGGTGAGAATGTCGAAAGTGCCATTTTCAGGCTGTTGTGACCCATTGTCTATTTTTACTAGGGTCATGCAGTGTTGCAGTATAAAATGAGTTGCTTTGGACATAAGTCCTGAGAGAGCCCTAGGGTCTGTAGATTTTTTAGGAGACATCCTAGGGGTGTTGTACGAGGGATGGCAGATTGAGAGTTTCCCATGTTGTGGTGTGAGATGTTGCGGCCTAGCGGTCTGACGGATACGCTAGTGGAAGAAGAAGGCATCCCCGCTTCTCCCCTAGAGTAGAGAGACGTGCAGCTCACCTATACCAGCCGTCCCCAGATATATGGTGAGCTGAGGGAACGTGGTTCCCAAGGAACGTGTCCCGACCAGCACAGGATTTCGAGAGGGACCATCGCACAGACATGACTGAGAGACCTGGCTCTCATGTACCAGATGGGAGATAATAGGACAGCCCAGAGAATCAGACCAGTTGGTAAAAAACACTCACCAGTGAATTAGTGTTTGGGGTTGATGCTGCATTGGCAGGAAAATTTGGAGGTCCAGTATCCAGCTGAGGATGTGATTGATCCTGGTCTGACAGGAGGCCCGGAGGACTCGGGGGGCCCACGGTTGCCCCTTATGTGGGATCCTCACAGACCTCCTGGGTTTTGGCACCAAATAAAAGGTCTGAGCAGGCGGGAGATCACATCCACAACACAAGGCCAATGTAGAGCAAAATGTATTTATTGCATGCGCCTGGGTGCAGGCGGGCTGAGCCAAGAAGGATTCAGCCTCAAATCAGGGTTGGGGTGTCGGTTATATACCCTAACTTTAGCTTCTGGCAGTTCCTGCTGATGTACACTGGCCAATTGTCCACTCTGCAGTAGGACTGGTCTGGTATCTCGTCAGTCATCTGCTGGGTTATCCACTGCCTTGGGGATAATCCAGATAATCCTTATCCATACTCAACAGAAGGCTGAGCAAAGGTCATGAAAGCAATACCATTTCCACAGTTTCTGCCTTTTGCAAACTCTTACCTTTACCCTTTAAAACATTCCTGACCCTTTCAAAAGACAGGGCCCGAGGGCACCATTAGGAGAGAGGCAGAGAAGCCCGGTGACTCTACAGGGCGTTCCTCACCCACAGGAGTGTGGTACTGTGAGTGTGCAGGTGACCACCCAGGCGGGAGCATGGATGGAGACAAGGCAAGTTAAGCCCTGAATTCAGAAATCAGTGGGAGGGAGAGAACTGGAGTGAGGGAGCTTGGCAACTGCCTGTTCCTAGGATCTTACTGAGGTCAGAGAGGAGCAAAGGCCTCTTACAGCCTCTCCCCTCCTCTCCGGGAATGTGTTCATGAGATTCTAAAAGAGAAGTGTGTGTTTTTAAAATTTATATGTAAAGATATTCATTACAGAATCATTTGTGATATGGATGATATACAGAGCAGTTGGAGAATAAACAATAGAGAGGGATGTCTGTACCTCCTCTTTAGAGAAATGTCTGTTCAGGTCCTCTGCCAATTTTTAAAATCAGATTCTTTGGTGTTTTTGTTGTTTTGTTGTATGAGTTGTTCATACATTTTTTATATTAACCCCTTATTGGATGAATCAGTGGCAAATATCTTCTTCCATTCAGTAGGTTGCCTTTTTGTTTTGCTTTAAGGTTTCCTTTGCTGTGAAAAAACTTTTTAGTTTGATATGATCCCATTTGTTTTTTGTTTTTGTTTGTTTGTTTTTCTTTTCTTGCCCTTGCCTGAGGACACACATCCAAAAAGACGTTGCTAATAGTGATGTAAGAGAGTTCACTGCCTATATTCCCTTCTGGTTTTATGGTTTTAGGTCTTACATTAAATCTTAAATTCATTTTGTGCTTATTCTTGTATATGGTGTAAGAAAGTGATCCAGTTACATTCTCTTTAAAAAAAATTTTTTTTCTTTATTGATTTTAGAGAGACAGGAAGGGAGAGGGAGAGATAGAAATATCGATGAGAGTGAACATTAATTGGCTGCCTCCTGCATGCTCCTCACTGGGGATTTGGCCCACAACCTGGGCATGTGCCTTGACTGTGAATTGAACCAGCAAAATCTTGGTGCATGAGTCGATGCTCAACCACTCAGCCACACTGGCCAGGACAGTTACATTATTTTTCATGTAGCTGTCCAGTTTTCCCAGCAGGGTTTTGAACAGACTGTCTTTACCTCATTACATATTCTTGCCTCCTTTGTCATAAATTAATTGACCATATTAACTGAGGGTTTGTTTCTGAGCTCTGTATTCTGTCTCATTGAACTATGCATCTGCTTCTGTGTCAGGACCATGCTGTTTGTATTAGTGTAGCCTGCAGTATAGTTTGATACCAGGGAGTGTGATGCCTCAAAATTTGTTCATTCTCAAGATTTCTTTGGCTGTTTGGGGTCCCACATAAATTTTAGGATTAGTTGTTCTACGTCTGAGAAAAGGTCCATTGGTATTTTAATAGGGATCTCATTGAATCTGTATATTGCTTTAGAGAGTAAGGATATTTTAACAATATTAATCCTTCCAACCCATGAGTACAGTATATCCTGCCATTTATTTGTATCTTCTTCCATTTCTTTCTTCAGTGTCTTATAGTTTTCAGAATAAAGTTCTTTCACCTCTTTGGTTAAATTTACTTCCAGATATTTTATGCTTTTTGATGAAATTTTGTTTTGTTTTGGTAATCTTCACCTGATGATATTTTTCCACAGATTTTTAGAGAGAGTAGAAGGGAGGGAGGGAAAGAGAAAAAGAGACACACCACTTGCCTGCCTCCCACACATGCCCTGTCCAGGTCGAAATCAAACATGCAACCCAGTTATGTGCCCTTGACTGGGAATTGAACCCTCAACCCTTCACTTTGAGGGGTGATGCTCTAAACACTAAGCCAAACAGGCCACAGCTTGATGAAATTTTAAATAGAATTTTAAAGATTCCTCCTACTCATTATTCACTATTGCTTTATAGAAATGCATCAGGCTTCATTTTCTATCCTGCAACGTTACAGAATTCATTGATTAGTTCTCAGAATTTTTATGGTGGAGTCCTCAGGCTTTTCTACATATTGTATCATGTCCTCTGCAAATGTGAGAGTTTTACGTCTTCTTCCCTGATTTATACGTTTTTAATTTCTTTGTGTTGTCTGGTTGCTGTGGCTAGGGCTTCCAGTTCTACGTAGAATAGAAGTGGTGACAGTGGGCATCCTTGGTTATTGCTGACAGTAGAGGAAAAGCGTTCAGCTGTTCACCATTGAGTGTTATGTCAGCTGTAGGTTAGGAATCTACATCTTAACAAAGAGTTTTGTTTTTATTGGGAGGGTCAACAATTCGTGGTCCATGCTCATGAAAGGGAGTTTTTGTTTATAATTATGATAACGATGGATCCAATTTGGGTATACAAATGATATCTCTATGTTGCTATGGCAGATTTTACTATGATGAATACTATTAAACATCAACCTTTGTGTTAGTGCCTGATTCTTTTCTTGAAGAGTAATTCCAGCAACTGGAATTTGTGGGAGAAACAATAAAACATTTTTAAGGCATTTGGTATATATATGTGTATATATATAAAATACATCCAGAAATATTTGCATTCATATGATAAATTATTAATTTTTTTATTTTAAAATATTCTATCATCAGGAATGAAAAACAATACATATCCTCCCAAAGAAGTGAAACTATATCCCTACTTTGAAAACTTCTAAAATTTCAAACATTCAGTTAATTTAAAAGTACAGAGTGCAAAGGACTTCAGCTCCGCTCTGAGTGAGGCAGGAGCCCTGGAGGCTGAGTGGAGGAGTGAAGGGATCTGAGTCGGGAGAGTCCTGGCTGTGGTGTTGAGCAGAGACGGAAGGGGCACCAGTGGACTTGGGGAATCAGGGAGGAGGGTCCTGCGTTGATCAGATGTGATGAGGAGGCGTGGACCTGGCTGTCGCAGGCAAGTGTGAGAAGGGGGAAGGCTCTGAGCACATTCGGAGAGTAGGGCCAAGGATTTCCTGTTGGCTGGGGTCAAGGTGTGTACACTTAACATTACATAGTTTATAGGAGATATTCCATGTTGATATAAAAAGGCTAAGAGATGCCCAAGCAGATATTCAGAGGAGGCTCCTGGGTCACCAGTGATGGTGGTTGAACCCCAAGTTGGCCCTGGGGAGGCAGAGGTCTCCATGTGGAATTCTCCATCTTCTTCCAGGTCATCATTTCTACCCAACTCCTCCTGGTGTCTCTCTATCTCTACAACAAGTAACAATGGTGAGGACCTTGGCCGTCCATCTGCTTGATGTTTCTTTCTGCTTTGCCTTGGTCCAGCTGCTCACCCCCTGCTCAGGTAGGAAACAGTTCTGTGTTTGTGTATGTGAAGCAGTTACTATAGTGCCCAGCGACCCTTGGACTCCTCCCCACACCGAGAAGGCCCACCCAGCCTGTACTTCTGTTAGGGTGCAGTGCCTGTCTCAGTGTGTCTTACCCCACCCTCCCTGCTGGGTCACCCCCATGCTCTGTGGCCACAGCTCTCCCTCTGATGGAGCACCCCTTCTGCTGACCAGCTCAGTTTACTGTGGTTGGACCCCCTGAGCCCATCCTGGCCATGTTGGGTGAAGACGCTGAGCTGCCCTGTCACTTGTCCCCGAAGATGAGTGCTGAGAGCATGGAGCTGAAGTGGGTGCGATCCAGCCTCAGGCAGGTAGTGCACGCGTATGCACATGGGAAGGAACAAGAAAAGATGGCAGAGTATCGAGGGAGAACTTTCATTTTAAGAGAGAACATCACTGAGGGGAAGGCTGCTCTCCGGATTCACAACATCAGTTCCTCTGACGATGGAACCTACCTGTGTTATTTCCAAAAGGACTCTTTCTTTGCAAGTGCCAAGGTGGAGCTGAAGGTTGCAGGTGAGCCTCAGGTTTGTTGTGAGCTCCTTACACCTGAGGGCCTGGGGTCAGAGGCTCCTCGACCACCTCAGACACCTCGGCTACTCACCACAATGGCCTCCTGGGTCACATTCTCCTTCTCCAATGACCTTGGCCAACACAGGTTTCCTCCAGGAAGAGCTCCTCCTGTGTGTAGGGACGAGTCCCTCACGCAGCCACCAGGGCATAAGCAGGGAAGAGGGTGTCAGGGACAGGAAGGAGGAGAAAACCACCTCTCAGTGGGTGGCACACAGTTGACTGGTTCCAGCTCTGCCCTAGACAGTGTCCGTGGGCCCTCCAGGTAAACACTGCTGTGGTCCAGGGAGGCTGACCTGCAGGGACATGCCCTGTGCTTCCCATGTTCTTTAAGCAAAGGCCCTGTGAGCACACCTGTAGTTGAACAAGTTGAGTTTAGTACTTGTTGCGTGAGGGAGAATGCACACATGTAGAAACCACGGGATGTTCCAGTGAGAGTGTGTGGGAGATGATGAGACATTAGGACTCATAGGGCAGTAGGGCAGGGATATGAAGTAGGGTGTTGCTCCGGATGGATGCTCTCAGATTGGTGCCAGGGTGTAATTGGTCACTCACAGCCAGGACAGGGCTGGTCTGGTCACTGCTGTGGTCTGGACACTGTTCATGTTTTTCTCTGAGCTCAAACCTGACTGTTGACTGGTCTTGATTCTGTCCTGACCCATCACAGTGACAATGCACCCTTGTCTGGTGCTGCTGTTCCATGAAATCGCTCATGTCCAGAGGTCAGGGCTGCATTTCTCTTTCTCCAGGCACAACCCTGCCCTGTGGCTTCTGTCTAGGTTGGTCAGTGGGAGCCTAGCAGAGGATGGAAGGGGTGCGTCCTGCCTGACTTTGTCCTTGCAGGTCCTCCTCAGCTAGTTACAGTCCCTTCCTGGAGACCACAGCTGCTCTTGGGAAAGCCCTCCCTACAGGACTCTCTTCTCTCAGGTCTTCAAAAGGCTTCCTCCCTCTCCCCTTGGGTTTAGGGAGGGTAGGTAATATTCCTGGCCCTGGGTCAGCTCTCTCCTATGGAAGAGTTTTCCTCTCTCCACAACCACGATATGAGAATTTCCCTGGGTCAAGATACTGGAGAAAGAGGCTGTTGACTCTGGCATGAATTACATCAAGAGTTTACCAAAGAGACTTCCATATAACGAACAGCTTGCATGGGGCAACACAGTGTGTGTATCCTGAGACATAGCTCCTCCTTTTACACAGACAGGGCAGGATGGAGAGGGGTGCAGGGGCACGACCCACCCTAGACAAGGGGTAATGACTCACACACTTGCCTATTGTGAGGTGAGGGCCTGGTCTAGGATCCAGCAAGGCTGGGGCATGGGGGAGGGCCCAGCAGGCTCCAGGAGATTCACAGGAAGTAATGTCTGTTCTGGCCCAGATCTAGCTGGATGCAGCAAGAGGTTGCAGCAATGGGCAGGCAGGGGTCCCTTCATGGGACAGTCCCTTCTCACAGCACACTTTGGGAACAGCCCCTGAGGACTGTCTAGTGTGTGTGCCTTGCATTCCTGCTGAGACCCTCACCAGTACAGAGGACTCCCCTTAATCCAGCCTCACTTTCCTTTCCCAGCGCTGGGCTCTGATCTTCACATTGAAATGAAGGATTGCAGGGATGGAGGGATCCGTCTGGAGTGCACATCTGCCGGCTGGCATCCACAGCCCCAAGTGGAGTGGAGAGATGCCAGGGGAGAGAGCTTGCCCGCTGCGGCAGTGTCTGTGGATGCAGATGGCAGGGGCCTGTTTGCAGCCACGTCCTCTGTGATCCTGAAACGGGGCTCTGGGAAGGGGCTCCTCTGTGCCATCAGAAACCCCCTGCTCAGCCTGGAGAAGACAGCCAGGGTTTCCATTGCAGGTGAGTGCCCTGCCCTGCACATGCTCAGCTGTGCCCCTGGGAGAAGGAGGCCCCGACTGTGTGCTGCTGACTGAAGTCTTTGCAGTGAAGATGAGGCACAGAACAGGGTCCTGGGTGCTCCTTTGCCCCATGAAGCTGTTATGTCACCAACATCTTCTGAGCATTTCCTGCATGCCACAAACTCTGATAGGCATGGGAATTGGGGACAAATAGTAAATATCAGCAAACATATGACAAAGTGGGAAAAAATAGCTATGCAACCATGTCTTGGAGAAATAGCTTATGTCCTTAAAATATAAAAAAAAAAAAAAAAACAGTAGAAAAATGAGCAAAGAACATGAATGATTAGTTCACAGATCAGGAACAACCTCACGAAAGTATGTCCAATCTCACTGAATAGGGAAACGTTTTCCACCTGTGAGTTTGGCAACAAAACAAAAAACCAGGTGTTTGGTAACACATTCTGATGGCAGGGTGTGGAGAGACTGTCAATCTTAGACGTTTGTTATAATTTGTTATATTTTTTGTATCAATTTGCACAACATTCAAAACATTTTTTTAATCCTCACCTGAGGACATTCTTAGAGAGAGGAAAGGAGAGAGAGAGAACAGCATCTATCTGAAGGTGATCTGTTACTTTCGATTTGCTCCTCAGTCACCAGCAACCCAGGTAGGTGCCCTGAGCAGGCATTGAACTGGCAACCTCCCAGTGCACTGGGTCCTGACACTCAGCATCTGAGCCACTCTGGAGGTGCTGGCACAGCTCTTATTGAGAGCAGTAGAGCAATCCTTCTCCAAAGCTCTTATTTATTGATCTGAATCCCAGATCTGGAATTTATCTGACAGATCATCTAGTGTTTGGGTGAAATGACCCATGTACAAGCTTATTTCTTCTAGCATCAATTCTAATAACAGAATGATAAGAGACTGTGCAAATCTTCTCCAATGGAAAACTGGTTACAGTTCCTGGGCCCCCAACCTACCCTGGCCCTCCATTCCCAAGTTTCACATTCTTAGTCACCTTCTTAAGCAGACTAATGAGAAGCTGACAAATGGAGAAGAGATGAGGGAGTGGAGAGGAGACTTCAAAGTCTTTGTGTATATTTTTTCATATTCTAATGATTCTCATGTGAGAGGCAGACATTTCAAGAAAATTGTATTTATTATGTGACAGTAAGAGTTCTGGGACACTTTGGGGAGAGAATGATCACTTTCCATCCCGGGACACCCCCAAGACTCTGCCTGAGAGCTGCTGAGGCTGACCCTCCGCAGACCCCTTCTTCTCCAGCGAGCAGCCTTGGGTGACGGTTGTCTGGGTGACCCTGCCCGCTCCACTGGGGATCCTGGCGGTGGCTGGGTGCTTTCTGCTGCGACAGCGGACAAAAAGAAAGGCTCTGTGGAAGGATCTGGAAAGGGAGGTAGCGGAGAAGGAGCTGGAGGAAAGCGCCAAAGGTGAGGCTTGGCTGTGACCACGACCTCCCTACCCATCCCCCGCACCCACCCCTTGGGTCCTCCCCTCGAACCCCATAACAAGACTTTTTTTTTCCTGCTTATTTCCAGAGAAGCTGCAGGAGGAACTGAGTAAGTCCCCATCCCCGGTCACCCGCGTTCTGGGGTCCCTGCTTTATGCGTGTAACCGACTCCTCACCTTGTTCCTTGCAGAGTGGAGGAAGATCCAGTACCTGGCGCGTGAGTACCCGGAGCAGCATCTCAGACTCTCTGCCCGCATATTTCCAGCCCCTTTCCTCATCCCTAACCGCTCAGGGGAATAAACATGGACACTGATCTGGAAAAGCCTGGGCAGTGGTCTTTCTCCAAGAAGAAAGGGGCTGCAGTCCCTCCCACCAGGGGGCGCGCGCACCTGGCTCTCCAGGGAACCTAGGAAAGGAAAGGAGCTCAGAAGCAGGACTCAGCATGTGAGGAGGGCCTTTCCTTCCTGGGTGCTGTAGAAAATCTATACCCTACTGAGAGGAAACCAGAAAGAGAGGGAACAGTGTCTCTTAAACAAAGGAGCTGTCACAGATTTATCCTAGCTGCTGAAAAACACAGTATCCGAAACTTTCTCATTAAGTCGCCCAATTCTTTTCAGAAGTAGGCAGGAAATAATGCAGATGAGACAGGTGGACTCCAGCACAAGTACACATACCCGTATGCACACTGCGCCCAGGTACAGGCAGGTACAGGAGTAAGAGTCACTCCTGTCCGAGGGGGATGCACTGCAAGAGCCCAGGGGATGCCTGACACCGCGGATAGCACCACACCCTGTATGCACTAGAAGTTTCACTTAAAGAAGGCTCCTCACTGGCGGAACTCAATTGCCAGCATCACGATTCTTGTGATTTGCGGTCATTATTTAGTAAAATAAGGGTGACTTGATCACAAGCCCTGTGATATTGGGACAGTAGATCTGATCACAGAGACAGCTCCCAAATGATGAAGGGGGGAGGTGTACAGGGTGGACCTGCTGGACAAAAGGATGATTCACAAGATCAGAGCAGGATACCAGGACATTTCATCCCCTTACTCAGAATGATGTGCAATTTTAACTTATTAATGTTTATTTCCAGAATTTTCCACTTAGTATTTTCCAACCACAGTTGAAGGAAGGTAACTGAAACTTCAGAAAGGGAAACTGAGGATAAGGGGTAACTGCTGTATAGACACAATACAAACAGATCTGGGGGTGAAGCTGGGAGGACTCGTACACAGTACCTGTGGGGTCATCAGAGGCAGTTGATTTTAGAGAGGAGGGGGGAGCAGAGAATTGAACAGGGAGAGGAAGAGGTAGGACGGGTGGGTGGTCAAACCGGAAGATTAGATGGGCGCACAAGGAAGAGAGAGGAGACGACCCAGCAATGACAGTTCAGGTGACTCTCTGCCTGTCTTTCCTTGCAGGACAGGGGAAGTCTCAGGCCTATGCTGGTGAGTGACTGTGATGCCCTGTGGTTTCCGGGCCCCTGTGGACAAAGCATTTAAGCCCTTTCAGGGCTGGTGAGGGACAATCAGATACAGCTCAGAGGCTTTCCAGACACCCAGAAAGAACCTTCTAGATGCAGCGTCCCCTCACCCTGCTGACACACACACCTACCTACACCTGGACAAAGCCTGGCCATGTTGCCCACAGCCCCAGGGTGATGGAAGGAGCCCATCTTTTGGAGAGGTTTATGCCTGATCCAAAAAGCTGTACATGAATGAAACTGGATATTGGAAGAAAAGAGGCTTAGTGGGGAGAATAATAGGGGGAAGAACAAATATAATGACATTTACTTGTCTGTGTCTACTTCCTTTCAGAGTGGAAGATGGCCCTCTTCCAACCTGGTGAGTGAGCCACTTTATGTTCCCTAGGAAAGCAACTGAGGGACCCTGCTCCCTTTCACTTCTCCAACTCTTCACTGGGAGAGTACTGAGTGGGTGACTTGAGGTCCCAGTCTCAAACGTGGGCCCATCTGCTGCAGAGTCCAGAGAACCAGGGACAGCTGCTGTCCTGGGCTTCCACAGGCTTTGTGGGAAGAAGGGGTTGGAGGGGGCTCAAGGAGTGGAACTGGGTAAGGGGTTCCAGGGAATGAGGATGTGACCTGGCCAAGTTTCTGCCCCCTCTTGTCCTGTATGTCTTCAAGTTATGCAATGTTTCTGAGCTTTAGTCTCCTCGTTTTAGACGTTGGTGGTAATTCCTCCTATGTGAAGGTTGAGATAAAGTCTAAATGAGATAATAAATAATTATTGCTCAAAACACCAAGATCTGTTCAAAATGGTAGTGACTGTAGTGAGGAGGAGCTATCTTAGAGTATAACAGACTATGTTACAGGGAAATGTACTCCAGAGGTGTAGGGTCAGAGCTGACAGACAACCCAGCAATATGCTAATAGGTTATTCACCTCCAGCAGACCTGTTACAGTACTTTTCTATAGTATAACTCGGGTACTAATGACTGACAGGACAAAGACACATGAATGTGGCAGCAACAGGCCACCCTTCCTGGTGTCTTGTGATGGATGATTCTCTATCATCAATGCCATTAGGTTTGGTGTTGACATGGGTTGTCATGTCATTCTAGCTGTTACTAACAAAAATGTTTATGGCTGTATTTGAGGAACACAGATAATCATTATATAGAAGACTTTGGTGTGCTTGCTCTGGACAGTGAGGTTGGTCAAAGGTCACAGCATAAAAAGATGAAAGAAATCCCTGACACAGAGATGGAGTTAGATTTGTTCACAACAACAACCACACAGTGATTAGAGAGTTTAGAGAAGGAACTACTTCCAGAGGAGGGGGTGGTGTCAGGGAAACCCACAGGATGAATGGTTCCCCAGGGCTCACAACAGTGGGAGCTGTCCCCTCCCCTAGGCCCAAGGCAGAGGTACAGGGAGCATTCACTGGAGCCCAGAAATGCTGGGGCTCAGGGAGAGGCTGCCTGAGAGGAGTTGTGCTCTGTTAGAGCATCTTCACTGGAGGAGGTGGGGGAATCAGGCTGTGTCTCCCTTTCATGTCTCCTTCCAGTCTTCAGCTAGTACCTGTGCTTGGCCAAACCCAACAGGTAACCAGAGGCAAGGGGCCCAGTGATGTGGTCTATAGAAGACTGATTCCTGGGTCCAGATAGGGTGAGGACAGGTGTGGAGTTGGCTGGAGATCACATAGAGCCCCCAGCATGGCCCCAAGCACAGCAGAGACATGGTCTCTTATCACACCAGGCACTTCCTCCATGCCCAGCCTTGGGCTAAATATAGCAACAGTTTGTCTTATTCTAATGTAGAGATTAGTATCTTTACCCCTATTTTACAGTTATGCAATTGAGATTCAAGATATTACTTAGTGCACCTGTGTGTGTGTGTGTAAAAAGAGATTGTGCAGAGAAGGAAGTCATCTAGCTCAGGAGGGTGGACCATGGACTAGAATTTGAATCCCTGTGATTACAACTCAGGTGGCCATGGACATTCTGGGGAGGGAAACAGGAATAACAGAAGGAAGCCACCAGCTACAGATAGCAGGTTAGGCAGACCCCAACCTCCCTCACCCTCTCCTTCCTCACTGAACACAGGACCCCTCTCCTGGGGTTGCTGAGGCTCACATCCAGGGCAGGATGGGGACCCCTGGCTCTGGGCTCAGGCTTTAAGGCTAAGGCTTGGAGGTCCAGGAACCATGGCTGAATCTCCATAATACCTAACTCTCTGCAGCGGATGTAATTCTGGACCCGGAAACTGCGCACCCCATCCTCCATATTTCTGAAGACCGGAGAAGCCTGCAGCAGACTGACACACAGCAGAACCTTCCAGACAACCCTGAGAGATTTGACTGGCATTACTGTGTGCTGGGCTGTGAGAACTTCACGTCAGGGAGACATTTCTGGGAGGTGGACGTGGGGGACAGGAAAGAGTGGCATATTGGGGTGTGTAGGGAGAATGTGGAGAGAAAATGTTGGGTTAAAATGACACCCGAGAATGGATTCTGGACAATGGGACTGTCAGATGGGAATGACTACCGAGCTCTAACAGACCCATGGACCAAACTGACAATTATCAACCCTCCTGAAAGAGTGGGGGTTTTCCTGGACTATGAGATGGGGGAGGTCTCATTCTACAATGCCATCGATGGATTGCACATCTACACCTTCCCACACACCTCCTTCTCGGGGCCTCTGTGGCCTGTTTTCAGGATTTTGACGTTGGAGCCCACTGCCTTGACCATTTGCCCAGCACAAAAAGGAGTAAGGAGTTCCCCTGTGAATGTCCCAGTGCCTAACCCTTCCCTGGAGACCCCAATGGCTCCTGTCTCAGCTGATGAGAATGGGGACCCTCAGCCTGAAGTATCATCTTTGCTCCTCCCTGACCAGCCTGGAGCTGAGGGCCTCCTTTATAGGAAAATGTCACAATAATAAAATACTTTCTAAAAACACATGTTTGAAGCCCTTTACTAATATTTATTCTATTTTTCCACATGACAGATACAGAGACAGGGGGGCAATAAAAGAAATAACATTCCAAATCGACTCAGCTGGCAAAGAACAGCAGAGCTAACATTTATAGATAATATAAATGTTCTAGGTGTTGGCCAAATGCTTGCAGTGAATTTCACTCACTAATCCTCACAACAGCCCTGTGAGGTAGCCTCAGTTTGAAAGTGTGGAAACTGAGGCAGGGCCAAGTGAAGAGACATGTAATTCATACAGAAAGTAGTGCTGCCGGGAGATGTTTGGACTCTGCCCCTCCCTCCATCTCCAGTCTGTTCTTTTGCAGCCCACTGTTCCTGCTGGACAGGATCCTGTGCAGCCCAGAGGTTCCCCCCCCAGGGCAGCAAGGGTGAGGGTCAATATAGGTGACGATGAAGCCACACCACACTTGGTTCCTTAAAGGTCGACTGTCAGAGCCGTGGTCCACTGCTTCACTGAGTGGCTGTGCAGGATGACTTTGCCCAGAGTATAAATTCACAGTGATCACAACACATGGGGCTGAGGAGGATTAGAGGCCAACTTCTTAAACAGATGTGACCTCTGATCACAGAGCTGAAACAACCCTCCTACTTCTTCCCTAAAGGTCATCTGTGAAAGACACATTTGGAGGAAAGGAGCTAGATAAACTTCAGTGGAATTTTTATCACATGGTAGGTAGTATCTTCTCCGGGAAAAGGGACATTCCACCACTGATCATTCAGTGATGTCACCTGAGGCTTCTTTTAACTGGTGATCCTGGGGAAAAGCCACTCTTCTTCATAATCTTTAGAATGCTTTAGAATTAGACATTAAGACATATTAATCTGTCCCCAGGTGTGGGCTCCAAGCCCCTCATTGAAATGAAGGGCCCAAGGATGGGGACATCCGGCTGGAGTGCACATCCGTAGGGTGGTACCCAGAGCCCCACGCAGTGTGGAGGGACCCTTATGGGGAGATCATGCCCGCCCTGGAGGAGGCTTACACTGAGGACACGGACGGCCTCTTCAGGGTCACCATGGCTGTGATCATCAGGGACAGCTCTGTGAGGAACATGTCCTGCTCCATCAACAACACCCTGCTCGGCCAGAAGAAGGACTCTGTGATCTTCATTCCAGGTTAGTTCCCTGCCCTCCAGGCCCAGCCATGGAGCCAGGATCCTTAGCACACACATGGGAGCCTGAACAGGGCTGGGGGAGGGGCTGGGTGGGAGGGTCCTGGGCCCTGAAGAGCACAAGCTTCAGCTGAGCTGAGGCCTCTCCCCTCATCACGGGTGGAACATCAAATAGTCTCAACACACCTGAATAGGAGCCTCTCCTCTGAGGATAAATCTGGTATTTCCCCCTAGTATGGGTCTGATCCTGCAGCAATGTGTGAACACTTAGAACAACCATAGCACATGCACAGTGGTTGGGCTGGAAGCTGTGCACACCTGGTGGAGCTGTGAGCTGAAGCCCTCCCTCCTGCACATGAGATGTTAGAAGGGCAGAGCTGGAGAGTCTCTGTTACAGACATTCACAACTTCATTCAACAATGCTTGGAAAGGACCCCATATGTTCCAGGCCCTGTTCTAGACCAAATATATATCCGTGAGCAAAAATACATAATGATCCCCACCCTCATGGGGCCACATTCAAGAGCAGCAGAGAGTAATCAATAAAACAATTAATTAAAACAAGGTATAAAATAATTAGTTAAACTTTTATATTAGATAGTAATAAGTTCCATAGAAACATTAGAGAAGGGAGGCACTAGAGAAGGCTAGAGTCAGGGGAGTGGTAATTATAAATAGGATGGTAAGGAAAGACTTCAGTGAAAAGATGGCAATTGGGCAAGTGAGGAATGAACAAACCAGGCAGCGGGAACAGCACAGGCAAAGGGCCCGAGGCAGGAGCATGTCTGGCAGTTTCAAGGAACCCCAAGAGGCCACTGCAAAATGAATGGATTTAGTGAACCAAAAGCAGAGATGAATTCACATCTGGAATGCATCCAGACCACAGGGGCAATGTAGGTCACCAATAGACTTTGGCCTTTAGTCTCAGTGTGACAGGAAACATCACAGGGTTTTGAGCAGAGAAATAACATGATCTCAGGGAGGCAGCTGTGCTGAAGACAGACTGCACAGGATGTGAGCAGAAGCAGGGAGGAGGGCATTGCAGTGACCAGGCATGAGTGATGGTGGCCATGCCAGGATGGTGGTGGTGGTGTCTGGCTGTCAATCATCTGGTCCTTCCTACGGGGACCTCAAGTGCTTATGCTTTTCCATCTCCTGGATCCTGTTGAATGACAAACTAACACACTTCTGTAATGTATTTGACCTCCTTTGTTCAAGGGAAAGCCATCCATGGATTGGGGTGAGGGGCGTAGGGCCTCACTAGTTGGGAAGACTCTTCCTAAGGGACACAGGGCAAGAGCAAATGTTGCAGAGGTGGAAATGGGCATGACTGACGAGGGAGTCTGTGTTTCCTTGTGCAGCACCATGTCCTATTTCCATGGGAAGGGGAGATGGGGATATGTTAGTTTTCCTTGACCATGGGGTGTTTCCAGTACATGCAGGCTGAGGCAAATGTGGATTTGTGACATGGGCCACTGGGGTGGCCTCCATTTCCTAGGTCTTCATATACAAAATAACTTCATCAGCCTCTGCCGCGGCCAGCACTGTGGGATTCTGAGAGAGAAGTGGACGTACCTGGCACCTGAGTGAGCTCCTCAGATGTGCATCCCAGGGGTGCTCTCACCCCGTCCCTTGTCTCACTGACTGGGACTTTCCTGGCCTCCTTCCAGAACCCTTTATCCCAGCAAGTCTCCCTGTTCCTGTGCGGTGGCCCTGGCTGTCATCCTGCTCTCCTCCTCCTCCTCCTTGCCAGCATCTGTATCATCACGAAACTCCACAGGGAAAAGAAACTCTGTCTGTGGAAATGGATTTTGAAAATGGAGAGAAAGAAATTGCATGTAAGAAACTGGGGAAAGAACATGGGGAAAAAGAAAGGAAGAACATGTAATAAAAGGTAAAAGATTAAGAGGGCAGTTCACTGTCATTCTAAGGACACAGCTCGGACAGCTGGAGCCTGGGGGACAGAGAACAAAGGGACAGCAGGCAGAGCTCAGAGCTCTGTGTCCTAGTCACTAATCCTCTGACTCACTTTCGCCCTCCTCAAATGTTGCAGGTATAGAGAGCATTATACTGTTTGAGAAAAAGGAAACCTAAATACATACTGATAATATTCAGCTACCTGGTCCTTTATCATTTCTGGAGTCTGGACAGTTCCCTAGACGTGATGGAAGGGACAGTGGCTTGACAGAAACAGCCAGTCCTGTGTTTAATACAGACTCCAATTCTTAGTTCTTCTGTGAGGATCTTCACTGGTTTCTGTTCATTTTTCAGAGCAACTTCAAGAGGAACTGTATATTTTTTTCATTCCCCAAACTGCTCTGTGCAAAAATGTCTATTTTGTCGGTGACTGTTATCTCATGAAGCTCACTCTCTGTCTGTCCCCTTACAGCATGGAGAAGAGGCCTCTTACAGGCTGCTGAGCTCCTCTGACAGTCCCTCACCTCATGATCTTCCTCTGCCTCAGCCAGCTAAAGGGACTCCTGAACTGAGAGGAATAAGATCCACAGTGGGAGGGGAGAGGGGGCCGTGGTCAGTTCCCTAGCAGCATCCCACCTGTTGCATGATCCCAGCTCTTCAGGAAGGGAATTCCCTGGGTTCTCAATCAGCTCTTCCCCTCTTTCACATCCTCTTTTATTTATTTATTTTTCCAATTTTTATTAATTTATTTTTGTTGCAGATGTTTCTCCTTTTCCACCCCTAGACACCCTCCTCTCCATCCCCCCCATCCCCATAGCATTGTTGTCTATGTCCATGGGTTATGCATACATGCATATACGTTCTTTGTTTCATATCATCCACCCCCCCACCCCCCCTCCTCTGAAGTTTGTCAGTCTGAACCATACTCCTTTCTATGTCTCTGGGTCTATTTCGTTCATCAGCCCACCTTGTTCATTATATTCCAAAAATGAGTGAGATCATGTGGTATTTATCTTTCTCTGATTGGCTTATTTCACTTAGCATAATACTCTGGAGGTCCCTCCATGTTGTCTCAAAGGATAATAGATCTTTCTTTCTTACAGCTGCATAGTATTCCATTGTACATATGTACCATGGCTTTTTATTCCACTCATCTATTGATGGACACTTGGGCTGTTTCCAGATTTTAGCAATTGTAATAGTGCTGCTATGAACATAGGGATACATATATTCTTTCTGATTGGTGTTTCAGGCTTCTTAGGATATATTCCTAGAAGTGGGAATCACTGGGTCAAATGGCAATTCAATTTTTAATTTTTGAGGAAACACCATATTGTTTTTCATAGTGGCTGCACCAGTCTGCATTCCCACCAGCAGTGTACTCGAGTCCCCTTTTATCCACACCCACGACAGATCTTATTGTTTGATGGTTTGTTGATGGCAGCCATTCTGGCAGGTATGAAGTGATACCTCATTGTTGTTTTAATTTGCATCTCCCTGATGATTAGGGACATTGAGCATTCTTCATATGTATCTTGGCCATTTGTATGTCCTTTTTGGAGAGATGTCTATTTAGGTCCTCTGCCCTTTTTTGGTTTTTTTTATCCTCACCCAAGGACATTTTTGCATTTATCTTCAGATAGAGCAGGAGGGAGAGGGGGGAGAAGAGAGAAACATTGACGTGAGAGAGACACATCAATTGATTGCCACCCACACGACCCCAACCGGACCGGGGACAAACTGCAACTGAGTTATGTGCCCATAGCGGGAACTGAACCCAGGACTCTCAGGTCAATGGGCGAACGCTCTAACTGCTGAGCCAAACCAGCCAGGGCCTCTGCCCATTTTTTAATTGGATTCTTTGTCTTCGTTTTGTTGAATTGTATGAGTACTCTATATATTTTGGAAATTAATCCCTTATCGGATGTATCATTGGCAATTATACTCTCCCATATAGTGGGTTCCCTTTCCATTTTGATGGTTGTTTCTTTTGCTGTGCAGAAACTTTTTAGTTTGATGTAGACTCATGTGTTCATTTTTTCCTTTGTTTCTGTTGCCTTCGGTGATGTATCAGTGAAAATTCTGCTGTGTAGGATGTCTGAAATTTTGTTGCCTACATTTTCTTCTAGGGTTTTTATGGATTCATGAGTCACATTTATGTCTTTTTTCCATTTTGAGTTTATTCTTGTGTATGGTGTAAGTTGATGGTCTAGTTTCATTTTTTTTGCATGTAACTGTCCAATTTTCCCAACACCATTTATTGAAGAGACTGTCTTGACTCCACTGTATGCTCTTGCCACCTTTGTCAAATATTAATTGAGCATAATATCCTGGATCAATTTCTGGGTTCTCTGTTCTGTTCCATTGATCTATATGCCTGTTCTTGTGCCAGTACCAGGCTCCTTTGATTACAGCAGCTTTATAGTACATCCTGATATCCAGTATTGTGATCCCACGTACTTTTTCCTTCTTTTTCAAGAGTGCTGTGGCTATTCGGGATCTTTTTTTGGTTTCATATGAACTTTTGAAGTATTTGCTCTAGTTCTGTGAAATGAAATATGTCACTGGTATTTTGATGGAGACTGCATTGAATCTATAGATTGCTTTGGGTAGTATGGACATTTTAATGATGTTAATTCTTTCAATCCATGAACAAGGTATGTGCTTCCACTTTTTTATATCTTCCTCTATTTCTTTTTCCATCGTCCTATAGTTTTCTGCAAATAGGTCCCTTACTTCTTTGATTAAGTTTATTCCTAGGTATCTTAATTTTTTTGCCGTAATGGTAAATGGGATTGTTTTTTTAATTTCTCTTTCTGTGAATTCATTATTGGTGTTTAAAAATACTGTTGATTTCTTGATGTTAATTTTGTATCCTGCTACCTTGCCAAATTCGTTTATTAAATCTAGCAGATTTTTGATGGAGTCTTTAGGGTTTTCTATGTATAATATCATGTCATCTGCAAATAATGACTGTTTCACTTCCTCCTTTCCAATTTGGATCCCTTATATTATTTCCTCATGTCTGATTGCTGTGGCTAAGACTTCCAGTACTATGGTAAATAACAATGGTGAAAGTGGGCATCCCTGTCTTGTTCCTGTTCTTAAGGGAAATGCTTTAATTTTTGCCCATTGAGTATGATGTTGGCTGTAGGTCTTTCATATATGGCCTTTATTATGCGAGATATGAACCCTCTACTCCCACATTGCTGAACATTTTTATCAAAAATGGGTGTTGGATTTTTCAAATGCTTTTTCAGCGTCTATTGATATGATCATAGGGTTCTTATCTTTCTTTTTCTTTATGTGGTTTATCACATTTATTGATTTGTGAATATTGTACCAGCGTGCATCCCTGGGAAGAATCCCACTTGTCATGGTGAATAATTTTTTTAATGTATTGCTGGATCCAATTCACTAGTATTGTGTTCAGGATTTTGGCATCTATATTCATCAGGGATATTGGCCTGTAGTTTTCTTTGTAGTGTCTTTATCTGGTTTTAAAAATAGAATTATGCTGGCCTCATAAAATGAGTTTGGAAGTCTTCCTTCTTCTAGAAATTTTTGGCATAGTTTGAAAAGAATGGGTGTTAGTTCTTCTTTGAATTTTTGGTAAAACTCCCCCATGAAACTGTCTGGGCCTGAGCTTTTATTTACTGGGAGAGTCTTGATTACATCTTCAATTTCCTTAGTTGATATTGGTCTGTTCAAGTTTTCTATCTCTTCCTGGGTCAGTTTTGGGAGACTGTGTGTTTCTAGAAATTTGTTCATTTCACTTGGATTGTCCTCACATCCTCTTTCAATCTGAAAGAAGACAATACTGGCTGAGCTAGTTATAACCTGGGAGAAGGTACAGGTTGCACATTGAGCATCTGTGGGTGGGACAAGCAGTGAGCTGACCCAAACCTGTCTAAGGGCTGGTCAAGTAGGTGCCAGAAAGGCCTTCCTGCCCAGGAGAGTACTGATGCTGTGTACAGCATGGGAGGGGCAGGACTGGGCAAAAAGAAGCTCACAGGATCCAGTTTCCTCCACAGATGAGAACCTTTCATTTTATGATTCATCACCTATTCAAAGGCACCATAGCATCCAGGTTTCACCTTTCCTCTTAGGTGAATTTCACAACTGTCACAGTTGTAGATCTGAGTATGGGGAAAGGACAAAATCATTCTAACAAAATGGAGATGGAGGCCTACTGAGTAACAACTGCAGGTGGGATGTTCTGCAGAAGGTCAGGTCTGGAGCTCGCCCTGCACCCAGAGAGGGCCCTTCACACCCCAGTTTAAATCAAAACTGGATGGAAATAGTTCCCCACCTTTTGCCAGACACACCTTTCAGGTGGCAGGTTGGCATTTGGGGACACTGTCCTTCTTTTTTACCCTCTGAAGAGGGCCCTTTTAGTCATTAAAATCAGATGTTACCTGGTTAAACTATTTGTACACACATACTTTTATTGAAATGGGTATTCTAAAGAGTCAGTCTGCCCTAGGAAGGAAATTGCAGAGATTCAAAGCCCAGTTCAAACAGGGAGCCCCCAGGGGCAGCAGGTGTCCTGTTGGTGGCACTGGGCAAGCCAGAAGTGATGGTTCCCTGGGGAGGCATCCAGCAGTGGCCCTCCGGATGTCTGTGGCCCACACACTGGAAGTTTATCAATTATATCCAATCCTCAAAGCACACTTCTGATGAGCCATGTGCAAATTTTAAAATCTTGCCTATTATTTGTTCTTTAGATATTGAAATTGTATACTGAATCTAAAAATATGTGTGTGTATATATATACTTTATATTTTCCTGTATGTCATTTTACAATAATTACTATTTCCCAATAAACTGTTGTCTGGGAATGTTATATCTTACAGAAAGCAAAGTGGGTTATCAATGGCAATTACAATCACATCTATCACCATGCCACTCTAAGTTCTGTCGTTGACAGACAGCCACTGCTTTACTCGGAGGCATTCGCAGATATGTTACATCTTTAGAAAAATCCATGGAAAGGACTCTGACTTACTCTAAAGTACAGATTTTTAAGCAGGTCATTATCTTTGAACTGGAGGAAAATTTAAAGAACTCTAAGGAATAACTGAATTCATGAAAGTGCTGTCAAATAATCAGAAGAAACAAAAAAAGTGGTTATGGGATTAAATTAACTGAGGTTAATCATTATTCTTATGACTCTGTTTTAAATATTGCGGACTTTTAAATCAAATAGAAGAAAAACTAAAATGAGACATTCTGCATTATCATCAATGGCTCATTAACAAGGTTATAGGGACTGATAAATTAGTAACATTCATTTCACGGTGTGTTCTCAGGAGACGAAGATTTCAAGACCATAATTCACAACCAGAAAAATTTTGTCCATTGGGAAAAACATTAATTAAAAACTCTGGAAGGGACCTTACTTTTGCAGGTGCCTAACCGCCAATGGACATCTGCCCCTGTCTCTGACACTGGCCTCCATCTACAGAAGAAATCAAAGACTCTTCAAGGATGAGAATCTGCCACTCACGGAGGCAGACAGCTATCCCAAGACATCAACAAGGCCTGTATGCTCACAAACTAATGCTACTCAAACCTTGTTCTTGTATCGCCTAGTTGTTATTGATTGAATGTATATAAAATGATTTTTATATTGTTATTATCCTCCTTATGATTTCCAAGGGGAAACTATATCTCTCCTGACCCTCTCCTTTTTTAGATCCTAATCAATGTTACTGGTTTAATACTGTTGCTTTTGTTCCTGGAATGTAAATATTATACGAGATGCAAAACAACAAAAATATTTAGATAAGCAGCAAAAAGACTCAGATCATGATAGCTCAAAAATTAGAAATAATCCAGAATATTTTTTAACAGGGACATATAGGATCTGAATGCCTCCCATTCGCCTGTCTTTTTTCCTTTTGAGTAATAATAATTCGACCTTGACTACCATCTATGGTTATGGTCTTGCCCCAAAGCCAGAGATCCACTGTATTCAGCAAGACAAATCCTGACAGTGAGGCTTCCTAGGAATGAACCTTCCTAGCATCAGGGGACCCCATTATCCAACCAAAAGGTCACCAGTGCACCCTTAGAATTGATTTATGACCAAAAGGGGGATGTGTGGACAAAAAGGGGCCACATGCTAACCTGACAAGCTCAAGGGTGGCCTTCGTGGTGGCTTTTCAAACTCAAAGACCTAAAGTAACCAAAAAGGATGTTCTGAAATTAAAAGTGTTTAATAAAAGCAGTTTATGTAAGGTAGACATGTCCTAGGCCAGCATCTTCCCAGAACAAAGGTCAATCTTTACCTTAATTGAATCTGTCTATTGTCTTTTTGCATCTATAATAATAAATTTTTGGAATGTGAAAGTAATTTTCTACAAAGCACAGGCACCACTCAGAGGAGACCACAAATCCCTTCATTGTTATTGAGTTAATTGTTGACTGTTAACTATCCTCACCCACCTATGTAAAAGATGTATGCATGGATCATTTTACATCCAATCCCAGAGGTTTCCCTGCTTTGCTTTCTCCTGCCTCCCTAATCTATCACCAATAGATTTCACAAAGCCCACTTACATCTCCTCTTTTGATTGTAATGTATAAAGTAAGGTGCAAAACGGCATTCTCTAGAGCATTATCACAATCCATTGAGATTTTGCTTTCCAGAAATTGTGGACAGTTTTGGCTCAAATAAACTCACAAAAGTTCTTCGCAGGTTTCAATGTTTCTTGTGTTGACACTTATATTTGTCAATAGATCATTTCTTCTGCAGATCTCAAGTTTGGTGTTATAAAACAATTAAATGGACTTATTTCAATGTTAGAATTATTCTTCTTGAAGACATTTGGAAAAAAAAAATAGTGAAATGTGGCCCCTCCTTAATTTCAAATGCATAAAAGAAGCTGCAAAATGGTTATTCTTGGGAGCATTTGAGAACTTGCTGCCCCAGCATATGTCGTCAGTCTGGCTCAAATAAATATATACATTTTTTTTATTAATTTGTTTTTGTTACAGATGTTTCTCCTTTCTCGCCCATTGACACCCTCCTCCCCATCCCCCTCACCCCATCCCCAGCATTGTTGTCTATGTCCATTGGTCATGTATACATGCATATAAGTTCTGTGGTTTATCTCTCCCCTCCCAACCCCCCTCCCCTGAGGCTTGTCAGTCTGTACCCCACCTCTATGTCTCTGGGTTAATTCTGTACATCAGTTTGTTTAGTTCATTATATTCCACAAATAAGTGAGATCATGTGATATTTGTCTTTCTCTGCTTGGCTTGTTTTGCTTAGCATAATACTCTCCAGGTCCTTCCATGTCATCTCAAAAGATAAGAGATCTTTCTTACAGCTGCATAGTATTCCATTGGGTACAAGTACTACAGCTTTTTTATCCACTCATCTACTGATGGACACTTGGGTTATTTCCAGATCTTGGCTATTGTAAATACTGCTGATATGAACATAGAGGTACATATATTCTTTCTGGTTGGTGTTTCAGGTTTCTTAGGGTATATTCCTAGAAGTGGGATCACTGGGTCAAATGGCAGTTCAATTTTTAATTTTTTAAGGTAACACCATAGTGTTTTACACAGTGGCTGCACCAGTCTGCATTCCTACAAGCAGTATACTAGAGTCCCCTTTTCTCCACAACCTCGCCAACACTTGTTGATTGATGATTTGTTGATGGTGGCATTCTGACAGGTGTGAGGTGATACCTCATAATTGTTTTAATTTGCATCTCTGTGATGATTAGTCACATTGAGTATTTTTTCATATGTCTCTTGGCCATTTGTATGTCCTGTTTGGAGAGGTGTCTATTTAGGTCCTCTGCCCATTTTTTAATTGGCTTCTTTGTCTTCCTTTTGTTGACTTGTATGAGCACTCTATATACTTTGGAAATTAACCCCTTATCTGATGCATCATTGGCGATTATGGTCTCCCGTATAGTGGGATCCCTTACCATACTGATGGTTGTTTCTTTTGCTGTGCAGTAGCTTTTTAGTTTGATGTACTCCCATGTGCTCATTTTTTCCTTTGTTTCTCTTGCATTAGGTGGTGTATCAGTGAAAATTCTGCTGCGTATGATGTCTGAAATTTTGTTGCCTGCATTTTCAAGGATTCACGAGTCACATTTAAGTCTTTTATCCATTTTGAGTTTATTCTCATGTATGGTGTATGTTGGTGGTCTAGCTTCATTTTATTATTATTATTATTAATTTGTTTTTGTTACAGATGTTTCTTTTTCCCTCATTGACACCCTCCTCCCCACCCCCCTGCCCCATCCCCAGCATTGTTGTCCATGTCCATCAGTTATGCGTACATGCATATAAGTTCTGTGGTTTGTCTCTTCCCTCCCCCCAGCCCCTCTTCTGAGGGTGGTCAGTTTATACCCTACTTCCACATCTCTGGGACTACCCTGTTCCTCAGACTGTTATGTTCATTATATTCCAAAAATAAGTGAGATCGTGTGATATTTGTCTCTCTCTGCTTGGCTTGTTTCACTTAGGATAATACTCTCCAGGTCCCTCCATGTCATCTCAAAGGATAAGAGATCGTTCTTTCTTACAACTGCATAGTACTCCATTGTGTATATGTACCACAGCTTTTTATCCATTCGTCTACTGGTGGACACTTGGGCTGTTTCCAGATCTTAGCTATTGTAAATAGTGCTGCAATGAACATAGGGGTACATATATTCTTTCTGGTTGATGTTTCAGGTTTCTTAGGGTATATTCCTAGAAGTGGGATCACTGGGTCAAATGGCAGTTCAATTTTTAATTTTTTAAGATAACACCATAGTGTTTTACACAGTGGCTGCACCAGTCTGCATTCCTACCAGCAGTGTACTACAGTCCCCTTTTCTCTACACCCTTGCCAACACTTGTTGTTTGATGATTTGTTGATGGTGGCATTCTGACAGGTGTGAGGTGATACCTCATAGTTGTTTTAATTTGCATCTCTGTGATGATTAGTCACATTGAGTATTTTTTCGTATGTCTCTTGGCCATTTGTATGTCCTGTTTGGAGAGGTGTCTATTTAGGTCCTCTGCCCATTTTTTAATTGGCTTCTTTGTCTTCCTTTTGTTGACTTGTATGAGCACTCTATATACTTTGGAAATTAACCCCTTATCTGATGCATCACTGGTGATTATGGTCTCCCATATAGTGGGATCCCTTACCATACTGATGGTTGTTTCTTTTGTTGTGCAGAAGCTTTTTAGTTTGATGTAGTCCCATGTGCTCATTTTTTCCTTTGATTTTCTTGCCTTAGGTGTTGTATCAATGAAATTCTGCTGGGTATGATGTCTGAAATTGTGTTGCCTACATTTTCTTCTAGAATTTTTATGGATTCACGAGTCACATTTAAGACTTTTATCCATTTTGAGTTTATTCTTGTGTATGGTGTAAGTTGGTGGTGTAGATTCATTTTTTTGCAAGTAGCTGTCCAATTTTCCCAACACCATTTATTGAAGAGACTGTCTTGACTCCACTGTATGCTCTTGCCACCTTTGTCAAATATTAATTGAGCATATTGTCTTGGGTCAATTTCTCGGTTCTCTGTTCTGTTCCATTGATCTATATGCCTGTTCTTGTGCCAGTACCAGGCTGTTTTGATTACAGTGGCTTTGTAGTATAACCTGAAATCTGGTAATGTGATCCCTCCTACTTTGTTCTTTTTCAAGGTTGCTGTAGCTATTCAGGGCTTTTTTTTTGTTCCATTTAAAGTTTTGGAGTGTTTGTTCTAGTTCTTTGAAATATGTCATTGGTATTTTGATGGAGATTTCATTGAATCTATAGATTGCTTTGGGTAGTAAGGACATTTTAATGATGTTAATTCTTCCAATCCATAAACAAGGTATATGTTTCCACTTTTTTCTGTCTTCCTCTATTTCTTTTTTCAATGTCCTGTAGTTTTCTGTGAAGATGTCCCTTACTTCTTTGGTTAACTTTATCCCTAAGTATCTTAATTTTTTTGCTGCGATGGTGAAAGGGATTGTGTTTTTAGTTTCTCTTTCTGTGATTTCATCATTGGTGTATAAGAATGCCATCAATTTCTTGACATTAATTTTGTATCCTGCTACTTTGCCAAATTCATTTATTAAGTCTAGTAGATTTTTGATGGAGTCTTTAGGGTTTTCTATGTACAATATCATGTCATCTGCAAATAATGACAGTTTCACTTCCTCCTTTCCAATTTGGATCCTCTTCATTTTTTCTTCATGTCTAATTGCTGTGGCTAAGACTTCCAGTACTATGTTAAATAAGAGTGGTGAAAGCAGGCATCCTTGTCTTGTTCCCCTTCTTAAGGGAAATGCTTTTAGTTTTTGCCCATTGAGAAAGATGTTGGCTGTAGGTTTTTCATATATGGCCTTTATTATATTGAGATATGGTCTCTCTCTTCCCACACTGCTGAGCGTTGTTATCAGAAATGGGTGCTGGATTTTGTCAAATGCTTTTTCAGCATCTATTGATATGATCATATGGTTTTTATCTTTCATTTTGTTTATGTGATGTATCACATTTATTGATTAGCGAATATTGTACCATCCTTGCATGCCTGGGATGAAACCCACTTGGTCATGATGAATAATTTTTTTGATGTATTGCTGGATCCTATTTGCTAATATTTGGTTAAGGATTTTGGCATCTGTGTTCATCAGGGATATTGGCCTGTAGTTTTCTTTCTTTGTAGTGTCTTTATCTGGTTTTAGAATTAGGATTATGCTGACCTCATAAAATGAGTTTGGAAGTGTTACATAATCTTGGATTTTTTGGAATAGTTTGAGGAGAATGGGTATTAGATCTTCTTTGAATGTTCGGTAAAACTCCTCCATGAAGCCAGCTGGGCCTGGGCTTTTGTTTGCTGAGAGTTTCTTAATTACATCTTCAATTTCCTTTGTTGTTATTGGTCTGTTCAAGTTTTCTATCTTTTCCTGGTTTAGTTTTGGGAGGCTGTGTGTTTTTAGAAATTTGTCCATTTCTCCTAGGTTGTCCAATTTGTTGGCGTATAATTGTTCATAGTATATTTCGATGATCCTTTGAATTTCTGTGGTGTCAGTTGTTACTTCTCCTATTTCATTTCTGATTTTGTTTATTTGGTTCCTCTCTTTTTGTTTCTTGGTGAGTGTGGCTAAAGGTCCATCGATCTTGTTAATCTTTTCAAAGAACAAGCTTTTTGTTTCATTGATCTTCTGAATTGTTTTTTTAGTCTCTATGTCGTTTATTTCTGCTCTGACCTTTACTATTTTCTTCCTCTTACTAGCTCTGGGTTTTTCTTTTTGTTTATTTTCTAGTTAAGTTGTCGGGTTAGAAAGTAAATTAAAATTTTTTCTTGTTTCTTGAGGTAGGCCTGTAGTGCTATGAATTTCCCTCTCAGGACTGCTTTCACTGTGTCCATAGATTTTGTGTTGTTGTGTGTTCGTTTTCATTGGTTTCCGGGAAATTTTTAATTTCTTCCTTGATCTCATTAGTAACCCATTCATTGTTTAATAGCATGCTATTTAGCCTCCAAGTATTTGAATGTTTTTGTGTGTTTTTACTGTAATTGAGTTCTAGTTTCATGCCACTGTGATCTGAGAAGATGCTTGATATGATTTCAATTTTCTTGAATTTGTAGACTTGCTTTGTGTCCTAACATGTGGTCTATCTTTGAGAATGACCCATGTGCACTTGAGAAGAATGTATATTCTGCAGCTTTGGGGTGAAATGTTCTGTAAATATCAATGAAGTCTAACTGATCTAGTTTGTTGTGTAAGGACTCTATGTCCTTATTAATTTTTTGTCTAGAAGATCTATCCAGTGGTGTCAGTAGCGTGTTAAAGTCACCCACTATGATCGTGTTGCTATTGATCTCTCCCTTGAAGTCCTCCAGTTTTTAAATATATTTTGGTGCTCCCATGTTTGGTGCATATATGTTTACCAGGGTTATATCCTCTTGTTGGATTGATCCTTTTAATATTATGTAGTGACCTTCTCTGTCTCTTATTATGGCCCTTGTTTTGAAGTCTATCTTGTCCGATATGAGTATTGCTATGCCAGCTTTTTTATTTCCATTTGCTTGGAAAATTCTTTTCCATCCCTTCACTCTCATCCTGTGTGTCTTTTGTTGTGAGGTGGGTCTCTTGTAGACAGCATATATATGGGTCGTGTTTTCTTATCCAATCAGCTACCCTATGTCTTTTGATTGAAGCATTTAAGCCATTTATATTTAAGGTAATTATTGATAGTTATTAGTTGCCATTTTAATTGTATGCCTGTGTCCCCCCCCCCCCCTCTTCTTTTTCTTACAACAGTCCCTTCAGCATTCCTTGCAGTGCTGGTTTGGTGGTGGTAAATTCCTTTAGCTTTTTTTTTTTATACATGAAGCTCTTTATTTCTCCTTCAATTCTGATTGATAGCCTTGCTGGATAGAGTAGTCTTGGATTCAGATCCTTGCCTTGCATTACTTTGTACACTTCATGCCACTCCCTTCTGGCCTTCATTGTTTCTATTGAGAAATCAGCTGACAGTCCAATGGGAGCTCCCTTGTAGGTAACTTTCTGTCTCTCTCTTGCTTCCTTTAAGATTCTTTCTTTGTCTTTAATGTTTGCCGTTTTTATTATGATGTGTCTAGCTATGGGTCTTCTGGGGTTCATCTTGCTTGGGACTCTCTGTGTTTCCTGGACTTGTGTGACTTTTTCCTTCACCAGTTTAGAGAAGTTTTCTGTCATTATTTCTTCAAACAGGTTCTCTATTCCTTTCTCTGGTTCTTCTCCTTCCAGTATCCCTATAATGCGAATGTTGTTACGTTTTGTATTGTCCCACAGCTCCCTTAAACTTTCCTCCTGCTTTTTAATTTTTTTTTCCATTTGCTGCTCTATTTGGGTGTTTTTCTTTATCTTGTCTTCTAAGTCACTGATTCGGTCTTCAACTTCTTCTAATCTACTATTGAACCCTTCTAAGGTATTTTTCATAACAGCTATGTCATTTTTATTTCCTCTTGATTTTTATGCATAGTTTCTACCTCTTTTTTTAGGCTGAAGTAGTTCCCAGTGAGCTCTTCATAATTCTTAAGTTGCTTGTAGTTCTCACCAAATTTTTGAGCATCCTTAAATTCATTGCTTTGAATTCTTTATCTGACAAGTTGCTGACTTCCATTTCCTGTAGTTCCTTTTTTGGTGATTCCTCTTTTTCTTTCCTTTGGGTGTTGTTTCTTTGTCTCCCCATTTTAGCCGTCTGGTAGCTCTAGACCCGGTGAGGGATGTTTGGATGTGTAGGCAGCTCACTGTATATCAAATAAGGCTACTGTGCCTCCCAGACTGTTCTGTTGCATGTCTCCTCTTGCCCGCTGTGGATCCTGGAGGATTGACTACTGGAAGCTTGTATTGGTGTGTCCTGGTAGGTGCTGCTGCTGGATCATGTGGGCCCCATTGGAGCTGTGTTCCCAGCTGGTCACTGGTGCCACCTGTAGCTGTATAGCTCAGGCACTGTTGGAGCCATGCTCCCTGCCCGTACCATGGGCAGCTGTGTTGCACCAGTCTCACTGGAGCCCTGGCTCCCCGCTGATCTTGTGGGCTGCTGGGTTGTACAGGCCCCACTGGAGCCCCCACGGCCCACTGATCCCATGGGCAACTGGATCACACAGTCCCTTTGGAGACCTGGCCCCACGCCTATCTTGTGGGCCGCTGGGTCGCACAGGCCTCTATGGTGTCCCAGCACCCAGCAGGTCCAGCAGGCAGCTGGATCACACAGTTTCTTTGGCGACCTAGCCCCACGCCTATCTTGTGGGCCACTGGGTCGCGCAGGCCTCTAAGGTGCCCCAGCACCAGGCAGGTCCCATGGGTTGCTGGATCTCACAGTCCCTTTGGAGACCCAACTCCACGCCTATCTTCTGGGCCACTGGGTTGCACAGGCCTCCCTTATGCCCCAGCACCCCGCACGTCCCGAGGGCGTTTGGATCGCACCAGTCACTCTTGAGCCCAGGCTTCCCACCTCTCTTGTGGGCCGCTGGTTTTCACAGGCCTCTGTGGAGCCCCAGGTCCTGCCACTGGGGGTTGGGGAGTGCTGCTGACCCATGGGGCTCAGCTCCTGTTAGGCCTTTGCTGTAGTTTTGGGGGATGGGTCTCAGCTGCTGATCTGTGCTTCTGTTGCCTGGGGATGGATGTCTGCTCCCTCACCTCTGTTGCTGCAGGTATATCTCAACTCTGATCGGGCTGCTACTGTGAGGGATGGTGCTGGGCTTCCTGCTGTTCACGGCTTCTGCAACCTGCACCTTGCCAGCTCCACTACTGTGCAATGGTCTGTGTTGACACAGGGTGCCCACTGTTCTGAGGGTGCCAGGTGCACTGGTGGGCCCAGGTTGCTGGGCCCTAGCTGCTCCTACTGCCTCCTCCCAAGGAAGACCCGGGATCTTCCAAAATGGTGGGACCTCCCACTGGCACAGGGAGAAGTGCCCTGAAGAGTCGCTTACCGCGCGGTAGACGGCTGCTCCCCATCCACACCACAGGAAGCTGCTGCTACGTGTCTCTGCACTGCACGAATTTGGTCATCCACCTTCACGTCCATTCACACTCACACACTAGCTCACTCTCTCAGGCACTCACCCTCCCTCTGGTCCTCCCTATCGCCACCTTCCTACATACTTTTTATTTTAAGTGTCTATCATCCCTGGTTGCAGCTAAAATCAGAGAGCACAGTTGCAAAATAGCGCTGCAGATGAACCTGGACATTAACATCAACTCAAATCAGCCACTAGAATTAAAACCCAGTGAAATACTTGAACTCACAGAAGTTCCTTCACTCATTTGTTTTCGTCGGTATTGAATGATAACTCCCATCACTGCTGCTGTGTCTAGTCCTGTACAATCAGCTGCTGCAAGTCTGGGTAACATTTAGCAACCAGCTCGCTGCTCAGTCTCAGTAACAAGTTCGGGGGCAGCCGGGGCTCCAGCCTGGAAGTGCCTCGTCCGCAGCCCCCGGCCTCCTTTCCCAGCAGGGCCCCAGCCGGCCGGGCACGCGGGCTCTCGCGTCACCTCCTTCCCGTCGGAGCCTCAGGCAAGAGCTAGTTCAGGACCCCTGACCCCTGGGCTGTTGGCTTTGACCTGGATCCCGGTTCTGACAGCCGGCTGGTCTTTGGGTCCCTGTGCGCGCCTCCACGGGGAGAAGAAGAAAGCCAAACTCGGAAGCCAACCCCGAGTGGGAACCAGGCTGGGGCGAGTTCGGGCCTGACTCCCACGGCGAGCACGGAGTCCACGGGCCTGAGCTCCTCTGCGCGCGATCGCGCCGCCGGCTTCCCCTCCCGACCCCACGGCGCCCGGCCCCGCGCTCAGTGAGCCGACCGGTTCCAGGCGCGGAATCGCCACGCGGAACAACCGACGGCGCGTGGGCTTCCTCCCACCAGGGACCGAGCCGGTCCTGCGAGAGGCCGGGAGACCGCGGGGCAGCGCGGACGCCAGTCCGGCCGCCACTCCCCTCGGGGCGCAGTCTCGGGGAGCGTCCTGGCGGAACCCGACTTCCGGCGCTGACGCCACTTCCGGTCGTTGTGACGTGCCGCCGGAAGTGTTGCCTGTCCTTGGTGTCCAGTGCGGGGAAGACCACGAGTGGCTGCGTGGCCTCCTGAGCGCAGGACGTCTGTTCGCTGGAAAAGGCTCCCTGTGGAAGCCAGTGACCCTCCGAGCCCAGGGCGGGGTGCAGAGCTCGCCGACCAGCCTCAGGCCTCCGCCCGCACCTGCCGCCCCCTGGACGGGATCTCAGCTCTGCTGCGCGCGGCGTCAAGTGTGAAATAAAAGGCCAGAGAGCAGGTTTCCAGAGGAGACGGCGCTGCCACCGAGGGAGGAGGGGCGGACCCCTCCGGACACCGGGCAGGGCTCCGGGAGCCAGTGGAGCAAGCTACTCAGAAGCCCCCGGGGAGAATGGATGGTTTTGGTTGGTGTGGGATTATATTTCCAGGGCGGTAGTGCCCCAGTCCCTCAGTCCAGTCCTGGAAGAGGACACGTGTGGGTTTAGCAAAGGCAGAATTGGGACTGGAGTCCAGTGTCCGCTCCCTGACGCTGCTGGGTTCAGCTCAGGCATCAGGCTAGAGTCAGTCCGTCAGTCCACTGTGTGGGTCCCACATGGCCGAGGGCCACGAGGTGGGTGCAGGGCCTGGGGCCTGGCGAGCTGGGGATCCGGATTGGGGACGCAGAGAGAAAGGCGCACTTTCCTTTGGTGGACAGCAGACCTAGGATAACTCACTTCATCTTGAGTTTGAACCTTATTGTATGAACACATATAAGTTTGGACCCGAACCAAGTTCTGGGCTGCCAGCCAGAGGAGGCAACCCACAGGTGCAGGTAATAAGGATGACTAGCCACCTCCACCGACCTTGCCAGATATTCTGATTGGGACTTTGAGGACTCATCATGGAGACCACAAGCATATCTCACAAGTTCAGATAAATGGAGACTCCTCCACAAGAAGGATCAAAGTGAAACCAAGAATAGTGACTGTGCTGGCCTGCTCATATCACCCGTCCTGATTAAATAATACAAAAGGCCGACTGTGGAGCTTTCGGAGGCAAACTGAGGAAGGACCAGCTTGTCTGGTACTCCTCTAAACAAATTTGTCCACTAAGCGAATTTGTTATTTTTTTTAAACTTAGAAAATAGAATGAATAGAAGGACAACCCTGACCATAGATGTGTGCTGACGCTGTTCCCTCCCACCTCTGTTCCCTCCTGCTTATCACCAACTGCCTTTGCTTCTGTACTTGCTTGCTTGCTTGCTCTCCCCCAAGGCCAACAAGAAATGCCAGTTGCAGAAATTTGTAACAAGCCCCCTATAAAATAAAAAAGTAGCTGAAAGTCGGCGCTGATCTTCGAGAACTCGGGATCAGTCGACCGCCGGCTTTGCTCTGTATTTGGCTTTAATTCATCTCTGGTGGTCTCTCGGTTCTCTCGCACCACAACAGTGACATTTGCCATTCACCCTCCCGCAAATAAGCTGTGGATTCTTTCGGGGCCTCGCTGTCTCGAGCTGCTTCAGCAGTCTTCCTAGCGAGATGTGGACCCCTGGACTCAGAGGCTTTCGTGATTCTGAGTGACCCGTGACCACTGCTCTGCAGATAGACTGGGCCGGAAAACATTAGGGACTCTTGGATTTTCGGTCCGTTAACCCCCAATACTGCTGTGTGTGTTGATGTGTTTGTGGTTGGGATTGAACCTGCGAGTAATAAAGGCTAAGTTGACAGCACAGTCCCCTGTGTTGGCTCATGGTTCTTACTTGGTGTCTGGAACCTAGAGGCCAAGTGATCACCTCGGGTCCTGGACTCAGTCATGCACCCCTGATACTATCTGGGGATCAGGAAAGTGAGGGACTTTTAGAAAGACTATACTCGTAGCAAGTGTGCTAATGGCACCTTTTTCTAGGAGATCAATTATGCAGGCTTTGCATGCTTGCAGTGGCCATGCCTATTCTGGCACCTGACTCACTCGCAGGTGTGATGGACAGGTAGGCACCTCCCACGTCACTCAGGCTTTACTGGGCATGTGTCTGAACTGCCTTTGTCCAGCCCCTTCCATCACCCATCAGCAAGGAGTAGACCTGGAGTGTTAACTGCTAGCTCCTTCTCATTATCCATTATTTCTGTACGTGTAGAAATAGAATAGGTTTCTGATGTTCTATCCTGCATCATACTGAATTCACTGAGTAGTTCTAACAGTTTTCTTGGTGGAGTCCTGAGGTTTTCCTATATATTGTATCATGTCCTTTATAAACAGTGAGAATTTTACTTCTTTCTGTCTTGTTTGTATGTTTTTTATTTCTTTGTCTTGTCTGATCTGTGGCTAGGACTTCCAATATTGTGTTGAATAGAAGTGGCGATAGTGGGCATCTTTGTCTAATTCCTGACGTTAGAGGAAAAGTTTTGAGTTTTCACCATTGAGAATTATGTTAGCTGTAGGTTTAGGAATCATGTTTTTATTTTGTTTTTTTTGTTAATCCTCACCCAAGGATATTTTTCCATGGATTTTTAGAGAGAGTGGAAGGGAGGGAGGGAGAGAGAGAGAGAAAGTTTGATGTGAGAGAGACACATGGATTGGTTGCCTCCCACTCCCACCTCTATGGGTCCACGGTGGACCCTGCAACCCAGGAATGTGGCTTTGACTGGAAATCACAGCACTGAGCCAAAGCAGCCAGTGCAGGAATCTGTTTCTGTTTATTTTATTTATTTATTTATTTATTTATTTATTTATTTATTGACTTATTTATTTATTGACTTATTTATTTATTTTATTTTATTTATCTTTATTGTTGAAGGCATTACAGATGTCTCCCATTTTCCCCCATTGACACCTCCTCCCTGCTCCTGTCCACTCCTGCCTTCCCTACACTATTGTCTGTGTCCATTGGTTATACTTACATGCATATAAGTTCTTTGATTTATCTCTTCCCACCCCACCCCCTTCCCTCTGAGGCTCCTCAGTCTAACAACCAATTTGTACTTCTTAATCACTTCCCTTTTTTTGCCCATCCACCCCAGCCCCTTCATATCAGGCAGCCAACAAAAAGTTCTCTCTATCTATGAATCTGTTTTTGTTTGCATGTCATTTGGTTTGTAATTCAGTTGTTCATTGATATGAATTCATTGCCATTTTATTGTTCATATTTTTTGTCTTCTTCAAGAAGAACCTTGAACAATTTATATAATACTGGTTTGGTGGTGATGAACTCCTTTAGCTTTTTCTAGTCTGGGAAGCTCTTTATATGCCCATCAATTCTAAATGATAGCTTTTCAGCATAGAGTAATCTTGGTTGTAGGTCGTTGCTTTTCATCACTTTGTTTATTTCTTGCCACTCCTTTCGGGCCTGCAAAGTGTCTTTTGAGAAATCAACTGACAATCTTATGGGAGCTCCTTTGTAGGTAACTAATTGCTTTTCTCCTGCTGCTTTTAGGATTCTCTCTTTGTCTTTAGCCTTTTGCATTTTAATGATGTTGTATCTTGGTGTGGGCCTCTTGGGGTTCATCTTGTTTGGGACTCTCTGGACTTCCTGGGCTTGTCTATTTCCTTCACCAAGTTAGGGACGTTTTCTGTCATTTGTTTTTAAAATAAGTTTACAATTTCTTGTGCTCTCTTCTTTTTCTGGCATCCCCATAATGCGAATGTTGGCATGCTTGAGTTGACCCAGAGGCTCCTTACACTATCCTCATTTTTTGGGACTCTTATTGTTGCTGTTCTGACTGGGTCTTTTTTGCTTCCTTATATTCCAAACTGATCGTTTGCTTCTCAATTCACGCATTCTAGTATTGCTTCCCTGTAAATGAATCCTTCTTTCAGTTAGTGCCTCCTTCATTTCTGACTGGTACCATATTATGCTCTTGAGTTCCACATTCATTCCCTTCAGCATCTTTATAACCACTCTTTGAACTCTGTCTCTATTAGATTGCTTATCTCCATTCCCTTTATTTCTTTTCCTGGAGTGTTGTTCTGTTCCTTCATTTGGAACATGTTTCTTTGTCTCTTCATTTCGGCTGCATCCCTGTGTTTGTTTCTATGTATTAGGTAAAGTTGCTATGTCTCCTGTGCTCCCTAGACTATCCTGTAGTAGGTATCCTGTAGGATTTAGTGGCACAACCTCCCTGATCACCCCAGCTAGTCCCTCAAGTGCACCCCTCTTGTGGACTGTACATGTTTCTGTGGTAATTGAGGCTTGATTGTTGTTGGCATGTCAATGGGAGGGATTTACTCAGGCTGATCAGCAGCAAGGAATTGCTCTGACCACTGACCACTGACCTCTGACCACCCTGGAGGATCAGCTGTACAGGGGCACACACCACAGAGCAAGACTTACTTCAGCAGGGCTCTGGTACCCACTGAGTCCACTCCTTGAGTGTGTCACTTTTGGAGTTGATTGGGTGGTGGTTCTTCGATGTGGTCTGAAGCTGTCCACTGAGTGTGCTGGCTCTGGGGCAAGGTCAGCCAGTGCCTGTGTTCTACCTGGGGCCACCAGGCATAAGCTGCAAAGTGATCTGCAGATCACTTTTGGGCTAGGCTTGGAGGTGCCCAGCAGAGCCAAGATTGGAAACAAGGCTGGCTGCTTCTAGTGCCAGACCTGGGGCCAGTTAGCAAGTGGTATGATGCCCAATGAGGCCAGATGCTGCTTGTTTGAGAGAATTTTAAAAATCTAAAGCATAAGCCAATACTTGCCAATCCCATGGTAAAGCCACTGGAAATAGCTTGAGTGGGCCCAATAGTTGGGTGGGACAGGGCCTCAGGGAATCACCAGGGTAGGGCAAACAGTGTGAGCCAGGTTGCTGAAGTCCCAGATATGGTGACCCTCTGAGTGCCCTGTGCGGGAAGGGCTCACCAACAGGACAACAGCCTCCTGCAGCATGTCTGTCCTGGAGAATGTTGACTCTCCAGCTCTTGCCCAGATGACAAACAACTCAGTTCCTCCACTTACGTCTTTGGTGCCTTTCAAGCTGCCTTGCCCACTCTGGAGCCCAGAATGAGTGAGTCTGACTAAGTCTGTGAGCCAGCCCTTTAAGAGGAACTGTCTGGGCTCCTGTAGCCTCAGCCTCCTTCAGCCTTAGTTTCCATTGATTTTACAGCCAGAAGTGATGAGGATTCTCTTCCTGGCACTGGAACCCTGAGCTGGGCATCTGGTTTGGGACAAGGAATCCTTACTCCATTTTTCCACTTTTTTTCAGATAGAGTGGAAAGGAGAGAGAGGAAGAAAGAGAGAAACATCAACATGAAAGGGACACACCGAGTGGCAGACACAATCTAAGCATGTGCCCTTGATCGAAACCCAATGCTTTACTCATTGGTCCATGGGCCGACGCTCTAACCACTGAGCCAAACTGGCAGGGCCCCCTTTGATTTTTATCTGCCACTCATGGGTGTGGGACCAGGCCATCTACCTCCACTCTCCTACCAATCTCCCTGTGGCTTCTTCTTTACTCTCCGAGTTGTAGGACTTCCATTCATCTCGAAATCAGGTGGTTCTGCATGATGTTTCTTCTGTAGTTTAGTTGTAATTTTCATGTTGTGGAAGGACGTGAGACCATGGTTACCTAGGCCACCATCTGGACCTGAAGTCTATCAGGAATCATATTGTTGTTTTTTGTTAGGAATCATGTTTTTAATAAAGAGTTTTTATTTATAATTGTAACAAAAGTGGATCCAATATAGGTATTTAAGTTAGATCTACATTTTGCTATTGTAGATTTTACTATGATGAAGAGCATTAAACATCAACCTTTGTGTTAATGCCTCATGTTTTTTCTTTAAGAGTAATTCCTGCTACTGGAATTTGTGGGTTGAATGATAATACATTTTTAAGGCATCTGATTATATATATATATATATCTGAATTATATCCAGAAATATTTACATGTATAAGAACGAAAGTATGTTATTATTAATACCATTATAATTTATTTAAATTTTATTATTTATTTTATTTTAAAATTGTCTATAATTAGGATTAATAAGCAACAAACACCCCCCAAAATAAGTGGAACTATATTCCCACTCAGCAAACTTTTGGAATTTCAAACATTCAGATAATTTAAAAGTACAGAGTGCGAAGGACTTCAGCTCAGCTCTGAGTGAGGCGGGAGCCCTGGAGGTTGAGTAGAGGAGTGAAGGGATCTGAGTCGGGACAGTTCTGGCTGTGGTGTTGAGCAGAGACGGAAGGGGCACCAGTGGACTTGGGGAATCAGAGAGGAGGGTCCTGCGTTGATCAGATGTGATGAGGAAGTGTGAACCTGGCTGTTGCAGGCAAGTGTGGGAAGGTAGAAGGCTCTGAGTACATTCAGATAGTAGAGCCAAGGATTTCATGTTGGCTGGGATCAAGGTGTATATACTTAACATTACATAGCTTAGAGGGTATTTTCCTGGTTGATATTAAAGGTTAAGAAGGGGAGAAAATGGCGGTAGAGTGAATGGAAGCTACACAGACGATCTCCCAGGACCAAACGGGAATTACAACTAAAATTAAGACAAATCATAGTCAAAAAGCAACAGAAAAGTAGCGGGAGAGGACCATACTTCCAGGGACACTGAAGGAGCCTGGTAGGATCTGCGGAGGCACATGAGGGTGGCTGGGAGCCCAGGGACAGCAGCGGCCTTAGCTGTGAGCAGGGCGCCCGCCCTTGGGGTTAACATCCCCAGCAGCTCCACATACACAGGCCAGGACAGAGCACTAAATAGCTACAGCCACTCACCTAGGGCTCCGGCAGAGGGAAGGCGGACTGGACTGGAACTCTGTGGGGACACCTGGGATTTGGAGGGTGCTCAGAGTTTGTGCTGAGCTGCGACCACAAAGGACAGTGGCCAGCTTGCTCCTTCCCGGTTACACAGACCAGCAGTCAAGCTTGCTCCTTCCCAGAGCTGTGGCAGCCCCTCCCTCAGAGATTCCCAGATGAGGCAAAGAAATGCAAATTGAGGCTCATTAACAACCAGCATTGGCCCCACCCTCGGGAAATCCTCTTACACTATAAACACCTGAGGGAGTTTCTCATTCAACTAAGATCCTAAGGCTTTTCAAGTAACTGAGGCTAATAGCCTCCAGACAAAAAGCTAGAGCATAACTGAACCTTTCCTGAGCTGGCAAATCTACCCAGAAAAGTGAAACTTGACAGTGGTGTTTAAGGAGGGCCTTCCATGCTCATCCAAACCCAGTAGAGGGAGCCACAAATAGCAGAACACCAACACCCACAGGGAAAATTTGGCAGGCTCCAAAACCCACTGAAATAGCCAAAATAGTGAAACAAAGAAACAGATCCCAAAGGAAAGAACAAGAGAACACTACCGAAGATGAGATAAATGAAATGCAGTTAAGCAAATTATCAGAGGTAGAGTTCAGAGCCATGAACTTGAGGAAACTAAACAGCATGAGTAAGGGCATCAACACCTTGAGTAAAGATATAGAAACACTGAAAACCAACCAAGTGGAAATGAAGAATGACATAGCAGAAATAAAGAACACATTGGAAGAACTGACCAGCAGAGTAGAGGAAGTGCAGGACCGGATCAGTGAATTAGGAGACAGAGTACAAAAAAATCAATCAATCAGAAAACCAAAAAGAAAAAAAAATTAAAAAGCAGGAAGATAGCTTAAGAGAACTGTGGGACAACTGGAAACGTAATAACATTCGCATCATAGGAGTCCCTAATGAAGAAGAAAATGAGCAAGGGTTAGAGAATATAGTTGAAGAAATAGTGAAAGAAAACTTTCCTAACCTGGTGCAGGAAGAAAGAATTCAAGTTCAAGAAGCACAGAGAGCCCCAAGTAAGAAGAACCCAAACAGGCCCACACCAAGACATATAATAATTAAAATGCCAAAAATTAAAGACAAAGAGAGAATCCTAAAGGCAGCAAGAAATAAGCAACAGGTTACCTACAAAGGAACCCCCATAAGGCTATCATCTGACTTCTCAACAGAAACACTACAGGCCAAAAGGGTATGACATGAAGTAATCAAGGTCATGAAAAACAAGGATCTGAATCCAAGACTACTCTATCCAGCAAGGCTATCATTCAAAATAGAAGGTGAAATAAAAAGGTTCCCAGACAAAAAAAGGCTAAGGGAATATATTAGCACCAAACAAGCACTGCAAGAAATGTTAAAAGGACTGCTGTAATTAGTAGAAAAAATAGGAAGAAAAATAAACCACACTGAACAAAAATGGCAATAAATAAGTACATATCAATAATAACCTTAAATGTAAATGGATTGAATGCTCCGATAAAAAGACACAGAGTAGCTCACTGGATAAGAAAGGATGATTCACATATATGTTGTTTACAAGAGACCCACCTCACACAGGGTGAATGTAAAGGGATGGAAAAAAATCTTCCAAGCAAACAGAAAGGAAAAAAAAAGCTGGGGTAGCAATACTCATATCTGATAAAATAGATTTCAAATTGAAGACCATATCTAGAGACAAAGAAGGTCACTACATAATACTGAAAAGGTCTATCCAGCAGGAAGATATAACCTTGGTAAACATATATGCACCCAATATAGGAGCACCAAAATATATTAAAAATCTTCTGGAGGACTTCAAAGGAGAAATCGACAGCAATACAATCATAGCAGGAGACTTCAACACCCCACTGACATCACTGGATAGATCATCTAGACAAAAAATTAACAAGGAAACAGAAATTCTAAATGAAGCACTAGATCAAATGGATTTAATAGATATATACAGAGAATTACACCCCCAAACAGCAGAAATCACATTCTTGTCAAGTGCACATGGGACATTCTCAAAGATAGACCATATGTTGGGGCACAAACTAAGTCTCTACAAGTTGAAGAAGATTGAAATCATATCAAGCATCTTCTCAGATCACAATGGCATGAAACTAGAAATCAATTGCAACAAGAACATGCAAAGACATTTGAAGACATGGAGGCTAAATAGCATGTTATTGAACAATGAATGGGTTACAATGCAGATCAAGAATGAAATAAAAAACTTCCTGGAAACCAGTGAAAATGAACACACAACAACGCAAAATCTATGGGATGCAGCAAAAGCAGTTCTGAGAGGGAAGTTTATAGCACTACAGGCCCACCTCAAGAAAGAACAAAAATTTCTAATTGACTACCTCACCTCACAACTTAAAGAACTAGAAAGCAAACAAAAAGAAAACCCTAGAGCAAGTAGAAGGAAGGAAATAGTAAAGATCAGAGCAGAAATAAATGACATAGAGACCAAAAAAACAATTCAAAGGATCAATGAAACAAAGAGCTGGATTTTTGCAAAGATAAACAAGATTGATGGACCCTTAGCTAGACTCACCAAGAAACAAAGAGAGAGAACCCAAATCCAAAAAAATCAGAAATGAAAGAGGAGAAGTGACAACTGACACCACAGAAATACAAAGGATCGTTAACAAATACTATGAACATTTATATGGCAACAAATTCGACAATCTAAGCGAAATGGACACATTTCTAGAAACACATAGTGTCCCAAAACTGAACCGGGAAGAGATAGAAAACTTGAGCAGGCCAATAACAACGAAGGAAATTGAAGATGTAATCAAGACCCTCCCAGCAAACAAAAGCCCAGGCCCAGATGGCTTCACGGGGGAGTTTTACCGAACATTCAAAGAAGAGCTAACACCCACTCTCCTCAAACTATTCCAAAAAATTCAAGAAGAAGGAAGACTTCCAAACTCGTTTTATGAAGCCAGCATAATTCTAATTCCAAAACCAGAAAACGACACTACAAAGAAAGAAAACTACAGGCCAATATTCCTGATGAACATAGATGCCAAAATCCTTAACAAAATACTAGCAAATCGGATCCAGCAATACATCAAAAAAATTATTCACCATGACCAAGTGGGATTCATCCCAGGGATGCAAGGCTGGTATTCGCAAATCAATAAATGTGATTCATCACGTAAAAAAAATGAAAGACAAAAACCATATGTACATATCAATAGATGCTGAAAAATCATTTGTCAAAATCCAGCATGCATTTCTGATAAAAACGATCAGCAACTTGGGAATAGAGCTCATATCTCAACATTATAAAGGCAATATATGAAAGACCTACAGCCAATATCATACTCGATGGACAAAAACTAAAAGCATTTCCCTTAAGAACAGGAACAAGACAAGGATGCCCACTTTCACCACTCTCATTTAACTTAGTACTGGAAGTCTTAGCCACAGCAATCAGACATGAAGAAAAAATAAAAGGGATCCATATTGGAAAGGAGGAAGTGAAACTGTCATTGTTCACAGATGACATGATATTATACATAGAAAACCTAAAGACTCGATCAATAATCTACTAGAATTAAAAAATGAATTTGGCAAAGTAGCAGCATACAAAATTAACGTCAAGAAATTAATGGCATTCTTATACACCAATGATGAACTCACAGAAAGAGAAACTAAGAAAACAATCCCCTTTACCATCGCGACAAAAAAATTAAGATACGTAGGAATAAACTTAACCAAAGAAGTAAAGGACCTATTTGCAGAAAACTACAGGACATTGAAAAAAGAAATAGAGGAAGATATAAAATAGTGGAAGCACATACCTTGTTCATGGATTGGAAGAATTAACATCATTAAAATGTCCATACTACCCAAAGCAATCTATAGATTTAACGCAATCCCCATCAAAATACCCACAACATATTTCACAGAACTAGAACAAATGCTTCAGAAGTTCATATGGAACCAAAAAAGACCCCGAATAGCTACAGCAATCTTGAAAAAGAAGGACAAAGTAGGCGGGATCATAATACCAGACATCAGGTTATACTACAAAGCTACTGTAATCAAAACAGCCTGGTACTGGCACAAGAACAGGCACATAGATCAATGGAATAGAACAGAGAACCCAGAAATTGACCCAAAACATTATGCTCAATTAATATTCGACAAAAGTGGCAAGAGCATACAATGGAGTAAAGACAGCCTCTTTAATAAATGGTGTTGGGAAAATTGGACAGCTACATGCAAAAAAATGGAACTAGACCATCATCTTACACCATACACAAGAATAAACTCAAAATGGATAAAAGACTTAAATGTGACTCGTGAATCCATAAAAATCTTAGAAGAAAATGTAGGCAACACAATTTCAGACATCATACACAGCAGAATTTTCACTGATATATCACCTAAGGCAACAGAAACAAAAGAAAAAGTGAGCACATGGGACCACATCAAACTCAAATGCTTCTGCACAGCAAAAGAAACAACCATCAAAATGGAAAGGCAACCCACTGGATGGGAGAGCATAATTGCCAATGATACATCAGATAAGGGATTAATTTCCAAAATATATAGAGTGCTCATACAACTCAACAAAAGGAAGACCAAGAACCCAATTCAAAAAAAGGCAGAGGAAGTAAATAGACACCACTCCAAAAACAACATACAAATGGCCAAGAGATATATGAAGATATGCTCAACATCACTACTCATCAGAGAGATGCAAATTAAAACAACAATGAGGTATCACCTCACACCTGTCAGAGTAACCGCCATCAACAAAGCATCAAACAACAAGTGTTGACGAAGGTGTGGAGAAACGGGACTAGAGTACACTGCTGGTGGGTATGCAGACTGGTGCAGTCACTATGGAAAACACTAAGGTGTTACCTCAAAAAATTAAAAATTGAATTACCATTTGACCCAGTGATCCCACTCCTAGGAATATACCCTAAGAAGCCTGAAACACCAATCAGAAAGAATATATGCACCCCCATGTTCATAGCAGCGCTATTTACAATAGCTAAGATCTGGAAACAGCCCAAGTGTCCATCAGTAGATAAATGGATAAAAATGCTGTGGTACATGTACACAATGGAGTACTATGCAGCTGTAAGAAAGAAAGATCTCTTATCCTTTGAGACCACATGGGAGGACCTGGAAACTATTAACCTAAGCCAAACAAGCCCAGCAGAGAAAGACAAATATCATATGATCTCACTTATTTCTGGAATATAATGAACATAACAGTCTGAGGAACAGGGTAGTCCCAGGGATGTGGAAGTAGGGTACAGACTGACAATTGCCAGAAGAGGGGGTGGAGAGGGGAGCGATGAACCACAGAACTTGTAGGCATGTGCTCATAACCAATGGACATGGACAACAAAACTGGGGACGGGGCAGGGAGGGAGGGGGAGGAGGGTGTCAATGGGGAAAAATGGAGAAACATCTGTAACAAAAATAAATTTAAAAAAAAAGAACCGAGTTGGTGGAGGAGCCAGGGGAGCAGGGCTCCAGAGGTGAGGCCTGGCTGCAGGAGCCCCCCAGTCCCCCCGCCGCCGCAAAGCCTGCACCTCACAGAGTCCTTCCCTCCATCCCCATGACAGAACTTTCATTTTCCTGCTCATTTCCAAAGAAGCTTCAGGGACAACTCCAGGAATCCGGTGGGTCCGATCCCGCCCGAGCCCCCATGGGCCTGCGTTGGCGCCTATCCGACCCCCGTTTTCCCCACAGGACAGGAACTGGTGCATGAGTCCTGGCTAGGCATCCAGGGGCTGCTCAGATGCCTGAGGCCCCTTTCCTCGCCCGGAACCAAACAGTGAGCTGAGAAATGAGGACGCTGATGGGGAAGCCTGACAGCGGTTTCTCTCCAGGAAGAAAGGGGCTGCAGCGTCTCTCTACCCTGGTGCTCGCACCCGGATATTCTGGACACGAGAAAGGAACGGTGCAGGGCATGGACTCTGTGAAATCCTGCCCTTCCTGCTTGCTTTACAAAATCTAGAGCCTGCGGAGAAGAAAACCAGAGAGAGAACAGTGCCTCTTAAACAAGGGAGCTTCACAGATTTCTCCTAAATGCTGAAAAACACAGTATCCGAAACATTCTCATTAAGTTCTCAAATTCTTTTCAGAAATAGGCAGGAAATAATGCAGATGAGACAGGTGGACTCCAGCACACGTACACATACCCTTATGCACACTGCGCCCAGGTACAGGCAGGTACAGGAGTAAGAGTCACTCCTGTCCGATGGGGATGCACTGCACGAGCCCAGGGGATGCCTGAAACCGCGGATAGCACCACACCCTGTACGCACTAGATGTTTCCTTTTCACTCAAAGAAGGCTCCTCATTGGCATCCACCCATGCACCAAGAAGTCGTGGGTTCGATTTCCGGTCAAGGCACATGCACAGGCTGTGGGTTCAATCCCAGTGGTGGGCATGCAGGAAGCGGCCAGTCAGTGTTCTCTCTCATCGGTGTTTCTAGCTTTCTCTCCCTCTCCCTTCCTCTCTCTCAAAAATCAGTAAAGAAAAAAATAGATAGATAGATAGATAGATAGATAGATAGATAGATAGATAGATAGATAGATAGAAGGCTCCTCACTGGCGGACCTGTATTGCCAGCATCACCACTCTTGTGCTTTGGGGTCATTATTAAGTAAAATGAGGGTACCTTGATCACAAGCCCCGTGACACTGGACAGTAGATCTGATCACTGAGACGGCTCCTTAGAGACTAAGGTGGGAGGAAGTATACAAGGTGGACCTGTTGGACAAAGGGATGATTCAAGAGAGGGCAGGTCAAAGCAGGATGGCAGGAGATTTCATCATGCTGCTCAGAATGATGTGCAATTTAGCACATATTGTTTATTTCTGGAATTTTCCATTTAATATTTTCAGACCCCAGTTGACAGAAGGTAACAGCAACTTCAGAAGCCAGACAGCGGATAAGGGGTGACTGCTGTATAGACAGAAACAAAACAGATCTGGGGTGACAGCTGGGAGGGCTGTCTGCGGGGTCATCAGAAGCAGTTGAATTTAGAGAGGAGGGGGGAGCAGAGAATTGAACAGGCAGAGGGAGAGGGAGGAAGGGTGGGTGCTCAAAGAGGAAGATTAGATGGGTGCACAAGGAAGAGAGAGGAGATGATTCAGCAATGACAGTTCAGGTGACTCTCTGCCTGTCTTCCCTTGCAGGAGGGGGAAGAATCAGGCCTATGCTGGTGAGTGACTGTGATGATCTGTGGTTTCCGGGCCCCTGTGTACAAAGCATTTAAGCCCTGTCAGTGCTGGTGAGGAATAATCAGATACAGCTCAGAGGCTCATTTTCTGTGGAGTACCACCCCACCTTTCTGGACACCCAGAGAAGACCTTCTAGATGCAGTGTCCCCTCACCCTGCTGACACACACGCCCTCCTACACCTGGGCCAAGCCTGGCCATGTCACCCACAGCCCCAGGGTGGTGGAGGGGGCCCAACATTTGGAGAGGTTTATGCCTGATTCGAGGAGCTGTACATGAAGGAAACTGGATATTGGAAGAGACTGAGGAAAGGAGAGAGAAGAGGCTTAGTGAGGAGAATGGGAGGGGGGAGAAAAGACATAGTGACATTTCCTTGTCTGTGTCTCCTCCTTTCAGATGGAAGTTGGCCCTCTTCCATCCTGGTGAGTGAACCACTTTATGTTCCCAGGACAAAAACCAAGGTTCCGTGCTCTCTTTTCTTCTCCAACTCTTAACTGGGAGAATTCTGGATGGGTGACTTGATGTTCTGGTCTCAAAGGTGAGCCCATATGCTGCAGAGTCCAGAGAACCAGAGACAGCTGCTGTCCTGGGCTTCCAGGGACCTTTTTGGGAAGGAGGAGGCAGGAGGGGTGGAGCTGGGGGAGGGTTCCAGGGAATGAGGATGTGACCTGGCCAAGCTTCTGCCCCCTCCCCCTTGTGTCCTCGTTATGCAATGATTCTGAGCTTTTAAATGATGGTGGTAATTCCTACTCTGTGAGGGTTGAGGTAATGACTAAATGAGGTAATGAATGTGTTTTCAGGAAAGATCGTGTGTTCAAAATGGGTCTTTTCTGAAGGTGATGATTGAGGTAAGGAGAAGGGTCTTAAAACCTAAAAGAGATGCAGGCAACTCCTTAGAACATGAAAGACTGTATTGTAGGGTAATGTACTCAAAGGTGTGTAGGATCAGAGTGGACAGACTACCTGGCATTGTGCACAGATTTTTCAAGGCTAACAGACTTTTTATTTATTTTTACTTTTTTGTTTTTACATTTTATTCATTTATTTATTTTTTGGTTACAGATGTTTCTCCTATTTCCCCCATTGACACCCTCCTCCCAATCCCGCCCCACCCCCAAGCATTGTTGTCTATGTCCATGGTAACAGTACAATTATTAATATGTGTTTTTAGCCCTGGCTGGTTTGGCTCAGGGGTTAGAGTGTTGACCCGTGAACCAAAGAGTTACGGGTTTATCAAAAGCATGTACCTCAGTTGTGGTTTCCTAGGTGACTGTTTAAAAGAATAAAATGTATTTTTGTTGAGATATTCCATATTTTCACCCCTCTCCTTAACTCCCACCCCACACCCAGCCTTCACCGCACTATATGTAACAGTGCTTTTTATTTATTTATTTATATTTTAAATCCTCACCCATGGATATTTTCCCAATTATCTTTTTTTTTTAATCATCACCCAGGATATTTTTATTTCTTTCTTTCTTTTTTTTAAATCCTCACCTGATGACATTGTTTCCATTTATCTTCAGATAGAGCAGGAGGGAGGGAGAGAGGAAAAGAAAGAGAGAGAGATACATGGGTGTGAGAGAGACACATCAACAGGTTGCCTCCCAGAGGACCTGAGGGCCTTGACTAAACCACAACTGAGGTGTATGCCCTTGAGTGCCCTTGACGGAATCAAACCCACAACTCTTTGGTCTGCAAGCTGACTCTGTAACCCAGTGGTTCTCAGCCTTCCTAATGCCACAACCCTTTAATACAGTTCCTCATGTTGTGGTGACACCCAACCATAAAATTATTTTCGTTGCTACTTCATAACTGTAATTTTGCTACTGTTATGTCTTAGGCGACCCCTGTGAAAGGGTTGTTCGACCCCCAAAGGGGTCGCAACCCACAGGTTGGGAACCGCTGCACGAACCACTGACCTAAACCAGCCAAGGCAGTAACAGTACTTTCTAAAATGTATAACTCAGGTACCAGTGATTGACAGGGCAAAGGGCCAAAGAATGTGCTCGCTCCAGGCCATACCTTTTGGTGGTCTTGTGATGGATCATTCTTTATAACTGATATTATCACGAGTTTGGTGTTGTCAAAGTAAGAAACATTCAAACTTGTAGAGAATTTTTATGAGTTTTTTGAACCACACTGACAACTGGCAGGAAGCAAAATCTGAACGGATTGAGAAAATGCTCCAGAGAATGGTAACCTTTCACCTTGTTTTACACATTACAACCAAAGAGCAGGCATAGGTGGGTTGCAGGAAATCCATGGTGACAGATTGGGAGGCTGAAGAAAACACAGCTGGGTGGGGAACCTCTTGGATCGGATAAAAATAAAATGATAGACATATACATCTTTTATATAGGTGGGTACAGGAGAGTTAACAGTCAACAGTTAACAGGACAACAATGAGGGGATTTGTGGTCTCTGCTCTAGAGGGGTCCTGAAAAAGGAAGGTTATCTTGACATTCCAAAGGTATGTTATCATAGATGCAAAAAGACTACAGGCAGACTCAATTAAGGTAAAGATATACTTTTGTCAGGGAAGATTCTAGCCTAAGACATGACTATCTGCATGCACTTCTTTCAGTTAAAACGTTTCATTTCAGGCCATCCCGTGTGATTACTTTAGGACTCTGAGTTTGTAAGGCCACCACGCAGGCCTCCACTGAGCTTGTCAGTTTTAGTATGTGGCCCCTTTTCATCCACAGTATTGACCTCCCTGTTCATGTCATATTAGGTGTTACTAACAAATTTTTTTTGGCTATATTGGAGGAACACAGATAATCACAATCTAGAAAACTGTGGTGTACTTGCTAAGGACAGTGAATTTGGTCAAAGGTCTCAACATGAAAAGATGAAAGAAATCCCTGACACAGAGATGGAGTTAGATTTGTTCACAACTACAACCAAACAGTGATTAGAGAGTTTAGAGAAGGAACTACTTCCAGAGGAGGGTGGTGTCCAGGGAAACCCACAGGATGAATGGTGCCCAGGGCTCACAACAGTGGGAGCTGTCCCCACCCCTAGGCCCAAGGCAGAGGTACAGGGAGCCTTCACTGGAGCCCAGAGGAGCTGGGGCTCAGGGAGAGGCTGCCTGAGAGGAGTTGTGCTCTGTTAGAGCATCTTCACTGGAGGAAGTGGGGAATCAGGCTGTGTCTCCCTTTCATGTCCCCTTCCAGTCTTCAGCTAGTACCTGTGCTTGACCCAACCCAACAGGTAACCAGAGGCAAGGGGCCCAGTGATGTGGTCTATAGAAGACTGATTCCTAGGACCAGACAGGGTGGGGACAGGTGTGGAGTTGGCTGGAGATCACATAGAGCCCCCAGCATGGCCCCAGGAACAGCAGAGACATGGTCTCTTATCACACCACGCACTTCCCACATGCCCAGACTTGTGCTAAATACACCACACATTTTGTCTTATTCTACTGTAGAGATTAGTATCTTTACCCCCATTTTACAGTTATGAAATTGAAATTCAAGATATTACTTAGTGCACCTGTGTGTGTGTAAAAAGAGACTGTGCAGAAAAGGAAGTCATCTAGCTCAGGGGGGTGAATCCCTGTGACTGCAACTCAGGTGGCGATGGACATTCTGGGGAGGGAAACAGGAATAACAGAAGGAAGCCACCAGCTAGAGGTGGCAGGTTAGGCAGACCCCAACCTCCCTCGCCCTCTACTTCCTCACTGAACACAAGACCCCTGTGGTTTCCCCTGGGATTGCTGAGGCTCACATCCAGGGTAGGATAGGGACCCCCTGCTCGGGGCTCAAAATTGAAGGCTAAGGTTTGAAGATCCAGGGACCATACCTGAATCTACATCATACCTAACTCTCTGCAGCAGATGTAATTCTTGAACCGGACACTGCGAACCCCTTCTTGCATGTTTCTGAGGACCAGGGGAGCCTGCAGAGGGCTGACACCTGGCAGAACCTGCCAGACAACCCTGAGAGAGTTCTTGGGAATTACTGTGTGCTGCGCTGTGAGACTTCATGTCAGGGAGATATTTCTGGGAGGTGGATGTGGGGGACAGGAAAGACTGGCATCTTGGGGTGTGTAGGGAGAATGTGGATAGAAAACATTGCATTAAAGTAACACCCAAGAATGGTTTCTGGACAATGGGACTGTCAGATGGAAATGACTACTGGGCTCCAACAGAGCCCCAGACCAAACTGACAATTGTCAACCCTCCTGAAACAGTGGGGGTTTTCTTGGACTATGAGATGGGGGAGGTCTCATTCTACAATGCCATCGATGGATCTCATATCTACACCTTCCCTCACACCTCCTTCTCTGGGCCTCTGTGGCCTGTTTTCAGGATTTTGACGTTGGAGCCCATTGCCTTGCCCATTCGCCCAGTACAAAAAAGAGTGGGGAGTTACCCCTGTGAATGCCCCAGTGCCTGACCCTTCCTGGAGACCCCCGTTGCCCCTGTCTCAGCTGATGTGAATGGGGACCCTCAGCCTGAAGTAACATCTTTGCCCCTCTCTGCCCAGCCTGGAGCTGAGGGCCTCCTTTACAGGAAAACATCACAGTAATAAAATACTCTCTAAAGACATACTGAGTGAAGCCCTTTACTAGTATTTTTTAAGTTTTTCCACATGACATACAAGGAGACAAAGGAGCAAGAAATGAGTTAACATTCCAAATGGACTCAGCTGGCAAAGAACAGCATAGATAACATTTACAGATAACTTAAATGTTCTAAATGTTCTGGGTGTTGAGCCAAATGCTTCATGTGAATTTCACTCACGAATCCTCACAACAGCCCTGTGAGGTAGCCTCAGTTTGAAAGTGTGGAAACTGAGGCAGGGCCAAGTGAAGAGACATGTAATTCATACAGAAAGTAGTGCTGCTGGGAGATGTTTGGCCTCTGCCCCTCCCTCCACTTTAGTCTGTTCTTTTGCAGCCCACTGTTCCTGCTGGACAGGATCCTGTGCAGCCCAGAGGTTCCCTCCCCAGGGCACCAAGGGTGAAGGTCAATGTAGGTGACGATGAAGCCACACCACACTTGGTTCCTTAAAGGTCGACTGTCAGAGCCATGGTCCACTGCTTCACTGAGTGGCTGTGCAGGATGACTTTGCCCAGAGAATAAATTCACAGTGACCGCATCACTCGGGCTGAGAACAGACTAAAGGCCAACTTCTTAAACAGATGTGACCTCTGATCACAGAGCTGAAACAGCCCTCCTACTTCTTCCCTAAAGGACATCTGTAAAACATAAATTTGGAGGAAGGGAGCTAAATAAACTTCTCCAGGAAAAGGGACATTCCACCACTGATCATTTGGTGATGTCACCTGAAGGTCCTTTTAACTGGTGGATCCTGGGGAAATGCCACTCTTTATCATCATCTTTAGAATGCTTTAGAATTAGACATTAAGACATATTAATCTGTCCTCAGTCCTGGGCTCTAAGCCCTTTATGAAATGAAGGGGCCATGAATGGTGGCATCTGGCTCAAATGCACATCTGTAGGGTGGTACCCAGAGCACTACACAGTGTAGGTGGACACATAAGGGGACATCATGTCTTCCCTGGGGGAGGCTTACACTGAGGACACAGATGGCCTCTTCTGGGTCACCATGGCTGTGATCATCAGGGACAGCTCTGTGAGGAACATGTCCTGCTCCATCAACAACACCCTGCTCGGCCAGGAGAAGGACTCTGTGATCTTCATTCCAGGTTAGTTCCCTGCCCTCCAGGGCCCAGCCATGGAGCCAGGATCCTCAGCACACACATGGGAGCCTGAACAGGGCTCGGGGAGGGGCAGGGTGGGAGGGTCCTGGGCCCTGAAGAGCACTGGCTACAGCTGAGCTGAGGCCTCTCCCCTCATCACAGGTGCAACATCAAATAGTCTCAAAACACCTGAGTAGGAGCCTCTCCTTTGAGGGTAAATCTGGTATTTCCCCCTATTATGGGTCTGATCCTGCAGCAATGTGTGAACATTTAGAACAACCATAGCACATGCACTGTGGTTGAGCAGGAAGCTGTGCACACCTGGTGGAGCTGTGAGCTGAAGCCCTCCCTCCTGCACATGAGATGTTAGAAGGGCAGAGCTGGAGAGTCTCTGTTACAGACATTCACAACTTCATTCAACAATGCTTGGCAAGGACCACATATGTTCCAGGCACTGTTCTAGAAACCAAACATATATCTGTGAGCAAAAATACATAAAGATCCCCACCCTCATCGGGCTCACATTCTTGAGCAGCAGAGATTAATCAATAAAACAATGAATTAAAGCAAGGAGGAAAACAAATAGTTAAACTTTTATATTACATGGTGATATGTTCTGTAGGAACATTAATAAAGAAAGCAGGGAGCGAAGGATAGGGGTAGGGTGAGTGGTAATTATAAATAGGATGGTAAGAAAAGTCTTCAGTGAAAGATGGCAATTGGGCAAGTGAGGAATGAACAAACCAGGTAGCAGGAACAGCACATGCAAAGGGCCTGAGGCAGGAGCAAGTCTGGCAGTTTCGAGGAACCTCAAGAGGCCTATGTGGATGGAATGGATTGAGTGCACTGGGAAAGGGAGAAAATGAATTCACATTTGGAATGCATCCTGACCACACGGGGCAATGTAGGTCACTGATAGACTTTGGCTTTTAGTCTCAGTGAGATAGGAAACATCACAGGTTTTGAGCAGAGAAATAACATGAGCTACGGGAAGCAGCTGTGCTGAAGACAGACTGCACAGGATGTGAGCAGAAGCAGGGAGGAGGGCACTGCAGTGACCAGACAGGGGTGATGGTGGCCGTGCCAGGATGGTGGTGGTGGTTGGTTGTCAATCATCTGGTCCTTCCCAGGTTGATGCTTTTCTATCTCCTGGGCACTGTCAAAAGACTTAAATAATTTAGTAATGAGTCTGACCTCCTTTGTTCAAGGGAGCGCCATCAATGGATAGGGGTGAGGGGTGCAGGTCCTCCTCAGCAGGGGAGCGTCTTCCTAAAGGATTCTGGGCAAGAGCAGCTGTTACAGAGGTGGAAATGGGCATGACTGACGAGGGGGTCAAGGGGGTCTGGGTTTCCTTGTCAGGCAGCGGGTCCTGTTTTCCAGGGGAAGTGGCGATGGGGTATGTTAGATTTCTTTGACCATGGGGTGTTCCCAGTACATGCAGGCTGAAGTAAGTTTGGATTTTAGACAAGGGCACTTTGCATTTTATGATTCATCACCTACTCAAAGGGTCACAGCATCCAGGCTTCACTAGACGCCATGGTGCTTGGACCTTTCCTCTCAGGTGCATTTCACACCTGTCACAGTTGGACATCTCAGTGAAGGGAAAGGAGAACATCATTCTAACAGAATGGACATGGAGGCCGACTCAGTAACAATGGCAGGTGGGAAGTTCTGCAGAAGGTCAGGTCTGGAGCTCGCCCTGCACCCAGAGATGGCACTTCAGACCCGAGTGTTAAAGCAAAGCTGGATGGAAACAGTTCCCCTCCTTTTACCAGACACACCTCTCAGGAGACAGGTTGGAATTTGGGGTCATTGTCCTAATTTTTTACCATCTGAACAGGGCCCTTGTGAGTCATTTAAGTCAGATGTCACCTGAAAAGCTGCTGTAACACAGAGGACCAAAAATAGGACCTTTCACTGCCCAGGATCTGTGTCAGGAGAAATTAGCCTTAATTGCTTTACTAAGAGGGGAGGGGACAGGGTCTCCTTGCTGGTTTAAGGCAATTGGAAAGTTTCCAACTAAAGAGATTCTCAGAGATCACAGGACTTACATAGAAAGGGGGCAGGTCTGAGAATGTGGAGAGAAAGTTGGAGCCATTAATTTCAGCTCATTTGCTAAACTGTCTTCATTTCTTAGAGCCCCAGTTACCCTCCACCTGAGGCCCCACTCCCGTCACTCAGCAGGTACAAGTGCAGCCTCAGGAGTTCTCAGTCTGGGAGCCTCCTGGGATCTGGGATCAAGGGCCCTCATGGAGATCTCACCCCACGGGGGTGTCTCCCCACCTTCTGGGACCTCTCTGAGACCCCAGTCCTAAACCTGAGCCTTCCTCTGCAGCTGATGTGGTCCTGGACCCAGACACTGCTCACCCTGAGCTCTTCCTGTCAGAGGACCGGAGAAGCGTGAGGTGGGGCCCCTCCAGGCAGAGCATGCCTGACAACCCAGAGAGATTCTACTGCAGGCCTTGTGTCCTGGGAGCAGAGAGCTTCTCCTCAGGGAGACACTACTGGGAGGTGGAGGTCGGAAACGTAACAGTGTGGGCTGTGGGAGTGTGCAGAGATTGTGTGGAGAAGAAAGGGGAGACCTTGCTGGTTCCTCAGAATGCCTTCTGGACCCTGGAGATGTTTGGAAACCAGTACCGGGTCCTGTCCTCTCCCGAGAAGATTCTTCCCCTGAAAGAGCGCCTTCGCCAAGTGGCCGTCTTCCTGGACTATGAATCTGGAGATGTGTCCTTCTATAACATGAGGGACCGATCACACATCTACACGTGTCCTCGCTCGCTCTTCTCTGGGCCCCTGAGGCCCTTCTTCAGTCTGGGGTCTGATGACAGCCCACTGTTCATCTGCCCAGCATTCAAAGGAGCCGAGGCAGTCACGGTGCCTGAGGGTGGCCTGGTCCTCCACAGGGCGGGGACCCCCCCGCAGCCACCTGGATGAGTTCCCTGGTCTCAGAGCACAGGAGAGAAGCCCTGGCCATCTCTCCTTGCACAGCTCAGCGCCCAGAGGAAACGGCCCTCCTTCCTCTGGTCACATCAGGGAACCTCCTCCAGAGGCCCCGTGACCCCTCTTCAGGCCCCAGCCCCATCCCCCTCATCGGGCTGTGCTGTGATAGCTCATGTGCTTGTCACCAAGGGGCAGGGGCCAGGCTCAGGGGAACTAGTGCTTCAATAGAGCTCCAGCCAAGAATTAAGTGTGAGACAGTGACAGGCTGAGAGCCTCTGCTGTAACCTCAGGGTGACATGGTCAGCATGGGACTCGAGCTGCCATCAGACACTGTGGACTCGGGGTGGGAGCAACAGGATGCTCCAGGACCTAAGGGGACTGGGAGCCATGCTGCAGGTCAGAGATAGAGGACGAGGGACCAGAGAGCTGGGAGGGGCCCAGGCTGTCGACATGGTTAAGCCCCATCATGACGCCCAGGGGTCCCAGCATCTGAAGGTCCATCCCAACCACCCCCAGATTTGCAGCCCACACAAGAAAGCTCCCCTGGCCTGGAAGGGTGAGAGACAAGGACACCTGTGGATCTGGCCTGCTCAGGTGTCCCTGCAATAAACATTCCCGGTCTCTGAGAATGCCTGAGGATGAATGTCCTGGCTGAGCAGGTGAGCAGTGAACCAAGTTAGGCTCAAGGTGCAGGTTCAGTGGGGAGGCCAGAGGTTTCCAGCTGCTTGGGCTCAGGAAGCCTTTAATACTTAAAACTCATTGAGGGCCCCAAGGAACTTGTGCTCATTTTGCTTATATCTGCTAATATTTACTATATTGGACTGAAAAGCTTTAAAGATGTATTTATTAATCTCTATTTAAGTAACTGTATATCAGTTATAAACTGATTACAGGCTAATACAAATATCATATTTTGTGAAAAATTATTTGTTTGCAAAGCAAAATAAATGCTAGTGAGGTGTGTGGCCCTGTGTGATTTGTCTTGGAAATCTGATCTTGCTCAATAGACTGGATTCTCAGATCTGTTTATGTGAGAATGTGGAAATTTGTGGAGAATTTATAAGAGTTAATTTGAGTCACACTGACAGCATTGCCTGGGAGCAAGCTCTCAAATGCTCTGGAGAAGGACAGGTTTGCAGCTTCTTTTCTGCATTTGGAATGAAGGAGGGAAGGGAAGGATCTAGAAAGGTGGGAGAGAGGAGAGTTAAGGAGACCCTGTCTCCTTGGAGGGCGATCACGCTCCCAGGGGTCTGCAAAGGAGGATCACTTCTGGCGTTTCAAGGGTGTGTTAACCTAGATGCACAGGACAGTGGACGGGTTCCCTTAAGGCAACAGTAACCTTTTACTGAAGAATTACATGCCTGGGGCTCAGTACCCACCATGACCTGCCCAGTTAGGGGTTTGTGGGCAGCTCACCCTGTGAGGCTACTGTCGGTCACCATTTGTTACTGACCCCATTTCATTTGCCAAATCAGAGGCTTGAGAATCACACAGTGAAACAGGCATCTTAAAAACTAAAGTCGGAATAAGTAGGTAGTGTCTGGTTTTGTTTTCTGTATGGGGAATTTACTATGCTAATTTCCTTCTTCCTTTTTCTGGCATTAAGGGACCCTTCTCATTAACAAACCAAGTCCTGGCCTGATGTCTCTGTAGGTTGGAGCGTTGTCCCGCACACTGAAAGGTTGTGGGTCCAATCCCAGTCAGTGTGTTCTCTCTCTCTAATATCAATAAAAACAGGTCGTTTTATTGTCTGGACTTTGGCTGCTACTCTGCAAAAATGGAGGCGTTGTAGGGTGGCATGAACTGACTTTCTTATCTCTTCTTAGTTTGTTTAGATAACTTATTATTTTTCTGTATTAATTTTAGAGAGAGAGGAAAGGAGAGGGAGAGACATAGAAACATCGTTGAGGGAGAACATCGAAGGGCCGCCTCCTGCATGCCCCCCACTGGGGATCAGCCCCACAACATGGGCATGTGACCAGACTGGGAATCGAACTGGCAAACTCTTGGTGCATGGGTCGATGCTCAACCACTGAGCCACACTGGTTGGGCTAGAGAATTAATTTTTTAAAAATTTAGTAAGCAAGACTGTGCCAAGCACCTTCACTGCGTGCTGCTCAGATCACATTATCTACATCTCAGCACTGAACACCTTTAAAAAGAGCCTGGTCAGCTCGTGCACACACAGGAACGCTAACTTGTTTGCTTTTTCATGAAGCACAGAAGAGAGTGAGACATGTAAGAGGGTTGAATAGGACTCCAGGGCTGAGAGTCTCGTGGAGATCAACCCATAAGCAGCACACTCTGACCCACTACATAACTTCCCTAGAAAATTTGCTCAGACTCTGCACATATCAAAAACAAATATGAGCCCTGGCCAGTTTTGCTCAGTGGTTAGAGCGTCGGACTGCGGTCCAGGGAGAACCGGGTTCGGTTTCCGCTGGAGGCGTGTGCCTCGGTTGTGGTTTGTCTCCGGCCCTGGTTGGTTGTGCGGGTGGCGGCCACTTGATGTGCCCCTTTCACGTCGATGTTTCTCTCTCTCTTCCCCTCTCTCCCTCCCACTCTATCTGAACAAAAAATGTCCTCAGGTGAGGATAAAAAAACAAAACAAAAAACAAATATGAAACCAAATCTAAACTTGACATGTGAAGTTGTGCCTCCAAGGCCGGAACTCCCACAACCCAGTCCTCACTAACACTGTTCAGACGAAGCCTTTCCTTGCAGGTGAGTTACAGTAACGGGAAGATTTAACTAGAAAATATCAACGTAAAAAGGGCAGAATGCAGTTGTCTTGGGTGCCCAATGTAATGTTTTGCATGCACAATTTAGAACAATGCGGGCTCTTAGTAGTGAATTCATGAATGGGAAGCGTATCTTGATTTGGAAATTAGAAGCATCTAAGGAGAAGCACAGATAAATTGTTAAAGAAATTAATAAGAAATTTTAGAGCCTGCCTCTGAACTATTCTGAAGCCAATAAACGCAAAAGGCAATGCCTGTTTGGCAGAGAATAGAGCCACTCTGATGGGCTCAAGCAGCTCAGCTCAGATTAGATGGGGAAAGCCTCAGTCCTGTGGTTGCAATGGGATCCAGGAACTGCTGTGTAAGGGCGGGCTCAGCTGGCAGGAACACAGTGCAGGCAGGCATCCAGCTCACTAGCAGACAGTTTAGCACAAAGACTTCTCCATTAAGTGTAGTTTGTGAGACTTCCCTGTGCAGAAATTGCTGCTAGGCTTGTTCTTTAAAAGTTTTAATTTGAGCCCAGTTAGCCACCAAGAGCCCTTCTGAGTAGGAGTCTTGTGTTCTCAGGGCTCAACTGCCATTCTTCACGTGACTCATGATGTCCTCCATCCTAAGGTCCTCAAGAACTTCCCTTCCCCTCCTGAGGCATCAGCTGAGAAGCAAGAACCTGTCTCAGCAGATGCCAGGGAATGGACGGAAGGGGCCTTAGTGCGTGTCCTGTCTTAGGCTGTCCGGGAGCCTCCAGTTGACAGATTATTGTAAGTGGCCTTTACAAAGGGTGGCCAGGAACCTGAGGCCAGACTGTCAATAATTTGGGGGATGACTAAGCTTTTTGGGCAAGGGATACCCAGATAAAAAAACAACTCACGGACAATTTTTAATATACTACTTAGAGTTACTACTACATTTATCTTTTCTATTTATATTTTAAAGGCAGCATTGGTGCTTTGAGCATTTCAGAACTGATACGTGTGTGGAAGTCCCCAGAGGGAGCTACTTAGATGTTTGGAACTTTCTTACTTTATTTTTTTCTTCAATCCTCACCCAAGGGTATTTGTCCATCAATCTTTTATCAATCTTTTAGATAGAGGGGAAGGGAAGGATGGAGAGAAAGGGAAGGAGAGGAATATCGATGTGTCTGTCACATCGATTGGCTGCCTCCCACACAACCCCGACCTAGATAGCCCCACAGAGAGAGAGAGTCAGACAGACAGACACACAGCACGTCCTGCAAGGCTCCTACCAGGCCAATGATCAAACCCAGAATCACGGTGGGTGCCCTTGACTGGAAATCAAACTCTCGACTGTTTGGTCAGGAGGCCAACTCTCTAACAACTGCAACTTACATTACAAGGTTCCAGATAAGAGAGTAAGGCTAGGGTCATATACAGAAGGATAGATAATAATAAAGTTAGCATGTATAATAAACTGTCCATTGGGGAATCTAAACAGTACATATATTTAGTGTTCAGTGAAATATTCTTTCCAATTTGCCATACCTTAAAAATGTTTCATGACAAACTGTTGGTAGTGGGAGGTGGAAGGGAAGAACTGTGTTTTGCTGCTGCTAACAGAGACCAGAGGTACGACTGGGTAAACAAACAAGGGTTTATTTTCCCTCCATGAGAAATGAACTCAGAGGGCAGCAGTCCAGAGCTGGTCGGGCAGCTCAGAGAGGCATCCAGGCCCCAGACTGGGTCTGTCTTCTCCCTCCTCTGTCTCAGTGTGTGGCTTCCATTCTCAGGGTTGCCACTTGGTCCCAAGAGAGCTGCTGCACCCCAGCTCCAGGGACAGTGTTCCAGCCAAGAGGGAGGAAGAAGTAAGAAGGGTTTGAAACCCTCTGTGGAAACACAACCCAGCAACTTCACCTACAAACCACTGGCTCAGACTTAGTCCCTAGGCCTCTCCCATCAACACGGGGGGTGGGCACATTGCAGTTCTCTCCCTCCCTCCCAAATTGGGTTTGATACTAGGAAGAAGCAGGAAAGTCATATTGCACGAGTGACCAGCCATCTCTACCATGGAACCTGTATTCAAACTGATGTAATGTAGTCAAATTCCACCAGCTGAGGACTGTAAGGCCCTGGAATCTATAATCACTCTCTTGAGACCTAAATAATATGTCTTTGGAGATTCTAGGCCACAGTTAGACCCTGTTTCTCCCCAATACCTCTAGGAGAATGCATTCACAGCCTAGTTAGTCTAACCTCAGAGAATACAGACTCCAATAGGTGATAAGAAATAAATACACCTGAAAATCCAAATGCAGCACAGAGAAGGCACAAAGAATGGATGGATTCTCACAGCAACGCCCCCAATAAAATTCTCTGAGAAAATGTAAATCATACCCCTCGCTTCCTGAGACCACTGACCCTGGAAACCAGAAAATTGTATTGTTTGCGAATGGATTTGAGACAGGAATTTCAGAGGTGCCAAAAAAGGTGGTGTGGCTGTGGTTTCTTCCTGTTCATGCTTTCACAGGGCTCTGCTGTAAAAAAAAAATGTTAGCAAATGGCCAGAGTGACCGGTTAATTAATGCACACCTTCCTCTCCTCACACATTAACATGTTAATTTGTCTGAGTTCTGCTGCTAAATCCATTATGACATAAAAGATGAAAAACAGGTGAATACATTGAAATACTGATCATACACACCCACACCCAGGAATGATTACAACAGCTAAACACACAGAGAGACTTGGAGGGTGGGAATCAGAGCTGGAGCTGGTGGTCTTCATTGCTCCATCCAACACTGGGTCCACCTTCCTGCTAACCTTGTCCCCTGGTTTCTGCCCAGCAACTGATGAGACACATCTCTCTGAGCCAATCAGAAAAGAAGGACTTTCAAAGAGGGACTTTGCACTCTATCCTGTCTTGAGTAAGCTTCCTTTTCTCTACCCCTTCTTTCAGATCAGAGACTCAGCTGTAATGGAGAACCACTGAGTGCCTTTGCTCTGTGAACTTCAGCTGGGAGAGCCCAGGGTAAGTGCAGGGTGTTGGTAAAAGCTAGAAGGTGTGAGCTGGTGGGAGATCACATGCAGAGCACAAGGCCAATGTAGAGCAAAATGGCTTTTCTTGTAACATGTCAGCGAGATAACCAGAGACGCAGGGCCGAATTGTAAAGCAGCACTTTATTACACCGGTGGGCTATTACACTGGCGGGCTGGCGGGGATACAGCTTCCCCAAATCCTCAGCCCTGAGCCTTCTTTGTTGCCCGCTTTTAAAGGCACAAACTACAGAAAAAAAACTACATTCTCTTGTTGCCGCTTTTGGCACCGTTATGGGGGACTGAAGCAGAAAAGGGGGAGAGAGGAGCAGGGCAACTATGAATCTCTTTTTTCTCATGGTTTCTCTGAGTTTCCCAAGGCCATCCTCAACCCTTTATCTTTACAGTTTTCTTTGGGTGTCTCAAGGCCCTCATGTTTACAGAAAAGAAACTGCCAGGGTGTGTATGTGCAGTAACTGAGAGTCAGAATGGAGTTATTATAGCTTTATTGCATACACCTGGGTGAAGGCGGGCTGAGCCCAAAAGGGTTCAGCCTTGAATCAGGGTTGGGGTTTCGGTTATATACTCTACTTTTAGCTTCCAGCAGTTCCTGCTGATGTACTCTGTCTGGCCCATTGTCCACTTTACAGTAGGACTGGTCTGGTATCTCATCCGGCATCTGCTGGGTTATCCATTGCCTTGGGATAATCCAGATGACCCTTATGTTTACTCAAGGAAAGGAGGAGCAAAGGTCATGAAAGCAACACAATTTCCACAGTTTCCGCCATTTGCAAACTTTTACCTTTACACTGTAAAACATTATTGACCCTTTCCTTCCCATCTTATAATGATGATGAAAAGGGAAAAGGGGTGAAGTTTCTCTTTGTCTACTTTCTGCAGGTGTGGGGTCTTCAGGACTCCTAAAAAGAACTTGTTAGATAACTTCCTGGGGAATGGGGTGATAGGGTCCTTTTACCTGTGCTGGAACAAATTGTCCAGCTGTCTGGTTGACTAAAATTTGCAGTCGATTTAGTACAAACCTAGTAATCAGGAGCAAGAGGCAGGGTCCGAAAAGCAATAACAAGAAGGCTAATACTAGGGGCCCTATGAAGGGGAGTAGCCAGGTTTGTGTAGGCAAGGCTGCTTCTATTCTTGTCCAGATATATCTGGCTAGGTGATCCTGGCTGAATTCCTTTAGCCACTGGGCATTATCTAGAATTCATTGTGTCCTTTCCTCAACCTGTCAGGTTGAGTTAACATAAAGCAACAAGATGTATTTACTATCATGTATACACCCCGTTCTTTAACTAGTAAATAATCTAGTACAGTGCGGTTATCTATCACCATGCAGGCAACAAAGTCAAGGGATTTTGATAGAAATTTGAAAGTTTCACCTCTATCTCCACCTATATTTGCCATGGTGGCGATTATGTTTTTGCTGTTATGGCATTATAAGTAATTCCTCCCACAAGGCCTGCAGTGGTAATTGCAGCTATGACTCCTGCTATGAGGAGTCCAATTCCCCTTTTTGCCCTATGATGGCTTCTGGGCTCAGGGTTTGATGAGGTTGAATTAGGGATGAAAGAATGGATTGAGGTATTGGCTGGGGTGACATATCCTACTGCCCATAAGCCACCCTGTTTTTCTTTATTTAGGCACTGAATAGCAATTCCTCTCCTGGGGGCAGAAATGTTAAGTGCACCTATAAACATCATCCTGCTGGTAGGCAAAGCAGTCCAGTCATATGGGGGCCTAGGAAGGTGTTCCCACAGTAAGACTCGAGTGATTAAACCACGATAGAGGGAGAAGAGGGCTAGTGCCACCGGCAAAACTGCACCCTGGATAACTAATTTCCCTGGTATGGTTTTTTTGGTATTGCATCAATCCTTCTCAGCTTGCACATATAAATTCGAACTGCAGGGGTTATACATATCATGAATAGTTAGATTGCAGGTACCCCTTGTAAGATTACAGTGAGAGATATTATGTGTGGTGCCCGCTTTCACGGACTGTATTTGTACTGAGAATCAAGATCAAGGGAGCTTTTGCTCTTCTGCTCCACAGGAGGTTTCTGTCCTCCCTGAGCTTACCTTAGACACCTGCATTGTCGATTGACAGGTATACTGTCCCAGTCAAGCTCCCCACATGGCACTGTCCCCAGAGCAGGTGGCACCAGCCAGCACAGCTGAGCACTTGGCACCAGAAGTGAGAGTGTCTCGGGGTTTGCCCCCCATGCCTGCCTCACTGGGTCAGTGAAAAATCGATAAGAGTGGTGGTATTTCACTGGAGGCCAACAAGGCCAGCAGACCCCACCCTGCCCCCTCAAGGGGACAGAGGAGCACCAGGGGTTTATGTTAGGAGAGGAAGCAGATTCTTGGAGGAGACAAAGTAAAGAATGAGAGTGGTTGGCGGGGAGTGAAGGAGTAAAGGTTAAAGAACCATGGACTTTAGATACAATGCCCCGCCCTAACAAGGGAGTGGGGCAGGCTGGTAACACTAAAAACTGGTGGAGAAGATATAAGGGCCTAAAGAACAAGTGAGTGTCTGGGTTGCCCTGGGTTGTGATATTTGGCCATCAATTCCCACAATTGAAACCCCAGAGTGTCCAAGAGGTCCCCTGAACTCAGGGAGGGCAGAGTAGTGGGTATCAATTGAGAATAAAATTGACACACCTGCTACCATCAGAGTTACCTGAGGTTCGGTGCTCGAAATGACCTTCAGGCCATCGTTCCTGGGCACCTTCAGTCTTCAGTCACAAGGCCATCAGATCGAGGCCTGGATTGCCCGTTCCATCAGCTCGAAGGAGGGATGAGGCCCAGCTCTGCGCAGTCTGTCCACAGTCCGCCTTCCAGTGGGGTCCTCCACATGGAGGACATGGCTTAGACGGTAGTTGGTAATTGGGGAATTGCCGCACCCAATGGCCAGTCTGATCGCATTTTAAACAGGAACATGGGGGTCCACTCTGCTGATCCTGGTGGGTGCCCTTCTTCTGTCCCCTGAAGGGGGTTTGCTGACCCCTTTCATTAGTGGGGGCTCTGATGGCAGAGGCCAGTATTTGGAATTCTGCTATTCTTTCCTGTTTAGCCTCTTCATCGCGATTATTGAACACCTTAATGCTAGATTAGAAGTTCCTGTTGAGGGTTTTGAGGGCCACCTTCCAGTTTTTGTAACTTTCTCCTAATGTCTGGGGCTGACTGACAGATAAATCTCAGGTTTAAAATGACAGTTCCTTGGCAGAGGACCTAAATAGACACTTCTCCAAACAGGACATATAAATGGTCAAGGGACATATGAAAAAATGCTCAACATCACTAATCATCAGAGAGATGCAAATTAAAACAACTATGAGGTATCACTTCACACCTGTCAGAATGGCCACCATCAACAAATCATCAAACAATAAGTGTTGGTGAGGGTGTGGAGAAAAGGGGACTCTAGTACACTGCTGGTGGGAATGCAGACTGGTGCAGCCACTGTGGAAAACACTATGGTGTTACCTCAAAAAGTTAAAAATTGAACTGCCATTTGACCCAGTGATCCCACTTCTAGAAATATACCCTAAGAAACCTGAAACACCAATCAGAAAGAATATATGTACCCCTATGTTCATAGCAGCACTATTTACAATAGCTAAGATCTGGAAACAGCCCTAGTGTCCATCAATAGATGAGTGGATAAAAAAGCTGTGGTACATATACACAATGGAGTACTATGCAGCTTTAAGAAAGAAAGATCTCTTATCCTTTGAGATGGCATGCAAGGACCTGGAGAGTATTATGCTAAGTGAAACAAGACAAGCAGAGAAAGACAAATATCACATGATCTCACTTATTTGTGGAATATAATGAACTAAACAAACTGATAAACAAAATTGATCCAGAGACATAGAGGTGGGGTACAGGCTGACAAGCCTCAGAGGAGGGGGGATTGGAGGGGTGAAGAGGTAAACCACAGAACTTATATGAATGTATGCATGACCAATGGACATGGACAACAGGGCTGGGGATGGGGCAGGGGGTATGGGGAGGAGGGTGTCAATGGGGGAATAAGGAGAAACATCCGTAACAAAAATAAATTAAATTAATAAATAAATAAATAAAAATAAGTAAAAATAAAATGACAGTTCCTTCTGGGTTAGTAGTATCTTAGTTAGTATATCTGCTCATAGCCTGAGCGAGGTGGGATTGAAAGGTTACAGGGATTTTATTCCTCTCCTGGATTATTTCAGACAGTTTTTCATAGTTAACGGCCTTGTGTGAGGCTTTTTTAAGTCCCTCAATGAGACATATTATCATGTGGTCCCTGGCTTTCCTACCCTCCCCCATTGACCTGATAATTCCACCTGGGGTCCTGGCCAAGCACTGCTTCAGTCCATCCTGGGTTAGTGGGGGCATGTCGTCTCTGGGCATTAACTCAGACTCAATTTTCATCTTCCAGATTAAGGGTGGAAGAGAGAATAACATGAATATCATTCCAAATTAGATCATAGGACTGGGTAAGGTACTCGAATTCCTGAGTATCATTGGTGGGACCCTCAGTAAAGGATCCTCGTCTTTTATTTATTTGGGACAAATCTGGGAGAGAGAAGGGGACATGAACTCTGACAATCCTTTCAGCTCTCACTACTTCCCTCAGGGGGCATTCTTCAACAGGGCCGAGGTAGGGGACAGACAGGGACCAACGATGGTTCCCAATGGTGTGTGTGAGGGAGTCATTTGCGGCAGTGTAGGAGTCAAAGCCAGAGTAGGAGGTTCAGGGTAGGGTGGGGGCCCACAGAAGGCGCTGGAGGAGGAGGCCCTGCAGGAAGAGCTGAGGGAGGAGGTGGGGGAGCGAGATTGCTGGGTCAAAGGAGGAAACAGGAGAAGTTAGTGCACTGTCTTCAGAGGGAGGTTTGGGAGAATTAGAGTGGAGTAGGAAGATTTGGCAGGGAGAGCAAGAACCGCATAAAGACAGGTGTGATCTGAAGTGCAAAGGGGCCTGGATGTAAGGAACCTCAGACCATTTTCCTTGCTTTTGACAGAAATGGTCTAGGTCAGTGAGAATGTCGAAAGTGTCGTTCTCAGGCTATTGTGACACATTGTCTAATTTGTACTGAGTTCACACAGTGTTGCAGTAAAACATGAGTCACTTGGTACATGAGTCCTGAGTGAGCCCTAGGGTCGGTAGATTTTTTAGGAGACATCCTAGGCGTGTTGTCCCATGTTGCAGTGTGAGATGTCATGGCCTAGCAGTTACACTAGTGAAAGAATAAGTCATCCCCCCTTCTCCCCTAGGGTAGAGAGACATGAAACTCACCTATAGCAGGTGTCCCTAGATATATGGTGAGCTGAGGGAACCTGGTTCTGGAAGAGCAGTCCTGACCAGCACTGGATTTCGAGAGGGACCATCACACAGACGTGACAGAGAGACCTGGCTCTCATGTCCTGGATGGAGAGATAACAGGACAGCCGGAGAATCAGACCAGTAGGCAAAAAACACTCACCAGTGAATTAGTGTCTGGGGTTGATGCTGGATTGGCAGGAAAGGTTGGAGGTCCGGTATCCGGCTGAGGGTATGATCAATCCCGGTCCCAAAGGAGGCCTGGAGGACTCTGGAGGCCTGCAGTTGCCCTCTATGCGGGATCCTCACACACCTCCCAGGTTTCGGCACCAAATAAAATGTCTGAGCCGGTGGGAGATCACATCCACAACACAAGGCCAGTGTAGAGCACTGAACCAAGAAGGGGTCAGCCTTGGGGTGTCGGTTATATACCCTACTTTTAGCTTCCGGCAGTTCCTGCTGATGTACATGGCCAATTGTCCACTTTGCAGTAGGACTGGTCTGGTATCTTGTCTGGCATCTGCTGGGTTATCCTCTGCCTTGGGGATAATCCAGATAATCCTTATCCATACTCAACAAAAGGCTGAGCAAAGGTCATGCAAGAAACACAATTTCCACTGTTTCCCCCTTTTGCAAACTCTTACCTTTACCCTTTAAAACATTACTGACCCTTACAAAAGCCAGGGCCGGAGGGCACCACTAGGAGAGAGGCAGAGAAGCCAGGTGACTCTACAGGGTGTTCCTCACCCACAGGAGTGTGGTACTGTGAGTGTGCAGGTGACCACCCAGGCGGGAGCATGGATGGAGACAGGGCAAGTTAAGCCCTGAATTCAGAAATCAGTGGGAGGGAGAGAACTGGAGTGAGGGAGCTTGGCAACTGCCTGTTCCTAGGGTCTTACTGTGGTCAGAGAGAAGCAAAGGCCTCTTACAGCCTCTCCCCTCCTCTCGAGGAATGTGTTCATGAGATTCTAAAAGAAGAGTGTTTCGTGTTTTTTTGTTTCTTTTTTTTTTTTATCCTCACCCGAGGACATTTTTCAAATTTTTGTTCAGATAAAGTGGGAGGGAGAGAGAGGAAGACAGTGAGAGAAATATCAATGTGATAGGGACACATCGAGTGGCTGCCACCCGCATGACCCAACCAGGGCCAGAGACAAACAAGGAACATGCCCCTGGTGGGAACCGAACTTGGGTGTCTCTGGACCGCAGGCTGATGCTCTAACTGCTGAGCCAAATGGGCCAGAGCATAGAAGTGTGTGTTTTTAAGATTTATATGTAAAGATATTCGTTACAGAATCATTTGTGATATAGATAAATCTGAATCAACTAACATACACAGCAGTTGGAGAATAGACAATAGAGAGGGATGTCTGTACCTCCTCTTTAGAGAAATGCCTGCTCAGGTCCTCTGCCAATTTTTAAAATCAGATTCTTGGGTGTTTTTGCTGTTTTGTTGTATGAGTTGTTCATACATTTTTTATATTAATCCCTTATTAGATGTATCATTGGCAAATATCTTCTTCCAGTCAGTAGGTTGTCTTTTTGTTTTGTTTTAAGGTTTCCTTTGCTCGGCAAAAACTTTTTAGTTTGATATGATCCCATTTTTTTGTTGTTGGTTTTTGTTGGTTTTTCTTTTCTTGTCCTTGCCTGAGGACGCATATCTAAAAAGACGTTACTAATAGCGATGAAAGAGAGTTCACTGCCTATGTTCTCTTCTAGTTTTATGGTTTTGAGTCTTACATTAAATCTTAAATCCATTTTGTGTTTATTTTTGTATAAGGTGTAAAAAAGTGATCCACTTACATTCTCTCTCTTTTTTTAAATTTTCTTTCTTTATTGTATTTAGAGAAAGAGAAAGGGAGAGAGAGGAACAGAAAGAAACATCGATGAGGGAGGATATTGATTGGCCACCTCCTGTGTGCTGCCCACTGGGGATTTGGCCCACAATCTGGGTATGTGTCCTGACTGAGAATTGTACCGGCGATCTCTTGGTGCATGGGTCAACACTCAACCACTGAGCTACTCCGGCCGGTCCAATTACATGCTTTTGCATGTATCTGTCCAATTTTCTCAGGACACTTTTGAAGAGACTCTCTTTACCCTATTGCACATCCTTGCCTCCTATGTCATAAATTAACTGACCATATTGAGTGAGGGTTTGTTTCTGAGGTCCGTATTCTGTCTCATTGAACCTGTGTCTGTTTCTATGTCAGGACCATGCTGTTTGTATTAGTGTAGTCTTGTAGTAGAGTTTGATATCAGGGAGTGTGATGCCTCAAAATTTGTTCGTTCTCAAGATTTCTTTGGCTGTTTGGACTCCCACATAAATTTTAGCATTAGTTGTTTTACTTCTGAGAAGAAGGCCATTGGTATTTTAATAGGGATCTCATTGAATCTGTATATTGCTTTAGACAGTAAGGATATTTTAACAATATTAGTCCTTCCAACCCATGAGCACAGTATATCCATTTTTTTGTATCTTCTTCCATTTCTTTCTTCAGTGTCTTATAGTTTTCAGAATTGAGGTCTTTCACCTCTTTGGTTAAATTAATTCCTAGACAATTTATGCTTTTTGATGAAATTTTGTTTTGTTTTGGTAATCTTCACCCGATGATATTTGTCCATAGATTTTTAGATAGGGTGCAAGGGAGGGAGAGAAAAACAAAGAGAGACACACCACTTGCCTGCCTCCCACACATGCACTGTCCAGGCCGAAATCAAACATGCATCCCAGGTACGTGCCCTTGACTTCGAAGTGAACCCTCAACCCTTCAGTTCGAGGGGCGTTGCTCTAAGCACTAAGCCAAATGGACCACAGCTTGATGAAATTTTAAATAGAATTTTAAAAATTCCTCCTACTGATTATTTATTATTGCTTTATAGAAATGCAACAGGCTTCTGATTTTCTATCCTGCAACGTTACTGAATTCATTGGTTAGTTCTAAGAAATTTTATGGTGGAGTCCTCAGACTTTTCTAAATATTGTATCATTTCCTCTGCAAATAGAGTTTTACTTCTTCCCTGATTTATATGTTTTTAATTTATTTGTCTTGTCTGATCGCTGTGGCTAGGATTTCCAGTTCTATGTGGAATAGAAGTGGTGACAGTGGGCATCCTTGGTTATTGCTGACGTTAGAGGAAAAGCGTTCAGCTTTTCACCACTGAGTGTTATGTCAGCTGTAGGTTTAGGAATCTACATCTTAATAAAGAGTTTTGTTTTTATTGGGAGGGTCAACAATTCGTGGTCCATGCTCATGAAAGGGAGTTTTTGTTTATAATTATAATAAAGTTGGATCCAATTTGGGTATACAAATTGTATCTCTATGTTGCTATGGTAGATTTCACTATGATGAATACCATTAAACATCAACCTTTGTGTTAGTGCCTGATTCTTTTCTTGAAGAGTAATTCCAGCAACTGGAATTTGTGGGTGAAACAATAAATCTTTTTAAGGCATTTGATATAGATAGATAGATAGATAGATAGATAGATAGATAGATAGATAGATGTATATATATGTACAATTATAGATATAGATATATGAAATATGTACAGAAATATTTGCATTCATATGAAGCAAATTACATGATTACCATTATAAATTACTAATATTTTTAAATTTTAAAATAGTCTATAATCAGGAATAAAAATGACAAACATCCTCCCAAATAAGTGGAAATATTTTCCCTACTCTGAAAACTTCTAAAATTTCAAACATTCAGATCATTTAAAAGTTCAGGGTGTGAAGGACTTCAGCTCAGCTCTGAGTAAGGCGGGAGCACTGGAGGCTGAGTGGAGGAGTGAAGGGACCTGAGTCGGGAGAGTCCTGGCTGTGGTGTTGAGCAGAAACGGAAGGGGCACCAGTGGACTTGGGGAATCAGAGAGGAGGGTCCTGCGTTGATCAGATGTGATGAGGAGGCGTGGACCTGGCTGTCGCAGGCAAGTGTGTGAAGGGCAAAGGCTCTGAGCACATTTGGACAGTAGGGCCAAGGATTTCCTGATGGCTGGGGTGAAGGTGTGTACACTTAACATTACATAGTTTATAGGTGATTCTCCATGTTGATATTAAATGTTAAGAGATGCCCAAGCAGATATTCAGAGGAGGCTCCTGGGTCACCAGTGACTGTGGTTGCACCCCAAGTCAGCCCTTGGGAGGCAGAGGTCTCCACGTAGAATTCTCCATCTTCTTCCAGGTCATCATTTCTACTCAGCTCCTTCTGGTGTCTCTCTATCTGCACAACAGGTAACAATGGTGAGGACCGTGGCCTTCATTCTGCTTTGCCTTTCAGTCTGCCTCGCCTTGATCCAGCGGCTCACCCTCAGATCAGGTAGGAAACAGTTCTGTGTTTGTGTATGTGAAGCAGTTACTATAGTGCCCAGTGACCCTTGGACCCTTCCCCACCCCGAGAAGGCCCATCCAGCGTGTACTTCGGTTAGGGTGCAGTGCCTGGGTGTGTCTTACCCCGCCCTCCCTGCTGGGTCACCCCCATGCCCTGTGGCCCCAGCTCCCTCTGATGGAGCACCCCTTCTGCTGACCAGCCCTGTTTGATGTGGTTGGACCCCCTGAGCCCATCCTGGCCATGGTGGGTGAAGACGCTGAGCTGCCCTGTCACTTGTCCCCGAGGATGAGCGCTGAGAGCATGGAGCTGATCTGGGTGCGATCCAGAATGAGGCAGGTAGTGCACACGTATGCACATGGGAAGGAAGAAACAGAGATAGCAGAGTATCGAGGGAGAACTTTCATTTTAAGAGAGAACATCACTGAGGGGAAGGCTGCTCTCCGGATTCACAACATCAGAGCCTCTGACTATGGAACCTACCTGTGTTATTTCCAAAAGGACTCTTTCTTGGCAAGTGCCAAGGTGGAGCTGAGGGTTGCAGGTGAGCCCCATGAAGCTGTTACGTCACCAACATCTTCTGAGCATTTCCTGCATGCCACAAACTCTGACAGGCATGGGAATTGGGGACAAATAGTAAATATTAGCAAACATATGACAAAGTGGGAAAAAATTATATATGCAATCATGTCTTTGAATAGAGCTAATCTCCTTAAAATATTTTTTAAAAACCTGTAGAAAAATGAGGAAGGAATATGAATGATTAGTTCACAGAACAGGAACAACCTCAGGAAAGGATGTCCAATCTCACTGAATAGGGAAACGTTTTCTACCTGTGAGATTGGCAATAAAACAAAAAAAAACAGGTGTTTGGTAACACATTCTAAAGGCAGGGTTGTGGGGAGATAGTCGGTTTCTTCCTATAATTTGTTATATTTGTGGTATAAATTTGCACAACATTAAAAAACATTTTTTAAATTTTCACCTGAGGACATTCTTAGAGAGAGGAAAGGAGAGAGAGAGAACAGCATCTATCTGAAGGTGATCTGTTACTTTCCATATGCTCCCCAGTCACCAGCAACCCAGGTAGGTGCCCTGAACAGACATTGAACTGGCAACCTCCCAGTGCACTGGGTCCTGACCCTCAGCATCTGAGCCACTCTGGCGGCGCTGGCACAGCTCTTATTGAGAGCAGTAGAGCAATCCTTCTCCAAAGCTCTTATTTATTGATCTGAATCCCAAATCTGGAATTTATCTGACAGATCATGTAGTGTTTGTTTGAAATGACCCATGTACAAGCTTATTTCTTGTAACAACAGTTATAATAACAGAATGTTAGAGACTGTGCAAATCCCCTCCAATAAGGAACTGGTTACAGGTCTGTGGGTCCCCACCCTACCCAGGCCCTCCATTCCCAAGTTTCACATTCTTAGTCACCTTCTTAAGCAGACTAATGAGAAGCTGACAAATGGAGAAGAGATGAGGGAGTGGAGAGGAGACTTCAAAGTCTTTGTGTATATGTTTTGACATTCAAATTATTCTCATGTGAGAGGCAGACATTTTAAGAAAATTGTATTTATTATGTGACAGTAAGAGTTCTGGGACACTTTGGGGAGAGAATGATCACTTTCCATCCCGAGACACCCCCATGACTCCGCCTGAGAGCGGCTGAGGCTGACCCTCCACAGGCCCCTTCTTCTCCAGCGCGCAGCCTTGGGTGATGGCTTTCTGGGTGACCCTGCTAGCTCTCCTGGGGCTCCTGGCGGTGGCAGGGTGCTTTCTGCTGAGCCTGAAGACAAAAAACAAGAACCAGTGGGAGGATCTGGAAAGGGAGCGAGCGAGAAGGGAGCTGGAGCAAAGCGCCAAAGGTGAGGCTTGGCTGTGACCACGACCTCCCTACCCATCCCCCACACCCAGCCCTTGGGTCCTCCCCTTGATCCCCATAACAAGACTTTTGGTTTTCTCCTGCTTATTTCTAGAAAAGCTGAAGTACGAACTTAGTAAGTGAAATCTCCGATTACATGCGTTCTGGGGTCCCTGCTTTATGCATGTAACCGACTCCTCACCTTGTTCCTTGCAGAGTGGAGGAAGATCCAGTACCTGGCGCGTGAGTATTCGGACCAGCATCTCAGACTCTCTGCCCACATATTTCCAGCCCCTTTCCTCATCCCTAATCGCTCAGGGGAATAAACATGGACACTGATCTGGGAAAGCCTGGGCAGTGGTCTTTCTCCAAGGAGAAAGGGGCTGCAGTCCCTCCCACCAGGGGGCGTGCGCACCTGGCTCTCCAGGGAACCCTAGACAGTAAAGGAGCAGAGATGGACTCAGCTGTGAGGGCCTTTCCTTCCTGGTTGCTGTATAATCTATACCCTACTGAGAGGAAACCAGAAAGAGAGAGAATAGTGTCTCTTTAACAAAGGAGCTGTTACAAATTTATCCCAACCGCTGAAAAACACAGTATCCGAACCTTTCTCATTAAGTTGTCCAATTCTTTACAGAAGCAGGCAGGACATAATGTAGATGAGACAGGTGGACTCCAGCACAGGTACACATACCCGTATGCACACTGCGCCCAGGTACAGGCAGGTACAGGAGTAAGAGTCACTCCTGTCCGAGGGGGATGCACTGCAAGAGCCCAGGGGATGCCTGACACCGCGGATAGCACCACACCCTGTACGCACTAGATGTTTCCTTTTCACTTAGAGAAGGCTGCTCATCGGCGGACCCGATTGCCAGCATCATGACTATTGCGCTTTGGGGTCATTATTAAGTAAAACAACAGTGACTTGATCACAAGCCCTGTGATACTGGGACAGTAGATCTGATCACAGAGACAGCTCCCAAATGATGAAGGGGGATGTGTACAGGGTGGACCTGCTGGACAAAAGGATGATTCGCAAGGTCAGAGTGATAGTAGATTTCATCCCCCTACTCAGAATGATGTGCAATTTAAAACTTATGAATTGTTTATTTCCAGAATTTTCCAATTAGTTTTTCTAACCAAAGTTGAATGAAGGTAATTGAACCTTCAGAAAGGGAAACTGAGGATAAGGGGTGATTGCTGTATAGACACAACACAAAACTGATCTGGGGGTGACAGCTGGGAGGGCTCATACACAGTGCCTGTGGGGTCATCAGAGGCAATTGATTTTAAACAAGAGGGGGGAGCAGAGAATTGAACAGGCAGAGGGAGAGGGAGGAAGGGTGGGTGGTCAAAGAGGAAGATTAGATGGGTGCACAAGGAAGAGAGAGGAGACGACTCAGCAATGACAGTTCAGGTGACTCTGCCTGCCTTCCCTTGCAGGAGGGGGGAAATCTCAGGCTTATGCTGGTGAGTGACTGTGATGCCCTTTGGTTTCCTGGCCCCTGTGTACAAGGTATTTAAGCCCTTTCAGTGCTGGTGAGGAATAATCAGATACAGCTCAGAGGCTCATTCTCTCTGGCGTACCACCCACTTTTCTGGACACCCAGAGAGGACCTTCTAGATGCAGCATCCCCTCACCCTGCTGACACACACGCCCACCTACACCTGGGCCAAGCCTGGCCATGTCACCCACAGCCCCAGGGTGATGGAGGGGGCGTAACATTTGGAGAGGTTTATGCCTGATTCGAGGAGCTGTACATGAAGGAAACTGGATATTGGAAGAGAAGAGGCTTAGTGAGGAGAATGGAAGGGGGCAGAACAGATATAATGACATTTACTTGTCTGTGTCTACTTCCTTTCAGAGTGGAAGATGGCCCTCTTCCAACGTGGTGAGTGAACCACTTTATGTTCCTAGGAAAGCAACCGAGGGACCCTGCTCCCTATTACTTCTCCAACTCTTCACTGGGAGAGTACTGAGGGGATGACTTGAGGTCCCAGTCTCAAAGGTGGGCCCATCTGCTGCAGAGTCCAGAGAACCAGGGACAGCTGCTGTTCTGTGCTTCCACAGACCTTTCTGGGAAGGAGGAGTCAGAAGGGTGGAACTGGGGGAGGGGTTACAGGGAATGAGGATGTGACCTGGCCAACCTTCTGCCCCCTTGCCCTGTATGACTTCAAGTTATGCAATGTTTCTGAGCTTTAGTCTTTTGTTTTTGAGGATGGTGGTAATTCCTCCTATGCGAAGGTTGAGATTAAAGGCTAAATGAGGCAATGAATGATTATTTTTCAAAGCATCAAGATCTGTTCAAAATGGTAATGACTGTGGTAAGGGGAAGGTATCTTAGAGTATAACAGACTATGTTATATGGATATTTACACCAGGGTTGTAGGGTCAGAGCTGACAGACAACCTGGCAATATGCTAATAGATTATTCACTGCCAGCAGACCTGTTACAGCACTTTTCTATAGTATAACTCGGGTACTAATGACTGACAGGACAAAGAGACATGAATGTGGCAGCACCAGGCCACCCTTCCTGGTGTCTTGTGATGGATGATTCTTTATCATCAGTGCTGTCAAGCTTCATGTTGACCTGGGTTGTCATGTCATTCTAGATGTTACTAACAAAAATATTTTTGGCTGAATTTGAGGAACACATATAATCACTGTCTACAAGGCTTTGGTGTACTTGCTAAGGACAGTGAGGTTGATCAAAGGTCACAGCATGAAAAGGTGAGAGAAATCCCTGACACAGAGCTGGAGTTGCTTTTGTTCACAACCACATCTACTCAGAGATCAGAGTGGGTTTAGTGAAGGTATTACTTCCAGAGGAGGGGGTGCTGTCCAGGGAAACCCACAGAACGAATGGTGCCCCAGGGCTCACAACACTGGGAGCTGTCCCCTCCCCTAGGCCCAAGGCAGAGGTACAGGGAGCCTTCACTGGAGCCCAGAGGAGCTGGGGCTCAGGGAGAGACTTCCTGAGAGGAGTTGTCCTCTGTTAGAGCATCTTCACTGGAGGAAGTGGGGAATCAGGCTGTGTCTCCCTTTCATGTCTCCTTCCAGTCTTCAGCTAGTACCTGCGCTTGGCCAAACCCAACAGGTAACCAGAGGCAAGGGGCCCAGTGATGTGGTCTATAGAATACTGATTTTTAGGACCAGATAGGGTGGGGACAGGTGTGGAGTAGGCTGGTCATCACATAGATCTCCCACCATGGCCCCAACCACAGCAAGGACATGATCTCTTATTCCACCAGGCACTTCTTCCATGCCCAGCCTTGGGCTAAATATACAAACATTTTGTCTTATTCTACTGTAGAGATTATTATCTTTGCATCCATTTTACAATTATGCAATTGAGATTCAAGATATTACTTAGCACGTGTGTGTGTGTGTGTGTGTGTGTGTGTGTGTGTTTATGCAGAAAAGGAGGTCATCCAGCTCAGGAGGGCAGAGCAAGGGCTGGCATTTGTATCCCTGTGACTACAGCTCAGGTGGCCATGGGCATTACGGGGAGGGAAACAAGAAATCTTAGAAGTAAGGTGCCAGCTGGAGATAGCAGGTTACGCAGACCCCAACCTCCCTCGCCCTCTCCTTCCTCACTGAACGCAAGACCCCTGTGGTTTCCCCTGGGATTGCTGAAGCTCACATCCAGGGCAGGATGGGGACCCCAGGCTCTGGGCTCAGACTTGAAGTCTAAGGTTTGGAGGTCCAGGAACCATGGCTAAATCTACACCATACCTAACTCTCTGCAGCGAATGTGATTATGGACCTGGAAACTGTGATCGTAATCCTCCATGTTGCTGAGGATGAGAGAAGCCTGCAGACGGCTGACAAACGGCAGACCCTGCCTGACAAACCCAAGAGATATCACAGCTATCATTGTGTGCTGGGCTGTGAGAACTTCACGTCAGGGAGACATTTCTGGGAGGTGGACGTGGGGGACAGGAAGGAGTGGTGTATTGGGGTGTGCAGGGAGAAAGTGGAGACAAAATATTTTGTTAATATGACACCTGAGAATGGATTCTGGACAATAGGACTGTCAAAGAAAGATGGCTACTTAGCTTTGACAGACCCTCAGACCAAACTGATAATAGTCAACCATCCTGAAATAGTGGGTGTTTTCCTGGACTATGAGTCGAGGGAGGTCTCATTCTACAATGCCATCGATGGATCACACATCTACACCTTCCCACACACCTCCTTCTCGGGGCCTCTGTGGCCTGTTTTCAGGGTTTTGGTGTTGGACCCACTGCTTTGACCATTTTCCCAGAACAAAAAGGAGTGGGGAGTTCCCCCTGTGAATGTCCCACTGCCTGACACTTCCCTGGAGAACCCAGTGGCCTTTGTCTCAGCTGATGAGAATGGGGACCCTCAGCCTGAAGTAACATCTTTGCTCCTCCCTGTCCAGCCTGGAGCTGAGGGCCTCCATTACAGGAAAACGTCACAGTAATAAAATACTGTCTACAGACATACTGAGTGAAGCCCTTACTAGTATTCTTTCAATTTTTCCACATGACAGATACAGAGACAAGAGAGCAAGAAATAAATTAACATTCCAAATAGAATCAGCTGGCAAAGAACAACATGGCTAACATTTATAGATACTTCAAATTTTCTGGGTTGTGTGCCAAATGCTTGCAGTGAACTTCACTCACGAATCCTCACAACAGCCCTGTGAGGTAGCCTCATGTTGAAAGTGTGGAAACTGAGGCAGGGCCAAGTGAAGAGACATGTAATTCATACAGAAAGTAGTGCTGCTGGAAGATGTTTGGCCTCTGCCCCTCCCTCCATCTCCAGTCTGCATTTTGCAGCCCACTGTTCCTGCTGGACAGGATCCTGTGCAGCCCAGAGGTTCCCTCCCCAGGGCACCAAGGGTGAGGGTCAATGTAGGTGACGATGAAGCCACACCACACTTGGTTCCTTAAAGGTCGACTGTCAGAGCCATGGTCCACTGCTTCACTGAGTGGCTGTGCAGGATGACTTTGCCCAGAGGTTAAATTAACAATGATTACAACACACGGGGCTGAGGAGGATTAGAGGCCAACTTCTGAAACAGATGTGACCTGTGATCACAGAGCTGAAACAACCCTCCTACTTCTTCCTTAAAGGTCATCTGTGAAACACAAATTTGGAGGTAGGGAGCTAGATGAACTTCAGTGGAATTTTTATCACATGGTAGTACCTTCTCCAGAAAAAGAACATTCCACCAATGGTCATTCGGTGATGTCACCTGAGGCTCCTTTTAACTGTTGGATCCTGGGGAAAAGCCCCTCTTCATCATCATCTTTAGAATGCTTTAGAATTAGACATTAAGACATATTAATTTGCCCCAGGACTGGGCTCCAAGACCCTCATTGAAATGAAGAGCCCATGGATGGGGGCATCCGGCTGGAGTGCACATCCTTGGGTGGTACCCAGAGCCCCACACAGTGTGGAGGGACCCTTATGGGGAGATCATGCCCGCCCTGGAGGAGGCTTAAACTGAGGACACGAACGGCCTCTTCAGGGTCACCATGGCTGTGATCATCAGGGACAGCTCTGTGAGGAACATGTCCTGCTCCATCAACAACACCCTGCTCGACCACGAGAAGGACTCCGTGATCTTCATTCCAGGTTAGTTCCCTGCCCTCCAGGGCCCAGCCATGGAGCCAGGATCCTCAACACACACATGGGAGCCTGAACAGGGCTGGGGGAGGGGCTAGGTGGGAGGGTCCTGGGCCCTGAAAACCACAGGCTACAGATGAGCTGAGGCCTGTCCCCTCATCACAGGTGGAACATCAAATAGTCTCAACACACCTGAGTAGGAGCCTCTCCTCTGAGGGTAAATCTGGTATTTCCCCCTATTATGGGTCTGATCCTGCAGCAATGTGTGAACATTTAGAACAACCATAGCACATGTACCGTGCTTGAAAAGGAAGCTGTGCACACCTGGTGGAGCTGTGAGCTGAAGCCCTCCCTCCTGCACATGAGATGTTAGAAGGGCAGAGCTGGAGAGTCTCTGTTACAGACATTCACAACTTCATTCAACAAATGCTTAGCAAGGACCACATATGTTCCAGGCCCTGTTCTAGATAGCAAATACATATCCATGAACAAAAATAAATAAGGATCCCCACCGTCATGGGGCCCACATGCAACAGCAGCAGAGAGTAATCAATAAAACAATTAATTGAAACAGGGAGTAAAATATTTAGTTAAACTTTTATATCAGATAATAGTAAGTTCTGCAGGAACATTAATGAAGGTAGGCACTAGAGAGAGCTAGGGGCAGGGGAGTGGTAATTATAAATAGAATGGTGGGAAGACTTCAGTGAAAAGATGTCAATTGGGCATGTGAGGAATGAACAAACCAGGTAGCAGGAACAGCACATGGAAGGGACCTGATGCAGCAGCATGTCTGGCAGTTTCGAGGAACCCCAAGAGGCCACTGCAGATGGAATGGATTTAGTGCACCAAAATCAGAGATGAATTCACAACTGCAATGGATCCAGACCACAGGGGCAATGTAGGTCACCAATAGACTTTGGCTTTTTAGACTCAGTGAGATAGGAAACATCACAGGGTTTTGTGCAGAGAAATAACATGATCTCAGGGAGGCAGCTGTGTTGAAGACAGACTGCACAGGATGTGAGCAGAAACAGGGAGGAGAGAATTGCCATGACCAGGCAAGAGTGATGGTGGCCACGCTAGGATGGTGGCAGTCGTTGGCTGTCAGTCATCTGGTCCTTCCCACAGTGACCTCAAGTGCTTATGGTTTTCTGTCTCCTGGATCCTATCGAATGACAAAGTAACACACTTTAGTGATGAGTTTGACATCCTTTGTTCAAGGGAAAGCCATCCATACATTGGGGTGAGCGGCGCAGGGCTTCGGCAGTTGGGGAGCCTCTTCCTAAGGGATACTGGGCATGAGCAAATGTTACAGAGGTGGAAATGGGCATTACTGAGGAGGGGGTCTGGGATTCCTTGTCCAGCACCAGGTCTTCATTTCCAGGGGAAGGTGATATGTGATATGTTAGTTTTTCTTGACGATGGGGTGTTTCCAATAAATGCGGGCTGAGGCAAAGGTGGATTTGTGACATGGGCCATTGGGGTGGCCTCCATTTCATGGGTCTTCATATACAAAATAACTACATCAGCCTCTGCCACGGCCAGCACTGTGGGATTCTGAGAGGGAAGTGCGCCTGAGCCAGTTGCTTCGATGTGCATCCCAGGGGTGCTCTCACCCCAGTCCCCTGTCTCATTGATTGGGACTTTCCTGGCCTCCTTCCAAAACCCCTATCTCCAGCATATCTCCCTGTCCCTGGATGGTGGCCCTGGCTGTCATACTGCCTGCTCTCCTTCTCCTCCTCCTCCTCGCCAGCATCTGTCTCATCACGAAACTCCACAGGGGAAAAGAAATTCTGTCAGTGGAAAAAGATTTTGAAAATGAAGAGAAAGAAATTGCACGTAAGGAACTGGGGAAAGAACATGCGAAACGTAAAGAACATGTAGTAAAAGGCAAAAGGTTAAGATGGCAGTTCACTGTCATTCCAAGGACACAGCTGGGACAGCTGGAGCCTTGGGGAAAGAGAACAAAGGGACAGCAGGAAGGGCTCAGAGCTCTGCATCCCAGTCACTGACCCTCCGACTCACTTTTGCCCTCCTGAAATGTTGCAGGTATAGAGAGCATTATACTGTTTGAGAAAAAGGAAACCTAAGTACATACTGATAATATCCAGCTACCTGGTCCTTAGTCATTTCCAGAATCTGGACAATTCCCTAGACGTGACGGAGTGGACAGTGACTTGACAGAAACAGCCAGTCCTGTCTTTAATTCAGACTCCAATCCTTAGTTCTTCTGTGAGGATCTTCACTGGTTTCTGTTCATCTTTCAGAGCAACTTCAAGAGGAACTGTAAATTTTTTTCATTCCCCAAACTACTCGGTGCAAAAATGTGTATTTTGTCGGTGGCTGTTATCTCATGAAGCTCTCTCTCTGTCTGTCCCCTTACAGGATGGAGAAGAGGCCTCTAACACGCTGCTGAGCTCCTCTGACAGTCCCTCACATCATGAGCTTCCTCCCACTAATATAGTTAAAGGGATACCTGAACTGAGAGGAATAAGGGCCACAGTGTGTGGGGAGAGGGGGCTGGGTTCAGTTCCCTAGCAGCATCCCACCTGTTGCATGATCCCAGCTCTTCAGGAAGGGAATTCCCTGGGTTCTCAATCAGCTCTTCCCCTCTTTCACATTCTCTTTTATTTTCTTTTTTCCAATTTTTATTAATTTATTTTTGTTACAGATGTTTCTCCTTTTTCCCCCCTGGACACCTTCCTCCCATCCTACCCCTCATCCTCCTAGCATTGTTGATTATGTCCATTGGTTATGCATACATGCATATACATTTTTTGGTTCATCTCATCCATCCCCCCTCCAACCTCCCTCCTCTGAAGTTTGTCAGTCTGAACCATACTCCTTTCTATGTCTCTGGTTCTATTTCGTTCATCAGCCAACCTTGTTCATTACATTCCACCAACAAGTGAGATCATATGGTATTTGTCCTTCTCTGATTGGCTTATTTTGCTTAGCATAATACTCTCGAGGTCCCTCCATGTTGTCTCAAAGGATAAGAGGTCTTTCTTACAGCTGCATACTATTCCATTGTATATATGTACCATGGCTTTTTATTCCACTCATCTATTAAGGGAAACTTGGGCTGTTTCCGGATCTTAGCTATTGTAAATAGTGCTGCTATGAACATTGGGGTACATATATTCTTTCTGATTGGTGTCTTGGGATTCTGAGGATATATTCCTAGAAATGGGAACACTGGGTCAAATGGCAATCCAATTTTTAAATTTTTGAGGAAACACTATACCGTTTTCTATAGAGGCTGCACCACTCTGCATTCCCACCAGCAGTGTACTCGAGTCCCCTTTTCTTCACACCTTCACCAACTCTTATTGTTTGATGACTTTTTGATGGCGGCCATTCTGACAGGTATGAGGTGATACCTCATTGTTGTTTTAATTTGCATCTCTCTGATTATTAGTGCTGTTGAGCATTTCTTCATATGTCTCTTGGCCATTTGTATGTCCTGTTTGGAGAGATGTCTATTTAGCTCCTCTGCCCATTTCCTAGTTGGGTCCTTTGTCTTCCTTTTGTTGAGTTGTAGGTGCACTGTATATATTTTGGAAATTAACCCCTAATCTAATGTATCACTGGCAATTATGCTCTCCCATACAGTGGGTTCTCTTTCCATTTTGATGGTTGTTTCTTTTACTGTGCAGTAGCTATTTAGTTTGATGTAGTCCCATGTGTTCATTTTTTCCTTTGTTTCTATTGCCTTAGGTCATGTATCAATGAAAATTCTGCTGTGTATGATGTCTGAAATTTTGTTGCCTACATTTTCTTCTAGGATTTTTATGGATTTCTGAGTCACATTTAAGTCTTTTTTCTATTTTGAGTTTAATCTTGTGTATGGTGTAAGTTGATGGTCTAGTTTCATTTTTTTTTTTTTTTTTTGCATGTAGCTGTCCAATTTTCCCAACACCATTTATTAAAGAGGCTGTCTTTACTCCATTGAATGCTCCTGCCATCTCTGTCAAATATTAATTGAGCATAATGTCTTTGGTCAATTTCCAGGTTCTCTGTCCTGTTCCACTGATCTATATGCCTGTTCTTGTGCCAGTACCAGGCTTTTTTGATTACAGTAGCTTTGCAGTATATCCTGATATCCAGTATTGTGATCCCACCTACTTTGTCCTTTTTTTAAGATTGCTGTGGCTATTCGGGGTATTTTTTGGTTCCATATGACCTTTTGAAGTATTTGTTCTAGTTCTGTGAAATATGTCGTTGGTATTTTGGTGGAAATTGCATTGAATCCATAGATTGCTTTGGGTAGTATGGACATTTTAATGATGTTAATTCTTCCAATCCACGAACAAGGTATGCTCTTTCACTTTACTACATCTTCCTATATTTCTTTATTCCATGTCCTGCAGTTTTCTGTAAATAGGTCCTTTACTTCTTTGGTTACATTTATTCCAAGGCATCTTAATATATTTGCAGCGATGGTAAATGGAATGTTTTTTTAGTTTCTCTTTTTGTGAGTTCAACATTGGTGTATAAGAATGCCGTCGATTTCTTGACATTAATTTTGTATCCTGCTCCTTTGCCAAATTCATTTATTAAGTCTAGTAGATTTTTGATGGAGTCTTTAGGGTTTTCTATGTACAATATCATGTCATCTGCATATAATGACAGTTTCACTTCCTCCTTTCCAATTTGCATCCCTTATATTTTTTCTTCATGTCTGATTGCTGTGGCTAAGACTTCCAGTACTATGTTAAATAAGAGTGGCGAAATAGGGCATCCCTGTTTTGTTCCTGTTCTTAAGGGAAATGCTTTTAGTTTTTGCCCATTGAGTAGTATGTTGGCTATAGGTCTTTCCTATATGGCCTTTATTATATCGACATATGATCCCTCTATTCCCACATTCCTGAGCATTTTTATCAGAAATGGGTGCTGATTTTTGTCGATTTTTTTCAGCGTCTTTTGATATGATCATCTGGTTTTTACCTTTTATTTTGTTTATCACATTCATTGATTTGCAAATATTGTACCAGCCTTGCATCCCTGGGATGAATCCATCCCACTTGGTCATGGTGAATACTTTTTTTGATGTATTGCTGGATCTGATTTGCTAGTATTTTGTTAAAGATTTTGGCATCTATGTTCATCAGGGATATTGTCCTGTAGTTTTCTTTCTTTCTAGTGTCTTTTCCTGGTTTGGGAATTAGAATTATGCTGGCCTCATAAAGTGAGTTTGGAAGTCTTCCTTCTTCTTGAAGTTTTTGGAATAGTTTGAGGAGAATGGGTGTTAGTTCTTCTTTGAATGTTTGGTAAAACTCCCCCATGAAGCTGTCCTGGCCTGAGCTTTTGTTTGCTGGGAGAGTCTTGATTTCATCTTCAATATCCTTAGTTGTTATTCATCTGTTCAAGTTTTCTATCTCTTCCAGGGTCAGTTTTGGGAGACTGTGTGTTTCTAGAAATTTGTCCATTTCACTTAGCTTGTCCTTACGTCCTCTTTTAATCTGAAAGAAGACAATACTGGTTGAGCTAGTTTTAACCTGGGAGAAGGTACAGGTTGCACATTGAGCATCTGTGGGTGGGACAAGCAGTGAGCTACCCCAAGCCTGCCTAAGGGCTGGACAAGTAGGTGCCAGAAAGGCCCTCCTGCCCAGGAGAGCACTGATGCTGTGTACAGCATGGGAGGGGCAGGACTGGGCAAAAAGCACACAGGATCCAAGTTCCTCCACAAATGAGCACCTTTCATTTTATGATTCATCACCTACTCAAAGGCTCACAGCATCCAGGTTTCACTAGATACCATGGTGCTTGAACCTTTCCTCTTAGGTGAATTTCACAACTGTCACAGTTGTACATCTCTGTGTGGGCAAAGGAGAACATCATTCTAACAGAATGGAAATGGAGGCCGACTGAATGACAACAGCAGGTGGAAAGTTCTGCAGAAGGTCAGGTGTGGAGCACACCCTATACCCAGAGAGGTCACTTCACACCTAAGTGTTAAAGCAAGGCAGGATGGAAATAGTTCCCCACCTTTTGCCAGACACACATTTCAGGTGGCAGGCTGGCATTTGGGGACACTGTCTTCCTTCTTTACTCTCTGAAGAGGGCCCTATTAGTCATTAAAATCAGATGTCACCTGGTTAAGCTATTTGTACACACATATTGTTATTGAAATGGGTATTCTAAAGATTCAGTCTGTCCCAGGGAGGAACTTGCAGAGATTCAAAGCCCAGTTCAAACAGGGAGCTCCCAAGGGCAGCAGGTGTCCTGTGTGTGGCACTGGGCAAGCCAGAAGAGATGGTTCCCTGAGGGGGCGTCCAGCAGTGGCCCCTCCAGCAGCAGTGGAAATAAAAAAATAGTGAAATATGGCCCCTCCTTAATTTCAAATAAAAGAAGCTGCAAAATGGTTTTTCTGGGAGCATTTGAGATCTTGCTGCTCGTACATATGTCGTCAGTTTGGCTGAAATAAATGCATACTTTTTTTAAAGTGGCTATCATCCCTGGTTGCAGCTAAAATCAGAGAGTGCATTTGCAAAATAGGGCTGCAGATGAACATGGACATTAACAGCAACTCAAATCAGTCACTGGAATGAAAACCCAGTGAAATACTTGAACTCACAGAAGTTCCTTCATTCCTTTTCGTTGTATTGAATGATAACTCCCATCACTGCTGCTGTGTCTGCTCGTGTACAATCAGCTGCTGCACGTCTGGGTAACATTTAGCAGCCAGCTCGCTGCTCAGTCTCAGTAACAAGTTCGGGGGCAGCCTGGGCTCCGGCCTGGAAGTGCCTCCTCTGCGGCCCCCAGCCTCCTTTCCCAGAGGCGCCCCAGCCGGCCGGGCACGCGTGCTCTCGCGTCACCTCCTTCCCGTCGGAGCCTCAGGCAAGAGCTAGTTCAGGACCCCTGACCCCTGGGCTGTTGGCTTTGACCTGGATCCCGGTTCTGACAGCGGGCTGGTTTTTGCGTCCCTGTGCGCGCCTCCACGGGGAGAAAAGAAAGCCGAACTCGGAAGCCAACCCCGAGTGGGAACCAGGCTGGGGCGAGTTCGGGCCTGACTCCCACGGCGAGCACGGAGTCCACGGGCCTGAGCTCCTCTGCGCGCGATCGCGCCGCCGGCTTCCCGTCCCGACCCCACGGCGCCCGGCCCCGCGCTCAGTGAGCCGACCGGTTCCAGGCGCGGAATCGCCACGCGGAACAACCGACGGCGCGTGGGCTTCCTCCCACCAGGGACCGAGCCGGGCCTGCGAGAGGCCGGGAGACCGCGGGGCAGCGAAGACGCCAGTCCGGCCGCCACTCCCCTCGGGGCGCAGTCTCGGGGCGCGTCCTGGCGGAACCCGACTTCCGGCGCTGACGCCACTTCCGGTCGTTGTGACGTGCCGCCGGAAGTGTTGCCTGTCCTTGGTGTCCAGTGCGGGGAGGACCACGAGTGGCTGCGTGGCCTCCTGAGGCAGGACGTCTGTTCGCTGGAAAAGGCTCCCTGTGGAAGCCAGTGACCCTCCGAGCCCAGGGCGGGGTGCAGAGCTCGCCGCCCAGCCTCAGGCCTCCGCCCGCACCTGCCGCCCCCTGGACGGGATCTCAGCTCTGCTGCGCGCGGCGTCAAGTGTGAAATAAAAGGCCAGAGAGCAGGTTTCCAGAGGAGACGGCGCTGCCACCGAGGGAGGAGGGGCGGACCCCTCCGGACACCGGGCAGGGCTCCGGGAGCCAGTGGAGCAAGCTACTCAGAAGCCCCCGGGGAGAATGGATGGTTTTGGTTGGTGTGGGATTATATTTCCAGGGCGGTAGTGCCCCAGTCCCTCAGTCCAGTCCTGGAAGAGGACACGTGTGGGTTTAGCAAAGGCAGAACTGGGACTGGAGTCCAGTGTCCGCTCCCTGACGCTGCTGGGTTCAGCTCAGGCATCAGGCTAGAGTCAGTCCGTCAGTCCACTGTGTGGGTCCCACATGGCCGAGGGCCACGAGGTGGGTGCAGGGCCTGGGGCCTGGCGAGCTGGGGATCCGGATTGGGGACGCAGAGAGAAAGGCGCACTTTCCTTTGGTGGACAGCAGACCTAGGATAACTCACTTCATCTTGAGTTTGAACCTTATTGTATGAACACATATAAGTTTGGACCCGAACCAAGTTCTGGGCTGCCAGCCAGAGGAGGCAACCCGCAGGTGCAGGTGATAAGGATGACTAGCCACCTCCACCGACCTTGCCAGATATTCTGATTGGGACTTTGAGGACTCATCATGGAGACCACAAGCATATCTCACAAGTTCAGATAAATGGAGACTCCTCCACAAGAAGGATCAAAGTGAAACCAAGAATAGTGACTGTACTGGCCTGCTCATATCACCCGTCCTGATTAAATAATACAAAAGGCCGAGTGTGGAGCTTTCGGAGGCAAACTGAGGAAGGACCAGCTGGTCTGGTACTCCTCTAAACGAATTTGTCCTCTAAGCGAATTTGTTATTTTTTAGAACTTAGAAAATAGAATGAATAGAAGGACAACCCTGACCATAGATGTGTGCTGACGCAGTTCCCTCCCACCTCTGTTCCCTCCTGCTTATCACCAACTGCCTTTGCTTCTGTACTTGCTTGCTTGCTTGCTCTCCCCCAAGGCCAACAAGAAATGCCAGTTGCAGAAATTTGTAACAAGCCCCCTATAAAATAAAAATGTAGCTGAAAGTCGGCGCTGATCTTCGAGAACTCGGGATCAGTCGACCGCCGGCTTTGCTATTTGGCTTTAATTCATCTCTGGTGGTCTCTCGGTTCTCTCGCACCACAACAGTGACATTTGCCATTCACCCTCCCGCAAATAAGCTGTGGATTCTTTCGGGGCCTCGCTGTCTCAAGCTGCTTCAGCAGTCTTCCTAGCAAGATGTGGATCCCTGGACTCAGAGGCTTCCGTGATTCTGAGTGACCCGTGACCACTGCTCTGCAGATAGACTGGGCCGGAAGACATTTGGGACTCTTGGATTTTCGGTCCGTTAACCCCCAATACTGCTGTGTGTTGATGTGTTTGTAGTTGGGATTGAACCTGCAAGTAATAAAGGCTAAGTTGACAGCACAGTCCCCTGTGTTGGCTCATGGTTCTTACTTGGTGTCTGGAACCTAGAGGCCAAGTGATCACCTCAGGTCCCGGACTCAGTCAAGCACCCCTGATACTATCTGGGGATCAGGAAATTGAGGGACTTTTAGAAAGACTATACTCGTAGCAAGTGTGCTAATGGCAACTTTTTCTAGGAGATCAATTGTGCAGGCTTTGCATGCTTGCAGTGGCCATGCCTATTCTGGCACCTGACTCACTAGCAGGTGTGATGGACAGGTAGGCACCTCCCACGTCACTCAGGCTTTACTGGGCATGTGTCTGAACTGCCTTTGTCCAGCCTCTTCCATCACCCATCAGCAAGGAGTAGACCTGGAGTGTTGACTGCTAGCTCCTTCTCATTATCCATTATTTCTGTATGTGTAGAAATAGAATAGGTTTCTGATGTTCTATCCTGCATCATACTGAATTCATTGAGTAGTTCTAACAGTTTTCTTGGTGGAGTCCTGAGGTTTTCCTATACATTTTATCATGTCCTTTACAAACAGTGAGAATTTTACTTCCTTCCTTCTTGTTTGTATGTTTTTTATTTCTTTGTCTCGTCTGATCTGTGGTTAGGACTTCCAATATTGTGTTGAATAGAAGTGGCGATAGTGGGCATCTTTGTCTCATTCCTGACGTTAGAGGAAAAGTTTTGAGTTTTCACCATTGAGAAATATGTTAGCTGTAGGTTTAGGAATCATGTTTTCATTTTGTTTTTTTTGTTAATCCTCACCCAAGGATATTTTTCCATGGATTTTTAGAGAGAGTGGAAGGGAGGGAGGGAGAGAGAGAGAGAAAGTTTGATGTGAGAGAGACACATGGATTGGTTGCCTCCCACTCCCACCTCTATGGGTCCACGGTGGACCCTGCAACCCAGGAATGTGGCTTTGACTGGAAATCACAGCACTGAGCCAAAGCAGCCAGTGCAGGAATTCTGTTTCTGTTTATTTTATTTATTTATTTATTTATTTATTTATTTATTTATTTATTTATTGACTTATTTATTTATTTTATTTTATTTATCTTTATTGTTGAAGGCATTACAGATGTCTCCCATTTTCCCCCATTGACCCCCTCCTCCCTGCTCCTGTCCACTCCTGCCTTCCCTACACTATTGTCTGTGTCCATTGGTTATACTTACATGCATATAAGTTCTTTGATTTATCTCTTCCCACCCCACCCCCTTCCCTCTGAGGCTCCTCAGTCTAACAACCAATTTGTACTTCTTAATCACTTCACTTTCTTTGCCCATCCACCCCAGCCCCTTCATATCAGGCAGCCAACAAAAAGTTCTCTCTATCTATGAATCTGTTTTTGTTTGCATGTCATTTGGTTTGTAATTCAGTTGTTCATTGATATGAATTCATTGCCATTTTATTGTTCATATTTTTTGTCTTCTTCAAGAAGAACCTTGAACAGTTTATATAATACTGGTTTGGTGGTGATGAACTAACTCCTTTAGCTTTTTCTAGTCTTGGAAGCTCTTTATATGCCCATCAATTCTAAATGATAGCTTTTCAGCATAGAGTAATCTTGGTTGTAGGTCGTTGCTTTTCATCACTTTGTTTATTTCTTGCCACTCCTTTCTGGCCTGCAAAGTGTCTTTTGAGAAATCGACTGACAATCTTATGGGAGCTCCTTTGTAGTTAACTAATTCCTTTTCTCCTGCTGCTTTTAGGATTCTCTCTTTGTCTTTAGCCTTTTGCATTTTAATGATGTTGTATCTTGGTGTGGGCCTCTTGGGGTTCATCTTGTTTGGGACTCTCTGGACTTCCTGGGCTTGTCTATTTCCTTCACCAAGTTAGGGACGTTTTCTGTCATTTGTTTTTAAAATAGGTTTACAATTTCTTGTGCTCTCTTCTTTTTCTGGCATCCCCATAATGCGAATGTTGGCATGCTTGAGTTGACCCAGAGGCTCCTTACACTATCCTCATTTTTTGGGACTCTTATTGTTGCTGTTCTGACTGGGTCTTTTTTCTTCCTTATATTCCCGTTTGCTTCTCAATTCACGTATTCTAGTATTGCTTCCCTGCAAATGATTCCTTCTTTCAGTTAGTGCCTCTTTCATTTCTGACTGGTAACATATTATGCTCTTGAGGTCCTCATCATTCCCTTCAGCATCTTTATAACCAGTCTTTTGAACTCTGCATCAGATTGATTACTTATCTCCATTCCCTTTAGTTCTATTCCTAGAGTATTGTTCTGTTCTTTCATTTGGGACATGTTTAGCAGCACACAAAATTAATGTCAAGAAATTAATGGCATTCTTATACACCAATGATGAACTCACAGAAAGAGAAACTAAAGAAACAATCCCCTTTACCATCGCGACAAAAAAATTAAGATACATAGGAATAAACTTAACCAAAGAAGTAAAGGACCTATTTGCAGAAAACTACAGGACATTGAAAAAAGAAATAGAGGAAGATATAAAAAAGTGGAAGCACATACCTTGTTCATGGATTGGAAGAATTAACATCATTAAAATGTCCATACTACCCAAAGCAATCTATAGATTTAATGCAATCCCCATCAAAATACCAACAACATATTTCACAGAACTAGAACAAATGCTTCAGAAGTTCATATGGAACCAAAAAAGACCCCGAATAGCTACAGCAATCTTGAAAAAGAAGTACAAAGTAGGCGGGATCACAATACCGGACATCAGGTTATACTACAAAGCTACTGTAATCAAAACAGCCTGGTACTGGCACAAGAACAGGCACATAGATCAATGGAATAGAACAGAGAACCCAGAAATTGACCCAAAACATTATGCTCAATTAATATTCGACAAAAGTGGCAAGAGCATACAATGGAGTAAAGACAGCCTCTTTAATAAATGGTGTTGGGAAAATTGGACAGCTACATGCAAAAAAATGGAACTAGACCATCATCTTACACCATACACAAGAATAAACTCAAAATGGATAAAAGACTTAAATGTGACTCGTGAATCCATAAAAATCTTAGAAGAAAATGTAGGCAACACAATTTCAGACATCATACACAGCAGAATTTTCACTGATATATAACCTAAGGCAACAGAAACAAAAGAAAAAGTGAGCACATGGGACCACATCAAACTCAAATGCTTCTGCACAGCAAAAGAAACAACCATCAAAGTGGAAAGGCAACCCACTGTATGGTAGAGCATAATTGCCAATGATACATCAAATAAGGGATTAATTTCCAAAATATATAGAGTGCTCATACAACTCAACAAAAGGAAGACCAAGAACCCAATTCAAAAAAAGGCAGAAGAAGTAAATAGACACCACTCCAAACAGGACATACAAATGGCCAAGAGATATATGAAGATATGCTCAACATCACTACTCATCAGAGAGATGCAAATTAAAACAACAATGAGGTATCACCTCACACCTGTCAGAGTAACCGCCATCAACAAAGCATCAAACAACAAGTGTTGACGAAGGTGTGGAGAAACGGGACTAGAGTACACTGCTGGTGGGTATGCAGACTGGTGCAGTCACTATGGAAAACACTAAGGTGTTACCTCAAAAAATTAAAAATTGAATTACCATTTGACCCAGTGATCCCACTCCTAGGAATATACCCTAAGAAGCCTGAAACACCAATCAGAAAGAATATATGCACCCCCATGTTCATAGCAGCGCTATTTACAATAGCTAAGATCTGGAAACAGCCCAAGTGTCCATCAGTAGATGAATGGATAAAAATGCTGTGGTACATGTACACAATGGAGTACTATGCAGCTGTAAGAAAGAAAGATCTCTTATCCTTTGAGACCACATGGGAGGACCTGGAAACTATTATCCTAAGCCAAACAAGCCCAGCAGAGAAAGACAAATATCATATGATCTCACTTATTTCTGGAATATAATGAACATAACAGTCTGAGGAACAGGGTAGTCCCAGGGATATGGAAGTAGGGTACAGACTGACAATTGCCAGAAGAGGGGGTGGAGAGGGGAGCGATGAACCACAGAACTTGTAGGCATGTACTCATAACCAATGGACATGGACAACAAAACTGGGGACGGGGCAGGGAGGGAGGGGGAGGAGGGTGTCAATGGGGAAAAATGGAGAAACATCTGTAACAAAAATAAATTAAAAAAAAAAAGAACCGAGTTGGTGGAGGAGCCAGGGGAGCAGGGCTCCAGAGGTGAGGCCTGGCTGCAGGAGCCCCCCCTCACTCCCCCGCCAAGCCTGCACCCCACAGAGTCCTTCCCTCCATCACCATGACAGAACTTTCTTTTTTCCTGCTCATTTCCAAAGAAGCTTCAGGGACAACTCCAGAAAGTGGTGAGTGAACCACTTTATGTTCCCAGGAATCCGGTGGGTCTGATCCCGCCTGAGCCCCCATGGGCCTGCTTGGCGCCTATCCGACCCCCGTTTTCCCCGCAGGACGGGAACTGGCGCATGAGTCCTGGCTACGCATCCAGGGGCCGCTCAGATGCCTGAGGCCCCTTTCCTCGCCCGGAACCGAACAGTGAGCTGAGAAATGAGGACGCTGATGGGGAAGCCTGACAGCGGTTTCCCTCCGGGAAGAAAGGGGCTGCAGCGTCTCTCTACCCTGGTGCTCGCACCCGGATATTCTGGACACGAGAACGGAACGGTGCAGGGCATGGACTCTGTGAAATCCTGCCTTTCCTGCTTGCTTTACAAAATCTAGAGCCTGCGGAGAAGAAAACCAGAGAGAGAACAGTGCCTCTTAAACAAGGGAGTTTCACAGATTTCTCCTAAATGCTGAAAAACACAGTATCCGAAACATTCTCATTAAGTTGTCCAATTCTTTTCAGAAGCAGGCAGGAATCAATGCAGCTGAGGTAGGTGGACTCCAGCACACGTACACATACCCGTATGCACACTGCACCCAGGTACAGGCAGGTACAGGAGTAAGAGTCACCTCCTGTCCCAGGAGGATGCACTGCAACAGCCCAGGGGATGCCTGAAACCGTGGATAGCACCACACCCTTTACGCACTAGATGTTTCCTTTTCACTCAAAGAAGGCTCCTCATTGGCATCGACCCATGCACCAAGAAGTCGTGGGTTCGATTTCCGGTCAAGGCACATGCACAGGCTGTGGGTTCAATCCCAGTGGTGGGCATGCAGGAAGCGGCCAGTCAATGTTCTCTCCCATTGGTGTTTCTAGCTTTCTCTCCCTCTCCCTTCCTCTCTCTCAAAAATCAATAAAGAAAAAAAAAAAAAAGATAGACAGATAGGTAGGTAGATAGATAGATAGATAGATAGATAGATAGATAGATAGATAGATAGATAGAAGGCTCCTCACTGGCGGACCTGTATTGCCAGCATCACCACTCTTGTGCTTTGGGGTCCTTATTAAGTAAAATGAGGGTACCTTGATCACAAGCCCTGTGACACTGGACAGTAGATCTGATCACTGAGACGGCTCCTTAGAGACTAAGGTGGGAGGAAGTATACAAGGTGGACCTGTTGGACAAAGGGATGATTCAAGAGAGGGCAGGTCAAAGCAGGATGGCAGGAGATTTCATCATGCTACTCAGAATGATGTGCAATTTAGCATATATTTATTTCTGGAATTTTCCATTTAATATTTTCAGACCACGGTTGACAGAAGGTAACAGCAACTTCAGAAAGCCAGACAGAGGATAAGGGGTGACTGCTGTATAGACAGAAACAAAACAGATATGGGGCGACAGCTGGGAGGGCTGTCTGCGGGGTCATCAGAAGCAGTTGAATTTAGAGAGGAGGGGGGAGCAGAGAATTGAACAGGCAGAGGGAGAGGGAGGAAGGGTGGGTGGTCAAAGAGGAAGATTAGATGGGTGCACAAGGAAGAGAGAGGAGACGACTCAGCAATGACAGTTCAGGTGACTCTCTGCCTGCCTTCCCTTGCAGGAGGGGGGAAGAATCAGGCCTATGCTGGTGAGTGACTGTGATGCTCTGTGGTTTCCGGGCCCCTGTGTACAAAGCTTTTAAGCCCTTTCAGTGCTGGTGAGGAATAATCAGATACAGCTCAGAGGCTCATTTTCTGTGGAGTACCACCCCACCTTTCTGGACACCCAGAGAGGACCTTCTAGATGCAGTGTCCCATCACCCTGCTGACACACATGCCCACCTACACCTGGGCCAAGCCACTCCATGTTTCCCACAGCCCCAGGGTGATGGAGGAAGCCCAACATTTGGAGAGGTTTATGCCTGATTCGAGGAGCTGTACATGAAGTAAACTGGATATTGGAAGAGACTGAGGAAAGGACAGAGAAGAGGCTTAGTGAGGAGAATGGGAGGGGGGAGAAAAGACACAGTGACATTTCCTTGTCTGTGTCTCCTCCTTTCAGATGGAAGTTGGCCCTCTTCCATCCTGGTGAGTGAACCACTTTATGTTCCCAGGACAAAAACCAAGGTTCCGTGCTCTCTTTTCTTCTCCAACTCTTAACTGGGAGAATTCTGGATGGGTGACTTGATGTTCTGGTCTCAAAGGTGAGCCCATGTGCTGCAGAGTCCAGAGAACCAGAGACAGCTGCTGTCCTGGGCTTCCACAGACCTTTTTAGGAAGGAGGAGGCAGGAGGGGTGGAGTTGGGGGAGGGTTCCAGGGAATGAGGATGTGACCTGGCCAAGCTTCTGCCCCCTCCCCCTTGTGTCCTCGTTATGCAATGATTCTGAGCTTTTAAATGATGGTGGTAATTCCTGCTCTGTGAGGGTTGAGGTAATGACTAAATGAGGTAATGAATGTGTTTTCAGGAAAGATAGTGTGTTCAAAATGGGTCTTTTCTGAAGGTGATGATTGAGGTAAGGAGAAGGGTCTTAAAACCTAAAAGAGATGCAGGCAACTCCTTAGAACATGAAAGACTGTATTGTAGGGTAATGTACTCAAAGGTGTGTAGGATCAGAGTGGACAGACTACCTGGCATTGTGCACAGATTTTTCAAGGCTAACAGACTTTTATTTATTTTTACTTTTTTATTTTTACATTTTATTCATTTATTTATTTTTTGGTTACAGATGTTTCTCCTATTTCCCCCATTGACACCCTCCTCCCAATCCCGCCCCACCCCCAAGCATTGTTGTCTATGTCCATGGTAACAGTACAATTATTAATATGTGTTTTTAGCCCTGGCTGGTTTGGCTCAGGGGTTAGAGTGTTGACCCGTGAACCAAAGAGTTACGGGTTTATCAAAAGCATGTACCTCAGTTGTGGTTTCCTAGGTGACTGTTTAAAAGAATAAAATGTATTTTTGTTGAGATATTCCATATTTTCACACCTCTCCTTAACTCCCACCCTACATCCAGCCTTCACCGCACTATATGTAACAGTGCTTTTTATTTATTTATTTATATTTTAAATCCTCACCCATGGATATTTTCCCAATTATCTTTTTTTTTCTAATCATCACCCAGGATATTTTTATTTCTTTCTTTCTTTTTTTTAAATCCTCACCTGATGACATTGTTTCCATTTATCTTCAGATAGAGCAGGAGGGAGGGAGAGAGGAAAAGAAGGAGAGAGAGATACATGGGTGTGAGAGAGACACATCAACAGGTTGCCTCCCAGAGACCTGAGGGCCTTGACTAAACCACAACTGAGGTGTATGCCCTTGAGTGCCCTTGATGGAATCAAACCCACAACTCTTTGGTCTGCAAGCTGACTCTGTAACCCAGTGGTTCTCAGCCTTCCTAATGCCACAACCCTTTAATACAGTTCCTCATGTTGTGGTGACACCCAACCATAAAATTATTTTCGTTGCTACTTCATAACTGTAATTTTGCTACTGTTATGTCTTAGGCGACCCCTGTGAAAGGGTTGTTCAACCCCCAAAGGGGTCGCAACCCACAGGTTGGGAACCGCTGCACGAACCACTGACCTAAACCAGCCAAGGCAGTAACAGTACTTTCTAAAATGTATAACTCAGGTACCAGTGATTGACAGGGCAAAGGGCCAAAGAATGTGCTCGCTCCAGGCCATACCTTTTGGTGGTCTGGTGATGGATCATTCTTTATAACTGATATTATCACGAGTTTGGTGTTGTCAAAGTAAGAAACATTCAAACTTGTAGAGAATTTTTATGAGTTTTTTGAACCACACTGACAACTGGCAGGAAGCAAAATCTGAACGGATTGAGAAAATGCTCCAGAGAATGGTAACCTTTCACCTTGTTTTACACATTACAACCAAAGAGCAGGCATAAGTGGGTTGCAGGAAATCCATGGTGACACATTAGGAGGCTGAAGAAAACACAGCTGGGTGGGGAACCTCTTGGATTGGATAAAAAGTAAAATGATAGACATATACATCTTTTATATAGGTGGGTACAGGAGAGTTAACAGTCAACAGTTAACAGGATAACAATGAGGGGATTTGTGATCTCTGCTCTAGAGGGGTCCTGAAAAAGGAAGGTTATCTTGACATGCCAAAGGTATGTTATCATAGATGCAAAAAGACTACAGACAGACTCAATGAAGGTAAAGATTTACTTTTGTCAGGGAAGATTCTAGCCTAAGACATGACTATCTGCATACACTTCTTTCAGTTAAAAAGTTTTCATTTCAGGCCATCCCGTGTGGTTACATTAGGACTCTGAGTTTGTAAGGCCACCACGCAGGCCTCCCCTGAGCTTGTCAGTTTTAGTATGTGGCCCCTTTTCATCCACAGTATTGACCTCCCTGTTCATGTCATATTAGGTGTTACTAACAAAAATGTTTTTGGCTATATTTGAGGAACACAGACAATCACAATCTAGAAGACTTTGGTGTGCTTGCTAAGGACAGTGAGTTTGGTCAAAGGTCTCAACATGAAAAGATGAAAGAAATCCCTGACACAGAGATTGAGTTATATTTGTTCACAACTACAACCACACGGTGATTAGAGAGTTTAGAGAAGGAACTACTTCCAGAGGACGGGGTGGTGCCCAGGGCTCAAAACAGTGGGAGCTGTCCCCACCCCTAGGCCCAAGGCAGAGGTACAGGGAGCCTTCACTGGAGCCCAGAGGAGCTGGGGCTCAGGGAGAGGCTGCCTGAGAGGAGTTGTGCTCTGTTAGAGCATCTTCACTGGAGGAATGGGGGAATCAGGCTGTGTCTCCCTTTCATGTCTCCTTCCAGTGTTCAGCTAGTACCTGGGCTTGGCCCAACCCAACAGGTAACCAGAGGCAAGGGGCCCAGTGATGTGGTCTATAGAAGACTGATTCCTGGGACCAGACAGGGTGGGGACAGGTGTGGAGTAGGCTGGAGGTCACATAAAGCCCCCAGCATGGCCCCAAGAACAGCAGAGACATGGTCTCTTATCACAGCAGGCACTTCCCACATGCCCAGACTTGTGCTAAATATACCACACATTTTGTCTTATTCTACTGTAGAGATTAGTATCTTTACCCCCATTTTAGAGTTATGAAATTGAAATTCAAGATATTACTTAGTGCACCTGTGTGTGTGTAAAAAGAGACTGTGCAGAAAAGGAAGTCATCCAGCTCAGGGGGGTGAATCCCTGTGACTGCAACTCAGGTGGCCATGGACATTCTGGGGAGGGAAACAGGAATAACAGAAGGAAGCCACCAGCTAGATACAGCAGGTTTGGCAGACCCCAACCTCCCTCGCCCTCTCCTTCCTCACTGAACACAAGACCCCTGTGGTTTCCCCTGGGGTTGCTGAGGCTCACATCCAGGGCAGGATGGGGACCCCCGGCTCGGGGCTCAAACTTGAAGGCTAAGGTTTGAAGATCCAGGGACCATACCTGAATCTACATCATACCTAACTCTCTGCAGCAGATGTAATTCTTGAACCGGACACTGCGAACCCCTTCTTGCATGTTTCTGAGGACCAGGGGAGCCTGCAGCGGGCTGACACCCGGCAGAGCCTGCCAGACAACCCTGAGAGATTTCTTGGGAATTACTGTGTGCTGGGCTGTGAGAACTTCACGTCAGGGAGACATTTCTGGGAGGTGGATGTGGGGGACAGGAAAGACTGGCATGTTGGGGTGTGTAGGGAGAATGTGGATAGAAAACACTGCATTAAAGTAACACCCAAGAATGGTTTCTGGGCAATGGGACTGTCCGATGGAAATGACTACTGGGCTCCAACAGAGCCCCAGACCAAACTGACAATTGTCAACCCTCCTGAAACAGTGGGGGTTTTCCTGGACTATGAGATGGGGGAGGTCTCATTCTACAATGCCATCGATGGATCTCATATCTACACCTTCCCTCACACCTCCTTCTCTGGGCCTCTGTGGCCTGTTTTCAGGATTTTGACGTTGGAGCCCATTGCCTTGACCATTCGCCCAGTACAAAAAGGAGTGGGGAGTTACCCCTGTGAATGCCCCAGTGCCTGACCCTTCCTGGAGACCCCCGTTGCCCCTGTCTCAGCTGATGTGAATGGGGACCCTCAGCCTGAAGTAACATCTTTGCCCCTCTCTGCCCAGCCTGGAGCTGAGGGCCTCCTTTACAGGAAAACATCACAGTAATAAAATACTCTCTAAAGACATACTGAGTGAAGCCCTTTACTAGTATTCTTTCAGTTTTTCCACATGACATACAAGGAGACAAAGGAGCAAGAAATGAGTTAACATTCCAAATGGACTCAGCTGGCAAAGAACAGCATAGATAACATTTACAGATAACTTAAATGTTCTAAATGTTCTGGGTGTTGAGCCAAATGCTTCATGTGAATTTCACTCACGAATCCTCACAACAGCCCTGTGAGGTAGCCTCAGTTTGAAAGTGTGGAAACTGTGGCAGGGCCAAGTGAAGAGACATGTAATTCATACAGAAAGTAGTGCTGCTGGGAGATGTTTGGACTCTGCCCCTCCCTCCATCTCCAGTCTGCTCTTTTGCAGCCCACTGTTCCTGCTGGACAGGATCCTGTGCAGCCCGGAGGTTCCCTCCCCAGGGCACCAAGGGTGAGGGTCAATGTAGGTGACGATGAAGCCACACCACACTTGGTTCCTTAAAGGTCGACTGTCAGAGCCATGGTCCACTGCTTCACTGAGTGGCTGTGCAGGATGACTCTGCCCAGAGAATAAATTCACAGTGACCGCATCACTCGGGGCTGAGAACGGAATAGAGGCCAACTTCTTAAATAGATGTGACCTCATGGCTGAAAGAACCCTCCTACTTCTTCCCTAAAGGTCATCTGTAAAACACAAATTTGGAGGAAGGGAGCTAAATAAACTTCTCCAGGAAAAGGGACATTCCACCACTGGTCATTTGGTGATGTCACCTGAAGGTCCTTTTAACTGGCGGGTCCTGGGGAAATGCCACTCTTCATCATCATCTTTAGAATGCTTTAGAATTAGACATTAAGACATATTAATCTGTCCTCAGTCCTGGGCTCTAAGCACTTTATGAAATGAAGGGGCCATGAATGGTGGCATCTGGCTCAAATGCACATCTGTAGGGTGGTACCCAGAGCACTACACACTGTAGGTGGACACATAAGGGGACATCATGTATTCCCTGGGGGAGGCTTACGCTGAGGACACGGACGGCCTCTTCAGGGTCACCATGGCTGTGATCATCAGGGACAGCTCTGTGAGGAACATGTCCTGCTCCATCAACAACACCCGGCTCGGCCAGGAGAAGGACTCTGTGATCTTCATTCCAGGTTAGTTCCCTGCCCTTCAAGGCCCAGCCATGGAGCCAGGATCCTCAGCACACACATGGGAGCCTGAACAGGGCTCGGGGAGGGGCAGGGTGGGAGGGTCCTGGGCCCTGAAGAGCACAAGCTACAGCTGAGCTGAGGCCTCTCCCCTCATCACAGGTGCAACATCAAAGAGTCTCAAAACACCTGGGTAGGAGCCTCTCCTCTGAGGGTAAATCTGGTATTTCCCCCTAGTATGGGTCTGATCCTGCCGCAATGTGTGAACACTTAGAACAACCATAGCACATGCACAGTGGTTGGGCAGGAAGCTGTGCACACCTGGTAGAGCTGTGAGCTGCACATGAGATGTTAGAAGGGCAGAGCTGGAGAGTCTCTGTTACAGACATTCACAACTTCATTCAACAATGCTTGGCAAGGACCCCATATATTCCAGGTCCTGTTCTAGAAACCAAACATATATCTGTGAGCAAAAATACATAAAGATCCCCACCCTCATCGGGCTCACATTCTTGAGCAGCAGAGATTAATCAATAAAACAATGAATTAAAGCAAGGAGGAAAACAAATAGTTAAACTTTTATATTACATGGTGATACGTTCTGTAGGAACATTAATAAAGAAAGCAGGGAGCGAAGGATAGGGGTAGGGGGAGTGGTAATTATAAATAGGATGGTAAGAAAAGACTTCAGTGCAAAGATGGCAATTGGGCAAGTGAGGAATGAACAAACCAGGTAGCAGGAACAGCACATGCAAAGGGCCTGAGGCAGGAGCAAGTCTGGCAGTTTCGATGAACCTCAAGAGGCCTATGTGGATGGAATGGATTGAGTGCACTGGGAAAGGGAGAAAATGAATTCACATCTGGAATGCGTCCTGACCACACGGGGCAATGTAGGTCACTGATAGACTTTGGCTTTTAGTCTCAGTGAGATAGGAAACATCACAGGTTTTGAGCAGAGAAATAACATGAGCTCCGGGAAGCAGCTGTGCTGAAGACAGACTGCACAGGATGTGAGCAGAAGCAGGGAGGAGGGCATTGCAGTGACCAGGCATGAGTGATGGTGGCCGTGCCAGGATGGTTGAGGTGGTTGGTTGTCAATCATCTGGTCCTTCCCAGGTTGATGCTTTTCTACCTCCTGGGCACTGTCAAAAGACTTAAATAATTTAGTAATGAGTTTGACCTCCTTTGTTCAAGGGAAAGCCATCCATGGATAGGGGTGAGGGGTGCAGGTCCTCCTCAGCAGGGGAGCGTCTTCCTAAGGGATTCTGGGCAAGAGCAGCTGTTACAGAGGTGGAAATGGGCGTGACTGACGAGGGGGTCTGGGTTTCCTTGTCAGGCAGCGGGTCCTGTTTTCCAGGGGAAGTGGCGATGGGGTATGTTAGTTTTCCTTGACCATGGGGTGTTCCCAGTACATGCAGGCTGAGGTAAGTTTGGATTTGAGACATGGGCACCTTGCATTTTATGATCCATCACCTACTCAAAGGCTCACAGCATCCAGGCTTCACTAGACGCCATGGTGCTTGGACCTTTCCTCTCAGGTGCATTTCACACCTGTCACAGTTGGACGTCTCAGTGTGGGGAAAGGAGAACATCATTCTAACAGAATGGAGATGGAGGCCGACTCAGTAACAACGGAAGGTGGGAAGTTCTGCAGAAGGTCAGGTCTGGAGCTCGCCCTGCACCGAGAGAGGGCGCTTCAGACCCGAGTGTTAGAGCAAAGCTGGATGGAAACAGTTCGCCTCCTTTTGCCAGACACACCTCTCAGGAGACAGGTTGACATTTGGGGCCATGTCCTAATTTTTTACCATCTGAACAGGGCCCTTGTGAGTCATTTAAGTCAGATGTCACCTGAAAAGCTGCTGTAACACAGAGGACCAAAAATAGGACCCTTCACTGCCCAGCATCTGTGTTGGGAGAAATCGGTCTTAATTGCTTTACTAAGAGTGGGGAGGGGACAGAGTCTCCTTGCTGGTTTAAGGCAATTAGAAAGTTTTCAACTAAAGAGATTCTCAGAGATCACAGGACTTAAATAGAAAGGGGGCAGGTCTGAGAATGTGGAGAGAAAGTGGGAGCCATTAATTTCAGCTCATTTACTAAACTGTCTTCATTTCTTAGAGCCCCAGTTACCCTCCACCTGAGGCCCCACTCCCGTCACTCAGCAGGTACAGGTGCAGCCTAAGGAGTTCTCAGTCTGGGAGCCTCCTGGGATCTGGGATCAAGGGCCCTCATGGAGATCTCACCCCACGGGGGTGTCCCCCCACCTTCTGGGACCTCTGAGACCCCAGTCCTAAACTTGAGCCTTCCTCTGCAGCTGATGTGGTCCTGGACCCAGACACCGCTCACCCTGAGCTCTTCCTGTCAGAGGACCGGAGAAGCATGAGGCGAGGCCCCTCCAGGCAGAGCGTGCCTGACAACCCAGAGCGATTCGACTGCAGGCCTTGTGTCCTGGGAGCAGAGAGCTTCTCCTCAGGGAGACACTACTGGGAGGTGGAGGTCGGAAACGGAACAGTGTGGGCTGTGGGGGTGTGCAGAGACCGTGTGGAAAAGAAAGGGGAGACCTTGCTGGTTCCTCAGAATGGCTTCTGGACCCTGGAGATGTTTGGAAACCAGTACCGCGTCCTGTCCTCTCCCAAGAAGATTCTTCCCCTGAAAGAGCGTCTTCGCCAAGTGGCCGTCTTCATGGACTATGAATCTGGAGATGTGTCCTTCTATAACATGAGGGACCGATCACACACCTACACGTGTCCTCGCTCGCTCTTCTCTGGGCCCCTGAGGCCCTTCCTCAGGCTGGGGTCTGATGACAGCCCACTGTTCATCTGCCCAGCGTTCAAAGGAGCTGAGGCGGTCACGGTGCCTGAGGGTGGCCTGGTCCTCCACAGGGCGGGGACCCCCGCAGCCACCTGGATGAGTTCCCTGGTCTCAGAGCCCAGTAGAGAAGCCCTGGCCATCTCTCCTTGCACAGCTCAGCGCCCAGAGGAAACGGCCCTCCTTCTTTTGGTCACAACAGGGAACCTCCTCCAGAGGCCCCGGGACCCCTCTTCAGGACCCAGCCCCAACCCCCTCATCGGGCTGTGCTGTGATAGCTCATGTGCTTGTCACCAAGGGGCAGGGGCCAGGCTCAGGGGAACTAGTGCTTCACAGGGCTCCAGCCAAGAAGAAAGTGTGAGACAGTGACAGGCTGAGAGCCTCTGCTGTAACCTCAGGGTGACATGGTCAGCATGGGACTCGAGCTGCCATCAGACACTGTGGACTCGGGGTGAGAGCAACAGGATGCTCCAGGACCTAAGGGGACTGGGAGTCACTGCTGCAGGTCAGAGATAGAGGACGAGGGACCAGAGAGCTGGGAGGGGCCCAGGCTGTCGGCATGGTTAAGCCCCATCATGATGCCCAGGGGACCCAGCATCTGAAGGTCCATCCCAACGACCCCCAGATCTGCAGCCCACACAGGAAAGCTCCCCTGGCCTAGAAGGATGAAAGACAAGGACACCTGTGGATCTGGCCTGCTCAGGTGTCCCTGCAATAAACATTCCCGGTCACTGAGAATGGCCTGAGGATGAAGGTCCTGGCTGAGCAGGTGAGCAGTGAACCAAGTTAGGCTCAAGGTGCAGGTTCAGTGGGGAGGCCAGAGGTTTCCAGCTGCTTGGGCTCAGGAAGCCTTTAATACTTAAAACTCATTGAGGGCCACAAGGAACTTGTGCTCATTTTGCTTATATCTGCTAATATTTACTATATTGGACTGAAAAGCTTTAAAGATGTATTTATTAATCTATATTTAAGTGACAGTTATAAACTGATTACAAGCTAATACAAATATCATATTTTGTGAAAAATTACTTGTTTGCAAAGCAAAATAAATGCTAGTGAGGTGTGTGGCCCTGTGTGATTTGTCTTGGAAATCTGACCTTGCTCAATAGACTGGATTCTCAGATCTGTTTATGTGAGAACGTGGAAACTTGTGGAGAATTTATAAGAGTTAATTTGAGTCACACTGACAGCATTGCCAGGGAGCAAGCTCTCAAATGCTCTGGAAAAGGACAGGTTTGCAGCTTCTTTTCTGCATTTGGAATGAAGGAGGGAAGGGAAGGATCTAGGAAGGTGGGAGAGAGGAGAGTTAAGGAGACCCTGTCTCCTTGGAGGGCGATCACGCTCCCAGGGGTCTGCAAAGGAGGATCACTTCTGGCGTTTCAAGGGTGTGTTAACCTAGATGCACAGGACAGTGGACGGGTTTCCTTAAGGCAACAGAAACCTTTTACTAAAGAATTACATGCCTGGGGCTCAGTACCCACCATGACCTGCCCAGTTAGGGGTTTGTGGGCAGCTCACCCTGTGAGGCTACTGTCGGTCACCATTTGTTACAGACCCCCTTTCACTTGCAACACCAGAGGCTTGAGAATCACACAGAGAAACAGGCATCTTAAAAACCAAGGTCTGAATAAGTAGGTAATGTCTGGTTTTGTTTTCTGTATGGGGAATTTACTATGCTAGAATTTCCTTCTTCCGTTTTCTGGCATTAAGGGACCCTTCTCATTAACAAACCAAGTCCTGGCCTGATGTCTCTGTAGGTTGGAGCGTTGTCCCGCACTCTGAAAGGTTGTGGGTCCAATCCCAGTCGGTGCATTCTCTCTCTCTAATATCAATAAAAACAGGGCGTTTTATTGTCTGGACTTTGGCTGCTACTCTGCAAAAATGGAGGCGTTGTAGGGTGGCATGATCTGACTTTCTTATCTCTTCTTAGTTTTTTTAGATAACTTATTATTTTTCTGTATTAATTTTAGAGAGAGAGGAAAGGAGAGGGAGAGACATAGAAACATCGTTGAGGGAGAACATCGAATGGCCGCCTCCTGCATGACCCCACTGGGGATCAGCCCCACAACATGGGCATGTGACCAGACTGGGAATCGAACTGGCAAACTCTTGGTGCATGGGTCGATGCTCAACCACTGAGCCACACGGTTTGGGCTAGAGAATTAATTTTTTAAAAATTTAGTAAGCAAGACTGTGCCAAGCACCTTCACTGCTTGCTGCTCAGATCACATTATCTACATCTCAGCACTGAACACCTTTAAAAAGAGCCTGGCCAGCTCGTGCACACACAGGAATGCTAACTTGTTTGCTTTTTCATGAAGCTCAGAAGAGACTGAGACACATAAGAGGGTTGAATAGGACCCCAGGGCTGAGAGTCTCGTGGAGATCAACCCATAAGCAGCACACTTTGACCCACTACATAACTTCCCTAGAAAATTTGCTCAGACTCTGCACATATCAAAAACAAATATGAGCCCTGGCCAGTTTGGCTCAGCGGTTAGAGCGTCGGACTGCGGTCCAAGGAGAACCGGGTTCGGTTCCCGCTGGAGGCGTGTGCCTCGGTTGTGGTTTGTCTCTGGCCCTGGTTGGTTGTGCGGGTGGCGGCCACTCGATGTGTCCCTTTCACGTCGATCTTTCTCTCTCTCTTCCCCTCTCTCCCTCCCACTCTATCTGAACAAAAAATGAAAAAATGTTCTCAGGTGAAGATAAAAACACAGAACAAAACAAAACAAGAAACAAATATGAAACAAAATCTAAACTTGACATGTGAAGTTGTGCCTCCAAGGCCGGAACTCCCAGACCCCAGTCCTCACTAACACTGTTCAGACGAAGCCTTTCCTTGCAGGTGAGTTACAGTAACGGGAAGATTTAACTAGAAAATATCAACGTAAAAAGGGCAGAATGCAGTTGTCTTGGGTGCCCAATGTAATGTTTTGCATGCACAATTTAGAACAATGCGGGCTCTTAGTAGTGAATTCATGAATGGGAAGCGTATCTTGATTTGGAAATTAGAAGCATCTAAGGAGAAGCACAGATAAATTGTTAAAGAAATTAATAAGAAATTTTAGAGCCTGCCTCTGAACTATTCTGAAGCCAATAAACGCAAAAGGCAATGCCTGTTTGGCAGAGAATAGAGCCACTCTGATGGGCTCAAGCAGCTCAGCTCAGATTAGATGGGGAAAGCCTCAGTCCTGTTGGTTTCAATGGGATTCCAGGAACTGCTGTGTAAGGGCGGGCTCAGCTGGCAGGAACACAGTGCAGGCAGGCGTCCAGCTCACTAGCACACAGTTTAGCACAAAGACTTCTCCATTAAGTGTAGTTTGTGAGACTTCCCTGTGCAGAAATGGCTGCTACGCTTGTTCTTTAAAAGTTTTAATTTGAGCCCAGTTAGACACCAAAAGCCCTTCTGAGTAGGAGTCTTGTGTTCTCAGGGCTCAACTGCCATTTTTCATGTGACTCATGAGGTCCTCCATCCTAAGGTCCTCAAGAACTTCCCTTCCCCTCCTGAGGCATCAGCTGAGAAGCAAGAACCTGTCTCAGCAGATGCCAGGGAATGGACGGAAGGGGCCTTAGTGCTTCTCCTGTCTTAGGCTGTCCGGAAGCCTCCAGTTGACAGATTATTGTAAGTGGCCTTTCAAAGGGTGGCCAGGAACCTGAGGCCAGACTGTCAATAATTTGGGGGATGACTAAGCTTTTTGGGCAAGGGATACCCAGATAAAGAAACAACTCACGGACAATTTTTAATATACTACTGAGAGTTACTACTACATTTATCTTTTATATTTATATTTTAAAGGCAGCATTGGTGCTTTGAGCATTTCAGAACTGATAGGTGTGTGGAAGTCCCCAGAGGGAGCTACTTAGATGTTTGGAACTTACTTACTTTATTTTTTTCTTCAATCCTCACCCGAGGGTATTTGTCCATCAATCTTTTAGATAGAGGGGAAGGGAAGGAGGGAGAGAAAGGGAAAGAGAGGAATATCGATGTGTCTGTCACATCGATTGGCTGCCTCCCACACAACCCCGACCTAGATAGCCCCACAGAGAGAGAGAGTCAGACAGACAGACACACAGCACATCCTGCAAGGCTCCTACCAGGCCAATGATCGAACCCAGAATCATAGTAGGTGCCCTTGACTGGAAATCAAACTCTCGACTGTTTGGTCAGGAGGCCAACTCTCTAACAACTACAACTTACATTAAAAGGTTCCAGATAAGTGAAGAAGGCTAGGGTCATATACAGAAGGACAGATAATAATAAAGTCAGCATGTATAATAAACTGTCCATTGGGGAATCTAAACAGTAGGTATATTTAGTGTTCATTGAAACATTCTTTCCAATTTGCCATACGTTAAAAATGTTTCATGACAAATTGTTGGTAGTGGGAGGTGGAAGGGAAGAACTGTGTTTTGCTGCTGCTAACAGAGACCAGAGGTACGACTGGGTAAACAAACAAGGGTTTATTTTCCCTCCATGAGAAATGAACTCAGAGGGCAGCAGTCCAGAGCTGGTCGGGCAGCTCAGAGAGGCATCCAGGCCCCAGACTGGGTCTGTCTTCTCCCTCCTCTGTCTCAGTGTGTGGCTTCCATTCTCAGGGTTGCCACTTGGTCCCAAGAGAGCTGCTGCACCCCAGCTCCAGGGACAGTGTTCCAGCCAAGAGGGAGGAAGAAGTAAGAAGGGTTTGAAACCCTCTGTGGAAACACAACCCAGCAACTTCACCAACAAACCACTGGCTCAGACTTAGTCCCTAGGCCTCTCCCATCAACACGGGGGGTGGGCATATTGCAGTTCTCTCCCTCCCTCCCAAATTGGGTTTGATACTAGGAAGAAGCAGGAAAGTCATACTGCACAAGTGACCAGCCATTTCTACCATGGAACCTGAATTCAAACTGATGTAATGTATTCAAATTCCACCAGCTGAGGACTGTAAGGCCCTGGGAGCTATAATCACTCTCTTGAGACCTAAATAATGTGTCTTTGGAAATTCTAGGCCACAGGTAGACCCTGTTTCTCCCCAATACCTCTAGGAGAATGCATTCACAGCCTAGTTAGTCTAACCTCAGAGAATACAGACTCCAGCAGGTGATAAGTCATAAATACACCTGAAAATCCAAATGCAGCACAGAGAAGGCACAAAGAATGGATGGATTCTCACAGCAATGCCCCCAATAAAATTCTCTAAAGAAATGTAAAACATACCCCTCGCTTCCTGAGAGCACTGACCCTGGAAACCAGAATATTGTATTGTTTGAGAATGGATTTGAGACACGAATTTCAGAGGTGCCAAAAAAGGTGGTGTGGCTGTGGTTTCTTCCTGTTTATGCTTTCACAGGGCTCTGCTGTAAAAAAAAAAAAAATGTTATCTAATTGCCAGAGTGACCGGTTAATTTATGCACACCTTCCTCTCCTCACACATTAACATGTTAATTTGTCTGAGTTCTGCTGCTAAATCCATTATGACATAAAAGATGAAAAACAGGTGTATACATGAAATACTGATCATACACACCCACACCCAGTAATGATTCCAACAGCTAAACACACAGAGAGACTTGGAGGGTGGGAATCAGAGCTGGAGCTGGTCTTCATTGCTCCATCCAATACAGGGTCCACCTTCCTGCTAACCTTGTCCCCTGGTTTCTGCCCAGCAACTGATGAGACACATCTCTCTGAGCCAATCAGAAAAGAAGGACTTTCAAAGAGGGACTTTGCACTCTATCCTGTCTTGAGTCAGCTTCCTTTTCTCTACCCCTTCTTTCAGATCAGAGACTCAGCTGTAATGGAGAACCATTGAGTGCCTTTGCTCTGTGAACTTCAGCTGGGAGAGCCCAGGGTAAGTGCAGGGTGTTGGTAAAAGCTAGAAGGTCTGAGCTGGTGGGAGATCACATGCAGAGCACAAGGCCAATGTAGAGCAAAATGGCTTTTGTTGTAACGTGTCAGCGAGATAACCAGAGACGCACGGCCGAATTGTAAAGGAGCACTTTATTACACCGGTGGGCTATTACACCGGTGGGCTGGCGGGGGTACAGCTTCCCCAAATCCTTAGCCCTGAGCCTTCTTTGTTGCCCGCTTTTAAAGGCACAAACTACAGAAAAAAAACTACATTCTCTTGTTGCCGCTTTTGGCACCGTTATGGGGGACTGAAGCAGAGAAGGAGGAGAGAGGAGCAGGGCAACTATTAATCTCTTTTTTCTCATGGTTTCTCTGAGTTTCCCAAGGCCATCCTCAACCCTTTATTTTTACAGTTTTCTTTGGGTGTCTCAAGGCCCTCATGTTTACAGAAAAGAAACTGCCAGGGTGTGTACGTGCAGTAACTGAGAGTCAGAATGGAGTTATTATAGCTTTATTGCATACGCCTGGGTGAAGGCAGGCTGAGCCCAAAAGGGTTCAGCCTTGAATCAGGGTTGGGGTTTCGGTTATATACTCTACTTTTATCTTGCGGCAGTTCCTGCTGATGTACTCTGTCTGGCCCATTGTCCACTTTGCAGTAGGACTGGTCTGGTATCTCATCCGGCATCTGCTGGGTTATCCATTGCCTTGGGATAATCCAGATGACCCTTATGTTTACTCAAGGAAAGGGGGAGCAAAGGTCATGTGAGCAACACAATTTCCAGTTTCTGCCATTTGCAAACTTTTACCTTTACACTGTAAAACATTACTGACCCTTTCATTCCCATCTTATAATGATGATAAAAAAAGGAACAGGGGGAAGTTTCTCTTTGTCTACTTCCTGCAGGTGTGGGGTCATGGTGGACTCCTAAAAAGAACTTGTTAGATAACTTCCTGGGGAATGGGGTGATAGGGTCCTTTTACCTGTGCTGGAACAAATTGTCCAACTGTCTGGTTGACTAAAATTTGCAGTCGATTTTGTACAAACCCTGTAATCCGGCGCAAGAGGCAGGGTCCGAAAAGCAGTAGTAAGAAGGCTAATACTAGGGGCCCTATGAAGGGGAGCAGCCAGGTTAGTGTAGGCAAGGCTGCTTCTATTCTTGTCCAGATATATCTGGATAGGTGATTCTGACTGAATTCCTTTAGCCACTGGGCATTATCTAGAATTCATTGTGTCCTTTCCTCAACCTGTCCAGTTGAGTTAACATAGAAGCAACAAGATGTATTTGCTATCATGTATACACCCCTTTCTTTAACTAGTAAATAATCTAGTGCAGTGCGGTTATCTATCACCATGCAGGCAACAAAGTCAAGGGATTTTGATAGAAGTTTGAAAGTTTCACCTGTATCTCCACCTATATTTGCCATGGTGGCGATTATGTTTTTGCTGTTATGGCATTATAAGTAATTCCTCCCACGAGGCCTGCAGTGGTAATTGCAGCTATGACTCCTGCCATGAGGAGTCCAATTCCCCTTTTTGCCCTATGATGGCTCCTGGGCTCAGGGCTTGATGAGGTTGAATTAGGGATGAAAGAATGGATTGAGGTATTGGCTGGGGTGACATATTCTACTGCCCATAAGCCACCCTGTTTTTCTTTATTTAGGCACTGAATAGCAATTCCTCTCCTGGGGGCAGAAATGTTAAGTGCACCTATAAACATCATCCTCCTGGTAGGCAAAGCAGTCCAGTCATATTGGGGCCTAAGAAGGTGTTCCCACAGTAAGACTCGAATGATTAAACCACGATAGAGAGAGAAGAGGGCTAGTGCCACCGGCAAAACTGCACCCTGGATAACTAATTTCCCTGGTATGATTTTTTTGGTATTGCATCAATCCTTCTGAGCTTGCACATATAAATTCCAACTGCAGGGGTTAGACATATCATGAATAGTTAGATTGCAGGTACCTCTCGTAAGGTTACAGTGAGAGATATTATGTGTGGTGCCCGCTTTCACGGACTGTATTTGTACTGAGAATCAAGATCAAGGGAGCTTTTGCTCTTCTGCTCCACAGGAGGTTTCTGTCCTCCCTGAGCTTACCTTAGACACCTGCATTGTCGATTGACAGGTATACTGTCCCAGTCAAGCTCCCCACGTGGCACTGTCCCCAGAGCAGGTGGCACCAGCCAGCACAGCTGAGCACTTGGCACCAGAAGCGAGAGTGTCTCGGGGTTTGCCCCCCATGCCTGCCTCACTGGGTCAGTGAAAAATCGATAAGAGTAGTGGTATTTCACTGGAGGCCAACAAGGCCAGCAGACTCCGCCCTGCCCCCTCAAGGGGACGGAGGAGCACCAGGGGTTTATGTTAGGAGAGGAAGCAGATTCTTGGAGGAGACAAAGTAAAGAATGAGAGTGGTTGGCAGGGAGTGAAGGAGTAAAGGTTAAAGAAGCATGGACTTTATTTATTTATTTTTTATTTTTTTATTTTTATTTTTTATCCTCACCCGAGGACATTTTTTCATTTTTTGTTCAGATAGAGTGGGAGGGAGAGAGAGGAAGAGAGAGAGAGAGAAACATCGATGTGAAAGGTTCACATCGAGTGGCTGCCACCCGCATGACCAACCAGGGCCGGGGACAAACTGCAACCGAGGTACATGCCCTGAGCGGGAACCGAACCCGGGTCTCTCTGGACCGCAGGCCGACGCTCCAACCGCTGAGCCAAACCGGCCAGGGCGAAGCATGGAGTTTAGATCGAATGTCCCGCCCTAACATGGGAGTGGGGCAGGCTGGTAACACTAAAAACTAGTGGAGAAGATATAAGGGCCTAAAGAACAAGTGAGTGTCTGGGTTGCCCTGGGTTGTGATATTTGGCCATCAATTCCCACAATTGAAACCCCAGAGTGTCCAAGAGGTCCCCTGAACTCAGGGAGGGCAGAGTAGTGGGTATCAATTGAGAATAAAATTGACACACCTGCTACCATCAGAGTTACCTGAGGTTCGGTGCTCGAAATGACCTTCAGACCATCGTTCCTGGGCACCTTCAGTCTTCAGTCACAAGGCCATCAGATCGAGGCCTGGATTGCCCGTTCCATCAGCTCGAAGGAGGGATGAGGCCCAGCTCTGCGCAGTCTGTCCACAGTCCGCCTTCCAGTGGGGTCCTCCACATGGAGGACATGGCTTAGACAGTGGTTGGTAATTGGGGAATTGCCTCACCCAATGGCCAGTCTGATTGCATTTTAAACAGGAACATGGGGGTCCACTCTGTTGATCCTGGTGGGTGCCCTTCTTCTGTCCCCTGAAGGGGGTTTGCTGACCCCTTTCATTAGTGGGGGCTCTGATGGCAGAGGCCAGTATTTGGAATTCTGCTATTCTTTCCTGTTTAGCCTCTTCATCGCGATTATTGAACACCTTAATGCTAGATTTAGAAGTTCCTGTTGAGGGGTTTGAGGGCCACCTTCCAGTTTTTGTAACTTTCTCCTAATGTCTGGGGCTGACTGACAGATAAATCTCAGGTTTAAAATGACAGTTCCTTGGCAGAGGACCTAAATAGACACTTCTCCAAACAGGACATATAAATGGTCAAGGGACATATGAAAAAATGCTCAACATCACTAATCATCAGAGAGATGCAAATTAAAACAACTATGAGGTATCACTTCACACCTGTCAGAATGGCCACCATCAACAAATCATCAAACAATAAGTGTTGGTGAGGGTGTGGAGAAAAGGGGACTCTAGTACACTGCTGGTGGGAATGCAGACTGGTTCAGCCACTGTGGAAAACACTATGGTGTTACCTCAAAAAGTTAAAAATTGAACTGCCATTTGACCCAGTGATCCCACTTCTAGAAATATACCCTAAGAAACCTGAAACACCAATCAGAAAGAATATATGTACCCCTATGTTCATAGCAGCACTATTTACAATACCTAAGATCTGGAAACAGCCCAAGTGTCCATCAATAGATGAGTGGATAAAAAAGCTGTGGTACATATACACAATGGAGTACTATGCAGCTGTAAGAAAGAAAGATCTCTTATCCTTTGAGATGGCAGGCAAGGACCTGGAGAGTGTTATGCTAAGTGAAACAAGACAAGCAGAGAAAGACAAATATCACATGATCTCACTTATTTGTGGAATATAATGAACTAAACAAACTGATGAACAAAATTGATCCAGAGACATAGAGGTGGGGTACAGGCTGACAAGCCTCAGAGGAGGGGTGATTGGAGGGTTGAAGAGATAAACCACAGAACTTATATGTATGTATGCATGACCAATGGACATGGACAACAGCGCTGGGGATGGGGCAGGAGGTATGGGGAGGAGGGTGTCAATGGGGGAAAAAGGAGAAACATCCGTAACAAAAACAAATTAAATAAATAAATAAAAATAAGTAAAAATAAAATGACAGTTCCTTCTGGGCTAGTAGGATCTAAGTTAGTATATCTGCTCATAGCCTGTGTAAGGTGGGACGGAAAGGTTACAGGGATTTTATTCCTCTCCTGGATTATTTCAGACAGTTTTTCATAGTTAACGGCTTTGTGTGAGGCTTTTTTAAGTCCCTCAATGAGACATATTATCATGTGGTCCCTGGCTTTCCTACCCCTCCCCCACTGACCTGATAATTCCACTGGGGGTCCTGGCCAAGCACTGCTTCAGCCCCTCCTGGGTTAGTGGGGGCATGTCGTCTCTGGGCATTAACTCAGACTCAATTTTCATCTTCCAGATTAAGGGTGGAAGAGAGAATAACATGAATATCATTCCAAGTTAGATCATAGGACTGGGTAAGGTACTCGAATTCCTGAGTATCATTGGTGGGACCCTCAGTAAAGGATCCTCGTCTTTTATTTATTTGGGACAAATCTGGGAAAGAGAAGGGGACATGAACTCTGACAATCCTTTCAGCTCTCACTACTTCCCTCAGGGGGCATTCTTAAACAGGGCAGAGTTAGGGGACATACAAAAACCAAAGATAGTTCTCGATGGTGTGAGGGAGTCATTAGTGGCAGTGGAGGAGTCAAAGCCAGAGTAGGAGGTTCAGGGTAGGGTGGGGGCCCACAGAAGGGGCTGGAGGAGGAGGCCCTGCTGGAGGGGCTAAGGGAGGAGGTGGGGGAGCGAGATCGCTAGGTCAAAGGAGGAAACAGGAGAAGTTAGCACATTGTCTTCAGAGGGAGGTTTGGGAGGATTAGAGTGGAGTAGGAAGATTTGGCATGGAGAGCAAGAACCGCATAAAGACAGGTGTGATCAGAGTGCAAAGGGGTCTGGATGTAAGGAACCTCAGACCATTTTCCTTGCTTTTGACAGAAATTGTCTAGGTCAGTGAGAATGTCGAAAGTGTCGTTCTCAGGCTATTGTGACACATTGTCTAATTTGTACTGAGTTCACACAGTGTTGCAGTAAAAAACGAGTCACTTGGTACGTGAGTCCTGAGTGAGCCCTAGGGTTGATAGATTTTTTTAGGACACATCCTGGGTGTGTTGTCCCATGTTGCAGTGTGAGATGTCATGGCCTAGCGGTTCAATGGATACACTAGTGAAAGAAGAAGTCATCCCCCCTTCTCCCCTAGCATAGAGAGACATGAAACACACCTATAGCAGGTGTCCCTCGATATATGGTGAGCTGAGGGAACCTGGTTCCCGAAGAGCGTGTCCCGACCTGCACTGGATTTCTAGAGGGACCATCACACAGACGTGACAGAGAGACCTGGCTCTCATGTCCTGGATGGGGGATAACAGGACAGCCCGGAGAATCAGACCGGTAGGCAAAAAACACTCACCAGTGAATTAGTGTCTGGGGTTGATGCTGGATTGGCAGGAAAGGTTGGAGGTCCAGTATCCGGCTGAGGGTGTGATCAATCCCGGTCCCAAAGGAGGCCTGGAAGACTCTGGAGGCCTGCAGTTGCCCCCTATGCGGGATCCTCACAGACCTCCCGGGTTTCGGCACCAAATAAAATGTCTGAGCCGGTGGGAGATCACATTCACAACACAAGGCCAGTGTAGAGCAAAATGGCTTTATTGCATGCACATGGGTGCCGGCGGGCTGAGCCAAGAAGGGGTCAGCCTTGGGGTGTCGGTTATATACCCTACTTTTAGCTTCCGGCAGTTCCTGCTGATGTACTTTATCTGGACAATTTTCCACCTTGTAGTAGGACTGGTCTGGTATCCCATCCGGCATCTGCTGGGTTATCCACTGCCTTGAGAATAATCCAGATAAACCTTATCCATACTCAACAAAAGCCTGAGCAAAGGTCATGCAAGCAACACAATTTCCACCATTTCCACCTTTTGCAAACTTTTACCTTTACCCTTTAAAACATTACTAACCCTTTCAAAAGCCAAGGTCCCAGGGTACCACTAGGAGAGAGGCAGAGAAGCCAGGTGACTCTACAGGGCGTGCCTCACCCACAGGAGTGTGGTACTGTGAGTGTGCAGGTGACCACCCGGGCGGGAGCATGGATGGAGACATGGCAAGTTAAGCCCTGAATTCAGAAATCAGTGGGAGGGAGAGAACTGGAGTGAGGGAGCTTGGCAACTGCCTGTTCCTAGGGTCTTACTGTGGTCAGAGAGGAGCAAAGGCCTCTTACAGCCTCTCCGCTCCTCTCCAGGAATGTGTTCATGAGATTCTAAAAGAGAAGTGTGTGTTTTTCAGATGTATATGTAAAGATATTCATTACAGAATCATTTGTGATATAGAAGAATCTGAATCAACTTATACACAGAGCAATTGGAGAGTAGACAATACAGAGGGATGTCTGTACCTCATCTTTAGGGAAATGCCTGTTCAGGTCCTCTGCCAATTTTTAAAATCAGACTCTTGGGTGTTTTTGTTGTTTTGTTGTATGAATTGTTCATACATTTTTTTAATATTAATCCCTTATTGGATGTATCATTGGCAAATGTCTTCTTCCATTCAGTAGGTTGTCTTTTTGTTTTGTTTTAAGGTTTCCTTTGCTTGGCAAAAACTTTTTAGTTTGATATGATCCCATTTGTTTTTTGTTTTTTGTTTTGGTTTGTTTTTCTTTTCTTGCCCTTGCCTGAGGACACACATCCAAAAAGACGTTATTAATAGCGATGAAAGAGAGTTCACTGCCTATGTTCTCTTCTAGTTTATGGTTTTGGGTCTTAAATCTTAAATCCATTTTGTGTTTATCCTTGTATATGGTGTAAGAAAGTGATCCGGTTACATTCTCTTTTTATAAAAATTTTTTTCTTTATTGATTTTAGAGAGAGAGGGAGGAAGAGGAACAGATAGAAACATCCTTGAGAGAGAACATTGACTGGCCACCTCCTGTGCGCTGCCCACTGGGGATTTGGCCCACAATCTGGGTATGTGTCCTGACCGAAAATTGAACCGGCGATCTCTTGATGCATGAGTCGACACTCAACCACTGAACTACACCGGCTGGGCCAGTTACATTCTTTTGCATGTAGCTGTCCAGTTTTCCCAGGACAGTTTTGAAGAGACTCTCTTTACTCCATTGCATATTCCTGCCTCCTATGTCATAAATTAATTGGCCATACTAAGTGAGGGTTAGTTTCTGAGCTCTGTATTCTGTCTCATTGAACTATGTGTCTGTTTCTATGTCAGGACCATGCTGTTTGTATTAGTGTAGCCTTGTAGTATAGTTTGATATCAGGGAGTGTGATGCCTCAAAATTTGTTCATTCTCAAGATTTCTTTGGCTGTTAAGGGTCCCATATAAATTTTAGGATTAGTTGTTTCTTTCTGAGAAGAGAGTCATTGGTATTTTAATAGGGATCTCATTGAATCTATATATTGCTTTAGACAGTAAGAATATTTTAACAATATTAGTCCTTCCAACCCATGAGCACAGTATATCCTTCCATTCATTTGTATCTTCTTCCATTTTTTTCTTCAGCGTCTTATAGATTTCAGAATATAGCTCTTTCAACTCTTTGGTTAAATTTATTCCTAGATATTTTATGCTTTTTGATGAAATTTTGTTTTGTTTTGGTAATCTTCACCCGTTAATATTTTTCCACAGATTTTCAGCTAGAGTGGAAGGGAGGAAGGGAAAGAGAAAGACACACCACTTGCCTGCCTCCAACACATGCCCTGTCCAGGCCGAAATCAAACATGCATCCCAGGTATGTGCCCTTGACTGCAAAGTGAACCCTCAACCCTTCAGTCCCAGGGGCGACGCTCTAAGAACTAAGCCAAATGGGTCAAGGCTTGATGAACTTGTAAAGAGGATTTTAAAAATTCCTCCTACTGATTACTTATTTTTGCTTTATAGAAATACAACAGGCTTCTGATTTTCTATCCTGCAACGTTACTGATTTTATTGGTTAGTTCTCAGAATTTTTGTGGTGGAGTCCTCAGGTTTTCTATATATTGCATCATGTCCTCTGCACATAGTGAGAGTTTTACTTCTTCTTCTCTGATGTATATGTTTTTAATTTCTTTGTCTTGTCTGGTCGCTGTGGCTAGGGCTTCCAGTTCTATGTGGAGTAGAAGTGGTGACAGTGGGCATCCTTGGTTATTGCTGACATTAGAGGAAAAGCATTCAGCTGTTCACCATTGAGTGTTATGTCAGCTGTAGGGTTAGGAATTTACATTTTAATAAAGAGTTTAATTTTTTATTGGGAGAGTCAACAATTCGTGGTCCATGCTCAGGAAAGGGAATTTTTGTTTATAATTATAATAAAGTTGGATCCAGTTTGGGTATACAAATGGTATCTCTCTGTTGCTATGGTAGATTTATTATGATGAACACCATTAAACATCAACCTTTGTGTTAATGCCTGATTCTTTTCTTGAAGAGTAATTCCAGCAACTGGAATTTGCGGGTCACAGGATAAAACATTTTTAATGCATTTGAGATATATATATACATATACATATATATGTATATATATATTTATATATACATATATACACACAAAATACATCATGAAATATTTGCATTCATATGAAGCAAAGTATATGATTATCATTATGAATTATTTAAGTTGTTTTCATTTTAAAATCGTCTATAATCAGGCATGAAAAATAATAAATATCCTCCCACAAAAGTGGAACTATATCCCCACTCAGAAAACTTCTAAAATTTCAAACATTCAGATAATTTAAAATTACAGGGTACGAAGGAGTTCAGCTCTGCTCTGAGTGAGGTGGGAGCCCTGGAGGCTGAGTGGAGGAGTGAAGGGATCTGAGTTGGGAGATTCTGGCTGTGGTGTTGAGCAGAGACAGAAGGGGCACCAGTGGACTTGGGGAATCAGAGAGGAGGGTCCTGCGTTGATCAGATGTGATGAGGAGGCGTGGACCTGGCTGTCGCAGGCAAGTGTGAGAAGGGGGAAGGCTCTGAGCACATTCGGACAGTATGGCCGAGGATTTCCTGATGGCTGGGGTCAAGGTGTGTACACTTAACATTACATAGTTTATAGGAGATATTCCATGTTGATATAAAAAGGCTAAGAGATGCCCAAGCAGATATTCAGATGAGGCTACTGGGTCACCAGTGATTGTGGTTGCACCCAAAGTTGGCCCTGGGGAGGCAGAGGTCTCCTCGTGGAATTCTCCATCTTCTCCCTGGTCATTTCCACCCAACTCCTTTGGTGTCTCTCCATCTGCACAACAGGTAACAATGGTGAGGACCTTGGCCTTCCATCTGCTTGACCTTTCTGTCTGCCTCACCTTGGTCCAGCTGCTCACCCCCTGCTCAGGTAGGAAATGATTCTGTGTTTGTGTATGTGAAGCAGTTACTATAATGTCCAGTGACCCTTGGACTGCTTCTCACACCGAGAAGGCCCACCCAGCGTGTACTTCTGTTAGGGTGGAGTGCCTGTCTCTGTGTGTCTTACCCCGCCCTCCCTGCTGGGACACCCCCTGGCCCTGTGGCCCCAGCTCCCTCTGATGGAGCACCCCCTTCTGCTGACCAGCCCAGTTTGATGTGGTTGGACCCCCTGAGCCCATCCTGGCCATGGTGGGTGAAGACGCTGAGCTGCCCTGTCACTTGTCCCCGAAGATGAGCGCTGAGAGCATGGAGCTGATCTGGGTACGATCCAGCCTGGAGCAGGTAGTGCACGCGTATGCACATGGGAAGGAACAACAAGAGATGGCCGAGTATCGAGGGAGAACTTTCATTTTAAGAGAGAACATCACTGAGGGGAAGGCTGCTCTCCGGATTCACAACATCAGAGCCTCTGACGATGGAAACTTCCTGTGTTATTTCCAAAAGGACTCTTTCTTTGCAAGTGCCAAGGTGGAGCTGAAGGTTGCAGGTGAGCCTCAGGTTTGTTGTGAGCTCCTTCCACCTGAGGGCCTGGGGTCCGAGGCTCCTCGACCACCTCTGACACCTCAGCTGCTCACCAGAAACGGCCTCCTGGATCCAACTCTCCTTCTCTAGGGCTCTTGGCAGACACAGGTTTCCTCCAGGAAGAGCTCCTCCTGTGTGTAGGGAGAAGGCCCTCACGCAGCCACCAGGGCCTAAGCAGGGAAGTGGGTGTCAGGGACATGAAGGAGGAGAAAACCACCTCTCAGTGGGTGGCACACAGCTGACTGGTTCCAGGTCTGCTCTAGACAGTGTCCGTGGGCCCCCCAGGTAAACACTGTTGTGGTCCAGGGAGGCTGACCTGCAGGGACATCCCCTGTGCTGCCCATGTCCTTCACCAAAGGCCCCAGGAGCACACCTGTAGCTGAACAAGTTGAGTTTAGTACTTGTTGTGTGAGAGAGAACGCACACATGTGGAAACCACGGGGTGTTCCCGTGAGAGGCTGTGGGAGATGGTGAGACATTGGGCTGATAGGGGAGTAGGGCAGGGTTATGATGTAGGGTGTTGCTCCAGATTGGATGCTGTCAGATTGGTGCCAGGGTGTAATTGGTCACTCACAGGCAGGACAGGAAAGGTCTGGTCACTGCTGTGGTCTGGACACTGTTCATGTTTTTCTCTGAGCTGAAACCTGACGGTTGACTGGTCTTTTTTTTTTATTATTATTAATTTATTTTTGTTACAGATGTTTCTCCTTTTCCCCCCATTGTCACCCTCCTCCCCCTCCCTCCCTGCCCCATCCCCAGTTTTGTTGTCCATGTCCATTGCTTATGAGTACATGCGTACAAGTTCTGTGGTTCATCGCTCCCCTCCCCCACCCCCTCTTCTGGCAATTGTCAGTCTGTACCCTACTTCCACATTTCTGGGACTACTCTGTTCCTCAGACTGTTATGTTTATTATATTCCAGAAATAAGTTAGATCATATGATATTTGTCTTTCTCTGCTTGGCTGGTTTCACTTAGGATAATAGTTTCCAGGTCCTCCCATGTTCTCTCAAAGGATAAGAGATCTTTCTTTCTTACAGCTTCATAGTACACCATTGTGTATATGTACCACAGCTTTTTTATCCATTTGTTTACTGATGGACACTTGGGCTGTTTCCAGATCTTAGCTATTGTAAATAGCGCTGCTATGAACATGGGGGTACATCTATTCTTTCTGTTTGGTGTTTCAGGCTTCTTAGGGTATATTCCTAGGAGTGGGATCACTGGGTCAAATGGTAATTCAATGTTTAATTTTTTGAGGTAACATCATAGTGTTTTCCACAGTGGCTGCACCAGTCTGCATTCCCACCAGCAGTGTACTAGAGTCCCCTTTTCTCCACACCCTCGCCAACACTTGTTGTTTGATGCTTTGTTGATGGCGGCTGTTCTGACAGGTGTGAGGTGATACCTCATTGTTGTTTTAATTTGCTTCTCTCTGATGATTAGTGATGTTGAGCATTTCTTCATATGTCTCTTGGCCATTTGTATGTCCTGTTTGGAGAGGTGTCTATTTAGTTCCTCTGCCTTTTTTTGAATTGGGTTCTTTGTCTTCCTTTTGTTGAGATGTATGAGCACTCTATATATTTTGGAAATTAATCCCTTATCTGATGTATCATTGGCAATTGTGCTCTCCCATACAGTGGGTTGCCTTTCCACTTTGATGGTTGTTTCTTTTGCTGTGCAGAAGCTTTTGAGTTTAATGTAGTACCATGTATTCATTTTTTCCTTTGTTTCTGTTGCCTTAGGTGATATATCAGTGAAGATTCTGCTGCGTATGATGTCCAAAATTTTGTTGCCTACATTTTCTTCTAGGATTTTTATGGATTCATGAGTCACATTTAAGTCTTTTATCCATTTTGAGTTTAATCTTCTGTATGGTGTAAGATGATGGTGTAGTTTCATTTTTTTGCATGTAGCTGTCCAATTTTCCCAACACCATTTATTAAAGAGGCTGTCTTTACTCCATTGTATGCTCTTGCCACCTTTGTCGAATATTAATTGAGCATAATGTTTTGGGTCAATTTCTGGTTCTCTGTTCTATTCCATTGATCTTTGTGCCTGTTCTTGTGCCAGTACCAGGCTGTGTTGATTACAGTAGCTTTGTAGTATAACCTGATGTCTGGTATTGTGATCCCGCCTACTTTGTACTTCTTTTTCAAGATTGCTGTAGATATTCGGGGTCTTTTTTGGTTGCATATGAACTTCTGAAGCATTTGTTCTAGTTCTATGAAATATGTCATTGGTATTTTGATGGGGATTGCATTAAATCTATAGATTGCTTTGGGTAGTATGGACATTTTAATGATGTTAATTCTTCCAATCCATGAACAAGGTATGTGCTTCCACTTTTTTATATCTTCCTCTATTTCTTTTTTCAATGTCCTGTAGTTTTCTGCAAATAGATCCTTTACTTCTTTGGTTAAGTTTATTCCTAGGTATCTTAATTTTTTTGCTGCGATGGTAAATGGGATTGTTTTTTTAGTTTCTCTTTCTGTGAGTTCATCATTGGTGTATAAGAATGCCATCAATTTCTTGACGTTAATTTTGTATCCTGCTACGTTGCCAAATTCATTTATTAAGTCTAGTAGATTTTTGATGGAGTCTTTAGGGTTTTCTATGTATAATATCATGTCATCTGCGAATAATGACAGTTTCACTTCCTCCTTTCCAATTTGGATCCCTTTTATTTTTTCTTCATGTCTGATTGCTGTGGCTAAGACTTCCAGTACTATGGTGAGTGGTGAGAGTGGGCATCCTTGTCTTGTTCCTGTGCTTAAGGGAAATGCTTTTAGTTTTTGTCCGTTGAGTATGATGTTGGCTGTAGGTTTTTCATATATGGCCTTTATAATGTTGAGATATGATCCCTCTATTCCCAAATATCTGAGCGATTTTATCAGAAATGGGTGCTGGATTTTGTCAAATGCTTTTTCAGCGTCTGTTGATATGATCATATGGTTTTTATCTTTCATTTTGTTTATGTGATGTATCACATTTATTGATTTGCGAATATTGTACCAGCCTTGCATCCTTGGGATGAATCCCACTTGGTCATGGTGAATAATTTTTTTGATGTATTGCTGGATCCGATTTGCTAGTATTTTGTTAAGGATTTTGGCATCTATGTTCATCAGGGATATTGGCCTGTAGTTTTCTTTCTTTGTAGTGTCTTTTTCTGGTTTTGGAATTAGAATTATGCTGGCTTCATAAAAGGAGTTTAGAAGTCTTACTTCTTCTTGAATTTTTTGGAATAGTTTGAGGAGAGTGGGTGTTAGTTCTTCTTTGAATGTGCGGTAAAACTTCCCTGTGAAGGTGTCAGGGCCTGGGCTTTTGTTTACTGGGAGGGTCTTGATTACATCTTCAATTTCCTTCGTTGTTATTGGCCTGTTCAAGTTTTCTATCTCTTCCCGGTTCAGTTTTGGGAGACTATGTGTTTCTAGAAATGTGTCCATTTCGCTTAGATTGTCGAATTTGTTGCCATATAAATGTTCATAGTATTTGTTAATGATCCTTTGTATTTCTGTGGTGTCAGTGGTTATTTGTCCTCTTTCACTTCTGATTTTGTGTATTTGGGTTCTCTCTCTTTGTTTCTTGGTGAGTCTAGCTAAGGGTCCATCAATCTTGTTTATCTTTTCAAAAAGCCAGCTCCTTGTTACATTGATCCTTTGAATTGTTTTTTTGGTCTCCATGTCATTTATTTCTGCTCTGATCTTTACTATTTCCTTCATTCTACTTGCTTTGGGGTTTTCTTTTTTTGCTTTCTAGTTCTTTAAGTTGTGAGGTTAGGTAGTCAATTAGAAATTTTTCTTCTTTCCTGAGGTAGGCCTGTAGTGCTATGAACTTCCCCCTCAGAACTGCTTTCGCTGTAGCCCATAGATTTTGTGTTGTTGTGTGTTCATTTTCATTGGTTTCCAGAAAGTTTTTAATTTCTTCCTTGATCTCCATGGTAACCGATTCATTGTTCAATAACATGCTATTTAGCCTCCATGTCTTCAAATGTCTTTGCATGTTCTTATTGCAATTGATTTCTAGTTTCATGCCATTGTGATCTGAGAAGATGCTTGACATGATTTCAATCTTCTTGAGCTTGTAGAGACTTAGTTTGTGTCCTATCATGTGGTCTATCTTTGAGAATGTCCCATGTGCACTTGAGAAGAATGTGAATTCTGCAGTTTTGGGGTGTAATTCTCTGTATATATCTATTAAATCCATTTGATCTAGTGCTTCATTTAGAATTTCTGTTTCCTTGTTAATTTTTTGTCTAGATGATCTATCCAGTGATGTCAGTGGGGTGTTGAAGTCTCTTGCTATGGTTGTATTGCTGTTGATTTCTCCTTTGAAGTCCTCCAGAAGATTTTTAATATATTTTGGTGCTCCTATATTGGGTGCATATATGTTTACCAAGGTTATATCTTCCTGTTGGATAGACCTTTTCAATATTATGTAGTGACCTTCTTTGTCTCTAGTTATGGTCTTCAATTTGAAATCTAATTTATCAGATATGAGTATTGCTACCCCAACTTTTTTTTCCTTTCTGTTTGCTTGGAAGATTTTTTTCCATCCCTTTACTTTCAACCTATGTGAGTCTTTTGTTGTGAGGTGGGTCTCTTGTAAACAACATATATATGAATCATGCTTTCTTATCCAGTCAGCTACTCTGTGCCTTTTTATCGGAGCATTCAATCCATTTACATTTAAGGTGATTATTGATATGTACTTATTTATTGCCATTTTTGTTCAGTGTGGTTATATTTTTCTTCCTATTTCTTCTACTAATTACAGCAGTCCTTTTAACATTTCTTGCAGTGCTGGTTTGGTGCTAATATATTCCCTTAGCCTTTTTTTGTCTAGGAAGCTCTTTATTTGACCTTCTATTTTGAATGATAGCCTTGCTGGATAGATAGTCTTGGATTCAGATCCTGGTTTTTCATGACCTTGATTACTTCATGCCATTCCCTTCTGGCCTGTAGTGTTTCTGTTGAGAAGTCAGATGATAGCCTTATGGGGGTTCCTTTGTAGGTAACCTGTTGCTTATTTCTTGCTGCCTTTAGGATTCTCTCTTTGTCTTTAATTTTTGGCATTTTAATTATTATATGTCTTGGTGTGGGCCTGTTTGGGTTCTTCTTACTTGGGGCTCTCTGTGCTTCTTGAATTTGAATTCCTTCTTCCTTCACCAGGTTAGGAAAGTTTTCTGTCACTATTTCTTCAAATATATTCTCTAACCCTTGCTCATGTTCTTCTTCTTCGGGGACACCTATAATGCGAATGTTATTACGTTTCCAGTTGTCCCACAGTTCTCTTAAGCTATCTTCCTGTTTTTTCATTGTTTTTTCCTTTTGGTTTTCTGATTGATTTATTTTTTCTACTCTGTCTTCTAATTCACTGATCCAGTCCTCCGCTTCCTCTACTCTGCTGGTCAGTCCTCCCAATGTGTTTCTATTTATGCTATGTCATTCTTTATTTCCACTTGGTTGGTTTTCAATGTATCGATATCCTTACTCATGCTGTTTAGTTTCCTCAAGATCATGGCTCTGAACTCTACCTCTGATAATTTGCTTAACTGCATTTCATTTATCTCATCTTCAGTAGAGTTCTCTTGTTCTTTCATTTGGGATCTGTTTCTTTGTTTCACCATTTTGGCTATCTCAGTGGTTTTGGAGCCTGCCAAATTTTCCCTGTGGGTGTGGTGTTCTGCTATTTGTGGCTCCCTCTACTGGGTTTGGATGAGCGTGGAGGGCCCTCCTTAAACACCACTGTCATGTCTCACTTTCCTGGGTAGATTTGCAAGCTCAGGAAAGGTTCAGTTATGCTCTAGCTTTCTGCCTGGAGGCTATTAGCCTCAGTTACTTGAAAGCCTTAGGATCTCAGTTGAATGAGAAAGTCCCTCAGGTGTTTATAGTGTGAGAGGCAGGGGTCCCTTCATGGGACAGTCTCTCCTCACAGCACACTTTGGGAACAGCCCCTGAGGACTGTCTAGTGTGTGTGCCTTGCATTCCTGCTGAGACCCTCACCAATATAGAGGGCTCCCCTTAATCCAGGCTCACTTTCCTTTCCCAGCGCTGGGCTCTGATGTTCACATTGAAATGAAGGGTTATGAGGATGGAGGGATACGTCTGGAGTGCACATCGGCCGGCTGGCATCCACAGCCCCAAGTGGAGTGGAGAGATGCCAGGGGAGAGAGCTTGCCCACTGCGGCAGTGTCTGTGGATGCAGATGGCAGGGGCCTGTATGCAGCCACGTCCTCTGTGATCCTGAAACGGGGCTCTGGGAAGGGGCTCCTCTGTGCCATCAGAAACCCCCTGCTCAGCCTGGAGAAGACAGCCGGGGTTTCCATCGCAGGTGAGTGCCCTGCCCTGCACGTGCTCAGCTGTGCCCCTGGGAGAAGGAGGCCCCGACTGTGTGCTGCTGACTGAAGTCTTTGCAGTGAACATGAGGCACAGAGCAGGGTCCTGGGTGCTTCTTTGCCCCGTGAAGCTGTTATGTCACCAACATCTTCTGAGTATTTCCTGCATGCCACAAACTCTGCAAACATATCTTGGAGAAAGAACTAATCTCCTTAAAATATAAAAGAGCAGTAGAAAAATGAGAAAAGAACATTAATGATCAATTCACAGAACAGGAACACCCTCATGAAAGGATGTCCTATCTCACTGAATAGGGAAATATTTTCCACCTGTGAGATTGGCAACAAAACAAAAACTGGGTGTTTGGTAACACATTCTGATGGCAGGATTGTGGGGAGATATTCAGTCTTAGATGTTTGTTGCTGTAATTTTTTATATGTTTGGTATAAATTTGCACAACCTTAAAAATTTTTAAATCCTCACCTGAGGACATTCTTAGAGAGAGGAAAGGAGAGAGAGAGAACAGCATCTATCTGAAGGCGATCTGTTACTTTCCATATGCTCCCCAGTCACCAGAAACCCTGGTAGGTGCCCTGAGCAGGCATTGAACTGGCAACCTCCCAGTGCACTGGGTCCTGACCCTCAGCATCTGAGCCACTCTGGCGGCGCTGGCACAGCTCTTATTGAGAGCAGTAGAGCAATCCTTCTCCAAAGTTCTTATTTAATGATTTACATCCCAGTTTTGGAATTTATTTGACAGATCATCGAGTGTTTGTCTGAAATGACCCATGTACAAGCTTATTTCTTATAGCATCAGTTATAATAACAGAAAGCTGGAGAATGTGCAAATCCCCTCCAGTGGGGAGCTGGGTGCAGGGGAGGGCTGCACTGTGACAGGAAACACAGACATGCTCTCTAGACCGAGAGGGAAAGGTCTCCAAGACCCATGAACAGAGAAAACAAGGTGTAGTTCAGCTTGTATAGATGCCATCTTTGGTGTAAAAAAAGGAAAAATAAGGATATATTTATGTTTTTATATTTTAATAAACACGTGCATGGCACTCTCTGTGTGTCAGGAACTTTATAAACATTAATCCTTTTGCAATTAGGACACCTGGAACAGAATGGTTAAGTCATTAGTGCAAGGTCACAGAGCTAGTCAGGCAGAAGAACCAGAATTTGAACCCAGGCCCTCCATTCCCAAGTTTCACATTCTTGGTCACCTCATTAAGCAGACTGCAGAGAAGCTAATAAACGGAGGAGGGAGACGGAGTGGAGAGGAGACTTCAATGACTTTGTATATATTTATTGGTATTTGAATTATTCTCATGTGAGAGGCAGACATTTCATGAAAATAGTATTTATTGTGTGACAGTAAGAGTTCTGGGACACTTTGGGGAGAGAATGATCACTTTCCATCCCGCGACACCCCCATGACTCCGCCTGAGAGCGGCTGAGGCTGACCCTCCGCAGGCCCCTTCTTCTCCAGCGCGCAGCCTTGGGTGACGGCTTTCTGGGTGACCCTGCTAGCTCTCCTGGGGCTCCTGGCGGTGGCTGGGTGCTTTCTGTTGCGACAGCAGAAAAAAATCGAGGCCCTTTTCAAGGAGAAGGAAAGGGAGCAAGCGGAAAAGCAGCAGGAGCAAAGCGCCAAAGGTGAGGCTTCGCTTAAAGTGACCAAGACCTCCCTACCCATCCCCCGCACCCACCCTGTGGGTCCTCACTGGAACCCCATAACAGGACTTTTTTTTCCTGCTTTTTTCCAGAGAAGCTGCAGGAGGAACTCAGTAAGTCCCGATGTTTGGTCATGCGCGTTCTGGGGTCCCTGCTTTACACGCCTCACTGACTCCTCACCTTGTTCCTTGCAGAGTGGAGGAAGATCCAGTACCTGGAGCGTGAGTACCCGGACCAGCATCTCAGACTCTCTGCCCGCATGTTTCCAGCCCCTTTCCTCATCCCTAACCGCTCAGGGGAATAAACATGGACACTGATCTGGGAAAGCCTGGGCAGTGGTCTTTCTCCAAGGAGAAAGGGGCTGCAGTCCCTGCCACCAGGGGGCGCGCGCACCTGGCTCTCCAGGGAACCCTAGACAGTAAAGGAGCAGAGATGGACTCAGCTGTGAGGGCCTTTCCTTCCTGGTTGCTGTATAATCTATACCCTACTGAGAGAAAACCAAAAAGAGAGAGAACAGTGTCTCTTAAACAAAGGAGCTGTCACAGATTTATCCTAATTGCTGAAAAACAGAGTATCCAAAACTTTCTCATTAAGTTGTCCAATTCTTTTCAGAAGCAGGCAGGAAATAATGCAGATGAGACAGGTGGACTCCAGCACAAGTACACATACCCGTATGTACACTGCGCCCAGGTAGGGGCAGGTACAGGAGTAAGAGTCACCTCCGATCCGAGGGGGATGCACTGCAAGAGCCCAGGGGATGCCTGACACCGCGGATAGCACCACACCCTTTATGCACTAGAAGTTTCCTTTTACTTAAAGAAGGATCCTCTTTTGTGGACCCAAATTGCCACCATCACAACTCTTACATTTTCTGGTGATTATTAAGTAAAATAAGGGTGACTTGATCACAAGCCTGGTGATATTGGGACACTAGATCTGATCACAGAGACAGCTCCCAAATGATGAAGGGGGAGGTGTACAGGGTCGACCTGCCTGACAAAAGGATGATTCGCAAGGTCAGAGGGATAGCAGGAGATTTCATCCCCTACTCAGAATGACGTGCAATTTAAAACTTACGAATTGTTTTTTTCCAGAATTTTCTATTTAGTGTTTTCCAACCGGTGTTGAAGGAAGGCAACTGAACCTTCAGAAAGGGAAACATAGGATAAGGGGTGTATAGACACAATACAAAACAGATCTGAAGGTCACAGATGGGATCTCAAACACGGTGCCTGTGAGGTCATTGGAGGCGATTGATTTTAAAGAGGAGGGGGGAGCAGAGAATTGAACAGGCAGAGGGAAAGGTAGGAAGGGTGGGTGCTCAAAGAGGAAGATTAGATGGGTGCACAAGGAAGAGAGAGGAGACGACTCAGCAATGACAGTTCAGGTGACTCTCTGCCCGTCTTCCTTTGCAGGAGGGGGGAAGGACTCCTATGCTGGTGAGTGACTGTGATGCCCTCTGGTTTCCTGGCCCCTGTGTACAAGGTATTTAAGCCCTGTCAGTGCTGGTGAGGAATAATCAGATACAGCTCAGAGGCTCAATTTCTGTGGAGTACCACCCAGCCTTTCTGGACACCCAGAGAGGACCTTCTAGATGCAGTGTCCCCTCACCCTGCTGACACACACGCCCACCTACACCTGGGCCAAGCCTGGCCATGTGGCCCACAGCCCCAGGGTGATGGAGGGAGTGCAATATCTGGAGACATTTTATTCCTGATCCAAAGAGCTGTACATGAAGAAAACGATATTGGAAGAGAAGAGGCTTAGTGAGGAGAATGGGAGGGGGCAGAACAGATATAATGATATTTCCTTGTCTGTGTCTACTTCCTTTCAGAGTGGAAGATGGCCCTCTTCCAACCTGGTGAGTGAACCACTTTATGTTTTCTAGAAAACATAGGGAGCAACCGAGGGACCATGCTCCCTTTCACTTCTCCAACTCTTCAGTGGGAGAGTACTGAGTGGGTGACTGAGGTCCCAGGGTCTAAGGTGGACCCATTTGCTGCAGAAAGTCCAGAGAACCGGGGACAGCTGCTGTCCTGGGCTTCCATAGGCTTTGTGGGAAGGAGGAGGCAGGAGGGGTGGAGCTGGGGGAGGGTTCAAAGGAATAAGGATGTGACCTGACCAAGCTTCTGCCCCCTCTTGCCCTGTATGTCTTCAAGTTATGCAATGTTTCTAAGCTTTAGTCTCCCCGCTTTAGAGGATGGTGGTAATTCCTACTATGTGAAGATTTAGATAAAGGCTCAATGAGGTAATGAATGATTATTGTTCAAAACACCAAGATCTGTTCAAAATAGTAATGACTGTGGCAAGGAGAAGGTATCTGAGAGTATAACTGACTGTGTTATAGAAAAATTTACACCAGAGGTGTAGGGTCAGAGCCGACAGACAACCTGGCAATATGCTAATAGGTTATTCACCGCCAGCAGACCTGTTACAGTACTTTTTTCTAGTATAACTCGGGTACTAATGATTGACAGGACAAAGAGACATGAATGTGGCAGCACCAGGTCACCCTTCCTGGTGTCTTGTGATGGATGATTCTTTATCATCAGTGCTGTCAAGTTTGGTGTTGACCTGGGTTGTCATGTCATTCTAGCTCTTACTATCAAAAAGGTTTATAGCTGTATTTGAGGAACACAGACAATCACTATCTAGAAAGCATTGGTGTACTTGCTAAGAACAGTGAGGTTGGTCAAAGTTCTCAGCATGAAAAGGTGAGAGAAATCCCTGACCCAGAGCTGGAGTTGGTTTTGTTCACAACCACATCTACTCAGAGATTAGAGAGTTTAGAGAAGGAACTACTTCCAGAGGAGGGTGGTGTCCAGGGAAACCCACAGGATGAATGGTGCCCCAGGGCTCACAACAGTGGGAGCTGTCCCCACCCCTAGGCCCAAGGCAGAGGTACAGGGAGCCTTCACTGGAGCCCAGAGGAGCTGGGGCTCAGGGAGAGGCTGCCTGAGAGGAGTTGTGCTCTGTTAGAGCATCTTCACTGGAGGAATGGGGGAATCAGGCTGTGTCTCCCTTTCATGTCTCCTTCCAGTCTTCAGCTAGTACCTGTGCTTGGCCAAACCCAACAGGTAACCAGAGGCAAGGGGCCCAGTGATGTGGTCTATAGAAGACTGATTCCTGGGGCCAGACAGGGTGGGGACAGGTGTGGAGTTGGCTGGACATCACATAGAGCCCCCAGCATGGCCCCAAGCACAGCAGAGACCTGGTCTCTTATCACACCAGGCACTTCCTCCATGCCCAGCCTTGGGCTAAATATAGCACACATTTTGTCTTATTCTACTGTAGACTTTAGTATCTTTGTCCCTCTTTTTACAGTTATGAAATGGAGATTCAAGATGTTATGTAGCACATCTGTGTGTGTGTGTGTGTGTGTGTGTGTGTGTGTGTGTGTCTGTGTGTCTGTGTAGAAAGAGACTTTGCAGAGAAGGAAGTCATCCAGCTCAGGAGGACAGAGCAAGGGCTGGAATTTGAATCCTTGTGACTAGAACTCAGGTGGCTATGGACGTTCCAGGGAGGAAAACAGGAATAACAGAAGAAAGCCACCAGCTGGAGAGAGCAGGTTAGGCAGACCCCAAACTCCCTCGCCCTCTCCTTTCTCACTGAAAACAAGACCCCTGTGGTTGCTCCTGGGATTGCCGAGGCTCACATCCAGGGCAGGATGGGGACCCCAGGCTCTGGGCTCAGACTTGAAGTCTAAGGTTTGGAGTTCCAGAAACCATGGCTGAACTACCCCATACCTAACTCTCTGCAGCGGATGTAACTCTGGACCCGGAAACTGCGAACCCCTTTCTCCGTGTTTCTGAGGACCTGAGGAGCCTGCAGTGGGCTGACACACGGCAGAGCCTGCCAGACAACCCCAAGAGATTTGATGGAAATAGCTATGTGCTGGGCTGTGAGAACTTCACGTCAGGGAGACATTTCTGGGAGGTGGACATGGGAGACAAGACAGGGTGGCATATTGGGGTGTGTAGGGAAAATGTGGAGAGAAAATGTTGGGTTAAAATAAGACCCGAGAATGGATTCTGGTCAATGGGACTGTCCGATGGGAAATACTACCGGGCTCTAACAGTCCCCCGGACCAAACTGACAATTGTAAACCCTCCTGAAAGAGTGGGTGTTTTCCTGGACTATGAGATGGGGGAGGTCTCATTCTACAATGCCATTGATGGATCACATATCTACACCTTCCCACACACCTCCTTCTCGGGGCCCCTGTGTCCTATTTTCAGTGTTTCGACATTGGAGCCCACTGCCTTGACCATTTGCCCAGCACAAAAAGAATTGGGGAGTTCCCATGTGAATGTCCCAGTGCCTGACCCTTCCCTGGAGACCTCAGTGGCCTTTGTCTAAGCTGATGAGAATGGGGACCCTCAGCCTGAAGTAACATCTTTGCTCCTCCCTGTCCAGCCTGGAGCTGAGCGCCTCCTTTACAGGAAAAAGTCACAGTAATAAATAATAAATACTCTCTAAAGACATACTGGGTGAAGCCCTTACTAGTATTCTTTCAATTTTTCCACATGACAGATGAGGAGACAAGGGACCAAGAAATGAGTTAACATTCCAAATGGACTCAGCAGGCAAAGAACAGCATAGCTAACATTTACAGATACTTAAACATTCTGGATGTTGTGCTAAATGCTTCAGTGAATTTCACTCACTAATCCTCACAACAGCCCTGTGAGGTAGCCTCATTTGGAAAGTGTGGAAACTGAGGCAGGGCCAAGTGAAGAGACATGTAATTCATACAGAAAGTAGTGCTGCTGGAAGATGTCTGGCCTCTGCCCCTCCCTCCATCTCCAGTCTGTTCTTTTGCAGCCCACTGTTCCTGCTGGACAGGATCCTGTGCAGCCCAGAGGTTCCCTCCCCAGGGCAGCAAGGGAGAGGGTCAATGTAGGTGACAATGAAGCCACACCACACTTGGTTCCTTAAAGGTCGACTGTCAGAGCCGTGGTCCACTGCTTCACTGAGTGGTTGTGCAGGATGACTCTGCCCAGAGAATAAATTTACAGTGACCGCATCACTCGGGCTGAGAAGGACTAGAACAACTTTTTTTTTTTATCCTCACCAGAGGACATTTTTGCATTTATCTTCAGATAGAGCAGGAAGGAGAGAGGGAAGAAGAGAGAGAGAGAGAAACATCAATGTGAGAGAGACACATCAAGTTGTTGCCACCCACAGGACCCCAAGAGGAGCTGGCGACAAACTGCAACCGAAGTACGTGCCCTTAGCCAGAACCCAAATTGGGACTGTCTGGTCCGTGGGCTGATGCTCTGACTGCTGAGCCAAACTGGCCAGGGCTAGAACAACCCCTTAAACAGATTTGACCTCTGATCTCAGAGCTGAAACAACCCTCCTACTTTTTCCCTAAAGGTCATCTGTAAAACACAAATTTGGAGGAAGGGAGCTAGATAAACTTCAGTGGAATTTTTATCACATGGTAGGTAGTATCTTCTCCGGGAAAAGGGACATTCCACCACTGATCATTCAGTGATGTCACCTGAGGCTTCTTTTAACTGGTGAGTCCTGAGGAAAATAAGTTCCAAATCATCTTTAGAATGCTTTAGAATTACACATTAAGACATATTAATCTGTCCCCAGGACTGGGCTCTAAGCCCCTCGTTGAAATTAAGGGCCCAAGAATGGGGGCATCCAGCTGGAGTGCACATCTGTAGGGTGGTACCCAGAGCCCCACGCAGTGTGGAGGGACCCTTAGGGGGAGATCATGCCCGCCCTGGAGGAGGCTTACACTGAGGACATGGACGGCTTCTTCAGGGTCTCCATGGCTGTGATCATCAGGGACAGCTCTATGAGGAACAAGTCCTGCTCCATCAACAACACCCTGCTCGGCCAGGAGAAGGACTCTGTGATCTTCATTCCAGGTTAGTTCCCTGCCCTCCAGGCCCAGCCATGGAGCCAGGATCCTCAGCACACACATGGGAGCCTGAACAGGGCTGGGGGAGGGGCTGGGTGGGAGGGTCCTGGGCCCTGAAGAGCACAAGCTTCAGCTGAGCTGAGGCCTCTCCCCTCATCACAGGTGGAACATCAAATAGTCTCAACACACCTGAGTAGGAGCCTCTCCTCTGAGGGTAAATCTGGTATTTCCCCCTATAATGGGTCTGATCCTGCAGCAATGTGTGAACATTTAGAACAACCATAGCACATGCACAGTGGTTGGGCAGGAAGCTGTGCACACCTGGTGCAGCTGTGAGCTGAAGCCCTCCCTCCTGCACATGAGATGTTAGAAGGGCAGAGCTGGAGAGTCTCTGTTACAGACATTCACAACTTCATTCAATAATGCTTGGCAAGGACCACATATGTTCCAGGCCCTGTTCTAGAAACCAAACATATATCCGTGAGCAAAAATACATAAAGATCCCCCCCCTCATCGGGCCATATGCAAGAGCAGTAGAGAGTAATCAATAAAACAATTAGTTGAAACAGGGAGTAAAATAGTTAAATTTTATATTAGATAGTAATAAGTTCTTTAAGAACATTAATGAAGGGAGGCACTAGAGAGGGCTAAGGGCAGGGGGAGTGGTAATTATAAATAGGATGGTAAGGAAAGACTTCAGTGAAAAGATGGCAATTGGGCAAGTGAGGAATGAACAAACCAGGCAGCAGGAACAGCACAAGCAAAGGGCCTGAGGCAGGAGCAAGTCTGGCAGTTTCAAGGAACCCCAAGAGGCCACTGCAGATGGAATGGATTTAGTGCACCAAAATCAGAGATGAATTCACATCTGGAATGCATCCAGACCACACGGGGCAATGTAGGTCACCAATAGACTTTGGCCTTTAGTCTCAGTGTGACAGGAAACATCACAGGGTTTTGAGCAGAGAAATAACATGATCTCAGGGAGGCAGCTGTGCTGAAGACAGACTGCACAGGATGTGAGTAGAAGCAGGGAGGAGGGCAATGCAGTGACCAGGCACGAGTGATGGTGGCCGTGCCAGGATGGTGGTGGTGGTTGGCATTCAATCATCTGGTCCTTCCCACAGTGACCTCAAGTGCTTATGCTTTTCCATCTCCTGGATCCTGTCAAATGACAAACTAACACACTTCAGTAATGAGTTTGACCTCCTTTATTGAAGGGAAAGCCATCCATGGATTGGGGTGAGGGGTGCAGGGCCTCCCCAGCAGGGCAGCCTCTTCCTGAGGGATTCTGGGCAAGAGCAGCTGTTACAGAGGTGGAAATGGGCATGACTGACGAGGGTTCTGGGTTTCCTTGTCCGGCACCAGGTCCTGTTTTCCAGGGGAAGGAGAGATCACTGAAGTTGAGTGGGAGGATGTGATGAGGGGTATTAGTGTTGCTAAACATGGGGTGTTTCCAGGACATGCAGGCTGAGGTGAGTGTGCATTGTGACAGGGGCCACTGGGGTGGCCTCTATGTATTGGGTCCCCCTATATGAGTAACTTCATCAGCCCCGCGGTGGCCAGCACTGTGGATTCTGACAGAGAAGTGGACGTAGCCGGCGCCTGAGCGAGCTCCTCAGATGTGCATCCCAGGGGTGCTCTCACCCCACCCCTTGTCTCACTGACTGGGACTTTCCTGGCCTCCTTCCAGAACCCTTTATCCCCAGCACGTCTCTCTCTCCCTGTCCCTGGGCAGTGGCCCTGGCTGTCATCCTGCCTGCTCTGTTCCTCCTCGTCCTCGCCAGCATCTGTCTCATCACTAAAGTCCACAGGAGAAAAGGAACTCTGTCAGAGGAAAAGATTTTGAAAATTAAGAGAAAGAAATTGCATGTGAGAAACTGAGGAAAGAACGTGGAGAAAATGAGAAAGAACATGTAGTAAAAGGTCAAAGATTAAGAGAGCAGTTCACTGTCATTCCAAGGACACAGCTCAGACAGCTGGAGCCTGGGGGACAGAGAGCAAAGGGACAGCAGGCAGGGCTCCGAGCTCTGCGTCCGTCACTGGCCCTCCTCAAATGTTGCAGGTATAGAGAGCATTATACTGTTTGAGATAAAGGAAACATAAATACATACTGATAAGATCCAGCTACCTGGTCCTTAGTCATCTCTGGAATCTGGACAATTCCCTGGACGTGGGGGAGGGGACAGTGGCTTGACAGAAAGAGGCAGCCCTGTGTTTCCTACAGACTCCAATCCTTGTTCTTCTGTGAGGACCTTCACTGGTTTCTGTTCATTTTTCAGAGCAACTTCAAGAGGAATTGCATGAGCTTAGCATTTCCACAGCTACTCTAGCACAATGTGTATTCTGTTGGTGACTGTTACCTTGTGACGCTCACTCTGTCTGTCCCCTTGCAGGGTGGAGAAAAGGCCTTTTACGTGCTGGTGAGCTCCTCTGACAGTCCCTCAACCCTGAGCTTCCTCCTCCCTAGTGAGACAAAGGGACAAGTGAGCTGAGAGGAATAAGGACCACAGTGTGCAGGGGCGGGGACTAGGGTCAGTTCCCTAGCAGCATCCCAGCTGTTGCATGATCCCAGCTCTTCTAGCAGGAAATTCTTGTGGCTTGTGATCAACTCTTCAATTCTTTCCCATCCTTATTTTTTAGTATATCATCCATGATTGCCAGAGGTCAAGCACATAGAGTGGACCGCCCTAAAGGTTATGTTTCAGTAGTTCTTGCTCTTTGCAATGTGGATTAATCTGAAAGAAGACAATACTGGCTGAGCTGGTTATAACCTGGGAGAAGGTAAAGGCTGCACATTGAGCACCTGTGGGTGGGACAGGCAGTGAGCTGCCGCAGGCCTGTCTAAGGGCTGGACAAGTAGGTGTGGGAAAGGCCTTCCTGCCCAGGAGAGCAGTGATGCTGTGTGCAGCCTGGGAGGGGCAGCACTGGGCAAGCAGCAGCCCACAGGGTTCCCCTTCCTCCTCGGATGAGCTCCTTGCATTTTAAGATTCATCACCCACTCAAAGGCTCACAGCATCCAGGCTTCACTAGACACCATGGTGCTTGGACCATTCCTCTCAGGTGGATTTCACACCTGTCACAGTTGGACATCTCAGTATGGGGAAAGGAGAACATCATTCTAACAGAATGGAGATGGAGGCCGACTCAGTAACAACGGCAGGTGGGACGTTCTGCAGAAGGTCAGGTCTGGAGCTCGCCCAGCACCCAGAGAGGATGCTTCAGACCCGAGCAAAGCTGGGTGGAAATAGTTCCCCTCCTTTTGCCAAACACACTTCTCAGGTGGCAGGTTGGCATTTGGGGACACTGTCCTCCTTTTTTGCCTCTGAAGAGTGCCCTTGTTAGTCATGAAAGTCAGATGTCACCTGGTTAAGCTGGTGTAACACAAAGGACCAAGAATAGGACCCTTCACTGCCCAGCATCTGTGTCCAGAGAAATTGGCCTTAATTGATTTATTAAGAGTGGGAGAAAACAGGGTCTCCTTGCTGGTTTAAGGCAAATTGGAAAGTTTCCAAAATAAGAGGTTCTCATAGATCACAGGTCTTGAATGGAAAGAAGGGCAGGTCTCAGAATGTGGACAGAAAGTTGGAGCCATTAATTTCAGCTCATTTGCTAAACTGTCTTCATTTCTTAGAGCCCCAGTTATCCTCCACCTGAGGCCCCACTCCCGTCACTCAGCAGGTACAAGTGCAGCCTCAGGAGTTCTCAGTCTTGGAGCCTCCTGGGATCTGGGATCAAGGGCCATCATGGAATTCTCACCCCATGGAGGTGTCTCCCCACCTTCTGGGACCTCTGAGACCCCAGTCCTAAACCTGAGACTTCCTCTGCAGCTGATGTGGTCCTGGACTCAGGCACCACTCACCCTGAGCTCTTCCTGTCAGAGGACTGGAGAAGCGTGAGGTGGGGCCCCTCCAGGCAGAGCGTGCCTGACAACCCAGAGAGATTCTACTGCAGGCCTTGTGTCCTGGGAGCAGAGAGCTTCTCCTCAGGGAGACACTACTGGGAGGTGGAGGTCGGAAACGGAACAGTGTGGGCTGTGGGGGTGTGCAGAGACCGCGTGGAGAAGAAAGGGGAGGCCCTGCTGGTTCCTCAGAATGGCTTCTGGACCCTGGAGATGTTTGGAAACCAGTACCGGGTCCTGTCCTCTCCCGAGAAGATTCTTCCCCTGAAGGAGCACCTTCACCGGGTGGCCGTCTTCCTGGACTATGAATCTGGAGATGTGTCCTTCTATAACATGAGGGACCGATCACACATCTACACGTGTCCTTGCTTGCTCTTCTCTGGGCCCCTGAGGCCCTTCTTCAGTCTGGGGTCTGATGACAGCCCACTGTTCATCTGCCCAGTGTTCAAAGGGGGTCAGGGGGTCACAGTGCCTGAGAGTGGCCTGGTCCTTCACAGGGCAGCGACCCCCCGCAGCCACCTGGATGAGTTCCCTGGTCTCAGAGCCCAGTAGAGAAGCCCTGGCCATCTCTCCTAGCACAGCTCAGCGCCCAGAGGAAACAGTCCTCCTTCCTCTGGTCACATCAGGGAACCTCCTCCAGAGGCCCCGGGACCCCTCTTCAGGCCCGAGCCCCATTCCCCTCATCAGGCTGTGCTGTGATAGCTCATGTGCTTGTCACCAAGGGGCAGGGGCCAGGCTCAGGGGAACTAGTGCTTCAACAGGGCTCCAGCCAAGAATTAAGTGTGAGACAGTGACAGGCTGAGAGCCTCTGCTGTAACCTCAGGGTGACATGGTCAGCATGGGACTCGAGCTGCCATCAGACACTGTGGACTCGGGGTGAGAGCAGTAGGACCTAAGGGGACTGGGAGCCATGCTGCAGGTCAGAGATAGAGGATGAGGGACCAGAGAGCTGGGAGGGGCCCAGGCTGTCAGCATGGTTAAGCCCCATCATGACGCCCAGGGGTCCTAGCATCTGAAGGTCCATCCCACCCGCCCCCAGATTTGCAGCCCACACAGGAAAGCTCCCCTGGCCTAGAAGGATGAAAGACAAGGACACCTGTGGATCTTGCCTGCTCAGGTGTCCCTGCAATAAACATTCCCGGTCACTGAGAATGGGCTGAGGTTGCAGGTCCTGGCTGAGCAGGTGAGCAGTGAACCAAGTTAGGCTCAAGGTGCAGGTTCAGTGGGGAGGCCAGAGGTTTCCAGCTTCTTGGGCTCAGGAAGCCTTTAATACTTAAAACTCATTGAGGGCCCCAAGGAACTTGTGCTCATTTTGCTTATATCTGCTGATATTTACTATATTGGACTGAAAAGCTTTAAAGATGTATTTATTACTCTATAATTGACAGTTATAAACTGATTACAGGCTAATATAAATATCATATTTTGTGAAAAATAACTTGTTTGCAAAGCAAAATAAATGCTAGTGAGGTGTGTGGCCCTGTGTGATTTGTTTTGCAAGTCTGATGTCAGCCTTAATAAAAGACTGGATTCTCAGATCTGTTTATGTGAGAATGTGGAAACTTGTGGAGAATTTATAAGAGTTAATTTGAGTCACACTGACAGCATTGCCAGGGAGCAAGCTCTCAAATGCTCTGGAGAAGGACAGATTTGCAGCTTCTTTTCTGCATTTGAAGTGAAGGAGGGAAGGGAAGGATCTAGGAAGGTGGGAGAGAGGAGAGTTAAGGAGACCCTGTCTCCTTGGAGGGCGATCACGCTCCCAGGGGTCTGCAAAGGAGGATCACTTCTGGCGTTTCAAGGGTGTGTTAACCTAGATGCACAGGACAGTGGACGGGTTTCCTTAAGGCAACAGTAACCTTTTACTGAAGAATTACATGCCTGGGGCTCAGTACCCACCATGACCTGCCCAGTTAGGGGTTTGTGGGCAGCTCACCCTGTGAGGTTACTGTCGGTCACCATTTGTTACTGACCCCCTTTCACTCGCAACACCAGAGGCTTGAGAATCACACAGAGAAACAGGCATCTTAAAAACCAAAGTCGGAATAAGTAGGTAATGTCTGGTTTTGTTTTCTGTATGGGGAATTTACTGTGTTAGAATTTCCTTCTTCCCTTTTCTGGCATTAAGGGACCCTTCTCATTAACAAACCAAGTCCTGACCTGGTGTCTCTGTAGGTTGGAGCGTTGTCCCGCACACTGAAAGGTTGTGGGTCCACCCCAGTCAGTGTGTACTCTCTCTAATATCAATAAAAACAGGTCGTTTTTATTGTCAGGACTTTGGCTGCTACTCTAGGAAACTGGAAGCTGTTGTAAGGTGGCATGATCTTTGTTGTCTCTTCTTGGGTTGTTTAGATAATTTATTATTTTTCTTTATTGATTTTCAGAGAGAGAGGAAAGGAGAGGGGGAGAGAGATACTAACATCGATGAGAGAGAACATCGATTGGCAGCCTCATGTATGCTCTCCACTGAGAATTTGGCCCACAACCTGGGCATGTGCCCTGACTGGGAATCGAACCAGCCACCTCTTGGTGCATGGGTCGGTGCTCAACCACTGAGCCACACCATCTGGGCAACAGAATTTATTTATTTTAATTATTTTTCCTTTATAGATTTTATACAGAGAAGAAGGGAAAGAGAGAGAGTTAGAAACATCAATGAGAGAGAACATCTATTGGCTGCGTCTTGCATGCCCCCCACTGGGGATTGGACCTACAATCTGGGATTGTGCCCTGACCCGGAATGGATCTGGCAACCTCTTGATGCATGGGTCCATGCTCAACCACTGAGCCACACGAGCCAGACCAGAGTTTATTTTTTAAAAATTACTAAGCAAAACTGTGCTAAGCACCCTCAATGTGTGCTGCTCAGATCACATTACCTAAGTTTTAGCACTGGACACATTTGAAAAGGGCCTGGCCAGCTCGTGTGCACACAGGAATGCTCACTTGTTTGCTTTTTCAGGAAGCACAGAAGTGTCTCTCAAGTTAAGGGGTTCAGCCTCCCTTCAGCATGAATCAGGTGTTCTCATGTGAAAAGGAATCTTTGTGGAGGTGTCAGAGGTCATCCCTCAGCACATGCAGGAGCCCCCTAGGGAAATTCCAACTCACTGTAATTAACTAAGTGTCTCATCCCCGGAGAGCACCCATAAGGTTTGGTCAACCCAGGTCCCAAGCCCTCCAGTTGTTTTAGATGCCAGGAGAGAGACCGAGACACGTAAGAGGGTTGAATGTGACCCCAGGGCTGAGAGCCTCGTGGAGCTCAACCCATAAGCAGCACACTTTGACCCACTACATAACTTCCCTTGAAAATTTACTCAGACTCTCACATATCATAAACAAAAACAAAAAATGTAAACTGGACATGGGAACTTATGCCTCCAAGGCTGGGAACTCCCAGACCCCAGTCCTCACTAACACTGCTCATACGAAGCCTTTCCTTGCAAGTGATTTACAGTAACGGGAAGATTTAACTAGAATATATCAACTTAAAATGGCTAGAATGCAGTTGTCTTTGGGTGCCCAATTTAATGTTTTGCATGCACAATTTAGAAAAATGTAGGCTCTTCAACTGAATTCATGAATGGAAAGCGTATCTTGATTTGGAAATTAGAAGCATCCAAGGAGAAGCATAGATAAAGTCTTCAAGAAATTAATAAACACTTTTAGAGACTGCCTCTGAACTATTCTGAAGCCAATAAACGCAAAAGGCAATGCCTGTTTGGCAGAGAATAGAGCCACTCTGATGGGCTCAAGCAGCTCAGCTCAGATTAGATGGGGAAAGCCTCAGTCCTGTTGGTTGCAATGGGATTCCAGGAACTGCTGTGTAAGGGCGGGCTCAGCTGGCATGAACACAGTGCAGGCAGGCGTCCAGCTCACTAGCAGACAGTTTAGCACAAAGACTTCTCCATTAAGCGAAGTTTCGTGAGAGTTCCCTATGCAGAAATGGCTGCTAGGCTTGTTCTTTAAAAGTTTTAATTTGAGCCCAGTTAGCCACCAAGAGCCCTTCTGAGTAGGAGTCTTGTGTTCTCAGGGCTCACACTGCCATTCTCCATGTGACTCATGAAATCCTCCATCCTAAGGTCCTCAAGAACTTCCCTTCCCCCCCTGAGGCATCAGCTGAGAAGCAAGAACCTGTCTCAGCAGATGCCAGGGAATGGACGGGAGGGGCCTTAGTGCTTGTCCTGTCTCAGGCCCTCTGGGATACCCAGATAGAAAACAACTCACTGACAATTTTTAATATACTACTGAGAGTTACTACTACATTTATATTTTATATTTGTATTTTAAATGCAGCATTGGTGTTTTGAGCACTTCAGAACTGATAGGTGTGTGGAGGTACCCAAAGGGAACTACAGTGATGATTGCAACTTACTTATTTTATTTATTTATTTATTTATTTATTTATTTATTTATTTATTTATTTTAATTCCTCACTGAGGGTATTTTTCCATTGATCTTTTTAGATAGAGGGGGAGGGAGGGAGGGAGAAAAAAAGAGAAAGAAATATTGATGTCTCTGTCACATCGATTGGATGCCTCCCACACGAATTTTACCTAGAGAGCCCCACAGAGAGAGAGTCAGACAGACAGACAGACATCGCATCCTGCAGAGCCCCAACCAGGCCAATGATTGAACCCACAGTCACGGCGGGTGCCCTTGACAGGGAATCAAACCCTCGACTCTTTGGTTGGGTGGCCAACTCTCTGACAACTGCAACTTACATGAAAAGGCTCCAGATAAGTGAAGAAGGCTAGGGTCATATACAGAAGGACAGATTATAATAAAGTCAGCATGTATAAGAAAATGTTCATTGTAGGTATATTTAGTGTTCAGTGAAATATTCTTTCCAATTTGCCATACCTTTGAAAAGTTTCATGACAAACTGTTGGTAGTGGGAGGTGGAAGGGAAGAACTGTGTTTTGCTGCTGCTAACAGAGACCCGAGGTACCACTGGGTAAACAAACAAGGGTTTATTTTCCCTCCATGAGAAATGAACTCAGAGGGCAGCAGTCCAGAGCTGGTCTGGCAACTCAGAGAGGCATCCAGGCCCCAGCCTGAGTCTGTCTTCTCCCTCCTCTGTCTCAGCGTGTGGCTTCCATTCTCAGGGTTACCACTTGGTCCCAAGAGAGCTGCTGCACCCCAGCTCCAGGGACAGTGTTCCAGCCAAGAGGGAGGAAAAAGTAAGAAGGGTTTGAAACCCTCTGTGGAAACACAACCCAGCAACTTCACCTACAAACCACTGGCTCAGACTTAGTCCCTAGGCCTCTCCCATCAACACAGGGGGTGGGCACATTGCAGTTCTCTCCCTTCCTCCCAAATTGGGTTTGATACTAGGAAGAAGCAGGAAAGTCATACTGCACAAGTGACCAGCTGCCTCTACCATGGAACCTGAATTCAAACTGATGTAATGTAGTCAAATTTCACCAGCTGAGGATTGTAAGGCCCTGGGAGCTATAATCACTCTCCTGAGACCTAAATAACATGTCTTTGGAGACCCAAGGCCACAGGTAGACCCTGTTTGTCCCCAAAACCTCTAGGAGAATGCATTCACAGCCTATTAAGTCTAACCTCAGAGAATACAGACTCCAGCAGGTGATAAGAAAGAAATACACCTGAAAATCCAAATGCAGCACAGAGAAGGCACAAAGAACGGATGGACCTTCTCAGCAATGCCCCCAATAAAATTCTCTGAGAAAATGTACAACATACCCCTCGCTTCCTGAGAGCACTGACCCCGGAAACCTGAGCACTGTTTGGGAATGGATTTGAGACACGAATTTCAGAGGTGCCAAAAAAGGTGGCGTGGGTGTGGTTTCTTCCTGTTCATGCTTTCACTGGGCTTGCTGTAAAAATGTTAGCTAATTGCCAGAGTGACCAGTTAATTAATGCACACCTTCCTCTCCTCACATATTATCACGTTAATTTGTCTGAGTTCTGCTGCTAAATCCATTATGATGTAAAAGATACAAAGCAGTTGTATACATGGAAATACTGATCATACACACCCACACCCAGGAATGATTCCAAGAGCTAAACACACAGAGAGACTTGGAGGGTGGGAACCAGGGCTGGAGCTGGTCTTCATTGCTCCATCCAACACAGGGTCCGCCTTCCTGCTAACCTAGTCCTCTGGTTTCTGCCCAGCAACTGATGACACACATCACTCTCAGCCAATCAGAAAACAAGTGCTTTCAAAGAGGAAATTCGCACTCTATCCTGTTGTGAGTAAGAGGCTTCCTTTTCTTTCCTTTTTCTTCCTGATGGGAGACTCAGCTGTAATGGAGAACCACTGAGTGCCTTTGCTCTGTGAACTTCAGCTGGGAGAGCCCAGGGTAAGTGCAGGGTGTTGGTAAAATCCAGGGCCCTGGGCACCATTAGGAGAAAGGCAGAGAAGCCCGGTGACTCTACAGGGCGTGCCTCACCCACAGGAGTGTGGTACTGTGAGTGTGCAGGTGACCACCCAGGCGGGAGCATGGATGGAGACAGGGCAAGTTAAGCCCTGAATTCAGAAATCAGTGGGAGGGAGAGAACTGGAGTGAGGGAGCTTGACAACTGCCTGTTCCTAGGGTCTTACTGAGGTCAGAGAGGAGCAAAGGCCTCTTACAGCCTCTCCCCTCCTCTCCGGGACTGTGTTCATGAGATTCTAAAAGAGAAGTGTGTGTTTTTCAGATGTATATGTAAAGATATTCATTACAGAATCATTTGTGATATAGAAGAATCTGAATTAACTTATACACAGGGCAATTGGAGAGTAGACAATAGAGAGGGATGTCTGTACCTCGTCTTTAGGGAAATGCCTGCTCAGGTCCTCTGCCAATTTTTAAAATCAGATTCTTGGGTGTTTTTGTTGTTTTGTTGTATGAATTGTCCATACATTGTTATATTAACCCCTTATTGGATGCATTATGGGCAAATGTCTTCTTCCATTCAGTAGGTTGTCTTTTTGTTTTGTTTTAAGTGTTGTTGTTTTTTTTGCTGTGCTAAAACTTTTTAGTTTTTTATGATCGCATTTGTTTTTTGTTTTGTTTGTTTTTCTTTTCTTGCCCTTGCCTGAGGACACACATCCAAAAAGACGTTACTAATAGTGATGTAAGAGTGTGCACTGCCTATGTTCCCTTCTAGTTTTATGGTTTTGGGTCTTACATTAAATCTTAAATCCATTTTGTGTTTATTCTTGTATATGGTGTAAGAAAGTGATCCAGTTACATTCTCTTTTAAAAAATTTTTTTTGTTTATTGATTTTAGAAGGAGAGGAAGGGAGAGGGAGAGAGAGATAGAAATATCGATGAGAGAGGACATTGATTGGCCGCCTCTTGCATGCCCTCCACTGGGGATCGGGCCCACATCCTAGGTATGTGTCCTGACCAGGAATCAAACTGGCCACCTCCTGGTACATGGGTCGATGCTCAACCACTGAGCCACAATGGCTGGTCAAGTTACATTCTTTTGTGTGACTTGTCCAGTTTTCTCAGCACCGTTTTGAGGAGACTGTCTTTACCCCATTGCATATTCTTGCCTCCTTTGTCATAGATGAATTGACCCTATAAGTGAGGGTTTGTTTCTTGGCTCTGTATTCTAACTGAACTGTACATCTGCTTCTATGTCAGTACCATGCTGTTTTTATCAGTGTACCTTGTAGTATAGTTTGATATAGGGAGCGTGATGCCTCAAAATTTGTTCATTCTCAAGATTTCTTTGGCTGTTTGGGGTCCCATATAAATTTTAGGATTAGTTGTTTTACTTCTGAGAAGAGGGCCATTGGTATTTTAATAGGGACCTCATTGAATCTGTATATTGCTTTAGACAGTAAGGATATTTTAACAATATTAGTCCTTCCAACCCATGAGCACAGTATATCCTTCCATTCATTTGTATCTTCTTCCATTTCTTTCTTCAGTGTCTTATAGATTTCAGAATTCAGGTCTTTCACCTCTTTGGTTAAATTTATTCCTAGATATTTTATGCTTTTTGATGAAATTTTGTTTTGTTTTGGTCATCTTCACCCGTTAATATTTTTCCACAGATTTTTAGCTAGAGTGGAAGGGAGGAAGGGAAAGAGAAAGACACACCACTTGCCTGCCTCCAGTACATGCCCTGTCCAGGCCGAAATCGAACATGCATCCCAGGTACATGCCCTTGACTGCAAAGTGAACCCTCAACCCTTCAGTTCCAGGGGCGACGCTCTAAGCACTAAGCCAAATGGGTCAAGGCTTGATGAACTTGCAAAGAGGATTTTAAAAATTCCTCCTACTGATTACTTATTTTTGCTTTATAGAAATGCAACAGGCTTCTTATTTTCTATCCTGCAACGTTACTGAATTCATTGGTTAGTTCTGAGAATTTTTATGGTGGAGTCCTCAGGCTTTTCTATATATTGCATCATGTCCTCTGCACATAGTGAGAGTTTTACTTCTTCTTCTCTGACTTATATGTTTTTAATTTCTTTGTGTGGTCTGGTCGCTGTGGCTAGGGCTTCCAGTTCTATGTGGAATAGAAGTGGTGACAGTGGGCATCCTTGGTTATTGCTGACAGTAGAGGAAAAGCGTTCAGCTGTTCACCATTGAGTGTTATGTCAGCTGTAGGGTTAGGAATCTACATCTTAACAAAGAGTTTTGTTTTTATTGGGAGAGTCAACACTTCTTGGTCCATGCTCAGGAAAGGGAGTTTTTGTTTATAATTATAACAAAGTTGGATCCAATTTGGGTATACAAATTGTATCTCTATGTTGCTATGGTAGATTTACTATGATGAACACCATTAAACATCAACCTTTGTGTTAGTGCCTGATTCTTTTCTTGAAGAGTAATTCCAGCAACTGGAATTTGTGGGTCAAAGGATAAAACATTTTTAATGCATCTGGTATATATCCTGAAATATTTGCATTCATATGAAGCAAAGTATATGATTACCATTATAAATTATTTAAGTTGTTTTCATTTTAAAATCGTCTATAATCAGGAATGAAAAATAATAAATATCCTCCTACATAAGTGGAACTATATTCCCTACTCAGAAAACTTCTAAAATCCCAAACATTCAGATAATTTAAAAGGACACAGTGTGAAGGACGTCATCTCCGCTCTGAGTGAGGTGGGAGCCCTGCAGGTTGAGTAGAGGAGTGAAGGGATCTGAGATGGGAGAGTCCTGGCTGTGGTGTTGAGCAGAGACGGAAGGGGCACCAGTGGACTTGGGGAATCAGAGAGGAGGGTCCTGCGTTGATCAGATGTGATGAGGAGGCGTGGACCTGGCTGTCGCAGGCAAGTGTGGGAAGGCGGAAGGCTCTGAGCACATTTGGACAGTAGGGCCAAGGATTTCCTGATGGCTGGGGTGAAGGTGTGTACACTTAACATTACATAGTTTATAGGTGATTCTCCATGTTGATATTAAATGTTAAGAGATGCCCAAGCAGATATTCAGAGGAGGCTCCTGGGTCACCAGTGATTGTGATTGCACCCTGAGTTGGCCCTGGGGAGGCCGAGGTCTCCACGTGGAATGTCCACCTTCTTCCAGGTTGTCATTTCTAACAAACTCCTTCTGATGTCTCTCTATCTGCACAACAGGTAACAATGGTGAGGTCCTTGGCCGTCCATCTGCTTGACCTTTCTGTCTGCCTCACCTTGGTCCAGCTGCTCACCCCCTGCTCAGGTAGGAAACAGTTCTGTTTTTGTGTATGTGAAGCAGTTACTAGAGTGCCCAAGGAAACTTGGACTCCTCCCCACCCCAAGAAGGCCCACCCAGCCTGTACTTCTGTTAGGGTGGAGTGCCTGTCTCGGTGTGTCTTATCTCCTCTCCCAGCTGGGTCACCCCCATGCCCTGTGGCCCCAGCTCCCTCTGATGGAGCACCCCTTCTGTTGACCAGCTCAGTTTGACGTGGTTGGACCCCCTGAGCCCATCCTGGCCATGGTGGGTGAAGATGCTGAGCTGCCCTGTCACTTGTCCCCGAAGATGAGCGCTGAGAGCATGGAGCTGAAGTGGGTGCGATCCAGCCTGAGGCAGGTAGTGCACGCGTATGCACACGGGAAGGAAGAAACAGAGATAGCAGAGTATCGAGGGAGAACTTCGATTTTAAGAGAGAACATCACTGAGGGGAAGGCTGCTCTCCGGATTCACAACATCAGAGCCTCTGACGGCGGAATGTACCTGTGTTATTTCCAAGTCGGCGATTTCTATGAAAAAGCCCTGGTGGAGCTGAAGGTTGCAGGTGAGCCTCAGGTTTGTTGTGAGCTGCTTACACCTGAGGGCTGGGGACAGAGGCTCCAAGACCACCTCAGACACCTCGGCTACTCACCACAATGGCCTCCTGGGTTACATTCTCCTTCTCCAATGACCTTGGCCGACACAGCTTTCCTCCAGGAAGAGCTCCTCCTGTGTGTAGTGACGAGTCCCTCACGCAGCCACCAGGGCCTAAGCAGGGAAGAGGGTGTCAGGGACAGGAAGGAGGAGAAAACCACCTCTCAGTGGGTGGCACACAGCTGACTGGTTCCACCTCTGCTCTAGACAGTATCCGTGGGCCCTCCAGGTAAACACTGTTGTGGTCCAGGGAGGCTTACCTGCAGGGACATCCCCTGTGCTGCCCATGTCCTTTAAGCAAAGGCCCCAGGAGCACCCCTGTAGTTGAACAAGTTGAGTTTAGTACTTGTTGCATGAGGGAGAATGCACACATGTGGAAACCACGGGGTGTTCCAGTGAGAGGGTGTGGGAGATGGTGAGACATTGGGGCTGATAGGGGAGTAGGGCAGGGTTATGAAGTAGGGTGTTGCTCCAGATGGATGCTGTCAGATTGGTGCCGGGGTGTAATACTTCACTCACAGCCAGGACAGGGCTGGTCTGGTCACTGCTGTGGTCTGGACACTGTTCATGTTTTTCTCTGAGATCAAACCTGACTGTTGACTGGTCTCGATTCTGTCCTGACCCATCACAGTGACAATGCACCCTTGTCTGGTGCTGCTGTTCCATGAAATCGCTCATGTCCAGAGGTCAGGGCTGCATTTCTCTTTCTCCAGGCACAGCCCTGCCCTGTGGCTTCTGCTGGGTAGCTCAGTGGGGAGCCTAGCAGAGGATGGAAGGGGGTGGGTCCTGCCTGGCTTTGTTCCTGCAGGTCCTCCTCAGCTAGTTACAGTCCCTTCCTGGAGACCACAGCTGCTCTTGAGAAAGCCCTCCCTACAGGACTCTGTTCTTTCAGGTCGTCAAAAGGCTTCCTCCCTCTCCTATTGGTTTAGGTAGGGTAGGTAATATTCCTGGCCCTGGGTCAGCTCTCTCCCATGGAAAAGTTTTCCCCTCTCCAAGCCCATGATATGAAAATTTCCCTAGTCAAGATGCTGGAGGAAGAGGCTGTCGACTCTAGCATGAATTACATCAAGAGTTTACCAAGTAGAGTTTCATACAACGAACAGCTTGCATGGGGCAACACAGTGTGTGTATCCTGAAACATGGCTCCTCCTCTTACACAGACAGGGCAGGATGGAGAGGGGTGCAGGGGCACGACCCACCCCATACAAGGGGTAATGACTCACACACTTGCCCATTGTGAGGTGAGGGCCTGGTCCAGGATCCAGCAACGCTGGGGCATGGGGGAGGGCCCAGCAGGCTCCAGGAGATTCACAGGAAGCTATCTCTGTTCTGGCCCAGATCTAGCTGGATGCAGCAAGAGGTTGCAGCGATGGGCAGGCAGGGGTCCCTTCATGGGACAGTCTCTCGTCACAGCACACTTTGGGAACAGCCCCTGAGTGAAAGCCTGCCTGACTTCTCTAGTGTGTGTGCCTTGCATTCCTGCTGAGACCCTCACCAGTACAGAGGGCTCCCCTTAATCCAGGCTCACTTTCCTTTCCCAGCTCTGGGCTCTGATCTTCACATTGAAATGAAGGGTTATGAGGATGGAGGGATCCGTCTGGAGTGCACATCTGCCGGCTGGCATCCACAGCCCCAAGTGGAGTGGAGAGATGCCAGGGGAGAGAGCTTGCCCACTGCGGCAGTGTCTGTGGATGCAGATGGCAGGGGCCTGTATGCAGCCACGTCCTCTGTGATCCTGAAACGGGGCTCTGGGAAGGGGCTCCTCTGTGCCATCAGAAACCCCCTGCTCAGCCTGGAGAAGACAGCCGGGGTTTCCATCGCAGGTGAGTGCCCTGCCCTGCACGTGCTCAGCTGTGCCCCTGGGAGAAGGAGGCCCCGACTGTGTGCTGCTGACTGAAGTCTTTGCAGTGAACATGAGGCACAGAGCAGGGTCCTGGGTGCTCCTTTGCCCCATGAAGCTGTTATGTCACCAACATCTTCTGAGCATTTCCTGCATGCCACAAACTCTGACAGACAATGGGCATTGCGGACCAATAGTAAATATCAGCAAACATATGACAAAGTGGGAGAAAATATATATGTAACCATATCTTGAAGAAAGAGCTAATCTTCTTAAATATAAAAAACTCAGTAGAAAAATGAGCAAAGAATATGAATGATCAGTTCACAGAACAGCAACAATCTCAAAAAGGTTGTCCAATCTCACTAAATAGGGAAACGTTTCCACCTGTGTGATTGGCAACAAACCAAAAAGCCATGTGTTTGTTAACACATGCTGAAGGCAGGGTTGTGGGGAGATAGTCGGTTTCTTGCTATAATTTGTTATATTTTTGGTATAAATTTGCACAACATTAAAAAATATTTTTTAAATCCTCACCTGAGGACATTCTTAGAGAGAGGAAAGGAGAGAGAGAACAGCATCTATCTGAAGGTGATCTGTTACTCTCCATATGCTCCCCAGTCACCAGCAACCCAGGTAGGTGCTCTGACCAGGCATTGAACTGGCAACCTCCCAGTGCACTGGGTCCTGACCCTCAGCATCTGAGCCACTCTGGCCGCACTGGCACAGCTCTTATTGAGAGCAGTAGAGCAATCCTTCTCCAAAGCTCTTATTTATTGATCTGAATCCCAGTTGTGGAATTTATCTGACAGATCATGTAGTGTTTGCCTGAAATGACCCATGTACAAGCTTATTTCTTATAGCATCAATTATAATAACAGAAAGCTGGAGAATGTGCAAATCCCCTCCAGTGGGGAGCTGGGTGCAGGGGAGGGCTGCACTGTGACAGGAAACACAGACATGCTCTCTAGACCGAGGGGGAAAGGTCTCCAAGACCCATGAACAGAGAAAACAAGGTGTAGTTCAGCTTGTATAGATGCCATCTTTGGTGTAAAAAAGAAAAAATAAGAATATATTTATGTTTTTAAATTTGAATAAACACGTGCATGGCACTCTCTGTGTGTCAGGCACTTTATAAACATTAATCCTTTTGCGATTAGGACACCTGGAACAGAATGGTTAAGTCATTAGTGCAAGGTCACAGAGCTAGTGAGGCAGAAGAACGAGAATTTGAACCCAGGCCCTCCATTCCGGAATTTCACATTCTTAGTCACCTCATTAAGCAGACTACAGAGAAGCTAATAAATGGAGGAGGGATGGGGGAGTGGAGAGGAGACTCCAATGACTTTGTGTATATCTTTTGATATTCGTATTATTCTCATGTGAGAGGCAGACGTTTCATGAAAATAGTATTTATTGTGTGACAGTAAGAGTTCTGGGACACTTTGGGGAGAGAATGATCACTTTCCATCCCGAGACACCCCCATGACTCCGCCTGAGAGCGGCTGAGGCTGACCCTCCGCAGGCCCCTTCTTCTCCAGCGCGCAGCCTTGGGTGACGGCTTTCTGGGTGACCCTGCTAGCTCTCCTGGGGCTCCTGGCGGTGGCTGGGTGCTTTGTGCTGCGACAGCAGAGAAAACACAAGGCCCTATGCGAGGAGAAGGAGAGGCAGCGAGCAGAGACAGATGCTGCGAAGGTGGAGGAGCAGCGAGCGAGAAGCGCCACAGGTGAGGCTTGGCTGTAAGTGACCAAGACCTCCCTACCCATCCCCGCACCCACCCTGTGGGTCCTCCCTGGAACCCCATAACAGGACTTTTTTTTTTTCCTGCTTATTTCCAGAGAAGCTACAGGATGAACTGAGTAAGTCCCGATCCCCGGTCGCGCGCGTTCTGGGGTCCCTGAGTTACGCGCGTCACTGACTTCTCACCTTGTTCCTTGCAGAGTGGAGGAAGATCCAGTACCTGGCGCGTGAGTACCCGGACCAGCATCTCAGACTCTCTGTCCGCATATTTCCAGCCCTTTCCTCATCCCTAACCGCTCAGGGGAATAAACATGGACACTGATCTGGGAAAGCCTGGGCAGTGGTCTTTCTCCAAGGAGAAAGGGGCTGCAGTCCCTCCCACCAGGGGGCGCGCGCACCTGGCTCTCCAGGGAACCTAGGAAAGGAGCTCAGAAGCAGGACTCAGCATGTGAGGAGGGCCTTTCCTTCCTGGGTGCTGTAGAAAATCTATACCCTACAGAGAGAAAACCAGAAAGAGAGAACAGTGTCTCTTAAACACAGGAGCTGTCACAGATTTATCCTAGCTGCTGAAAAACACAGTATCCGAAACTTTCTCATTAAGTTGCCCAGTTCTTTTCAGAAGTAGGGAGGAAATAATGCAGATGAGACAGGTGGACTCCAGCACAGGTACACATACCCGTATGCACACTGCGCCCAGGTACAGGCAGGTACAGGAGTAAGAGTCACCTCCTGTCTGAGGGGGATGCACTGCAAGAGCCCAGGGGATGCCTGAAACCGCGGATAGCACCACACCCTGTATGCACTAGATGTTTCCTTTTCACTTAAAGAAGGCTCGTCGTTGGCAAACCTGAATTGCCAGCATCACGACTCTTGCTCTTTGGGGTCATTATTAAGTAAAACAAGGGTGACTTGATCACAAGCCTGGTGATATTGGGAGAGTAAATCTGATCACAGAGACAGCTCCCAAATGATGAAGGGGGGAGGCGTACAGGGTGGACCTGCTGGACAGAAGGATGATTCACAAGGTCAGAGGGATAGCAGGAGATTTCATCTCCCTACTTAGAATGATGTGCCATTTAAAACTTATAAATTGTTTATATCTGCATTTTGCATTTAGTATTTTCCAACCACAGTTGAAGGAAGGTAACTGAAATGTCAGAAAGGGAAACCAAGGATAAGTGGTGACTGCTGTATAGACACAATACAAACAGATCTGGGGGTGACAGCTGGGAGGACTCATACACGGTGCCTGCGGGATCATCACAGGTAGTTGATTTTAGAGAGGAGGGGGGAGCAGAGAATTGAACAGGCAGAGGGAGAGGGAGGAAGGGTGGGTGCTCAAAGAGGAAGATTAGATGGGTGCACAAGGAAGAGAGAGGAGATGACTCAGCAATGCCAGTTCAGGTGACTCTCTGCCTGTCTTCCCTTGCAGGAGGGGGGAAGAATGAGGCCTATGCTGGTGAGTGACTGTGATGCCCTGTTGTTTCCTGGCCCCTGGGTACAAAGCATTTAAGCCCTGTCAGTGCTGGTGAGGAACAGTCCGATACAGCTCAGAGGCTCCTTTTCTGTGGAGTACAACCCCGCCTTTCTGGACACCCAGAGAGGACCTTCTAGATGCAGCGTCCCCTCACCCTGCCGACACACACGCCCACCTATAACTGGGCCAAGCCTGGCCATGTTGCCCACAGCCCCAAGGTGATGGAGGGAGCCTAACATTTGGAGAGGTTTTATGCCTGATCCAAAGAGCTATACATGAAGAAAACTGGATATTGGAAGAGAAGAGGCTTAGTGAGAAGAATGGGAGGGGGCAGAACAGATATAATGACATTTCCTTTTCTGTGTCTACCTCCTTTCAGAGTGGAAGATGGCCCTCTTCCAACCTGGTGAGTGAACCACTTTAAGTTCCCTGGGAAAGCAACCAAGGGACCCTGCTCCCTTTTACTTCTCCAACTCTTCACTGGGAGAGTACTGAGTGGGTGACATGAGGTCCCAATCTCAAAGGTGGGCCCATCTGCTGCAGAGTCCAGAGAACCAGGGACAGCTGCTGTCCTGGGCTTCCACCAGGCTTTGTGGGAAGGAGGAGGCAGAAGGGGTGGAGCTGGTGGAGGGGTTACAGGGAATGAGGATGTGAGCTGACCAAGCTACTGCCCTCTCTTGCCCTGTATGTCTTCAAGTTATGCAATGTTTCTGAGCTTTAGTCTCCCGCTTTAGAGGATGGTGGTAATTCCTACTGTGTGAAGATTGTGATAAAGGCTAAATGAGGTAATGAATGGTTATTGTTGAAAGCACCAAGATCTGTTCAAAATGGTAATGACTGTGGTGAGGAGACGGTATCCTAGAATATAACAAACTATGTTATAGGGATATGTACTGCAGGGCTGTAGGGTCAGAGCTGACAGACAACCCGGCAATATACTAATAGGTTATTCACCTCCAGCAGACCTGTTACAGCACTTTTCTATAGTATAACTCGGGTACTAATGATTGACAGGACAAAGAGACATGAATGTGGCAGCACCAGGCCACCCTTCCTGGTGTCTTGTGATGGATGATTCTTTATCATCAATGCTGTCAAGTTTGGGGTTCAGCTGGGTTGTCATGTCATTCTAGCTGTTACTATCAAAAATGTTTATGGCTGTATTTTAGGAACACATATAATCACTGTCTACAAGGCTTTGGTGTGCTTGCTAAGGACAGTGAGGTTGGTCAAAGGTCACAGCATGAAATGGTGAAAGAAATCCCTGACCCAGAGCTGGAGTTGGTTTTGTTCACAACCACATCTACTCAGAGATTAGAGAGAGTTTAGAGAAGGAACTACTTCCAGAGGAAGGGGTGGTGTTCAGGGAAACCCACAAGATGAATGGTGCCCCAGGCTCACAACTGTGGGAGCCGTCCCCACCCCTAGGCCCAAGGCAGAGGTACAGGGAGCCTTCACTGGAGCCCAGAGGAGCTGGGGCTCAGGGAGAGGCTGCCTGGGAGGAGTTGTGCTCTGTTAGAGCATCTTCACTGGAGGAAGTGGGGAATCAGGCTGTGTCTCCCTTTCATGTCTCCTTCCAGTCTTCAGCTAGTACCTTATAACACCAGGCACTTCCTCCATGCCCAGCCTTGGGCTAAATATACCAACATTTTGTCTTATTCTACTGTAGACATTAGTGTCTTTACCCCCATGTTACAGTTATGGAATTGAGATTCAAGATATTACTTAGTGGACCTGTGTGGGTGTAAAAAGAGACTGTGCAGAAAAGGGAGTCATCCAGCTCAGGAGGGTGGAGCAAGGGCTGGAGTTTGAATCCCTGTGACTGCAACTCAGGTGCCATGGACATTCTGGGGAGGGAAACAGGAATAACAGAAGGAAGCCACCAGCTGGAGAGAGCAGGTTAGGCAGACCCCAACCTCCTTCACCATCTCCTTCCTCACTGAACACAAGACCTCTGTGGTTTCCCCTGGGATTGCTGAGGCTCACATCCAGGGCAGGATGGTGACCCCAGGACCTGGGCTCAGCCTTGAAGACTAAGGTTTGAAGATGTAGGAACCATGGTTGACTCTACACCCTACCTTACTCTCTGCAGCGGATGTGATTCTGGACCCGGAAACTGCGAACCCCATCCTCCGTGTTTCTGAGGACCGGAGGAGCCTGCAGCGGGCTGACGCCCGGCAGAGCCTTCCAGACAACCCAGAGAGATTTGACTGGCATTACTGTGTGCTGGGCTGTGAGAACTTCACGTCAGGGAGACATTTCTGGGAGGTGGACGTGGGGGACAGGAAAGAGTGGCATATTGGGGTGTGTAGGGAGAATGTGGAGAGAAAGTGTTGGGTTAAAATGACACCCGAGAATGGTTTCTGGACAATGGGTCTGTCAGATGGGAATGCATACCGAGCTCTAACAGAGCCCCGGACCAAACTGACAATTGTCAACCCTCCTGAAAGAGTGGGTGTTTTCCTGGACTATGAGACGGGGGAGGTCTCATTCTACAATGCCATCGATGGATCGCACATCTACACCTTCCCACACACCTCCTTCTCTGGGCCTCTGTGGCCTGTTTTCAGGATTTTGACATTGGAGCCCACTGCCTTGACCATCTGCCCAGCACAAAAAGGAGTGGGGAGTTCCCTTGTGAATGTCCCAGTGTCTGACCCTTCCCTGGAGACCCCAGTGGCCCCTGTCTCAGCTGATGTGAATGGGGACCCTCAGCCTGAAGTATCATCTTTGCTCCTCCCTGACCAGCCTGGAGCTGAGGGCCTCCTTTACAGAAAAATGTCACAGTAATAAAATACTTTCTAAAAACACATGTCTGAAGCCCTTTACTAATATTTATTTTATTTTTCTTTGTGACAGATACAGAGACCGGGGGACAATAAAAGTATTAACATTCCAAATCGACTCAGCTGGCAAATAACGATATAGATAACATTTATAGATAATATAAATGTTCTAGGTGTTCGCCAAATGGTTGCAGTGAATTTCACTCACTAATCCTCACAATAGCCCTGTGAGGTGGCCTCATTTGGAAAGTGTGGAAACTGAGGCAGGGCCAAGTGAAGAGACATGTAATTCATACAGAAAGTAGTGCTGCTGGGAGATGTTTGGCCTCTGCCCCTCCCTCTATCTCCAGTCTGCATTTTGCAGCCCACTGTTCCTGCTGGACAGGATCCTGTGCAGCCCAGAGGTTCCCTCCCCAGGGCACCAAGGGTGAGGGTCAATGTAGGTGACGATGAAGCCACACCACACTTGGTTCCTTAAAGGTCGACTGTCAGAGCCATGGTCCACTGCTTTATGAGTGGCTGTGCAGGATGACTTTGCCCAGAGGTTATATTCACAGTGACCACATCACTTGGGGCTGAGAAGGAATAGATGCCAACTTCTTAAACAGATGTGACCTCTGATCACAGATCTGAAACAACCTTCCTACTTCTTCCCTAAAGGTCATCTATAAAACACAAATTTGGAGGTAGGGAGCTAGATGAACTTTAGTGGAATTTTTATCACATGGTAGTACCCTCTCCAGGAAAAGGAACATTCCATAACTGGTCAATTGATGATGTCACCTGAGGCTCCTTTCAACTGTTGGATCCTGGGAAAAGCCCCTCTTCATCATCATGTTTAGAATGCTTTAGAATTAGACATTAAGACATATTAATCTGTCCCCAGGCCTGTGCTCCAAGGCCCTCATTCAAATGAAGGGTCACAAGGATGGGGATATCCATCTGGAGCGCACATCCGTAGGGTGGTACCCAGAGCCCCATGCAGTGTGGACGGACCCTTAGGGGAGATCATGCCCCCCCTGGAGGAGGCTTACACTGAGGACACGGACGGCCTCTTCAGGGTCACCATGGCTGTGATCATCAGGGACAGCTCTGTGAGGAACGTGTCCTGCTCCATCACCAACACCCTGCTCGGCCAGGAGAAGGACTCTGTGATCTTCATTCCAGGTTAGTTCACCGCCCTTCAGGGTCCAGCCATGGAGCCAGGATCCACAGCACACACATGGGAGCCTGAACAGGGCTGGGGGAGGGGTTGGGGTGGGAGGGTCCTGGGCCTGAAGAGCACAAGGTTCAGCTGAGCTGAGGCCTCTCCCCTCATCACAGGTGCAACATCAAATAGTTTCAACACACCTGAGTAGGAGCCTCTCCTCTGAGGGTAAATCTGGTATTTCCCCCTAGTATGGGTCTGATCCTGCAGCAATGTGTGAACATGTAGAACAACCATAGCACATGCACAGTGGTTGGGCAGGAAGCTGTGCACACCTGGTGGAGCTGTGAGCTGAAGCCCTCCCTCCTGCACATGAGATGTTAGAAGGGCAGAGCTGGAGAGTCTCTGTTACAGACATTCACAACTTCATTCAACAAATGCTTAGCAAAGACCACATATGTTCCAGGCCCTGTTCTAGAAACCAAATATATATCCGTGAGCAAAAATACATAAAGATCCCCATCCTCATGGGAGCCACATTCAAGAGCAGCAGAGAGTAATCAATAAAACAATTAATTAAAACAGGGAGTAAAATGATTAGTTAAACTTTTATAGTAGGTAGAAATAAATTCTGTAGGAACATTAAAGAAGGGAGACAGTAAAAAGGGCTAGGGGCAGTGGGAGTGGTAATTATAAATAGGATGGTAAGGAAAGACTTCAGTGAAAAGATGGCAGTTGGGCAAGTGAGGAATGAACAAACCAGGTAGCAGGAACAGCACAGGCAAAGGTCCCAAGGCAGGAGCACGTCTGGCAGTTTCAAGGAACCCCAAGAGGCCACTGCAGATGGAATGGATTTAGTGCACCAAAAGCAGAGATGAATTCACATCTGGAATGTGTCCAGACCACAGGGGCAATGTAGGTCACCAATAGACTTTGGCGTTTTAGTCTCAGTGAGATAGGAAACATCACAGGGTTTTGAGCAGAGAAATAACATGATCTCAGGGAGGCAGCTGTGCTGAAGACAGACTGCACAGGATGTGAGCAGAAGCAGGGAGGAGGACAATGCAGTGACCTGGCACGAGTGATGGTGGCCGTGCCAGGATGGTGGTGGTGACTGGCTGTCAATCATCTGGTCCTTCCCACGGTGACCTCAAGTGCTTATGCTTTTCTGTCTCCTGGATCCTGTCTAATGACAAACTCACACACTTCACTAATGAGTTTGACCTCCTTGCTCAAGGGAAAGCCATCCAAAGATTGGGGTGAGGGGCGCAGGGCCTCAGCAGTTGGGGAGCCTCTTCCTAAGGGATTCTGGGCAAGAGCAAATGTTACAGAGGTAGAAATGGGCATGACTGACAAAGGGGTCTGGGTTTCCCCGTCCAGCACCAGGTCTTCTTTTCCAGGGGAGGAGGAGATGGGGATATGTTTGTTTTTCTTGACCGTGGGGTGTTTCCAGTACATGCAGGCTGAGGCAAATGTGGATTCGTGACATGGGCCACTAGGGTGGCTTCCATTCCCTGGGTCTTTATATAAAAAATAACTTCATCAGCCCCGCGGTGGCCAGCACTGTGGGTTTCTGAGAGAGAAGTGGACGTAACCGGTGACTGAGTGAGTTCCTCAGATGTGCATCCCAGGGGTGCTCTCACCCCATCCCTTGTTTCACTGACTGGGACTTTCCTGGCCTCCTTCCAGAACCCTATATCCCCAGTATGTCTCCCTGTCTCTGTGCGGTGGCCCTGGCTGTCATCCTGCCTGCTCTGCTCCTCCTCGTCCTCACCAGCATCTGCCTCATCACGAAACTCCACAGGGGAATAGGAACTCTGTCAGTGGAAAAAGATTTTAAAAATTAAGAGAAAGAAAATGCATTTAAGGAACTGGGGAAAGAACATGGGGAAAAATAGAGAAAGAACATTTAATAAAAGGTAAAAGATTAAGAGGGCAGTTCACTGTCATTCCAAGGACACAGCTCAGACAGCTGGAGCCTGGGGGACAGAGAGCAAAGGGACAGCAGGCAGGGCTCGAAGCTCTGCATCCCAGTCACTAACCCTCCTACTCACTTTTGCCCTTCTCAAATGTTGCACCTACAGAGAGCATTATACTATTTGAGAAAAAGGAAACCTAAATACATACTGATAAAATCCAGCTATCTGGTCCTTAGTCATTTCTGGAACCTGGACAATTCCATAGATGTGATGGAGGGGACAGTGGCTTGACAGAAACGGCCAGTCCTGTGTTTAATATAGACTACAATCCTTAGTTCTTCTGTGAGGAACTTCAGTGGTTTCTGTTCATTTTTAAGAGCAACTTCAAGAGGAACTGCGTATTTTTTTTCATTCTTCAAACTACTCTGTGCAAAAATATGTATTTTGTTGGTGACTGTTATCTCATGAAGCTCACTCTCTGTCCCCTTACAGGATGGAGAAGAGGCCTCTTACAGGCTGCTGAGCTCCTCTGACAGTCCCTCACATCACGAGCTTCCTCCCCCTAAGCCAGCTAAAGGGACTCCTGAACTAAGAGGAATATGGGCCATTGTGGATGGGGAGAGGGGCTGGGGTCAGTTCCCTAGCAGCATCCCACCTGTTGTATGATCCCAGCTCTTCTGGCAGGGAATTCCCTGGGTTCTCAATCACCTTTTTCCCTCTTTCACATCCTCTTTTATTTTCCAATTTTTATTAATTTATTTTTGTTACAGATGTTTCTCCTCCCCCCACCAGGGTCCCTCTTCCCCATCCCACCGTGACATCCCTCTAGCACTGTTGTCTATGTCCATTGGTTATACATACATGCATATAAGTTATTTGGTTTATCTCATGCTCCCCCCCCCACCCTCGTCCCCCTCCTCTGAGGTTTGTCAGTCTGAACCATACTCCTTTCTAAGTTTCTTGGTCTATTTCATTCCTCAGCCCAACTTGTTCATTATATTCCACAAATAAGTGAGATCATGTGGTATTTGTCCTTCTTTGAATGGCTTATTTCTTTATCATAATACTCTCAAGGTCCCTCCACGTTGTCTCAAAGGTTAAGAGATGTTTCTTTCTTACAGCTTCATAGTATTCCATTGTATATATGTACCATGGATTTTTATTCCACTCATCTATTGATGGAAACTTGGGCTGTTTCCAGATCTTAGCGACTGTAAACAGTGCTGCTATGAACATAGGGGTACATATATTCTTTCTGATTGGTATTTCAGGCTTCTTAGGATATATTCCTAGAAGTGGGATCACTGAGTCAAATGGCAATTCAATTTTTAATTTTTTGAGGAAACACCATACTGGTTTCCATAGTGGCTGCACCACTCTGCATTCCCACCAGCAGTGTACTCGAGTCCCCTTTTCTCCACAACCTGGCCAGCACTTGTTGTGTGATGATTTGTTGATGGCAGCCATTCTGGCAGGTGTGAGGTGATACCTCATAGTTGTTTTAATTTGCATCTCTCTGATGATTAGTGATGTTGAACATTTCTTCATATATCTCTTGGCCATTTGTATGTCCTTTTTGGAGAGATGTCTACTTAGGTCCTCTTCTCATTTTTTAATTGGGTTCTTTGTCTTCCTTTTGTTGAGTTGTATGAGCACTCTATATATTTTTGAAATTAATCCCTTATCTGATGTATCATTGGCAATTATGCTATCCCATATAGTGGATTCCCTTTCCATATTGATGGTTCTTTTGCTGCACAGAAGGTTTTTAGTTTGGTGTTGTCCCATGTGTTCATTTTTTCTTTGTTTTTCTTGCATTAGGTAATGTATTAATGATAATTCTGCTGTGTATGATGTCTGAAATTTTGTTGCCTACATTTTCTTCTAGGATTTTTATGGATTCACAGGTCACATTTAAGTCTTTTATCCATTTTGAGTTTATTCTTGTGTATGGTGTGAGTTGATGGTCTAGTTTCATTTTGCATGTAGCTGTCCAATTTTCCCAACACCATTTATTAAAGAGGCTGGCTTTACTCCACTGTATGCTCTTGCCACCTCTGTCAAATATTAATTGAGCATAATGTCTTGAGTCAATTTCTGGGTTTTCTGTTCTGTTCCACTCGTCTATATGCCTGTTCTTGTGCCAGTACCAGGATGTTTTGATTATAGCAGCTTTGTAGTATATCCTGATATCCGGTATTGCGATCCCACCTACTTTATCCTTCATTTTCAAGATTGCTGTGGCTATTCGGGGTCTTTTTTTTTTTTATTTCATTTGTTTTTGTAACAGATGTTTCTCCTTTTTCCCCTATTGACACCCTCCTCCCCATCCCCCCCGCCCCATCCCCAGCATTGTTGTCCATGTCCATCAGTTATGGGTACATGCATATAAGTTCTGTTGTCTCTTCCCTCCCCCCCTACCCCCTCTTCTGAGGGTTGTCAGTCTGTACCCTACATCCACATCTCTGGGACTACCCTGTTCCTCAGACTGTTATGGTTATTATATTCCACAAATAAGTGAGGTCATGTGATATTTGTCTTTCTCTGCTTGGCTTGTTTTGCTTAGGATAATACTCTCCACATCCCTCCATGTTGTTTCAAAGGACAAGAGATCTTTCTTTCTTATAGCTGAATAGTACTCCATTGTGTATATGTACCACAGCTTTTTTATCCATTTGTTTACTGATGGACACTTGGGCTGTTTCCAGATCTTAGCTATTGTAGATAGTGCTACTATGAACATAGGGGTACATATATCCTTTCTGGTTGGTGTTTCAGGTTTCTTAGGGTATATTCCTAGAAGTGGGATCACTGGGTCAAATGGCAGTTCAATTTTTAACTTTTTGAGGTAACACCATAGTGTTTTCCACAGTGGCTGCACCAGTCTGCATTCTTGGGGTCTTTTTTGGTTCCATATGAACTTCTGAAATATTTGTTCTAGTTCTGTGAAATATGTCATCGGTCTTTTGATGGGGATTGCATTGAATCTATAGATTGCTTTGGGTAATATGGACATTTTAATGATGTTAATTCTTCCAATCCATGAACAAGGTATGTGCTTTCACATTTTTATATCTTCCTCTATTCCTTTTTTCAATGTCATGTAGTTTTCTGCAAATAGGTCCTTTACTTCTTTGGTTAAGTTTATTCGTATATCTTAATTTTTTTTTTTTGCCACGATGGTAAATGGGATTGTTTTTTTTTTAGTTTCTCTTGCTGTGAGCTCATTATTGGTGTTTAAGAATGCCATTGATATCTGGATGTTAATTTTGTATCCTGCTACCTTGCCAAATTCGTTTATTAAATCTAGCAAATATTTGGGTCTTTAAGGTTTTCTATGTATAATATCATGTCATATGCGAATAATGACAGTTTTGCTTCCTCCTTTCCAATTTGGATCCCTTTTATTTTTTCCTCATGTCTGATTGCTGTGGCTAAGACTTCCAGTAAAATGTAAAATAACAGTGGTGATAGTGGGCATCCCTGTCTTGTTCCTTTTCTTAAGGGATATGATGTTAGTTTTTTTGTTGAGTATGATGTTGGCTGTAGGTTTTTCATATATGGCCTTTATTATGTCAAGATATGATCCCTCTACTCCCCCATTGCTGAGCATTTTTATCAGAAATGAGTTCTGGATTTTGTCTAATGTTTCTTCAGTGTCAATTGATATGATCATATGGTTTTTATCTTTCATTTTGTTTATGTGGTGTATCACATTTATTGATTTGTGAATACTGTACCAGCTTTGCATCCCTGGGAAGAATCCCACTTGGTCATGGTGAATAATTTTTTTAATGTATTGCTGGATCTGATTCGCTATTATTTTGTTCAGAATTTTGACATCTATGTTCATCAGGGATATTGGCCTGTAGTTTTCTTTCTTTGTAGTGTCTTTATCTGGTTTTGGAATTAGAATTATGCTGGCCTCATAAAACAAGTTTGGAAGTCTTCCTCCTTCTTGAATTTTTTAGAATAGTTTGAAGAAAATCGATGTTAGTTCTTCTTTGAATGTTCGGTAAAACTCCCCCATGAAGCCCTCCGGGCCTGAGCTTTTGTTTACTGGGAGTTTCTTGATTACATCTTCAATTTCCTTAGTTGTTATTGGTCTGTTCAAGTTTTCTATCTCTTCCTGGTTCAGTTTTGGGAGACTATGTGTTTCTAGAAATTTGTCCATTTTGCTTATGGTCTTGCCGCATCGCCAGAGGTCCACTGTATTCAGCAAGACAAATGCTGACAGTGAGCCTTCCTAGGAATAAGTCTTCCTAGCATCAGGGGACCCCATTATCCAACCAAAAGGTTGGTCATCAAAGCATCCTTTGGATTGATTTATGATCAAAAGGGGAATGTGTGGATAAAAAGGGGCAAATGGTAACCTGACAAGCTCAAGGAAGGCTTTCCTGCTGGCATTTCAAACTCAAAGACCTAAAGTAACCAAAAAGGATGGTCTGAAATTAAAAGTGTTTCATAAAAGCAGTCTATGTCAGGTAGTCATGTCCTAGGCCAGCATCACCTCTGACAAAGGTCAATCTTTACCTTCACTGAGTCTGTCTATTGTCTTTTTGCATCTACAATAACAAATCTTTGGAATGTCGGTTTGGCTCAGTGGTTAGAGTGTTGGCCTGTGGACCAGAGAGTCCTAAGTTTGGTTCCCGCTAAGGGCACTTACCTCGGTTGCAGTTTATCCCTGGCTTCAGTGGGGATCGTGTAGGTTGTGGCCACTCGATGTGTTTCTCTCACATCGATGTTTCTCTCTCTCTCTTCCTCCCTCTCCCCCTCCTGCTCTATCTGAAGATAAATGCAAAGAAAAGGTATGTGAAAGCTATTTTCTTCAAAGCACAGGCACCACTCAGAGGAGACCACACATCGCCGCACTGTTATTGAGTTCATTGTTGACTGTTAACTATCCTCACCCACCTATGTAAACGAAGTATGTGTGGGTCATTTTACATCCAATCCCACAGGTTTCCCTGCTTTGTTTTCTCCCGCCTCCCTAATCTATCGCCAATAGTTTTCATGTAACTCACACACATCTCCTCTTTTGATTGTAATGTATGAAACAAGGTGCAAAATGGCATTCTCTAGAGTCTTATCACAATGCATTGAGATTTTGCTTCCTAAAAATTATCGACAGTTTCGGCTCAAATAAACTCACAAAAGTTCTTCACAGGTTTGAATGTTTCTTACGTTGACACTTAACATTGGTCAATAGTTCATTTCTTCCACAGATTTCGAGTTTGGTGTTATAAAACAATTAAATGGACTTATTTCAATGTTAGATCATTCCTTTTGAATAAATTCGGAAAATAAATAATAGTGAAATATGGCCCCTCCTTAATTTCAAATGCATAAAAGAAGCTGCAAAACGGTTATTTTGGGGAGGATTTGAGATCTTGCTGCCCAGCATATGGCGTCAGTTTGGGTCAAATAAAGTCATACTTTTTTTTAAGGGGCTATCATCCCTGGTTGCAGCATTTGCAAAAAAGGGCTGCAGATTTACCTGGACATTAACATCAACTCAAATCGGCAACTGGAATTGAAAAGCCAGTGAAATACTTGAACTCGCAGAAGTTCCGTCACTCATTTGTTTTCGTCGGTATTGAATGATAACTCCCATCACTGCTGCTGTGTCTGGTCGTGTACAATCAGCTGCTGCAAGTCTGGGTAACATTTAGCAACCAGCTCGCTGCTCAGTCTCAGTAACAAGCTCGGGGGCAGCCGGGGCTCCGGCCTGGAAGTGCCTCGTCTGCGGCCTCCGGCCTCCTTTCCCAGCGGCGCCCCAGCCGGTCGGGCACGCGGGCTCTCACCAATCACCTCCTTCCCGTCGGAGCCTCAGGCAAGAGCTAGTTCAGGACCCGTGACCCCTGGGCTGTTGGCTTTGACCTGGATCCCGGTTCTGACAGCCGGCTGGTCTTTGGGTCCCTGTGCGTGCCTCCACGGGGAGAAGAAGAAAGCCGAACTCGGAAGCCAACCCCGAGTGGGAACCAGGCCGGGGCGAGTTCGGGCCTGACTCCCACGGCGAGCACGGAGTCCACGGGCCTGAGCTCCTCTGCGCGCGATCGCGCCGCCGGCTTCCCGTCCCGACCCCACGGCGCCCGGCCCCGCGCTCAGTGAGCCGACCGGTTCCAGGCGCGGAATCGCCACGCGGAACAACCGACGGCGCGTGGGCTTCCTCCCACCAGGGACCGAGCCGGGCCTGCGAGAGGCCGGGAGACCGCGGGGCAGCGCGGACGCCGGTCCGGCCGCCACTCCCCTCGGGGCGCAGTCTCGGGGCGCGTCCTGGCGGAACCCGACTTCCGGCGCTGACGCCACTTCCGGTCGTTGTGACGTGCCGCCGGAAGTGTTGCCTGTCCTTGGTGTCCAGTGCGGGGAGGACCACGAGTGGCTGCGTGGCCTCCTGAGGCAGGACGTCTGTTCGCTGGAAAAGGCTCCCTGTGGAAGCCAGTGACCCTCCGAGCCCAGGGCGGGGTGCAGAGCTCGCCGCCCAGCCTCAGGCCTCCGCCCGCACCTGCCGCCCCCTGGACGGGATCTCAGCTCTGCTGCGCGCGGCGTCAAGTGTGAAATAAAAGGCCAGAGAGCAGGTTTCCAGAGGAGACGGCGCTGCCACCGAGGGAGGAGGGGCGGACCCCTCCGGACACCGGGCAGGGCTCCGGGAGCCAGTGGAGCAAGCTACTCAGAAGCCCCCGGGGGAATGGATGGTTTTGGTTGGTGTGGGATTATATTTCCAGGGCGGTAGGGCCCCAGTCCCTCAGTCCAGTCCTGGAAGAGGACACGTGTGGGTTTAGCAAAGGCAGAATTGGGACTGGAGTCCAGTGTCCGCTCCCTGACGCTGCTGGGTTCAGCTCAGGCATCAGGCTAGAGTCAGTCCATCAGTCCACTGTGTGGGTCCCACATGACTGGGCCACCATGTGGGTGCAGGGCCTGGGACCTGGCGAGCTGGGGATCCGGATTGGGGGACGCAGAGAGAAAGGCGCACTTTCCTTTGGTGGACAGCAGACCTAGGATAACTAACTTCATCTTGAGTTTGAACCTTATCCTATGAACACATATAAGTTTGGACCCACAGCCAAGTTTCGGGCTGCCAGCCAGAGGAGGCAACCCACAGGTGCAAGTGATAAGGACGACTAGGCACCTCCACCAACCTTGGCAGATATTCTGATTCGGGACTTTGAGGACTCATCATGGAGACCACAAGCACATCTAACAAGTTCAGATAAAGGGAGACTCCTCCACTAGAAGCTTCAAAGTGAAACCAGGAATAGTGACCCTTGCTATTCGCCCTTCTGGGAATGAGTGTGCTGACAGCTCAGGTGTCTGACTTGGTGACTGTTGATTCTTCCGGGGCCTCGCTGTCTGGAGCTGGTTCAGCAGTCTTCCTTGCAAGATGTGGACCCTTGGATGCAGAGGCTTCTGTGACTCTGAGTGACCCATGACAACAGCTCTGCGAATAGCCTGGACCAGAGGACATTTGGGACTCTTGGACTTTCGGTTCATTAACCCCCACTACTGGTGTGTGTGTTCTGATGTGTTTGTGGTTGGGATTGAACCTGCAAGTATCAAAGGCTAAGTTGATAGCACAGTCCCCTGTGTTGGCTCATGACTGTTACTTGGTGTCCGGAACCTAGAGGCCAACAATCACCTCGGGTCCTGGCCTCAGTCAGGCACCCCTGCTACTATCTGGGGATCAGGAAATTGAGTGACTTCTAGAAAGAGTATACTTGTAGCCAGTGTGCTGTCGCAGCTTTGTCTAGGAGATCAAATATGCGGTTTTGCATGCTTGCAGTGACCATGCCTGTTCTGTCCACTGACTTGCTCCCAGGTGTGATGGACAGGTAGGCACCTCCCACGTCACTCAGGCTTTACTGGGCACGTGTCTGAACTGCCTTTGTCCAGCCCCTCCCATCACCCATCAGGAAGGAGTATACCTGAAGTGTTGACTGCTAGCTTCTTCTCATTATCCATTATTTCTGTACAGAAATGCAACAGGTTTCTGATGTTCTATCCTGCAACATACTGAATTTATTGAGGAGTTCTAATAGTTTCCTTGGTGGAGTCCTGAGGTTTTTCTATATATTTTATCATGTCCTCTACAAACAGTGACAGTTTTACTTCTTTCTGTCTGGTTTGTTTGTTTTTTATTTCTTTGTCTTGTCTGATCACTGTGGCTAGGACTTCCAATACTGTGTTGAATAGAAGTGGCGATAGTGGGCATCTTTGTCTTATTCCTGATGTTAGAGGGAAAGTTTTGAGCTTTCACCATGGAGTATTACATTAGCTGTAGTTTTAGGAATCATGTTTTTGTTTTGCTTTTTTTTTTTTTTTTTTTTTGGTTAATCCTCACCCAAGGATATTTTTCCATTGATTTTTAGAGAGAGTGAAGGGAGGGGGAGAGAGAGAAAGTTTGATGTGAGAAAGACACATGGATTGGTTGCCTCTCTCACCCACCTCTATGGGGCCGGGATGGAACCTGCAATCCAGGAACGTGCCCTTGACTGGAAATCAGACCACTGAGCCAAACCAGCCAGGGCAGGAATCATGTTTTTGTTTATTTTTAAAATTTATCTGTATTGTTGAAAGTATTACAGATGTCTCCCCTTTTTCCCTCATTGACCCCCTCCTCTTTGCTCCTGTCCCCCGCCTTCCTTCCCCACACTACTGTCTGTGTCCATTGACTATGCTTATATACATATAAGTTCTTTGATTTATCTCTTTCCACCCCACCCCCTTCCCTCTGAGGCTCCTCAGTCTAACAATCATTTTGTACTCTTTAATCCCTTCACTTTTTTTGCCCATCCACCCCAACCCCCTCCTATTAGGCAACCAACAAAAAGTTCTCTGTATCTATGAGTCTGTTTCTGTTGTGCTTGTTCATTTGGTTTGTAGATTCAGTTGTTGATAGATATGGATTTATTGCCATTTTATTGTTCATATTTTTTGTCTTTTCCAAGAAGACCCTTGAACATTTCATATAATACTGATTTGGTGGTTATGAACTTCTTTAGCTTTTTCTTGTCTGGGAAGCTCTTTATTAGTCCATCGATTCTAAATGATAGCTTTGCAGGATAGAGTAATCTTGGTTTTAGGTCATTGCTTTTCATCACCTTGAATATCTCTTGCTATTCCCTTCTGGCCTGCAAAGTTTCTTTTGAGAAATCGGCTTACAGTCTTATGGGAGCTCCTTTGTAGATAACTAACTGCTTTTCTCTTGCTGCTTTTAAGATTCTCTCTTTGTCTCTAACCCTTTGCATTTTGATGATGATGTGTCTTGGTGTGGGCCTCTTGGGTTTCATCTTGTTTGGGACTCTCTGTGTATCCTAGGCTTGTCTGTGTACTTCCTTGACCAAGTTAGGGACGTTTTCTGTCATTCGTGTTGAGTTGTCCCAGAGGCTCCTTACACTATCCTCATTTTTTTGGACTCTTTTATTTTTGTTGTTCTGACTGGGTCTTTTCTGCTTCATTATATTCCAAATCGATGGTTTGTTTCCCAATTCACGTATTCTAGTATTGGTTCCCTGTAAATTATTCCTTCTCTCAGTTAGTGCATCCTTCATTTCTGCCTGGTACCTTATTATGCTCTTGAGGTCCTCATTCATTCTTTTCAGCATCTTTATAACCAGTCTTTTGAACTCTGCATCAGATTGATTACTTATCTCCATTCCCTTTAGTTCTATTCCTAGAGTATTGTTCTGTTCTTTCATTTGGGACATGTTTCTTTGGCTCCTCATCTTGGTTGCCTCCCTGTGTTTGTTTCTGTGTATTAGGTAGACTTGCTATATCTCCTAGGCTTCATAGGTTGGCCTATTGTAGTGGGTGTCCTGTACGGTCCAATGGCACAGCCTCCCTCATCACCCCAGCTGGGCCCTCGAGGTGTACCACTCGTGTGGCTGTACCCCTTCTGTGGTAATTGAGGCTGGATTGCTGTTGGCACGTCAATGGGAGGGATTTACTCAGGCTGATCAGCTGCAAGGACTGGCTGTGCCCACTGACCACTGACCTCTGACCACCTTGGTGGATCAGCTGTGCAGGGGCCCACACCACAGTGCAAGACTTACTTCAGCAGGTCTCTGGTACCCACTGAGTCCACTCCTTGAGTGTGTCACTTTTGGAATTGGTTGGGTGGTGGTGCTTCGCTGTGGTCTGAAGCTGTCCACTGGGTGTGCTGGCTCTGGGGAAAGGTCAGCCACTGCCTGTGTTCTACCCAGGGCCACCAGGTTTAAGCTACAAAGTGATCTGCAGATGGCTGCTTCTTGTGCTTGGCTTAGAGGAGCCCAGCAGAGCCAAGTTGTGAACCAAGGCTGGCTGCTTCTCGTGCCAGGTCTGAGGCCACTTAGCAAGTGGTATGGGGCCCAATAAGGCCAGATGCTGCTTGTTTGAGAGAATTTTAAAAATCTGAAGCATAAGCAAATACCTGCCAATGCCATGGTAAAGCCACTGGAAATAGTTTGGGTGGGCCCAATAGCTGGGTGGGGCAGGGCCTCAGGGAATCACCAGGGTGGGGCAAAAAGTGTGAGCCAGTCTGCCTGAGTCCCAGATATGGCACCCATCTGAGTGCCCATTGGGGGAAAGGCTCACCAAATGGACAACAGCCTCCTGCAGCACATCTGTCCTGGAGAAAGCTGACTCTCCAGCTCTTGCCCAGATGACAAACAACTCAGTTCCTCCACTAATGTCTCTGGTACCTTTCAAGTTGCCTTGCCCACTCTGGAGCCCAGAAGGAGTGAGTCTGACTACGTCTGTGAGCCATCCCTTTAAGAGGAACTGTCTGGGGCTCCAGTAGCCTCAGCCTCCCTCAGCCTCAGTTCCAGCTGGTTTTACAGCCAGAAGTTATGAGGATTCTCTTCCTGGCACTGGAACACTGAGCTAGTTTAGGACAGGGAACCCTTGCTCCATTTTTCCACTTTTGTTCAGATAGAGTGGGAGGGAGAGAGAGGAGAAAGAGAGAGAGAGGGAGAGAGAAACATTGACATGAAAGGGACACATTGAGTGGCTGCCACCCTCACGACCCCAACCATGGCCAGGGACAAATCACAACCTAGGCATGTGCCCTTGATGGGAATTAAAGCCTCCACTCATTGGTCTGCAGACTTATCGCTCTAACCACTGATCCAAACCAGCCACGGCCCCCTCCTGATTTTTATCTGCCACTCACAGATGTGGGACCAGCCTGTCCACCTCCGCTCTAGTACCAGTCTCCATGTGGTTTCTTCTTTAATCTCGCAGTTGTAGGACTTCCATTCAGATTGAAGTCAGGTGGTTCTGAATGATGGTTGTTCTGTAGTTTAGTTGTAATTTTCATGTTGTGGGAGGACATGAGACCACCATCTGGACCTAGAGTCTATCAGGAATCATGTTTTTTTTCTGGTTTGTTTTTTTTAGGAATCATGTTTTTAAAAAGGAGTTTTTATTTATACTTGTAACAAAAGTGGATCCAATCTAGGTATTTAAGTGAGATCTACATTTTACTACTGTAGATTTTACTATGATGAACAGGATTAAAAACCTTTCTGTTAATGCCTCACTTTTTTTCTTTATTGATTTTTAAAGAGAGGGGAAGGGAAAGAGAGAGAGAGAGAGAGAAACATTGATGAGAGAGAACATCAGCTGGCTGCCTTCTGCATGCCCCCCACTGGGGATTGGGCCCACAACCTGGGCATGTGCCCAGACTGGGAATGGAACCAGCGACCATTTGGTGCATGGGTCAACACTCAACCACTGAGCCACACCGACCAAGCTCATTTTTTTTCTTTAAGAGTAATTCCTGCAAGTGAAATTTGAGGGTTGAATGATAATACATTTTTAAGGCATCTGAGATATATATATATATATATATATATATATATATATATATATATATATCTCAAAAGTACATCCAGAAATATTTACATGTATATGAAGCAAAGTATATCATTACCATTATAATTTATTTTAATTTTATTCTTTATTATTATTTTTTCATTTTAAAATTGTTTATAACATGGACTAATGAGCAATAAATACCCCCCCCCCCAAATAAGTGGAACAATATCCCCACTCAGAAAACTTCTAAAATTTCAAACATGCAGATAATTTAAAAGTACAGGGTGCAAAGAACTTCAGCTCCGCTCTGAGTGAGGCGGGAGCCCTGGAGGCTGAGTGGAGGAGTGAAGGGATCTGAGTCGGGAGAGTCCTGGCTGTGGTGTTGAGCAGAGACGGAAGGGGCACCAGTGGACTTGGGGAATCAGAGAGGAGGGTCCTGCGTTGATCAGATGTGATGAGGAGGCGTGGACCTGGCTGTTGCAGGCAAGTGTGTGAAGGGGGAAGGCTCTGAGCACATTCGGACAGTAGGGCCAAGGATTTCCTGATGGCTGGGGTGAAGGTGTGTACACTTAACATTACATAGTTTATAGGTGATTTTCAGTGTTGATATTGAAAGTTAAGAGACGCCCAAGCAGATATTCAGAGGAGACTCCCGGGTCAACAGTGACTGTGGTTGCACTGTGAGTCGGCCCTGGGGAGGCAGAGGTCTCCACGTGGAATGTCCACCTTCTTCCAGGTCATCATTTCTACCCAACTCCTTCTGGTGTTTCTCTATCTGCACAACAGGTAACAATGGTGAGGTCCTTGGCCGTCCATCTGCTTGACCTTTCTGTCTGCCTCGCTTAGGTCCAGCTGCTCACCCCCTGCTCAGGTAGGAAACGGTTCTGCATTTGTGTATGTGAAGCAGTTACTATAGTGCCCAGTGACCCTTGGACTCCTCCCCACACCGAGAAGGCCCACCCAGCCTGTACTTCTGTTAGGGTGCAGTGCCTGTCTCTGTGTGTCTTACCTCGACCTCTCTGCTGGGACACCCCCGGGCCCTGTGGCCCCAGCTCCCTCTGATGGAGCACCCCTTTCTGCTGACCAGCTCAGTTTGATGTGGTTGGACCCCCTGAGCCCATCCTGGCCATGGTGGGTGAAGATGCTGAGCTGCCCTGTCACTTGTCCCCGAAGATGAGCGCTGAGAGCATGGAGCTGAAGTGGGTGCGATCCAGCCTGAGGCAGGTAGTGCACGTGTATGCACACGGGAAGGAAGAAACAGAGATGGCAGAGTATCGAGGGAGAACTTCATTTTTAAGAGAGAACATCACTGAGGGGAAGGCTGCTCTCCGGATTCACAACATCAGAGCCTCTGACAGTGGAATGTACCTGTGTTATTTCCAAGACAGCGATTTCTATGCAAGTACAGAGGTGTGGCTGATAGCTGCAGGTGAGCCTCAGGTTTGTTGTGAGCCCCTTACACCTGAGGGCCTGGGGACAGAGGCTCCAAGACCACCTCAGACACCTCGGCTACTCACCAGCAACAGCCTCCCTGGTCCATCTCTCCTTCTCTAGGGCCCTTGGCAGACACTCCTCCGGTGTGTAGGGATGGGCAGCACTGGGCAAGCAGCAGCCCACAGGTCCCCCTTACACCACGGATGAGCACCTTGCATTTTATGATTCATCACCTACTCAAAGGCTGAGCATCCAGGTTTCACTAGACGCCATGGTGCTTTGACCTTTCCACTCAGGTTCATGGGCTGTGGGGGTGTGCAGAGACCATGTGGCAAAGAAAGGGGAGGACCTGCTGGTTCCTCAGAATGGCTTCTGGACCCTGGCGATGTTTGGAAACCAGTACCGGGTCCTGTCCTCTCCCAAGAAGATTCTTCCCCTGAAAGAGCACCCTCGCCAGGTGGCCGTCTTCCTGGACTGTGAATCTGGAGATGTGTCCTATAACATGAGGGACCGATCACACATCTACACGTGTCCTCACTCGCTCTTCTCTGGGCCCCTGAGGCCCTTCTTCAGGCTGGGGTCTGATGACAGCCCACTGTTCATTTGCCCAGCATTCAAAGGAGCCGAGGCAGTGACGGTGCCTGAGGGTGGCCTGGTCCTTCACAGGGCAGGGACCCCCACAGCCACCTGGATGAGTTCCCTGGTCTCAGAGCCCAGGAGAGAAGCCCTGGCCATCTCTCCTTGCACAGCTCAGCGCCCAGAGGAAACGGCCCTCCTTCCTCTGGTCACATCAGGGAACCTCCTCCAGAGGCCCTGTGACCCCTCTTCAGGCCCCAGCCCCATCCCCCTCATTGGGCTGTGCTGTGATAGCTCATGTGCTTATCACCAAGGGGCAGGGGCCAGGCTCAGGGGAACTAGTGCTTCGACAGGACTCCAGCCAAGAAGAAAGTGTGAGACAGTGACAGGCTGAGAGCCTCTGCTGTAACCTCAGGGTGACATGGTCAGCATGGGACTCGAGCTGCCATCAGACACTGTGGACTCGGCGTGGGAGCAACAGGATGCTCCAGGACCTAAGGGGACTGGGAGCCACTGCTGGAGGTCAGAGATAGAGGACGAGGGACCAGAGAGCTGGGAGGGGCCCAGGCTGTCAGCATGGTTAAGCCCCATCATGACGCCCAGGGGTCCCAGCATCTGAAGGTCCATCCCACCCACCCCCAGAATTGCAGCCCACACAGGAAAGCTTCCCTGGCCTAGAAGGATGAAAGACAAGGAACCTCTGGATCTGGCCTGCTCAGGTGTCCCTGCAATAAACATTCCCGGTCTCTGAGAATGCCTGAGGATGAATGTCCTGGCTGAGCAGGTGAGCAGTGAACCAAGTTAGGCACAAGGTGCAGGTTCAGTGGGGAGGCCAGTGGTTTCCAGCTTCTTGGGCTCAGAAGCCTTTAATACTTAAAACTCATTGAGGGCCCCAAGGAACTTGTGCTCATTTTGCTTATATCTGCTAATGTTTACTATATTGGACTGAAAATCTTTAAAGATGTATTTATTAATCTATGTTTAAGTGACAGTTATAAACTGATTACAAGCTAAAATAAATATCATATTTTGTGAAAAATAACTTGTTTGCAAAGCAAAAGAAATTCTAGTGAGGTGTGTGGCATTGTAGAATTTGTTTTGCAAGTCTGGTGTCAGGCTAAATAAAAGACTGGATTCTGCCCTGGCTGGTTTGGCTCAGTGGTTAGAGCATTGGCTCGCGGACCAGAGAGTTCCTAGTTCAGTTCCCGTTACAGGCATGTACCTCGGTTGCAGTTTGTCCTCGGCCCCGGTTGGGGTCCGGTGGGTGGCAGCCACTCTAGGTGTGTCTCTCACATCAATGTTTCTCTCTCTTCCTCCCTGTCTTCCTCCTGCTCTATCTGAAGATAAATGCAAAAAAAAAAAAAAAAAAAAGACTGGATTCTCAGATCTGTTTATGTGAGAATGTGGAAACTTGTGGAGAATTTATAAGAGTTAATTTGTGTCAAACTGACAGCATTGCCACAGTTTTGCAGCTTTTCTGCATTTGGAATGAAGGAGGGAAGGGAAGGATCTAGAAAGGTGGGAGAGAGGAGAGTTAAGGAGACCCTGTGCTCCTTGGAGGGCGATCACGCTCCCAGGAGTCTGCAAAGGAGGATCACTTCTGGCGTTTCAAGGGTGTGTTAACCTAGATGCACAGGACAGTGGATGGGTTTCCTTAAGGCAACAGTAACCTTTTACTGAAGAATTACATGCCTGGGGCTCAGTACCCACCATGACCTGCCCAGTTAGGGGTTTGTGGGCAGCTCACCCTGTGAGGTTACTGTCGGTCACCATTTGTTACTGACCCCCTTTCACTTGCAACACCAGAGGCTTGAGAATCACACAGAAAAACAGGCATCTTAAAAACCAAAGTCAGAATAAGTAGGTAATGTCTGGTTTTGTTTTCTGTATGGGGAATTTACTGTGTTAGAATTTCCTTCTTTTTCTGGCATTAAGGGACCCTTCTCATTAACAAACCAAGTCCTGGCCTGGTGTCTCTGTAGGTTGGAGCGTTGTCCCGTACACTGAAAGGTTGTGGGTCCAATCCCAGTCAGTGCATTCTCTCTCTCTAATATCAATAAAAAGAGGTCGTTCTTATTGTCAGGACTTTGGCTGCTACTCTAGGAAACTGGAAGCCATTATAGGGTGGCATGATCTGACTTCCTGTCTCTTCTTGGGTTGTTTAGATAATTATTTATTTATTTTCTTTATTGATTTCAGAAGTAGAGTGAGAGAGATAGAAACATCAATGAGAGAGAACATCGATTGGCGGCCTCCCGCATGCACCCCACTGAGAATCAGGCCCACAACCTTGGCATGTGCCCTGATTGGAATTCAAACGAGCGACCTCTTGGTGCATGGTCGACACTCAACCATTGAGCCATACCGGCCAGGCTAGAAAATTTATTTTTTTAAAATTACTAAGCAAGACTGTGCTAAGCACCCTCACTGTGTGCTGCTCAGATCACATTACCTACATCTTAGCACTGGATACGTTTAAAAAGAGCCTGGCCAGCTCGTGTGTACACAGGAATGCTCACTTGTTTGCTTTTTCAGGAAGCACAGAAGTGTCTCTCCTGTTAAGAAGTACAGTCTCCGTCCAGCATGAATCAGGTGTTCTTAGCCGAATAGGAATCTTTGTGGAGGTGTCAGAGGTCGTCCCTCCGGACATGCAGAAGCCCCCTAGGGAAATTCCAACTCAGCTGTAATTAATTGGCTCGTCCAGGGAAGCACCCATAAGGTCCCAAGCCCTCCAGTTGTTTTAGATGCCAGGAGAGAGACCGAGATGCGTAAGAGGGTTGAATGTGACCCCAGGGCTGAGAGCCTCATGGAGCTCAACCCATAAGCAGCACACTTTGACCCACTACATAACTTCCCTAGAAAATATGCTCAGACTCTGCACATATCAAAAACAAAAACAAAACAAAACCTGAACTTGACATGGGAAGTTGTGCCTCCAAGGCCAGGAACTCCCAGACCCCAGTCCTCACTAATACTGCTCACATGAAGCCTTTACTTGCAGGTGAGTTACACTAATGGGAAGATTTACCTAGAAAATATCAACTGAAAATGGCCAGAATGCAGTTGTTTTGGGGTGCCCAATGTAATGTTTTGCATGCACAATTTAGAAAAATGTAGGCTCTTCAACTGAATTCATGAATGGGAAGCGTATCTTGATTTGGAAATTAGAAGCATCCAAGGAGAAGCATAGATAAAGTCTTCAAGAAATAATAATAAGAAATTTTAGAGCCTGCCTCTGAACTATTCTGAAGCCAATAAACGCAAAAGGCAATGCCTGTTTGGCAGAGAATAGAGAGACTCTGATGGGCACAAGCAGCTCAGCTCAGATGAGATGGGGAAAGCCTCAGTCCTGTGGTTGCAATGGGATTCCAGGAACTGCTGTGTAAGGGCGGGCTCAGCTGGCAGGAACACAGTGCAGGCAGGCGTCCAGCTCACTAGCAGACAGTTTAGCACAAAGACTTCTCCATTAAGTGTAATTTCGTGAGAGTTCCCTGTGCAGAAATGGCTGCTAGGCTTGTTCTTTAAAAGTTTTAATTTGAGCCCAGTTAGCCACCAAGAGCCCTTCTGAGTAGGAGTCTTGTGTTCTCAGGGCTCACACTGCCATTCTCCACGTGACTCATGAGGTCCTCCATCCTAAGGTCCTCAAGAACTTCCCTTCCCCTCCTGAGGCATCAGCTGAGAAGCAAGAACCTGTCTCAGCAGATGCCAGGGAATGGACGGAAGGGGCCTTAGTGCTTGTCCTGTCTCAGGCCCTCTGGGATACCCAGATAGAAAACAACTCACTGACAATTTTTAATATACTACTGAGAATTACTACTACATTTATATTTTATATTTATATTTTAAATGCAGCTTTGGTGCTTCGAGCATTTCAGAAGTGATAGGTGTGTGGAGGTACCCAGAGGGAACTGCACTGATGTTTGCAACTTACTTACTTTTTTTTTTTTCAATCCACACCCAAGGGTATTTTTCCATCAATCTTTTTAGATAGAGTGGAAGGGAGTGAGGGAGAGAAAGAGAGAGAGAAACATTGATGTGTCTGTCACATCGATTGGCTGCCCCCCGCATGACCCCTATCTAGAGAGCCCCACAGAGAGAGTCAGACAGACAGACAGACATCACAACCTGCAGAGCCCCAACCAGGCCAATGATTGAACCCACAATCATGGTGGGTGCCCTTGACTGGGAATCAAACCCTCAACTCTTTGGTCGGGTGGCCAACTCTCTAACAACTGCAACTTACATGAAAAGGCTCCAGATAAGAGAAGAAGGCTAGGGTCATATACAGAAGGATAGATTATAATAAAGTCAGCATGTATAAGAAAATGTTCATTGTAGGTATATTTAGTGTTCATTGAAACAGTCTTTCCAATTTGCCATACCTTTGAAAAGTTTCATGACAAACTGTTGGTAGTGGGAGGTGGAAGGGAAGAACTGTGTTTTGCTGCTGCTAACAGAGACCAGAGGTACCACTGGGTAAACAAACAAGGGTTTATTTTCCTCCATGTGAAATGAACTCAGAGGGCAGCAGTCCAGAGCTGGTCTGGCAGCTCAGAGAGGCATCCATGCCCCAGCCTGAGTCTGTCTTCTCCCTCCTCTGTCTCAGTGTGTGGCTTCCATTCTCAGGGTTGCCACTTGGTTCCAAGAGAGCTGCTGCACCCCAGCTCCAGGGACAGTGTTCCACCCCAGAGGGAGGAAAAAGTAAGAAGGGTTTGAAACCCTCTGTGGAAACACAACCCAACAACTTCACCTACAAACCACTGGCTCAGACTTAGTCCCTAGGCCTCTCCCATCAACACAGGGGGTGGGCACATTGCAGTTCTCACCCTCCCTCCCAAATTGGGTTTGATACTAAGAATAAGCTGGGAACTGATATTGCACGAGTGACCAGCCGTCTCTACCATGGAACCTGAATTCAAACCGATGTAACGTAGTCAAATTCCACCAGCCAAGGACTTTAAGGCCCTGGGAGCTATAATCACTCTCTTGAGACCTAAATAATGTGTGTTTGGAGATCCTAGGCCACAGGTAGGCCCTGTTTCTCCCCAAAACCTCTAGGAGAATGCATTCACAGCCTAGTTAGTCTAACCTCAGAGAATACAGACTCCAGCAGACTCTCCAGAAAGAAATACACCTGAAAATCCAAATGCAGCACAGAGAAGGCACAAAGAACGGATGGACCTTCTCAGCAACGCCCCCAATAAAATGCTCTGAAAATGTAAATCATACCCCTCACTTCCTGAGAGCACTGACCCTGGAAACCAGAATATTGTATTGTTTGAGAATGGATTTGAGACACGAATTTCAGAGGTGCCAAAAAAGGTGGTGTGGCTGTGGTATCTTCCTGTTTCTGCTTTCACAGGGCTCTGCTGTAAAAAAAAATGTTATCTAATTGCCAGAGTGACCGGTTAATTTATGCACACCTTCCTCTCCTCACACATTAACATGTTAATTTGTCTGAGTTCTGCTGCTAAATCCATTATGACATAAAAGATGAAAAACAGGTGTATACATTGAAATACTGATCATACACACCCACACCCAGGAATGATTCCAACAGCTAAACACACAGAGAGACTTGGAGGGTGGGAACCAGGGCTGGAGCTGGTCTTCATTGCTCCATCCAACACAGGGTCCACCTTCCTGCTAACCTTGTCCCCTGGTTTCTGCCCAGGAACTGATGAGACACATCTCTCTGAGCCAATCAGAAAAGAAGGGCTTTCAAAGATGGACTTTGCACTCTATCCTGTCTTGAGTAAGCTTCCTTTTCTCTACCCCTTCTTTCAGATTAGAGACTCAGCTGTAATGGAGAACCACTGAGTGCCTTTGCTCTGTGAACTTCAGCTGGGAGAGCCCAGGGTAAGTACAGGGTGTTGGTAAAAGCTAGAAGGTCTGAGCTGGTGGGAGATCACATGCAGAGCACAAGGCCAATGTAGCGCAAAATGGCTTTTGTTGTAACGTGTCAGCGAGATAACCAGAGACGCATGGCCGAATTGTAAAGGAGCACTTTATTACACCGGTGGGCTGTTACACCAGCGGGCTGGGGGGGGGGGTACAGCTTCCCCAAATCCTCAGCCCTGAGCCTTCTTTGTTGTCTGCTTTTAAAGGCACAAACTACAGGAAAAAAACTACATTCTTGGCACCGCTTTTGGCACCATTAAGGAGGGCTGATACAGAAAAGGGGGAAGAGGTGCAGGGCAACTATTAATCTCTTTTTTCTCATGGTTTCTCTGAGTTTCCCAAGGCCATCCTCAACCCCTTATCTTTACAGTTTTCTTTGGGTGTCTCAAAGCCCTTATGTTTATAGAAAGGAAACTGCCAGGGTGTGTACGTGCAGTAACCGAGGGTCAGAATTGAGTTATTACATCTCCACTGATTTTATGTACAAGTCAAATCATTGACCCTTTTTTTTTTATTAAGGATATTAAATCCGTCCCTGTATTATTCCCAAATTATTGGCATCGAAACAGCAGGTTTCACCTAGTGCTACACAGAGTCCTCCCTGCTTGAGGAAAAGGAAATCTAAACCTTGCCTGTTTTGTATTGCTGGAGGTTATACTTAGGAGTGAGTATGCAAGTCCCTTGCCCCTGGATATCCCCCAAAGTTAACTTGGGCTGGTCCCATGTACAGTTGTCAGTACTTGGGGTCTGGGAAACTGGCTTGGAGAGCCCTAACCGTATATAATAAGGTGGCCCCAAATTTAGGCATAACTAGTAGTCAGCCCCTATGTCCTTCCTGTGGCCTAATAAAGGTCTGACTGACTAATGATATTAATCTGAATGAGGTCAGATTTTCCTATAGGGAAACCCTTGGGCTTGGTTAACCTTCTAAAATCTATATGAGGCTGCCTGCTTCTTATATAGCCCCTAGTAGTAAATATGGTTTCACAACCCCGAGATGGACAAAAGTATTCATTTGCATTCAAGCAACTTGTGGTGACTGTACCGTTCCCTGGGCATATATATTCCTACCCCTTGTAGTCCCCATTCCCCCGTAGGTGTCCCATAACCCCAGGGAAGGGGCCCTTCTGTGTGACACTAATCTTCAGTAATACCATCTGTGCCTATGGTGCCTCTCATCAGGTCACATAGGTCAAGACTGAAAACAGGTTTTTCTATCCCCTTTTGTGGTGATTTTTCTTAAGACCTCCCCCAATATCCCATTTTCAAGTTCCCAGTTTCATTGGGGCCCAGATCTATAAAAATTCCCCTGTACAGTCATAATCAGAAAAATTAGAGTCCCAATAAATGCAAGAGTCTCATTTTTAAGGGATCTGGAGAAGCCCGGACCGTTCATTCTGCTTTTTCCACCTTCAGCGGGGAATGGTGCAGCCAGACCGGGATGCCATTGACCTTGACAGCCGTTGGTGCAGGCAGGATAACAGCATATGGTCCCTTCCAGGCCGGAGTCAGTTCCTGGGTGGTAAATTTCTTTACCCATATTGAGTCCCTGGGCTGGAAAGGGTGCACAGGGTCTGAGGTGGGCACAGGCAGGGCGTCGCAGACGTGTTTATGGACAGCTTTCTGGGCGGACTGCAGGGCCTGCAAGAACTGTAAGAGGGTGAGGGGGAGCAGAGTGGTCCAGTTTTCACTGGTTTCTAAAGTAAATTTGGTTAAGGTTTCCTTTAAGGTCCTGTTCATGCGCTCTACCTGCCTGGAACTCTGTGGGCGGTAAGCACAATTGAGCTTCCAATTTATATTTAACCCCTTAGAGATATCCTGTGATATCTTTGCTATAAAGGCGGGGCCGTTATCTGATCTAAGGGTCAGGAGTAGCCTAAACCTGTTACTTTCTTTATTACATCCTAGACTGTTATTCTATTACCAGGGGCAAGCTTTCCCTCTCTCAGTGTCCTATCTTCTTCCCTTTTTGAGTATTCCTCCAATATCCTGTCTTCCTGTAATATGTATGTCCCTTTCTTTTATCCTTTCTTATCTTTTTACTTCCTCTGCATAATCCTTCTCTTTTTATTTCTTCCCTTCTCCACAAACTTTCTTCAACTTACACAGACCCTCTGCGATTTATACAATCCTTCCTCAACTTACACAAACCCTCTGCGACTTTCCTAGTCCCTCCCCTGACATAAACCTGAGAGCTTGCTCAATCTATCTGCTGTCTGCACATCCCCCAGCTTTTCTTCTCCTTCTCCCTACTTAGACCCACACATTCCTACTTCCCTCCACCTTCTCCCTTTCTCTGTGACCTTACTGGACATTGCCTGCCTCTCAGGAGTTCAGTAAGCTTGCAGTAACCTAAGTGGGTAGTCTGGTGCAGCTGGTTGACTAAAGTCTGACCTAGAGCCTCTGGGACTAACAACCTCCCATCAGGCAGTGTCCACCATCCACTGATGTCTTTAATGGCTTGTTTCTGCTTGGCTAAATCATTTTCTGACCTAGTGTATCTGGAGATGCTATTCCCCACTGGTTTTAGGGCTGCCTCTCAAGCTTTCTGGTGCAGCAGATTTTCTTTCTTGCCCCATCGGAGAGCCTGGATTAGGGCTATGAGTTCAGCCCATTGGGCTGAAGTTCCCCTACTTAATGACTGTGACCAGATGACACAGTCCTGAGTTACTACTGCTGTCCCAGCATACCTGATTTCTTCCTGGACATAGCTGCTTCCGTCCATGAACAACACCTCATCTGATGATGGTAGTGGGACATCCTTGAGCTCTGGGCGGGCCATCTGCAGTATGTAGATTACCTCCAGGAGTCCTGTAGAGGTTTTTTCGGGTCATCATCTGGAGGCAGGCTGGCAGGACTGATGGCCAACGTCTTGTGGAACTTGATGCGGGGGCTGGCCTGGAGCGGCAGTGGCCAGCAATTGAATGATCTCTGGAGGAAATCACATCTGAGTAGGGGGTATGGGCACTCTGGCAGGACCATAAACGAAGGAGTTACAGTATTTTCCCAAAGTCCATTGTCCTCTTTAAAGTCCAGGTATAGGTTAGAACCCCATTGGCTCAGTCAGGTAGGTACTGCACCAGTACCTACCAGGAAACTAACTAGTCTGTCCCCTATTGTCTTGACTTTGTCCTTGTCTTTTCTATCTCTAATCGGGACCTGCGCCTGCTGTCCTGGCGCTTCCTCACGTTCCCCTTTCTAGGGTGATCCTTTTCTGTGGGCCCTGTTCCCCTCAAGGCTGTTATTATTACCTTGTTTTCCCCTAGGGGTGTCCCTATTATTATCTCTTTTGAGCTATTTCAGTTAATGGGCCTTTAGGCCTAACAGGAGAACAGGGTGAAAAGCATCCAAAGAAGCTCTCCCTCTGGCAGTATTTGGGTCCCACAGCGGGCGAAGGGATGGGAAAATTTCCTCTGACACCAGGTTTTCAAAAGGATGCTGGAAAGGAAAGCATCCTTCTAGTGCACCTGTTATCCAGGGCAGAGTGTTTTTCAACTCTCTCTAAGAGTATTTCGCACCAGCGCCCAACTCCCCAAAACTCCCCAAAGTTAACAGCTCTGTGGAAACCTGCACTGAGCACTCACTGCCGCCAAACCCGGAGCCCGAGCTGGCACGGAAGGAAGACGCCCCTTCCTCGGCTGCTGCTGCCAGCAGAGGCCTGGGCAGAAGGGCTCGGCCCAGGGCTCAGAGCACCCTGGGCATGGCCAGGCCAGGCTGGACCTCGTCGGAGTGGACTTGCCAGGGTGGACCACTCACACACAGTTACATCTATACAGTCACACTCACACACCAGAAGTTCCCGGGAGGTGATCAGTTTCCCCTTCCATCCCAATGGCGAACCAGAAAGCACCACGGTCCAAAACCAGAATTTACCAGAATCGAATCCCACCTAACATCTTAGGGGGATCCCGGAGAGGAGAGGTTGTGCTGCGTCCGGCCCTCTCACTTCTCACCCAGATAGACCGGTCACCCAGAACTTACCAGGTCTCCTTTAAATCTTTTGGGGACGTCTTGACATCTCCCGGCCGCTCATCGGAAACCTAAGTTGGATCTTTGGGGCCCTGGAACCTTTCAGGGGGTACCTCCACTAAAGAACTATAGGTATCCAGTGGCCGGACCAGGAGAGGCCGTTCATCCTAGGCATCTATCCCCTGGTGTCCTAAAGCACTGGGGATCTCACTGGGGCCTCCAAGTGTTGTAATGGGTCAGTGAGATAACCAGAGATGCACGGCCGAATTGTAAAGGAGCACTTTATTACACCAGTGGGCTGGGGGGGTACAGCTTCCCCAAATCCTCAGCCTTGAGACTTCTTTGTTGCCCACTTTTAAAGGCACAAACTACAGAAAAAAACTACATTCTCTTGGCGGCGCTTTTGGCACCGTTATGGGGGGCTGATACAGAGAAGGTGGGGAGAGGAGCAGGGCAACTATTAATCTCTTTTTTCCCATGATTTCTCTGAATTTCCCAAGGCCATCCTCATCCCCTTATCTTTACAGTTTTCTTTTGGTGTCTCAAGGCCCTTATGTTTACAGAAAAGAAACTGCCAGGGTGTTTATGTGCAGTAACTGAAGGTCAGAATGGAGTTTTTATAGCTTTATTGCATATGCCTGGGTGCAGGCGGGCTGAGCCCAAGCCTTGACTCAGGGTTGGGGTTTCGGTTGTATACTCTACTTCTAGCTTCTGGCAGTTCCTGCTGATGTACTTTGTCTGGCCCATTGTCCACTTTGCAGTAGGACTGGTCTGGTATCTCATCCGGCATCTGCTGGGTTATCCATTGCCTTATGAATAATACAGATAATCCTTATGTGTGCTCAAGGAAAGGTTGAGCAAAGGTCATGCAAGCAACACAGTTTCCAGTTTCTGCCATTTGCAAACTTTTACCTTTACACTGTAAAACATTACTGACCCTTTCATTCCCATCTTATAATGATGATAAAAAAAAAAAAAGGAAAGGGGGGAAGTTTCTCTTTGTCTACTTCCTGCAGGTGTGGGGTCGTCATGGACTCCTAAAAAGAACTTGTTAGATAACTTCTTGGGGAATGGGGTAATAGGGTCCTTTTACCTGTGCTGGAACAAATTGTCCAACTGTCTGCGTAATTAACATCTGCAGTCGATTTTGTACAAACCTAGTAATCAGGTGCAAATGGCAGGGTCCAAAAAGCAATAACAAGAAGGCTAATACTAGGGGCCCCATAAAGGGGAGTAGCCAGGTTAGTGTAGGCAAGGCTGCATCTATACTTGCCCAGATGTATCTGGCTAGGTGATCCGGACTGAATTCCTTTAGCCACTGGGCATTATCTAGAATTCGTTGTGTCCTTTCCTCAACCTGTCCAGTTGAGTTAACATAGAAGCAACAAGATGTATTTGCTATCATGTATACACCCCCTTCTTTAACTAGTAAATAATCTAGTACACTGCAGTTATCTATTACCATGCAGGCAACAAAGTCGAGGGATTTTGATAGAAGTTTGAAAGTTTCATCTGTATCTCTACCTATATTTGCCATGGTGGCGATTATGTTTTTGCTGTTATGGCATTATAAGTAATTCCTCCCACGAGGCCTGCAGTGGTAATTGCAGCTATGACTCCTGCTATGAGGAGTCCAATTCCCCTTTTTGCCCTATGATGGCTTCTGGGCTCAGGGCTTGATGAGGTTGACTTAGGCATGAAAGAATGGATTGAGGTATTGACTGGGGTGACATATTCTACTGCCCATAAGCCTCCCTGTTTTTCTGTGTTTAGGCACTGAATAGCAATTCCTCTCCTGGGGGAAGAAATGTTAAGTGCTCCTATAAACATCATTCCCACTGGTAGGCAAAGCAGTCCAGTCATATTGGGGCCTACGAAACTGTTTAAAGTCTCGAGTGATTAAACCACGATAGAGGGAGAAGAGGGCTAGTGCCACCGGCAGAACTGCACCCTGGATAACTAATTTCCCTGGTACAATTTTTTTGGTATTGCATCAATCCTTCTGAGCTTCCACATATAAATTCAAACTGCAGGGGTTAGACATATCATGAATAGTTAGATTGCAGGTACCCCTTGTAAGATTATAGTGAGGGATATTATGTGTGGTGCCCGCTTTCACGGACTGTATTTGTACTGAGAATCAAGATCAAGGGAGCTTTCGCTCTTCTGCTCCACAGGAGGTTTCTGTCCTCCCTGAGCTTACCTTAGACACCTGCATTACTGATTGACAGGTATACTGTCCCAGTCAAGTTCCCCACCTGGCACTGTCCCCAGAGCAGGTGGCACCCAGCCAGCACAGCTGAGCACTTGCACCAGAAGCGAGAGTGTCTCGGGGTTTGCCCCCCATGCCTGTCTCACTGGGTCAGTGAAAAAATGATAAGAGTAGTGGTATTTCACTGGAGGCCAACAAGGCCAGCAGACCCCGCCCTGCCCCCTCAAGGGGACAGAGGAGCACCAGGGGTTTATGTTAGGAGAGAAAGCAGATTCTTGGAGGAGACAAAGTAAAGAATGAGAGTGGTTGGCGGGGAGAGAAGGAGTAAAGGTTAAAGAAGCATGGACTTTAGATCGAATGTCCCGCCCTAACAAGGGAGTGGGGCAGGCTGGTAACACTAAACACTAGTGGAGAAGATATAAGGGCCTGAAGAACAAGTGAGTGTCTGGGTTACCCTGGGTTGTGATATTTGGCCATCAATTCCCACAACTGAAACCCCAGAGTGTCCAAGAGGTCCCCTGAATTCAGGGAGGGCAGAGTAGTGTGTATCAATTAAAAATAAAATTGACACACCTGCTACCATCAGAGTTACCCGAGGTTCGCAGTTCGAGATGACGGTCGGGGCGTCTGTTCCTGGGCAGCTTCAGTCTTCAGTCACAAGGCCATCAGATCAAGGCCTGGATTGCCCATTCCGCCAGCCTGAGGAAGGGATGGGGACCGACTCTGTGCAGTGTTTCCACAGTCCGCCTTCCAGTGGGGTCCTCCACATGGAGGACATGGCTTAGACGGTGGTTGGTAATTGGGGAATTGCCTCACCCAATGACTAGTCTGATCGCATTTTAAACAGGAACACGGGGGTCCACTCTGCTGATCCTGGTGGGTGCCCTTCTTCTGTTCCCTGAAGGGGGTTTGCTGACCCCTTTGATTAGTGGGGGCTCTGACGGCAGAGGCCAGCATTTGGTATTCTGCTATTCTTTACTGTTTAGCCTCTTCATCGCGATTATTGAACACCTTAAATGCTAGATTTAGAAGTTCTCATTGAGGGGTTTGAAGACCATCTTCCAATATTTGTAACTTTCTCCTAATATCTGGGGCTGACTGAGAGATAAATCTCAGGTTTAAAATGACAGTTCCTGGGCAGAGGAACTAAATATTATAGATACCTCTCAAAACAAGACATACAAATGGTCAAGAGACATATGAAAAAATGCTCAACATCACTAATCATCAGAGAGATGCAAATTAAAACAATTATGAGGTATCACTTCACACCTGTCAGAATGGCAGCCATCAACAAATCATCAAACAACAAGTACTGGCGAGGGTGTGGAGAAAAGGGGACTCTAGTACACTGCTGGTGGGAATGCAGACTGGTGCAGCCACTGTGGAAAACACTGTGGTGTTACCTCAAAAAGTTAAAAATTGAACTGCCATTTGACCTAGTGATCCCACTTCTAGGAATATACCCTAAGAAACCTGAAACACCAATCAGAAAGAATATATGTACCCCTATGTTCATAGCAGCACTATTTACAATACCTAAGATCTAGAAACAGCCCAAGTGTCCATCAATAGATGAGTGGATAAAAAAGCTGTGATACATATACACAATGGAATACAATGCAGCTGTAAGAAAGAAAGATCTCTTATCCTTTGAGATGGCATGCGAGGACCTGGAGAGTGTTATGCTAAGTGAAACAAGACAAGCAGAGAAAGACAAATATCACATGATCTCACTTATCTGTGGAATATAATGAACTAAACAAACTGATGAACAAAATTGACCCAGAGACATAGAGGTGGGGTACAGGCTGACAAGCCTCAGAGAAGGGGGGTTTGGAGGGGTGAAGAGATAAACCACAGAACTTACATGCATGTATGCATGACCAATGGACATGGACAACAGGGCTGGGGATGGGGCAGAGGGGATGGGGAGGAGGGTGTCAATGGAGGGAAAAGGAGAAACATCTGTAACAAAAACAAATTAATGAAATAAATAAATAAATAAAAATAAAATAAAATGACAGTTCCTTCTGGGCTAGTAGGATCTAAGTTAGTACATCTGCTCATAGCCTGTGTAAGGTGGGATGGAAAGGTTACAGGGATTTTATTTCTTTCCTGGATTATTTCAGACAGTTTTTCATAGTTAACGACCTTGTGTGAGGCTTTTTTAAGTCCCTCAATGAGACGTATTATCATGTGGTCCCTGGCTTTCCTACCCCTCCCCCATTGACCTGATAATTCCACCTGGGGTCCTGGCCAAGCACTGCTTCAGCCCCTCCTGGGTTAGTGGGGGCATGTCGTCTCTGGGCATTAACTCAGACTCGATTTTCATCTTCCAGATTAAGGGTGGAAGGGAGAATAACATGAATATCATTCCAAGTTAGATCATAGGACTGGGTAAGGTACTCGAATTCCTGAGTATAATTGGTGGGACCCTTAGTAAAGGATCCTAGTCTTTTATTTATTTGGGACAAATCTGGGAGAGAGAAGGGGACATGAACTCTGACAATCCTTTCAGCTCTCACTACTTCCCTCAGGGGGCATTCTTCAACAGGGCCGAGGTAGGGGACACACAGAGACCAATGATAGTTCTCGATGGTGTGAGGCAGTCATTTGCAGCGGTAGAGGAGTCAAAGCCAGAGTAGAAGGTTCAGGGTAAAGTGGGGGGCCCACAGAAGGCGCTGGAGGAGGAGGCCCTGCAGGAGGGGCTGAGGGAGGAGGTGGGGGAGCGAGATCGCTGGGTCAAAGGAGGAAACAGGAGAAGTTAGCCATTGTCTTCAGAGGGAGGTTTGGGAGGATTAGAGTGGAGTAGGAAGATTTGGTGAGGAGAGCAAGAACCACATAAAGACAGGTGTGATCTGAGTGCAAAGGGGCCTGGATCTAAGGAACCTCCGACCATTTTCCTTGCTTTTGACAGAAATTGTCTAGGTCAGTGAGAATGTCAAAAGTGTTGTTCTCAGGCTATTTTGACACATTGCCTAATTTGTACTGAGTTCATACAGTGTTGCAGTAAAAAATGAGTCACTTGGTACGTGAGTCCTGAGTGAGCCCTAGGGTCGGTAGATTTTTTAGGAGACATCCTAGGTGTGTTGTCCCATGTTGCAGTGTGAGATGTCATGGCCTAGCGGTTCAATGGATACACTAGTGAAAGAAGAAGTCATCCCCCCTTCTCCCCTAGGGTAGAGAGACATGAAACTCACCTATAGCAGGTGTCCCTAGATATATGGTGAGCTGAGGGAACCTGGTTCTGGAAGAGCAGTCCTGACCAGCACTGGATTTCGAGAGGGACCATCACACAGATGTGACAGAGAGACCTGGCTCTCATGTCCTGGATGGGGGGATAACAGGACAGCCCTGAGAATCAGACCGGTAGGCAAAAAACACTCACCAGTGAATTAGTGTCTGGGGTTGATGCTGGATTGGCAGGAAATGTTGGAGATCCGGTATCCAGCTGAGGGTGTGATGGATCCCGGTCTGAAAGGAGGCCCAAGGACTCTGGAGGCCTGCAGTTGCCCCCCATGTGGGATCCTCAAAGACCTCCCGGGTTTCGGCACCAAATAAGATGTCTGAGCCGGCAGGAGATCACATCCACAACGCAAGGCCAGTGTAGAGCAAAATGGTTTTATTGCATTGCATACACCTGGGTACAGGCAGGCTGAGCCTAGAAAGGGTCAGCCTCGAATTAGGGTTGGGGTGTCAGTTATATACCCTACTTTTAGCTTCCGGCAGTTCCTGCTGATATACATGGTCAATTGTCCACTTTGCAGTAGGACTGGTCTGGTATCTTGTCTGGCATCTGCTGGGTTATCCACTGCCTTGGGGATTATCCAGATAAACCTTATCCATACTCAACAAAAAGCTGAGCAAAGGTCATGCAAGAAACACAATTTCCACTGTTTCTCCCTTTTGCAAACTCTTACCTTTACCCTTTAAAACATTCCTGACCCTTTCAAAAGACATGGCCCGAGGGCACCATTAGGAAAGAGGCAGAGAAGCCAGGTGACTCTACAGGGCATTCCTCACCCACAGGAGTGTGGTACTGTGAGTGTGCAGGTGACCACCCAGGCGGGAGCATGGATGGAGACAGGGCAAGTTAAGCCCTGAATTCAGAAATCAGTGAGAGGGAGAGAACTGGAGTGAGGGAGCTTGACAACTGCCTGGTCCTAGGATCTTACTGTGGTCATAGTGGAGCAAAGGCCTCTTACAGCCTCTCCCCTCCTCTCTGGGAATGTGTTCATGAGATTCTAAAAGAAGAGTGTTTCGTGTGTTTTTTTTATCCTCACCCGAGGACATTTTTCCATTTTTTGTTCAGATAGAGTGGAAGGGAGAGAGAGGAAGAGAGAGGAAGAGAGAGAGAGAAATATCAATGTGAAAGGGACACATCGAGTGGCTGCCACCTGCATGACCCAACCAGGGCCGGGGACAAACTGCAACCAAGGTACGTGCCCCTACCGGGTGTCTCTGGACCTCAGGCTGATGCTCTAACTGCTGAGCCAAATGGGCCATTGCAGAGAAGTTGTGTTTTTAAGATTTATATGTAAAGATATTCGTTACAGAATTATTTGTGATATAGAAAAATCTGAATCAGCTAACATACACAGCAGTTGGAGAATAGACAATAGAGAGGGATGTCTGTACCTCCTCTTTAGAGAAATGCCTGTTCAGGTCTTCTGCCAATTTTAAAAATCAGATTGTTGGGTGTTTTTGTTGTTTTGTTGTATGAGTTGTTCATACATTTTTTATATTAATCCCTTATTAGATATATCATTGGCAAATATCTTCTTCCAATCAGTAGGTTGTCTTTTTGTTTTGCTTTAAGGTTTCCTTTGCTCAGCAAAAACATTTTAGTTTGATATGATCCCATTTTTTTGTTGTTGTTGTTGGTTTTTGTTGGTTTTTCTTTTCTTGTCCTTGCCTGAGGACACATATCCAAAAAGACGTTACTAATAGCGATGTAAGAGTGTGCACGCCTATCTTCCCTTCTACTTTTATGGTTTTGGGTCTTACATTAAATCTTAAATCCATTTTGTGTTTATTCTTGTATATGGTGTAAGAAAGTGATCCAGTTACATTCTCTCTTTTTTTAAAATTTTCTTTCCTTATTGATTTTAGAGAAAGAGAAAGGGAGAGAGAGGAACAGATAGAAACATCGATGAGAGAGAATATTGGCCACCTCCTCTGCACTGCCCACTGGGGATTTGGCCCACAATCTGGGTATGTGTCCTGACTGAGAATTGAACCGGCAATCTCTTGGTGCATGGGTCGACACTCAACCACTGAGCTACCCTGGCTGGTCCAGTTACATGCTTTTACATGTATCTGTCCAATTTTCTCAGGACTGTTTTGAAGAGACTCTCTTTACCCCATTGCATATTCTTGCCTCCTATGACATAAATTAATTGACCATATCTAGTGAGGGTTCATTTCTGAGCTCTGTATTCCATCTCATTGAACCTGTGTCTGTTTCTATGTCAGGACCATGCTGTTTGTATTAGTGTAGTCTTGTAGTGTAGTTTGATATCAGGGAGTGTGATGCCTCAAAATTTGTTCATTCTCAAGATTTCTTTCGGGTCCCATATAAATTTTAGGATTAGTTGTTTTAGTTCTGAGAAGAGAGTCATTGGTACTTTAATAGGGATCTCATTGAATCTGTATACCGCTTTAGACAGTAAGGATATTGTAACAATATTAATCCTTCCAACCCATGAGCACAGTATATCCTTCCATTCACTTGTATCTTCTTCCATTTCTTTCTTCAGTGTCTTATAGTTTTCAGAATTGAGGTCTTTCACCTCTTTGGTTAAATTAATTCCTAGATATTTTATGCTTTTTGATAAAATTTAATTTTGTTTTGGTAATCTTCACCCAATTATATTTTTCCATAGATATTTAGATAGGGTGCAAGGGAGGGAGGGAAAAACAAAGAGAGACACACCACTTGCCTGCCTCCAACACATGCCCTGTCCAGGCCGAAATCGAACCTGCAACCCAGGTATGTGCCCTTGATTGGGAATTGAAACCACAACCCCTCAGTTTGAGGGGCGTCGCTCTAAGCACTAAGCCAAACGGACCACAGCTTGATGAAATTTTAAATAGAATTTTAAAGATTCTTCCTACTCATTATTCATTATTGCTTTATAGAAATGCAACAGGCTTCTGATTTTCTATCCTGCAACATTACAGAATTAGTTGGTTAGTTCTGAGAAATTTTATGGTGGAGTCCTCAGGCTTTTCTATATATTGTATCATGTCCTCTGCACATAGTGAGAGTTTTACTTTTTCTTCTCTGATTTATATGTTTTTAATTTCTTTTTCTTGTCTGGTCACTGTGGCTAGGGCTTCCAGTTCTATGTGGAAGAGAAGTGGTGACAGTGGGCATCCTTGGTTATTGCTAACGTTAGAGGAAAAGTGTTTGGCTTTTCACCATTGAGTGTTATGTCAGCTGTAGGTTTAGGAATCTACATCTTAATAAAGAGTTTTGTTTTTTATTGGAAGAGTCAACAATTCATGGTCCATGCTCAGGAAAGAGAGGTTTTGTTTATAATTATAATAAACTTGGGTCCAATTTGGGTATACAAATGGTATTTCTATGTTGCTATGGTAGATTTTATTATGATGAACATTATTAAATATCAAACTTTGTGTTAATACCTGATTCTTTTCTTGAAGAGTATATACCAAATATATATATATGTATATATATGAATATATATATATATATTCATATATATGAAATATGTCCAGAAATATTTGCATTCATATGAAGCAAAGTATATGATTACCATTATAAATTATTAATTTTTTCATTTAAAAATAGTCTATAATCAGGAATAAAAACAACAAATATCCTCCCAAATAAGTGGAAATATATCCCCACTCTGAAAACCTGTAAAATTTCAAACATTCAGATGATTTAAAAGTACAGGGTGGGAAGAACTTCAGCTCCACTGTGAGAGAGGCGGGAGCCCTGGAGGCTGAGTGGAGGACTGAAGGGATCTGAGTTGGGAGAGTCCTGGTTGTGGTGTTGAGCAGAGACGGAAGGGGCACCAGTGGACTTGGGGAATCAGAGAGGAGGGTCCTGCATTGATCAGATGTCATGAGGAGGCGTGGACCTGGCTGTTGCAGGCAAGTGTGGGAAGGGGGAAGGCTCTGAGCACATTCAGAGTGTAGAGCCAAGGATTTCCTGATAGCTGGGGTCAAGGTGTGTAAACTTAACATTACATAGTTTATAGGTGATATTCCATGTTGATATAAAAAGGCTAAGAGTTGCCCAAGCAGATATTCAGATGAGGTTCCAGGGTCACCAGTGATGGTGGTTACACCCCAAGTTGGCCCTGAGGAGGCAGAGGTCTCCACATGAAATTCTCCATCTTCTTCCTGGTCGTCATTTCCACCCAACTCCTTCTGGTGTCTCTCTATCTGCACAACAGGTAACAATGGTGAGGTCCTTGGCCGCCCATCTGCTTGACCTTTTTGTCTGCCTTGCCTTGGTCCAGCTGCTCACCCCCTGCTCAGGTAGGAAATGGTTCTGCATTTGTGTATGTGAACAGTTACTATATGCCCAGTGACCCTTGGACTCCTCCCCACACCGAAAAGGCCCACCCAGCCTGTACTTTAGTTAAGGGGGAGTGCCTGTCTCCCTGTGTCTTACCGCACCCTCCCTGCTTGGTCACCACCTTGCTCTGTGGCCACAGCTCCCTCTGATGGAGCACCCCCTTCTGCTGACCAGCTCAGTTTGACGTGGTTGGACCCCCTGAGCCCATCCTGGCCATGGTGGGTGAAGACGCTGAACTGCCCTGTCACTTGTCCCCGAAGATGAGTGCTGAGAGCATGGAGCTGATCTGGGTGCGATCCAGCCTGGAGCAGGTCTTGCACGCGTATGCACATGGGAAGGAACAACAAGAGATGGCAGACTATCGAGGGAGAACTTCGATTTTAAGAGAGAACATCACTGAGGGGAAGGCTGCTCTCCAGATTCACAACATCAGAGCCTCTGACGATGGAACCTACCTGTGTTATTTCCAAAAAGACTCTTTCTTTGAAAGTGCCAAGGTGGAGCTGAAGGTTGCAGGTGAGCCTCAGGTTTGTTGTGAGCTCCTTACACCTGAGGGCTGGGGACAGAAGCACCTACACCACCTCAGACACCTCAGCTACTCAGCAATGGCCTCCCTGGTCCAAATCTTTTTCTCTGGGGCCCTTGGCAGACACAAGATTCCTCCAGGAAGAGCTCCTCCTGTGTGTAGGGACGAGTCCCTCACGCAGCCACCAGGGCCTAAGCAGGGAAGAGGGTGTCAGGAACAGGAAGGAGGAGAAAACCACCTCTCAGTGGGTGGCACACAGTTGACTGGTTCCAGCTCTGCCCTAGACAGTGTCTGTGGGCCCTCCAGGTAAACACTGCTGTGGTCCAGGGAGGCTGACCTGCAGGGACACCCCTGTGCTGCCCATGTCCTTTCACCAAAGGCCCCGGGAGCATGCCTGTAGTTGAACAAGTTGAGTTTAGTACTTGTAGCGTGAGGGAAAATGCACACATGTGGAAACCATGCGGTGTCCTAGTGAGAGGGTGTGGGAGATGGTGAGACATTGGGGCTGATAGGGGAGAAGGGCAGGGTTATGAAGTAGGGTGTTGCTCCAGATTGGATGCTGTCAGATTGGTGCTGGGGTGTAATAGTTCACTCACAGCCAAGACAGGGCTGGTCTGGTCACTGCTATGGTCTGGACACTGTTCATGTTTTTCTCTGAGTTCAAACCTGACGATTGACTGGTCTTGATTCTGTCCTGACCCATCACAGTGACAACGGGCCCTTGTCTGGTGTTGCTGTTCCATGAAATCGCTCATGTCTAGAGGTCAGGGCTGTATTTCTCTTTCTCTGGGCACAGCCCTGCCCCCTGACTTCTGCCTGTGTTGCTCAGTGGGGAGCCTAGCAGAGGATGGAAGGGGGTGGGTCCTGACTGGCTTTGTTTCTGCAGGTCCTCCTCAGCTAGTTACAGTCCCTTCCTGGAGACCACAGCTGCTCATGAGAAAGCCCTCCCTACAGGACTCTGTTCTTTCAGGTCTTCAATAGGTTTCCTCCCTCTCCTATTGGTCTAGGTTAGGTAGGTAATGTTTCTGGCCCTGGGTCAGCTCTCTCCTATAGAAAAGTTTTCCCCTCTCCAAGCCCATGATATGAAAATTTCCCTGGTCAAGATACTGGAGAAAGAGGCTGTCAACTCTGGTATGAATTACATCAAGAGTTTACCGCTGGAGGGGAAATGGCGGTGGAGTGAATGGAAGCTACACTGACAATCTCCCAGGACGAAACGGGAATTACAACTAAAATAAAGACAAATCGTCGGGAAAAAGCAACAGAAAAGCAGTGAGAGAGGATCATACAACCAGGGAAACTGTATGAGCCTGGAAGGATCTGCGGAGGCGCGTGAGGGTGGTGGGCTGGGAGCCCACGGACAGCAGCGGCCTTGGCTGTGAGCAGCGGCCTTAGCTGGGAGCGGAGGCGCCCGCCCTCGGGGTTGAGAGCCCAAGCTGCTCCACAGCGTAGAGGGCCCGGACAGAGCGCTAAATAGCCACAGCCACTCACCTGGGGCTCCAGCAGAGGGAGGGCGGACTGTACTGGAACTCTGTGAGGACACCTGGGATTTGGAGGGCGCTCAGAGTTTGTGCTGAGCTGTGGCCACAAAGGACAATGGTGGCCAGCGCTCCTTCCCGGTTACACAGAACAGCAGCCAAGTTTACTCCTTCCCGGAGCTGTGGTAGCCCCTCCCTCGGAGATTCCCAGGTGAGGAAAAGAGGTAAAGAAATGCAAATTGAGGCTCATTAAGAACCAGCAGCAGCCCTACCCTCGGGAAATCCTCTCACACTATAAACACCTGAGGGAGTTTCTCATTCTACTGAGATCCTAAGGCTTTTCAAGTAGCTGAGGCTAATAGCCTCCAGGCAAAAAGCTAGAGCATAATGGAACCTTTCCTGAGCTTGCAAATCTACCCAGAAAAGTGAGACTTGACAGTGGTGTTTAAGGAGGGCCCTCCACGCTCATCCAAACCCAGTAGAGGGAGCCACATAGCAGAACACCAACACCCACAGGGAAAATTTGGCAGGCTCCTAAACCCATTGAGACAGCCAAAATGGTGAAACAAAGAAACAGATCCCAAATGAAAGAACAAGAGAACTCTACCAAAGATGAGATAAATGAAATGCAGTTAAGCAAATTATCAGAGGTAGAGTTCAGAGCCATGATCTTGAGGAAACTAAACAGCATGAGTAAGGATATCGACACCATGAAAATCAACCAAGTGGAAATAAAGAATGACATAGCAGAAATAAAGAACACATTGGAAGGACTGACCAGCAGAGTAGAGGAAGCGGAGGACTGGATCAGTGATTTAGAAGACAGAGTAGAAAAAATCAATCAATCAGAAAACCAAAAGGAAAAAACAATGAAAAAACAGGAAGATAGCTTAAGAGAACTGTGGGACAACTGGAAACGTAATAACATTCGCATCATAGGAGTCCCCGAAGAAGAAGAAAATGAGCAAGGGATAGAGAATATATTTGAAGAAATAGTGACAGAAAACTTTCCTAACCTGGTGAAGGAAGAAGAAATTCAAGTTCAAGAAGCACAGAGAGCCCCAAGTAAGAAGAACACAAACAGGCCCACAAAAAGACACATAATAATTAAAATGCCAAAAATTAAAGACAAAGAGAGAATCCTAAAGGCAGCAAGAGATAAGCAACAGGTTACCTACAAAAAAACCCCATAAGGCTATCAGCTGACTTCTCAACAGAAATACTACAGGCCAGAAGGGTATGGCATGAAGTAATCAAGGTCATGAAAAACAAGGATCTGAATCCAAGACTACTCTATCCAGCAAGGCTATCATTCAAAATAGAAGGTCAAATAAAGAGCTTCCCAGACAAAAAAAAAAAAAAGGCTAAGGGAATATATTAGCACCAAACCAGCACTGCAACAAATGTTAAAAGGACTGCTGTAATTAGTAGAAGAAATAGGAAGAAAAATATAACCACACTGAACAAAAATGGCAATAAATAAGTACATATCAATAATCACCTTAAATGTAAATAGATTGAATGTTCCGATAAAAAGGCACAGAGTAGCTGACTGAATAAGAAAGCATGATGCACATATATGTTGTTTACAAGAGACCCACCTCACAACAAAAGACTCACATAGGTTGAAAGTAAAGGGATGGAAAAAAATCTTCCAAGCAAACAGAAGGAAAAAAAAGCTGGGGTAGCAATACTCATATCTGATAAATTAGATTTCAAATTGAAGACCATAACTAGAGACAAAGAAGGCCACTACATAATATTGAAAGGGTCTATCCAACAGAAAGATATAACCTTGGTAAACATATATGCACCCAAGATAGGAGCACCAAAATGTATTAAAAATCTTCTGGAGGACTTCAAAGGAGAATTCGACAGCAATACAATCATAGCAGGAGACTTCAACACCCCACTGACATCACTGGATAGATCATCTAGACAAAAAATTAACAGGGAAACAGAAATTCTAAATGAAGCACTAGATCAAATGGATTTAATAGCTATATACAGAGAATTACACCCCAAAACTGCAGAATTCACATTCTTCTCAAGTGCACATTGGACATTCTCAAAGATAGACCACATGTTAGGGCACAAACTAAGTCTCTACAAGTTGAAGAAGATTGAAATCATGTCAAGCATCTTCTCAGATCACAATGGCATGAAACTAGAAATCAATTGCAACAAGAATATTTGAAGACATGGAGACTAAATAGCATGTTATTGAACAATGAATGGGTTACCATGGAGATCAAGGAAGAAATTAAAAATTTCTGGAAACTAATGAAAATGAACACACAACAACACAAAATCTATGGGATGCAGCGAAAGCAGTTCTGAGAGGGAAGTTCATAGCACTACAGGCCCACCTCAAGAAAGAAGAAAAATTTCTAATTGACTACCTAACTTCACAACTTAAAGAACTAGAAAGCAAACAAAAAGAAAATCCTAGAGCAAGTAGAAGGAAGGAAATAGTAAAGATCAGAGCAGAAATAAACGACATGGAGACCAAAAAAACAATTCAAAGGATCAATGAAACAAAGAGCTGGTTTTTTGAAAAGATAAACAAGATTGATGGACCCTTAGCTAGACTCACCAAGAAATAAAGAGAGAGAACCCAAATACAAAAAATCAGAAATGAAAGAGGAGAAGTAACCACTGACACCACAGAAATACAAAGGATCTTTAACAAATACTATGAACATTTATATGGCAACAAATTCGACAATCTAAGCGAAATGGACACATTTCTAGAAACACATAGTCTCCCAAAACTGAACCGGGAAGAGATAGAAAACTTGAACAGGCCAATAACAACGAAGGAAATTGAAGGTGTAATCAAGACCCTCCCAGTAAACAAAAGCCCAGGCTTCACGAGCGAGTTTTACCAAACATTCAAAGAAGAACTAACACCCATTCTCCTCAAACTATTCCAAAAAACTCAAGAAGAAGGAAGACTTCCAAACTCGTTTTATGAGGCCAGCATAATTCTAATTCCAAAACCAGATCAAGACACTACAAAGAAAGAAAACTACAGGCCAATATCCCTGATGAACATAGATGTCAAAATCCTTAACAAAATACTAGCAAATCGGATCCGGCAATACCTCAAAAAAATTATTCACCATGACCAAGTGGGATTCATCCCAGGGATGCAAGGCTGGTACAATATTCGCAAATCAATAAATGTGATACATCACATAAACAAAATGAACGATAAAAACCATATGATCATATCAACAGACGCTGAAAATGCATTTGACAAAATCCAGCACCCATTTCTGATAAAAACGCTCAGCAATTTGGGAATAGAGGGATCATATCTCAACATTATAAAGGCCATATATGAAAGACCTACAGCCAACATCATACTCAATGGACAAAAACTAAAAGCATTTCCCTTAAGAACAGGAACAAGACAAGGGTGCCCACTCTCACCACTCTTATATAACATAGTACTGGAAGTCTTAGCCACAGCAATCAGACATGAAGAAAAAATAAAAGGAGGAAGTGAAACTGTCATTGTTCGCAGATGACATGATATTATACATAGAAAACCCTAAAGACTCCATCAAACCTCTACTAGACTTAATAAATGAATTTGGCAACGTAGCAGGATACAAAATGAACGTCAAGAAATCGACGGCATTCTTATACACCAATGATGAACTCACAGAAAGAGAAACTAAATATCAATCTCATTTACCATTGCAGCAAAAAAATTAAGATACCTAGGAATAAACTTAACCAAAGAAGTAAAGGACCTATTTGCAGAAAACTACAGGACATTGAAAAAAGAAATAGAGGAAGATATAAAAAAGTGGAAGCACATACCTTGTTCATGGATTAGAAGAATTAACATCATTAAAATGTCCATACTACCCAAAGCAATCTATAGATTTAATGCAATCCCCATCAAAATACCAACGACATATTTCATAGAACTAGAACAAATGCTTCAGAAGTTCATATGGAACCAAAAAAGACCCTGAATAGCTATAGCAATCTTGAAAAAGAAGAACAAAGTAGGCAGGATCACAATACCAGACATCAGGTTATACTACAAAGCTACTGTAATCAAAACAGCCTGGTACTTGCACAAGAACAGTCACATAGATCAATGGAATAGAACAGAGAACTCAGAAATTGACCCAAAACATTATGCTCAATTAATATTCGACAAAGGTGGCAAGAGCATACAATGGAATAAAGACAGCCTCTTTAATAAATGGTGTTGGGAAAATTGGGCAGCTACATGCAAAAAAATGAAACTAGACCACCAATTTACACCATACACAAGAATAAACTCAAAATGGATAAAAGACTTAAATGTGACTCATGAATCCATAAAAATCCTAGAAGAAAATGTAGGCAACAAAATTTCAGACATCATACGCAGCAAAATCTTCACTGATATATCACCTAAGGCAACAGAAACAAAGGAAAAAATGAACACATGGGACTACATCAAACTCAAAAGCTTCTGCACAGCAAAAGAAACAACCATCAAATTGGAAAGGGAACCCACTGTATGGGGGAGCATAATTGCCTATGATATATCAGATAAGGGACTAATTTCCAAAATATATAGAGTGCTCATACATCTCAACAAAAGGAAGACAAAGAACCCAATTAAAAGATGGGCAGAGGAACTAAATAGACACCTCTCCAAACAGGACATACAAATGGCCAAGAGACATATGAAGAAATGCTCAACTTCACTAATCATCAGATATATGCAAATTAAAACAACTATTAGGTATCACCTCACACCTGTCATAATGGCCGCCATCAACAAAGCATCAAACAACAAGTGTTGGCGAGGGTGTGGAGATAAGGGGACTCTAGTACACTGCTGGTGGGAGTGCAGACTGGTGCAGCCACTATGGAAAACACTATGGTGTTACCTCAAAAAATTAAAAATTGAATTGCCATTTGACCCAGTGATCCCACTCCTAAGAATATACCCTAAGAAGCCTGAAACACCAATCAGAAAGAATACATGTACCCCTATGTTCATAGCAGCGCTATTTACAATAGCTAAGATCTGGAAACAGCCCAAGTGTCCATCAGTAGACGAATGGATAAAAAAGCTGTGGTACATATACACAATGGAACACTATGCAGCTGTAAGAAAGAAAGATCTCTTATCCTTTGCGACGACATGGGAGGACCTGGAAACTATTATCCTAAGTGGAACCAGCCAAGCAGAGAAAGACAAATATCATATGATCTCACTTATTTCTGGAATATAATAAACATAACAGTCTGAGGAACAGGGTAGTCCCAGAGATGTGGAAGTAGGGTACAGACTGACAATTGCCAGAAGAGGCGGTGAGGGAGGGGAGCGATGAACCACAGAACTTGTACGCATGTACTCATAACCAATGGACATGGACAACAAAACTGGGGATGGGGCAGGGAGAGAGGGGGAGAAGGGTGACAATGGGGGGAAAAGGAGAAACATCTGTAACAAAAATAAATTAATAATAATAAAAAAAAAAGAGTTTACCAAGGAGACTTCCATACAACGAACAGCTTACATCGGGCAACACAGTGTGTGTATCCTGAGACATGGCTCCTCCTCTTACACAGACAGGGCAGGATGGAGAAGGGTGCAGGGGCACGACCCACCCCAGACAAGGGGTAATGACTCACACACTTGCCCATTGTGAGGTGAGGGCCTGGTCCAGGATCCAGCAAGGCTGGGGCATGGGGGAGGACCCAGCAGGCTCCAGGAGATTCACAGGAAGCAATGTCTGTTCTGGCCCAGATCTATCTGGATGCAGCAAGAGGTTGCAGCAATGGGCAGGCAGGGGGTCCCTTCATGGGACAGTCTCTCCTCACAGCACACTTTGGGAACAGCCCCTGAGTGAAAGCCTGCCTGACTTCTCTAGTGTGTGTTCCTTGCATTCCTGCTGAGACCCTCACCAATATAGACGGCTCCCCTTAATCCAGGCTCACTTTCCTTTCCCAGCACTGGGCTCTGATGTTCACATTGAAATGAAGGGTTATGAGGATGGAGGGATCCGTCTGGAGTGCACATCTGCCGGCTGGCATCCACAGCCCCAAGTGGAGTGGAGAGATGCCAGGGGAGAGAGCTTGCCCGCTGCGGCAGTGTCTGTGGATGCAGATGGCAGGGGCCTGTATGCAGCCACGTCCTCTGTGATCCTGAAACGGGGCTCTGGGAAGGGGCTCCTCTGTGCCATCAGAAACCCCCTGCTCAGCCTGGAGAAGACAGCCGGGGTTTCCATCGCAGGTGAGTGCCCTGCCCTGCACGTGCTCAGCTGTGCCCCTGGGAGAAGGAGGCCCCGATTGTGTGCTGCTGACTGAAGTCTTTGCAGAGAACATGAGGCTCAGAGCAGGGTCCTGGGTGCTCCTTTGCCCCATGAAGCTGTTATGTCACCAACATCTTCTGAGCATTTCCTGCATGCCACAAACTCTGACAGGCATGGGAATTGGGGACACATAGTAAATATCAGCAAACATATGACAAAGTAGGGAAAAATAGCTATGCAACCATGTCTTGGAAAAGAGCTAATCTCCTTAAAATATGAAAAAAAAATAGAAAAATGAACAAAGAACATGAATGATCAGTTCACAGAAAAGTAACACCCTCACGAAAAGATGTCCAATCTCACTGAATAGGGAATCGTTTTCCACCTGTGAAATTGGCAACAAAACAAAAAAACGGGTGTTTGGTAACACATGCTGATGGCAGGGTTGTGGGGAGACACTCAGTCTTAGATGTTTGTTATAATTTGTTTTATTTTTGGTATAAATTTGCACAACATTCAAAACATTTTTTTTTAATCCTCACCTAAGGACATTCTTAGAGAGAGGAAAGGAGAGAGAGAGAACAGCATCTATTCGAAGGTGATCTGTTACTTTCGATTTGCTCCCCAGTCACCAGCAACCCAGGTAGGTGCCCTGAGCAGGCATTGAACTGGCAACCTCCCAGTCCACTGGGTCCTGACACTCAGCATCTGAGCCACTCTGGCCACGCTGGCACAGCTCTTATTGAGAGCAGTAGAGCAATCCTTCTCCAAAGCTCTTATTTATTGATCTGAATCCCAGTTCTGGAATTTATATCACAGATCATCTAGCATTTGTGTGAAATGACCCGTGTACAAGCTTATTTCTTATAGCATCAATTATAATGAAAGAAATCTAGAGACTGTGCAAATCCCCTCCAATAAGGAACTGGTTGCAGTTCTGTGGGCCCCCACCCTACCCTGGCCCTCCATTCCCAAATTTCACATTCTTAGTCACCTTATTAACCAGACTAATGAGAAGCTGACAAATGGAGGACAGATGAGGGGTGGAGAGGAGACTTCAAAGCCTTTGTGTGTTTTTTTTATATTCAAATTATTCTCATGTGAGAGGCAGACATTTCAAGAAAATTGTATTCATTATGTGACAGTTAGAGTTCTGGGACACTTTGGGGAGAGATGATCACTTTCCATCCCAAAATACCTCCATGACTCAGACTGAGAGTCATGAGGCTATGAGAAAGGCTGAGGCTATCCCTCTGCAGGCCCCCTCTTCTACAGCGAGCAGCCTGGGGAAATAGCTGCCCAGGTGATCCTGCCCCCTCTACTGGTTTTCCTGGTGCTGGCTGGTTTCTGTCTGCTGCACATGAAGGGAAAAAACAAGGAACTGTGGAATGATGTGAAATGGTTTCTAGAGTGGAAGGAGCATGAGCGAAGCACCAAAGGTGAGGCTTAGCTGTGACCAGGACCTCCCTACCCATCCCATGCACTCAGCTTGTAGGTCCTCCCCTCAATTCACATAACAATACCTTTTGTTTTTTCCTGCTCATTTCCAGAGAAGCTGCAGGAGGAACTGAGTAAGTCCCCATCCCTGGCACGCGCGTTCTGGGGTCCCTGCCTTAAGCAAGTCACCAACTCCTCACCTTGTTCCTTGCAGAGTGGAGGAAGATCCAGTACCTGGAGCGTGAGTACCCGGACCAGCATCTCAGACTCTCTGCCCGCATATTTCCACCCCTTTCCTCGTCCCTAACCGCTCAGGGGAATAAACATGGACACTGATCTGGGAAAGCCTGGGCAGTGGTCTTTCTCCAAGGAGAAAGGGGCTGCAGTCCCTCCCACCAGGGGGCGCGTGCACCTGGCTCTCCAGGGAACCCCAGAAAGGAAAGGAGCAGAGATGGACTCAGCATGTGAGGGCCATTCCTTCCTGGGTGCTGTACAAACCATATCCACTGAGAGGAAACCAGAAAAACATAGAACAGTGTCTCTTAAACAAAGGAGCTGTCACAGATTTATCCTAGCTGCGGAAAAGCACAGTATCTGAAACTTTCTCATTAAGTTGCCCAATTCTTTTCAGAAGTAGGCAGGAAATAATGCAGATGAGACAGGTGGACTCCAGCACAGGTACACATACCCGTATGCACACTGCGCCCAGGTACAGGCAGGTACAGGAGTAAGAGTCACTCCTGTCCGAGGGGGATGCACTGCAAGAGCCCAGGGGATGCCTGACACCGCGGATAGCACCACACCCTGTATGCACTAGATGTTTCCTTTTCACTTAAATGAGGCTCCTTGTTGGTGCACCTGAATTGCCAGCATCACAACTCTTGCATTTGGGGGTCATTATTAAGTAAAGTAAGGGTACCTTGATCACAAGCCCTGTGATATTGGGACATTAGATCTATCTGATCACAGAGACAGCTCCCAAATGATGAAGGGGGGATGTGTACAGAGTGGACCTGCTAAACCAAAGCATGATTCTCAAGGTCAGAGCAATTGCAGGAGATTTCATCCCTCTACTCAGAATGATGTGTAATTTATAACTTATGAATTGTTTATTTCTGGAATATTCCACTTAGTATTTTCCAACCATAGTTGAAGGAAGGTAACTGAAAATTCAGAAAGGGAAACAGCAGATAAGGTGTGACTGCTGTATAGACACAATACAAAACAGATCTGGGGGTGATGGCTGGGAGGGCTCATACACAGTGCTGTGGGGTCATCAGAGGCAGTTGATTTTAGAGAGGAGTGGGGAGCAGAGAATTGAACAGGCAGAGGGAGAGGGAGGAAGGGTGGGTGCTCAAAGAGGAAGATTAGATGGGTGCACAAGGAAGAGAGAGGAGACGACTCAGCAATGACAGTTCAGGTGACTCTCTGCCTGTCTTCCCTTGCAGGAGGGGGGAAGGACTCCTATGCTGGTGAGTGACTGTGATGCCCTGTTGTTTCCTGGCCCCTGTGTACAAGGTATTTAAGCCCTGTCAGTGCTGGTGAGGAATAATCAGATACAGCTCAGAGGCTCATGTTCTGTGGAGTACCACATGCCGTATCTGGACACCCAGTGAGGACCTTCTAGATGAAGCATCCCCTCACCCTGCTGACACACACGCCCACATATACCTGGGCAAAGCCTGGCTGAGTTGCCCACAGCCGCAGGGTGATGGATGGAGCCTAACATTTGGAGAGGTTTATGCCTGATCCAAGGAGCTGTACATGAAGGAAACTGGATATTGGAAGAGAAGAGGCTTAGTGAGGAGAATGGGAGGGGGGAGAACAGATATAATGATATTTCCTTTTCTGTGTCTACTTCCTTTCAGAGTGGAAGATGGCCCTCTTCCAACCTGGTGAGTGAACCATTTTATGTTCCTTAGGAAAGGAACCAAGGGACCCTGCTCCCTTTTATTTCTCCAACCCTTAACTAGGAGAGTACTGAGGAGGTGACTTGAGGTCCCAGTCTCAAAGGTGGGCCCATCTGCTGCAAAGAATCCAGAGAACCAGGGACAGCTGCTGTCCTGTGCTTCCACAGCTGTTTGTGGGAAGGAGGAGGCAGGAGGGGTGGAGCTGGGGGAGGGGTTACAAGGAATGAGGATATGACATGGCCAATCTTCTGCCCCCTTGCCCTGTATGTCTTCTAGTGATGCAATGATACTGAGCTTTAGTCTCCTCGTTTTAGAGGATGGTGGTAATTCCTACTGTGTGAAGGTTGAGATAAAGTCTAAATGAGGTAATGAATGATTATTGTTCAAAACACCAAAGATATGTTCAAAATGGTAATGAATGTGGTGAGGAGAAGGTACCTCAGAGTATAACAGATTATGTTTTAGGGAAAGTTACTTCAGGGGTGTAGGGTCAGAGCCGACAGACAACCCGGCAATATGCTAATAGGTTATTCACCACCAGCAGACCTGTTACAGCACTTTTCTATAGTATAACTCGGGTACTAATGATTGACAGGACAAAGAGACATGAATGTGGCAGCACCAGGCCACCCTTCCTGGTGTCTTGTGATGGATGATTCTCTATCATCAATGCCGTCGAGTTTGGTGTTGACCTGGGTTGTCATGTCATTCTAGCTGTTACTAACAAAAATGTTTATGGCTGTATTTGAGGAACACAGAAAATCACTGTCTACAAGGCTTTGGTGTGCTTTCTAACAGACAATGAGGTTGGTCAAAGGTCACAGCATGAAAAGATGAGAGAAATCCCTGACACAGAGCTGGAGTTGGTTTAGTTCAAAACCACATCTACTCACAGATTAGAGTGGGTTTAGATAAGGAACTACTTCCAGAGGAGGGTGGTGTCCAGGAAAACCCACAGGATGAATGGTGCCCCAGGGCTCACAACACTGGGAGCTGTCCCCTCCCCTAGGCCCAAGGCAGAGGTACAGGGAGCCTTCACTGGAGCCCTGAGGAGCTGGGGCTCAGGGAGAGGCTGCGTGAGAAAAGGTGTGCTCTGTTAGAACATCTTCACTGGAGGAGGTGGGGGAATCAGTGCTGTCTCCCTTTCATTTCTCCTTCCAGTCTTCAGCTAGTACCTGTGCTTGGCCAAACCCAACAGGTAACCAGAGGCAAGGGGGCCAGTGATGTGGTCTATAGAAGACTGATTCCTGGGGCCAGATACGGTGGGGACAGGTGTGGAGTAGGCTGGAGATCACATAGAGCCCCCAGCATGGCCCCAAGCACAGCAGAGACATGGTCTCTTATCACACCAGGCACTTCCATGCCAGGCCTTGGGCTAAATATACCACATATTTTGTCTTATTCTACTGTAGTGTACTTTACCCCCATTTTACAGTTATGCAATTGAGAGTCAAGATATTACATAGCACGTGTGTGTGTGTGTGTGTGTGTGTGTGTGTGTGTGTGTGTGGCTCAGGAGTGCAGACCAAGGGCTGGAATTTGAATCCCTGTGACTACAGCTCAGGTGGCCATGGGCATTACGGGGAGGGAAACAGGAATAACAGAAGGAAGCCACCAGCTAGAGAGAGCTGGTTAGGCAGACCCCAACCTCCCTCGCCCTCTCCTTCCTCACTGAACACAAGACCCCTGTGGTTTCCCCTGGGGTTGCTGAGGCTCACATCCAGGGCAGGATGGGGACCCCAGGACCTGGGCTCAGGCTTGAAGACTAAGGTTTGAAGATGGAGGAACCATGGCTGAGTCTTCACCATACCTAATTCTCTGCAGCGGATGTGACTCTGGACCCGGAAACTGCAAACCCCATCCTCCATGTTTCTGAGGATCGGAGGAGCCTGCAGTGGGCTGACACACGGCAGAGCCTTCCAGACAACCCTGAGAGATTTCACTGGCATTACTGTGTGCTGGGCTGTGAGAACTTCACGTCAGGGAGACATTTCTGGGAGGTGGACGTGGGGGACAGGAAAGAGTGGTATATTGGGGTGTGTAGGGAGAATGTGGAGAGAAAATGTTGGGTTAAAATGACACCCAATAATGGATTCTGGACAATGGGACTGTCAGATGGGAATGACTACTGGGCTCTAACAGACCCATGGACCAAACTGACCATTGTCAACCCTCCTGAAAGAGTGGGGGTTTTCCTGGACTATGAGATGGAGGAGGTCTCATTCTACAATGCCATCGATGGATCGCACATCTACACCTTCCCACACACCTCCTTCTCTGGGCCTCTGTGGCCTGTTTTCAGTGTTTCGACATTGGAGCCCATTGCCTTGACCATTTGCCCAGCACAAAAAGGAGTGGGGAGTTCCCCTGTGAATGTCCCAGTGCCTGACCCTTCCCTGGAGACCCCAGTGGCCCCTGTCTCAGCTGATGTGAACGGGAACCATCTGCCTGAAGTAACATCTTTGCTCCTCCCTGTCCAGCCTGGAGCTGAGGGCCTCCTTTACAGGAAAATGTCACAGTAATAAATACATTCTAAAGACATACTGAGTGAAGCCCTTACTAGTATTCTTTCCATTTTTCAACATGACATACAAGGAGACAAGTGAGCAAGAAATGAGTTAATATTCCAAATGGACTCAGCTGGCAAAGAACAGCATAGTTAACAACATATATAGATAACTTAAATTTTCTGGGTGCTTTGCCTAATGCTTCAGGTGAATTTCACTCACTAATCCTCACAATAGCCCTGTGAGGTAGCCTCATGTTGAAAGTGTGGAAACTGAGGCAGGGCCAAGTGAAGAGACATGTAATTCATACAGAAAGTAGTGCTGCCGGGAGATGTTTGGACTCTGCCCCTCCCTCCACTTTAGTCTGCATTTTGCAGCCCACTGTTCCTGCTGGACAGGATCCTGTGCAGCCCAGAGTTTCCCTCCCCAGGGCAGCAAGGGTGAGGGTCAATGTAGGTGACTAGGAAGCCACACCACACTTGGTTCCTTAAAGGTCGACTGTCAGAGCCATGGTCCACTGCTTTATGAGTGGCTGTGCAGGATGACTTTGCCCAGAGGTTATATTCACAGTGACCACATCACTTGGGGCTGAGAAGAAATAGATGCCAACTTCTTAAACAGATGTGACCTCTGATCACAGAGTTGAAACAACCCTCCTACTTCTTCCCTAAAGGTCATCTGTGAAACACACATTTGGAGGAAAGGAGCTAGATAAACTTCAGTGGAATTTTTATCACATGGTAGGTAGTATCTTCTCCGGGAAAAGGGACATTCCACCACTGATCATTCGGTGATGTCACCTGAGGCTCCTTTTACTGGTGATCCTGGGGAAAAGCCACTCTTCTTCATAATCTTTAGAATGCTTTAGAATTAGACATTAAGACATATTAATCTGTCCCCAGGTCTGGGCTCCAAGCCCCTCATTGAAATGAAGGGCCCAAGGATGGGGACATCCGGCTGGAGTGCACATCTGTAGGGTGGTACCCAGAGCCCCATGCAGTGTGGAGGGACCCTTATGGGGAGATCATGCCCCCCCTGGAGGAGGCTTACACTGAGGACACGGACGGCCTCTTCAGGGTCACCATGGCTGTGATCATCAGGGACAGCTCTGTGAGGAACATGTCCTGCTCCATCAACAACACCTTGCTCGACCACGAGAAGGACTCTGTGGTCTTCATTCCAGGTTAGTTCCCTGCCCTCCGGGGCCCAGCCATGAAGCCAGGATGCTCAGCACACACATGGGAGCCTGAACAGGGCTGGGGGAGGGGCTGGGTGGGAGGGTCCTGGGCCCTGAAGAGCACAAGGTTCAGCTGAGCTGAGGCCTCTCCCCTCATCACAGGTGCAACATCAAATAGTTTCAACACACCTGAGTAGGAGCCTCTCCTCTGAGGGTAAATCTGGTATTTCCCCCTAGTATGGGTCTGATCCTGCAGCAATGTGTGAACATGTAGAACAACCATAGCACATGCACAGTGGTTGGGCAGGAAGCTGTGCACACCTGGTGGAGCTGTGAGCTGAAGCCCTCCCTCCTGCACATGAGATGTTAGAAGGGCAGAGCTGGAGAGTCTCTGTTACAGACATTCACAACTTCATTCAACAATGCTTAGCCCGGACCACATATGTTCCAGGCCCTGTTCTAGAAACCAAACATGTATCCGTGAACAAAAATACATCAAGATCCCCATCCTCATGGGGCCACATGCAAGAGTAGCAGAGAGTAATCAATAAAACAATGAATTAAAACAGGGAGTAAAATAATTAAAATTTTATATTAGATGGTGATAAGTTTTTTAGGAATATTAATGAAGGTAGCAGGGAGCGAAGGCTAGGGGTAGGGGGAGTGGTAATTATAAATAGGATGGTAAGGAAAGACTTCAGTGAAAAGATGGCAATTGGGCAAGTGAGGAATGAACAAACCAGGCAGCAGGAACAGCACAGGCAAAGGGCAGGAAGCAGGAGCGAGTAGGCAGTTTTTAGGAACCCCAAGAAGCCAATATGGATGGATTGAGTGCAGTGGGAATGGGAGGAAATGAATTCACATCTGGAATGCATCCAGACCACAGGGGCAATGTAGGTCACTGATAGACTTTGGCCTTGAGTCTCAGTGAGATAGGAAACATCACAGGCTTTGAGCAGAGAAATAACATGATCTCAGGGAGGCAGCTGTGCTGAAGACAGACTGCACAGGATGTGAGCAGAAGCAGGGAGGAGGGCAATGCAGTGACCAGGCACGAATGATGGTGGCCATGCCATTCATCTGGTCCTTCCCACATTCACCCTAAATGATTATGTTTTTCTATCTCCTAGGCCTTGTCAAAAGACTAAAATAATTTAGTAATGAGTTTGACCTCCTTTGTTCAAGGGAAAGCCATCCATGGATAGGGGTGAGGGGTGCAGGTCCTCCCCAGCAGGGGAGCCTCTTCCTAAGGGATTCTGGGCAAGAGCAGCTGTTACAGAGGTGGAAATGGGCGTGACTGACGAGGGGGTCTGGGTTTCCTTGACAGACAGCGGGTCCTGTTTTCCAGGGGAAGGGGAGATGGGGGTATGTTAGTTTTCCTTGACCATGGGGTGTTTCCAGTACATGCAGAATGAGGTAAGTCAGCATGTATAATAAAATGTTCATTGTAGAATCTTAACAGTGCCCAGGAATATTTAGTGTTCATTGAAACATTAGTTCAAATTTGCCATACCTTTGAAAAGTTTCATGACAAACTGTTGGTAGTGGGAGGTGGAAGGGAAGAACTGTGTTTGCTGCTGCTAAGAGAGACCAGAGGTACCACTGGGTAAACAAACAAGGGTTTATTTTCCCTCCATGAGAAATGAACTCAGAGGGCGGCAGTCCAGAGCTGGTCTGGCAGCTCAGAGAGGCATCCAGGCCCCAGCCTGCGTCTGTCTTCTCCCTCCTCTGTCTCAGTTTGTGGTTCCATTCTCAGGGTTGCCACTTGGTACCAAGAGAGCTGCTGCACCCCAGCTCCAGGGACAGTGTTCCAGCCAAGAGGGAGGAAGAAGTAAGAAGGGTTTGAAACCCTCTGTGGAAACACAACCCAGCAACTTCACCTACAAACCACTGGCTCAGACTTAGTCCCTAGGCCTCTCCCATCAACACGGGGTGGGGGGGCACATTGCAGTTCTCTCCCTCCCTCCCAAATTGGGTTTGATACTAGGAAGAGCAGGAAAGTCATACTGCACGAGTGACCAGCTGTCTCTACCATGGAACCTAAATTCAAACCGATGTAACGTAGTCAAATTCCACCAGCTGAGGACTGTGAGGCCCTGGGAGCTATAATCACTGTTTTGAGACCTAATTAATGTGTCATGGAGCTCGTAGGCCACAGGTAAACCCTGTTTATCCCAAAAACCTCTAGGAGAATGCATTCACAGCCTAGTTAGTCTAACATCAGAGAATACAGACTCCAGCAGGTGATAAGAAAGAAATACACCTGAAAATCCAAATGCAGCACAGAGAAGGCACAAAGAATGGATGGATTCTCACAGCAATGCCCCCAATAAAATTCTCTGAGAACATGTAAAATATACCCTTCGGGTCCTGAGAGCACTGACCCTGGAAACCTGAGCACTGTTTGGGAATGGATTTAAGACATGAATTTCAGAGGTGCTGAAAAAGGTTGTGTGGTGTGGTATCTTCCTGTTCATGCTTTCACTGGGCTCTGCTGTAAAAAAATGTTAGCAAATGGCCAGGGTGACCAGTTAATTAATGCACAACTTCCTCTCCTCACACATTAACATGTTAATTTGTATTAGTTGTGCTGCTAAATCCATTATGACATAAAAGATACAAAGCAGGTGTATACATGGAAATACTGATCATACACACCCACACCCAGGAATGATTCCAACAGCTAAACAAACAGAGAGACTTGGAGGGTGGGAATCAGAGCTGGAGCTGGTCTTCATTGTTCCGTGCAACACTGGGTCCACCTTCCTGCTGACCTTGTCCCCTGGTTTCTGCCCAGCAACTGATGAGATACATCTCTCAGAGCCAATCAGAAAAGAAGAGCTTTCAAAGATGGACTTTGCACTCTATCCTGTCTTGAGTAAGCTTCCTTTTCTCTACCCCTTCTTTCAGATCAGAGACTCAGCTGTAATGGAGAACCACTGAGTGCCTTTGCTCTGTGAACTTCAGCTGGGAGAGCCCAGGGTAAGTGCAGGGTGTTGGTAAAAGCTAGAAGGTCTGAGCCGGCCGGAGAGCACATGCAGAGCACAAGGCCAATGTAGAAAAAAATGGCTTTATTGCATGTGCCTGGGTGCAGGGTGGTCTGAGCCAAAAAGGGTTCAGCCTTGAATCAGGGTTGGGGTTTCGGTTATATACTCTACTTCTAGCTTCTGGCAGTTTCTGTTAATGTACTTCGTCTGGCCCATTTTCCACTTTGCAGTAGGACTGGTCTGGTATCTCATCTGGCATCTGCTGGGTTATCCATTGCCTTGGGATAATACAGATGACCCTTATGTTTACTCAAGGAAAGGCTGAGCAAAGGTCATACAAGCAACACAATTTCCAGTTTCCACCTTTTGCAAACTTTTACCTTTACTCTTTAAAACATTACTGACCCTTTCATTCCCATCTTATAATGATGATAAAAAAGGGAACAGGGGGAAGTTTCTCTTTGTCTACTTCCTGCAGGTGTGGGGTCATGGTGGACTCCTAAAAAGAACTTGTTAGATAACTTCCTGGGGAATGGGGTGATAGGGTCCTTTTACCTGTGCTGGAACAAATTGTCCAACTGTCTGCGTAACTAACATTTGCAGTCGATTTTGTACAAACCTAGTAATCAGGCGCAAATGGCAGGGTCCGAAAATCAATAACAAGAAGGCTAATACTAGGGGCCCCATAAAGGGGAGTAGCCAGGTTAGTGTAGGCAAGGCTGCGTCTATACTTGTCCAGATAGATTGGGCTAGGTGATCCTGACTGAATTCCTTTAGCCACTGGGCATTATCTAGAATTCACTGTGTCCTCTCCTCAACCTGTCCAGTTGAGTTAACATAGAAGCAACAAGATGTATTTGCTATCATGCATACATCTCCTTCTTTGACCAGTACATAGTCTAGTGCAATACGATTTTCTATTACCATTCAGGCAAAAGAGTCAAGGGATTTTGAAAGAAGTTTGAAATTTTCACCTGTATCTCTGCCTGTATTTGCCATGGTGGCGGTTACGTTTTTTGCTGTTATGGCATTATAAGTAATTCCTCCCACGAGGCCCGCAGTGGTGATTGCAGCTATGACTCCTGCTATGAGGCGTCCGACTCCCCTTTTTGTCCTATGATGGCTTCTGGGCTCAGGGCTTGATGAGGCTGAATTAGGGGTGAAAGAATGGATTGAGGTATTGACTGGGGTAAGCCACCCTGTTTTGCTGGGTTTAGGCATTGAATAGCAATTCCTCTCCTGGGGACAGAAATATTTAGTGCACCCAAAAACATCATTTCTGCTGGTAGGCAAAGTAGTCCAGTCATACTGGGGCCTGGGGAGGTGTTCCCACAGTAAGTCTTGAATGATTAAATCATGATAGAGGGAGGAGAGGGCTAGTGCCACCAGCAGAACTGCACCCTGGATAGCGACTAATTTCCCTGGTATGATTTTTTGGTATTGCATCCAGTACCTCTGAGCTTGCACATATAAACTCCCATTGCAGGGGTGAGACACATCATGAATAGTTAGATTACAGGTACCCCTCGTAAGGTTATAGTGAGAGATATTATACGTGGTGCCCGCTTTCACGGACTGTATTTGTACTGAGAATCAAGATCAAGGGAGCTTTTGCTCTTCTGCTCCACAGGAAGTTTCTGTCCCCCCTGAGCTTGCCTTAGACACCTGTGTTACTGATTGACAGGTGTACTGTCCCAGTGAAGCTCCCCACCTAGCACTGTCCCCAGAGCAGGTGGCACCCGGCCAGCGCAGCCGAGCACTCAGCGCCAGAAGTGAGAGTTCCTCGATTCATGCCCCTCCTTCCTCACCTCACGGGGTCAGTGAAAAAATGATAAGAGTAGTGGTATTTCACCGGAGGCCAGCAAGGCCAGCAGACCCTGCCCTGTCCCCTTGAAGGGTGCTGGGGGTTTATGTTAGGAAAGGAAGCAGATTCTTGGAGGAGACAAAGTAAAGAATGAGAAGGGTAGTGGGGAGAGAAGGAGTAAAGGTTAAAGTAGCATGGACTTTACATAGCATGTCTCACCCTAACAGGGAGTGGGGCAGGCTCGTAACACTAAAACAGAGTGGAGAAGATATAAGGGCCTAAAGAACAAGTGAGTGTCTGAGTTGCCCTGGGTTGCGATATTTGGCTGTCAATTCCCACAACTGAAACCCCAGAGTGTAAGAGGTCCTCTGAACTCGGGGAGAGCAGAGTAGCCAGTATCAATTAAAAATGAAATTGGCATACCTGCTACCATCAGAGTTATCTGAGGTTTGGAGTTCGAGGTGATAGTCGGGGCATCCATTCCTGGGCACCTTGCCCATTCCGCCAGCCCAAGGGAGGGATGAGGACCGACTCTGAGCAGTGTTTCCACAGTCTGACTTCCAGTGGGATCCTCTACATGGAGGACATGGCTTAGGCTGTTTTCGAGGATTAGGGAATTGCCTCACCCAATGGCCAGTCTGATTGCATTTAAAGCAGGGACCTAGGGGTCCGCTCTACTGACCCTGGTGGGTGCCCTTCTTTTGTCCCCTGGAGGGGGTTTACTGACCCCTTTGATTAGTGGGGGCTCTGATGGCAGAGGCCAGCATTTGGAATTCTGCTATTCTTTGCTGTTTAGTCTCTTCATAGTGATTATTAAAAACCTTAAAGGCTAGATTTAGAAGTTCCCATTGATGAGTTTGAGGACCATCTTCCAGTTTTTGTAACTTTCTCCTAATGTCCTGGGCTGACTGAGAGATAAATCTCAGGTTTAAAATGACAGTCCCTTCTGGGCTACTAGGATCTAAGTTAGTGTATCTTCTCATAACCTGTGTAAGGTGGGATGGAAAGGTTACAGGGTTTTCATTCCTTTCCTGGATTATTTCAGACAGTTTTTCATAGTTAATGGCCTTGTGTGAGGCTTTTTTAAGTCCCTCAATGAGACATATTATCATGTGGTCCCTGGCTTTCCTACCCCTCCCCCATTGACCTGATAATTCCACCTGGGGTCCTGGCCAAGCACTGCTTCAGTCCCTCCTGGGTTAGTGGGGGCATGTCGTCTCTGGGCATTAACTCAGACTCGATTTTTATCTTCCAGATTAAGGGTGGAAGAGAGAATAACATGAATATCATTCCAAGTTAGATCACAGGACTGGGTAAGGTACTCGAATTCGTGAGTATCATTGGTGGGACCCTTAGTAAAGGATCCTAGTCTTTTATTTATTTGGGACAAATCTGAGAGAGAGAAGGGGACATGAACTCTGACAATCCCTTCAGCTCCTGCTACTTCACTCAGGGGGCATTCTTAAATAGGGGCTGAACAAAGGACAGTGGCCAGTGCTCCTTCCCAGAGCTGTGGCAGCCACGCCCTTGGAGATTCTCAGCTGAGGCAAAGAAATGCAAATTGAGGCTCATTAACAATCAGCATTGGCCCCACCCTCAAGAAGTCCTCTTACACATAAACACCTGAGGGAGTTTCTCATTCTACTGATATCCTAAGGCTTTTCAAGTAACTGAGGCTAATAGCCTCCAGGCAAAAAGCTAGAGCATAGTGGAACCTTTCCTGAGCTTGGAAATCGACCCAGGAAAGTGAGACTTCCAGTGGTGTTTAAGGAGGGCCCTCCACGCTCATCCAAACCCAGTAGAGGGAGCCACAAATAGCAGAACACCAACACCCACAGGGAAAATTTGGCAGGCTCCAAAACTGACTGAGATAGCCAAAATGGTGAAACAAAGAAACAGATCCCAAATGAAAGAACAAGAGAACTCTATCGAAGATGAGATAAATGAAATGCAGTTAAGCAAATTATCACAGGTAGAGTTCAGAGCCATGATCTTGAGGAAACTAAACAGCATGAGTAAGGACATCAACACCGTGAGTAAAGATATAGAAACACTGAAAACCAACCAAGTGGAAATGAAGAATGACATAGCAGAAATAAAAAACACATTGGAAGGACTGACCAGCAGAGTAGAGGAAGTGGAGGACCGAATCAGTGAATTAGAAGACAGAATAGAAAAAAATCAATCAATCAGAAAACCAAAAGGAAAAAACAATTAAAAAACAGGAAGATAGCTTAAGAGAACTGTGGGACAACTGGAAACATAATAACATTCACATCATAGGAGTCCCCGAAGAAGAAGAAAATGAGCAAGAGTTAGAGAATATATTTGAAGAAATGGTGACAGAAAACTTTCCTAACCTGGTGAAGGAAGAAGGCATTCAAGTTCAAGAAGCACAGAGAGCCCCAAGTAAGAAGAACCCAAACAGGCCCACACCAAGACACATAATAATTAAAATGCCAAAAATTAAAGACAAAGAGAGAATCCTAAAGGCAGCAAGAGATAAGCAACAGGTTACCTACAAAAAAACCCCATAAGGCTATCAGCTGACTTCTCAACAGAAACACTAAAGGCCAGAAGGGAATGGCATGAAGTAATCAAGGTCATGAAAAACAAGGATCTGAATCCAAAACTACTCTATACAGCAAGGCTATCATTCAAAATAGAAGGTGAAATAAAGAGCTTCCCGGACAAAAAAAGGCTAAGGGAATATATTAGCACCAAACCAGCACTGCAAGAAATGTTAAAAGGACTGCTGTAATTAGTAGAAGAAATAGGAAGAAAAATATAACCACAACAAAAATGGCAATAAATAAATACATATCAATAATCACCTTAAATGTAAATGGATTGAAAGCTCCGATAAAAAGACACAGAGTAGCTGACTGGATAAGAAAGCATGATTCACATATATGTTCTTTACAAGAGACCCACCTCACAACAAAAGACTCACATAGGTTGAAAGTAAAGGGATGGAAAAAAATCTTCCAAGCAAACAGAAAGGGAAAAAAAGCTCGGGTAGCAATACTCATATCTGATAAATTAGATTTCAAATTGAAGACCATAATTAGAGACAAAGAAGGTCACTACATAATATTGAAAGGGTCTATCCAACAGAAAGATATAACCTCGGTAAACATATATGCACCCAATATAGGAGCACCAAAATATATTAAAAATCTTCTGGAGGATTTCAAAGGAGAAATTGACAGCAATACAATCATAGCAGGAGACTTCAACACCCCACTGACATCACTGGATAGATCACCTAGATAAAAAATCAACAAGGAAACAGAAATTCTAAATGAAGCACTAGATCAAATGGATTTAATATATAGAGAGAGAATTACACCCCAAAACTGCGGAATTCACATTCTTCTCAAGTGCACATGGGACATTCTCAAAGATAGACCCCATGTTAGGGCACAAACTAAGTCTCTACAAGTTGAAGAAGATTGAAATCATATCAAGCATCTTCCAGATCACAATGGCATGAAACTAGAAATCAATTGCAACAAGAACATGCAAAGACATTTGAAGACATGGAGGCTAAATAGCATGTTATTGAACAATGAATGGGTTACCATGGAGATCAAGGAAGAAATTAAAAATTTCCTGGAAACCAATGAAAATGAACACACAACAACACAAAATCTATGGGATGCAGCGAAAGCAGTTTGAGAGGGAAGTTCATAGCACTACAGGCCCACCTCAAGAAAGAAGAAAAATTTCTAATTGACAACCTAACCTCACAACTTAAAGAATTAGAAAGCAAACAAAAAGAAAACCCCAGAGCAAGTAGAAGGAAGGAAATAGTAAAGATTAGAGCAGAAATAAATGATATGGAGACCAAAAAAACAATTCAAAGGATCAATGAAACAAAGAGCTGGTTTTTTGAAAAGATAAACAAGATTGATGGACCCTTAGCTAGACTCACCAAGAAACAAAGAGAGAGAACCCAAATACACAAAATCAGAAATGAAAGAGGAGAAGTAACAACTGACACCACAGAAATACAAAGGATCATTAGCAAATAGTATGAACATTTATATGGCAACAAATTTGACAATCTAAGCGAAATGGACACATTTCTAGAAACACATAGTCTCCCAAAACTGAACCGGGAAGAGATAGAAAACTTGAACAGGCCAATAACAACGAAGGAAATTGAAGATGTAATCAAGACCCTCCCAGCAAACAAAAGCCCAGGCCCTGACAGCTTCACAGGGGAGTTTTACTGAACATTCAAAGAAGAACTAACACCCACTCTCCTCATTCTATTCCAAAAAATTCAAGAAGAAGGAAGACTTCCAAACTCGTTTTATGAAGCCAGCATAATTCTAATTCCAAAACCAGAAAAAGACACTACAAAGAAATAAAACTACAGGCCAATATCCCTGATGAACATAGATGTCAAAATCCTTAACAAAATTCTAGCAAATCGGATCCGGCAATACCTCAAAAAAATTATTCACCATGACCAAGTGGGATTCATCCCAGGGATGCAAGGCTGGTACAATATTTGCAAATCAATAAATGTGATACATCACATAAACAAAATGAAAGATAAAAACCATATGATCATATCAATAGACACTGAAAAAGCATTTGACAAAATCCAGCACCCATTTCTGATAAAAATGCTCAGCAATTTGGGAATAGAGGGATCATATCTCGACATTATAAAGGCCATATATGAACGAACTACAGCCAACATCATACTCAATAGACAAAAACTAAAAGCATTTCCATTAAGAACAGAAACAAGACAAGGATGCGCACTTTCTCCACTCTTATTTAACTTAGTACTGGAAGTCTTAGCCACAGCAATTAGACATGAAGAAAAAATAAAGGGATCCAAATTGGAAAGGAGGAAGTGAAACTGTCATTATTCACAGATGACATGATATTATACATAGAAAACCCTAAAGACTCCATCAAAAATCTACTAGACTTAATAAATGAATTTGGCAACGTAGCAGGATACAAAATTAACGTCAAGAAATCGACGGCATTCTTATACACCAATGATGAACTCACAGAAAGAGAAACTAAAGAAACAATCCCATTTACCATTGTGGCAAAAAAATTAAGATACCTAGGAATAAACTTAACCAAAGAAGTAAAGGATCTATTTGCAGAAAACTACAGGACATTGAAAAAAGAAATAGAGGAAGATATAAAAAAGTGGAAGCACATACCTTGTTCATGGATTGGAAGAATTAACATCATTAAATTGTCCATACTACCCAAAGCAATCTATAGATTTAACACAATTCCCATCAAAATACCAACGACATATTTCACAGAACTAGAACAAATGCTTCAGAAGTTCATATGGAACCAAAAAAGACCCCGAATAGCGACAGCAATCTTGAAAAAGAAGGACAAAGTAGGCAGGATCACAATACCGGACATCAGGTTATACTACAAAGCTACTGTAATCAAAACAGCCTGGTACTGGCACAAGAACAGGCATATAGATCAATGGAATAGAACAGAGAACTCAGAAATTGACCCAAAACATGATGCTCAATTAATATTTGACAAAGGTGGCAAGAGCATACAATGGAGTAAAGACAGCCTCTTTAATAAATCCACAAAAATCCTAGAAGAAAATGTAGGCAACAAAATTTCAGACATCATACGCAGCAGAATTTTCACTGATATATCACCTAAGGCAACAGAAACAAAGGAAAAAATGAATACATGGGACTACATCAAACTCAAAAGCTTCTGCACAGTAAAAGAAACAACCATCAAAGTGGAAAGGCAACCCACTGTGTGGGAGAGCAAAATTGCCAATGATATATCAGATAAGGGATTAATTTCCAAAATATATAGAGTGCTCATACAATTCAACAAAAGGAAGACAAAGAACCCAATTAAAAAATGGGCAGAGGACCTAAATAGACACCTCTCCAAACAGGACATACAAATGGCCAAGAGACATATGAAGAAATGCTCAACATCACTAATCATCAGAGAGATGCAAATTAAAACAACAATGAGGTATCACCTCACACCTGTCAGAATAGCCACCATCAACAAAGCATCAAACAACAAGTGTTGGCGAGGGTGTGGAGAAAAGGGGACTCTAGTACACTGCTGGTGGGAATGCAGACTGGTGCAGCCACTATGGAAAACACTATGGTGTTACCTCAAAAAATTAAAAATTAAATTGCCATTTGACCCAGTGATCCCACTCCTAGGAATATACCCTAAGAAGCCTGAAACACCAATCAGAAAGAATATATGTACCCCCATGTTCATAGCAGCGCTATTTACAATAGCTAAGATCTGGAAACAGCCCAAGTGTCCATCAGTAGACGAATGGATAAAAAAGCTGTGGTACATATACACACTGGAACACTATGCAGCTGTAAGAAAGAAAGATAACTTATCCTTTGAGACGACATGGGAGGACCTGGAAACTATTATCCTAAGCGAAACCAGCCAAGCAGAGAAAGACAAATATCATATGATCTCACTTATTTCTGGAATATAATGAACATAACAGTCTGAGGAACTGGGTAGTCCCAGAGACGTGGAAGTAGGGTACAGACTGACAATTGCCAGAAGAGGGGGTGGAGGAGGGGAGCGATGAACCACAGAACTTGTACGCATGTACTCATAACCAATGGACATGGACAACAAAACTGGGGACGGGGCAGGCAGGGAGGCGGAGGAGGGTGACAATGGGGGAAAAAGGAGAAACATCTGTAACAAAAATAAATTAATTAAAAAAATAAATAAATAAAGGAAGGCTAAAAAATAAATAAATAAATAAAACAGAGGCTGAGGTAGGGGTGAGATTGGGAGCAAAGATGGTTCCCGATCGCATGTGTGAGGGAGTCATTTGCGGCAGTAGAGGAGTCGAAGCTGGAGTAGAAGGTTCAGGGTAGGGAGGGGGCCCACAGAAGGGGCTGGAGGAGACCCTGCTGGAGGGGCTGAGGGAGGAGGAGGTGGAGCGAGATCAGCTGGGTCAAAGGAGGAAACAGGAGAAGTTAGCGCACTGTCTTCAGAGGGAGGTTTGGGAGGATTAAAGTGGAGTAGGGAGATGTGGGAGGAAGTGCAAGAATCGCATAAAGAGAGGTGTGATCTGTGTGCACAGGGGCCTGGATGTAAGGAACCTCAGACCATTTTCCTTGCCTTTGACAGAAATTGTCTAAGTTGGTGAGAATGTCGAAAGTGCCATTTTCAGGCTGTTGTGACCCATTGTCTATTTTTACTAGGGTCATGCAGTGTTGCAGTATAAAATGAGTTTCTTTGGACATAAGTCCTGAGAGAGCCCTAGGGTCTGTAGATTTTTTAGGAGACATCCTAGGGGTGTTGTACAAGGGATGGCAGATTGAGAGTTTCCCATGTTGTGGTGTGAGATGTTGCGGCCTAGCGGTCTGACGGATACGCTAGTGGAAGAAGAAGGCATCCCCGCTTCTCCCCTAGAGTAGAGAGACGTGCAGCTCACCTATACCAGCCGTCCCCAGATATATGGTGAGCTGAGGGAACGTGGTTCCCAAGGAACGTGTCCCGACCAGCACAGGATTTCGAGAGGGACCATCGCACAGACGTGACTGAGAGACCTGGCTCTCATGTACCAGATGGGAGATAATAGGACAGCCCAGAGAATCAGACCAGTTGGTAAAAAACACTCACCAGTGAATTAGTGTTTGGGGTTGATGCTGCATTGGCAGGAAAAGTTGGAGGTCCAGTATCCAGCTGAGGATGTGATTGATCCTGGTCTGACAGGAGGCCCGGAGGACTCGGGGGGCCCACGGTTGCCCCTTATGTGGGATCCTCACAGACCTCCTGGGTTTTGGCACCAAATAAAAGGTCTGAGCAGGCGGGAGATCACATCCACAACACAAGGCCAATGTAGAGCAAAATGTATTTATTGCATGCGCCTGGGTGCAGGCGGGCTGAGCCAAGAAGGATTCAGCCTCAAATCAGGGTTGGGGTGTCGGTTATATACCCTAACTTTAGCTTCTGGCAGTTCCTGCTGATGTACACTGGCCAATTGTCCACTCTGCAGTAGGACTGGTCTGGTATCTCGTCAGTCATCTGCTGGGTTATCCACTGCCTTGGGGATAATCCAGATAATCCTTATCCATACTCAACAGAAGGCTGAGCAAAGGTCATGAAAGCAATACCATTTCCACAGTTTCTGCCTTTTGCAAACTCTTACCTTTACCCTTTAAAACATTCCTGACCCTTTCAAAAGACAGGGCCCGAGGGCACCATTAGGAGAGAGGCAGAGAAGCCCGGTGACTCTACAGGGCGTTCCTCACCCACAGGAGTGTGGTACTGTGAGTGTGCAGGTGACCACCCAGGCGGGAGCATGGATGGAGACAGGGCAAGTTAAGCCCTGAATTCAGAAATCAGTGGGAGGGAGAGAACTGGAGTGAGGGAGTTTGGCAACTGCCTGTTCCTAGGATCTTACTGAGGTCAGAGAGGAGCAAAGGCCTCTTACAGCCTCTCCCCTCCTCTCCGGGAATGTGTTCATGAGATTCTAAAAGAGAAGTGTGTGTTTTTAAAATTTATATGTAAAGATATTCATTACAGAATCATTTGTGATATGGATGATATACAGAGCAGTTGGAGAATAAACAATAGAGAGGGATGTCTGTACCTCCTCTTTAGAGAAATGTCTGTTCAGGTCCTCTGCCAATTTTTAAAATCAGATTCTTTGGTGTTTTTGTTGTTTTGTTGTATGAGTTGTTCAGACATTTTTTATATTAACCCCTTATTGGATGAATCAGTGGCAAATATCTTCTTCCATTCAGTAGGTTGCCTTTTTGTTTTGCTTTAAGGTTTCCTTTGCTGTGAAAAAACTTTTTAGTTTGATATGATCCCATTTGTTTTTTGTTTTTGTTTGTTTGTTTTTCTTTTCTTGCCCTTGCCTGAGGACACACATCCAAAAAGACGTTGCTAATAGTGATGTAAGAGAGTTCACTGCCTATATTCCCTTCTGGTTTTATGGTTTTAGGTCTTACATTAAATCTTAAATTCATTTTGTGCTTATTCTTGTATATGGTGTAAGAAAGTGATCCAGTTACATTCTCTTTAAAAAAAATTTTTTTTCTTTATTGATTTTAGAGAGACAGGAAGGGAGAGGGAGAGATAGAAATATCGATGAGAGTGAACATTAATTGGCTGCCTCCTGCATGCTCCTCACTGGGGATTTGGCCCACAACCTGGGCATGTGCCTTGACTGTGAATTGAACCAGCAAAATCTTGGTGCATGAGTCGATGCTCAACCACTCAGCCACACTGGCCAGGACAGTTACATTATTTTTCATGTAGCTGTCCAGTTTTCCCAGCAGGGTTTTGAACAGACTGTCTTTACCTCATTACATATTCTTGCCTCCTTTGTCATAAATTAATTGACCATATTAACTGAGGGTTTGTTTCTGAGCTCTGTATTCTGTCTCATTGAACTATGCATCTGCTTCTGTGTCAGGACCATGCTGTTTGTATTAGTGTAGCCTGCAGTATAGTTTGATACCAGGGAGTGTGATGCCTCAAAATTTGTTCATTCTCAAGATTTCTTTGGCTGTTTGGGGTCCCACATAAATTTTAGGATTAGTTGTTCTACGTCTGAGAAAAGGTCCATTGGTATTTTAATAGGGATCTCATTGAATCTGTATATTGCTTTAGAGAGTAAGGATATTTTAACAATATTAATCCTTCCAACCCATGAGTACACTATATCCTGCCATTTATTTGTATCTTCTTCCATTTCTTTCTTCAGTGTCTTATAGTTTTCAGAATAAAGTTCTTTCACCTCTTTGGTTAAATTTACTTCCAGATATTTTATGCTTTTTGATGAAATTTTGTTTTGTTTTGGTAATCTTCACCTGATGATATTTTTCCACAGATTTTTAGAGAGAGTAGAAGGGAGGGAGGGAAAGAGAAAAAGAGACACACCACTTGCCTGCCTCCCACACATGCCCTGTACAGGTCGAAATCAAACATGCAACCCAGTTATGTGCCCTTGACTGGGAATTGAACCCTCAACCCTTCACTTTGAGGGGTGATGCTCTAAGCACTAAGGCAAACAGGCCACAGCTTGATGAAATTTTAAATAGAATTTTAAAGATTCCTCCTACTCATTATTCACTATTGCTTTATAGAAATGCATCAGGCTTCATTTTCTATCCTGCAACGTTACAGAATTCATTGATTAGTTCTCAGAATTTTTATGGTGGAGTCCTCAGGCTTTTCTACATATTGTATCATGTCCTCTGCAAATGTGAGAGTTTTACGTCTTCTTCCCTGATTTATACGTTTTTAATTTCTTTGTGTTGTCTGGTTGCTGTGGCTGGGACTTCCAGTTCTATGTGGAATAGAAGTGGTGACAGTGGGCATCCTTGGTTATTGCTGACAGTAGAGGAAAAGCGTTCAGCTGTTCACCATTGAGTGTTATGTCAGCTGTAGGTTAGGAATCTACATCTTAACAAAGAGTTTTGTTTTTATTGGGAGGGTCAACAATTCGTGGTCCATGCTCATGAAAGGGAGTTTTTGTTTATAATTATGATAACGATGGATCCAATTTGGGTATACAAATGATATCTCTATGTTGCTATGGCAGATTTTACTATGATGAATACCATTAAACATCAACCTTTGTGTTAGTGCCTGATTCTTTTCTTGAAGAGTAATTCCAGCAACTGGAATTTGTGGGAGAAACAATAAAACATTTTTAAGGCATTTGGTATATATATGTGTATATATATAAAATACATCCAGAAATATTTGCATTCATATGATAAATTATTAATTTTTTTATTTTAAAATATTCTATCATCAGGAATGAAAAACAATACATATCCTCCCAAAGAAGTGAAACTATATCCCTACTTTGAAAACTTCTAAAATTTCAAACATTCAGTTAATTTAAAAGTACAGAGTGCAAAGGACTTCAGCTCCGCTCTGAGTGAGGCAGGAGCCCTGGAGGCTGAGTGGAGGAGTGAAGGGATCTGAGTCGGGAGAGTCCTGGCTGTGGTGTTGAGCAGAGACGGAAGGGGCACCAGTGGACTTGGGGAATCAGGGAGGAGGGTCCTGCGTTGATCAGATGTGATGAGGAGGCGTGGACCTGGCTGTCGCAGGCAAGTGTGAGAAGGGGGAAGGCTCTGAGCACATTCGGAGAGTAGGGCCAAGGATTTCCTGTTGGCTGGGGTCAAGGTGTGTACACTTAACATTACATAGTTTATAGGAGATATTCCATGTTGATATAAAAAGGCTAAGAGATGCCCAAGCAGATATTCAGAGGAGGCTCCTGGGTCACCAGTGATGGTGGTTGAACCCCAAGTTGGCCCTGGGGAGGCAGAGGTCTCCACGTGGAATTCTCCATCTTCTTCCAGGTCATCATTTCTACCCAACTCCTCCTGGTGTCTCTCTATCTCTACAACAAGTAACAATGGTGAGGACCTTGGCCGTCCATCTGCTTGATGTTTCTTTCTGCTTTGCCTTGGTCCAGCTGCTCACCCCCTGCTCAGGTAGGAAACAGTTCTGTGTTTGTGTATGTGAAGCAGTTACTATAGTGCCCAGCGACCCTTGGACTCCTCCCCACACCGAGAAGGCCCACCCAGCCTGTACTTCTGTTAGGGTGCAGTGCCTGTCTCGGTGTGTCTTACCCCACCCTCCCTGCTGGGTCACCCCCATGCTCTGTGGCCACAGCTCTCCCTCTGATGGAGCACCCCTTCTGCTGACCAGCTCAGTTTACTGTGGTTGGACCCCCTGAGCCCATCCTGGCCATGTTGGGTGAAGACGCTGAGCTGCCCTGTCACTTGTCCCCGAAGATGAGTGCTGAGAGCATGGAGCTGAAGTGGGTGCGATCCAGCCTCAGGCAGGTAGTGCACGCGTATGCACATGGGAAGGAACAAGAAAAGATGGCAGAGTATCGAGGGAGAACTTTCATTTTAAGAGAGAACATCACTGAGGGGAAGGCTGCTCTCCGGATTCACAACATCAGTTCCTCTGACGATGGAACCTACCTGTGTTATTTCCAAAAGGACTCTTTCTTTGCAAGTGCCAAGGTGGAGCTGAAGGTTGCAGGTGAGCCTCAGGTTTGTTGTGAGCTCCTTACACCTGAGGGCCTGGGGTCAGAGGCTCCTCGACCACCTCAGACACCTCGGCTACTCACCACAATGGCCTCCTGGGTCACATTCTCCTTCTCCAATGACCTTGGCCAACACAGGTTTCCTCCAGGAAGAGCTCCTCCTGTGTGTAGGGACGAGTCCCTCACGCAGCCACCAGGGCATAAGCAGGGAAGAGGGTGTCAGGGACAGGAAGGAGGAGAAAACCACCTCTCAGTGGGTGGCACACAGTTGACTGGTTCCAGCTCTGCCCTAGACAGTGTCCGTGGGCCCTCCAGGTAAACACTGCTGTGGTCCAGGGAGGCTGACCTGCAGGGACATGCCCTGGGCTTCCCATGTTCTTTAAGCAAAGGCCCTGTGAGCACACCTGTAGTTGAACAAGTTGAGTTTAGTACTTGTTGCGTGAGGGAGAATGCACACATGTAGAAACCACGGGATGTTCCAGTGAGAGTGTGTGGGAGATGATGAGACATTAGGACTCATAGGGCAGTAGGGCAGGGATATGAAGTAGGGTGTTGCTCCGGATGGATGCTCTCAGATTGGTGCCAGGGTGTAATTGGTCACTCACAGCCAGGACAGGGCTGGTCTGGTCACTGCTGTGGTCTGGACACTGTTCATGTTTTTCTCTGAGCTCAAACCTGACTGTTGACTGGTCTTGATTCTGTCCTGACCCATCACAGTGACAATGCACCCTTGTCTGGTGCTGCTGTTCCATGAAATCGCTCATGTCCAGAGGTCAGGGCTGCATTTCTCTTTCTCCAGGCACAACCCTGCCCTGTGGCTTCTGTCTAGGTTGGTCAGTGGGAGCCTAGCAGAGGATGGAAGGGGTGCGTCCTGCCTGACTTTGTCCTTGCAGGTCCTCCTCAGCTAGTTACAGTCCCTTCCTGGAGACCACAGCTGCTCTTGGGAAAGCCCTCCCTACAGGACTCTCTTCTCTCAGGTCTTCAAAAGGCTTCCTCCCTCTCCCCTTGGGTTTAGGGAGGGTAGGTAATATTCCTGGCCCTGGGTCAGCTCTCTCCTATGGAAGAGTTTTCCTCTCTCCACAACCACGATATGAGAATTTCCCTGGGTCAAGATACTGGAGAAAGAGGCTGTTGACTCTGGCATGAATTACATCAAGAGTTTACCAAAGAGACTTCCATACAACGAACAGCTTGCATGGGGCAACACAGTGTGTGTATCCTGAGACATAGCTCCTCCTTTTACACAGACAGGGCAGGATGGAGAGGGGTGCAGGGGCACGACCCACCCTAGACAAGGGGTAATGACTCACACACTTGCCTATTGTGAGGTGAGGGCCTGGTCTAGGATCCAGCAAGGCTGGGGCATGGGGGAGGGCCCAGCAGGCTCCAGGAGATTCACAGGAAGTAATGTCTGTTCTGGCCCAGATCTAGCTGGATGCAGCAAGAGGTTGCAGCAATGGGCAGGCAGGGGTCCCTTCATGGGACAGTCCCTTCTCACAGCACACTTTGGGAACAGCCCCTGAGGACTGTCTAGTGTGTGTGCCTTGCATTCCTGCTGAGACCCTCACCAGTACAGAGGACTCCCCTTAATCCAGCCTCACTTTCCTTTCCCAGCACTGGGCTCTGATCTTCACATTGAAATGAAGGATTGCAGGGATGGAGGGATCCGTCTGGAGTGCACATCTGCCGGCTGGCATCCACAGCCCCAAGTGGAGTGGAGAGATGCCAGGGGAGAGAGCTTGCCCGCTGCGGCAGTGTCTGTGGATGCAGATGGCAGGGGCCTGTTTGCAGCCACGTCCTCTGTGATCCTGAAACGGGGCTCTGGGAAGGGGCTCCTCTGTGCCATCAGAAACCCCCTGCTCAGCCTGGAGAAGACAGCCAGGGTTTCCATTGCAGGTGAGTGCCCTGCCCTGCACATGCTCAGCTGTGCCCCTGGGAGAAGGAGGCCCCGACTGTGTGCTGCTGACTGAAGTCTTTGCAGTGAAGATGAGGCACAGAACAGGGTCCTGGGTGCTCCTTTGCCCCATGAAGCTGTTATGTCACCAACATCTTCTGAGCATTTCCTGCATGCCACAAACTCTGACAGGCATGGGAATTGGGGACAAATAGTAAATATCAGCAAACATATGACAAAGTGGGAAAAAATAGCTATGCAACCATGTCTTGGAGAAATAGCTTATGTCCTTAAAATATAAAAAAAAAAAAAAAACAGTAGAAAAATGAGCAAAGAACATGAATGATTAGTTCACAGAACAGGAACAACCTCACGAAAGTATGTCCAATCTCACTGAATAGGGAAACGTTTTCCACCTGTGAGTTTGGCAACAAAACAAAAAACCAGGTGTTTGGTAACACATTCTGATGGCAGGGTGTGGAGAGACTGTCAATCTTAGACGTTTGTTATAATTTGTTATATTTTTTGTATCAATTTGCACAACATTCAAAACATTTTTTAAATCCTCACCTGAGGACATTCTTAGAGAGAGGAAAGGAGAGAGAGAGAACAGCATCTATCTGAAGGTGATCTGTTACTTTCGATTTGCTCCTCAGTCACCAGCAACCCAGGTAGGTGCCCTGAGCAGGCATTGAACTGGCAACCTCCCAGTGCACTGGGTCCTGACACTCAGCATCTGAGCCACTCTGGAGGTGCTGGCACAGCTCTTATTGAGAGCAGTAGAGCAATCCTTCTCCAAAGCTCTTATTTATTGATCTGAATCCCAGATCTGGAATTTATCTGACAGATCATCTAGTGTTTGTCTGAAATGACCCATGTACAAGCTTATTTCTTATAGCATCAATTATAATAACAGAATGATAAGAGACTGTGCAAATCTTCTCCAATGGAAAACTGGTTACAGTTCCTGGGCCCTCAACCTACCCTGGCCCTCCATTCCCAAGTTTCACATTCTTAGTCACCTTCTTAAGCAGACTAATGAGAAGCTGACAAATGGAGAAGAGATGAGGGAGTGGAGAGGAGACTTCAAAGTCTTTGTGTATATTTTTTCATATTCTAATGATTCTCATGTGAGAGGCAGACATTTCAAAAAAATTGTATTTATTATGTGACAGTAAGAGTTCTGGGACACTTTGGGGAGAGAATGATCACTTTCCATCCCGGGACACCCCCAAGACTCTGCCTGAGAGCTGCTGAGGCTGACCCTCCGCAGACCCCTTCTTCTCCAGCGAGCAGCCTTGGGTGACGGTTGTCTGGGTGACCCTGCCCGCTCCACTGGGGATCCTGGCGGTGGCTGGGTGCTTTCTGCTGCGACAGCGGACAAAAAGAAAGGCTCTGTGGAAGGATCTGGAAAGGGAGGTAGCGGAGAAGGAGCTGGAGGAAAGCGCCAAAGGTGAGGCTTGGCTGTGACCACGACCTCCCTACCCATCCCCCGCACCCACCCCTTGGGTCCTCCCCTCGAACCCCATAACAAGACTTTTTTTTTCCTGCTTATTTCCAGAGAAGCTGCAGGAGGAACTGAGTAAGTCCCCATCCCCGGTCACCCGCGTTCTGGGGTCCCTGCTTTATGCGTGTAACCGACTCCTCACCTTGTTCCTTGCAGAGTGGAGGAAGATCCAGTACCTGGCGCGTGAGTACCCGGAGCAGCATCTCAGACTCTCTGCCCGCATATTTCCAGCCCTTTCCTCATCCCTAACCGCTCAGGGGAATAAACATGGACACTGATCTGGAAAAGCCTGGGCAGTGGTCTTTCTCCAAGGAGAAAGGGGCTGCAGTCCCTCCCACCAGGGGGCGCGCGCACCTGGCTCTCCAGGGAACCTAGGAAAGGAGCTCAGAAGCAGGACTCAGCATGTGAGGAGGGCCTTTCCTTCCTGGGTGCTGTAGAAAATCTATACGCTACTGAGAGGAAACCAGAAAGAGAGGGAACAGTGTCTCTTAAACAAAGGAGCTGTCACAGATTTATCCTAGCTGCTGAAAAACACAGTATCCGAAACTTTCTCATTAAGTCGCCCAATTCTTTTCAGAAGTAGGCAGGAAATAATGCAGATGAGACAGGTGGACTCCAGCACAAGTACACATACCCGTATGCACACTGCGCCCAGGTACAGGCAGGTACAGGAGTAAGAGTCACTCCTGTCCGAGGGGGATGCACTGCAAGAGCCCAGGGGATGCCTGACACCGCGGATAGCACCACACCCTGTATGCACTAGAAGTTTCACTTAAAGAAGGCTCCTCACTGGCGGAACTCAATTGCCAGCATCACGATTCTTGTGATTTGCGGTCATTATTTAGTAAAATAAGGGTGACTTGATCACAAGCCCTGTGATATTGGGACAGTAGATCTGATCACAGAGACAGCTCCCAAATGATGAAGGGGGGAGGTGTACAGGGTGGACCTGCTGGACAAAAGGATGATTCACAAGATCAGAGCAGGATACCAGGACATTTCATCCCCTTACTCAGAATGATGTGCAATTTTAACTTATTAATGTTTATTTCCAGAATTTTCCACTTAGTATTTTCCAACCACAGTTGAAGGAAGGTAACTGAAACTTCAGAAAGGGAAACTGAGGATAAGGGGTAACTGCTGTATAGACACAATACAAACAGATCTGGGGGTGAAGCTGGGAGGACTTGTACACAGTACCTGTGGGGTCATCAGAGGCAGTTGATTTTAGAGAGGAGAGGGGAGCAGAGAATTGAACAGGGAGAGGAAGAGGTAGGACGGGTGGGTGGTCAAACCGGAAGATTAGATGGGTGCACAAGGAAGAGAGAGGAGACGACCCAGCAATGACAGTTCAGGTGACTCTCTGCCTGTCTTTCCTTGCAGGACAGGGGAAGTCTCAGGCCTATGCTGGTGAGTGACTGTGATGCCCTGTGGTTTCCAGGCCCCTGTGGACAAAGCATTTAAGCCCTTTCAGGGCTGGTGAGGGACAATCAGATACAGCTCAGAGGCTTTCCAGACACCCAGAAAGAACCTTCTAGATGCAGCGTCCCCTCACCCTGCTGACACACACACCTACCTACACCTGGACAAAGCCTGGCCATGTTGCCCACAGCCCCAGGGTGATGGAAGGAGCCCATCTTTTGGAGAGGTTTATGCCTGATCCAAAAAGCTGTACATGAATGAAACTGGATATTGGAAGAAAAGAGGCTTAGTGAGGAGAATAATAGGGGGAAGAACAAATATAATGACATTTACTTGTCTGTGTCTACTTCCTTTCAGAGTGGAAGATGGCCCTCTTCCAACCTGGTGAGTGAGCCACTTTATGTCCCCTAGGAAAGCAACTGAGGGACCCTGCTCCCTTTCACTTCTCCAACTCTTCACTGGGAGAGTACTGAGTGGGTGACTTGAGGTCCCAGTCTCAAACGTGGGCCCATCTGCTGCAGAGTCCAGAGAACCAGGGACAGCTGCTGTCCTGGGCTTCCACAGGCTTTGTGGGAAGAAGGGGTTGGAGGGGGCTCAAGGAGTGGAACTGGGTAAGGGGTTCCAGGGAATGAGGATGTGACCTGGCCAAGTTTCTGCCCCCTCTTGTCCTGTATGTCTTCAAGTTATGCAATGTTTCTGAGCTTTAGTCTCCTCGTTTTAGACGTTGGTGGTAATTCCTCCTATGTGAAGGTTGAGATAAAGTCTAAATGAGATAATAAATAATTATTGCTCAAAACACCAAGATCTGTTCAAAATGGTAGTGACTGTAGTGAGGAGGAGCTATCTTAGAGTATAACAGACTATGTTACAGGGAAATGTACTCCAGAGGTGTAGGGTCAGAGCTGACAGACAACCCAGCAATATGCTAATAGGTTATTCACCTCCAGCAGACCTGTTACAGTACTTTTCTATAGTATAACTCGGGTACTAATGACTGACAGGACAAAGACACATGAATGTGGCAGCAACAGGCCACCCTTCCTGGTGTCTTGTGATGGATGATTCTCTATCATCAATGCCATTAGGTTTGGTGTTGACATGGGTTGTCATGTCATTCTAGCTGTTACTAACAAAAATGTTTATGGCTGTATTTGAGGAACACAGATAATCATTATATAGAAGACTTTGGTGTGCTTGCTCTGGACAGTGAGGTTGGTCAAAGGTCACAGCATAAAAAGATGAAAGAAATCCCTGACACAGAGATGGAGTTAGATTTCTTCACAACAACAACCACACAGTGATTACTGAGAGTTTAGGGAAGGAACTACTTCCAGAGGAGGGGGTGGTGTCAGGGAAACCCACAGGATGAATGGTTCCCCAGGGCTCACAACAGTGGGAGCTGTCCCCTCCCCTAGGCCCAAGGCAGAGGTACAGGGAGCATTCACTGGAGCCCAGAAATGCTGGGGCTCAGGGAGAGGCTGCCTGGGAGGAGTTGTGCTCTGTTAGAGCATCTTCACTGGAGGAAGTGGGGAATCAGGCTGTGTCTCCCTTTCATGTCTCCTTCCAGTCTTCAGCTAGTACCTGCGCTTGGCCAAACCCAACAGGTAACCAGAGGCAAGGGGCCCAGTGATGTGGTCTATAGAAGACTGATTCCTGGGTCCAGATAGGGTGAGGACAGGTGTGGAGTTGGCTGGAGATCACATAGAGCCCCCAGCATGGCCCCAAGCACAGCAGAGACATGGTCTCTTATCACACCAGGCACTTCCTCCATGCCCAGCCTTGGGCTAAATATAGCAACATTTTGTCTTATTCTAATGTAGAGATTAGTATCTTTACCCCTATTTTACAGTTATGCAATTGAGATTCAAGATATTACTTAGTGCACCTGTGTGTGTGTGTGTAAAAAGAGATTGTGCAGAGAAGGAAGTCATCTAGCTCAGGAGGGTGGACCATGGACTAGAATTTGAATCCCTGTGATTACAACTCAGGTGGCCATGGACATTCTGGGGAGGGAAACAGGAATAACAGAAGGAAGCCACCAGCTACAGATAGCAGGTTAGGCAGACCCCAACCTCCCTCACCCTCTCCTTCCTCACTGAACACAGGACCCCTCTCCTGGGGTTGCTGAGGCTCACATCCAGGGCAGGATGGGGACCCCTGGCTCTGGGCTCAGGCTTTAAGGCTAAGGCTTGGAGGTCCAGGAACCATGGCTGAATCTCCATAATACCTAACTCTCTGCAGCGGATGTAATTCTGGACCCGGAAACTGCGCACCCCATCCTCCATATTTCTGAAGACCGGAGAAGCCTGCAGCAGACTGACACACAGCAGAACCTTCCAGACAACCCTGAGAGATTTGACTGGCATTACTGTGTGCTGGGCTGTGAGAACTTCACGTCAGGGAGACATTTCTGGGAGGTGGACGTGGGGGACAGGAAAGAGTGGCATATTGGGGTGTGTAGGGAGAATGTGGAGAGAAAATGTTGGGTTAAAATGACACCCGAGAATGGATTCTGGACAATGGGACTGTCAGATGGGAATGACTACCGAGCTCTAACAGACCCCCGGACCAAACTGACAATTATCAACCCTCCTGAAAGAGTGGGGGTTTTCCTGGACTATGAGATGGGGGAGGTCTCATTCTACAATGCCATCGATGGATTGCACATCTACACCTTCCCACACACCTCCTTCTCGGGGCCTCTGTGGCCTGTTTTCAGGATTTTGACGTTGGAGCCCACTGCCTTGACCATTTGCCCAGCACAAAAAGGAGTAAGGAGTTCCCCTGTGAATGTCCCAGTGCCTAACCCTTCCCTGGAGACCCCAATGGCTCCTGTCTCAGCTGATGAGAATGGGGACCCTCAGCCTGAAGTATCATCTTTGCTCCTCCCTGACCAGCCTGGAGCTGAGGGCCTCCTTTATAGGAAAATGTCACAATAATAAAATACTTTCTAAAAACACATGTTTGAAGCCCTTTACTAATATTTATTCTATTTTTCCACATGACAGATACAGAGACAGGGGGGCAATAAAAGAAATAACATTCCAAATCGACTCAGCTGGCAAAGAACAGCAGAGCTAACATTTATAGATAATATAAATGTTCTAGGTGTTGGCCAAATGCTTGCAGTGAATTTCACTCACTAATCCTCACAACAGCCCTGTGAGGTGGCCTCATTTGGAAAGTGTGGAAACTGAGGCAGGGCCAAGTGAAGAGACATGTAATTCATACAGAAAGTAGTGCTGCTGGAAGATGTTTGGACTCTGCCCCTCCCTCCATCTCCAGTCTGCTCTTTTGCAGCCCATTGTTCCTGCTGGACAGGATCCTGTGCAGCCCAGAGGTTCCCTCCCCAGGGCAGCAAGGGTGAGGGTCAATATAGGTGACGATGAAGCCACACCACACTTGGTTCCTTAAAGGTCGACTGTCAGAGCCATGGTCCACTGCTTCACTGAGTGGCTGTGCAGGATGACTTTGCCCAGAGAATAAATTCACAGTGATCACAACACATGGGGCTGAGGAGGATTAGAGGCCAACTTCTTAAACAGATGTGACCTCTGATCACAGAGCTGAAACAACCCTCCTACTTCTTCCCTAAAGGTCATCTGTGAAAGACACATTTGGAGGAAAGGAGCTAGATAAACTTCAGTGGAATTTTTATCACATGGTAGGTAGTATCTTCTCCGGGAAAAGGGACATTCCACCACTGATCATTCGGTGATGTCACCTGAGGCTTCTTTTAACTGGTGATCCTGGGGAAAAGCCACTCTTCATCATCATTTTTAGAATGCTTTAGAATTAGACATTAAGACATATTAATCTGTCCCCAGGTCTGGGCTCCAAGCCCCTCATTGAAATGAAGGGCCCAAGGATGGGGACATCCGGCTGGAGTGCACATCCGTAGGGTGGTACCCAGAGCCCCACGCAGTGTGGAGGGACCCTTATGGGGAGATCATGCCTGCCCTGGAGGAGGCTTACACTGAGGACACGGACGGCCTCTTCAGGGTCACCATGGCTGTGATCATCAGGGACAGCTCTGTGAGGAACATGTCCTGCTCCATCAACAACACCCTGCTCGGCCAGAAGAAGGACTCTGTGATCTTCATTCCAGGTTAGTTCCCTGCCCTCCAGGCCCAGCCATGGAGCCAGGATCCTTAGCACACACATGGGAGCCTGAACAGGGCTGGGGGAGGGGCTGGGTGGGAGGGTCCTGGGCCCTGAAGAGCACAAGCTTCAGCTGAGCTGAGGCCTCTCCCCTCATCACGGGTGGAACATCAAATAGTCTCAACACACCTGAATAGGAGCCTCTCCTCTGAGGGTAAATCTGGTATTTCCCCCTAGTATGGGTCTGATCCTGCAGCAATGTGTGAACACTTAGAACAACCATAGCACATGCACAGTGGTTGGGCTGGAAGCTGTGCACACCTGGTGGAGCTGTGAGCTGAAGCCCTCCCTCCTGCACATGAGATGTTAGAAGGGCAGAGCTGGAGAGTCTCTGTTACAGACATTCACAACTTCATTCAACAATGCTTGGAAAGGACCCCATATGTTCCAGGCCCTGTTCTAGACCAAATATATATCCGTGAGCAAAAATACATAATGATCCCCACCCTCATGGGGCCACATTCAAGAGCAGCAGAGAGTAATCAATAAAACAATTAATTAAAACAAGGTATAAAATAATTAGTTAAACTTTTATATTAGATAGTAATAAGTTCCATAGAAACATTAGAGAAGGGAGGCACTAGAGAAGGCTAGAGTCAGGGGAGTGGTAATTATAAATAGGATGGTAAGGAAAGACTTCAGTGAAAAGATGGCAATTGGGCAAGTGAGGAATGAACAAACCAGGCAGCGGGAACAGCACAGGCAAAGGGCCCGAGGCAGGAGCATGTCTGGCAGTTTCAAGGAACCCCAAGAGGCCACTGCAAAATGAATGGATTTAGTGAACCAAAAGCAGAGATGAATTCACATCTGGAATGCATCCAGACCACAGGGGCAATGTAGGTCACCAATAGACTTTGGCCTTTAGTCTCAGTGTGACAGGAAACATCACAGGGTTTTGAGCAGAGAAATAACATGATCTCAGGGAGGCAGCTGTGCTGAAGACAGACTGCACAGGATGTGAGCAGAAGCAGGGAGGAGGGCATTGCAGTGACCAGGCATGAGTGATGGTGGCCATGCCAGGATGGTGGTGGTGGTGTCTGGCTGTCAATCATCTGGTCCTTCCTACGGGGACCTCAAGTGCTTATGCTTTTCCATCTCCTGGATCCTGTTGAATGACAAACTAACACACTTCTGTAATGTATTTGACCTCCTTTGTTCAAGGGAAAGCCATCCATGGATTGGGGTGAGGGGCGTAGGGCCTCACTAGTTGGGAAGACTCTTCCTAAGGGACACAGGGCAAGAGCAAATGTTGCAGAGGTGGAAATGGGCATGACTGACGAGGGAGTCTGTGTTTCCTTGTGCAGCACCATGTCCTATTTCCATGGGAAGGGGAGATGGGGATATGTTAGTTTTCCTTGACCATGGGGTGTTTCCAGTACATGCAGGCTGAGGCAAATGTGGATTTGTGACATGGGCCACTGGGGTGGCCTCCATTTCCTAGGTCTTCATATACAAAATAACTTCATCAGCCTCTGCCGCGGCCAGCACTGTGGGATTCTGAGAGAGAAGTGGACGTACCTGGCACCTGAGTGAGCTCCTCAGATGTGCATCCCAGGGGTGCTCTCACCCCGTCCCTTGTCTCACTGACTGGGACTTTCCTGGCCTCCTTCCAGAACCCTTTATCCCAGCAAGTCTCCCTGTTCCTGTGCGGTGGCCCTGGCTGTCATCCTGCTCTCCTCCTCCTCCTCCTTGCCAGCATCTGTATCATCACGAAACTCCACAGGGAAAAGAAACTCTGTCTGTGGAAATGGATTTTGAAAATGGAGAGAAAGAAATTGCACGTAAGAAACTGGGGAAAGAACATGGGGAAAAAGAAAGGAAGAACATGTAATAAAAGGTAAAAGATTAAGAGGGCAGTTCACTGTCATTCTAAGGACACAGCTCGGACAGCTGGAGCCCGGGGGACAGAGAACAAAGGGACAGCAGGCAGAGCTCAGAGCTCTGTGTCCTAGTCACTAATCCTCTGACTCACTTTCGCTCTCCTCAAATGTTGCAGGTATAGAGAGCATTATACTGTTTGAGAAAAAGGAAACCTAAATACATACTGATAATATTCAGCTACCTGGTCCTTTATCATTTCTGGAGTCTGGACAGTTCCCTAGACGTGATGGAAGGGACAGTGGCTTGACAGAAACAGCCAGTCCTGTGTTTAATACAGACTCCAATTCTTAGTTCTTCTGTGAGGATCTTCACTGGTTTCTGTTCATTTTTCAGAGCAACTTCAAGAGGAACTGTATATTTTTTTCATTCCCCAAACTGCTCTGTGCAAAAATGTCTATTTTGTCGGTGACTGTTATCTCATGAAGCTCACTCTCTGTCTGTCCCCTTACAGCATGGAGAAGAGGCCTCTTACAGGCTGCTGAGCTCCTCTGACAGTCCCTCACCTCATGATCTTCCTCTGCCTCAGCCAGCTAAAGGGACTCCTGAACTGAGAGGAATAAGATCCACAGTGGGAGGGGAGAGGGGGCCGTGGTCAGTTCCCTAGCAGCATCCCACCTGTTGCATGATCCCAGCTCTTCAGGAAGGGAATTCCCTGGGTTCTCAATCAGCTCTTCCCCTCTTTCACATCCTCTTTTATTTATTTATTTTTCCAATTTTTATTAATTTATTTTTGTTGCAGATGTTTCTCCTTTTTCACCCCTAGACACCCTCCTCTCCATCCCCCCCATCCCCATAGCATTGTTGTCTATGTCCATGGGTTATGCATACATGCATATACGTTCTTTGTTTCATATCATCCACCCCCCCACCCCCCCTCCTCTGAAGTTTGTCAGTCTGAACCATACTCCTTTCTATGTCTCTGGGTCTATTTCGTTCATCAGCCCACCTTGTTCATTATATTCCAAAAATGAGTGAGATCATGTGGTATTTATCTTTCTCTGATTGGCTTATTTCACTTAGCATAATACTCTGGAGGTCCCTCCATGTTGTCTCAAAGGATAATAGATCTTTCTTTCTTACAGCTGCATAGTATTCCATTGTACATATGTACCATGGCTTTTTATTCCACTCATCTATTGATGGACACTTGGGCTGTTTCCAGATTTTAGCAATTGTAGTAGTGCTGCTATGAACATAGGGATACATATATTCTTTCTGATTGGTGTTTCAGGCTTCTTAGGATATATTCCTAGAAGTGGGAATCACTGGGTCAAATGGCAATTCAATTTTTAATTTTTGAGGAAACACCATATTGTTTTTCATAGTGGCTGCACCAGTCTGCATTCCCACCAGCAGTGTACTCAAGTCCCCTTTTATCCACACCCACGACAGATCTTATTGTTTGATGGTTTGTTGATGGCAGCCATTCTGGCAGGTATGAAGTGATACCTCATTGTTGTTTTAATTTGCATCTCCCTGATGATTAGGGACATTGAGCATTCTTCATATGTATCTTGGCCATTTGTATGTCCTTTTTGGAGAGATGTCTATTTAGGTCCTCTGCCCTTTTTTGGTTTTTTTTATCCTCACCCAAGGACATTTTTGCATTTATCTTCAGATAGAGCAGGAGGGAGAGGGGGGAGAAGAGAGAAACATTGACGTGAGAGAGACACATCAATTGATTGCCACCCACACGACCCCAACCGGACCGGGGACAAACTGCAACTGAGTTATGTGCCCATAGCGGGAACTGAACCCAGGACTCTCAGGTCAATGGGCGAATGCTCTAACTGCTGAGCCAAACCAGCCAGGGCCTCTGCCCATTTTTTAATTGGATTCTTTGTCTTCGTTTTGTTGAATTGTATGAGTACTCTATATATTTTGGAAATTAATCCCTTATCGGATGTATCATTGGCAATTATACTCTCCCATATAGTGGGTTCCCTTTCCATTTTGATGGTTGTTTCTTTTGCTGTGCAGAAACTTTTTAGTTTGATGTAGACTCATGTGTTCATTTTTTCCTTTGTTTCTGTTGCCTTCGGTGATGTATCAGTGAAAATTCTGCTGTGTAGGATGTCTGAAATTTTGTTGCCTACATTTTCTTCTAGGGTTTTTATGGATTCATGAGTCACATTTATGTCTTTTTTCCATTTTGAGTTTATTCTTGTGTATGGTGTAAGTTGATGGTCTAGTTTCATTTTTTTTGCATGTAACTGTCCAATTTTCCCAACACCATTTATTGAAGAGACTGTCTTGACTCCACTGTATGCTCTTGCCACCTTTGTCAAATATTAATTGAGCATAATATCCTGGATCAATTTCTGGGTTCTCTGTTCTGTTCCATTGATCTATATGCCTGTTCTTGTGCCAGTACCAGGCTCTTTTGATTACAGCAGCTTTATAGTACATCCTGATATCCAGTATTGTGATCCCACGTACTTTTTCCTTCTTTTTCAAGAGTGCTGTGGCTATTCGGGATCTTTTTTTGGTTTCATATGAACTTTTGAAGTATTTGCTCTAGTTCTGTGAAATGAAATATGTCACTGGTATTTTGATGGAGACTGCATTGAATCTATAGATTGCTTTGGGTAGTATGGACATTTTAATGATGTTAATTCTTTCAATCCATGAACAAGGTATGTGCTTCCACTTTTTTATATCTTCCTCTATTTCTTTTTCCATCGTCCTATAGTTTTCTGCAAATAGGTCCCTTACTTCTTTGATTAAGTTTATTCCTAGGTATCTTAATTTTTTTGCCGTAATGGTAAATGGGATTGTTTTTTTAATTTCTCTTTCTGTGAATTCATTATTGGTGTTTAAAAATACTGTTGATTTCTTGATGTTAATTTTGTATCCTGCTACCTTGCCAAATTCGTTTATTAAATCTAGCAGATTTTTGATGGAGTCTTTAGGGTTTTCTATGTATAATATCATGTCATCTGCAAATAATGACTGTTTCACTTCCTCCTTTCCAATTTGGATCCCTTATATTATTTCCTCATGTCTGATTGCTGTGGCTAAGACTTCCAGTACTATGGTAAATAACAATGGTGAAAGTGGGCATCCCTGTCTTGTTCCTGTTCTTAAGGGAAATGCTTTAATTTTTGCCCATTGAGTATGATGTTGGCTGTAGGTCTTTCATATATGGCCTTTATTATGCGAGATATGAACCCTCTACTCCCACATTGCTGAACATTTTTATCAAAAATGGGTGTTGGATTTTTCAAATGCTTTTTCAGCGTCTATTGATATGATCATAGGGTTCTTATCTTTCTTTTTCTTTATGTGGTTTATCACATTTATTGATTTGTGAATATTGTACCAGCGTGCATCCCTGGGAAGAATCCCACTTGTCATGGTGAATAATTTTTTTAATGTATTGCTGGATCCAATTCACTAGTATTGTGTTCAGGATTTTGGCATCTATATTCATCAGGGATATTGGCCTGTAGTTTTCTTTGTAGTGTCTTTATCTGGTTTTAAAAATAGAATTATGCTGGCCTCATAAAATGAGTTTGGAAGTCTTCCTTCTTCTAGAAATTTTTGGCATAGTTTGAAAAGAATGGGTGTTAGTTCTTCTTTGAATTTTTGGTAAAACTCCCCCATGAAACTGTCTGGGCCTGAGCTTTTATTTACTGGGAGAGTCTTGATTACATCTTCAATTTCCTTAGTTGATATTGGTCTGTTCAAGTTTTCTATCTCTTCCTGGGTCAGTTTTGGGAGACTGTGTGTTTCTAGAAATTTGTTCATTTCACTTGGATTGTCCTCACATCCTCTTTCAATCTGAAAGAAGACAATACTGGCTGAGCTAGTTATAACCTGGGAGAAGGTACAGGTTGCACATTGAGCATCTGTGGGTGGGACAAGCAGTGAGCTGACCCAAACCTGTCTAAGGGCTGGTCAAGTAGGTGCCAGAAAGGCCTTCCTGCCCAGGAGAGTACTGATGCTGTGTACAGCATGGGAGGGGCAGGACTGGGCAAAAAGAAGCTCACAGGATCCAGTTTCCTCCACAGATGAGAACCTTTCATTTTATGATTCATCACCTATTCAAAGGCACCATAGCATCCAGGTTTCACCTTTCCTCTTAGGTGAATTTCACAACTGTCACAGTTGTAGATCTGAGTATGGGGAAAGGACAAAATCATTCTAACAAAATGGAGATGGAGGCCTACTGAGTAACAACTGCAGGTGGGATGTTCTGCAGAAGGTCAGGTCTGGAGCTCGCCCTGCACCCAGAGAGGGCCCTTCACACCCCAGTTTAAATCAAAACTGGATGGAAATAGTTCCCCACCTTTTGCCAGACACACCTTTCAGGTGGCAGGTTGGCATTTGGGGACACTGTCCTTCTTTTTTACCCTCTGAAGAGGGCCCTTTTAGTCATTAAAATCAGATGTTACCTGGTTAAACTATTTGTACACACATACTTTTATTGAAATGGGTATTCTAAAGAGTCAGTCTGCCCTAGGAAGGAAATTGCAGAGATTCAAAGCCCAGTTCAAACAGGGAGCCCCCAGGGGCAGCAGGTGTCCTGTTGGTGGCACTGGGCAAGCCAGAAGTGATGGTTCCCTGGGGAGGCATCCAGCAGTGGCCCTCCGGATGTCTGTGGCCCACACACTGGAAGTTTATCAATTATATCCAATCCTCAAAGCACACTTCTGATGAGCCATGTGCAAATTTTAAAATCTTGCCTATTATTTGTTCTTTAGATATTGAAATTGTATACTGAATCTAAAAATATGTGTGTGTATATATATACTTTATATTTTCCTGTATGTCATTTTACAATAATTACTATTTCCCAATAAACTGTTGTCTGGGAATGTTATATCTTACAGAAAGCAAAGTGGGTTATCAATGGCAATTACAATCACATCTATCACCATGCCACTCTAAGTTCTGTCGTTGACAGACAGCCACTGCTTTACTCGGAGGCATTCGCAGATATGTTACATCTTTAGAAAAATCCATGGAAAGGACTCTGACTTACTCTAAAGTACAGATTTTTAAGCAGGTCATTATCTTTGAACTGGAGGAAAATTTAAAGAACTCTAAGGAATAACTGAATTCATGAAAGTGCTGTCAAATAATCAGAAGAAACAAAAAAAGTGGTTATGGGATTAAATTAACTGAGGTTAATCATTATTCTTATGACTCTGTTTTAAATATTGCGGACTTTTAAATCAAATAGAAGAAAAACTAAAATGAGACATTCTGCATTATCATCAATGGCTCATTAACAAGGTTATAGGGACTGATAAATTAGTAACATTCATTTCACGGTGTGTTCTCAGGAGACGAAGATTTCAAGACCATAATTCACAACCAGAAAAATTTTGTCCATTGGGAAAAACATTAATTAAAAACTCTGGAAGGGACCTTACTTTTGCAGGTGCCTAACCGCCAATGGACATCTGCCCCTGTCTCTGACACTGGCCTCCATCTACAGAAGAAATCAAAGACTCTTCAAGGATGAGAATCTGCCACTCACGGAGGCAGACAGCTATCCCAAGACATCAACAAGGCCTGTATGCTCACAAACTAATGCTACTCAAACCTTGTTCTTGTATCGCCTAGTTGTTATTGATTGAATGTATATAAAATGATTTTTATATTGTTATTATCCTCCTTATGATTTCCAAGGGGAAACTATATCTCTCCTGACCCTCTCCTTTTTTAGATCCTAATCAATGTTACTGGTTTAATACTGTTGCTTTTGTTCCTGGAATGTAAATATTATACGAGATGCAAAACAACAAAAATATTTAGATAAGCAGCAAAAAGACTCAGATCATGATAGCTCAAAAATTAGAAATAATCCAGAATATTTTTTAACAGGGACATATAGGATCTGAATGCCTCCCATTCGCCTGTCTTTTTTCCTTTTGAGTAATAATAATTCGACCTTGACTACCATCTATGGTTATGGTCTTGCCCCAAAGCCAGAGATCCACTGTATTCAGCAAGACAAATCCTGACAGTGAGGCTTCCTAGGAATGAACCTTCCTAGCATCAGGGGACCCCATTATCCAACCAAAAGGTCACCAGTGCACCCTTAGAATTGATTTATGACCAAAAGGGGGATGTGTGGACAAAAAGGGGCCACATGCTAACCTGACAAGCTCAAGGGTGGCCTTCGTGGTGGCTTTTCAAACTCAAAGACCTAAAGTAACCAAAAAGGATGTTCTGAAATTAAAAGTGTTTAATAAAAGCAGTTTATGTAAGGTAGACATGTCCTAGGCCAGCATCTTCCCAGAACAAAGGTCAATCTTTACCTTAACTGAATCTGTCTATTGTCTTTTTGCATCTATAATAATAAATTTTTGGAATGTGAAAGTAATTTTCTACAAAGCACAGGCACCACTCAGAGGAGACCACAAATCCCTTCATTGTTATTGAGTTAATTGTTGACTGTTAACTATCCTCACCCACCTATGTAAAAGATGTATGCATGGATCATTTTACATCCAATCCCAGAGGTTTCCCTGCTTTGCTTTCTCCTGCCTCCCTAATCTATCACCAATAGATTTCACAAAGCCCACTTACATCTCCTCTTTTGATTGTAATGTATAAAGTAAGGTGCAAAACGGCATTCTCTAGAGCATTATCACAATCCATTGAGATTTTGCTTTCCAGAAATTGTGGACAGTTTTGGCTCAAATAAACTCACAAAAGTTCTTCGCAGGTTTCAATGTTTCTTGTGTTGACACTTATATTTGTCAATAGATCATTTCTTCTGCAGATCTCAAGTTTGGTGTTATAAAACAATTAAATGGACTTATTTCAATGTTAGAATTATTCTTCTTGAAGACATTTGGAAAAAAAAAATAGTGAAATGTGGCCCCTCCTTAATTTCAAATGCATAAAAGAAGCTGCAAAATGGTTATTCTTGGGAGCATTTGAGAACTTGCTGCCCCAGCATATGTCGTCAGTCTGGCTCAAATAAATATATACATTTTTTTTATTAATTTGTTTTTGTTACAGATGTTTCTCCTTTCTCGCCCATTGACACCCTCCTCCCCATCCCCCTCACCCCATCCCCAGCATTGTTGTCTATGTCCATTGGTCATGTATACATGCATATAAGTTCTGTGGTTTATCTCTCCCCTCCCAACCCCCCTCCCCTGAGGCTTGTCAGTCTGTACCCCACCTCTATGTCTCTGGGTTAATTCTGTACATCAGTTTGTTTAGTTCATTATATTCCACAAATAAGTGAGATCATGTGATATTTGTCTTTCTCTGCTTGGCTTGTTTTGCTTAGCATAATACTCTCCAGGTCCTTCCATGTCATCTCAAAAGATAAGAGATCTTTCTTACAGCTGCATAGTATTCCATTGGGTACAAGTACTACAGCTTTTTTATCCACTCATCTACTGATGGACACTTGGGTTATTTCCAGATCTTGGCTATTGTAAATACTGCTGATATGAACATAGAGGTACATATATTCTTTCTGGTTGGTGTTTCAGGTTTCTTAGGGTATATTCCTAGAAGTGGGATCACTGGGTCAAATGGCAGTTCAATTTTTAATTTTTTAAGGTAACACCATAGTGTTTTACACAGTGGCTGCACCAGTCTGCATTCCTACAAGCAGTATACTAGAGTCCCCTTTTCTCCACAACCTCGCCAACACTTGTTGATTGATGATTTGTTGATGGTGGCATTCTGACAGGTGTGAGGTGATACCTCATAATTGTTTTAATTTGCATCTCTGTGATGATTAGTCACATTGAGTATTTTTTCATATGTCTCTTGGCCATTTGTATGTCCTGTTTGGAGAGGTGTCTATTTAGGTCCTCTGCCCATTTTTTAATTGGCTTCTTTGTCTTCCTTTTGTTGACTTGTATGAGCACTCTATATACTTTGGAAATTAACCCCTTATCTGATGCATCATTGGCGATTATGGTCTCCCGTATAGTGGGATCCCTTACCATACTGATGGTTGTTTCTTTTGCTGTGCAGTAGCTTTTTAGTTTGATGTACTCCCATGTGCTCATTTTTTCCTTTGTTTCTCTTGCATTAGGTGGTGTATCAGTGAAAATTCTGCTGCGTATGATGTCTGAAATTTTGTTGCCTGCATTTTCAAGGATTCACGAGTCACATTTAAGTCTTTTATCCATTTTGAGTTTATTCTTATGTATGGTGTATGTTGGTGGTCTAGCTTCATTTTATTATTATTATTATTAATTTGTTTTTGTTACAGATGTTTCTTTTTCCCTCATTGACACCCTCCTCCCCACCCCCCTGCCCCATCCCCAGCATTGTTGTCCATGTCCATCAGTTATGCGTACATGCATATAAGTTCTGTGGTTTGTCTCTTCCCTCCCCCCAGCCCCTCTTCTGAGGGTGGTCAGTTTATACCCTACTTCCACATCTCTGGGACTACCCTGTTCCTCAGACTGTTATGTTCATTATATTCCAAAAATAAGTGAGATCGTGTGATATTTGTCTCTCTCTGCTTGGCTTGTTTCACTTAGGATAATACTCTCCAGGTCCCTCCATGTCATCTCAAAGGATAAGAGATCGTTCTTTCTTACAACTGCATAGTACTCCATTGTGTATATGTACCACAGCTTTTTATCCATTCGTCTACTGGTGGACACTTGGGCTGTTTCCAGATCTTAGCTATTGTAAATAGTGCTGCAATGAACATAGGGGTACATATATTCTTTCTGGTTGATGTTTCAGGTTTCTTAGGGTATATTCCTAGAAGTGGGATCACTGGGTCAAATGGCAGTTCAATTTTTAATTTTTTAAGATAACACCATAGTGTTTTACACAGTGGCTGCACCAGTCTGCATTCCTACCAGCAGTGTACTACAGTCCCCTTTCTCTACACCCTCGCCAACACTTGTTGTTTGATGATTTGTTGATGGTGGCATTCTGACAGGTGTGAGGTGATACCTCATAGTTGTTTTAATTTGCATCTCTGTGATGATTAGTCACATTGAGTATTTTTTCGTATGTCTCTTGGCCATTTGTATGTCCTGTTTGGAGAGGTGTCTATTTAGGTCCTCTGCCCATTTTTTAATTGGCTTCTTTGTCTTCCTTTTGTTGACTTGTATGAGCACTCTATATACTTTGGAAATTAACCCCTTATCTGATGCATCACTGGTGATTATGGTCTCCCATATAGTGGGATCCCTTACCATACTGATGGTTGTTTCTTTTGTTGTGCAGAAGCTTTTTAGTTTGATGTAGTCCCATGTGCTCATTTTTTCCTTTGATTTTCTTGCCTTAGGTGTTGTATCAATGAAATTCTGCTGGGTATGATGTCTGAAATTGTGTTGCCTACATTTTCTTCTAGAATTTTTATGGATTCACGAGTCACATTTAAGACTTTTATCCATTTTGAGTTTATTCTTGTGTATGGTGTAAGTTGGTGGTGTAGATTCATTTTTTTGCAAGTAGCTGTCCAATTTTCCCAACACCATTTATTGAAGAGACTGTCTTGACTCCACTGTATGCTCTTGCCACCTTTGTCAAATATTAATTGAGCATATTGTCTTGGGTCAATTTCTCGGTTCTCTGTTCTGTTCCATTGATCTATATGCCTGTTCTTGTGCCAGTACCAGGCTGTTTTGATTACAGTGGCTTTGTAGTATAACCTGAAATCTGGTAATGTGATCCCTCCTACTTTGTTCTTTTTCAAGGTTGCTGTAGCTATTCAGGGCTTTTTTTTTGTTCCATTTAAAGTTTTGGAGTGTTTGTTCTAGTTCTTTGAAATATGTCATTGGTATTTTGATGGAGATTTCATTGAATCTATAGATTGCTTTGGGTAGTAAGGACATTTTAATGATGTTAATTCTTCCAATCCATAAACAAGGTATATGTTTCCACTTTTTTCTGTCTTCCTCTATTTCTTTTTTCAATGTCCTGTAGTTTTCTGTGAAGATGTCCCTTACTTCTTTGGTTAACTTTATCCCTAAGTATCTTAATTTTTTTGCTGCGATGGTGAAAGGGATTGTGTTTTTAGTTTCTCTTTCTGTGATTTCATCATTGGTGTATAAGAATGCCATCAATTTCTTGACATTAATTTTGTATCCTGCTACTTTGCCAAATTCATTTATTAAGTCTAGTAGATTTTTGATGGAGTCTTTAGGGTTTTCTATGTACAATATCATGTCATCTGCAAATAATGACAGTTTCACTTCCTCCTTTCCAATTTGGATCCTCTTCATTTTTTCTTCATGTCTAATTGCTGTGGCTAAGACTTCCAGTACTATGTTAAATAAGAGTGGTGAAAGCAGGCATCCTTGTCTTGTTCCCCTTCTTAAGGGAAATGCTTTTAGTTTTTGCCCATTGAGAAAGATGTTGGCTGTAGGTTTTTCATATATGGCCTTTATTATATTGAGATATGGTCTCTCTCTTCCCACACTGCTGAGCGTTGTTATCAGAAATGGGTGCTGGATTTTGTCAAATGCTTTTTCAGCATCTATTGATATGATCATATGGTTTTTATCTTTCATTTTGTTTATGTGATGTATCACATTTATTGATTAGCGAATATTGTACCATCCTTGCATGCCTGGGATGAAACCCACTTGGTCATGATGAATAATTTTTTTGATGTATTGCTGGATCCTATTTGCTAATATTTGGTTAAGGATTTTGGCATCTGTGTTCATCAGGGATATTGGCCTGTAGTTTTCTTTCTTTGTAGTGTCTTTATCTGGTTTTAGAATTAGGATTATGCTGACCTCATAAAATGAGTTTGGAAGTGTTACATAATCTTGGATTTTTTGGAATAGTTTGAGGAGAATGGGTATTAGATCTTCTTTGAATGTTCGGTAAAACTCCTCCATGAAGCCAGCTGGGCCTGGGCTTTTGTTTGCTGAGAGTTTCTTAATTACATCTTCAATTTCCTTTGTTGTTATTGGTCTGTTCAAGTTTTCTATCTTTTCCTGGTTTAGTTTTGGGAGGCTGTGTGTTTTTAGAAATTTGTCCATTTCTCCTAGGTTGTCCAATTTGTTGGCGTATAATTGTTCATAGTATATTTCGATGATCCTTTGAATTTCTGTGGTGTCAGTTGTTACTTCTCCTATTTCATTTCTGATTTTGTTTATTTGGTTCCTCTCTTTTTGTTTCTTGGTGAGTCTGGCTAAAGGTCCATCGATCTTGTTAATCTTTTCAAAGAACAAGCTTTTTGTTTCATTGATCTTCTGAATTGTTTTTTTAGTCTCTATGTCGTTTATTTCTGCTCTGACCTTTACTATTTTCTTCCTCTTACTAGCTCTGGGTTTTTCTTTTTGTTTATTTTCTAGTTAAGTTGTCGGGTTAGAAAGTAAATTAAAATTTTTTCTTGTTTCTTGAGGTAGGCCTGTAGTGCTATGAATTTCCCTCTCAGGACTGCTTTCACTGTGTCCATAGATTTTGTGTTGTTGTGTGTTCGTTTTTGTTGGTTTCCGGGAAATTTTTAATTTCTTCCTTGATCTCATTAGTAACCCATTCATTGTTTAATAGCATGCTATTTAGCCTCCAAGTGTTTGAATGTTTTTGTGTGTTTTTACTGTAATTGAGTTCTAGTTTCATGCCACTGTGATCTGAGAAGATGCTTGATATGATTTCAATTTTCTTGAATTTGTAGACTTGCTTTGTGTCCTAACATGTGGTCTATCTTTGAGAATGACCCATGTGCACTTGAGAAGAATGTATATTCTGCAGCTTTGGGGTGAAATGTTCTGTAAATATCAATGAAGTCTAACTGATCTAGTTTGTCGTGTAAGGACTCTATGTCCTTATTAATTTTTTGTCTAGAAGATCTATCCAGTGGTGTCAGTAGCGTGTTAAAGTCACCCACTATGATCGTGTTGCTATTGATCTCTCCCTTGAAGTCCTCCAGAAGTTTTTAAATATATTTTGGTGCTCCCATGTTTGGTGCATATATGTTTACCAGGGTTATATCCTCTTGTTGGATTGATCCTTTTAATATTATGTAGTGACCTTCTCTGTCTCTTATTATGGCCCTTGTTTTGAAGTCTATCTTGTCCGATATGAGTATTGCTATGCCAGCTTTTTTATTTCCATTTGCTTGGAAAATTCTTTTCCATCCCTTCACTCTCATCCTGTGTGTCTTTTGTTGTGAGGTGGGTCTCTTGTAGACAGCATATATATGGGTCGTGTTTTCTTATCCAATCAGCTACCCTATGTCTTTTGATTGAAGCATTTAAGCCATTTATATTTAAGGTAATTATTGATAGTTATTAGTTGCCATTTTAATTGTATGCCTGTGTCCCCCCCCCCCCCCCTCTTCTTTTTCTTACAACAGTCCCTTCAGCATTCCTTGCAGTGCTGGTTTGGTGGTGGTAAATTCCTTTAGCTTTTTTTTTTTATACATGAAGCTCTTTATTTCTCCTTCAATTCTGATTGATAGCCTTGCTGGATAGAGTAGTCTTGGATTCAGATCCTTGCCTTGCATTACTTTGTACACTTCATGCCACTCCCTTCTGGCCTTCATTGTTTCTATTGAGAAATCAGCTGACAGTCCAATGGGAGCTCCCTTGTAGGTAACTTTCTGTCTCTCTCTTGCTTCCTTTAAGATTCTTTCTTTGTCTTTAATGTTTGCCATTTTTATTATGATGTGTCTAGCTATGGGTCTTCTGGGGTTCATCTTGCTTGGGACTCTCTGTGTTTCCTGGACTTGTGTGACTTTTTCCTTCACCAGTTTAGAGAAGTTTTCTGTCATTATTTCTTCAAACAGGTTCTCTATTCCTTTCTCTGGTTCTTCTCCTTCCAGTATCCCTATAATGCGAATGTTGTTACGTTTTGTATTGTCCCACAGCTCCCTTAAACTTTCCTCCTGCTTTTTAATTTTTTTTTCCATTTGCTGCTCTATTTGGGTGTTTTTCTTTATCTTGTCTTCTAAGTCACTGATTCGGTCTTCAACTTCTTCTAATCTACTATTGAACCCTTCTAAGGTATTTTTCATAACAGCTATGTCATTTTTATTTCCTCTTGATTTTTATGCATAGTTTCTACCTCTTTTTTTAGGCTGAAGTAGTTCCCAGTGAGCTCTTCATAATTCTTAAGTTGCTTGTAGTTCTCACCAAATTTTTGAGCATCCTTAAATTCATTGCTTTGAATTCTTTATCTGACAGGTTGCTGACTTCCATTTCCTGTAGTTCCTTTTTTGGTGATTCCTCTTTTTCTTTCCTTTGGGTGTTGTTTCTTTGTCTCCCCATTTTAGCCGTCTGGTAGCTCTAGACCCGGTGAGGGATGTTTGGATGTGTAGGCAGCTCACTGTATATCAAATAAGGCTACTGTGCCTCCCAGACTGTTCTGTTGCATGTCTCCTCTTGCCCGCTGTGGATCCTGGAGGATTGACTACTGGAAGCTTGTATTGGTGTGTCCTGGTAGGTGCTGCTGCTGGATCATGTGGGCCCCATTGGAGCTGTGTTCCCAGCTGGTCACTGGTGCCACCTGTAGCTGTATAGCTCAGGCACTGTTGGAGCCATGCTCCCTGCCCGTACCATGGGCAGCTGTGTTGCACCAGTCTCACTGGAGCCCTGGCTCCCCGCTGATCTTGTGGGCTGCTGGGTTGTACAGGCCCCACTGGAGCCCCCACGGCCCACTGATCCCATGGGCAACTGGATCACACAGTCCCTTTGGAGACCTGGCCCCATGCCTATCTTGTGGGCCGCTGGGTCGCACAGGCCTCTATGGTGTCCCAGCACCCAGCAGGTCCAGCAGGCAGCTGGATCACACAGTTTCTTTGGCGACCTGGCCCCACGCCTATCTTGTGGGCCACTGGGTCGCGCAGGCCTCTAAGGTGCCCCAGCACCAGGCAGGTCCCATGGGTTGCTGGATCTCACAGTCCCTTTGGAGACCCAACTCCACGCCTATCTTCTGGGCCACTGGGTTGCACAGGCCTCCCTTATGCCCCAGCACCCCGCACGTCCCGAGGGCGTTTGGATCGCACCAGTCACTCTTGAGCCCAGGCTTCCCACCTCTCTTGTGGGCCGCTGGTTTTCACAGGCCTCTGTGGAGCCCCAGGTCCTGCCACTGGGGGTTGGGGAGTGCTGCTGACCCATGGGGCTCAGCTCCTGTTAGGCCTTTGCTGTAGTTTTGGGGGATGGGTCTCAGCTGCTGATCTGTGCTTCTGTTGCCTGGGGATGGATGTCTGCTCCCTCACCTCTGTTGCTACAGGTATATCTCAACTCTGATCGGGCTGCTACTGTGAGGGATGGTGCTGGGCTTCCTGCTGTTCACGGCTTCTGCAACCTGCACCTTGCCAGCTCCACTACTGTGCAATGGTCTGTGTTGACACAGGGTGCCCACTGTTCTGAGGGTGCCAGGTGCACTGGTGGGCCCAGGTTGCTGGGCCCTAGCTGCTCCTACTGCCTCCTCCCAAGGAAGACCCGGGATCTTCCAAAATGGTGGGACCTCCCACTGGCACAGGGAGAAGTGCCCTGAAGAGTCGCTTACCGCGCGGTAGACGGCTGCTCCCCATCCACACCACAGGAAGCTGCTGCTACGTGTCTCTGCACTGCACAAATTTGGTCATCCACCTTCACGTCCATTCACACTCACACACTAGCTCACTCTCTCAGGCACTCACCCTCCCTCTGGTCCTCCCTATCGCCACCTTCCTACATACTTTTTATTTTAAGTGTCTATCATCCCTGGTTGCAGCTAAAATCAGAGAGCACAGTTGCAAAATAGCGCTGCAGATGAACCTGGACATTAACATCAACTCAAATCAGCCACTAGAATTAAAACCCAGTGAAATACTTGAACTCACAGAAGTTCCTTCACTCATTTGTTTTCGTCGGTATTGAATGATAACTCCCATCACTGCTGCTGTGTCTAGTCGTGTACAATCAGCTGCTGCAAGTCTGGGTAACATTTAGCAACCAGCTCGCTGCTCAGTCTCAGTAACAAGCTCGGGGGCAGCCGGGGCTCCGGCCTGGAAGTGCCTCGTCCGCAGCCCCCGGTCTCCTTTCCCAGCAGCGCCCCAGCCGGCCGGGCACGCGGGCTCTCGCGTCACCTCCTTCCCGTCGGAGCCTCAGGCAAGAGCTAGTTCAGGACCCGACCCCTGGGCTGTTGGCTTTGACCTGGATCCCGGTTCTGACAGCGGGCTGGTCTTTGGGTCCCTGTGCGCGCTTCCACGGGGAGAAGAAGAAAGCCAAACTCGGAAGCCAACCCCGAGTGGGAACCAGGCTGGGGCGAGTTCGGGCCTGACTCCCACGGCGAGCACGGAGTCCACGGGCCTGAGCTCCTCTGCGCTCGATCGCGCCGCCGGCTTCCCGTCCCGACCCCACGGCGCCCGGCCCCGCGCTCAGTGAGCCGACCGGTTCCAGGCGCGGAATCGCCACGCGGAACAACCGACGGCGCGTGGGCTTCCTCCCACCAGGGACGGAGCCGGTCCTGCGAGAGGCCGGGAGACCGCGGGGCAGCGCGGACGCCAGTCCGGCCGCCACTCCCCTCGGGGCGCAGTCTCGGGGCGCGTCCTGGCGGAACCCGACTTCCGGCGCTGACGCCACTTCCGGTCGTTGTGACGTGCCGCCGGAAGTGTTGCCTGTCCTTGGTGTTCAGTGCGGGGAGGACCACGAGTGGCTGCGTGGCCTCCTGAGGCAGGACGTCTGTTCGCTGGAAAAGGCTCCCTGTGGAAGCCAGTGACCCTCCGAGCCCAGGGCGGGGTGCAGAGCTCGCCGCCCAGCCTCAGGCCTCCGCCCGCACCTGCCGCCCCCTGGACGGGATCTCAGCTCTGCTGCGCGCGGCGTCAAGTGTGAAATAAAAGGCCAGAGAGCAGGTTTCCAGAGGAGACGGCGCTGCCACCGAGGGAGGAGGGGCGGACCCCTCCGGACACCGGGCAGGGCTCCGGGAGCCAGTGGAGCAAGCTACTCAGAAGCCCCCGGGGTAATGGATGGTTTTGGTTGGTGTGGGATTATATTTCCAGGGCGGTAGTGCCCCAGTCCCTCAGTCCAGTCCTGGAAGAGGACACGTGTGGGTTTAGCAAAGGCAGAATTGGGACTGGAGTCCAGTGTCCGCTCCCTGACGCTGCTGGGTTCAGCTCAGGCATCAGGCTAGAGTCAGTCCATCAGTCCACTGTGTGGGTCCCACATGGCAGAGGGCCACCATGTGGGTGCAGGGCCTGGGGCCTGGTGAGCTGGGGATCCGGACTGAGGAGGACAGAGCGAGAGAGAGAAATGCGTGCTTTCCATTTGTGGAGAGCAGACCTAGGATAACTAACTTCATCTTGAGTTTGAACCTTATTGTATGAACACATATAAGGTTGGACCCAAACCAAGTTCTGGGCTGCCAGCCAGAGGAGGCAACCCGCAGGTGCAGGTGATAAGGATGACTAGGCACCTGCACCGACCTTGCCAGATATTCTGATTGGGACTTTGAGGACTCATCATGGAGACCACAAGCATATCTCACAAGTTCATATAAAGGGAGTCTCCTCCACAAGAAGGATCAAAGTGAAACCAAGAATAGTGACTGTGCTGGCCTGCTCATATCACCCCGTCCTGATTAAATAATACAAAAGGCCGACTGTGGAGCTTTCGGAGGCAAACTGATGAAGTACCAGCTGGTCTGGTACTCCTCTAAACGAATTTGTCCTCTAAGCAAATTTGTTATTTTTTAGAACTTAGAAAATAGAATGAATAGCAGGACAACCCTGACCATAGATGTGTGCTGACGCAGTTCCCTCCCACCTCCGCTCCCTCCCACCTCGGTTCCCTCCTGCTTATCGCCAACTGCCTTTGCTTCTGTACTTGCTTGCTTGCTCTCCCCTAAAGCCAACAAGAAATGCCAGTTGCAGAAATTTGTAACAAGCCCCCTATAAAATAAAAAAGTAGCTGAAAGTCGGTGCTGATCTCTGAGAACTTGGGGTCAGTCGACCGCCGGCTTTGCTCTCCATTTGGCTTTAATTCGGCTCTGGTGGTCTCTCGGTTCTCTCGCACCACAACAGTGACATTTGCTATTCACCCTCCCACGAATGAGCTGTGGATTCTTTCCGTGCCTCGCTGTCCTGAGCTGATTCAGCAGTCTTCTTTGCAAGATGTGGGCTCCTGGACGCAGAGGCTTCCGTGATTCTGAGTGACCCGTGACCACTGCTCTGCAGATAGACTGGGCCGGAAAACATTTGGGACTCTTGGATTTTCGGTCCGTTAACCCCCAATACTGCTGTGAGTGTTGATGTGTTTGTGGTTGGGATTGAACCTGCAAGTAATAAAGGCTAAGTTGACAGCACAGTCCCCTGTGTTGGCTCATGGCTCTTATTTGGTGTCTGGAACCTAGAGGCCAAGTGATCACCTCGGGTCCTGGACTCAGTCAAGCATCCCTGATACTATCTGGGGATCAGGAAAGTGAGGGACTTTTAGAAAGACTATACTCGTAGCAAGTGTGCTAATGGCACCTTTTTCTAGGAGATCAATTATGCAGGCTTTGCATGCTTGCAGTGGCCATGCCTATTCTGGCACCTGACTCACTGCCAGGTGTGATGGACAGGTAGGCACCTCCCACGTCACTCAGGCTTTACTGGGCATGTGTCTGAACTGCCTTTGTCCAGCCCCTTCCATCACCCATCAGCAAGGAGTAGACCTGAAGTGTTGACTGCTAGCTCCTTCTCATTATCCATTATTTCTGTATGTATGGAAATAGAATAGGTTTCTGATGTTCTATCCTGCATCATACTGAATTCACTGAGTAGTTCTAACAGTTTTCTTGGTGGAGTCCTGAGGTTTTCCTATATATTTTATCATGTCCTCTACAAACAGTGAGAGTTTTACTTCTTTCTGTCTTGTTTGTATGTTTTTTATTTCTTTGTCTTGTCTGATCTGTGGCTAGGACTTCCAATATTGTGTTGAATAGAAGTGGCGATAGTGGGCATCTTTGTCTAATTCCTGACGTTAGAGGAAAAGTTTTGAGTTTTCACCATTGAGAATTATGTTAGCTGTAGGTTTAGGAATCATGTTTTTATTTTGTTGTTGTTTTTTTTTTTTTTGTTAATCCTCACCCAAGGATATTTTTCCATTGATTTTTAGAGAGAGTGGAAGGGAGGGAGGGAGAGAGAGAGAGTGAAAGTTTGATGTGAGAAAGACACATGGATTGGTTGCCTCCCACTCTCACCTCTATGGGTCCAGGGTGGAACCTGCAACCCAGGAATGTGGCTTTGACTGGAAATCACACCACTGAGCCAAAGCAGCCAGTGCAGGAATTCTGTTTCTGTTTATTTTATTTATTTATCTATTTATTAAATTTATCTTTATTTATTTTTTTTTATCCTCACCCGAGGACATTATGTGTTCAGATAGAGTGGGAGGGAGAGAGAGAGAGAGAGAGAGAGAAACATCGATGTGAAAGGGACACATCGAGTGGCTGCCACCTGCACAACCAACCAGGGCCGGGGACAAACTGCAACCGAGGTACATGCCCTTAGCGGGAACCGAACCTGGGTCTCTCTGGACCGCAGGCCGACGCTCTAACGCTGAGCCAAACCGGCCAGGGCAAATTTATCTTTATTGTTGAAAGTATTACAGATGTCTCCCCTTTTTCCCCCATTGACCCCCTCCTCCCTGCTCCTGTCCACTCCTGCCTTCCCCACACTATTGTCTGTGTCCATTGGTTATACTTACATGCGTATACGTTCTTTGATTTATCTCTTCCCACCCCACCCCATTCCCTCTGAGGCTCCTCAGTCTAACAACCAATTTGTACTTCTTAATTACTTCACTTTTTTTGCTCATCCATCCCAGCCCCCTCATATCAGGCAGCCAACAAAAAGTTCTCTGTATCTGAGTCTGTTTCTGTTCCCATGTTCATTTGGTTTGTAATTCGGTTGTTGATTGATATGGATTTTTGCCATTTTATTGTTCATATTTTTTGTCTTCTTCAAGAAGACCCTTGAATATTTCATATAACACTGGTTTGGTGGTGATGAACTCCTTTAGCTTTTTCTAGTCTGGGAATCTCTTTATATGTCCATTGATTCTAAATGACAACTTTGCAGGAGTAATCTTGGTTGTAGGTCTTTGCTTTTCATCACTTTGTATATTTCTTGCCACTCCTTTCTGGCCTGCAAAATGTCTTTTGAGAAATCGACTGACAGTCTTATGGGAGCTCCTTTGTAGGTAACTAATTGCTTCTCTCTTGCTGCTTTTAGGATTCTCTCTTTGTCTTTAACCTTTTGCATTTTAATGATGTTGTATCTTAGTGTGAACCTCTTGGGGTTTATCTTGTTTGGGACTCTCTGTGTTTCCTGGGCTTGTCTATTTCCTTCACCAAGTTAGGGATGTTTTCTGTCATTAGTTTTTAAAATAGGTTTACAATTTCTTGCACTCTCTTCTTTTTCTGGCACCCCCATAATGCGAATTTTGGCATGCTTGAGTTGTCCCAGAGGCTACTTACACTTTCCTCATATTTTTGGACTCTTATTGTTGCTGTTCTGACTGGGTCTTTTTTGCTTCCTTATATCCAAAACCGGTGGTTTGCTTCTCAATTCACGTATTCTAGTATTGGTCCCTGTATATGATTCCTTCTTTCAGTTAGTGCCTCCTTCATTTCTGACTGGTACCTTATTATGCTCTTGAGTTCTTCATTCATTTCCTTCAACATCTTTATAACCAGTCTTTTGAACTCTGCATCTCTTAGATTGCTTATCTCCATTCCCTTTAGTTCTTTTCCTGAGTGTTGTTCCATTCCATCATTGGGACATATTTCTTTGTCTCTTCATTTTGGCTGCATCCCTGTGTTTGTTTCTATGTATTAGGTAGAATTGCTGTGTCTCCTGGGCTTCCTAGAGTGGTCTATTGTAGTAGGTATCCTGTAGGATCCAGAGGCACAACCTCCCTGATCACCCCAGCTGGGCTCTCAAGGTGCACCCCTCATGTGGACTGTACCCGTTTCTGTGGTAATTGAGGCATGATTGCTGTTGGCATGTCAATGGGAGGGATTTCCTCAGGCTGACCAGCAGCAAGGAATGGCTGTGTGCACTGACCTCTGACCACCTTGGAGGATCAGCTGTACAGGGGCCCACACCACAGAACAAGACTTACTTCAGCAGGGCTCTGGTACCCCACTGAGTCCACTCCTTGAGTGTGTCACTTTTGGAGTTGATTGCATGGTGGTGCTTTGCTGTAGTCAGAAGCTGTCCACTGGGTGTGCTGGCTCTGGGGCAAGGTCAGCCACTGCCTGTGTTCTACCCGGGGCCACCAGGCATAAGCTGCAAAGCAATCTGCAGATGGCTGCCTCTTGTCCTGGGCTTGGAGGTGCCCAGCAGAGCCAAGTTTTGAACCAAGGCTGGCTGCTTCTAGTGCCAGACCTGGGGCCAGTTAGCAAGTGATATGGGGCCCGATGAGGCCAGATGCTGCTTGTTTGAGAGCATTTTAAAAATCTGAAGCATAAGCCAATACCTGCCAATCCCATGGTAAAGCCACTGGAAATAGCTTGAGTGGGCCCAATAGTTGGGTGGGACAGGGCCTCAGGGAATCACCAGGGTAGGGCAAACAGTGTGAGCCAGTTTGCTGAAGTCCCAGATATGGTGACCCTCTGAGTGCCCTGTGCGGGAAGGGCTCACCATAGGGACAACAACCTCCTGCAGCATGTTTATCCTGGAGAAAGCTGACTCTCCAGCTCTTGCCCAGATGACAAACAACTCAGTTTCTCCGCTTATGTCTCTGGTGCCTTTCAAGCTGTCTCTCCCACTCTGGAGCCCAGAACGAGTGAGTCTGACTAAGTCTGTGAGCCAGCTTTTTAAGAGGAACTGTCTGGGGCTCCTGTAGCCTCAGCCTCCCTCAGCCACAGTTCCCACTGGTTTTACAACCAGAAGTGATGAGGATTCTCTTCCTGGCACTGGAACCCTGAGCTGGGTGTCTGGTGTGGGACGGGGAACCCTTGCTCCATTTTTCCACTTTTGTTCAGATATAGTGGTAGGGAGAGAGAGAGAGAGGGAGAGAGAGGGAGGGAGAGAGAGAGAGAAACATCAACGTGAAAGGGACACGGGACACATCGAGTGGCTGCCACCTGCTCGACCCCAACAAGGGCCATGGACGAATCATCACCTTGCCACGTGCCCTTGATCGGAAACCAAAGCTGGACTCATTGGTCCGTGGGCCAACGTTCAAACCGCTGAGCCAAACTGGCCAGGGCCCCCTCCTGATTTTTATCTGTCACTCATGGGTGTGGGACCAGCCTGTCTACCTCCACCCTCCTACCACTCTCCATGTGGCTTCTTCTTTAATCTCACAGTTGTAGGACTTCCATTCAGCTCGATGTCACGTGGTTCTGAATGATGGTTGTTCTGTAGTTTAGTTGTAATTTTCATGTTGTGGGAGGACGTGAGACCATGGTTACCTAGGCCACCATCTGTACCTGAAGTCTATCTGGAATCATGTTGTTGTTTTTTTGTTGGTTTTTGTTAGGAAGCATGTTTTTAATAAAGAGTTTTTATTTATAATTGTAACAAAAGTGGACTTAATATAGGTATTTAAGTTAGATCTACATTTTGCTATTGTAGATTTTACTATGATAGACAGCATTAAACATAAACTTTTGTGTTAATGCCTCATTTTTTTTTCTTTAAGAGTAATTCCTGCAAGTGGAATTCGTGGGTTGAATGATAATACATTTTTAAGGCATCTGAGATATATATATCTGAAGTACATCCAGAAATATTTACATGTATATGAAGGAAAGTATATTATTACCATTATAATTTACTTAAATTTTATTTATTTATTATTTTTTTCATTTTGTTTTTTTGTTTGTTTGTTTGTTTATTTTTTTTATTAATTTATTTTTGTTACAGATGTTTCTCCTTTTTTCCCCATTGACACCCTCCTCCCCATCCCCCCACCCTGTCCCCAGCTTTGTTGTCCATGTCCATCACTTATGCATACATGCGCATAAGTTCTGTGGTTTATCTCTTCCCTCCCCCCCCATCCCCTCTTCTGAGGGGTGTCAGTTTATACCCTACTTCCACATCTCTGGGACTACCCTGTTCCTCAGACTGTTATGTTCATTATATTCCACAAAATAAGTGAGATCATGTGATATTTGTCTTTCTCTGCTTGGCTTGTTTCGCTTAGGATAATACTCTCGAGGTCCCTCCACGTCGTCTCAAAGGATAAGAGATCTTTCTTTCTTACAGCTGCATAGTACTCCATTGTGTATATGTACCACAGCTTTTTTATCCATTCATCCACTGATGGGCACTTGGGCTGTTTCCAGATCTTAGCTATTGTAAATAGTGCTGCTATGAACATGGGAGTACATGTATTTTTTCTGATTGATGTTTCAGGCTTCTTAGGGTATATTCTAGAAGTGGGATCACTGGGTCAAATGGCAATTCAATTTTTAATTTTTTGAGGTAACACCATAGTGTTTTCCACAGTGGCTGCACCAGTCTGCATTCCCACCAGCAGTGTACTAGAGTCCCCTTTTCTCCACACCCTCGCCAACACTTGTTGTTTGATGATTTGTTGATGGCGGCCATTCTGACAGGTGTGAGGTGATACCTCATTGTTGTTTTAATTTGCATCTCTCTGATGATTAATGATGTTGAGCATTTCTTCATATGTCTCTTAGCCATTTGTATGTCCTTTTTGGAGAGGTGTCTATTTAGTTCCTCTGCCCATTTTTTAATTGGGTTCTTTGTCTTCCTTTTGTTGAGTTGTATGAGCACTCTGTATATTTTGGAAATTAACCCCTTATCTGATGTATCATTGGCAATTATGCTCTCCCATAGAGTGGGTTCCCTATCTGTTTTGATGGTTGTTTCTTTTGCTCTGCAGAAGCTTTTGAGTTTGATGTAGTCCCATGGGTTCATTTTTCCCTTTGTTTCTGTTGCCTTAGGTGATGTATCAGTGAAGATTCTACTGCGTATGATGTCCGAAATTTTGTTGCCTACATTTTCTTCTAGGATTTTTATGGATTCACGAGTCACATTTAAGTCTTTTATCCATTTTGAGTTTATTCTTGTGTGTGGTGTAAGTTGATGGTCTAGTTTCATTTTTTTTGCATGTAGCTGTCCAATTTTCCCAACACCATTTATTAAAGAGGCTGTCTTTACTCCATTGTATGCTCTTGCCACCTTTGTCAAATATTAATTGAGCATAATGTCTTGGGTCAATTTCCGGATTCTCTGTTCTTTTCCACTGGTCTATATGCCTGTTCTTGTGCCAGTACCAGGCTGTTTTGATTACAGTAGCTTTGTAGTATAAGCTGATATCCGGTATTGTGATCCCACCTACTTTGTCCTTCTTTTTCAAGATTGCTGTGGCTATTCGGGGTCTTTTTTGGTTCCATAGGAACTTTTGAAATATTTTTTCTAGTTCTGTGAAATATGTCACTGGTATTTTGATGGGGATTGCATTGAATCTATAGATTGCTTTTGGTAATATGGACATTTTAATGATGTTAATTCTTCCAATCCATGAACAAGGTATGTGCTTCCACTTTTTTATATCTTCCTCTATTTCTTTTTTCAATGTCCTGTAGTTTTCTGCAAATAGGTCCTTTACTTCGATGGTAAATGGGATTGTTTTTTTAGTTTCTCTTTCCATGAGTTCATCATTGGTGTATAAGAATGCTGTCGATTTCTTGACGTTAATTTTGTATCCTGCTACTTTGCCAAATTCATTTATTAAGTCTAGTAGATTTTTGATGGAGTCTTTAGGGTTTTCTATGTATAATATCATATCGTCTGCGAATAATGACAGTTTCACTTCCTCCTTTCCAATTTGGATTCCTTTTATTTTTTCTTCACGTCTGATTGCTGTGGCTAAGACTTCCAGTACTATGTTAAATAAGAGTGGCGAAAGTGGGCATCCCTGTCTTGTTCCTGTTCTTAAGGGAAATGTTTTTAGTTTTTGCCCATTGAGTATGATGTTGGCTGTAGGTCTTTCATATATGGCCTTTTATTATATCAAGATATGATCCCTCTACTCCCAAGTTGCTGAGCGTTTTTATCAGAAATGGGTGCTGGATTTTGTCGAATGCTTTTTCAGCGTCTATTGATATGATCATGTGGTTTTTATCTTTCATTTTGTTTATGTGGTGTATCACATTTATTGATTTGCGAATGTTGAACCAGCCTTGCATCCCTGGGATGAATCCCACTTGGTCATGGTGAATAATTTTTTTGATGTATTGCTGGATCCGATTTGCTAGTATTTTGTTTAGGATTTTGGCATCTACGTTCATCAGAGATATTGGCCTGTAGTTTTCTTTCTTTGTAGTGTCTTTTTCTGGTTTTGGAATTAGGATTATGCTGGCCTCATAAAACGAGTTTGGAAGTCTTCCTCCTTCTTGAATTTTTTGAAATAGTTTGAGGAGAATGGGTGTTAGTTCTTCTTTGAATGTTCGGTAAAACTCCCCCGTGAAGCCATCCGGGCCTGGGCTTTTGTTTGCTGGGAGAGTCTTGATTACATCTTTATTTTTTTCATTTTGAAATTGTCTATAATAAGGAGTAATAAGCAATAAATACCCCCAAAAATAAGTGGAACTGAATCCCCACTCAGCAAACTTTTGAAATTTCAAACATTCATATAATTTAAAAGCACAGAGTGCAAAGGACTTCAGCTCTGCTCTGAGTGAGGCAGGAGACCTGGAGGCTGAGTGGAGGTGTGAAGGGATCTGAGTCGAGAGAGTCCTGGCTGTGGTGTTGAGCAGACATGGAAGGGGCACCAGTGGACTTGGGGAATCAGGGAGGAGGGTCCTGCGTTGATCAAATGTGATGAGGAGGCGTGGACCTGGCTGTCGCAGGCAAGTGTGGGAAGGGGGAAGGCTCTGAGCACATTCGGACAGTAGAGCCAAGGATTTCCTGATGGCTAGGGTGTAGGTGTGTACACTTAACATTACATAGTTTATAGGTGATTCTCTATGTTGGTATTGAAAAGCTATGAGATGCCCATGCAGATATTCAGAGGAGGCTCCCGGGTCACCAGTGATGGTGGTTGCACCCCGAGTCAGCCCTGGGGAGGCAGAGGTCTCCACGTGGAATTCTCCATCTTCTTCCAGATCATCATTTCTACCCAACTCCTTCTGGTGTCTCTCTATCTGCACAACAGGTAACATTGGTGAGGTCCTTGGCCTTCCATCTGCTTGAACTTTCTGTCTGCCTCACCTTGGTCCAGCTGCTTACCCCCTGCTCAGGTAGGAAACAGTTCTGCGTTTGTGTATGTGAAGCAGTTACTATAGTGCCCAGTGACCCTTGGACTCGTTCCCACACTGAGGAGGCCCACCCAGCCTGTACTTCTGTTAGGGTGCAGTGCCTGTCCCAGTGTGTCTCACCTCACTCTCCCAGCTGGGTCACCCCCATGCCCTGTGGCACCAACTCCCTCTGATGGAGCACCCCTTCTGTTTACCAGCTCAGTTTGATGTGGTTGGACCCCCTGAGCCCATCCTGGCCATGGTGGGTGAAGACGCTGAGCTGCCCTGTCACTTGTCCCCGAAGATGAGCGCTGAGAGCATGGAGCTGATCTGGGTGCGATCCAGCCTGAGGCAGGTAGTGCACGCGTATGCACACGGGAAGGAACAACAAGAGATGGCAGAGTATCGAGGGAGAACTTTGATTTTAAGAGAGAACATCACTGAGGGGCAGGCTGCTCTCTGGATTCACAGCATCAGAGCCTCTGATAATGGAACCTACCTGTGTTATTTCCAAAAGGACTCTTTCTTTGCAAGTGCCAAGGTGGAGCTGAGGGTTGCAGGTGAGCCTCAGGTTTGTTGTTAGCACTTTACACCTGAGCGCCTGGGGTCAGAGGTGCCATACAAACCTCAGACACCACGGCTACTCAAATGCAATGGCCGCTCCAGTCCCACTCTCCTTCTCTGGGGCCCTTGGCAGACACAGGTTTCCTCCAGGAAGAGCTCCTCCTGTGTGTAGGGACAAGTCCCTCACGCAGCCACCAGGGCCTAAGCAGGGAAGTGGGTGTCAGGGACAGGAAGGAGGAGAAAACCACCTCTCAGTGGGTGGCACACAGTTGACGGGTTCCACCTCTGCTCTAGACAGTGTCCGTGGGCCCTCCAGGTAAACACTGCTGTGGTCCAGGGAGGCTGACCTGCAGGGACATCCCCTGTGCTGCCCATGTCCTTTAAGCAAAGACCCCAGGACCACACCTGTAGTTGAACAAATTGAATTTAGTACTTGTTGCCGTAGTGAGAATACATACATTTGGAAACCACGGGGTGTTCCAGTGAGAGGGTGTGGGAGATGGTGAGACATTGGAGCTGATAGGGGAGTAGGGCAGGGTTATGAAGTAGGGTGTTGCTCCAGATTGGATGCTGACAGATTTTTGCAAGTGTGTAATTGGTCACCCACAGCCAGGACAGGGAAGGTTTGGTTACTGCTGTGGTCTGGACATTGTTCATGTATTCTGTGAGCTGCAACCCAACAGTTGACTGGTCTAGATTCTGTCCTGACCCATCACAGTGACAATGCACCCTTGTCTGGTGCTGATGTTCCATGAAATCGCTCATGTCCAGAGGTCAGGGCTGCATTTCTCTTTCTCTGGGAACAGCTCTGCCCTGTGGCTTCTACATGGGTTGCTCAGTGGGGCGCCTAGCAGAGGATGGAAGGGGGTGGGTCCTGCCTGGCTTTGTCCCTGCAGGTCCTCCTCAGCTAGTTACAGTCCCTTCCTGGAGACCACAGCTGCTCTTGAGAAAGCCCAAGGTACAGGTCAACAAAAGGCTTCCTCCCTCTCCTTTTCGATTTAGAGTGGTTAGTTAATATTCCTGGCCCTGGGTCAGCTCTCTCCTATGGAAAAGTTTTCTCCTCTCCACAACCACAATATGAAAATTTCCCTGGTCAAGATACTGGAGAAAGAGGCTGTCAACTCTGGCATAAATTACATCAAGAGTTTACCAAGGAGACTTCCATACAACGAACAGCTTGCATGGTGGCAACACAATGTGTGTATCCTCTGAGACATGGCACCGGCCTCTTACACAGGACAGGGCAGGATGGATAGGGGTACAGGGTTGCAACCCACAGCAGATAAGTGTTAATGACTTACAAACTGGCCCATTTTGAGCTGAGGTCTTGGTCCAGGATCCAACAAGTCTGGAACATGGGTGAGGATTCCAGTAGTCTCCAGGGGATTCACAGGAAGAAATCTCTGTTCTGGCCCATATCTAGCAGGTTTTAGCAGGAGGTTGCAGCGATGGGCAGGCAGGGGTCCCTTCATGGGACAGTCTCTCCTCACAGCACACTTTGGGAACAGCCCCTGAGTGAAAGCCTGCCTGACTTCTCTAGTGTGTGTGCCTTGCATTCCTGCTGAGACCCTCACCAGTACAGAGGGCTCCCCTTAATCCAGGCTCACTTTCCTTTCCCAGCGCTGGGCTCTGATGTTCACATTGAAATGAAGGGTTATGAGTATGGAGGGATCCGTCTGGAGTGCACATCTGCCGGCTGGCATCCACAGCCCCAAGTGGAGTGGAGAGATGCCAGGGGAGAGAGCTTGCCCCCTGCGGCAGTGTCTGTGGATGCAGATGGCAGGGGCCTGTATGCAGCCACGTCCTCTGTGATCCTGAAACGGGGCTGCTCTGTGCCATCAGAAACCCCCTGCTCAGCCTGGAGAAGACAGCCGCGGTTTCCATCGCAGGTGAGTGCCCTGCCCTGCACATGCTCAGCTGTGCCCCTGGGAGAAGGAGGCCCTGACTGTGTGCTGCTGACTGAAGTCTTTGCAGTGAACATGAGGCACAGACCAGGGTCCTGGGTGCTCCTTTGCCCCATGAAGCTGTTATGTCACCAACATCTTCTGAGCATTTCCTGCATGCCACAAACTCTGACAGGCATGGGAATTGGGGACAAATAGTAAATATCAGCAAACATATGACAAAGTGGGGAAAAATAGCTATGCAACCATGTCTTGGAGAAAGAGCTAATCTCCTTAAAACATGAAAAACCCAATAGAAAAATGAGCAAATTAAATGAATGATCGCTGGTTGTTAATGGGCCTCAATTTGCATTTCTTTGGCTCACCTGGAGGGGGCTGAATCTCTGAGGGAGGGGCTGCTCTTTCTCCCACAGCTCCAGGAAGGAGCAAGCTGACCACTGTCCTTTGTGGCCGCAACTCAGCACAAACTCTGAGCGCCCTTCAAATCCTGGGTGTCCCCACAGAGTTCCAGTCCAGTCTGCCCTCCCTCTGTCGGAGCCCAAGTTGCGGTGACCTGTGACGCTCCACAAAGGTGAGCCTCATCAGCCTGGAGCCGTGAGGGTAACACGGAGCAGAGCCCTGCCCCCTCCACGACTTGTGAAAGACATGCAGCATGGATGAGAACGTAAGCATCGATTGCTTCAAATTTCTGAAATCAGCGTAACGAGGGGATCCTAACTGACACAGCTGTTTTGTTTCCTGAGTGGGGCTAAGCCCAAGGACTGAGCCCTTACTTTCCTCTGCATGTCTTGTGGGGCCTCGAGGAGCAGTGCACACCCAGGCTGCAGTGTCTGTTAAATGAACATGTGTTGATCCAATCATATCATGTTGGGATTGGAATGGATAACTGAGGTTGCTGAATGTCAATATTCGTTTGTTTGACTCTCTTCTGTAATGTTTCTGCCTGGTGTTTAGTCTGTTTAAGCAATTCCAGTGATGGCAGGCTCCCTTCATTCAAGGCAAAATGTCCATTTTTAAAGAAAATTATGCTAGAAAGTTCAGCCTTGTATCGATTCAAAATTGTTCTCAGTGTGGCATCCTGTCCTAGGTCTGGACTACCTCTCAGCTATAAGGAAAGCGTTGCCCGGGAACTCTGCTTCTCACTCTGTTGAGTGGCTTCTTACTTGAGAAGATTTCACATCCGTGAATTCCATTACCCAGGATGAATTTTCCTCCCTGTTGAAACAGCCTCAAGGCCCCAGGTCCCTCACGGAACTGCTTTCAAACACATCGCTGTGGCGTAGCCATCACGTGAAGGAAGATCCTTTCTCTGGCCACCCCTAAGTTGCACAACACATTGGTGGGGGTTTGAGGAAGAGTGGGAGTCTTCCATGATCGCAAATTGTGAGGACAAATAGTCACCATGTGGGGTTCCACAGATTTTTTTCTCAGATGTCATAAAGCAACCCCAACCGCTGGCCGCAAAACCATGCAGAGATGCTCAGCTCACCAGCCCTGACCTAAGCTGTGTTGTGTCTGGACACAGACCCTACGCTTCCTGCAGGGCAAGTTCCATGGTAACTACTACTGAAGTGTACAAAGGCTTTTGCAAGAAGACATGGAGGGTCCACTTGCTAGGATGCTGCCAACATGGATCTGAATGGAAGCGGGGAGAGCGAGTCACTTCTCTGAGCTGCACTGCTGGGCTCCGCAGCCGGTGGTGGCCCCGCAGCCGGTGGTGGGCCTGCAGCCGGTGGTGGGCCTGCAGCCGGTGGTGACCCTGCAGCCGGTGGTGGCCCTGCAGCCGGTGGTGGGCCTGCAGCCAGTGGTGGGCCTGCAGCCAGTAGTGACCCCGCCGGTGGTAACCCCGCAGCCGGTGGTGGGCCCGCAGCCGGTGGTGACCCCGCAGCCGGTGGTGGCCCCGCAGCCGCTGGTGGGCCTGCAGCCGATAGTGACCCTGCAGCCGGTGGTGACCCTGCAGCCGGTGGTGACCCTGCAGCCGGTGGTGACCCTGCAGCCGGTGGTGGGCCTGCAGCCGGTGGTGGGCCTGCAGCCAGTAGTGACCCCGCCGGTGGTAACCCCGCAGCCGGTGGTGGGCCCGCAGCCGGTGGTGACCCTGCAGCCGGTGGTGACCCTGCAGCCAGTGGTGGGCCTGCAGCCGGTAGTGACCCCGCAGCCGGTGGTGACCCCGCAGCCGGTGGTGACCCCGCAGCCGGTGGTGGGCCTGCAGCCGGTAGTGACCCCGCAGCCGGTGGTGACCCTGCAGCCGGTGGTGACCCTGCAGCCGGTGGTGACCCCGCAGCCGGTGGTGGGCCTGCAGCCGATAGTGGCCCCGCAGTCGGTGGTGGGCCTGCAGCCGGTGGTGGGCCTGCAGCCGATAGTGACCCCGCAGCCGGTGGTGACCCTGCAGCCGGTAGTGGCCCCACAGCCGGTGGTGGGCCTGCAGCCAGTGGTGACCCCGCAGCCGGTGGTGGGCCCGCAGCCGGTGGTGGGCCTGCAGCCGGTGGTGGGCCTGCAGCCGATAGTGGCCCCGCAGCCGGTGGTGGGCCTGCAGCCAGTGGTGACCCCGCAGCCGGTGGTGGGCCCGCAGCCGGTGGTGGGCCTGCAGCCAGTGGTGACCCCGCAGCCGGTGATGGGCCTGCAGCCAGTGGTGACCCCGCAGCCGGTGATGGGCCTGCAGCCGGTGGTGGGCCTGCAGCCGGTGGTGGGCCTGCAGCGGGTGGTGGGCCTGCAGAGGAGCGACACTCAGAAGCACAACAGCCCTGGAGCTGTTCCAGCCTCACAGGAGTTTAGAAAGTTGAAAGCTCAGCAGAGGAAATAATATCACAAATGAAGTGGTTTTGAACCATAACAAAATGAGTTTTCCTTGGAAATGGTTTTGTTTCTTTAAATCAAAAACAAAATCTATCAGACTACAGAAAAACACAACCCAGAGACTGAGGCAATTTGGGGAGCTTGCGTGCTCCTTCCTGCTCTTCCCCTCCCCCCTTCTCTCCATGAGTTGGGCCCAGGAGGGTCTGACGGAAAATGTGCAACAAATGACTTCTTTGACACCCAGACAGTCCCCAGAAAAGCCTGTGACTTTCTAAGGCCAAGAGATTGAGTTTTCTTCAGGAGGACAGAAAGAAGAGAATAGAAAATAAGATGAATTTAAAATAATTATTTAACACGTCTACTTTCTAGGCGCTGGAGCTGTGGAGAGCAATAAGACAGGCCCTACCTTCAAGGCGGGAGAGATACCCACTCAATAAATAATTACATTGTGTTTTATATATATAAAACAGCCTAGTTTGTGCAAAGCAGCTATCTTAGGGATCATTAACATTTGCGGAGTGCCACTATGTTTCAAGAATTCAACATTTCTCATTAAAATTCAATGGAAGTAGTGGTAAGATTAAAATTTAATTTTAATAATAAAAAAAATAAAATAAAATAAATGAATGATCAGTTCACAGAATAGGAACAACCTCAGGAAAGGATGTCCAATCTCACTGAATAGGGAAACGTTTTCCACCTGTGTTATTGGCAACAAAACAAAAAACTGTGTGTTTGGTTACACATGCTGAAGGCAGGGTTGTGGGGAGGCAGTCAGTTTGTTGCTATAATTTGTTATATTTTTGGTATAAATTTGCACAACATTCAAAACATTTTTTAAATCCTCACCTGAGGACATTCTTAGAGAGAGGAAAGGAGAGAGAGAGAGAACAGCATCTATCTGAAGGTGATCTGTTACTCTCCATATGCTCCCCAGTCACCAGCAACCCAGGTAGGTGCCCTGAGCAGGCATTGAACTGGCAACCTCCCAGTGCACTGGGTCCTGACCCTCAGCATCTGAGCCACTCTGGTGGCGCTGGCACAGCTCTTATTGAGAGCAGTAGAGCAATCCTTCTCCAAAGCTCTTATTTATTGATCTGAATCCCAGATCTGGAATTTATCTGACAGATCATCGAGTGTTTGTCTGAAATGACCCATGTACAAGCTTATTTCTTATAGCATCAGTTATAATAACAGAAAGCTGGAGAATGTGCAAATCCCCTCCAGTGGGGAGCTGGGTGCAGGGGAGGGCTGCACTGTGACAGGAAACACAGACATGCTCTCTAGACCGAGGGGGAAAGGTCTCCAAGACCCATGAACAGAGAAAACAAGGGGTAGTTTAGCTTGTATAGATGCCATCTTTGGTGTAAAAAAAGGAAAAATAAGGATATATTTATGTTTTTATATTTTAATAAACACGTGCATGGCACTCTCTGTGTGTCAGGAACTTTATAAACATTAATCCTTTTGCGATTAGGACACCTGGAACAGAATGGTTAAGTCATTAGTGCAAGGTCACAGAGCTGGTCAGGCAGAAGACCTAGAATTTGAACCCAGGCCCTCCATTCCGGAATTTCACATTCTTAGTCACCGCATTAAGCAGACTGCAGAGAAGCTAATAAACGGAGAAGGGAGGAAAGAGTGGAGAGGAGACTTCAATGACTTTGTGTATATTTATTGGTATTCATATTATTCTCATGTGAGAGGCAGACCTTTCAAGAAAATAGTATTTATCGTGTGACAGTAAGAGTCCTGGGACACTTTGGGGAGAGAATGATCACTTTCCATCCCGAGACACCCCCATGACTCCGCCTGAGAGCGGCTGAGGCTGACCCTCCGCAGGCCCCTTCTTCTCCAGCGCGCAGCCTTGGGTGACGGCTTTCTGGGTGACCCTGCCCGCTCTACTGGGCCTCCTGGCGGTGGCTGGGTGCTTTGTGCTGTGACAGCAGAAAAAAAAACAAAAACAAAAAACGAGGCTCTGTGGAAAGAGAAAGAAAGGGAGCGAGTAGAGAAGCAGCAGGAGCGAAGTACCAGAGGTGAGGCTTGGCTGTAAGTGACCACGACCTCCCTACTCATTTCCTGCACCCAACCTGTGGGTCTGCCCCTGGATCCCCATAACAGGTCTTTTTTTTTTTTTTTTCTGCTCATTTCCAGAGAAGCTGCGGGATGAACTCAGTAAGTCCAGATCCCTGATCATGCGCGTTCGGGGGTCCCTGCGTTAAGCGCGTCACCAATTCCTCACCTTGTTCCTTGCAGAATGGAGGATGATCCAGTACGACGCTGAAATTCGGGAGTACCTTGACTAGCATCTCAGGCTCTCTGCCCGCATATTTCCAGCCCCTTTCCTCATCCCTAACCGCTCAGGGGAATAAACATGGACACTGATCTGGGAAAGCCTGGGCAGTGGTCTCTCTCCAATGAGAAAGGGCCTGCAGTCCCTGCCACCAGGGGGCGCACTCACCTGGCTCTCCAGGGAACTCCAGAAAGGAGCAGAGATGGACTCAGCTGTGAGATCCTTTCCTTCCTGGTTGCTGTACAAAATCTATACCCACTGAGAGGAAACCAGAAAGAGAGAGAACAGTGTCTCTTAAACAAAGGAGATGGCACAGATTTATCCCAACTGCTGAAAAGCACAGTATCGGAAACTTTCTCATTAAGTCGCCCAATTCTTTTCAGAAGTAGGCAGGAAATAATGCAGATGAGACAGGTGGACTCCAGCACACGTACACATACCCGTATGCACACTGCGCCCAGGTACAGGCAGGTACAGGAGTAAGAGTCACTCCTGTCCGAGGGGGATGCACTGCAAGAGCCCAGGGGATGTCTTAAATGGCAGAGGCTCACAGCCAGGGCAGGATGGGGACCCCCGGCTGGGGGCTTGGAGCTCCTCAGCCAGATTCAGGCCTTGAAGGCTGAGGCTCTGAGGTCTGGAAACCAGGGCTGACCCCACACCATCCAAACCTCTGCAGCGGATGTGATTCTGGACCCGGAAACTGCGAACCCCATCCTCCATATTTCTGAAGACCGGAGAAGCCTGCAGAGGACTGACGCCCGGCAGAGCCTGCCAGACCACCCGGAGAGATTTGACTGGCGTTACTGTGTGCTGGGCTGTGAGAACTTCACGTCAGGGAGACATTTCTGGGAGGTGGAGGTCGGGGACAGGAAAGACTGGCATATTGGGGTGTGTAGGGAGAATGTGGAGAGAAAACGTTGGGTTAAAATGACACCCGAGAATGGTTTCTGGACAATGGGACTGTCAGATGGGAATGAATACCGAGCTCTAACAGACCCCCGGACCAAACTGACAATTGTCAACCCTCCTGAAAGAGTGGGTGTTTTCCTGGACTATGAGTCGGGGGAGGTCTCATTCTACAATGCCATCGATGGATCGCACATCTACACCTTCCCACACACCTCCTTCTCTGGGCTTCTGTGGCCTGTTTTCAGGATTTTGACGTTGGAGCCCACTGCCTTGACCATTCGCCCAGCACAAAAAGGAGTAGGGAGTTCCCTTGTGAATGTCCCAGTGCCTGACCCTTCCCTGGAGACCCCAGTGGCCCCTGTATCATCTGATGTGAACAGGGACCCTCAGCCTGAAGTATCATCTTTGCTCCTCCCTGACCAGCCTGGAGCTGAGGGCCTCCTTTACAGAAAAACGTCACAGTAATAAAATACTCTCTAAAAACACACCGTTTGAAGCCCTTTACTAATATTTATTCATTTTTCCACATGACAGATACAGAGACAAGGGGCCAGAGAGCACCCTGCCATGAGACTGCCTCCGCAGAGAAGGCATTTCACTGCTCAGCGCCCAGCCCCACTGGGACGGGAACCTGACCCTTGGCAATTTGAGTGGAGCAACCGCCATCTCTGTGGCCTGGTCTTTCTTCCTGTACATACCCTAAGCTCTTTTTTTTTTTTTTTATTCTGACCCCAGGACATTTCCCCCCCATTTATCTTCAGATAGAGTGGGAGGGAGAGAGAGAGGAAGAGAGAGAGAGAAACATCAATATGAGAAAGACACATGGACTGGTTGCCACCCACACAACCCTAACCGGCGCCAGGGACAAACTGCAACTGAGGTACGTGCCCTTAGCGGAAGCCAAACCCAGGACTCTCTGGTCCGTGGGCAGATGCTCTAACTGCTGAGCCAAACCGGCCAGGGCACCCTAAGCTCTTTATAAGCAGCAAGCCCGGGCCAGTTCCGGGTGATGCCATTTTGGACTCAGCTCCTCTGCTTTACAGATGTCCTGAATGAAATCCTGTTCCATCACTTTGGCCTCGTGCTTTCCTCCCTGGACGATCTAACAGGCAGAAAGTGAATGAACTCCTAAAGTGTCAGTGGGCTTGGAACTGAAAGAGACTACTAAGGCAGGACAAGCGGAATAGGGCAACTGAGACAGAAACAGCATTTTGCAGCCATCTAGAAAATCGAGATGCCGAGCATTTCACAGTCATCTAGTAAATCCTCTCTTTCCTAAACCAAGAACACTTAAGAGGAAAAGGCTTGCACTCTCCCCAACCAGAGGGCAAATAGCTTAAATCACCCTACTGAGGGAAACGGATAGCAGAAATCAAAGTGGAGCCATATGCCAACCACACCCAAGGGCTGATGAAGTTAAGAGAATAAATCTCATTTTGGTACATCAGCATAAAGCTGATGAATATTCTATTGAGATCCTCCCTTAAAACCTCCCCTAAACTCCCAGCCTTGAACCCCTCAAAAGGAAGGTCCCAGCATGTGCTCTCCCTCCCAGAAGTAAGCCCAGGCCTTCTGTCCCCTCCCCCTCTTCTTTCCCCACAGGCATGCATCTCCTGAACTCTGTGGGTAGCAGCAGTTCCTATCAGGCAAACCCCTTCAACTTGTCCCCAAGCCCACTTTTCTCTGACTTATTGCGACAAAGCAGACTGGCCTAGGCTCATTTCCCTGGCCCTTATTTTGCCCTTCCCAGCTTTCATAAGCGTCCTCTAAAATTCACCTGGATTCATGCTGTGAGATTTTACCTGCATGAAGTCAAGAACCCGCACACTACCAGCTGGCCCTTGGTGGACCCGCTTGGGCCAGGTCCCCTGTCCAGTAACATTCTCTGGTGACCACGAAGGGACTAGAACACTCAAAGAACAACATAGCTAACATTTATAGATACTTAAATGTTCTGGGTGTTGAGCTAAATGCTTCAGTGAATTTCACTCACTAATCCTCACAACAGCCCTGTGAGGTGGCCTCATTTTGAAAGTGGAAACTGAGGCAGGGCCGAGTGAAGAGACATGTAATTCATACAGAAAGTAGTGCTGCTGGAAGATGTCTGGCCTCTGCCCCTCCCTCCACCTCTAGTCAGCTCTTTTGCAGCCCACTGTTCCTGCTGGACAGGATCCTGTGCAGCCCAGAGGTTCCCTCCCCAGGGCACCAAGGGTGAAGGTCAATGTAGGTGACAATGAAGCCACACCACACTTGGTTCCTTAAAGGTCGACTGTCAGAGCCATGGTCCACTGCTTTATGAGTGGCTGTGCAGGATGACTTTGCCCAGAGAATAAATTCACAGTGACTGCATCACTCGGGGCTGAGAAAGACTAGCAGCCAACTTCTTAAACAGATGTGACCTCTGATCACAGAGCTGAAACAACCCTCCTACTTCTTCCCTAAAGGTCATCTGTAAAACACAAATTTGGAGGACAGGAGCTAGATGAACTTCAGTGGAATTTTTATCACACGGTAGTACCTTCTCCAGGAAAAGACAGTCCACCACTGATCATTCGGTGATATTGTCAGAGCATCCTTCTAACCAGTGGGTCCTGGGAAAAGCCACTGTTCATCACCATCACTACGACTGTTCACCACTGTATCCCCTCTACCCTGCTACTGGCTGTCAGGTTACATTTGTTAAATAAATTGGCTATTAATCTTCCCTCTTTAATTGAGCTTCTCCTAGATATTGAGACCCCCCAGTTTACTCACCACAGTTTCACAGTTTACCTCCTTGCAACATTTTCACAAAATCCTTACTGCATTCGCTTTCTATTGCACTGTGATAATTAGCCACAACTTTCATGACCTCATACAGCACAACGTTCTTACTTCACGCTTCTGTAGGTGAGAAGTCCAGCGTGGTTCTCGCTGGGCCGACATCAAGGTGTCTGCAGGCTGGGTTCCTTTCTGGATGGCCCAGGGAAGAGTCCGTTTCTTGCTCATTGTGATTGTTGGCGGGACTGAGTTTCCTGCGGTTGTGGGATTGAGGTGCCATTCCTTGCTGGCTGTCAGAAGGAGCTGGGGACACTGCAGGCTGGGAACATCTGGAGTTGTTCTCACAGGAGGGATGTGAGGGGATGATTCAGGTGAATGGAATGGTGTGGGAACAGAGTCCCAGTCACGGAATACTTGCTAGTAGGGCCGTTGTTAGGGTGCTAGCTGTAGTGTTGAACTGAGAAGGAAATTAGAGGTCTCCCAGGAGAGCATTTAGGCACATTTGGGAAATGTTAAGAAATGTACCGTGGGGAGGTTTTTCTAGAAGAAATGTACACAATGGCCCAATTGCGATCTGTGGGGCACAGGAAGGGAGCATCCTGTGGGTGCAGGGGGTGCTGGACCCAGCCAGACCATCAACTAGCAGACAGGCAGCCTCTGTTCACTGCCATTGTCCTGAAGGCACCGGAGCGCAACCTCCCCAGGGAGAGAAAGAGCTGTCGCCTCTCAGTGCCCTAAGGACTCTCACTGCGTAGGTTCCGAATGAGTCACGAGGTCTCCACTGCAGCTGCAGGTGCTGTCTGCCTCCTCTCTCTACCCCAGCCCCTCGCTGTGTCCCCATCTCTCCCGTCCCCCCACAAGCACAGCAACTTGAACGAGATTCCTCGGCTTTGGGAGGAGGGTGCTTGTGTTCAACTCAACTGCCCACTCCCAACCCCCACCACACACACACAGGCCTGTCCCAGTAGCTGGCAGCGATGCGACAACGCACAGGGAATCAATCGCAAGACTGCAACAAAAAAAATTTTTTTTCTTTTTTGCATTGCCTCTGAAAAGAGAAAAGAGAACTAAAAAGGCCAGATAATCCCAGAAGGCTATTCGCAGCTGTACCTGTTTAAGGCTTAAGCCTTTTCCGTGAATTCTACCCAGCAACTGGTGAGGAGCAGACTCGGGGATGCCATTGGCTGGCTGGCCCGCCGCCGGCCAATCCTGGACTCCGAACGGTCCCTGGAAATCTTGGGGCTCTGGTCGCAGAGGACACCGGGTCCCAGGTCGCCAGCCCCACACAGCCCCCGAAGGAGCAGAGGACAAGCTTTCTTCTCCGCGGTCGGACGGTGTTCTCTCCGGTCGTGACCGTGCCCATGGAAGGATTAGAGAGCGAGGCTACCGGAAAGTCATCGTTCGAGCGTCAGCGGAGGACAGAAGACGCCAGCGTGAATTGTGGCAGGTGGGCCGGGAGGGGGCTGCGCTCCGGTGGGGCTGGGAGGGCACCCGGCTGGGGAGGGCGGGTCCCGGGAGAGGGGCTTCCTGGGGCTCCGCGCCCGCCCTCACCCGGGGTACGTGGAGGAGGGGAGGGGGGGTGTGGAAGGATATCAGGTGACCACTGGAGACACTCCTTCTGGCCTGAGCAGGCCCTTGAGCAGGGCGGATCCTGGTACCTTGGCTTCTTCCATGGAATGCTCATGAGTCCGTCTGTGGGGAGACACCTGACCCGGGAGAGGAAGGGGGTGCCCAGGACACACGTGGGGGCTCTAACGGTACTAACACGGGCTACAGGGACGTTTACCTAGATCAGGACTGTGGTAACAGGTCTCCCTGGCGATTTCTCCACGTCTGCGCCCCCAGGCCTGCAGTCCCGGCCTCCCCTGGGTGACTCCACTTGGCGCCATGGAGCCGGCTGCTTCCCCGCACGTCTCCCTGCCTGGCCCCCTGCTCTTCTTCCCCGTCCTGGGCCTGTCTGCACTGGTCTCAGGTAGGGCGCTGCCGCGGGCTCCCATGGGCTCGGAAGGGGAAGCCCACACGTTCCTCTGCGGTGATGTCCACTCCTCCTTCATCTGCACCTGTCCGCCGAGTTTATACCAGTGCTGACCAATGCAAAGCCAAATGCCCCAAATAACCAAAATATTATCCTTCAAGCTTTTAATTAATGTAAACGATTGATGAGACCTTTAATACTTTTTTATTCCAAATTATCAAATTTTGTCTGTTGACAGCATGTTTCGGTTGGGACTGGCAGTCGCTGCCATGGGGGACAGCTCCAGTTCCTGCTTGGCTTCAGGCACCAGGCTGCCCTGGGGACCAGAAAACCTCTGTAAGCACAGGGTCCGCAGGTGCTCTGTGCGTCTTCTCTGTGTTCTGCTCACCAAGCACCAGCAGCCGCAACAGACACTTACTACACATCTCTCTCTCTCTCTCTTTATTTCAGTTATTTAAAAAAAAAAAAAAAAAACTTAATTGTATTGATTTTAGAGAGAAAGACATTGATTTGTTTTTCACTCATTTATACATTGATTGGTTCTTTTTTTTTTCTTTATTGATATTAGAGAGAGAGGAAGGGAGAGGGAGATAGAAACATCAATGAGAGAGAACATCACCTGGCCACCTCCTGCATGCCCCACACTGGGAATCAGGCCCACAACCTGTGCATGTGCCCTGACTGGAAATCAAACTGGCGACCTCTTGGTGCATGGGTCGATGGTCAAACACTGAGCCATACCACCTGGGCAATTGGCTGATTCTTGTATGTGTGGATGGAACCCACAACCTTGGCATGCCAGGACGATGCTCTAACCCACTGGGCTACCTGGCCAGGGCCCGTACTAGACATCACTTGCTCCATCCAGCCACAGCCACTGGCCCCAGAATCCTCCGCCCAGGAAGAGCTGTCCCCTGGAAGAGCCACTTCCTTCCCTGCCTTAAATGTTGGACAGCTGGTGCCCCGCCTGATTCTGCCCCTTTGTTGGACAGCCCAGTTTACTGTCGTGGGGCCAGCTGATCCCATCCTGGCCTTGCTGGGAGAAAACACCACGTTACGCTGCCACCTGTCACCTGAGAAAAGTGCCCAGGACATGGAGGTGCGGTGGATCCGGTCTCAGTTCTCGCCCGCGGTGCTGGTGTACAAGGGGGGGCGTGAGAGGGCAGAGGAGCAGATGGAGCAGTACCGAGGACGAACAACCTTTGTGAGTGAAGACATTAGCAAGGGGAGGTTGGGCCTCATCATTCACAATGTCACAGCCCGTGACAATGGCCTCTACCGCTGTTATTTCCAACAAGGCAGGTCCTACGATCAGGCTATCATGCGCCTGATGGTGGCAGGTATGTCATTTCTCTTCATTTGGTGGCTTTCCACAGTGTGACTCTTGGGGAAAGTTTCTCTCTGAACCTCAGGCCACCTGCAGAACAGCAGATTTTTGCCAAGGGTCCCCCTTAACTGGGAATGGAGGCTTCCTCCTGCCTGAGGGCCCAATGAGTTGAATTGTGCTGCTGAGCTGTGGGCATCGAGTGTTCAGAAGCACACTGAACTCAGTGGGATCCTTGAGCAGCAGAGAGCATTTAATCCTACAGATAATGCTCATGCTACTTCTTAGAGATCTCTAAGTGTCTTCTCCAGTAACATGCTTTAGAATTAGACATTAAGACATATTTATCTGTCCCCAGGCCTGGGCTCCAAGCCCCTCATTGAAATGAAGAGCCACGAGGATGGGGATATCTGGCTGGAGTGCACATCCGAAGGGTGGTACCCAGAGCCCCAGGCAGTATGGAGGGACCCTTATGGGGAGATCATGCCCGCCCTGGAGGAGGCTTACACTGAGGACACGGACGGCCTCTTCAGGGTCACCATGGCTGTGATCATCAGGGACAGCTCTGTGAGGAACATGTCCTGCTCCATCAACAACACCCTGCTCGGCCAGGAGAAGGACTCTGTGATCTTCATTCCAGGTTAGTTCCCTGCCCTCCAGGCCCAGCCATGGAGCCAGGATCCTCAGCACACACATGGAAGCCTGAACAGGGCTGGGGGAGGGAGGGGAGGGTCTGGGCCCTGAAGAGCACAGGCTACAGCTGAGCTGAGGCCTCTCCCCTCATCACAGGTGCAACATCAAATAGTCTCAAACACCTGAGTAGGAGCCTCTCCTCTGAGGGTAAATCTGATATTTCCCCCTATTATGGGTCTGATCCTGCAGCCATTTTTAAACATTTAGAACAATCATAATACATGTGGATTTGTGACATGGGCCACTGGGGTGGCCTCCATTTCGTGGGTCCCCCTATATGAAGTAACTTCATCAGCCCCGCGGTGGCCAGCACTGTGGATTCTGAGAGAGAAGTGGACGTAGCCGGCGCCTGAGTGAGCTACTCAGATGTGCATCCCAGGGGTGCTCTCACCCCGCCCCTTGTCTCACTGACTGGGACTTTCCTGGCCTCCTTCCAGAACCCTTTATCCCCAGCACGTCTCCCTTTCCGTGGACAGTGGCCCTGGCTGTCATCCTGCCTGCTCTGCTCCTCCTCCTCCTCATCCTCACCAGCATTGGTCTCATCACGAAACTCCACAGGAGAAAAGGAACTCTGTCAGTAGAAAAAGATTTTGAAAATAAAGAGAAAGAAATTGCACGTAAGGACCTGGGGAAAGAATGTGGGGAAAAAGAGAAAGAACATCTAATACAAGTTAAAAGATTAAGAGAGTAGTTAACTGTCATTGCAAGGACACAGTTCAAACAGCTGGAGCCTGGGGGACAGAGAACAAAGGGACAGCAGGCAGGGCTTGGAGCTCTGCGTCCCAGTCACTAACCCTCCAACTCATTTTCGCCCTCCTCAAATGTTGCATTCAATTCACCTGGCTACAGAGAGCATTTTATTGTTTGTGGAAAAAGGAAACCTAAATACATACTGATAAGATCCAGCTACCTGGTCCTTAGTCATTTCTGGAATCTGGACAATTCCCTGGTCGTGGGGGAGGGTACGGTGCCCTGACAGAAAGAGCCAGGCCTGTGTTTAATAGACTCCAATCTGTAGTTCTTCTGTGAGGACCTTCATTGGTTTCTCTTTATTTTTCAGAGCAACTTCAAGAGGAATTGAGTAAGTTTGTCATTTTCCTAACTACTCTGTGCACAATGTGTATTCTGTTGGTGACTGTTACCTTGTGAAGCTCACTCTCTGTCTGTCCCCTTGCAGGATGGAGAAGAGGCCTCTTACATGCTGGTGAGCTCCTCAGACAGTCCCTCACATCCCAAGCTTCCTCCTCCCTAGTGAGACAAAGGGACAAGTGAGCTGAGAGGAATGAGGGCCACAGTGGGTGGGGGTGGGGGGTCAGTTCCCTAGCAGCATCCCTCCTATTGCATGATCCCAGGTCCTCCAGCAGGGAATTCCCTGGCTTCTCAATCAGCTCTTCCCCTCCTTCCCATCCTTATTTTTTTACCATAATGTCATCCATGATTGCCAGAGGTCAAGCACACAGAGTGGACTTCCCTAAAGTTTGTGTTTGAGTAGTTGTTGCTCTTTGTTTTTTTTGTTGTTTATTTTTTAAATTTTTTTTCTTTATTGATATTTTAGAGAGAGGAAGGGAGAGGGAGAGAGAGATAGAAACATCAATGAGAGAAAACAGCGATTGGCCACCCTCTGCATGCCCCCCACTTGGGATCGGGCCCACAACCAAGACATGTGCCTTGACCGGGAATCGAACCGGCAATCTCTTAGTGCATGGGTCAGCACTCAATCACTGAGCCACACGGGGTGGACAATTGTTGCTCTTAGGAACCTGGATTAAGTTGAGGGAAGACAATACTGGCTGAGCTGGTTATAACCTGGGAGAGGTACAGGCTGCACATTGAGCACCTGTGGGTGGGACAGGCAGTGAGCTGCCGCAGGCCTGTCTAAGGGCTGGACAAGTAGGTGTGGGAAAGGCCTTCCTGCCCAGGAGAGCAGTGATGCTGTGTGCAGCCTGGGAGGGGCAGCAGCCCACAGGTCCCCCTTCCTCCACGGATGAGCTCCTTGCATTTTATGATTCATCACCTACGCAAAGGCTCACAGCATCCAGGCTTCACTAGACACCATGGTGCTGGACCTTTCCTCTCAGGTGCATTTCACACCTGTCACAGTTGGACATCTCAGTGTGGGGAAAGGAGAACATCATTCTAACAGAATGGAGATGGAGGCCGACTCAGTAACAACAGCAGGTGGGAAGTTCTGCAGAAGGTCAGGTCTGGAGCTCACCCTGCACCCAGAGAGGGCGTTTCAGACCCGAGTGTTAGAGCAAAGCTGGATGGAAACAGTTCCCCTCCTTTTGCCAGACACACCTCTCAGATGGCAGGTTGGCATTTGGGGACACTGTCCTCCTTTTTTGCCTCTGAAGAGTGCCCTTGTTATTCATTTATGTCAGATGTCACCTGAAAAGCTGCTGTAACACGACCAAAAATATGACCCTTCACTGCCCAGCATCTGTGTCGGGAGAAATTAACCTTAATTGCTTTAAGAGTGGAGAGAGGAAAGAGTCTCCTTGCTGGTTTAAGGCAATTGGAAAGTTTCCAACTAAAGAGATTCTCAGAGATCACAGGTCTTCAGTAGAAAGAAGGGCAGGTCTCAGAATGTGGACAGAAAGTGGGAGCCATTAATTTCAGCTCATTTGCTAAACTGTCTTCATTTCTTAGAGCCCCAGTTACCCTCCACCTGAGGCCCCACTCCCGTCACTCAGCAGGTACAAGTGCAGCCTCAGGAGTTCTGTCTGGGAGCACCCTGGGATCTGGGATCAAGGGCCTTCATGGAATTCTCACCCCACGGGGGTGTCTCCCCACCTTCTGGGACCTCTCTGAGACCCCAGTCCTAAACCTGAGACTTCCTCTGCAGCTGATGTGGTCCTGGACCCAGACACCGCTCACCCTGAGCTCTTCCTGTCAGAGGACCGGAGAAGCGTGAGGCGAGGCCCCTCCAGGCAGAGCGTGCCTGACAACCCAGAGAGATTCGACTGCAGGCCTTGTGTCCTGGGAGCAGAGAGCTTCTCCTCAGGGAGACACTACTGGGAGGTGGAGGTCGCAAACGTAATGGTGTGGGCTGTGGGGGTGTGCAGAGACCGCGTGGAGAGGAAAGGGGAGGCCCTGCTGGTTCCTCAGAATGGCTTCTGGACCCTGGAGATGTTTGGAAACCAGTACCGGGTCCTGTCCTCTCCCGAGAAGATTCTTCCCCTGAAAGAGCGCCTTCGCCGAGTGGCCGTCTTCCTGGACTATGAATCTGGAGATGTGTCCTTCTATAACATGAGGGACCGATCACACATCTACACGTGTCCTCGCTCGCTCTTCTCTGGGCCCCTGAGGCCCTTCTTCAGGCTGGGGTCTGATGACAGCCCACTGTTCATCTGCCCAGCGTTCAAAGGGGCTCAGGGGGTCACAGTGCCTGAGGGTGGCCTGGTCCTTCACAGGGCAGGGACCCCCCGCAGCCACCTGGATGAGTTCCCTGGTCTCAGAGCCCAGTAGAGAAGCCCTGGCCATCTCTCCTTGCACAGCTCAGCGCCCAGAGGAAATGGCCCTCCTTCCTCTGGTCACATCAGGGAACCTCCTCCAGAGGCCCCGTGACCCCTCTTCAGGCCCCAGCCCCATCCCCCTCATCGGGCTGTGCTGTGATAGCTCATGTGCTTGTCACCAAGGGGCAGGGGCCAGGCTCAGGGGAACTAGTGCTTCACAGGGCTCCAGCCAAGAAGAAAGTGTGAGACAGTGACAGGCTGAGAGCCTCTGCTGTAACCTCAGGGTGACATGGTCAGCATGGGACTCGAGCTGCCATCAGACACTGTGGACTCGGGGTGAGAGCAGCAGGACCTAAGGGGACTGGGAGCCATGCTGGAGGTCAGAGATAGAGGATGAGGGACCAGAGAGCTGGGAGGGGCCCAGGCTGTCGGCATGGTTAAGCCCCATCATGACGCCCAGGGGTCCCAGCATCTGAAGGTCCATCCCACCCACCCCCAGATTTGCAGCCCACACAGAAAAGCTCCCCTGGCCTAGAAGGATGAAAGACAAGGACACCTGTGGATCTGGCCTGCTCAGGTGTCCCTGCAATAAACATTCCCGGTCACTGAGAATGGCCTGAGGTTGCAGGTCCTGGCTGAGCAGGTGAGCAGTGAACCAAGTTAGGCTCAAGGTGCAGGTTCAGTGGGGAGGCCAGAGGTTTCCAGCTTCTTGGGCTCAGGAAGCCTTTAATACTTAAAACTCATTGAGGGCCCCAAGGAACTTGTGCTCATTTTGCTTATATCTGCTAATATTTACTATATTGGACTGAAAAGCTTAAAAAATGTATGTATTAATCTATATTTAAATGACAGTTATAAACTGATTACGGGCTAATATAAATATCATATTTTGTGAAAAATAACTTGTTTGCAAAGCAAAATAAATGCTAGTGAGGTGTGTGGCCCTGTGTGATTTGTTTTGCAAGTCTGATGTCAGGCTTAATAAAAGACTGGATTCTCAGATCTGTTTATGTGAGAATGTGGAAACTTGTGGAGAATTTATAAGAGTTAATTTGAGTCAAACTGATAGCATTGCCACAGTTTTGCAGCTTTTCTGCATTTGGAATGAAGGAGGGAAGGGAAGGATCTAGAAAGGTGGGAGAGAGGAGAGTTAAGGAGACCCTGTGCTCCTTGGAGGGCGATCGCGCTCCCAGGGGTCTGCAAAGGAGGATCACTTCTGGTGTTTCAAGGGTGTGTTAACCTAGATGCACAGGACAGTGGACGGGTTTCCTTAAGGCAACAGTAACCTTTTACTGAAGAATTACATGCCTGGGGCTCAGTACCCACCATGACCAGCCCAGTTAGGGGTTTGTGGGCAGCTCACCCTGTGAGGTCACCATTTGTTACTGAATCCATTTCATTTGCAACACCAGAGCCTTGAGAACCAGAGCGAGACGCACCTTAAAAACCAAAGTCCAGGCCGGCTGGTGTGGCTCAGTGGCTGAGCATTGACCCATGCACCAAGAGGTCACCGGTTTGATTCTTGGCCAGGACACATGCCCAGGTTGTGGGCCTGATCCCCTGTGGGGGGCGTGCAGGAGGCTGCTAATCGATGTCCTCTCTCATCGATGTTTCTATCTCTCCCTCTCACCTCCTCTCTCCTAAATCAATAAAGGAAAAAAACATTTTCTAAAATATAAAAACCAAAGTCCAGATAAATAATGTCTGGTTTTGTTTTCTGCATGGGGAATTTTCTGTGTTAGAATTTCCTTCTTCTTTTTCCTAGCATTGAGGGACCCTTCTCATTAAAAAAAAAAAAAAAAAAAAAAAAAAAAAAACCTTCTGGGAAATTGGCACTATTTGTGCCGTTTGTTGCCCCCCTGGAAGTGTTGCCCTCACGTCCAACACCAGTCTTTATTCAGAGCTCACCCAGTGAGAACAGCCTTTTCTTTAGGGGTATTTCTGGAAACCAGTCAGTGGCAATTATTTAACTTGCCCCTGCCAGAGACCGTGCACAACAACTGGACCCAAAAACAGGCTGCCCTGGCCCATTTGGCTCAGCAGTTAGGGCATCAGCCCCCAGACCAATGAGTCTCAGGTTCCATTCTAGTCACATACATCGGTTGCAGTTCGACCCAGCCCTGGTCGGGTCCTTCGGGAGGCAACCAGTCATGTGTCTCTCTCACATCTATGTTTCTCTCTCTCTCTCTCCCCCAGTCTATCTGATGATAAACGAAAAAATATCCTCGGGTGCGGATTTAAAAAAAGAAAAAAAGGCTACCCACTGCCTATGGAGGAGAGTGGGCCTCCGGGTGACAGATAAGCTCCTTTCTAAACAATTGACAGCAAACTCAGCCAGCAGATCCCTTAATCAGCCACCCAGGGCAACCACTAGACTCTGTACCCTAAACTCCCACCTCTGACACCAGCACCCTCTTCTGAGGCTTTAGCCGCCCCAATCTCTCTGCTTCCCCCACCGCTTATTTGTGTCAGGAGGATATGGAGCATGGGAAATTGGGATTTCCCCAAATTGTTCTACAAACAGTCTTGAAACCCCTTTTCCTGCAGAATGGAAGCATTCAATTGTATGCAGGTCAGGGGCTCTTCACCTCTCTGAGACTCTGAGATTTAACCCCCCACCCCGCCCCAGCCAGATGGATACAAATCTCAGGATACACACAAATGAAAAACACTGACAGCATCTTAGTGGTGAGGACGGAGAAGAGAGATGGTGATAAATTGCCTTCACAGTCTCCTTCGGAGACAACAGGTGCCTTGGATTGTGACTATGAGACTGACTCACCTATTTCTACTTCCCAAGTAACCTGAAGGCTCAGTAATCTATTGCTGATGATTAGGAAATAGATTGGTATAGGGGAGGAGGTGTAGGAGCCAGGGGCTGGCTGTGAAGACCAGTGCGCAGTCAAAGACGTCTTCTGAGGATACTGACAATTTCTAGCATGGCGTCTCATTTCTTTGGAGAAAAAGAGATGCCTTCTGAATTTCACACTCACTGCCTCTTGGTGTCTCAGTCTCTCTTCTCCTCTCCTCTCAATCTCTCTCTCTCTCTCTCACACACACACACTCACAAACATACACCCTCACCTGTAGGTGTTCATCCTAGGACATCCTCAGCCAGTAAGGAGCAAGATGGTGGAAAAATCCTTCTGTGCTCTCATCCCTCAGTGACAATTCTGAGTTGGCTGTCTTCCAGTTCCACACCATCTCTCAGAGCGTCCCCAGCAAGACTCAGCCCCGGGTGCCCACACGGTATCCAGGTCTCATCACTGTTTCTTGGCTCCTCCCTGTCTCATTTCCTCATTTTCCCACAGTGTTTTCTGGGATCACATCCCAGTTAAATTAATTGCCTTCATGTCTGTCTCAGGGTCTGCTTTTGGGGGAGTTCTAACCAGGTTGATAAGGGAACAAGAGTGACAGCTATGACAAGAGGAAAACCAGGTGAATGAACTCATGGCCTGCTCCTACCACCCCTAAACTCTGTGCTCTCTGAGTCTTCTAGAGCCTGTTCTCCAGAGGGTGAATGCAGACCTGCCTGGAGGGATTTCCCACCAGGAGACAGGGAGAGGCTACACTGGGGGAGATTCTGGGGAGAACTCAGAGTGCTTCAGACTCCCTGGGCCTCCCCTGCATTCTCCTGTTTCTCCCTTGCTCACTCCAACTTCGCTTCATTGGCTTCTCTAAGTTCCCATCTGCCCCTTTTATTTATTCCAGGAACTCTCCATTTCAACACATTTCCAGGAATATGACTCAGAATGCCTCCACTCAATGTGACCCCAGGGTGTATGTCACCTCCACCACCCCAACTCAACCCTCTTCTGCCCTGCACCACCTTCTCCAGGCCTCCTCACTTCCTTTATTGATTGTTTTGAGAGAGAAAGGGAAAGAGAGAGAGAGAAAAATCAATGAGAGAGAACATCGATTGGCCGCCTCCTGCATGCCCTCTTGGTGCATGAGTGGACGCTCAACCGCTGAGCACACTGGCAGGGCCCCTCCTCACTTCCCTGCCCGCTCTTCACCCATACAAACTCTGTGGTGTACAGTGCCCATACGTTCAACACGGGCTTGGTAAACAGGGGAATGGTGTGTTACACGGTGGACACAGCATTGGGTCCTATCTCATTACTCCAGCGTGCCGACAGTGAGTCCCCAGGAAAGAGCAGCAGGGCAAACCACACAGCTCAGTAGCAGCCACAGACTACAGTCCTCACCCAGTCCTTCGTCTCAGATTCACTTAGCCCCGTGCCAAACAGACCAACCCAAAACTGTGAGCCAGAGCCCTCTCCAGGGCATCCCCACAATTCTGGGAAGAGGGAAAGCCAGCACCTGGGAAGAGGGGGAGACAGTGCTGCCATCTTAAGGCCCCAGAGGGTGTTGTGGGTTGAGACAACCACATCTGCACCCAAATTCTGCCAGTGGGTGTGTAGGCTGTTGGAGAAAATGGAGGGGAAGAAGATCCTACAGCATTTTCTTGACCAGGTTAAGGTGCCTGAACTTGGTGTTGGGGTCACTAAGGAGATAGGTAGGGATTTTTAAGCAAAAAGTGACGTGATCAGATTTGCTTTGGGGAAGTCGTTCTCCTAGTCTGGTGGGCCACTCTTTTGTTCTGTCTTAATCACAGCCCCAATTAAAAGTCCAAGAACAAACTGTGGTAATGAAGGATTTTTGCCACAAATACAATACACAAGTGACATCTTTAATTTACAAAAGCTCGTACAAATGGATAAGAAACAGTGCCAGAATGTGTCTAGGAAACAAATTCTAGGACCAATTCGCCTGAAGAGCTCATTTCCAGAATATATTTAGTGGATAATATGATAGTGACCAGCCTCACTATCATATAAGGTGATCACTTGATCCATTTCAGCAGAGCTGGCAGGGATTAGGGGAGAAGGACATCCCGTTGATAGTGAGATAGGTTCAGACTTTCAGGAAGGAACTTTGGCCACATGCTCATCCCCTTTGACTTGATGAATATATTTCTGGGAATTTATTGGGAAGTGTACCGGGAAGTTACCAAAGATGTGGGCAAAGACTATGTATAAAGTGCACTATATATAATAGGGGAAAAAAAAACACCGCAAAAAACCATTAGATGTCCCACAATCTTGGGAACTATAAGAACCTATTATATGTGTAATAACTCCATTCTGACCCTCGGTTACTGCACGTACACACCCTGGCAGTTTCTTTTCTGTAAACATAAGGGCCTTGAGACACCCAAAGAAAACTGTAAAGATAAGGGGTTGAGGATGGCCTTGGGAAACTCAGAGAAACCATGAGAAAAAAGAGATGAATAGTCGCCCTTCTCCTCTCCCCGCTTCTCTGTATCAGCCCCCCTTAACGGTGCCAAAAGCGGCACCAAGAGAATGCAGTTTTTTTTTCTGTAGTTTGTGCCTTTAAAAGCGGACAACAAAGAAGGCTCAGGGCTGAGGATTTGGGGAAGCTGTACCCCCCCGCCCAGCCCACCGGTATAACAGCCCACCTGTGTAATAAAGTGCTCCTTTACAATTCGGCTGTGCGTGTCTGGTTATCTCGCTGACACGTTACAACATATGACATCACATAGCTGTTAACCATGTTTTGAATTATGTTAAAGCCTTATCAGTTCTGTTTTTTGATGTGCATGAGCATAAAATAAAGAATGGGAGGAAATATGCTAAAATGTGAGTATAGGTTATCATTAGTTAGTGACGTTATGGGTGATTGCTACTTTTAAAAAATACTTTCCATATTTAAAATGTTTTCCATAACAATAAGAGGTTTACCCTCAAATAAGGAATTGCAGGTCTCATTAATTGTTCCCAGGGAGGCAACACCAGGGGCCTGAAAACAGAATCACACACATGTAACTTCACAGCCTCCTTTTAATTCTCAACCCACATAAATAATTTAAAAACACAATTTACCCTCCCTCTTCTAAGTCCCTACTGCATGCTGTACATGCTTAATCTCATGTAATCCTCCCAACACTTCTCTGAATAAGGTTATTGAAAGTATTCCTATTTTAGAGATAAAAGAACTGAGGCCTCATGTCGCATCCGAGGGTTTTCGTGACCCCTTTCCTTTTTCGCTCTGTCCCATTATTTAGCCCAGTCCATCAGCATAGACCCGTTTTCTGAGCAGCAGACCACAAATGCACACACAGGCCCTTCACCTTGCTGGAGAACTTCTTCTCCAGAGTAAATACATCGGGACAGGGGCAGGTGTTCCTGAGAGCACTTCCCCCTTCCTTCTCCTGCTGGCTTTAACTTCGCCTCTGGCGCCACTACCAGCCTTCTCATTTGGTAGCAGTGGCTGGTCAGTGCCTCTTCCTCCAACAGCCAGGTCAGTGTCTGTGATTCTTCTCAGCCTCTGGCCCCCGGCCCTCTGCAATTCAAGCCCTTAGCTCTCCTCAGCTCCTTTCTTGTCCATCTGCCCCCGACATTTCCTCTTTCTCCTCCACTTCATCCCTCGGGACTCCATCCCTGCTTCCATCACTCTCTCTTTATCATCATTGCTAACAGCAAATACCAAATTACTGTACTCGAAAGAAGAGGGTTTTTTTAGGACAGGGGCTCCAAGATTTGTTCATTTATAAGCACCCCATTAATGGGCACTGTGTGTCACAGTCCCCGGCTCCTACTTCTCCTCAGGGTTTAGGGTCCTTTGGTTGCTTGTTCACTGAGGGTGGGTGGTCAACTGGACTGGAGTCTGCGCTGGCCGCTGTGGGGGAGGCTTCTGTGCAGGGACTGGCGCCCTCGCAGCGGAAAGGACTGTTCCTTGTCTTCTAGGCTGGCTCCTGACAGACTCCAGCAGAGGTGGGCCATGGCCGTCTTCCCCAGCCCCTGCCTCCGTGGGCGTGTGCTCACGCTCCTGCTTCTCCAGCTGCCCTGGCTGGATTCAGGTGGGTCGCCCCTCTGCCTCTGGCCTGCATGGCTGAGATTTCTCAATAAACCTAAATGATCCCATTTGGTTCTCCCTGGAGGCTACCACTGGGCCCCAGATGGACTCTGTGGGGTTGTCCCAGGAGTGAGAGAACAGCGGCAGAGACGGGGCCCTCGGCGGGAGCCGGACCTGGGTCAGTGCTCAGCCCCGAGTCCCCACCGGCTCTCACCGTCCTGGTTTCTGGCAGCTCGCTTCGACGTGGTCGGGCCCCCGGATTCCATCCTGGCCGTCGTGGGTGAAGACGCGGAGCTGCCCTGCCACCTGTCCCCGAACGTGAGCCTGTCGCACATGGAGCTGCGGTGGCTGCGGGAGCACGAGGCCTCGGCGGTGCTGGTGCACCGGGACGGGCGCGCGCAGGACGCGGAGCAGATGGCCCGCTACCGGGGCAGAGCCGCGCTGGTGCAGGACGGCCTCTCCCAGGGCCGCGTGGCGCTCCGGATCCGCGGCGTCCGAGTCTCGGACGGCGGGGTGTACCGCTGCTTATTCAGGCGGGACGACAGCCACCGAGAGGCCAGCGTGAGCCTGAAGGTGGCCGGTGAGTACAGAGGTGGCCTTTCTCCGTGACTGCCGTGCTGTGTCTGTCCCACCGTGGACTGTCTTTGCAAACATCAGACACCCCCGGAATCCCGTGAGGCTGGAGGGTGGCAGGCCTAGACGGAAGGCGAGTGGGAAGGGTTGGGGCCGAGAGTGCAAAGAGCCCCGCGAATCCCTTCTGGTAGACATTGATTTCGCGCATCTGTGGCCCTTTCCTCTGGATTTTAGGATAAACATTTCCTCATTGTATTAAATCCATTTGAGACGTAATGTCTCTACAGCACTATTAATACACCCTATGTACTTGACAGGTCCCAGACCTAACAGTCATGTTGTGTCTACTGCAAAAACGGGGGGAGCATCTGTCCAACACGATTTTGCAAGACTGAAATAAAATTAGACTATATATGAAAACTGTCAACTCTAAAAGCCTTCTACACTTGTAAGATATTATTACTGTAGCTCAGGCTGCTCTAGAATGTATGATATACAAACATATTGCCCTTCATGTATATATTCAAGTAGAGATAGTGTGAAAATTTGGGGTGAAATCGGGGTCCCTGCTTCATAACAGCTGTGCCCTGTGGCAATATCATGTGTAACTCACATTTCATTTTTAGGGAATTATCTTAAACGTGTATTACACAACCCTAAAGATGTGATACCATAAAACTGTCATTACCCCCTTTTGTGAGTGACAGGCTCCTTAGAGAATCTGCTGAAAGTGGCAGCCGATTTCATGAGAAGAATATACGCTCTCACATATACACACAAACTTGGGTTTAAACTAACAGTTACGGGCATGTGCTCAAGGACTCTTCTCTGTAGCTCAGTGTTTTCTGTACCCTGTGGAAGTAGAATAAAATAATTAGGCTGAAGAGACCAGAAGAGCAGATGTTGATTTATGTGAAGACATAATTGTTTGAGGGAAATGAGGTAGAAATCCTTTAAGAAATTTTCTGAATAAGTGTCACAGGTCAAGGAAACTTAAAATGTCAGCTATGATCTCAGTGCAAAGGAGCTCCAACCAGCTCTTTCTCCTCAAGGATCCTCCTTCTCTATTTACCTTTAGTCAGTCCTCATTCACTTCCTCCCCAAAGCCTTCTCATAATACTTCCAACCACAGAGCTCCCTCTCATCTCTGCAGCTCCCCACCTGGGTCACAGATCATCACCAGCCATTGGTCTTGGTGTTTCTGCACACTGCACGGGCACCCCATGTCAACCCCTCAAACTCCTGCCCACATTTCAACCACTAACCTTCAGCATGGCATCCCTCTCTGATGAGGTTATGAAATTCCCTTTATTGATACCTCAGTTTCCTTGTGTAATGAAATATGGAGAGGGGTCCACCTCATTCCCTGTCCTCTTGTGCTTTTCATTCTCAAACTATGTAACCTGGTGATTATAAGGCTCCCAGAAGGGTGTCCACTGAAGGAATAAAACAAGCTTCTCTCTCCACAGCTCTGGGCTCTGATCCTCACATCCATATAGAAGTTCAAGACAATGGAGAGACCCGGCTGGAGTGCACCTCGGCGAGATGGTACCCAGAGCCCCAGGTGTACTGGAGAACACCCACAGGAGAGAAGCTTTCATCTACGTCAGAGTCCAAGAATCCTGATGAAGAAGGTCTGTTCTCTGTGGCAGCTTCAGTGATCATCAGGGACACCTCCATAAAGAATGTGACCTGCTGTATCCAGAACGTTCTTCTTGGTCAGGAGAAGGAAGTAGAAATTTCCATACCAGGTCAGTGAAACCAACACTGTGGTCCTATTTGACACAGCTTCAGGGCCACATCACCTGGGACACCCGCACAGTCTGACCTCGTGACAGAGGGGCCTACTTTCACCAGCTAAGTTCTTGCCCACTGACTTGAGGGAGCCCCACCAACTTCACTTGAAGTGTGAAAGTTCTGAAGGCATAAACAATACCTAGACCTCAAAGAAATTCCAGATTCTCCATCTTAGGAGATACATTTTAGATCGAGAAGCTTTGTTCCTGGAGGCCTTCCTGATCCAAAGACTCTCTCATTGAGTAAACAAGAAGATTAAGCTCTCCTGTTTCCACCCTCATCCCCCTTTCTCCTCCACATCCCAGGCTAGAGCTCCATCCAGAGTCCTCAGGAAAGCAAATCTCACTGTTCCCCACACACTACCTCTAGTCCAGGCAGGAACTGTTCCCTATCCTTTGGTCATTGAGGCCTGTGCTGGTGCACACAGAGGTGATATCTCCCCTTCCTGATTTACTTCCCTCATCCCCTTGGCTCAGATCCTCCATTGATCATTAAGGAGGGATTTCCATAACAACATGAATTAGTCCATTTTTTTCTTTATTTCACAGGTTCTGTCCCAAAATGATTCTTGTTCATCTTTACTCCTCCCTTTCTCTCTCTTTCTTACCTAAGATCAAAAATTTTATTTTCTGAAAAGCCTGAGTGACATTGGAAGGACTGTTTTCTCCATGGGAGAAATGGGAGAGGTCCAGGGCATCCCCTCTTCAGAGTACCTTGGGAACCAGAAGAGAAGTGGACTTGCTCAAAGTTTCTCAACAAATGTCCATGTGGGGGGACTTTGTTTTAGCTCCGTTCTTCCCAAGGCTGACCCCCTGGATGGTGGCTGTGGCTGTCGTCTTAATGGTGCTGGGAATTCTCACCATCGGGTCCATAATTTTCACCTGGAGACTATACAAAGAAAGGTCCAGACAGAGGAAGGATGAATTCAGCTCTACAGGTAAGTCACAGAATCCCAGGCTGCTTGTCAGGAGTGTTTCCGAGTGAGGTTGGATTCAAGTCCCTTAGGATAACTGCCAATGGAAGATATTTGACTCTAGAATTCTGAAAGCCAGAGGGATTATAAGGCTCCTGGAGTCCCTGACCCTCAATGGGAACAAGAGCGGAGGTTTGGGTGCAGGAGGAGTCGGAACCAGCTCTGACAGGTGTTAGACCTGATGCTGACTCACTGCTCGCCTGAGGCTCTAGCCTCACTTTTATCGGTTTCCCAGTAATGATTAAAGATCTGATCCCAAGCCAGTAGGAACTTCCTGCATATTTCTTAGAAAACAAAACAATCCTTATTCTTCATTACTGATAATGTTTCAGTAACTGAGCAGTCGTGATTTAACAGTTACTCCTTTGTGTGTTTCTCACACCAGTTTTGTGTCCCTCTCGTCATGTCTACTAAAGAAGGTCATTAGTTATTTCTGTTTGTTTTCCAGAGAAACTGCTGGAAGAGCTCAGTAAGTTCTGTCTTCTTGTCATTATTTCACCCTCAAGAGTTTCTCTCTGTTTTGTAAAACCTGTCAGTGACTGTCTCTCTGTCTGTCTCACTGCAGGGTGGAGAAAGGCTTCGCTGCATGCAGGTCAGTGACTCTCAGCTTCTCAAGGGCTCTGAGGCTCACCCCCCAGGGATTCAAAGTCCTACCATACTTGGAAATAAAAGCACCAACACATTTTAGTGATGAGGACAGAGAGGGGAAAGATGATGGCAAATGGCATCAACTTTTCCTTGAGGCAATAGCGGGCCCTTGGGAGATGGCTAGGAGACAAGCCCCATCTGACACAGGGCATTAGGCCCTGGGGGCCGTCAGCTCACACATTACCCTGTGGCTGTTGATGGAAGAGGGGAAGTGACAGCTGAGCAGACCAATCAGCTCTCCTCGGAAGAGTCCTGTCAGCTCCTATTGCTCTGGAGAAGGAAGAACAGATTTGTAGCCTCTCAGGTTCACTCACGCTCAGACCCACTTCCTCTCCGTGTCTAGTTGATGTGACTCTGGATCCAGATACCGCCCACCCCCACCTGGTTCTGTATGAGGATTCCAAATCTGTCCGGCTGGAAGATGCACGTCAGAAGCTGCCTGAGAAGCCAGAGAGATTTGACTCCTGGCCTTGCGTGTTGGGTCGGGAGGCCTTCACCTCAGGGAAACATTACTGGGAGGTGGAGGTGGGAGACAGGACCGACTGGGCAATTGGAGTGTGTAGGGAGGATGTGACGAGGAAAGGATTTGACCCCATGACTCCCAAGAATGGGTTCTGGGCTGTGGAGCTGTATGGAAATGGGTACTGGGCCCTCACCCCCATGCGGACGCCTCTCCCCCTGGCAGGACCACCCCGCCGGGTTGGGGTTTTTCTGGACTATGACTCAGGAGACATCGCCTTCTACAGTATGACTGATGGGTCCCATATCTACACTTTCTCCAATGCCTCTTTCTCTGGGCCCCTCCGCCCCTTCTTCTGCTTGTGGTCCTGTGGTAAAAAGCCCCTGACCATCTGCCCCGTCACTGATGAGCTTGAGGGAGTCACAGTAGTTGCTGATGCCAAGGACCCTTCCAAGGAGATCCCACTGTCCCCCATGGGGGAGGATGCTGCCTGAGGGGACACAGACACACTTCATTCTAAACGAATCTTTACCCAGCCCAGCCAAGGGGCGCCTTCAGGACGATCCCAGCTTAGCTGCTTCCCTTTGCTCTAACCCCTGTCTGCCGCCACCCCCTGAGGCTTCAGCTGTGCTTCCCCCATGTCCCACCGCTTCCTGTTGAGTAGGGACGAGTTAGTCCTGGGAAGGTTGTGTTGCTGCTGCTAGAGTGTAGGGTGTAAGACCTTCCTCATCTGTTTCTGTACCAACATTCAGGGGCCAGGGAGGTGACTCTTGAACTAGTTCTGTTCTCCTATCCCTTGAGGCCAAATGCTAAAGGGAAGAACTTGGACAAACTCAAAAGACCGCTCAGGGATCGCGATGGGGTTAGGAAGTCATGGGATTATTACTGAAACATCCTGGTGTCCAGACTAGGGGTATGCAGAGGAATAGGCAAGCAGAAACCCTAAAGGGTTCTGCAAACAGAAGACCCAAGGCTGAAACCCCATAAAGGAACCTGAAGGGGACATTGTGATGGAGGAGCGTGAGGTGACCCCAGGCCAGTGAAGAACAGCTGGCCTTCCCCTAGAGTGTGAGGGACTGTATCTCCAAGTTCCTAGCCTTTCCTGCAGGATGGAGGAAACTGGCCCTGCTGCAAGGACGAGTAGAGAAGAGATGCCACAAGCAGGGCCAGGGTGTCAGACACAAGGTGGACCGAGCAGAGGATTTTAGACAGGACTCAAAGTTGGGTGCACAGCTGTGTGTCAGACCCTGCTCCTCTCTGCACTGGCTTGTAGCGCCCTTGCCTGGGGGTCATTCCACATCACTTTGCGGGCTCCATACTTTCCACTTCCCTTCCCCCTTATGATCTAGACTCTCTATTTCAGAGATATTTCCAGGAATCATCCTCAGTGATATCACCACTTCATCAGCAATGTCTCAGCCTCGTGCCCCCTCAGCCTTCATCCCAACATCCTGTTTAACCCCTCAAACACACCTTCAATTAGCACCAACTGCCACCTAATTCCACACAAGTGCCCTGTGCACCCTCTCCCCCTGCGGCCTTCCTACCAGGTGCTTCTCCTTGGGTCCCCTGAATGCGATGTCTCTGCTCAGCACAGCTAACCTGATTGCTCCTGTCTGTATCTGCATTTTCCGTATGCTGGTTGCTTGTCTGACCAACAGACCACGAATGTACCCATGCTCACATCTCACACTTGGATTGTATTTTTCCAGCGTTCAGGATAGATGTCGCCTATGTTCTTAACTTAATAAATAAGTCTCTCTGATTGCTGAAAGCAACATCTGTACCTTCCTGTCTTTATTGCAACAAGTGGAACTCAAACAAAAACGGAGGAAAGAAGCCTTCGTGGGCATGCTGCTCGCCAAGCAGGCGGTTCAGTTACCCAGACCCATCCCGGGCCAGATGGCAGTAGGCTCACCAGGGCAGGGGGCACAGGGCTACGTTCCCATGAGGATCCAGACACTCACAAAAAGGCCACAGTGCTACTGGCTGCCCACTCTCAGCGCCTGTTTTGGTGGTAACTCCATTTTTACCACTAAAAATGTTATATTCCTGGTGCAGGTGAGTGAAGCCGCATATTGGGATTTCAACAGTGCTTTTCCAGGAGGAGGAAGTGTTTGGGAAATTTTTAATGCCTCGAAATTGGGTAGCAAACAAACAAAATTGGGTGATCTTTGGAAACTCCTGTTGAAGGCCCTCACAGTTCAGTGAGCTGCCTGCTTTCCCTGCATTGCCAAGCGAGGATCACAAACAGTCACCTCCCCAGAGGCTCTGACCTTGACACCATTCAACCAGCTCTGCTGGCCAAAGGGACAGAACGTGAGTGTCCAGTGTCCTTTCCCCGTCCTGCCTCAAACACTACTCACCCCACACTGCCCTCCGCATGCCGCCCACCCACTCTGTGTCCCTGTGAGAAGAACACGATTTATCCCTGCTTTAAAAGGATTCATTTGTGTTCAAATTATGCTTCCAGAAAGTCAAAGGAAAAGAAAGCCCAAACGTTCTTTAAAATACTGGGGAGCCACAGGCACTTGCTTTGCTGGTTTAACGTGTCACGTGTATCCTGAAATGTGTATGTGAAACCTCACCCAAAACAGATAGGCTGCCAGAGGAACCCCTCGCCGAGAATAGAAAGTAACCCGGTCACAGATCTTAATCAGCTCTTCGACTCCCCTCCCCTTTCCTTTTTCCTCTTCAAGGAAAATGGTCACCAGACAGAGTACTGAACAGGTGACAGATTCTTAGGAAATATCTGTGTTCTCCCTTCCCCAGCTCCAGCCTCTGGGCACAGGGCACCCTGAGGAAGACCTTATCAGATGTGCCTTGAGGTGCCCTTTCCAGTGGGTACCAGGTGCCAGTGCCTGGGGGAAATTATTCTGGTAATTCTGGCTTTATTTCTGAATCTTCTAAAAAAGAAGAAATGTCTCCTTGCCAAATGCTTTGCCAAAGCCTGTCTTCATCACCAGAGGCAGAATTAGCGCTGCGGTGACTTCAGACACCTTCCAGGCGTGTTTGTAGAAGTTGCCCGTGGTGGGAGCCTGGTGGCAGGCGCCCCTTTGCTGGGTTTCGTAGACACAGGAACAACTCATACTTTTTTCCTTTAAAAAAAATCTTTTAAAAACCATTTATTGCAATATAACATCCACTCAGAAAAGTCCACCAGTCTTCAATGTACAGCTAGATAAGCTCAGAGCAAGCAGCAGGACACCCTGGCCCCTTGCACTGCTGTATACATAAGGCGGGGTCCCCGGGGCTGCTGTGAATGGAGGCGTTGCAGGCCTTCTCAACGGCACATTTATGTCATTCCTTTCTAAACACACTGCCTGCAGACTGCGAGAGGGCATCCTTTTGGAATTTTCCCAGGAAAGAAGATAGAATAATCAGAGGTTATGCAGCTTGTAGTTTAAATTTGGTGACCTTGCCTTCTGCTCACCCTGGCTCCTTTTGTACTTGCTGAAAAAAATATGTAGAACAAAAATATAAGAACAGGAAAGATGAAAAATTTCTCCAAAAGAAAAAATTCATCTCTGTATTTTGTTTTTGTAAATAATAAAAAAGTCCATGCTCAGACCCATGTACAACAGTTTCGTGAAACCCCACGGGGAAAACCTACCTTTAAGGTTTCACTTGGATCACCCAGCCCCTTACGTTGGAAGGGTGGAAAACCACAAAAAGGCCCCGCTGGGATTCGAACCCAGGATCTCCTGTTTACTAGACAGGCGCTTTAACCAGCTAAGCCACGGAGCCAGCACGCCAGCTGCTGTCCAAATCGATAGGGAAAGAGGAAGATCCTTGCTTTTGTTCTGTGCATTTATTTATTTTTTTTTCTACGAGGGTCAGGAGCTGCCCAGATGCCTCCCCAGACCCTAAAGAGGAACTTCCCCGTGCCTCCCCAAACCTAAGAAACCGCGCAGCTGCGGGAACACTGAGCCCTCCCGGCGCGGCCTGGGCGCGGGGACAGGGGACCCAGGGAGGGCACCAGCCACAGTCACCCGAAGACACGCCCCCGGTCGTGTGACACTTTGACCCCAGAACAGTTCTAGCACCAAGAACTGGTCCGTGCAGGAAGCAGGCTATACGTTCTCCATTTCACGGTTTTTAATGAAAATTCCAGCCGTTCCTTACCCGGTGTCTTTCCATGAGTATGGGTTTCACCTGCTGCTTCCAGCTTGTAGTGTTAACCGGTGCAATCCCAGAGCTGCACCTCAGAAATAACAAGGCTTCCAAATTAAAACCTAGTCTTGGAAAGGAATTAAAAAGTGACCCCCTCTCCTCTGCAGCTACAGGAGAGACACTTTCTTGTCCGAAAACTTGTCCAAAAGATCTGTTTTGATAAGATGTCAAATTGAGAACATTCACAAGAATTTCTACTTTGTTATGGGGGATTGCTTGAGCATTTATTACTGTTCTCCACTTATTCTGTGCTTTGTAAAGTAAATCTGTCCTTGGGAGTATAATTTGAGCAAGTGACATTAGTGAAACTCAGAACACTTTACAAATTGTCACCATCATTGTGAAAGTATCTTCCTAAATAAAACCTGTAATTATGATCGGCTGTCTTGATTGATATCTGTTTTCAGGATGATAATGTTGAAACCAACATTTCAGTATTTCTAAACCGTATCACTGTTTGAAGGGTTTCTCTGCCCCACTGTAAGGCAATACCTTCCGCCTACATACATGATGGGGGGCAGCATGACTCTGCCAGATTTCTTATTTTTGTTAAAATTTGAAAGTCAGTGAACTCAACACACAGTTTGATTGAAACTCCATGAAATAAGCACCCATTTCTTTAAAATTATAAGATGAGTCATCATATCATTGGCATGTTTGGAGCCAATATAATTATAAACAGCACAGTCACACCTAATATAGTTTGACCAAACTGTGGCGGGCATTCAGAAAGAGCCTGGAGTATCTGGTTTGGGTTTTTCCTGTGACTGGAAGCTGTCAAAATTTGCACAGAAATTGTGCGAAGTTAAATGAGTTGTTTAACAAGCCAGAGTCAAGCCTTGGGAGAAAGTTGAGACTTAGAGCAATCACTTTTGGAAATCAGGGAGTGAACTCTATTTTCTACTCGATTCCCAGCGTGACCATCCAGGACCATGGAAAGGCCCTTCCGGTTGGTTTTGTTCCACAAACCTGAAATCGGAGAAGGTGCAGATTGTTGTGTCACAGACACTGACAATAATGTAAAGGAACAGCCTGGCCGGTGTGGCTCAGTGGATTGAGCATGTCCCATGGACTGAGAGGTCCTGGTTTGATTTCTGGTCAGGGCACATGCTTGGGTTTTGGGCTCCATTACCCAGTGGCGGGCGTGCAGGAGGCAGCCAATGGATGTTTCTCTCTCAGATAGATGTTTCTAACTCTCTCTCTCCCTTCCTCTCTCTCTAAAAAATCAATAATAATAATAATAACAATAATAATTATAAACCATATTTTTAAAAATAATGTAAAGGGATGTGGGAGTGGCAGACAGTGCCGTTTTCCATATATGCTTGGGAGAGAAACCAGGAAAGGGGTAGTCCATGAACTTGGAAGAGAAAATATAACTTTATTGTGACTATTTAACAAATAACAACTGAAATTTTGTGTTTTCTTCCATTATGAATATAGGCAACAAATCACAGTTGTATTTCAGCAGTTTTTACTAGAAATCACAAATTTCTTTTACAAATTTGATTTGTTCCAAATTTCTTAAAATATCATTATGCTCATTACTATTTTGAACTTTCACTATTTATTAGAACTCCTGCTGCTCTGTGCATTAAGAAAGAAGCACAAATATTACTACACCATACATTGTAAATATTTTAAGATAATTGGTTTCCCTTTGAAATCTTACGGATTTATCTTTTTATATATATCTGAAACTATTATTCCATGATGGAGTCCATAACCACTAAACTTCCCCGGGGTAATAGTACCAAACCTGGTCAGATGACCCCTGTTCTACCCTAGCAGGAGCGGGAACTTCTGCATTTTTCTTAAGGACTTTTGCAACCTCACCAACTGAACACAAGTACTTTCTAATCTCAGTGCATATGTTCTCAACGTCAGCCAGTTTTCCCGCGTCTGTGTAGTAGCCCTCAACTATTTACAGTGCTCACCAGGCATGGGGGTAATGCTTCCTCCTCAGAAACATGGAGAGGCTGAAACACACACTTGAGAGTCATTTCTGTGCTTCCTGAGAAAGCAAACAAGTGGGCATTCCTGTGTGCGCGGGAGCTGGTGAGGCTCTTTGTAGACGTGTCCAGTGCTGAGATATAGGTAATGGGATCTGAGTAGCACGCAGTGAGGGTGCTTAGCACAGTCTTGCTTAGTAATTTTTTAAAATAAATTATCTTAACTACTCAAGAAGAGACAAGGAAGTCAGATCATGCCACCCTACAACGGCTTCCAGTTTCCTAGACCAGCAGCCAAAGTCCGGACAAAGGCCGGCGAGGCCAGAGGTCGTGTCCCGGTCTACGGCCCCATCCACTGAGCAGTGGCTCCTCACCCGACTGGACTTGCCCAAGCTGGCTCCCACGTCCAGGCCTTTCCCTGGAGATTACCCCAGTCCCAGATAGCTCTGCTCCCCGATATCTGCATTTCTCTGCCGTCCACACCTTCCCTGCTGGGCTTTTCTATTCCTTTTCCCGGATTTTGCTTTGTTTTTCTCCAAGCTATCATTATTTTATTTATTGAGCCATAACATGGGTCAGATGATGCAGGACGGAGGGAGATGCTGCGGCAGAGCGGCTCTGGGCTTGCTTCCCCTGCGGACACGGCAGAAAAAGGAGCCCCGACCTAAGCACGTCCAAACCTGTAGAGAACGCAGAGGATTTATTTGGGCCACACTGACGTTACAGGGGAGCAAGATCTCAAAAGCTCTGGAGAATGACAGTTTTGTAGCTTCTTTTATGCATTTGGAATAAAGGGGGAAGATGGGAGCAAACCAGATTCCGGACAGTTACACTTCGGAGGGGCCTGAAAGAGCGGGTTACTTCTGGTGTTTCAAACGTGTGTCAACCTAGATGCACAAGGACAATGGACAGCGATTACTTCAGGCGGAGATAACCCCTCACTAAAGAATCGGAGACCTGGTGCGTGACTCGCTGCCGGACCTGCCCAGCCGGGGTGTGTGATCATCCCCTGGGGCTGCCGTCGGCCACTGGTTACCACGGAGGCCCGTTCATTCACGGGCCTCGGAGCTGCTGAGCGGGAGGAGGGGCGCGGGTCCCGCAGGCCACTGAGCCGGGGGGCGCGCAGACGCGGCGGGGACAGCGCCACCTGCCGTCGGAGGGGCGTCGCCACGACCTGATTTTTGATGAAGACAAGCCGCCGCCCATCGCTCTCCGCCCGGGCCAGTGGCGCAATGGATAACGCGTCTGACTACGGATCAGAAGATTCCAGGTTCGACTCCTGGCTGGCTCGGTGGAGCAGTTCCGTTTTACTCCTGTCTCCGCCAGCCACAGAAGGGCTCGTGGAGGGGACAGTTCCCGCAGAGCAGGCGGCGGCACACACCTGCGCCCGCCCGGCCAGCCACTCCGAGGAAGGGCGGCTGTGAAGCAACCTTGCGCCAAAGGGGAAGCAATTAAGGTGTAGGAATCCAGGTTGAGGAGTTTAATGAAAGTTCAGTTGTAACGATTAGAGCCTTCCTTTTGTTCTCCCGCATCCGGTCATTTTCGGTGTAAGCGACAGGACCGGGCATACGCGCAGGCGCACACGGCTGCGCAGGCGCGCTGAGGCGGGAGGGGCGGGCTCCAAGGATGAACTGCGAGCTGCGCCCTGGTCTCCTCAACGCGTTTCCGTAGTGTAGTGGTTATCACGTTCGCCTCACACGCGAAAGGTCCCCGGTTCGAAACCGGGCGGAAACATGGTGTCCTTTTCTTTTGGAAAGAATTACTCAAACACCGATTTTACTTAATTTTAAAAAATGTTCGCGACTTCATAAACACATGCCTCCTTTTCCTGCCTTACTCGCCCGGGGCCGTGGTGCTGACGTGGGAGCGGAGCCGGGAGCCGCCGCGGCCCAAGCCCCGAGCCCCGGAAGCGCATCCCCGACTCGCGGCCTTCCTGCCCACGGATCCCGGCCTCCCGGCCCGCGAGGGGACGGCTGGACGCTCGGTGAGTGCGGCGTCTCGGGGCGCCTCCTGTCCCGCGCTCCGCCTGACCTAGGGCGGCGGGGTCGGTGGCCCCGTCGTAGCCCCGCGGGGAGGTCGCGGCGGGCGATCCCTCCGTCCCCGGCTCGAGGTGTCACCAGTGGGACACCCTCCGAGGGGACACCGGGCCCAGGCTCCTCCACTTGGCCTGACCTGCCGTCAGCGGCGCGCGCCGCCCAGGTGGAGGGACGGAGGAGCTGCCGGGAGCCGGGTGGCCGCGGGCGGAGGGACAGCGGGCCTGGCCGCCGCGTGGGCCCAGCCCCGTCGTTCCAGCATCGGCCTCCGGGCCCGTCCCGGACGCGGCTCCGTCACTTGTTTCCATCGTGTCTAAGGGTCAGGAGCCAGTGCTCAGCTCTCGTGGCTCAGGTCCCTCAGAGCCCGACACGAGTGGGACTTTGTGACGTGTTTGAGGCGACGAGGGACGGGCACTCCTTCCCCAAAGAGCTGCTCTTGGTTCCAACAGGCTCCCCGGGCCCGCTCCGGGCGCCGCCGGTCCCTGGTTAGCGGGCCGCAGCCGGGAAGCCGGGAGCCCGCCGACCGGGGCCACGTGCCGACAGCCCGCTCGACGCCCGCGGCTCCGCGCGACCCCCGCCCCGCCTGGCGGTCCCGACACCGGAGCGCGAGGCCGACGAGCCCACTGGTCGGCTGCTGAGTCCACCCGGACACGGGGCAGAGTCGCGGGGCTCAGGGACGTCGGCGTCCACCCGGCCAGGCGGTTTCACGGCGGAGGCCGCGGGTCTGCGCACCGGACGGGGACGTGCGCCATCGGGGGGCCGACGCCGGGGCTGCGACGAGCTTCCCGGACGCTCGTCCAGGCGCCGCCCCGGGAACTGACCGGATTCCGCCACTGCACCCACCCGTGTGCGCGTCCCCGGACCGGGGGCCAGACGGAGATGAGCGTCACGGCCGAGTCACTGGGCTCCGCACACCCTCCTGAACCCCAAATGGAAACCGAGGCTGTGGCCTTGCCTGACGTTTCCTTTGGAAGGTGGGAGAGTGACTGACACCATGCGACCTCTTGCCCCTGGAGCTCCCTGGGCCTTGTATATTTTACTTTTATCTTATAGACTTTATTCTTTCTTTCTTAAGTCTGGTGTCAGTAGCCTTCTTCCAGGTCTTCCCTCCAACCCTAAGACCCTGTCTCGCCATAAGTGAGAGGCAGAGAGAGGAGGGAGGTCTTCTGACTTTGGGGTGGGATTGAGACCAGCACTCAGGTCAGAGCAATCTTTCGGAAACCCGGTCAGTAACAGTCAAGGGACCGAAAGGATGCAGCTAAAATGGGCCTTGCGCGTGTTTGTCGGGTGGGAGTACGTATTGGAAGAGGTGGGATTTATGAAAGGGGAAAAAAACATATTTTTATGTGCTTATTCACCATCCATGCTTCTAAGAAGTGCTTGTTAACACTTTGCCCATTTTTTAATTTTTAATTTTGTCCTTTACTCATGATCTGTAGGAATTCTTTATATATTCTGGATTGTAATCCTTTGTCAGTTATATGTATTATGAATATCTTTGCCCAGCTTATAAATGATCTTCTTACAGTTTTATGCTTTCTTTTTGATATACACAAATTATTAATTTTAATATAATCAAATCTGAATTTTAATGTGGTTAAATCTGTCATGTCAGTCTTTCCCTTTATGGTTTACACTTGTTGTGTCTTGTTCAAAAAATATCTTTCTAGGAGCAGTGTGAAGAAGACATAAGAACCCCCTGGACTGAAAAACCACCTGCCGGGCACTGCTGCCACCATGCCCAAGAGAAAAGCAAAAGGCGACGCTAAAGGTGACAACGTGAAGGTGAAGAATGAGCCACAGAGAAGGTCGGCGCGGCTGTCTGCTAAGCCTGCTCCTTCAAAACCAGAGCCCAGGCCTAAAAAGGCCCCTGCAAAGAAGGGGGAGAAGCTGCCCAAAGGAAGAAAGGGGAAAGCAGACCTTGGCAAGGATGGGAACAGCACTGCAAAAACCCGAGAGGCCGCCACAGCCCAGTCACAGAAAGCAGAAGGCACCAGGGATGCCAAGTGAAGTGGACTTTTTTCGTTGCTCTGTACTTGTAATGCCTCTACTGTTTGAAATAATATTCTTAAATCAAATTTTATAAAAAATATAGGGCTTTTTCTTAAAGTTATGTTGTTAGCACACAAGACACTTTGTTGTCTTTTGTGGAAAGGGCAAATACCACTAATAGAGTGTTTAGAAGCTGGATTGAAATGGGAAAAATAGGATTTTCTATCCTTGTTTTTGAAGATTATCCCTGGTTCCATTCACATGTCAGCCACGTTGGCTCAGAAGACTTACAGCATGGGGAGGCCAAGCGTCATGTCTTCTCTCCTGATGCCATCAGCTTATAGCTGACTTTGTGAAACCTAGACTCATGTTGTAGCCTTGGCACCCCTAAAATCTGCTGGGTTGGGCAGCAGTGCTCAGGCTTTGTGGTGATGACATCGAGATGGTGTTGCTCCAAAGAGCCAAGATTTCTGTTTGTAGTTTGTGGATCATCCTATTGAGAATCCTGCGGCTTTTAGGTTTTTTCTCTCTGTCAGAATTGACCTGTGCAAAGCTCTTACGTGCCTCCTTTAAAATGTCTATCCCTTCTGAAAACTTCTCCTGTTCAAAGCAGCAACAGAAGATTTGATTGACTTTTTGAAGAAAGGATTTTGGAAGTTGTAAAATTTTATAGATTGTTATCCATAGTCTGCTGGAAGTAACTGGTTTTTTGTTTGTTTGTTTTTAAGTCTGAAAATGATGAATCCAACTGGCAGTGGGAGGGGGATCATTTTCTACCCAAACTCATAAAGATATTTTTTACTGCCTTGTAAAAGTTGTATAGTTTTGCTTTTCACATCTATCTTTAGTCTTTCCTGAACTGATTTTTGTGAAACATATGAGATAGAAGTTCAATATAATGTTTTTTCCATATGGATAAGAGGTTGTCCCAGCACCATTTTTTGAACAGTTTATCTATTACCCCACTGGTAGATACTGGCTCTTTCATAAATCAAGTTTCTGTCTGTGGGGGGTAGGGTCTGATGGTGGTTCCTATTCTGACTGACCTGTCCATTTGTCTAACCTGTGGCAGTGCTATACAATCCTGAGTACTGCAACTAGAAAACAGTCTTGATATCTCAGGACAAATCCAACCTCCTCCTCCAACGCCTCCACCAAATATTTCTTCCTCAGGAGTGTCTTGGCTATGCTTAGCTAGACCGACGAGTTCTAAATCAAACAAACAAAACAAAAAAGTGTTGGAATTTTATTGGATTTGTATTGAATTTGTACATTACAGTGTTCAGTCTTTTGATCTGTGAACCTTGTATAGCTCCATTTATTTAAGATCTTTAAATGTCTTTCAATAAAATTATAAAGTGTCTTTTATAATTTTCTCCACGAATGTCTTATTTTGTTTAAATTTCCTAGGGACTATATATGTACGTTTTTTATTCTATTTTAGATGGTATTTTTAGTTACTACATGTTTGTAGCAAAACTTGATTTTTGTCTCCAACAACCTTGCTACACTCTCATTAATTCTTATATTTGTATATTCTTTGGGGTTTTCTATATAGACAACCATAGGTTCTGCATTTGCAAACAATTTTGTTTCCTCACCACCGTCTCCCACTTTCCCTTTTTCTAATGCTAGATATTATCCAAGTGCCAGGGAGTGGGGAAGGTACAACAGTGAACAAAACAAAGTCTCTGCTTCTACCAAACTTCTATTCTAGGGGGGTGGTGAGGTAGAAAATACACACATTTATGTGACAGGGAGACTTAAGCGGTTAGATTATATTCCAGCAGAGCATTTAGTGAAGTAGGGAAACGAGATGTGACTATGAGGGGAAAACATTTCAGCAGAGGGACTAGCAAATGCAGAGGTGAGATGGAACCAGACATGACGAGGAAGAACTAGGAGGCAGAAGTGGCTGAATTGGAGTGAGGGTAGGAGTGATAGTTTAGATGATTGCAGAGCTGGCCAGGGGCCTGTCTCCCTGACAGGATGCCATTAGTTTTGAACAGAGAAATGACACAATCTAAGGTGTGTGTGTGTGTGTGTGTGTGTGTGTGTGTGTGTGACTGATACATGGGCTATATGCTGTAAGCAGGGAAGAGTTAAAGGAGGATGACCGGTTAGATAACTGTCACAACTGAATTACTGGAAATTCTATTTTATCCTGTTATCCTTCTTCCGCTCAACTATGCCCACCCCACTTTATTCCATAAACAACAAACATTTACGTGTGCTTTCTTTTTGCCAAACAGGTCAGGATGAAAGATTAGCATTCTCTGTTCTCAAAGCCCAAAGTCAAGTGATAGATATCACCACATAGCAGTGTGCTTAGTGTTGTGATAATGCCTCAGGACACCGGGATGCCAGAACTTGAACGTTTTAGGGAGGGCTTCCTGGGGCATTTTGACACCTAAACAGCAAAATGAAAACAAGCAGGAGTTGGTCAAGCAAGGCTTGCAGAAAAGTCTTCTAGTAAGATATTAACACTTGCAAAGATGTGACTAGAATATGGCACATAGTAGATGTTCAATAAATTGTTGAATCAACAAAATAATTAAAATTTATAACCAAATTATAGTTTTTTACACAATTTACGTTGTTTGCCAGACTGTCTGCCCAGTGACTTACATGCATAATTTTATTTCCATGACTGAATTAAATATTACTATCCACATTTCTCTTCAAATGCAAGTAATAGAAATGATCTGCCAGCTGAACGGTTGTCACTTCCAATGAGTAAGGGTAGTGCCGAAAGGACAATACATTCCAGGGGGAAAGTGCGCGTGCAAGTCGGGGCGTTCGTTTGCCTCCAGCAACACAAAGCTAGAAGGAACTGTTTCTGCACAGGGACAGTTTTTAAGACAAACACTCCTGAAGTGGGAAGAGCAAGTTAGGAAAACGTAGGTACGCCTTTAAACGTCTTTGCCCACCTTTCCGATCCATTGGGCACTTACAGCCAAACACCTTGGTTTACAAACATGTTGGGGATTTGGGTGTCTGAGTGACTCAGGGTTCTAACAATCACATTTACACCCTCACACATGGAGGCACTGGTGCTGGGAGGGTTGGGAAGAAGACGGAGGGGCTCTTACGTCCCCGTCTCCATCCTCGCCCCTTAGTTCGGGTCTCAGCCGCGGTCCCAGCGACGCTGTAAACGGACATCGCTCCTCTCCAAAACTCCGCAAAGGCTGCCGGGCCGGGTCACGAATGACGTTGAAATCCCTACCCGGAACTTCCGGGGATACAGCCGCCTCGCGTCGACGCACTTCCGGTCAACTCTAGGCCGTCGGAGTGCGCCTTGTCGGTGACCCGGCGCATGCGTGTGTGGGCGGCACCGGGGCCCTCGCAGACCCGGCTCGGGCTTCGTCCCGGCTCTAAGCCCGCGACCCATTGGTGAAGTTCTGGCGGAAAGGACCGCCAGCACCAGGAGGTCGCCTTGGGGCGGGCCTGCTTCGCCTCTTAGGTGCCTGATGGAGGTTTTGGAGCCTCTCTCGAGATTATATCTTAAAAAGCAACAAGAACCCGAAATATGGGTTGCAAAGAAAACCAGCTATGCTACGAAATAGTTACCAAATAGAAATAATTTGCAATACAGTCATATGTGTGCTTCATTAATGCAATGCATTAAATATTAAACATCAAGACCCTTCTTATGACAACTGCAGTTTTAAAGGAAGTAGGAGATATTTGTAACAACTATTGGGCATGAAAATATCTGCGATTTTTCTTGGCGACAAAGCCACAGCTACTTCTCTTCTCACTGTAATTTGTTGCTTACATTCATACATGAAGACTATGCTAATTTCAGTTAGAGGTTAGAGATTTTAAAGATGTAACTTTTTTTTTTCTCATCCAAGTTCAGCAGTCCCCAAGTTAAACCTTGCAAAAATGCTTAATACAGTGCCTGGTACATGGCAAGCCCCTCCCTCACAATGTAGATACTAGTAATTCTATTACTACTTTTTTTTTTTTTTTTTTTTTTTTGCACCTGCTCTAATTTCTTTTAGGTGACATGATGGAGTTAATCACATGAAATATTGAGTTAGAACAAAGATAAATTAGAGGTCAGCCCATTAATTCAGATATGTTAAATGAAAAATAAAAGGCCAAAGCGAGAAGCAACAGCATTTATTTGAAGTCAATAAGAATAGCTATTTGGAAAGCACTGATTCAGGCAGAAGCCCAAATAGTGCTCTGATTAGGAGGCAAAGGCAAGGGATGTTTATGAGAAAGGAAAGGGGAACAATTATATCAATAGAACGAAGGCATTGCTATTGGTACAGATAAGCCAACATAGTATTGCTAACTCCAAAAATGTTTTTTATTTTCATGCCTTAATCATCAGTTTGGTGCTCATTATCTCAGCTTTCTTGTTATCTTTGCAAACAGTTCTTTGGGGCACTGTGTTGCTTTAGGCCTAGTCCAAGGGGTGTTTACGTACAAAGGTTTGAGACACCACGTGCAAGGGAGTTCCTCTGGGATGGCAGCTCCGGCTCCATTTCAAAGTGGCTTCATTTAGGGAGGGCAGGGGTGGTGGGTGTGGAAGAGGCCCAGAAGGAATAAATGGTGATGGAAAAAATAAAATAATAATAATGTGGCTTTATTTATATTATTTTTACATTCTCCCCCCTTTTGATTAAGATCTTTCCTTGTAAGCATTGCTGACCAGTTATTGGAAAGCAGCACTGGTCAGTTATTAAAAGCATCGTTGGTTCTTCATTGTCAGGTGGCTTATTTTGAATATATCATGTCATTGTCAGTCTCTCGTCACCAGGAAGGCTCCACCCTGTATGTCATGTCCCATGTAGAAAGGAAAGTGGTTTTGTAGGAACTTGAGGCCACATTTGAGCAACAAAACCGCCAGAACAGAGGAAGGCTGTACCGTCATGTTTCTTTAAGGGCAGGGAAACATCTGTAGTTTCTTTTCTTTTCCTCTTTCTTTCTTTCTTTCTTTTCTTTTCCTCTTTCTTTCTTTCTTTCTTTCTTTCTTTCTTTCTTTCTTTCTTTCTTTCTTTCTGCTCTTTTTGTTTGTTTCTTCTGTAGTTTCTTGAGGTTTCTCATATGAAGTCTCATAGACCTTAGTTATGACCTCAGAAATGTTGAGTAACCATTATCAAAGGGGTGTCTTTATAACATCGAGCTATGCAAAACAAACAAAGATTTATAACAGCAAAATTTTCTATAATAGCAAAATGCTAAGTACAATTTAAAGAATAGCTCTGAACCAGGAAGCAATATCGGAGGACAGTTAGAAATTAGATTTATCTTTACAGTTAGAAATTAAGGGGGGAAAGAAAACAACTATTATAGTGAGTGCTTGGCCTCTCGTTTTATTTGTGAGATAGGAAGGAACTAAAGTAAGAAAGAAAAAGAAAAAAGAAAAATGAATATATAGATGATGCAGGCCTGGCCCAGAATCTTTGGTTAGTTGTCCACAACAGATGTCATCTGCTTTATTTCCTAATAAATTTAACTTCAAATCTCCTATTGGTTGATCAGTCCAGTTAGGAGGTGTTCTTTTTTCTACAGGTTTAGTGCTCATTTGATGATTTTTAACAGCAATAAAAAATATCTAATTTTTCTGTTATCTTGTTGATCCATTAGGATGAAATTTCTGCTTTGAGCAAGTACCAAATGAAGTCTCAATCTAGGGCTGCCAAGCAAGGCAGGGATAATGTTGGTGCCCTGGCACTCAGGTGACTTGAGGTTTTGGGTCACTCCAGGACGGGGGGCTTGGATTTAGGGGTTGGAGCAAGCAGCTTACTCAGCACAGCACCCATCGCCCTGAACCATGTTACATTTCACTTCATGGTTACCTTACAGCCCAGTGTTTCCCAAGGACCACCTGAAATAAACTTAATGATGGGTAGCACCCAGCATTTTAAAAAAATCAGAATCTAAAATAGCAGAATGCAGGGCATGTGGAAGTGTGAGTGGTAATTTAGGCAACCTTTGTTCCTGTGACCTGTGTATTTCTGGGTGCAGAGGTAAACTAAACTTCAAACTGATCCTGGCCACAAAGTTTGAAAGCCACTAGGCCACGAGTTCTGAGTGCTAGCCCCACTACATTTCCCTGGGCATCCCCAGAGCTGAGCAAAGCAGGTGATCAGAAAGGAGCACACTGAGGGAGCCTTTGTTGCTTTTCAAAAACAGTTTGACCTTTGATAACTGGTAACTACTGTAAATAAACGTTTACTCATGCTCCAGATGCAGTGTTTCGTGTGCTGTGGTTTCCAGCCACCTTACTGAAAGGCCCTCCTATTTACCCAACAGGCCCTAGTTTACGATTTCCACGCTGTGCTCAGGATCCCTCTCATTGTTTAAACACATCTATCTGTTATTTGAAAACACCTTCCTTCCCGTTACTACTTATTGGAATAAAATTGCAGGAATGCGGAAGGAAAACGAGTACGCCCGAACAGGGACTTGAACCCTGGACCCTCAGATTAAAAGTCTGATGCTCTACCGACTGAGCTATCCGGGCTCGCGTGAATAGAGGCACTCACATTAACTATACCTAATATAACTATAAAATAGAAGGAGAACGTCATTTTAGAAGTTTTATCTGTGATTCCTATTCGGAAATAGTCATTCAGGAAATGCTTGTTAATACTAATGAGCGCAGAAACTCAGCTGCAACGAGGTTTTTTTTAAAAGACCGGAGTCATTCCTGACACAATAATAGTGTCCCCCAAATGCTATATATGTGATATACGCTATAATATATGTATAGATACTGTATCTATATAGTGCATGCAGATATATAATGGATTACACAGAATTCAGTGCAGTCAAGAACTGCCCAACGCTGGCCTTCAGTTCCTGCGCTTCCCCGAGAAATAGCTCAAATATTCTACACTTGGGCCCCAGCGGAGTACTTTCACAAGGAAGCCGAGACGACGCTGTGTTTTAACTAGTGAATTAAATCGTCTTTTCCTCAGCATTCTGGACACCTAAAGAGGAACAGAGGAAACGGTTTGATTTTGTGCTGGGCTTCAGTTGTCTTTGGAGAAAAAAATAAAAATAAGTAAGCTTTCAAGGAGAGCCCCACTCTCCTTTTCCGGATCAGATTTCAGGCACTTACCTCCATCCCTGTGTCTCGAGGTTAAGCGCTGACCAGGGTCCGATGGCTGCAAGGCTTCCTCCACTTGGAGTACCGATAAGTGTTCCATCGACCATGTCGAGGTTTTTATTAATAGATAAAAGAGAATTTAGCTGTAACGTTCAGAAAAGCGCAATTGCAGAACGGGTAAATTGGATTTAAAAAGTTGGGGAGAAGACTAGAGTGGTCAGTTACAGGGTAGGGGATGTAGCTCAGTGGTAGAGCGCATGCTTCGCATGTATGAGGCCCCGGGTTCGATCCCCGGCATCTCCAAGTCCCTTTTACGCTTCCCCAACCAGCAGTTACATTTTTAAAATGCCCAATCATTATATGCTGTACCCTCCTCTTCATTAATTTCCTACAGCGTTCTTCTTCTTTTTTTTTTTTTAAAGACAAGCAAGCAAGAATGTATTGACAGCAGCAAAAACACACTTGGGCCTACAGTGTTCTTTTAGCCACTGCGTGTAGAACTGTTTGTAGAGAGGGAGCATACATTGCTTTCAAGTATTTGGGGATCTTTATCTGAAACGAAATTGAAAGAGATAAACCCACCCAATGGAGAGGCCGAAGAGGAGCAACCTGGAGAATTGCTCAGGACTCATTAACTGAACGGCCATCTAAGGTGTCTGGCTGGCCTTTAGGACAGAAATAATCTTATCCTGAGAACACAGAAAGGGAAGGAGGCGCATTGTTATCTTCTGGTTGCTGCGTCGCGGCCCGAAAAAATAGGACCAACATCGGAACAAGGAGAAGCCCAGCTCTGGGTGGACGAGTTCAGAGGTACACCACATTGTTAACAGGAGGGGAAAACAAAGCAACTTCAAGACTAGAAGATTCTTCTACTAACTTTTCGTCGCATTTCACGTCCGTTGGCCGGTTAGCTCAGTTGGTTAGAGCGTGGTGCTAATAACGCCAAGGTCGCGGGTTCGATCCCCGTACGGGCCATTGACGTTTTCTTTTTCTACCCATGGGGTTAAACTTATCGTGGTTTTTCCAGAGCTGGGGTGCTTTTCCAGAGCAGGGGAACGCAGCCCGCCCGCTGCGTCTCCGCCGCCACCGGCCGTCCGAAGGAGCACGGGTGCTCGTGGCGTTCGCTCTGGATCAGCGGGAAAGCAGCAGGACACCTTAGCAGTGACTGCAGTCATCAGAAGGAAAAAGTGTCACCAGGTTACTGGCCAAGCAAGCGCTTCTTTCGAAAACTCCGACACAGATCAGTCTTGAGCTACTGGAACGAGGGCCCTGTGAGCAGGCGGGACTCAGTACCTGCGATGCTCAGTGAGGGTTTTCTATCGGGTGGATCGTCAGAGGATCCCAACCTGAGCCCTTTTCCAGGTTCCACCTCGACCCCTGTCACCGAACTGCCCCTCTGTTCTCTCATTTCCTGGTATGACGCCTGTCAAATCAGCCTCATGTCCCACCAAAACGGACTCAGCGCCCTACTTGTGTCTCCTAGCTCCTCGTGCAGCGCATTTCCTTCGCTGATTCACCCCCTCACAGCTTCATGTCCTGCTGAGTAAATTTTCACTGTTTTCCGTGGGAAATGCTGAGAGCGAGTCAGGAGCTCCACGTGGGTTTGGGCACGCGCGGAGGGCCGAGTCAGCCCGCGCTCACAGCTGCCCCGGGCCTTGTGGAAATGCAGCCCGCGGGGCCTCGCCCCACAGGAAGGGCACAGATGTCAGCGCTTCTAACAAACGAGGGTCATCGACCTCTGAAAAATAGGCTTAATACAGTCCTTAGAGGATTTGGGTTGTGGGAACATCTGGAGAAGTTCTGAGAGCAACGTTGACCTGGTTTTCAAAATAGGAAAAAGAGGAGAGAGGGAGGTAGAGGGGGAGAAAAAGAAAATATCAGTTGCAGTTGTGCACATCTATACATGAAATACCAAAAAACAAAAACAGAGTCACTGCATATTTAATACATTCAGGAGGAAAAAAGGAAGCGCCCGTGAGGCTCGTTGGTCTAGGGGTATGATTCTCGCTTAGGGTGCGAGAGGTCCCGGGTTCAAATCCCGGACGAGCCCAGCTTTTGCAGCCGATTTCTGCCAGCACATTTTGTGGGCAGTCCTACAGGTTGGTAAGAAAGGGGGGAAGTGAGAAGATGTAGTCAAAGTGGGTGTAAGGCACGTTAATAATTTCATAAAGTGTTTACATTCTCTTAATTTCATGTTATTTTACCTATAAAACAAAAATAGACAGACAAGACCTAGAATCTTATATTCAAAGTCGGTCCGGAAGGAGATCGGTGGGAACCGGACGGGGCGCAGCTTTGCGGAACCTCGGCGCAGTGCTGGGGCGAGGGGCGGCCGAAAGCGGGGCGGTGGTCGGGCCGCGCAGGCGGAGATGCAGTGGGGCCCGGCTCAGACTGGTCACGCGGGGAGGCCGCCGGCGTGGGCTGTGGGAAGGCGGCGCTGGGGCTCGGCGGGAGGCCACCCCCGCAGCCGCAGCCGCAGCCGCCCCGGATGAGCGCGCCCAGCAGCTGCTGGACGCGGTGGGGCAGCAGCAGCTCCCGGACACCATCGCCGCCTGCGAGGAGATGCTGCGGCATTGGGCGCCCGGAACCGGCGGGTGGCGGGAATATTTCAGCCGCACCCGGAGCGCCCCCAGCCAGCTGTCTCCGCCAGAGGTGGTTTTCCAAAGATGCTGGCGATGGAGCTGCGGAGCCCTAACCATTCCCAAGCCGGTGGCCCTGAGTTCTCTCTCTCCCCGGGGCTGGTGGCTGGACTCTGAACAACTGCCTTCAATGAAGGGGCCAGTCTTCACCGGCAGCGGCTGGGACTTGGCCCTCGGTCTAAGGTGGCAGCTCTGCTAGCAGCTGGGTTCACTCCCGCTTCATCCTAGCGGAAGGCAGTGCTGAGCTTTGAAATGTAGCCAAGGAATACCCAGCATGATTGCCGGGCTTTGGCAGACCAGCAGTGCTTGCCAGAGTGGTCTGGCCTGCTTTGGGGGATCCAGGTGGTGTTACATGTCCATTTCATGCTTTGGGGGCTGCAAGTCCCATAAAAACACTTTTAGCAGAATCTTGATTAAAAGGAAACCTGCAGACTCTCAAAAAACAACAACAAAAAACACACACACAGTTGGGCCAAAAAGAACTGTGCTAGTCTCATAGGATATTGGGCACAAGTTGTCCCAGCGCCCGGCTAGCTCAGTCGGTAGAGCATGAGACTCTTAATCTCAGGGTCGTGGGTTCGAGCCCCACGTTGGGCGAGTCATTTTTAACTCACTCCCAACGCTTTCCTACCTGATTTCTTACACCTGTTAGCTCCAAAAGAGGGATCCCTCGCCGCTGTCAGACGAGAAAGTGGGAAGCCCAACACTCTCAAAGTGTGGGATTACGGTGAGCTGCTACTATCCGTGGCCCTGCTAATCTATCGCGGCCTCTATCTGCTGAGTGGGCCTCACCGCCCGCTGGCAGGATTGAATTTCTCTGGCTTATTACTTTTGTTCATACGTGGTCTGTAGGAGGGCGTTTACTCTGTATAGTTAAGCTCCTCCGATGATTCTGAAGAACTAGCCACACAAAAAAAGGTCTAAGATGCAGACGGAAGGTGCGGAGATGTTGGACAGGGTCAAGTCTGAAGGTGGACAAAACGATCCACCGGCAACCGTTTGACGGGCAGAGGCTCAGAGGCTTGAGAATGGTGACTCCACGTTCTCGCTCAAGCACATGTCATTATGGAAACATGGAAGACAATTTTTGGTATTACCGCTGTCTCCTACACCCTTTCGGGGCCTGGTCACTCACACCCACGCAGCACAGTGGACCCAATAGATAACGCTGTTTGCCAACCTTTCTTCTCTTCCTCTGGCAAGTAAAACCACCAACCAAGCCATGACAGGTTGCAATTGCCTACAAAATAAAATCCAAAGGTTTAAGCCTGTTTTTCAAAATCCAAACTGCACGTCTACCCCCAACTGCTCTGAACTCTTTACCCTCTAGAAAATACTGTCGTGTTCAGCCACTGATGTTTGTTCACGTCTTTCCCACCACGTACCCCTTTTGCTCGTACAAGTCCATGCTGGTTGTGGAGCAGGTCGATTCAGCCCTGTACTTCGCCACTGTTATCCCAGATAGGAGCGAATTTTGCTGTCATTAGAGTGACTTGAAAATCAGTCCCTTGGTCAAATTGACCGAGACTTCTTGAGATTTCCCCGTCTCTCACCGTGCACGTCTTTCTTTATTATTCCTTTGAAGTTTTCCTACGTTCACTGGTATGTGTTTCACCACAACACCCACGACAACGAGAAGAGAAAACGGACACGTACCTCTTCATTGATTCTAAAAGCCAAATTAACCACACACCTCCCTCTGACTTTACTAACGTTGTTCTCATGTTCTCTCAGGCCTCAGGACAATTCAGTGGAAACGCCTGAGTTTGGGTATCCAACTCTGCTGTGCATGTCAATCACCTGGGAAGTTTCTAAAATTTCAGATTTCTGGGCTCTATCTCAGTCAGAGTCAATCTGCATCTCTGATGGGTTAGAAACCATTTTCTCAGGGGTGATAACGATGGGATATGTAGAATGCCCTCACACAGGATGTGCACGCAGAGCGTCTAAACAGGAAAGTCATATCTGCAACTTATTATCAAACGTTACAGCACAAGGAATGCGTACACACGTGAAAAAGAGGGAGAGTGAGAGAGCAGAGTGGCAGGAAGCAGGGACTTCTCTGCGTGGTGCCAATCTCCTTTTTGCAAGGGAGCGGACGGTTTTTCCTGGGTCCCGGGCACAGATGCGCGGGGCGCCGGCACCTGGCGCTGTGAGCACACAGTCGGCTTCCGCGATGGGGAGGCGAGTGCTGTGCTTCCTTCGATAGCTCAGTTGGTAGAGCGGAGGACTGTAGTGGAGTTCCCAGGCATCCTTAGGTCGCTGGTTCGAATCCGGCTCGAAGGAACTGACGTTTTGCGTCCTTTTTTAACCCCAGTCCATTTCAGGTCTTGAAATCCTGGACGGGCTTTTATTTAAGATGATCTTAACTGTGCAGCGAATCTATATGTTTTTATATCATTATTTTCTGTAACCATGACTAATACGCGCCATCAGACTGCAGCCTCTTGGTTCGCACAGAGCCGGTGACCCAGGCGATCAGAGGCGGCCCAGCGGGCGGGGGTACAGAGCCGCGAATCCGCGTTCCCTTCCCCCGCCGCACCCCGCGACCCTGAGCCAGGGGAAGGCGACCCGGCGAACCCGCCGACAGCGGGGACCTGGTGGAGCACGCGCGCCCCCTGCTGGCCCGTGAGTCCTGAGCCTCGGGAAGGATTTCCCCGGTGATGCCCACAGCCCCGCCCGTGGGTAGAAACTCGGGCACTACGCCCACTGCTCCCTTTAATTATGTAAGGGCGGTTCTCAGTCCTGGCTGAGAACGGTTGGTGGACATCAGAATCGCCTGGGGAGATTTCTCAAAGCGACCCTGCTCGGGCCACTTTGCACGTAGGCCCCCCGCGTTGGTAGTTTTCAAAGCTCCCGGGTGGTTTTTTAAAGTGCTGCAAGGTTTGAGAACCACTGCTACAAGACATTTTAGACGAAAAAATAAAGAGAAAAATGGGTATGATTTTCTACCCGCTTTGGGAATTACAAGGTAGAGATCTCAACAATAGAAAGCACTTCATAATTTTGTGCCAATCTCATGTATACCGTCTCAAAAATGATCCCCAATAACTATTGAAGAGTCCTCGCCTACAAAGATATTAGATCAAGGTAAGGGAGAATTGCCTGAGGATTTTGTGCTTGGCAGTGTTTTCTCTCTTTGTTCTCATGCTTCAGCACTTTTATTCAAACTTGCAAACATGAGAGACATCCCAGAAAGTTGACCCTTGCCTATCCTATCCTGAAGATAAGGTAACCACCAGTACGTGGCTCTGGACGTGATGGCCATCCCTGTCATGAAATGGGCAATGAGAAGTCCGGAACCCCGACCAGGGGATATGTTAGCTGAGAACGCTTTAGCAACGTTACTTGTAAACTGGAGAATACGGCCATGGATCCCGCCACCTCTCACTTGCGAGCCGAGCGCTCCACTACTTAATTCCCCGCCCTCGGCACGCTGCTGCCCCTTCCTTACCCACCTCAATATTTACAAAGAATTCAGAATTTTCGGATACAAGCTGTAGTTGACCTATCATCAGTCAATAGGACAAAGAGCAGGACTGCGGATCAATGGTGATCAAACAGCCCCAGGACGAATTCAGGCCCCCAGCGCCATCTGTAACATGCTGCACGGAGCTGGATCCTGTCTGGAGATATCCTCAGAGCACAGGCGGACCAAGCGTGGAGTTAGCTTAGAAACTGGACACCAGTTTAACACTGAAATCCACCTGTGGAAGCAGGGAGCCTGAAGGAAAGCGCAGATGCATCCGGGAGAGAAAATCAAGTTTCTCAAGCCATATAAAGGCTCTCACCCAACATCTACATCTTCAGCCACTGCTTTGACTCATATTGCACCATTAGAAACTTCCTCCTTCCTTGAAGTTTACTGTTATTTCTAATCTTGTTGAAACTGGGGCAAGAGGATCAAAAGTGGGGAAGGTGGAATATCTTAATTAAGAACGTGACTCTGTCCCTAGGCTCTGCAGGGCATGCAGGGCTCACCTTCCCAGATCCTTACAACGTCCTAATGCTTTTTTTAACTTCTGCTTTTTTATTGCAATCAGGGCTGACGAAAAGTGGATAACTTTCTGTGGGAAGAAACACACGGCTCTCACCCCTCATCTTAGACAAGAGAGTTCAGAACTTAGTTGTTTTCTCAAAGAGGCTCAATGTCAGCCTTGCCTTGATTCTCACCATCACCTGGGTGCTTTCTCCACTCTTCCCTGGTCAGTATTTACCCAGCCACAAAACTCAGTTTGGCCTCCGCTCATTTGCTTTTGCCTGTTTATTTTCATGGTTCCATTAGGAGTGCAGGTGTAGAATTGGAATGAAGGAAAGTAGCCCGCCCCATCCCATCGCTAAGATCCAGGGAGCTTTATCGTGGCTGACTGAACTGAGAGTGATGGGTTTGCTCTGGGTCCCACCGTATGAGGTCTTCACTCCCCAGTCCCGGAGAACACACTGAACATTGACATTTTACAGAGGCAGACTTTGCGAACCTCTACCGCGGAATTCAGCCTCCAAATACGAGTAATCAAATCAGTGCTGAGAGGCAGTGCCGACGGGGAGCCCCTTAGTTTACCTCCAGGGAGCGTAATGACAGGCAATAACTTTTACTGGGAGGACACAAGGAACAGGGAAACGGTTCACGAGCGCCATCGTGTGGGCATCGGTGCACTCTGCACACGTCCCCTTTAACAGCCCAGTGTGGCGGGTAAGAAAGCCGGAGGCTCCTGGAGAATGAGCGGACTGCAGAGGACTGAATAAGGTGGTGCCTGCTATTCATGCCGCCGTGCCTATACTGCCACCACATAAGACACTCCAGCCACTCCCCAAATCCTGTAAAACCTGCTGTATAGCGCCATTTTGTGTCTCACATGGCGTTCTGCATGGTGTATTACATTTGGGGATCGGCCTTTTCCGGTGCGCCTCTTCCGGTCAGCCTCTCTAGCCCGGAAGTCAGGCTACTTCCGCCTTTCTGAGCCTCTGATTTGCTCTGTCGATTTGAATCTCCCGCTGACCGGGGACCCACTTCCGCCCCCTGCATTAGGCCTGGAATTTTCATTGGTCGGCACCCACATAGGCCCCGCCCCTCGCCCCAGGCGTCGCACGCAGCGCGCGTCAGACGACGCGGCGTTTTACGGCTGTAGTGCTTCACGTTTCGGCAAACATGGAGGCAGAGGGGTCGGAGAAGGAAGCCTCAGAGCAGGAGCCTCTGGAAGGGAGAGACCGGGAACTAGAGGCGGAGGAGGAACAGGAGGAATCTGAAGAGGCGGCTGGCGGCGCCAAGAAGCGGGTGGTGCCAGGCATTGTGTACCTGGGCCACATCCCGCCCCGCTTTCGGCCTCTGCACCTACGGAACCTTCTCAGCGCCTACGGTGAGGTGGGGCGCGTCTTCTTCCAGCCGGAAGGTAAGTGCTTGGGTCCGAGGCGCTGGGGGATAAGCCCGTAATGTGTGTAGGTCTCGTAGGGCCCGGGGTGGGGCGGTCGCCCTGTAGGCCTATTCTCGGAGAGCTGATTTGGATTTAAGTCTCGCCTCCGCTCACCTCTTTTCTGGCCTGAATTTGCTGGTTCGTTAAATGAGTACAGTGGCTTTTTAAGAACTGAAGACATTTCTTTGTCATTGGGGCCCAGGTGAAGAGACAGTATATGACCGGTTGCCCCAACTCCCCAGCAGGCACTAATTGGAATCGGCGTTGGGGCTTTGCGGGTTTTAAATAGAGCATTCCGGGCAGACCTGATTAAGGAGTGTTAACCCCCAAATTAAAGGCCTTTCAAAGTGAGCAGGAACAAGCATTTATTTGGGATCAATAAGAACAGCTATTTGGAAAGCACTGGTTCAGGCAGAAGCCCAAATAGTGTTCTCATTAGGAGACAATCACAAGGGGTATTTATGAGACAGAGAAGGGACAATTTCATCAGTAGAAGGGAGACATTGCTATTGGTGCAGATAACATGACATCGTGATGATAATTCTGAACAATGTTTTTAATTTTCAGTCTGGTAATAATTCAGTCCAGTAGTAATTGTATCTGCTTTTTGTTATCTTTGCACATAATTCTTTGGGGCACAAAGTTGTTTTAGGCCCAGCCCAAAGGCTATTTTTCCCTCTTTAAACATCCAAAGGTTTGAGGTATGAATGTACAAAGCAGTTCTTTTGGGATGGCAGCTCCGGCTCCAGTTTAAGGTGGCGCCCTTTATAGTTTGACAGGAGTTGACACTGAGGAGGGATTGAGTTAGACATAAGAAGAAAGGGTGTGGACTTTGTAGTTCTCAACTTTCTTTCTGGCAAAGACCTTGAGGTGGGATCCTGGCCTGTGGGCAGGTTTTCAGAACTCAGCACGTGGGTGATGCAGTGAGTGGGTGCTGGTCTATCTTCACGACCACTGCTCTGTCTTTGGCACACAGATGGATTTGTGCGGCGCAAGAAAAAGGCAGCAGCAGCCTCAGCCACAGGAAGGAAAAAGCAGTCCAAGTATAGCAAAGACTACACGGAGGGCTGGGTAGAGTTCCGGGACAAGCGAGTAGCCAAGCGTGTGGCTGCTAGTCTGCACAACACACCCATGGGTGCCCGCAGGCGCAGCCCCTTCCGTTACGACTTATGGAACCTCAAGGTGAGGGGATAGGCTTGTCTGCCGCGTCTCTCAGTCTCCTACCTTCCCAGCCCCATCCCTGGCACCTCTGTGACCTCTTGTTGGCCCTGCCCCTTTCTATCCTCTCTCCATCGCAGACCTGACCTACCCAGACCTGTTCTTGTTTTTCTGTCTGCAGTACCTGCACCGTTTCACGTGGTCCCACCTCAGCGAGCATCTCGCTTTTGAGCGCCAGGTGCGCAGGCAGCGCCTGAGAGCTGAGGTTGCCCAGGCCAAGCGTGAGACTGACTTCTATCTTCGAAGTGTGGAGCGGGGGAAGCGCTTCCTTGCTGCTGATGGGGACTCTACCCGCCCAAATGGCTCCTGGGCCTTTGCCCAGCGTCCTACTGAACAAGAACTGAGGGCCCGGAAGGCAGCTCGTCCAGGGGGTCGTGTACGGGCTCGCCTGGCCCATGCTCAAGACCAGGCCCGCTCCAACCGAGGACTCCTTGCCAGGATCTTTGGAGGCCCACCACCCTCAGAGAGCACGGGGGACCCGAGGTGTGCAGGAACTCTTAAGGGGCAGGGAGTCCCCTCCACCTCCTAGCTCAGCCCAGAGTTCCGTCTACCTGATAATGACTACTCAGGCAGTTTGTTTCTCAGACCAGGAGTCTCTGAGTGTCTAGACGTGGGTCTCTCCTCCCCTGTCCAACTCCTGCACATGCCTGGCTGAAGCACCTAACTCATGCTAGCAGCAGATGCCTGTTCTATCTTATCTGATTCTTGGCTGCCTACCTCCAGCCCTTTGGGGCTCTCTAAAAATCCCACTTCCTGGGCCCCGGAAGAGCCTTATATTGAGCTAGAGTGATAATGGCTATTCCAGGCAGGTATTTACCAATCACAGGTATGGGCAGCAGCCATATCCTTTTCATTTAGAACGATGAACAGGGATGGCGTTAAAGGGGTGGGACTAGCTTGGAAACCACCTTCCAAATGTATTTATAGAAAATATGTATATATATAAAAAAAATATAAATACATTACAACTTTGCTGTTTTGCTGGGGGGCGGGGGGGGGGTGTTGGATAAGTTACAACTTCTGTCTCCTGTGTCCCATTCCCTCATCTTCACTCCGTCTGGTCTGGTCTCAGAAACCATTCAACCTGCACCTTTTTCTAATTTTTTTTGCCCATTTTATCAACCATTTGTCTAATTCAGTATTTACTAAGTCACTATATGAGGATGTGAGTGACAGTACATAACAACACATGGTCCTTGGCATTAAGGATCTTATAGACCATTAGGACAAGGGAGATACGTAAGGAATAAATGCACAGAGGTGCTTCAGGCATCACGGTGTATGTGTGGTGTGTAAGGGGCAGAGGGGTCTGTGGGAGGGCATGGTGACACTGTCTAGAAGGCTCTTACCCTCTGTGGAGCTGATTCCTGATCACAGTCTGCAGAGATGGGGTCATTTTTAACCAACTTTTCCAGATTGTTCCCGAAAGGTCAACAGAAGTCTAGAAGAGCCCTGTGAACTACAGTTGCAAACAAGCTTCCAGGGTGAAGTGTTGGGCTGAAACTATTGCAAAGGTGGGCAAGGCCTAAGAGGTAGTGGGCACAGTGATTCCCCTCAGGTGCACCTCTGTGTTGGGGCTAAGACGGGAGGGTCAGACAGCATGCAGAGCAGCCCCAGAGGCGATCGGTGTAAACCAAGGACTGAAAACGGGTGTCTCTGTAACTGAGAAGTCTGCACACAGCCTCATAGAGATTGACAATCAGTTAGAATCCAGGTATCAAAGCTGGGCAAATAAAGTAGTGGAAGATGAAGTTTAAATGTAATAGTCTACAACGATAAAAACCCTTAGCAATACACTGATAAAAATGTTTCTTCTACCAAATAAGGGGCATCCAGGAAGATCTTACTACAAATCTCAAATTTAATTATGAAACATTTAAAATATTCTAATTAAAATTACCACTACTATTTATATATTGTCAAAAAAATCCTGGTGATACAGAGACAAAAATCAAGTGGAAAAAGAGATAAAATTGACATTATTTGTAGGTAACATAATTTCAACGTAAGTCTCCAGAAAATTGGTTTTTTTGCTGATTTAAGCATAATACTGTATATAAAAATAAATAGCACACTGCCTGATACACCCAATAAAGATGCCACCGATATGAAAGTGCATTAAAGTATGAATACATGTGGGCAATGAACGTATAAAAGACGTTTTGTCACCCTGACCCATTTGGCTCAGCAGTTAGAGCATCGGCCTACAGACCAGAGAGTCCCGGGTTCGGTTCCTGCTAAGGGCACGTACCTCGGTTGCAGTTTGTCCCTGGCCCGACTGGGGTCATGTGGGTGGCAGCCAGTCGATGTGTTTCTCTCACGTCGATGTTTCTCTCTTCCTCCCTCCGGCTCTGACAGTAAATGCAAAAATGTCCTCAGGTACACAGGGATAAGTATTCTCTGCAATTGTTTATTTTTTTGTTTTTTCATATGCCCCCCTAGTGGGAACCGAACCCAGGACTCTGTGGTCCACAGGCCAACACTCCAACCACTGAGCCAAACCGGCCAGGGCTACAATTGTTTGTATTGACATACATCAACTCAAATTTCTACCAATAAGGGCACAGATAGGTAAATTGATGTTATATAGAGAAATACTATACAAGTGTTTAGAAGTTCACATGAATGAACTTAAACAGGTTAATTTTTAAAAACTGAAAAATGCAAGTTTAAGCATCCTATGGAGAGGATAATATCAAGCAAACATTTATTCATGTCACCCTGGCTGGTTTAGCTCAGCGGTTAGAGCGCTGACCCAGGCCTGCTGGGGTTGTGCGAAAACAACCAATCAATGTGTCTCTCATTGATATTTCTCTCCCTCCCATTCTCTCTAAAACTCAATGGAAAAAATATCCTCTGGTGAGATTAACCCCCTCCCCCAAATTTCCTCATGTCATGAGATTTTTATACATACGTATTTATCAAAATAGACCATTCCTAGGAATGGTGACCAGCATGGCAAGAAAGGTGAATGATGTGACTGGAGAGTTACATGGGGGGCATCAACTCTATAGCTAAAATTAATTTTCATTAAAAATGGGAGAAAGCTTTGGCCAGGTAGCTCAGTTGGTTAGAGGATCCTCCCAAGAGGCCAAGGTTTCGAGTTCAGCCCATCAGGGCACATATAAGAGTCGACCCAATGAATGCATAAGTAAGTGGAACAACAAATCGATGTTTCTCTCTCTCAAATCAATCAAAAATTTTTTAATGCAGGGGAAAAGTCTCACCATAGGTGTTTTCATGTTCTCATACTGAGGCAATGGCACTAGCCCAGGCAGTGGAGCAGGGAAAAGTGTAGCTGAGCGGAATTGAGCTGCTCTAGAGGCCAGTATTCTAGGTGTCGTTCTCTCAGAAACCTGCATGTGTTTAACATCTGTGATTAACAAGGGTACTGGACTCCACGTGGGTCATTAATGGAGCATTGGTTTTTACTAAATTTTAGCCAAAATGGTCAGATAAAACTGTTACTGCCCCCTGTGCTGTTTATATCATGCAATGGGGAGACTCCAAAAGGACCCACTGCCCAGAGAGCACAGACCACACTCCTTCCAGGTTTCACTAACTCTTGGCCTTCGCACCAGAAACGCCTAGAATTCTAGAGATTGTCCAGTGACTGTCACCATCACCAGGACTCGGCCACATGAATGTCCACTTGATTCTTTTTTTCCTTCAGCTTTATTGAGGTATACTCGACAAAATTGTAAGATATTTAAGAACATTGTGCTAAACTGATGACATACATATTGTGAAAGGATTCATGAATATGTGCTTTATTCTAATGCAAATGTAGAAGAAAGCTTTTTTCTTAGTACAATAGAGACAATGGAGTTTTTCAGAACAAATGTTTATTTAAGAACCAAGGGCAAATAAAAACATTAAAGCATAGGAATACATGGAATACAAGTGTCTCGTTTGGTCTGAAATGTTGAAAGTTACTCTAACTACTTACCTGAGGTAGATCTAGGTTGGCATTGTTTCAAGAGAACCTCCATCCATCCCAGAAGTTACCTTCTAGTTTTGGTTACAGGCTCCCAAGTGGTCCTCTCCAACCTCAGGTTATGCTATCGGAATAATACCATCACCTTTTCCCCCATGGTTAAAAGACCTAGGACCTTTTTCATTCCCACAAAGTTCTGTGAGGGATGGTCCATCTTTAATTTACTTGAAGATTAGAGACAGTTACCAGTGAGATTAGCTGAAAGAAGGGTCAAGTCATTACCCTGCCAATGATACCAACTCTGTCCCCTTCTGCAAGTTCTCTCTAATGACTAACAAGTAGCCACAGGACTAATTTCAACACCACCATGCCATACACCCATACTATTTTAGTGTTACAATTACCAAACATATACTAGCCATAGGCATCATTTTCACCCAAAAGAAAAACAAATACATCTTGTATGTTTTACCATACTGGGCAATTTTTCATGGTATAAGAACTACTTATGAAAACAAACATGAGATTGAACCACCTTCCAGGATCTGTTTGCTAAAAGAAAAAACACCCTAGAATCAGATTCCTTACTATCACAATGAACTATACCCACTGACCATAAGACTGACTACCAAGATCATCAGCCAGTCACTAGGATCACAGCTTAGAGCCACACACAGAGCAGCCGCTGGCCACCTCCATGAGTCCGAGGCCAAAAATCCTGAGTTCAACCAAGGATTCGCTCAGATCAACCAGACAAGCAACACAATACTTATTCACCAGTCTAGTCCCAAACACTGCATGAATCTTAAATATTTTTATTAAATGTCTTTTAATCTGAGGGGGGAAAATCCTCAGAAGTGTCCATTTACCGATTCCTGGATTAATTACAGTACTTCTAGAGAATGTTAACTATAATAATTATTCTGTTAAACTGGACACAAGTACTTATTCTCAAACTTCTGATGAATTTGGCAACTACTTTTCCCTTCTAGCATTTAGAATCCTACATTTCAAACCAAATAAATACCTTATATTGTGGTGATTGTAATCCTTTCCCTGGGAATAAAAAGTATTACCTCTTTTCTTAGCAGTACTGAAATAAATGAAAGGCATATCATTATGGGACTGAATTTGCTATAAACAGCAGGATAATGAAGTGAAAACACCAGCTTTGGAGTCAGGACAGTCAAAACCAAGAAGCAAGGCTCCTCCATTAACAGCATGTCACAGTGTGTTACTCTACTGCGAAGGCCTAACCTTTCTTCCAGTCTTCCCTCAGACATTCTGAAGAGCTGATGAGGATATATTATCATTGGCAGAGACGATGCATGAAGTCACAAAAATGTGAACACCAGCAACATCTTAACTGTTATCTTGGAATCTGCATTTCTGAGTTGAAGAGATGAATCTCTAGAGCAGAAATTTCAAATACCAGTGATACTCAAACATTTTAGGGAAAGGAAACTTCGAGGGTATGCCTCAACTCACACCAAGTAAAACGCTGGGTATTTTGCCTCTTTATAGGTTGGCCTTCCAAAGGGGAAACTTTTCGGAGTTCTGAACCAGGATAACTCCTTCCTACTGCTTAGTTCTTCTGACTACCAGCAAGTTTTCCAAGCTACCATCAAAACACCAGTCCCCAATCTGGCCAAGAATTTAAAATTAAAAATTAAAAATCAAGAGGCAAAGTCAGTATTCTCCTTTCCCCAGCAGTAACACATGCCACACCGTCTATCACAAGGGCACAGTCCTTTCCTTTATTGGATTTCCAAATTTAAAAAAAAAGAAAGTAAAACAATCATCAATTAAGTGGTTCAGATAAAAGAAAAGCATCTTTACCTGAGTTTCCCATCAGCCTGCTCTGACCTGCCCGAGCTCCTCCCACAAGCTTCTGGGTATCTAACAAATGTTTACATACTCATTAAAGTCACCTCCACCCTATGGGTCAGCTAACTATGAGCACGGTTATTCTCATACCTAGTATATGTACACAGTCCACAATTAGATGTCTCACTAGAGCAAAATTCTCTGCAGAGTAGGTTCTTTGGGGCCCAAAGGTGGAGGTTTCTAGCAAGGCTTTTATCAGACTCAAGGTATTTATGGGGTTTTCCACTCGTGTGAGTTTCCTGGTGTACCCAAGGACCTGATCATTGACAGCTTTTCTGACTCAGACTTCATAAGGTCTCTCTGATTGTTTTGTAGTTGTTGAAAACCAAGAAGACTCTCCATCTAATTATTTTGCCACACTCAAGACAAATACCTAAATTTTCACCGGTATGGCTTCTTTAATGGTTAAGAAAGTTATAGTTCTGTTGGAAGCTTTTTTTTCACACTTGCTGGGGTTTCTCCCAAGTGTGGGCTTTCTGATGTCCAGTGAGCTTGTGCGTACTGTCTGAAGCGCTGTTCACACCAAGGGCATTGTCCTCTGGTGCGAATTCTCTAGGAAGGAGAGGAGTGAACATTGCTCGGAAGCTCTCTCTGCACCTGCAAGGTTTCCCACCGGCACAAGTCCTCTTGTGGGTGATCAGATGTGAGCTCAGACTAAAGGTTTATAAACCTCAAGGCCTCTGAAGGTTTCTCGGAGTGACTGATAGGTGTTCTGTTAAGACAGCTCTCTGGGCAAACCATTTCACAACATCCTACAATTACAGATTCTCTGGTCCCCACTGAAGTCTGAGCTCTTAGAAAAATCTAAGATTTGCCTAGAGTTTTTCATCTTAATGAGTTCTCTGACTCGTATGTTTTTTATGGTGTTATAATTTCTTGTCTGGCCAAGACGGTTGTGATGCTTCTGATGCATGGGGAGGACTGAACTCACGCCCTTTCTCACCCACATTACAGATATATGGTTTTTCACCAATGTGGACTGTCTGATGTTGAAGGAGAGCTGAACTCTGGCGGAAGCCTTTATCACACACACTGTATTGATAATGCAGCTCCTCTGTTTGAGTTCTCATTTTCGGTTGAGCAACAAAGCCCATGCCTAGGAGGAAGCCACTCTCACATGCAGACCACTGACGTGGTTTCTCTTCCATGTGAATTCTTTGATGCACAATAAGGTCTGAGCCACAGCTGAAACTTTTCTCATATTCAAGGCATTTAAAAGTGTGCGTGTGAGTTGCCTGGTGCCTGATTAGGTTGGCACTCCGAGTAAAGCTTCTCATACATTCCAAGCATTTATAGGGCTTCTCCCCTGTGTGGACTCTCTGGTGGACAATAAGGTCTGATTTCTGGCCAAAGCATTTCTCACAGGCACCACACTTATAGGGTTTCTCTCCAGTATGAACTCTTTTATGAACAATGAAGGCTGAACGGTGTCGGTAACTCTTCTCACACTTATTACATTTGTAGGGCCTTTCGCCAGTGTGAGTTCTCTGGTGGCTAATGAGATCCGATTTCCCACTAAAAGCTTTTTCACACTCCAGACACTTAAATGGTTTCTCACCGGTGTGAGTTCTTCGGTGCCGAATGAGGTTTGTACTTCGACTGAAGCATTTATCACACTCACTGCACAGATATGGTTTCTCGCCTGTGTGGCTTCGCTGGTGGACAAGCAGATCAGAGCTCTGTCCAAAATTCTTGCCACAAATGTCACACGTATAGAATTTTTTACCTGCGTGTGTTCTCTGGTGTCCTGAAAGGGCTAAGTGGTGCCAGAAGCTCTTCTCGCATTTGCTACATTTATAAGGTTTCTCGTAATTGTGGCTCCTCTGGTGTGAAGTGAGATCTGAGCGCTGGATGAAGGTTTTCTCACACATATCACATCGATAAGGTTTCTCTCCAGTGTGGGTTCTCTCACACATAATAAGAGCTAAATTCTCACAGAAGTTTTGCTCACGTTCAAGGCACTGGTATAGTTGATCATCTATTTGAGTAATCTCATGCACATGAATGAAAATCTTTTGACCCTTCTGAGGGCATACATGATGTATTTTCCTTCTCCGAGTTCTCCGATTAGCTCTCTTTTCTGAAGTGCACATTTCTATGGCTCTCTTCTACGGAGTTTTCCACTGGTCGTCTTGACCCATTTTCTTCTTCATTGTCGTTTTCCTGACAAGAACTTGAAAGATACACCTGTTTTAGGCCTTTGAGTCATGAACTGTTCGTCTCTAAAAGTTTCCAGCATCATATATACTAACTCCTTACTCAGCATTTCCAACACTGTGAGACAAAGAAGAAATATTATTTATATTCCTATAACTAAGAAAAGAATGGTCAAAATTAAAACCACTGTAGAAAAGACAGAAATTCTGCATCAGGGTCCATAAGTGCCTTGGTTTCTCAGGGACTGAAATCACTTAGTTTCTCTCTGCCAATATCAAATCAATCAGCAATTCATATGGAAAGTACTAGGGATAATTATTTCCTTCACTGACCTGGGTGATCTCAAACCCAGGTTCCTCCTCTTCCCATCACTCCGGCTGAGTAGTGCCTGCCCCAGCATTCCCTGCCCCCTTCGCTGCTGTTTTTCTCCACAGCATGTATCACCCAATCCAGTGCACATGTAATTGCTGTCTACAGTTAGAATATGGCATGATGTCTGTTTTGATTGCTGCTCTTTCCCTAGTATACAGAGCAGTTCAGGCATATAGTTGGTGCTTAATAAGCAGCGTATTGCAGTTCTACTTGTGTCTTTATCAGGTAAAGAACAGGGGCTGAATGCCACAAGGTGGGAGCTGGTCTGATGAGATGCAATTTAGAAGAAAGAAGGTACATTTCAAAAGACTGAGGAAACTGGAGCTCACCTAGAATGTAAATGGAGGAAAAGCAGCATTTACTTCCTGGTCCTGAGAATGTGATTTCTCAAGGAAGATCCAATTCTGTAAAACAGAAGAACAAGAAAAGGATAAATAGTCATAAATAAGAGGATTTAGCACTACATCATTTCACTCAAACAACCTGAAAACAGGTAAAAGTTTCCTTAAAAAGAGCAGATGGGTTTTCTTATACAATCCCTGCCATCCCATATGACTCTGAAGAAAAAGGACAAGAAAGAATCTATAAGCCGTCCTTGGGAGCATAACAGCATTGCAGGAAAGGGCCCCTAACACCAACCTCGCTGAATCACTAAGACATCATCTTCCCCCAGGAGTGCAGGCTGCCCTGGTCTGAAGTACATCAGGGACCACAGTGTCCCTGGGGAAGACACACCCCCACCTTCACTGCAGGGCAGGTCGTGGCCACCACTCTGGTCACTCACAATTTAAAACAGACTGCTGATTTATATTTCAGCCACAAACTACTCAGGATGCAGTTCACTGTGAGCATAAGGAGTTAGACCTGTCCACAGATTTCTTCCCTCAGCAGCTCTAACCTGCCTGCTCCAGGTCACCAGACTTTCAGCTCCCCCAACAACCTCTCTGCTATTGAAGACCAGAAGGAAACCTAGAACCACTCAGATGCAGACAGCATGGGACATACATTTAGTCCATGGCATGGCCGCCATGACACGTTTCATGGTTCTGGTTCCAGGAAAGACGGAGTGAGCACATGCCAGCCAGCTATCCCATAAAGCTCAACTCTGAACCTTGCATGGAAGGTGCGGAGCAATGGTGGGGACTCTGAATCAGAGTCAAGGGCACTAAGATAATAAGATCATGGGAGCACAACCCAACCTGAAGCGAGTTAACTATTTTTCTGTCCCCTTCTGTATCCGCTGGACTGAACTCAATAAAGGTCGAGTTGCAAAAGTTGCAGTAAAATGTAATTCAGCTGGGATTTTTCAGAAAACCTATGGGCATCCATGCCAGTGACTTAAAACTGACTTCAGCCCAGCCGGTGTGGCTCAGTGGTTGAGCATCGACCCATGCACCAAGAGGTCATCAGTTCAATTCCCAGTCAGGGCTTATGCCCAGGTTGTGGGCCAAATCCCCAGTGGGGAGCATGAAGGAGGCGGCCAATCAATGTTCTCTCTCATCGATGTTTCTATCTCTCTCTTCCTCTCCCTTCCTGTCTCTAAAATCAATAAAAAGAAGAAAAAAAAACAGCAGACAGAAAACAAAACAGAGCAGAGCTGCCAGTGGCAGAATCCATCTAAAGCTCAGTCTCAAAAAGAGAAAACCCACTTTAAGTACAAAAATAATTTTTAAAGAGTTCTGATCAGAGCAGGATACAAGGAAGAGACTTAGCGTGCACACAGAGGAGGGGCTGCTGGAATCACAACTCTTAGGAAAGAGGAGTAGAAAGGAAAGCGGAGGAACCCTGTGCACCTCAAAGCCAAGGAGAAAGGGAACAAAGGGAAATTTAAGGTCCTTCAAGATAGAGGAAAATTTAAAAATGCATAATCTAACTCCCCAGTATCTTCTAAAAATGCCATCCAGTTTTAAAACAAAAACAAAACTTTACCACAATGGCAAAGTGCTGCTGAATTAGCTATCGTGTAAAACATTGTATGTTCTAATAAAATCAAAACAATTCAACTAGAAAGGGAGAAGAAGAAAACAGTGAAATAACCTCACTGATCACTGCATCAATGGCAAGTAGGAGTTAAAGAACACCATTAAAAACTGGAAAAACAGATAATTAAAGGTTAAATAAGAAAACGGGACTAAAGGCATTAAAAAAGGTCTAAGTACAAAGGTAGCCATTATAACAAAAATCAAACATTCTAAAAAAAATTTAAATGAAAACACATCACGTAGGAAAAAACAGGACAAATAGTAGATAAAAAATACGGCAGTGATGAGACCAAACATATCTATCACATCAATAAATGTGAATGAGTTGAACTCACCTATTAAAAGTGATTTTTACCATGGCTTACAAAGCAAGACCCAATGCGCTAAATACAAGACACCTAAAACAAAGCGGTTCAGAAAGGCTAAAAATAAAGGGATGAGAAAGGAACACTATGCAAATGGAAACAATAAAAGCAGGGCTTCTATTCACAATGTCAAGCAAAGTGGAATGAAAGCCAAATAACCACCCTCCTATGAGGAAGAATCAACTATTAAAAGAGCTCTTCAGCATAATTGCCAATGATACATCAGATAAGGGGTTAATTTCCAAAATATATAGAGTGCTCATACAACTCAACAAAAGGAAGACAAAGAACCCGATTAAAAAATAGGCAGAGGACCTCAACAGACACTTCTCCAAACAGGACATACAAATGGCCAAGAGACATATGAAGAAATGCTCAACATCAATAATCATCAGAGAGACGCAAATTAAAACAACAATGAGGTATCACCTTACACCTGTCAGAATGGCCACCATCAACAAATCATCAAACAACAAGTGTTGGCGAGGGTGTGGAGAAAAGGGGACTCTAGTACACTGCTGGTGGGAATGCAGACTGGTGCAGCCACTATGGAAAACACTATGATGTTACCTCAAAAAATTAAAAATTGAATTGCCATTTGACCCAGTGATCCCACTACCAGGAATATACCCTAAGAAGCCTGAAACACCAATCAGAAAGAATACATGTACTCCCACGTTCATAGCAGCACTATTTACAATCACTAAGATCTGGAAACAGCTCAAGTATCCATCAGTAGACAAATGGATAAAAAAGCTGTGGTACATATACACAATGGAATACTATGCAGCTGTAAGAAAAAAGATCTCTTATCCTTTGAGATGACATGGAAGGACCTGGAGAGTATTATCCTAAGTGAAACAAGCCAAGCAGAGAAAGACAAATATCACATGATCTCACTTATTTGTGGAATATAATGAACATAACAGTCTAAGGAACAGGGTAGACCTAGAGACATGTAAGTAGGGTACAGACTGACAATCCTCAGAAGAGGGGGCCGGGGGGGGGGGGGAGGATAAACCACAGAACTTATATGCATGTACTCATAACCATGAACATAGACAACAATGCTGGGGATGGGGCAGTGGGGGGGGGGTGTCAATGGAGAAAAAAGGAGAAACATTTGTAACAAAAATAAATTAATAAAAATAAATAAAAAAGAAATATATAAAAAAAAAACAGCTCTTCAGTGAACAGGAAAATGGAAAATTAAATGAATTCCTAAATGCTGATAACTAACTATATTACATATTATGATCTATAGAATAAATTTAAAGCAGTGATCAAAGGAATATTTATAGTCTTAAATACGTTTTATCAATAAAAATTAAAGCTCGGCATGTGTGGCTCTGTGGATTGAGCACTGTCCTGTGGACTGAGAGGTCCCGGTTCCATTCCTGGTCAGAGCACATGCCTGGGGTTGCCAGCCAGATCCCCAGTAGGGGACATGCAGGAGGCTGCCCATGGATATTTCTCTCTCACATCGATGATTCTCTCTCTCTCTAAAAAAAAACCAATAAAAGCATTTTTTTTAAAAGTTAAGAAAAAAGTAAATCAAAACAAATAATAAAGGATAAGGAATAAATAAACACCAAAACAGAAAAAGAACAAACAAACCCATACACACATGCCACTTTGTAGATTTCTACACAAATAAATTTGATAACCTATGAAGTAAGACTGTTTCCTTAGGAAACACAATTTACCCAAATCAACCCCATTCGATCTAGAAAGTTTTAAAACACCAATATGCACAGAATAAATAGAAAAAGTTATTAAGGAACTACCTTACAAAAAACACTAGACCTAGATTGTTTCATAAGGGAATTATAACAAGCTTACAACGATGCTTCATACATGTTTTCTAGAGCATTAAAAATGAAGAAAAACTTCTAATTCTTTTGTGAAAAAAGTTTAACACTGATAACTAAACTTGATGAGTATAAAAAATTTTACAGCCCAATATTAGTATCAATGTGAAAATTACTAACAAAATCCAACACATTCTTACATAAAATGTGGCATACTTTTACACTGTTGCTTTTTAAAATTGACCATTTATCCTGGAAATCACTCCACATCAACTGGTAAAGATTTTCTTTGTTCTCTTTCCCAGCTGCATAATACCCCATTGTATGTGGATATACACCAAGTTTATTCAACCACTTTCTTACATATGGGCATTTCAGTTGTTTAAAATATTTTCAAGTTACAAACATTGCTACGATGAATAACTTTATGTATGTGTATTTTCATATCGTCGAGGTGTACCTTCAGAGTCAATTTCTAGAAAAGGGATTGCTGAGTCAGATGTAAAGGCGTATCTATGTGTATAGAGAGGAACAAAGAGATAGAATCAAAAAGCAAACATAAACATTTAGGGACTATGAGCAGAGGGTGTATGGGCCTTCTTTGTACTATTTTACGTTTTTGTAAGTCTCAAATCATTTAAAAATTAAAAAGTTTTTTTTTTTTTTTAAAGAACATACTAGCTGAGAGTTGGCATACTGTGCTGGTTAAAATGAAATATTCAAGCTCTGAAATCAGATTTTGGTTTAACTTCCCACTGCACTCCTTTGTAGCTGAGAACTTGGGTAGTGACTTAACGTCCTTTGGCTTCAATTTGCCCTTTGATAAAGTAGGTAAGCTACAACTACATGCTTCAAGGAGTGGCTGTGAGAACTGAGACAGTATTAGCAGAGAGCTCAGCTCAATGTCTGGGTCTCAACAGGTGCTCAATAAATGACAGGTTCTATTATTTTCTTAATTACATCTTCACATGCACAAAAAACCCTAACATTCATTGAGTCCATCCTCTGTGCCTGCCTCTTCCATAAAGCCTTGTTCAAAACCCATTTAAAATAATTAACTAAAAAATAAATAATAAAATAATTCAGCAAGTTAATGACTAATATGAAGATTATGCAAAAACTACAAAGACAGTTACAGATAAATGTTAAGAGGAAAAAGAAGAATCCAGAATCTCAACTAAGCAGGCATCTAGACAAATAGCTAATATAAAATGGTGGGTTTATGGGAATTTTGCCTTTAAAAATGTGTATTACTGCCCTGGCCGGTTTGGCTCAGTGGTTAGAACATCAGCCCACGGACCAAAGAGTCTTGGGTTCAATTTCGGCCAAGGGCATGTATCTTGATTTAGGGTTGTCCCCGGCTCCAGTTGGGGTTGTGCGGGTGGGGCTCCAGTTGGGGTTGTGCGGGTGGCAACCAATCGATGTGTCTTGCTCACTTCGATGTTCCTCTCTCTCTTTCTCTTTCTCCCTCCCTCCCTCCCCCTCTATCTGAAGATAAATGGGGGGGAAAATGTGTATTACTGTTAAGGTCAAAAGAAGAATAGAGTAGAAATATAGGGTTCTGAGCTGTAAACAAATGACAGTATTTCCTAAAGTTATCAGCCCAGGGTATTATATTTGCCCTAAGTAGTCAACAACTGTGGGGCACTAAGAAGAAAAAAAATTGGAAATAATTTTCTTATCCATATCTAGGTCTCGTAGATGTCAGCACCTGGAAAATAAAATACAGTCTACTTGTCAAAACTCTAAGTAGACCATAACACTTTCCTAGTTCAAAATACTTTGTCTCCTATCACACTCAGAATAAACACAATTTTCACAGCTGTGTAATGTGGCACCCCTGCCTATCTCCGGCTCACAGGCCACCTCAGAACCTTTGCACTTCCTCCTTCTACCGGGAATGCTCGTCCCTCGGGCAGCTTGCTCCTTTATCTGATTCAAGTGTCTGACTGAAAACTACTTCCGCAAAAAGAAGCACACAGCCCTGCCCCCTTATCCTGCTTTATTTTTCTGCAGAGCACTTACCATCACCCAATTTTGTGGTATATATTTTATATTTGTTAATTTCTTTCTCTCTTCTACTAGAATATAACTTCCACTAGGGTTAGGACTTAGTCTTTTGTTCACTGCAATATCCCTAGCATCTAGAATACATTAGTTGAGTGGATGAAAAATATAAATGAATAAATACCAGAACAACAACAAAAAAAGGCATCATCATCCTTGGAGCTCCAGCAGCAATGTAACCGGCTAAGCTAGTAGCCCTGGATGGTCCATCTGGCAAACCTAAATGTATCCTTCAAGGCTTAGCTTCAGGGAACCCCCTTCTAGGAAGAGACTGGTTCTCTCTTCCAAGGCTAGGGTCAGAGTGCACAAAACAAGCAGGCAGGCAATAAAAGTCCAAGCAGCAAGTTGAGTAGAGAACTTCAAAGCTCAAGATTATCCTTACTGTTAAAGGCTACAGGGGACAAGCAAATTCCATAAAGCATCATCTAAAAAACAGATCATTCTTACCCTATCAGACCCTAGGTCAGGGATTATTTTACTTATTTTCATCAATTACATGCATTGTCTCTTTTAAAAATCTTCCCAAGAACTCTAAAAAGTTGGTGTTAATACCAGTGTTTGTACCTTACAGATAGATAGCCTGACGCTCAGGACAGTTAAACAATTACCCAAGATGTCACAGGTAGTTAGTAATAGAGCCAGGATCTAAATTGCCATCTTCTGCCTCCTGAGCCTCCCTAAGCATTGGGCATACAGCCTGTTGAGGGGCTTCAAATCAATCAAGAACCAATTACTGTAAGCCTATTGTGAATATGCATCTTGGAATGGAGTATAAAATACACTTAAATTGGTAGGATTGGACCCAGTTACATCACTCTATCTCATAAGCTAAAAAAAGACCATTCCCCTTTTCCATGTATCTTCTTCCATTCCTTCCTGTCCTAAGTCCCCCTTTCCTCCCCCTCCAAAATCCACCACATTTATTTAGAAACATACAGACTGGTATGGCACTTGCCATAACAACAAAGACTCAAGACTGTCTTCCTTTTGACTCCAAAAGGTCTGTAGTCCATAAGTCTTCACAACAGACAATTCTTCCCTCTCTTAGAGAAAGTAATAATAATAATGTAGCAATTTAAGCATTTTGTGAAATTTGTGATTTTGCTGGAGCTGTACATCTAAATATTGGTCCCATTTTCTCCCTAGTCTGGTCGGCATCTTTCAGTCACATCTTACTTCTTCCCACCTTTGCTTGCATTGTTTCTCCTGCAAAAAGTACCCACCTGCCACTGGTTCCTTCCCAACCAGCTCAAGACAAAATATCAAGAGTCCTTCTGGATAATTACTAACTTCATAATAAAGCCCGAGTCCTGTTTTGCTTAATTTTTGTCCTTCTGCTAAATGTTTTTTTGTTTGTACTACGTCAACCTCTAAGGTCAAGAACCCCTTCTCCTACCACCGGTAAGTGTATGTAACAGTTACAGGTAATGCAGGTTTCCAAGAAGGGCTATGGCTTGATAAACCAACCGATTCTCCCGCATCTAGATTCGAATGCAACATAACTAATCTCCGCATTAAAGACAGGGGTGGGGGCTCCATCCAAGTGCTCGGCTTCTTCCCCAACACGAAAGGCGCCAGCCGCTTAGGAGAGTGCCTGGCATGTTCGCCGACCGGAGCTGCGGGGCCACCGCGCCGAGCTGCTCGTCTTTCAACTTTTCCTTGACCGCCTTTCAGTCCGGCTCCGGGGGTCCCAGAGCCGCGGGGCGCGCGGTCCGAGGCCGCTCCCAGGGCCGAGGCCGCGGGGCTCCGGTCGGCCGCGCCCCAACCCGACCCCGCAGGCCCGGCCCCCCCCAGGCCCGCGGCCCGCTCGCCCGCGGCCCCCGCACCGCCCCGCGGCCGCCGCACTTCCGGTGACTGGTGGACACTCGGTCCGGCTTCCCGGCGGCCGCAGGAGCCGCGGCCGTGGACCGAAGGGCCCACCCTCGGGCAAGGAGGGAAAGCAAACCTGGGGCCGACGAGCGCCAGGAACAGCTCCCTCTGCGCGCCAGGCCGGGAGCTGGGGCCGAGCCCTCCGGGCGCCTCCGCACCGACCAGGCCGGCAACGCGAGCCCTTTTCAGCCGGGCCGGAGGCGGCGGCGCAGCCCCGCCCCGCGGGTCACGTGGCCGCCGGCCCGCGGCGACAGTACGCCACCCCCCCGCCTTGCGTCAAGGGGGCCGGGCCGTGAAGGGGCGGGGCCGGGCCGTGGATGGGCGGGGCCGGGCCCAGAAAGGGGCGGGGCCGGGGCTCCAGCGGCCCAGGCTGCCAGGGCCCGGATGTACGAGAAGCTGGTGTGTCCGCTCCACTCCCGATTTCTGTTCTCTTTCTTCAGGGCTGTGAGAAGGAAATTGGGTGCGGGCGTGGAGTCGCGCAGATGGATGCCGCCAACCCTGAGAAAAACACTCCAAAGGACCAGGAGGAAAGGGAGGATCCCAAAGTGTTAGATAGGAGGAGGGTCTCAAGGTGGAGGGTTCTTACTAAATGCCGTTCTTGCTAAAGGTTAAAATGTACAACAGGCCCTGGCCGGCTTGGCTCAGCGGTTGGAGCGGACCAATGAGTCGCGGGTTCGATTCCGGCCAAGCGCAACTACCTCGGTTGTGGTTGGTACCGGCCCTGGTCAGGGTCGTGCGGGAGGCAGCCAGTCGATGTGTCCCTCGTCCCTCTCGCGTCGACGTTTCTCTCTCTCTCCCTCCCACTCTCTCTGAGGATAAATGGGGGGGAAAAGTGCAACAGTATATTGCAGACCCAGCTATAACTAGATGAGTTTGACCAGAACCCAACCAGATCCAAGTGTAGCCAATTGCAAAGAAGAAAGCAACATGGAATTGACCAAATCCTGTGTATAAGCCATGGCTAAACCTCCCTTCTGGGAGGCAAAGGGTTGGATGTGAATCCCTGTCTCTTTTACTTGCTGCAAGTAAATAAAACTATGTGATGACAACCAAGTCTCCTTGAATGGAACACCCCAAGCTGTGAACCCCTCGAGTTTGGTAACAAAAGCACAGCAGAAGCCCTGAGTCACTGAAGGTGTGTCCGTCTTTGAAAGAGAGCAGGGGTGGCCCTGTGTGGGTGGAGACCACTGCAGCCTGGGATGGGGCTGCTCTGGCATCAGAAGGTTACCAGTCATTTCTGGTTATGTTTTTGGGCTGGAATCAACTATGTTTGGGTTGCAGCAGAAATGAGATTTCCTTTAGAGTGAAATATGTACATCCCTGCTCAATTGTTAAATGAAACAGTTTTTTTAAAGGCCTCAGACGTCAAGGGAAAGAATGAGTACTAAGACTACAGAGATCTAAAGCCTGTGCAAGGTGGCCAAGGATTTGGACTTTGAGCAAAATACTGGGGTTAGGGAGTGGTGAGGGCATCACTCGGGTCTTTAACAGTCACATTTCGAGATTAACTAATCACAGGTTCTAATTCTGGAATTCCTCACAAGAAGAGATGCAGATTCGTTTCATGTTAATTAAAAAAATTTTTTAAATATGTTTTTGTTGATTTTTTTTTTCTTTATTGGTTTTTTTACAGAGAGAGGAAGGGAGAGCTGGAAACATCGACCTGAGAGAGAAACATTCGATGGGCTGCCTCCTGCACGCCCCCTACTGGGGATCAAGGAGGCAACCCCGGCATGTGCCCCGGCCAGGAATCCAATCGGGACCTCTCAGTCCAGGGACATTGGACATTGCTCAATCCACTGAGCCACACCAGCCAGGCTCATGTTAGTTTTTATTGAAAACTTAAAAGTAAAGCCAAAATACTCTATCCAGAGTCTTCTTAATATTTGAAATAATAAATTTTAATAACTTTGCTTTTTTTAAATATATGTTTTTACTGTTTTTTAGAGAGGGAGGAAGGGAGAGATAGAAACATCAGTGTGAGAGAGAGAAACATTAATCAGCTGCCTCCACACCCCCTGCTGGGGATCGAGCATGCAGCCCAGGTTTGTGCCCTGACCAAGAATCAAACCATGGGATGACACTCATTGTACTAAGCCACACCAGCCAGGCTTAATAACTTTACTTTTGAGTATGTCATATATTCTAGGCACTGTTTGAAAGGTTGAAGTTGGTGGTTTGAGGTGTGCGGGCATGCTAAATAGCAATCTCAGACGGTGAATAAAGAAAAATTGGTTTTATGTAAAGAAAGGGGATGGGAGATGGAGCTATCCAAAGGGAAGGGCTACACAGCACCTAGCCATGGGGTATTGGGTCAATGATGGCAGCACTTAGGAGCTGGAGTTTCGTCCTTATGTGTGTCCACTGGGAAGCTTTTGTTATCAGTGGGTTTGGGGGTCTTGGTTGGTGGGTTGGGTCTAATAGTAATGCTGGTTCTTTGGCAGTTTTAGTTCCTTATATGCTTTGACATCTTGTGTCCTGCATTTCTTTTCCGACCAGTTCTCCTGTGGCGGGGAGGCTTACAAAATGGCTGTTAGGAATTATATTGCCCTGTAAGTCCTAACATTATTCTAATCACTTCACATGTATTCTCATTAACTTGTAACATTCTATGAGATGTGTATCATTATTTTTATCTTAGGAGAAACTGGTGCATGGGGAGATTAAGTAATTTGTCCAAGTTCTCACATTTAGTAACAGGAAGCTGAAATATGAACAATTTGATATCAGAGCCTGTGCTTGCCACCACTACATTTAAATGCCTATCTCAACAGTGGTGAGTGTATTGTGGGAAAAGTACAACAGGTCCTCGAATAATGTCATTTTGTTCAACATCATTTCGTTATAACGTTGATGAGATAATGTAGGAACTTTACTCTTGTTTATATCAATTAGCCTATGGTAAGCTTGCTTTTGTTATATATCATTCCACTTGAAGTCGCAGAACCTATTGACGGTGTTAAGTGAGGACTTACTGTGCATAAAAGAAGGTCTCAATAAGTGTTGACTTGAATTCTTCACCCTTGTCTTTCAAGAGACTTGGGCCAAGTAAAGTGTTTATTTTCTTCATTGTTTCATTCACTCAACAAATGTTTATCGAGCACCTCCAATTCACTTGGCACTATGTTAGGTATTAGGAATTTAAAGGCAGGAAAGAGACTCAGTCCCATTCCTCTAATGGCTCACAGCCTAGTGTGGAGACAGCAGGTTTCATAAGTGGTGTCATAGAGGTAGAAGTTACATATGGTAACTGGGAGCACAGAGAAGGAGCCAGGGTTTATGGGAACCAGTCTCCAGGCTAGGTCCTCAGGGGCTGGCCTGGTGTTGGGGTGGGTTGAAATCCTGGGTGTGTGGGTTCGGTTCCCGCTAAGGGCATGTACCTCGGTTGCAGTTTGTCTCCTGCCCCGGTTGGGGTCATGTGGGTGGCAACCGGTTGATGTGTCTTGATTGTGTCTCTCTCACATCGATGTTTCTCTCTCTCTCTTCCCCCCTCTCTCCTTCCCACTCTATCTGAGGATACATGCAAAAATATCCTCGGCTGAGGATAAAAGAATAAAAATAAAGACCTTTAAAAAGAATTTAGAAAAAAAGAAATCCTGGGTCTGTGGTAGTTGGCCAGGAGCTGGGCCCAATTGGGAACCTGGGTTTGTAGGGCCTGACGGGGGGCCATTGTTTGAGTTAGCCATTCCAGAGTTTGATGGCTCCATTGACTGATGGGTGATGGGTTGCATGGAATATCCATCATATGTCATAAGTGGGCCTGATGTGGTGTTACTTGGGCAGTGAAACATGTTCCTTAATGTTTTGTATCAACATAGTTTTTATGCTTTTATCTTTTAAATATCAAAAGTGATTTCCACACCACCATTACAGTGTTACAGAGCTCTTTATTTGTCTATATATTTATTTTTATCAGGAAACTTTGTATTTTTGCTTTTGTGAAATATTTTTGCTTCATATTTATGTGTTTTTGTTGCTGTCTAGTGTCCTTTTATTTCAACTTGAAGGACTCCCTTTAGCATTTCTTGTGAGGCAGTATAATGAACTCTCTGGGCTTTTATTTATCTGAAAAGGTCTTTATTTCTCTTCATTTGTGAAGAACAGTTTTGCCAGATATAATATTCTTAGTGGGCAGGTTTTTGCTTTCAGCACTTTGAATGGATTATCTCACTCTCTCTGACCTGTAATGCTTCTGCTTCGATGATATTATGAGACCTCCCTTGGTGTGATGAGTCACTTTTCTCTTGTTGCTTTCAAGATTCTCTCTTGTCTTTGACTCATGAAAATTTAATTGTAATATGTCTTGATGTGGGTTGGGTTCATGCTAATTGAAGTCCTTTGAAAACATTTTTTCTTTATTGATTTTAGAGAGAGAGGAAAGAGGGAGAGAGAGATAGAAACATTGATGAGAGAGAACATCGACTGGCCCCCCACTGGGGATCGGCGGGCCCACAATCTGGGCATGTGCCCTGATCAGGAATCAAACCATTGACCTCTTGGTGCATGGGTGGATGCTCAACCACTGAACCACACCGGCTGGGCCTAATTGAAGTTTTGGTAAATTTTTAGTCATATTTTATCAAATAAGCTCTCTGCCCCTGCCTCTCCCTTTCTCCTTCTGGGACTTCTATAATGCATATTTTAGTCTGTTGATGATGTCTCATAAATCCCTTACACTTTTTTCACTTTTCTTCTTTTTATCTTTTTGCTCCTCTAACTTGATCGTTTCAAATGACTTTCACAAGTTGTCTGTGTTCTCTTAGAGCTCATCGAGCTTCATTAAGATGACTATTTTGAATTATACCTCTGTTTCTTAAGAGTTGGTTTCTGGAGATCAATATATTTTTTTAATTGGGTCAGATTTCCATGTTTCTTCATATGCCTTGTGTTTTTTGTTTTTTGTTTTTTTTTTGGTTTTTTTTTGCTGAAATTTGAGCATTTGGAAAAATAGCTACTTCTTCCAGACTTTGCAAACTGACTTTGACCCTCACCGATCAGCCTGGCTGGAGGTTCTGAAACCTCTCAGAGGTGAGTCTTCTCTGAGTTTGTCCATGGAATTTCCCAGAGAGATTGTCAGATTCTTTTTCCAAAGCTCATAATCTCTTGCTCCCTCTGGTGTTTATCTTTGTTGCTGCGGGTTCTGTGATGCTGCCAAGCTCTTCATTATTCCAGTGGGCCCCACCCCCCGGCATCCAAAGTATGAAGGCTCGCGGTCAGAGCTCCTAGTCCGGTGAGACAGAAACCAGTTCCTTGGGCAGCCTTCCTCCACCCCCACCCCCAAAGCCAGAATGTTAAATATGCGTATTCCTCGTCTCTTTCCTTACCAAGAATTGGCGAGTTGGACATTTTCTCCTGATTTTGGTGAGCTCTGAAAGCTTGTAGGAAAGTCTATAGTGGGTGAAAAGCTACACTTGGCATTGCACTTGCTTGGGATACTGGGGTTTCTTAACCGGTTTCTGGAGTTCTCATAAAGGCTTTTATGCCCCTATGTGATGTTAAGTTTACGCCTCTGTCAGGGAACAAGGCCTGTAGCTTCCTGTTCTTCGGTCTTGCTGAAGTCATTCCTAGACAGCAGAACAGGGGGTGGGGTGAAGGGAGGGGGTTGAGGGGTAACCTCGCTGTTCTCCTGATCAGTGAGCTGTTCGTTAATTTAAAAACAGACTCTTCTCTGAAAGCTGAACGTGCTACCGCGACACTGCCCACTCTCTTTCCTGCCGAATCCACCCCACGGTAGATATCTCATTTATTTATTATGCATTTTCTTCTGAGCTTGTCTGTTTCTCCCACTCCTTCCAACTGGGATGTAGTTCCACGAGGGAGGGAATTTTAGGGTTTTATTTACTCTCTAATCACTGTACCCAGAAGAGCCCCTTAATAAGGTGTGTGCTCCAGAGAAATTTGTTGGGTGATCAAAGGAGTGACTTGACTCTTGGTCCACCCGTTCAGTGCTGTTGGGCGACCTTCAGGGCACGAGGCTGGAAGAGCAATTTCCCTGCTTCTTCCATGAGAGATAGAGGAAGAGCCCAAAGACCTGCAGCTTGCGTTTCTGGTGTAAAGTGAGTTTGTTCCCCCATCGATGGAATCGAAGCCCTGCGAAGCCCAAGAAAGTCCAAAAGCGGTTTAACCTGGGAGGGAGCGGAGCCCTGCGAAGCCCAAGAAAGTCCAAAAGCGATTTCACCTGGGAGGGAGCGGGTGGGCCGTGCCTAAAAGAGTGCCCTCTCTGAGGCTCGAACTCAGGACCTTCAGATTATGAGACTGACGCGCTGCCTACTGCGCTAAGAGGGCGGCTGCTGGCGAAGCTCCACATTAAAAGTGAAATAGTCAATATTACTTCCCAAGCAGTGTTCATTCATCAGTTTCCAGCTTTTAAAGAGCACCATGAATCCTACTTAAAAATGATTCTCTATGAGCCGGTGTGGTTTTCCTTTCATTTTCCTCGGGCAGCTTTCAGGAATTTTTTGTCTCTTTAATTTCCAGACGTCTGATTGTGATATGTCTGGATGTGGATTTCTTTGGGTTTATCCTGCTTGAGCGTTGCTGAGTTTCTTCAGTCTGGGTTATGTATTTTGAACTTTCCAGGACTGTGTCGAATTCAGGGCCGGGTTGCATGGAGAAAAACAGTAACTTAGTATACTTCACCCCTGTGGGATCGCAGCTCCTCTGGAGAAACAGAAAACGAATTACGAACTGGTAGATCTATACGTACCGGGCTTAGAGCCAGCAGAAGCCCGGTGTTCTCCATGTCCACAGGTTAAAATCCTAAAAATGGCCAAATGACTGCTGCGTTCACAGTGCCTCCCCCTCTTTTTTCCCCCTTTCTTCAATGGGTCAAAAATTCGAGGATGCCCTAGCGAACCGAGGTCAGGGTGGTAAAATCTGGAGAATGTGGGCATCGATCCCACTACCTCTCGCATGCTAAGCGAGCGCTCTACCATCTGAGCTAATTCCCCACCTGCCACGAGCCTCTTCCTATCTGATTTTTCTTTCATAAGCAGATGTGTGGTCCATTATTCACTATTTCTGGTAGTTCAGGCACCATAAAACCCAGAATACAAGGTAAGTCGAGGCCGTTGACTCGGAACCAGGACTAAGTGCGCACGCTCTCGAGGACGGCTGGGTAAGAGCGCGGTGCCCACCTACCCAGCCTGGCAGGAGAACCGGTGGGGAGCAGAAAGTCTGGGTGGGCAAACCGGCGCCGCCAGAACGTCACGTTTCAGAGTTTCCCGAACAGAAAACAGCAAGTCCCAGCTGGACAGACCCACGCAAACAGCTAAGGTTACACAGCCGTCTCGGGATGATACAGGGCCCTCTTAAAAAGTGAGATGATCACTTGTTCCTTGCAGCTGGGTCCGCCTAGGGAGGCTGTGGGGCAGCTTCTCGTAGGTTCTGGAGGCAAAAGCAATTACCAGCTGTTTCCACTTGGTCTTGAAATAGGACCTCTCACCTGGGAGGCCAGTGGGGAAACCTCTACAGGACGCTCAGATTTGAGTCCTTTTTTGCTTATATCTGACATATGCATTGAGTCCTATTCAGGTGCAACATGGAGAACACACACATCCACACCCGCGGAAAGTCAGCCAAAATCACAAAAGTATTACAGACAAAAATCATGAGGATTAAGAGACAAAATCACATGAGAGTGAAGGAATAAAAAACACGGACTTAAGGGAGCAGGTCAGGAGGGACACACACACGGTGGGAGGGATGGTCATAGGGGTAGGATTCCTCTATGAGGACATGTACCTGTCTCATTGGATTGTATGGTGCCTGAGTGTGTATGTGTACCTGCCATAAAATATACAGGGAGGGAAGTAGTGATTGAAAAGCCTTGACACTTGGAGATATGACCAGAAAAACATTGTTGAGGCTTAAAACACATGAAAAAAATTCCAGGCAGACACTTCATGTAATCACTTTTACATTTAGAAAAAGGTTTTTAGTTTTGAATGCCAAAGACCTTGGAAATGGGAACTGGAATTGGAGAAAGGGAAACGAGTTATAAAGGTATTAAAATACTGATATTTATTCACATTCATCCTGCCAGCCGCTGAGGCACACAGCATGAGTCTCTCTCCAGCTCCTACCTCCGCTACACTGTCTGGCACAGAATATCTCCCCATAAACATTGTTGAGAGAATGAAGGGATAGATGAAGGACAAGAAGAGAAAGATTCTAGAGAGGCTGTAAAGAGAGAATCCACAGTATTTGTGAAGAGGTTGTGTGTGGTGATTTGAGAGAGAAGTCTTAAATATCCACAGGCATACAGACCAATGGAATAGAACAGAGACCAGAAATAAACCTTAGCATATTTTTTCTTCCAGCATTTAAAAAATATTCTTCCATTTCTTTCCGGTGTCTATGGTTTCTGGTAGGAACTCCCCAAACATACAAATTGTCGTTTCCTTTTCATTTTCCCCTGGCAGCTTTCAGAATTTTTTCTTTAATTTTCAGATGTTTGATCGTGATGTGCCTGGGTGTAGATTTCTTTGGGTTTATCCTCTTTAAACTTTGCTGAGCTTCTTCAGTCTGGGTGATGCGTTTTATAATTTCCAGGACTGTGTCGAATTCGGGGCCAAGTTGCCTGGAGATCAGGGATAAGGGATCAGCCTAACAAATGGAATAATGGAGACATTCGCCAACCTAATCAGGGTGTTAGTTTTTCCCTAGTTTGGGTTGTGTTCTTTCCTGTACTTTTAGGGTGCAGAGACAGCCCTCAGTGTGGCATTTATCACACAATGTTTTAAATCAGCTGTGTGCTCAGCCGTCTTCCCCATTCAACTGCATATTCCTCCAGGGCTGCACCGGCAGTGTCTACAGTAACTAATTTTACATTAAAAGTCTGGGAGCGTGAATGAAGAGTTGATACAAATGCCTACGAGCAGCAGGATAGAAGTTTGACTTTGGTAGAGGTAGGATCACAGGTGTGTGGTTCCATCCACCGTATGTTAAATGCAAGAGCAGTGGAGTGCTGTGTACAGGGGGGTATTCTGGTTTCTAAACACAGCTTGGCTCAAGGGCTGGGGTTGGGCATGTGTCCATTAAGTCTACAGCCAGCGATGTCAAACAGCATAGCTGGGTTGGGCTGGACCAGGGCCTGAGAAGTAGGCCTCCTAAGTGAAGAGAACGTCTAGTCTGCTCATGTGAAGGAAAAAGCTCAGGGAAGCCTGTGCACACCAGACCGTTTTTCATACCACGTATATGGTTGGGTTAGAGTGTGTTTCATAAGGCCAGTGATCTTTGCATGCTGTCCTTCTCAACCTACAGATCTCAAAGTCCAGCTGGTTTCCCTGCAGAACCTCAAACTCTCACAGTCTGGAGATGAAGGCCAGAAGGAAAACAAATGTACCTCTGTCTTGTATCTCTTGTTGAGGAGAACTTCTCCTACATGCTCCCTCATACTGTGAGATTTCCCCTCACATTGGCTACACTTGTATCACATACTCTCACTTAATCCAATTAATGCCAAGGCTGGGACCATTGAGATTAATGAGGTCAATCATAATTCTTCCTCCGGAGCTGAGAATAGTGCCCACCTCCTCCAAAGCCAAGGTGGGATACAGAAAGTTCTGTGAGCAAAATCGTTTTTTCTTTTGGAAAGGAGGGATGAGGACCGTGGTGTCGCTGATTGGTGGTAGTGTAGCTGCTATACCCAACTCTATCCCTAAATTTGAAATAAAATAAGTATTTTTAAGCATTTTGAAAGCTGAGAGCTCTGTTCCTTACATTAACCCACATTAGATTTCCAGATCCAACCATGATGGAACTAATTTGACCTATAGCTTGTATTTAGTACTTGTATTCAGTACATGACATCAATTGTACATGATTATAGATTGACCTATAAATCAGAATTGTATTAGTTTGGCTATTAATAATGCCATACATCACAGGTCTGTGTGACTGCAGAGCAAAATGACACTACCGTTTGTGATTCTGGAGTCAGGGGCTAACGGGCATCACAGTGCGGAGACCTGAAGCTCCACCCAAATCGGCCACCTTCACCCACCTCTGGGGGATAGGGCAGGAGTCACATTCCTTACCCTGCAAAGCAGGGATTTATGCTGCCTCAATTTATCTATAAAACATATAACTCTCATTGGTTCCCAGGCTTACTTTCACAGCTTCTTTAACAACCATTGATTTTTAATTATCTCCAGCATAACCATAGTTAACATTTTCTGTCTTAAATTTGCTCTCTATTCTTGTCATTGTTCACATAGAAGAAACTTGATAAGGGAAGAAAGAGCGCACTTAGAGAGTCCCGGGTTAACATCTTAACTCTGCCCTTTACTAAGTAGGTGAATTTGTACAAATCACTTAACATTTGAGTCATCCGTTACCTTATCTGCAAAATGGGGATGATGCTCACGTTGCAGGTTTGTTGTGAGATTGAGGGACGTACTGCAGGGAAGTCCTGGCAGATATCTGGGCTGTCAGTAAAGTATGGGCACTATTGACGGCAATGTCCAGTTCCTTCCCAATCTTCTAAAGCTTCGCCTCAGTCACTCAAAGAGTATTTATTAAATATCTGTTTACCAAGCAAAATGTGAAACCCAAAGGATTCAAAGGTGAAGCTTAATCCTCATTCCTCAGGGAACGAACTCATAGTTACAATAAAGTAGGAATGAAGGAAACACGTGGGCAGCTTAGAAGTAGATCAGTTAATGTGGGCAGGACTCGGGGTGGGGGGGCTCTCTGACATCACATTTGAGCTTTATCTTGAAGCAGAGAAAATTTCACCTGTGGAGAAGGAAATATTGGGCCACGGGATTCAGAATGTGCGGGACTGAAAGGTACAGCAGGTGCCTGGCAGATTTTAAGGAACACAGTTCCAGGAGGCAGAACAGTGCGAACCTGCGTGGAGGGGACTGAAGGGGCAGGAACGGCAGGAGGGCTGGCGGGGCTCTCCGGGAGCCTCTGATATACTGGCCTCTGATATACTATTTTTTTCTAGATATGGTGGTTTCTTTCTTATCCTTCCAACTGTATACATACATTTTAATACTTTTTTTCGCGTGTACGACATGAGTTACAATAAAAATATTACAACATTTTGAAAGATAGGTTGATGTCAACTTGTAAAGAACTTTATTTATCAAGATAAGGAATGCATCCTAAAGGTAAGAACAAGGTAAAATGGTTTTTTAAGGAGAACATTCTCAGCTCTGTGTACTAAGAAGTTGGGGTCGGCAGCATGGTAGAGATAGACTGCAGTGGGGAGGCCACACCCGGAGCCCCCTAGGCTGGCAGGTGTGACCAAGGCCTGGCTGGCCCTTGGGGTGTGAGGAGGGCTCAGACAGGGGAGCAGAGGTCTGACTGAGGTGGAAGATTTGAAAGGGATGAGCAAGGGGAATTTGGGATAGTGTTTGCATTTATGGATCAGGAAATTCCATTAAACTTCACTGAATAGTAAAAAAATAGTATCCTGAAGGAAAGAGCTCTAGGCTCTAACCCCAGTGTCTTGTGTAGCCCTGATTCTGCCAGAACTTCCTTTGAGTCTATGGACTACCCTTGTGCCTGTCCAGTAAGTTCACTCTTCAGTTGCAGTTTAAGTCAGTTTAGATGAGGTTTTGTTACCTGCGACAGAGTCCTGAATAATACGACAGTGAAAAGATTCCACTCATGAAATTACCAGAGGGCCGATAATTTATATCAAAACCCAGGTTTCATAGGTGGAGAAAGAGCTTTGTTACTGTTAGAAAACCACTTAAGGACACAGGAAACACGTGAGAGTGTGGGTGGGCCTTGGTCAGATTCAAGGTGAGGGGATTTCCGTTCCAGGCCCCCAAGACCCAAAGCAGACTCATCGCTTCCCACCCCCAGCCATGTCTTCTCTCTCGAAAACCCAGGCTCCGGGAATCCTAATCCTCATCTGAACAATGGTTAGGAACCGGCCACTCTTTCCAGTCTTACACGGTCATTAAACAAGAAAGTGTGTGTAGATGTCAAGTCTTGAGTTACAGGCTAGCCATGATGTTTCTACTATTGGCCTTCTCGCCACTAAGGTTGGGCTAGCTATCTCCACCCGATTACTCCCGGCGACTGTTACTGGGCTCCCATTGGCCACAGATGTTTGCTTGGGTTCCACTTGGATCGGCCTCTGTAGAACACACCGAAACCAACAGTGGTGGGAGCTGAAGAAGCAGAGAATCCCTGAGGAAAAAACGATGATGTTGAAGATGAAAATGACAACACACTTGATGTTTGTTAAGAAATTCTCAGTTTTCAACAGGCTTAACAAATGTGTGGAGTCTAGGGACCTGAAGTGCAGATTACTCCATCATCTCATTTCTCTACCCCACCCATCCCTTGCCCTACTACAATCTATCCTAGAAATTGTCATCTCCCAGACCTGGTTCTTACTGAATGTACAGAAGTGGATTCTATTCTTCTATGAAGGCCAAATTCTAACATAGAGTAGGAGCAGCTGCAATGAGCAAATGAGACATCATTGCATCAAATCCATACCCAGAAACTAACAGCACTCAAGGGAGATGGTTGAAACCCATAGGCATGATTGTTCTGGATTCAGGACCTACCCCAAGAACTCACAAATACCCAAGAACACTCACCAGAGAAGAAAAACAGTGTGATGCTGAATGAAAGGACGAAAGAAGGGTAGAGAAAGGTGATTTTCGCTTCCTTGAATGTGTTAGTTACTTTCAAAATATGCAGAGAATGCAGCAGCAGTGCAAGTAATACGCAGATACCTGTTACTCAGGGAACAGAAGGGCACAGAGCAGCCTGGTTAGTTTAGTGTATGGCCTTTGGGCGAATTCCCAAGACCTTAAGTTGTCATTTCAGCTCCTCTACTCTGGTTCTTTTTATTGTCATTGGATTATCTTTTACCGTAGCAGTCTTTTAACAGTTTCTAAGAAGCTGTGCCCACGGGAACGTCACCCCAGCCCAGAACCAGGACAATGGCGGGAACCCTCTCCCTCCCATCTCTTACCTATAATAAAGCAGGTGATTGTGAAGACAAAGTACTGTTTCCAGGTCTCAGGAAGGGATTGAGGGAAGGCCAGGAGTATAACGTTCAGGAAGAAGGAGAGAAGAAGGGCGCTGATCATGAAAATACGACCAAATGTGAAGCAGTCTGAAGTAGGGAGGGAGAGGGGAGAAAGGCCAGCAGCTCCCTCTAGGGCTCCCTCTTGCCTGGGTCTGAGTCCCCAGAATACTAAGGAAGCAGTTCAGAACTATAAGGAAGGAACCAGGGGCAGCTGGTGAGATGCTTAGGGCTGGAGGGAAGCTCAGCTGCAAAAAGGTCTAGGACAGTGATTCTGGCTGGGCTGGTGACCCTAGAGTGGCCTGACCCTCTGTCTCATCCTGGAATGAGCCAGTTACTGAGGGGAGTATTCCTGCTTTGTTCATGTGAGCTGAAGCAGAAAAAGAGGCTGGCATTTCCAGGAAGGGACAGGGTTGGAGCAGGACCCTCCCTTTCAAGGCCAGAACTTACCTGATTTGGATAGAGGAACCCAGCATGTGACCTCGCCACTGCAGATCGCAAACAGAGCACTGAATAGGACTTGGGAGCCACCTGGGATCTCTATCTTCACCCAGGTGGACAGGCTGAAGGCCCACCACAGGAGGGCAGAACCCGCGAAAGTGCAGGCGAGGATGGGAATGCGATACGGTCTAGATATCCCACATTTCACACAAAAGGGTGCTGACTAGAAAAAGAGGGGGCAGTAAATGAGCCAGGCTCCCTCAGTTCCTTTGGGATTTTCCCCCACACAAGTCCAATCCTCTTGTCCTTTCTCACACTTGCAGGCTCCCCTCCTCCTCATCACCTAACCAGTGCCTCTCCAGGCCACAGACTGACCTGGGTCCCTCACCAGCCAGGACTGAAATCTTCCTCTTTGGTATTTGCATCTTGTCTGAAACACTACTCGAGCATAATCATCCACATCCTGTATTGTTACTACGTCTCCTGCCCCACCACCTAGATTAGACGTCCCTAGAAGACAAGAGCCCTGACTCCTTAATCTCCCACCACATTTAGCACAGTCTTTACATGTAGTAGGAGCTCAGTGAATATCTCTTAACAGAAAGAGGAAAAAATAGAACACATTCCAAGTACATTCCTTGGTGATGTCAAGAGAAGTAACATTTTTGGATGCTCTGCGGCCTCAGCATGCTTCCTCCTCCTCATTCCCCTCAAATGCCCCGTTCCCCCTCTTCTACTGTTCATGGTCCCAGCTAACCTTTTCTCTTATTTCTTGTTTGACTCTTTCTGTTTCAGCTTCCATCTTTTGATTCGCTCTGTTTTCTATGGCGCCTTTTTACGCGGAGGCCCATGCTGGCCTTCTCTTCAACAGTAGAACGTTGTGGTCCCTTCCTGTTCCATTGGTTCCATTGGCAGGAACATTTAGTGACATCATAAGTATGTGAACTCTGCCTCCCAACAAAACTGTGAGATCCTACCCTGTTGCCTGTTTTTAAAAAATGTGTCATGTCCCATTGCACCTCCACTCAGCAATGCCTTTGTTTTCCTGGGCACAAGTGTGCTTCAGAAGTTACGGCTTGTGTCCTTGACTCTAACTTCTAATACCAAATGGCAGAGGTACCGTATTCCTGTACAGGACTGAAGGACACTGGACAGGGAATACAGGATAATCAAGGAAGTAACTGGGAAGATGTAGGTGGAAACCAGTCATACTACACCCTTCACACCCTTGACCAGAATGGTGTTAAGACATATATTGTCTTCTGACCCGAAACTTACTGTTTAACACGTTGGTTGGGCAACGGCGAACACTCAGCATGAAGGAATGAACAAATAAATGAATAAAAATAATGAGACAAAAAAGCAGAGGGTTGCTAAGAACCTCTGTTTAAAAGTTTATTAAATGTAGGCTGTGGGAAGGCAAGGCTTATCTTTGTCTATTCAATTATGTATTCTGAGCACGTACAACATTGCCTGGCACAAGGCAATTGTTACATAAATATTTGTGGAATGAATGAATAAATGAATGATCCAGGGACAAGAGGCTCATATTAGGACAAAGAGTTGGTCTACCTGTCAGTTTGTGTTGGGTATATACCATACCCACATATTTCCAGGATTGACTAGGATGTTGGAGCGTGCAACAGTAATGCATTGCTAGCTTAGCACTATAGGTTTGTGTGTTAATCATTGTACCACTGAAAGAGGATAGCATGGTAATGCCACTGGCTGGGGAGAGAAGGAATATTCAGGGCAGGAAATTGAAGGTAACTCAACAAGGTAAAGATTGCTTTTGACAATCGTGTGCACACGGAAAACAGCCAGGAGTCTTAGGAAGAGTAGAAATTTCAAGGCAATATGTTTAAGCCTCAAGGTTGGTGGGAGCCCCATAGTTTCTCCTGAGCTTTGAACTGACCCAGGAAAACAAAGTAGATGGGCAAATAGATGTATGCTGATATCAATAAAGAAATAAAGGGAAACTATAAATATATTTACAAGCAAACGCTTGACTGTCAACATTGGTCACTTACTCTCTTATATACAACCTCTCAATCCACACATTAAACACATAATTAATCAATTACTCCACATTTATGTTAAGGCACTTCAAAGCACGTGCCCTCTTAAGATGAGACGACTGTTCTTTGTTTAAAATGACTTGAAAAAGGAGTCAAGGAGAAGCTGGAGACAAAGAACCTTCACTCAAAAACTAGTTTTGCCACTTACTTTTTGGCCAAGTAACTTCTCATAATAAGAGATTGCTGCTACATTTGCTGAATGTGATAATGGTATAGCACTTATGTAAATAAAGTAAAATAAAATAAAGAGTTCTTATCTCTAAGAAGAATTTAGGATGCTATGATAGCTCTAGGTTTTACTTTAAAACAGTCTCTCCCAACCCCAACCTTCCCTCCCCACATGAAAAAGTAGTGAAAAGATAAACAAGACTGGCAAAATGTCGATGATTGTAAACTGATTACGGGAGTTCATTATCTAATTATGTCAATATCCATATGTTTGAAATTTTTCAAAATGTGAAGTTTAAAATATATGAATTTGACATCTCAGTTACCCAAAGGGCTAGAAGCTAACGTCTCTTTGTAAACACTCTGATAACATGATTGAAAATGCTGCCTTCTCTCTAACACAGCCGTACAAAATGTGTTTAAGTAATAGGACTTGAATGTTGAAATTACTCCTTGTTACATGAGGCTGCAGAATGGATGTTGTGTTAGCAGGCGTGAAAACATCAAAATGTAATATCTGCAATGCATAATAAAGTGCAGCACAATAAAACAAGATATGCCTGTTGCGTTTTTTATAAACTGAAGGTTTGTGGCAATCTGGCGTGGAGTAAGTCTATTGGCACCATTTTTCCACTCTCCAGACCAAGTCCCAGGACCTTTCCAGCGGAGTGTCCTGTGAGTTCCCGGAAATGAATTCAAGGATGAACCGCTCCAAGAACTAGGTGTGTGGGGACGAGGTGGCCGAGTGGTTAAGGCGATGGACTGCTAATCCATTGTGCTTTGCACGCGTGGGTTCGAGTCCCACCCTCGTCGAGGCGTGGCTTTTGGTTTGTAAATCTTCCCAAAGGTACTTTCAACACCTTTGAAATGTTTGCCCCTCGTCCTGAGCCTTATAAGTGGGGAAGGCTGATCTGAGTGAGCAGGATCGTTCTTGCATCGCGTGGCACGGATTTTGTGGATTATTTCTCCGTTTTACCCAATGGAATATATTTCAACCAATTCATAATTAGGAGAATCATTTAGGCAAAGGCTCTGCACTCTATAAATATTTTTAGCAACTGACCAACTTTGTTTCCACATTTATTGTTTCTTTTTGCAGTGTGACCACTGATACTGGAGTAAATCAGGTTGTCCAAAACAATCCTAGAGATGGTGGTCCCAGCAGATTCTGTTCCTTACCAAACTACGCCCTTTTTTCATTCTTCCTTCGCCTTCACAGTCCAAATGATTCCTAACCTTGTCATTTCTCTCTGCAAACGTGTTTATGCCTTCCCCAAAGAGTAACGAAGATCTTCCGTTACTGATCCATCCTTTATGGTATATATTTCAATTCATTCACTCATCCTCACATTTCTTCAACAATTACTTCTTGAAGGGGATGAGTGACCCCTGGTGGTGACCGGCGGGACGAGGTGGTCCTGAGGCCGGCACGGGGTTTAAATCTAACCCAGGTCGCTGACTGCTCCAGGAGGGCCGCTGGGGTCGCAGTGGGACTCCGCCACGGAGAGTTTCTGCGGGGAGAGCGCGGGTGGGGGTGGGCTGGGCGCACTGTGGGGTCACTGCAGCTCGTTGGGAATCCCTGACGAGTGCCCCCATGGGCGTTCTTTGGGTCATTTCCACTGGCACCCCCATGTCTTCCTTTATGACCCACCGACCCTCCTGGGAGAACAGGATTTTCAGAGATTCATGGCCATTGGATCTGAACGGACAGTAATTCTGAGAGATCTATAGTGTCCGCCAGAGTAGGGATTTCATAGGATCAGGTGGTAAATGGAGTTTTGTTTCAAGTCCATGATTTCTTATGAGATGTCTGTCATTTTTGTTCCCTTGCAGGCAAACTGTTGTTTCTCGTTGGCCATTTTTTTCTTACTATGTTTTAATTTTTAGGAACTTGATTAAGATTGGCCTTGGTATAAACAGTTTCCTGTTCTCTGAATTTCTAAATCTGGAGGTTTATGTCTTTTCACCAAAGTTGAGATGTTTCGGCCATTATTTTTTCACATCCCATTAAAGATCTCACGGCCACGGTTGATGCAGAGTTCATCAGAATATTTACTGGCAACAAATATCAGTACCCGAGAAGTGGGAGGCAGCTGGTGGGGTTCCAGCAGCGTCAGTGTGGCCCCCTTCCTGCCTCTCCTCTCCATGTGCCGCAATTTAATCACTTCTGTTTTAAATTATTTTCTGCTTCAGTTTCTAGAGTCGATTTAAATTTCTCAACTCAATTCTAGTTTTTATAAATATAATTTTTTAGAGAGAAACATAGGTGATGAGGGGAAAATCTATGGGCTGCCTCCCGCACACCCACTACTGGGGATCCAGCCCAAAACCTGAGCATGTGCCCTGACCGGGAATGGAACCCGGACCTCCCAGTCCATGGGATGACACTCAATCCACTGAACCACACCGGCGGGGCTCACTTCTAATTTGTAAGTGGGAAGCACAGAATAGCACTTATTTGGAGAACACAGATTTCAAGTTATCATTAACCGTTTGATGCCACCAATCACACACCTCATTCATCTAGATACGTACCTCCTATTCTTAATGCTCTATAACCTCTTCTTCATGATTAAATTTTATTTTTTATTAATTTATTTTTGTTACAGATGTTTCTCCTTTTCCCCTCATTGACACCCTCCTCCCGATCCCGCCCCCCCCTTCATGATTAAATTTTAAATAAAGCTCTTAATTTCTTCCAGGGTTCTACATCCCTTGCTGTTCAGTTACCAATTCAGAGAGTGCCTTTTTGTGTTCTCCATGCTAGATACTCGGGGAAAAGGCTATACAGACTGTGAAACTAAAATGAATAATATAGTCCTTGCCACCAAGCACCCACCATAATATGAGGAAAATAAGCACTCAAATAAATCATAGTATAACATAATAACGTAACGAAGTGATGCAAAAGCTGTGTGGACATGGTAGAATGAAGCCAAAAAGTAAGCACTGATAATTGTTTAGTTGGGAGATTAAAAAACCCGAATGTGTCCAAGAACAATAACAAAGATACAGTAGAGAGTTTTGTGAAAGCATGTTTAGATCAATTTTAAGATTTTTGTATTATAAACATGTGTAAAAAAGAAAGTATCATCAGATATTCTTCAAAGTGGCATTATCAGAACCAAATTCCTGGTTTAAATGGATGTAGAACCAGATTAGTTCTGTGATAATAAAGCGGCTGATTGCCTTGTGGGGCATACCAGGCACTGACAAAGATATCTGCACAAAAATCACAAATTGTTTTTAAACTTAATTTATTTACTCACTTAAAACAGATACAGTCACATGTTTAACAAACCAGAAAACAGAAAGATATAAAATGAAATTCTACCTACTATGCCTTCATTTACCTGGTTTCTCTCAAAACAGGTAACCATTCTTAGTTTAGTTTTGTATTCTTCTAGAAATTCTTCATGTACATCAAATTAAATATAGGAGGGATCTGAAAAGGAACGTTTCCAAAGGTGTGTTAACCAGATTCCTAGAAACAATGGACAAGATTTAAGGTAAAAATAAGCCTTTTACTGAAGAATTATAGGTCTGGGCATGACTATCTAATGTAATGTGTGCCCAGTTAGGAATTTATAATCAAACTACCCCGTGAGGGACATCCCTTTTCATCTACGTTTTTCCCCTAGAAATTAGAATCTTATCCTTTGACTAGCTAAATTTGCCATTTATTTTTCTAACTTTTCATTTCAAATATTTGCTTTTAATATCATAAATATAATTTGTTCTTCTGGTCCTTCAGCACAGTTCACTGACCAAAGGAACTCTAAAACAGAAAATGATTTTTATTCCAGAAGAGCCTGAGACAAATGCTCCCAAGTTTCCTTTGCCTTCATTGGACCCTAAGTATTCGTGTTTTGTCTTGCAATGTTTAGTATATGGAAACATAGCAAAGGGAAAGCAGTTTCCCCAATTAACAAATAGAGCATCATTATTTCTCAGACTGGCAGTTACATCCTTCACTAACTTTCTCTCCAATGAAATTGCAGAGGAAATAAATCTCACTCCTGAATGGGATACAACGCTACAGAAAAAGGAAAGAATGACAGTGTTTTTCAAGCTGTGGGGGTGTGCGGGGCTGGACCCCTCCCGCATTCCAGGAGGCAGCTTCCTGGATGGCAGGACCAATGCGGGCTGAGAACCCTGGCCACGGGTGCTAGTCCGCCTCTCCCCGGTAGGGGACCGGGCGCACTTAATTTGCTTAGAGCTTAACATCTTCCTTTCCATCGTTCTTTAACTCAGAAGAGGTGGCAGAGCCCTTTTAAATGTAGGAAATTACTAAGTGACACTGAAAGGCTCGGGCGTTCTTATACAAAGGAGTTCCATACCTCTGAGAAGGTCAGGTAACTTTTTGTTTTTGTCGTTTGTCGAGCTTACCTTAACAGGGCAAGTTCTCAAAAGATTGTTGCCCGACTTCGCAGATTAAATGAGTTACAAGGCGCAGCGCAGGACAACTAGCACCAGCTCTCTGAGAACACAGGTCAAGAGGTGCCCGCAACAGGCACTTATCTGGCGCTGGTGTACTTGGTGACGGCCTTGGTGCCCTCGGACACGGCGTGCTTGGCCAGCTCCCCGGGCAGCAGCAGGCGCACGGCCGTCTGGATCTCCCGGGACGTGATGGTCGAGCGCTTGTTGTAATGCGCCAGGCGCGACGCCTCTCCCGCGATGCGCTCGAAGATGTCGTTGACGAACGAGTTCATGATGCCCATGGCCTTGGACGAGATGCCGGTGTCGGGGTGCACCTGCTTCAGCACCTTGTACACGTACACCGAGTAGCTCTCCTTGCGGCTGCGCTTGCGCTTCTTGCCGTCCTTCTTCTGCGCCTTGGTCACCGCCTTCTTGGAGCCCTTCTTCGGGGCGGGCGCCGACTTGGCGGGCTCGGGCATGGTCGGGAGGAACAGCCGGAGGTCGGGAAATAACAGCAGGAACGAGCGCGCGACTGCGAGTGCTCTCTCGGTTCGCAGACTCTTAAAGGAGGCGGTGAGTAAAGTCGTGTCGGACTGGTGGTGACTCCTGGAAACGTCACATGAATGTTGTCCAGTCAAAACAAGTGTATTTCAGAGCCAGAATCCCATTGGTTTAAGTGAAAGGGCCGTAACTTTTCGCCAATGGCACAGATTCACTTTGGAGCCCAGGAACGACTATAAAGAGGGAAGCTCTGGGTGAGTTAATTCACACCCAAGCCACAGCCGAGGTTTTCTGCTCATCATGTCTGGACGCGGAAAGCAAGGAGGTAAGGCTCGCGCCAAGGCCAAGACGCGCTCGTCGCGGGCCGGGCTGCAGTTCCCCGTGGGCCGCGTGCACCGCCTGCTCCGCAAGGGCAACTACGCCGAGCGGGTCGGCGCCGGCGCGCCCGTGTACCTGGCGGCGGTGCTGGAGTACCTGACGGCCGAGATCCTGGAGCTGGCGGGCAACGCGGCCCGCGACAACAAGAAGACGCGCATCATCCCGCGCCACCTGCAGCTGGCCATCCGCAACGACGAGGAGCTCAACAAGCTGCTGGGCAAAGTCACCATCGCGCAGGGCGGCGTGCTGCCCAACATCCAGGCCGTGCTACTGCCCAAGAAGACCGAGAGTCACCACAAGGCCAAGGGCAAGTGAGCTAGAACATTAGTCTTTCTCAGTCTCAACCAAAGGCTCTTTTCAGAGCCACCCACGTTTTCAGTAAAAGAGCTTGCATTTTCCGTATTGTAGCAGCTACTTGAAACTGACCTTTACCGTATTTCACAGACTTCAGTACACAGATACCCCAGAAATGAGCCACTAACAATACATTCGATAAGAAAAACATGTTGCCATCAACCGAGTAAAACACTTGCTTTGTATCATGTAATGAAGGCGACCGCCTTCCGGGTTAAAGCCTCAGGATTAAGTGAAGTTTTTAGCAGTCTGAGACTCTTCAGGGCCACCCTATTTTCTGGTAAAGAGCATAGCATTTGTTTTTGTATTGGGTGAGAAGGAAAATGAGTCATAGGTGAAACCAAGTCACAGTTTCCCATCTCCATCATTGAAAGCAAGACATTGGGGAGATGGATGAAGTATGGTATATGTGTTTATATGTATCTGTATAGATTTACTTGTAAATTAAAAACACCTTACTTTCCATCCTAATACAAATTCTTGCAATAAAAAAATGCTGCCAACAGTATATAACGATAGACACTCAAATGGTGCCCGGGGGAGGGGGGGGCTAAATTTTAGGTTGTGATCAGTACTATGAGGAAAACTAAATCAGTTCCAAGGACTAGAGTGGCAGGAGAGCTGGGAGTGTTTTGCTTTGTCACATAATTTACTGGGGCTGCCTGTAACAATTTACCACAAACTTGATGCCATTATACAGAAATAGATGCCCTCACAGTTTTGGAGGCCAGAGGTCTGAGATCAGTGCTACCAGGGCCGGTTAGTTCTAGCACCTTTGAGGGAGACATCTCCAGGTGACTCTTCCAGCTGCTGATGGTTGCCAGCATTCCTGGGCGTTCCTTGGCTTGCCTAATACCTCCAGCCTCTACCTCCTTCACACCCTCCTTGCCTGTGTGTCTGTCCTCCCCTCTTCCTACATGATGACTGCAGTCGTTTGATTCAGGGCCCACTCTAAATCCAAGATGTTTTCATCCCAAGATTCTTAATAATTACATCTGCAAAGCCCTTGTTTCTAAATAAGGTAGTGTTGAGAGGATCCAGGTAGACAGGAATTGGGGAGAGCGGGCACTCTTCAACCCACTACCATGACTCTGGAAAAATTCTGAGTAGATTGTACTTGAGCAGATTTATATAAAACCAGGTAGTAAATTATGTTGCTCTTTTAGGTAATGTTCTAAGCAAAGAAGAGAATACAAATACCGAGGCCCTTGTGTGTCTGGAATGCTTAGTGAGATCCAGAGCTGAGGATGTAGGGGTAGAAAGTGAGTTCAGGGACAGGCAGAGGTCAGATCATGTAGGGTTTCATAGGTCATGCTGAGTTTTGCAAATCATTTTAAATGTCCATTCTCTGAGTTTTGAACAGAGAAATGGTATAACCTGATTTACATTTCTTTGAATGTTCATTAAAACAACTGTATAGTGAATACAAACTTTAGAAGGATAGACATGAGGAAGGTATTGGAGTAGTCTCTGAGAGAGAACTGTGGCTTGATCTCATTGGAGACAGCAGACAAATGGTAAGTATTGGATGTATTTTGCAGCTGTAACTAATAAAGTTTGCTGCCAGATTCAATGTGTACTGTGTAGGAGAGGAGAAAATAATTTTCCCTGTACCACTCTGAGTTTTACAGTGAGATTCCCTATAATAAAGATGGATTAATGGGGGGAAAAACCCAGAATTTTACAAACATGTATACCAATGTATATGTGACTGATACTCAGGAAAACTGAGTAAACTCCCCAACAGGGCCCAAGCCAGCACCTTATTTACCATCTTCACTTAAAGACAAAAGACAGGGGTGGGTGGGTAGAGGGAGGTCAGTTAGGAGAGGTTACCTGGAAGAGGGTAGGTTTTGTAGTGCAGATTAAGGAGAAGCCCTCTCCACAGAGGGGACTTGTGATTCAGAGTAGTGATGCTGTTCCTGGCACCAGGAAGGAGACTCTGATGGATGGAGATTTCCTTTATAAATATAAATGTAAATGTCCCTGACAAAAAGGGAACTTCTACATTTTTCAGAGATTCTCTCTTGTGTGCTGTTTCTCAAAAATAATCAGCTCAAAATAATCCTTATGCCAAAGAGGCATAATTAGGGGTGGCATTTTCTGCTCCCTTTCAACTGTGAAACAATGTAAAGATGCAAGAACAATACCTTGATTTTAACTAAGTTTATCTTAATATATGAAGTTTTTCAGTATGTTAGAAAACAGCCTGAGTAGCATGATATTTTTATAAAATAACATGTTTATAGAAGAATGCATACCTCTGGCTATTAATTTCAGAAACTACAAAGAGTCTTTTTTTTTTTTCTATTCTTCACCCGAGGATATGTTTCCATTTATCATCAGACAGAGTGAGAGGGAGGGAGAGAGAGAGAAACATCGATGAGATACAGCCACATCTACTGGTTACCTCCCATCCAACCTTATGACGAACCAAACTGCAACAGAGGTGCGTGCCCTTGACTGGAATCAAACCCGCGGCTCATTGGTCCGTGGGCCGATGCTCTAACCACTGAGCAAAACCAGCCAAGGTGTCTTGCAAACTTTTCAGATATCTATTGCTAACCTTATCACTAGTTTCTATGCAAAAACTCATGAAATTACGGAGGGAGGGAGGATACTGGTTGGTGGGAAATTTGCTGATTTTTACAGTAGTGAAGGGTTTGTAAAATGTATTCTAGTAACTAATGTTGGATATATATACTAAAGAAGTACACTCCCCCTTTCATTTGAACTTTCTACATATTCACTAATAAATTAATTGTTCTTGTAATTAATGCAAGTTTTTCTTTTTTAATTTTAAAAATTATATATTATCTAAAAACACTCTACTGAGATGCATATGTGGTTTGGTAGTATCCTTTTTCAGGTTAGGAGGACACAGTATTTCAAAGATAAATTTACCCTAACATATGGATAGATTTAACACAGTTTTGACCAGACTACTTAGAGAATTTTTTTGTTGCAAGTAGATAAATCATTTGTAACCCGAAGAAAAAGGAGTGGTGATAATAGACATATTATTGAAAAATAATTGAGGTGGAATTTACTGCCAAATACTAAAATATTTTTCAACATTACAAAATATTATAATACTTCAGCACTACACATAGACTGATTAGCAGAACAATAAAAACTTAGAGTTAACTTTAAGTGAAATAGTCAATATATGGTAAATTAAGTTCCTCAGATCAGTGGGGCCACATTTGATGTGCTGTACTGATTAACCAGTTGGTTATTTTTTAAAAGTGAATTCTCTATATCTGGATTGCTGCAATTATTTTTTACGTGGTTCTACACAGTATTAGTGAGACATAATAGGAGCTGCTGTTGAAAATGAAAATTGGTACCTTGGTGGAAGAGAATTTAACAATATATCTGGAAGATCTTTGAATTCTCTTTATTATTCACTTTATTATCCCATCTGGTTCTGTTTCTGAGCAGTCAGTATATGGAGTGTATCTCTCCATATTAAGAAGAGAAGGGTTCCAAATAGTATAGCCTTGTGCAAATACTGTTAGAGAAAGAAAATACATGTATAAATGTAGAGATAAATACAAAGTATTTTCTTCACTTGTTTTTTTGTGTATCCTCCACAATAGCAATTTTCAACCTTGGTTTATATGTGCCATGAGGAAAAAAAAAGTTGAAAATCTCTGCTCTACAATGTTAAGATTTTGTTGTTTAATTTGGATGGATCTCGAGGCACATTAAATAAGAAAAGAGAAAATCCCCGGGTGTTGAGGATTCAAAATAATTTACGCGGGGGGGTGGGGGGGGTGGGGGGGGTAGTAGAGCAGGTTTCCCGCTTTTAGGTCCCTTCCGGCCACCCAGAGGGACTTCCTGCCACAGCTACTTAAGTTTTCACTCTGGTCCGCAAGAGTTCCCTATAAGAAGGAGTTGCCGACATTCTTGGCACACTTCACATCTCTGGCCTGAAAATGTCTGGTCGTGGCAAAGGCGGGAAGGGTCTCGGAAAGGGGGGTGCCAAGCGCCACCGCAAGGTGCTGCGCGACAACATCCAGGGCATCACCAAGCCCGCCATCCGGCGCCTGGCCCGGCGCGGCGGCGTCAAGCGCATCTCCGGGCTCATCTACGAGGAGACCCGCGGGGTGCTCAAGGTGTTCCTGGAGAACGTGATCCGGGACGCCGTCACCTACACGGAGCACGCCAAGCGCAAGACGGTCACGGCCATGGACGTGGTCTACGCGCTCAAGCGCCAGGGCCGCACCCTCTACGGCTTCGGCGGCTAAGCCACCCATTTCTACCAGCCTAGCCTTTCTCCAACAAAGGCCCTTTTCAGGGCCGCCCACTCCCTCCGGGAGAGCTGTGAGCGGCTAACCTTCCTGGGGGCACTGAGGCGGGAAACCTTGACGGTCTCAGCAATTCCAGGATCCTCAGGGTCGGGAGGGACATAAAAGTTTGTAGTGGAACCCCACCCTTTACATCCTTGCCCCTTGTATAGTGTTCACCCGTAGGCTGCGATTGTCTGGAAAACTTGCTGCAAGCACCAGGGAATCCATAAGTCCTGTGGGGAGTATCCAAAGGAATTCAGTCTGCACTGGTTTCGCCGGACGTCCATGGTAACCCAGATACATTAAACAAAATTTACTACAAAATGCTGGTTCGTTCCTACTGCGTTTGTCAGGCCGCCACCGGGAAGATGGGTTCATAGCACCCCTCCTACACACACTCAGCCTGTTTGGAGTTTGATGTAAGTAAAGAACCTTGCCGCTTTCCAGCCTCAAACCGGACCTCCCCCGAAGTCCCAGGTCGAGCAGTTTGTAAATGGCCACTGCCTTGGGTGTCAGTGTTCTAACTCGCGTCTCTAACTGCCTGTGAGGCAAGGCCCAGCTTTGCGCTTGCAGGGAGCTCCCTCCTGCGGCAGCAGGCTCTCTGCCTCTCCCCTCCCTCTTCCCATTCACTTTCCTCTAACTGCCTGCCGGGAATCATGATTGTTTTGTTTGGTTTTGGTGGGGTTTTTTTGTTTATATTTTAGTTTTTTATTAGGGGCCATTTAAACACTACAATATGGTTATAAAAAGTTTTTGGAAGTGTGTCCTCAGATTGAACCCACAAACCCGATTTATGTAGCAAAACCAAAGGCCCTTTTCAGGCCAAGTTTTTATCGAAAAAGCTGAAGTGACACTGGCAAATAGTTTCTAAATAGAGCCATGTTAACGAAATATTTAGTGCAGTTTGCTAGGTTGACTTCGGTGCTGAAAATCGCCGGGACAGTATCCAGTGACCTGGGCCACGATTGTTGGAGGTGAAGGTAGGGCCTCTGCGTCTCCCTCGCCCCTTCCCCTCCCCCTCTCCACCCAGGTTTCTGGCTGCGGTTTGGAACTGCCTGGAGCCTGATTAACCCGGTGTCAGAGGCCTGGGGTCTAGATGGCCCTGCCCTTTGGTCCTTTAAATGTATTAAGGTCAGGGTGAGGAGTCTGAACAAAGGGGTACGTTGGTGGCTTCCTGGTGTTTTGTTTCAGAAGGGAATGTAGCAGAGAGCTCTACTGGGGGTCTTGGAAAACATGCGTTCTTCTCTTTACATTTAACTTGTTAACTTAAAATAAAAAGGCTTTTAAAAGTGAAAGGCAACAAGCATTTATTTGAAATTGATAAAGCAGGAGCCCAAATACTGTCCCCATAGGGAGACAAAAACATGGGGGTGTTGATGAGAAACGGAAGGGGAACAATTAACACAGCCATAACAGGAAGCCATTGCTACTGCAGAAAGTTAACACAGTAAGGTTAATTCTAAGCAATGTTTTTCATTTTTAATCTGGTAGCTATCAATGCGGTAGATAACAATATTTGCTGTTTTCCTTGCAAACAGTTCCTTGGTACACAATGTTGCCCTGGGTCCAGTGCAAAGGTTATTTGCCCTGTTTTAACTCTCCAAGGTTTGAAGCATCAGCAGCTCCTGCTCCATGTTTTTGTATTTTGAGGATACATTTATTAAAGCTGGGGACAGTGAAAGAAGGGCCTAGCATAGAAGAAGCAACAGGAGAGACTAGGGTGGGCTGCTTGGGCTCTTTAAAAAGGTTATAGGAAAGAAATGAGCCGAGGTGGGGCTGCTTTAGCTCACTGGGAAGACAGGAAAGGGGGCCTTGGAGACAGGTTCAGAGGTTCAGCCCTGGGTGAGCTGTCACTGCTTGTTTTTCCCTGGTTTCAAGACTCCTGGGGACCTTAGAGTTTAGGAAATGCAAGCCTGTGGGGGAAGGGGAAGGCGGGCATGGTTGAGGTGGGGTTGGGGGTAGCGCGCCTCCATTTTAAAGTAGATCTTTTTATATTTTGTTACAAAGTACACTACAATACATTCGGGGCAGTCTTAAGCCTTGGTAATATTTCTGCCCCCTTTCCTACTTTTGCCCTCCACTACTATTTTAAATACTAAAATATATCAGGTACACAAAAGACGCTAATGACACCCTTACTCAATATGAAGCATTATTTCATGTTTAAGAATGATGTACCTACAGCTCTTAATACTGACAACTGAGTGGCTCTGAAAAGAGCCTTTGGATGAAGAGGTGCCTGCAACAGGCACTTACTTGGCGCTGGTGTACTTGGTGACGGCCTTGGTGCCCTCGGACACGGCGTGCTTGGCCAGCTCCCCGGGCAGCAGCAGGCGCACGGCCGTCTGGATCTCCCGGGACGTGATGGTCGAGCGCTTGTTGTAATGCGCCAGGCGCGACGCCTCGCCCGCGATGCGCTCGAAGATGTCGTTGACGAACGAGTTCATGATGCCCATGGCCTTGGACGAGATGCCGGTGTCGGGGTGCACCTGCTTCAGCACCTTGTACACGTACACCGAGTAGCTCTCCTTGCGGCTGCGCTTGCGCTTCTTGCCGTCCTTCTTCTGCGCCTTGGTCACCGCCTTCTTGGAGCCCTTCTTCGGGGCGGGCGCGGACTTGGCTGGCTCGGGCATGGTCGGGAGGACAAGAAACGTGCTCGGAAAGGAAAGAGAAATAGAAGGAGCGGAGCACTACGTATTTATATAGAACCTCGCATGCAAATACGGTGATAAACTAAAGTCCTGTGTCTGATTGGTGGTTATTCAGAGCAACGGTAAAAATATTGACTCTGTCCAATCAGAACGCAAGAATCCCAAATTTGCATTTTCACTGTTTAAGATGAAACTGAAATCTTAACCAATGATACATCTGCTTTTTCGCGCCCCAAAACCTGTATAAAAATCGCCGCCCCTGCACTTTCACTTTTATAGCTTTTGTAGTGAAATTCTTAAAGTCAAGATGTCCGGACGCGGAAAGCAGGGCGGCAAGGCTCGCGCCAAGGCCAAGACGCGCTCGTCGCGGGCCGGGCTGCAGTTCCCCGTGGGCCGCGTGCACCGCCTGCTCCGCAAGGGCAACTACGCCGAGCGGGTCGGCGCCGGCGCGCCCGTGTACCTGGCGGCGGTGCTGGAGTACCTGACGGCCGAGATCCTGGAGCTGGCGGACAATGTGGCCCGCGACAACAAGAAGACGCGCATCATCCCGCGCCACCTGCAGCTGGCCATCCGCAACGACGAGGAGCTCAACAAGCTGCTGGGCAAAGTCACCATCGCGCAGGGCGGCGTGCTGCCCAACATTCAGGCCGTGCTGCTGCCCAAGAAGACCGAGAGCCACCACAAGGCCAAGTAAAGATTCAGGTTAAGAACCCTGGGAAACAAAGGCTCTTTTTAGAGCCACTGACACTCTCAGAAAGCTGGTACACGAAACCTGTCGTATTCTTCACTCAGCAGATGTTTCCATTTTCTTTAGGATTTAAGTCCAATGAGAAATAGAGTTTGATATATTGGCTTATAATATGCAGAAGTTACTGAATACCATATCGGTAAATTCGTGACCCTATTTCTTTGGGACACGTGTATTCATTTCCTGAACTCAGCAGCTCAGGATACAACTGAATGCACCCTAGAGAATTACCTCCAGGCAAACCCAGGTTGGGGAGGCTTAAATATGCACATGTGTGCTGTCCGGTGATGTATGTCCCGTGAAGAAAATATAGGGGTTAAGCTATGAGTATAATGGCGCTATTTAGATAGAGAGTAAGTGGGGGTTAGCTCTTTAAAGTTACCTGATCAGAGAGGTACATAAATTGAAAAGAGAAATGAGACCAGCAGGTATTAGGGGAAGAATACTCCAAGTAGAGGTGAAAATGCAAAGGCCTTAGGCAAAGTGTGTTTGGCATTTTTTGGAAACAGTCCATGAGGCTATGATGTAAAAAGGGTGGGAGTTGTGAAATGGGACCATTAATATAGGACTTTGTAGGGTGTGTAAATTAATGTACATGAGTAATTAAAAACAACAGCAAGCCTGATCTCAAATAAATTTGATAATGAAATTAACTATGGAAAATCTATGGAATGCAACCCACTAAAAAAAGACATAAAAATAGTATTAACTTTAGCATGTGGTTTACAAACTGAAAGATTTGAGAGGAAATGGTTTGTAATTCAATACATAGATTTATTTGCTGCTTGTCTTTGCAGAAAGCCTGTTGAGTAAAATAATAACATACAAGATACCCCTACACACACACACACACACACACACACACACACACACACAATCATGGTGATGCAATGATGCAGGTTGGGTTCTGCAGAAGCAGATGCTGAGATGGAGTTTGAAGTGGAACATGATTATCAAGGGCCAAACTCTGAAGAGAGGAGCGTGTCAAACTGATAGAGGTCAGACAGACTTGAGGAGCTCTGGAGTCTGTATGGCCTGTTAGAGGCGCCCCACTTTGGGCCCAAATGTCCCTGGACCAGCCCTCATGTCCCCACTTTGCTGTCACTGGATGTGGACTGCCTGGGGAAGAGCAGACAGAAGGAGCTGTCTGCACTTGGCCAGCGAGTCTTCCTTCAAGGGGGGGACCTGGGCACTGCATTCGAATGCCAACAGCATGTATATCAACATGAATGTAAGTGTCAACATTGAGCAATGTCTATGATGGTAATTGTAAGACTGACTTCAGCGCACATAGCTGGTATTGCCTTTTTCTTTTCATCAGGAAATTCAAAGGGGGCGTTTGCATTTTAGAGAAATGAGAAAGAGTAAAAATCTTGACTCATTTCATATACTCTTGCAGAAGTCTTAAATACCTCGACCATTGCAAATGGAAGGGAATGTAAACAATTGCAGGAAAAGTGAGGATCTCCCTCTGGCCTTCTCTCCCTCCTCCAGATCCAGGAAGACACTTCACTAACCCCGTACTGGGAGATAACTCAGCTCTGCACCACAATGCGAAAGCTTCAACATGCGTAGTTAAAGCCCAACAGAGAGGAGAGTGAGCCTTTAAAAAACACACAGGAGAGATGTTGACTACAGACCACTTACAGGATACATATGTAACATACATATATTTATTTAATGTTGCTGGGAGTGAGCAGAGGAAGGGCCATGGTGGGTGGCTTTGGTGGCATGCTGTCACCCTATAGTACTCTTCGTTGTGGCTGCAGAAAACTATTTCTCCCTAACTCTTATGGTGTCTGGAAGAGCAGAAAAAAACAGGACTACTCTTGGTGAAGATCTGATGCTCCATTGGCCCCAGAGCTAGCAGTGTGTGGCTGTGGAACTCCCAGAGACAGGATGGAGGAGAATCTGGCTATTGTTAATCCTAAAGTAGAAACAAAACAAGCCCACCCTTTGCCTTCAAGAGGGGGAAGGGAAGAGGAAAAAACCTACTTCCACTGGTTCCACTGGGGATTGAACCCAGGACCTTCTGCATGTTAAGCAGATGTGCTAGCCACTGCACTATGGAACCACACACTCTCTATATCTGTTTCTAAGTAAATACATTAGAAAATGTTTACAATTATTTGACTCAAAGATAATTTTGGTGGTTTTTTTGTGTCTGCTAAATTACATTTCCCGTGCATCTCACTGACGCACAAGTTTGAAATATCCTCAAGTTAGAGTCATTGTAAAATGATCTAAAACCACATTCTTTACCCTTTGAACATTTCTATGTCCATCATTTATTCCAAGACTATTTATTTTGATCGTCTACAGACACCTGCCAAGCAAGCACCTGTGGAGGCGCTGCAGCCAGAGCCGTGCGGCAATGAGACCCCCTTCGTGATGCAGCTCACACTGTGGGGCCTACACAACCTGTAGCAAGTAACAGGTGCTGGTAAGTGGATCTCAGAAGGGCACCACTCCCGTGACCTCCCTTTGTTCTCCACCGGGTCAGAACTGGCCAACTGGGGACTGCTCACTTAGGGTATTTGTGTGTTAAGATGGGGGGCAAATAAATGTTTTCCACTGTAGGGGGTCAGAGGATGCCACCCCAAAATACGTATGCCTCTGGCATATTGATTATTTAATTAAAGGCACTTGAAAACAACAGATGCAAAAAAAAAAAAAGGCATTCTGGCCTTTTGTTTTCTTTCTAAATGCAGGAGATAAAATTCCCATGTGAAAGGTAGTTTGCTGCACCAGGAAGAAGAAACAGTCTTATCACCAGGGTCAGGAAGTTGAGGCTGAGAGAAATCTGGACAAAAAAACAAAAACAAGCAAATGACTCAAAAAACCCAACTTGTTAAACTAACCCTTATCTTCCTAGTCACTTTCCCATGGTTAACTGCCTTAGCCCCAACCCCTCTGTCTTGCCACGTCTCCATGTTGGTCCAAACTGCTGCGTAAGTGTTGGTTCTTGGGGTCTTCACTTTTTGTGAGGGCTCCCATGTACCTGTAAAAATTACTTAATGAAATTTGCATATTTTTCTCCTATCAACCTATATTACGTCTTTTTACTTCTTAGGCCCAGAGAAAGACCCTAAGAGGATAGAGGAGAAAATGTCCCTCCCCTACACCATCTCCCTCTGCCCTCCTTCCCTATGGCACATTCTTGGTCTCACAAGTCTCCTGCCAACTCTGGGTTCTGCTCTCCAGAGCCTTTCCAAAGTCAAGTCACTGGTGGGGCCACCAGACCAAGGAGGTTGTTTGTGGGCCACTGATCTTGGTTGTTCCTTTGTGTTGTCCAAGGTCTTCTCAATTTCATTTCTCCTTAGAATCAGATTACAGAAGACTCAGATGCTGATGGACTGGGGGTGGTTATACCAAGTCCCTAGTGAGCTAGGACCATGGCAGAAAGATTCAACCACACACCTATGAAATACTACCTACTAGGGTTCCCCCTGCCCCCCAGGCTTTGGAAGTAAGGCGAAGGATTATAGGAGAGAGAAAAATAATCGAATAGCCTGAGTGCAAAACAGAAACCTGTAGGTTTTCTGGCATCAATGCAAGTGGTCTCCAGTTCTTATTGAAAAGGGAAAATTAGAAGATAAGATCAAGCAAGGATCAAACTCACACAGATACAATTATAACCTTTAAGTTCAAAGCCCTTTCACCTATCACAGCAACATACAACCCTCGTCTTTGTTTTTTTCTTGTAAGAACCAAAATACTTGTTTGCAACTTGGGAGCCTAGGATTGACCGCACAGATCCCTAGAACATTGGCCCAGCTTACAAAAACGTAAACAAAACCAAGTCTTTAAAAGATTGTTTCATGGGAAATTAATAAAAATTAATTCAAATAATTATTTTGTTAAAATATGCTGTTTACATGCTATGACTTGTGCTGGGTGTTAGGGGATAACTGGAGTCTCCCTGACCTTGTGGACATACATTCTAACAGGAAAACATAACTTTATATAAGGCGTAATTTACATAAAACTGTGAGGGGGCTAAGACAAAGTGTGGGATGCTGTGTGCACCCACACACATCCTCGAGACCCTTACTAAACCAAAACTTTGGGCACTAGAAGACAGAACTCCAACAGAAAACATAAAAACCATACATTTATTTAAGTATCTAGAGGGATCACTGTCTCAAATGTGAAGAAGAAAATCTACACATTTTTTGGGAGAATGTTTATAACCTAGTAACAGAGAAAGAACCTTTCAGCATAACCTCAAAAGTGCAAGTCATGGGGGTGGGGGAGACGAGACAAATTCTTAGCAAAATCATGTTCCTACCATTAAGTTTGTCCACTGATGAAGTTGATAGACAGGTAACGTAATGGTAGACACTACTGCAAGGTGTCTAAAATTCACAATAGACTAATAACTACAATATACAATATACCCCTGTACATCAACATGAAAAAAGACATCAACCTCAATACGAACATGGGCAAATGAAAAGAGTCAAGGTGCTTAAAATGCAGTTCAAATGGCTAAACAGAGATGCTCAACATCTTTCAAGAATATAAATGCAAATTGATGAGATCAATTTAAATAGCAAGGATGAGGTCACTCTACACGCGTAGATTACGAAGTGGAAAGCTGGACAGCGTTCAGCATGGGCAGGATAAAGGGACCTGCAGCGCTGGTGGAGTGTAGACAGACTGGAGAACAAACTGGGACGAATTCGACATTCTGCTCCTGCACGTGTATCGCAATGCAGTCCTCAGCAACTAAGGGGGGTGGCTGAGGAGGCGAGTTATTTGTAGCAGTGGGACTGCAGGCCGCCTGCGAGTCCATCTCCGGGTCCCAGGGTAGGAAATACATCCTGGGTGCGCGCCACGGACTGCGCATAGCAGTTCGAAGCAATGATTTGGGTGTGCACAGGGCAACTTGGATGGATCTTAAAGTCACAATGTTTTGTTTTTTTTTAAAGGCCTAAGAATAGATACTATACCTTTTACATAAATGTATAACATATGTACCCAAAAACTGACAACTTTGTAAAAAATACATGTGATCAAAATGATGCACGAGAAACAAACGAGAAAGGTTGTGCAGGAGGAGAGCAATGGCAGCAGGACAACAGGGAATAAATACATAGATCCAACCCTCCGCTCAGTTGTGGTCTTTGAGGGCAGGAACCAAGTCAGTTCAGCGAGCAGAACAAGACGTGCCCCGCAGCGTTTCATCCCGCGCACCCCACGCGGAGCGGCAGATCCGCTGAGGCCCAGGCTGTCCTTGAACGAGGGGGTCTGAAGGAGCCTGGTTTGGGCGGAGTGGAAGTTTGGCCGCATCCGTGTGTCCTCAGCCTTGCTCCCCTTTTCTCATGCAGGTTAGTTGGAACAGAAGGAGCACAGCAGTCTCCTGTGTGCAGCAAATCAGCTCAGAAAGCAGCACCGTGGGCTCTGTCACCTGACAACAGCGGAATTGATTCTGGTACCACCCAGTTTCTGTTTTTCAGCTAAGGTTAGGGTCGGGTCAGCCAGCATGGAAAATTTTCAAGACCAGCTAGCACACTGGTTGTTTGTTCCATTGACCTTCAGGTGGCCTGCAACATTCCCCACTGGTCTTAGGGAGGTTCAAATCCTTGAATCTAAGTACTGAGTCTCATCTTCCCCCTGGGTGGGTATTCTCTGGTAAGGAGTACTCAAGACCATAAGTTTTACAGTTTGAATGCGTTCCTTAACAAACTGGATAATCTGGTTAATGAAGATAAGCCCATATGTCAGCATCAGGAGAAGCAGGGCGAGAGGGCCTAATAAGGCGGTTATCAGGGTGGTGAGCCAGGGAGGCCAGTTAAAAAGGTTCTCGAACCAGTTTGCCGAAGCTGTCCAGGCGCCCTCTCTCTCTCTCTCTCTCTCTCTCTCTCTCTCTCTCTCTCTCTCTCTCTCTCTCTCTCGTTTAAGCGTTTCCTGACTAGAGTTAGGCTTTCTCTAATAATGCCCGAGCGCTTAGCATAGAAACAACAGGTTTCTCCTAAGGCTACACATAAGCCTCCTTGTTCTAGAAAGAGGAGGTCTAGCCCGCGTCTGTTCTGTAGGACTACTTCTGCGAGGGAATCTAAGGCCTTTTCTAAATGGGTGGTCTGTTCCTCCAAGTCAGTTAGATCCTGAGTAATCTGAGCTGACAATTTGGTTAAGTCTTGATGTCCTTTTAAGAGGGCAGTGGTCCCTACCACAGCGGAGCCCGCTATACCTAATCCTAGTAGTAGCGGGACTAGGATGGGGGCCCTTTTGTGGAGCCTAGGGCTCTCATCATAAAATTCAAGGTGTTCTCGTCCCCCTTCACCTGAGTAATAGTACACCTGTGGCAAGACATGGGTTAGTATACATAAATCCCTTCCGCTTTCAGGGAAGAGGCATGGGGTAAGTCCAGTAGGACAGGCAAACCAGGTTCCCGCAGGCGCAATCAGGATCCATGGTCCTTCCGTGGAGTCAGTGGGTTCAGGGAATCGCTTTGGGTCCTCACAGGCGTCTTGGTAAGGAGAGTTATGCAGATCATATTGGCTGGTGGAGAAACAGGTTCCTTGACCTTGGAGGTCCCCGAGAGTCAGTCTGGGACAGGGTCGCATGGACAGAAGCCCTGTTTCAGGGCCTCTTGCAGGGTCCGGTTCCTGTGTCAGCTGTGGATTTTCCCATGGACCTGTTGGTAGCAACGCCCACATAATAGGGTGGTGAGGGGTTTAAACAGAACCAACAGTCTTTAGTCTGTTCAGGATTAGCAGAGTTAGCAAAGGCAACGACTGCGTCTAGGGTACTAAGCAGTGGGTTGTCTCTTACCGGCTTCCGTGGGGGCTCAGCCCTGGATGGATCCGGAGTTCCCGTTGAATGGGGCGGGGTAGTTGGGGTTCCCTCCGAAGTTGCGGGCAGTGGAGGTGTCAAGTGGGGAATGAGTGGGTTAAAGACATAATTTGGACCAATAGGTCGGGGTGGTGCCTTGATGGGATACTTTTGTATAGTGAAGGCTGTTCCTGGGTCTGGTCCATTAACATATAATCTCAATCCCCAGGTCTTTCCAGTGAGCCAGGAAGGGTCAGTTATCATCTTAGCAGTGAGCCTTATGGGGCTGCAAGTCCCCGGTTCAGAGCATTTCCCTGGTCGAGGAGTAGTTAGTCTATAGAAATGGATATGGGGGTCTTCCCCTGGATTTGAACCCCAGAGGGCTGATGTTTTACATTCCCATTTGGCACAGTAGAAATCAGAAAGAGACCCGCATCTAGCCTTTCCCCTATTAGGTCAGAGATAAGGTTGGGTGTGTCATAATCCCTTTTCAAGTACAGTTTCCCCACAACCATATGCGTCCCCAACGTATCCAGAATATGAGCTGGAAAGCAGTTTGGGGTTGGTTTCTATGAACAAATCAGCTCCGAATAGGGCGCAGAAGTCAAAGGTAAATTGGGGGCCGGCATGGGTGGTATTGGAAGATATTAGAGTTCCATCTTGGGTGCGTATGAGGGTCCATCGGTAGCTGGTGGGCTGGTGTGGACTCTCGATGGTCATGAGTATGGAAGAGATTAAGAAGAGAGCCTGGAGAGCTTTACCTTGAAAGGGTCTTCGGTTCGTCTGAGAGTCCATCGTTCCGGTATTTGGTCAGGGTGAGCCTTCTTTACCTGGGTGTGGTGGATCCACTACTTGGGGTGGTTCCCGCTGGGTCTGCTCTCCTGGATTAAGGACTGAGTGATCCTCCGGAGCTTCTGGACAGCCTGTGAAGAACTGAGGAGGTGATGGTTATCAAGGCCGGCCAGAGCTTCAGCCCCTATTTTCAGTAGGATTAGCGGGGGTCGGCCAAACAAGATTTCAAAAGGGGTGAGGCCCTTTAGGTAAGGGGTACAGCAGGTACGAAGAAGGGCAAAGGGAAGGAGACTTACCCAAATTTCGCCTGTCTCCAAATGCAATTTTGTTAATGTTTCCTTTGAAGTTCTATTCATCCTTTCTACCCGACCTGAGCTTTGAGGCCTATATATGCAATGGAATTTCCAAGTAATCCGTAATGCCTTGGCTACGCTTTGGTTATCTGGGCAGTGGATGCCGGGCCATTGTTGGACCCCGGAGCTAACGGAAGGCCGAATCGGGGGATTCTCTCAGAGATGAGGAGACGAGCCTCAGTGGTTGACATTTCGGTTCGGGTCAGGAAGGCCTCAGTCCGTCCTGAGAAGGTGTCTATGAGGACCAGCAGATATTTGTATCCATATCGCCCTGGGGCGACTTCAGTGAAATCCATCTCCCAATTATTGCCCGAGGCTTTTTCTCTTTCCCTAATACCAAAACCAGCTGCCTTGTTGGAGCCTGAATTCACTTGGGCGCAAATGGGGCACCGAGTTACCTCAGGTTCCGTCCATTTGTTGAGGTGAGGTATATAGAAGTCTCTAGCGATAAGACTTGAGAGCTTAGTCTTTCCCAGGTGGGTGCCCCGGTGCAGTTGGGTGATCAGTTCCCGACCTAGGGCCTCAGGTAACAGTTCTCCCATCTGGGAGGATTTTCCATCCTTCGGGCCCCTCGGTGCAGTTGAGCTCTCGGCTCAGTAGCCCCTCTGGCTCTGTGTAGGAGGGGTTCTTAGGCAAGGCTCGAGCCGGGAGGGCAGGAAGAATTTCAAGGGGCCCCACTGGTCTTAGGGCAGCTTCCTTAGCTGCTTGGTTGGCAAAGGTGTTCCCTTTTGCTTCTGGGGTGTCAGTGTTTTGGTTTCCCCGGCAATGGATGATGGCTACGTTAGTTGGTAACCAGATGGCCTCTAGGAGGGCAAGGATCTCCTCCTTGTTTTTGATTTGTTTTCCTCCTGAGGTTAGGAGTCCCCTTTCTTGGTAGAGGGCTCCATGGACATGGGCAGTAGCAAAGGCGTATCTGCTGTCGGTGTAAATATTAACCGACTTCCCTTTTGCCCATCGGAGGGCCTGAGTCAAAGCAATCGGTTCAGCCTTTTGCGCAGAAGTCCCAGGCCCCAAAGCCTGAGCCCAGATGACTTCACCTTGGGAGGTGATTGCTGCCCCGGCATACCTGGTTCCTTCCTTAACGAAGCTGCTACCATCAGTGTAGAGTTCATGGTCAGCTTGTGGTAGGGGTGTATGTGTTGAATCTGCTCTCAAGTTGGTTAGGGTCTCTAAGATGTCCGAGGGGCTCCTGGGGGTCATCATCGGACATCAGGGTGGCTGGATTGAGGGCCAACGTTTTCAAAAAATTTGATCCGGCTTGGGTCAAGGAGGAGGACTTGATATTGGGTGATTCGGGCGCTGGACATCCAGCGATCCGGGGGGCTCCGTAGGAGTGTTTCGACCGTGTGAGCCCCGACAATCTGGAGGTCCTGCCCTAAGGTCAGCTTTGATGCCTCCTTGACCAGGATGGCAGTTGCTGCTATGGCTCGTAGGCAGCTAGGCCATCCTGCTGCTCCCGGACCGAGCCTCTTTGATAGGTAGGCTCCTGGTCTCTTCCGTGGCCCCGAAGTCTGAGTGAGAACCCCTTTTGCAATGCCCCGAGCCTCAGAGACAAAAAGCTGGAAGGGTTTAGTTAAGTCAGGCAAGGCCAGGGCCAGTGCTGCTGTCAGAGCCCCTTTCAGCCTCAAATGCCTGTCGCTCAGTTTCAGTCCAGCTGAGTACAGTGTCCTTCCCTCTCGTGCTGGCATACAGGGGTTTAGCGATTTCAGCGAACCCAGGGATCCATAAGCGGCAATAGCCAACTGCTCCCAAAAATTTCTGAACCTGTCTCTTAGTAGTGGGCGTGGGAACTCTTAGGATGACCTCTATTCGACCAGTGGATAGGGATCTTTTCCCTTCCTTGAGTTCATATCCCAGATAGGTTGCTTGGGGGGTGCATAACTGGGCCTTTTTTGTTGAGACTCGGTACCCCAGTTCCTCTCATTCAATTAAGAGAGCCTTTGAGGCTTCCTGGCATTCAGTGAAGTTAGCCGCTGCCAGGAGAAGGTCATCCACATATTGGAGTAGTGACTTGTGGATGTTTTTCCCGAAACCGTTGAAGATCTCGGCTTAGTGCCTCATCAAAGATAGTGGGAGAGTTCTTGAAACCTTGGGGGAGCCTAGTCCAGGTTAATTGACCAGAGAAACCCCCTTCGAGATCAGTCCATTCGAATGCAAAGATGGGTTGGCTAAGCGGAGACAGGGGTATGGAGAAGAATGCATCCTTGAGATTGAGGACCGTATAGTAGGTCTGGTCAGGGGTATGAGGCTCAGGAGGGTGTAGGGGTTTGGGACTGTGGGGTGGATGGTTTCTGTCCGGAGGTTTACTTCTCTTAGGTCCTGCACCGGACGGTAGTCATTAGTTCCAGGTTTCTTGACAGGGAGAAAAGGGGTGTTCCAGGCTGACTGGCAGGGCTGCAAAATGCCTGCCTCCCTCAGTCTATTTATATGCTTGGTAATTCCCTGTTTGGCTTTCAGGGAGATAGGGTATTGGCGGACCCGGATGGGAGTAGCGGTGCTGGTTAATTGTACTATTATTGGTGGCTGATGTTTGGCCAGTCCCGGGGGGTTAGTTTCTGGCCAAACCCTGGGAATCTCTATTTTCCATTGCTCTAGGAGGGAGTTTGGGGTTCCCTCCGTGGGCCCTTCGAAGAAAAGGTATTCTTTGGGGATGGGCACTGAGAGTAGGATGGAGGTGGTCGGTTCCCCTAGAGTTAGGGTTGAGTTTTCTCGTTTGAATGAGATTGTGGCCTGTAGTTTTTGAAGGAGATCCTGGCCCAAGAGGTAAGGGCATTCTGGCATAACGAGGAATGAGTGGGTGACAGTCCCTTTCCCCAGGTCAGGTATTCGGGCGGTCGTCCAGGGGTAGGACTTAGATTTCCCTGTGGCTCCCACAGTGGGAGTTTCTTGGAAGACAAAGGCCCAGTAGTCTCTTTTAGAGCAAAAAATGTGGCTCCCCTGTCGACTAGAAATTCAACAGGTTGGCCCCCAACATGTAGAGTCTCCTTGGGCTCCAGGGGGCCTAAATGGTAGGAGCCCCTGCCCCTTAATTCTGCGTCCTCCAAGAAAATAAAGTCCCGTCGTTTTCTTTGCGTTCCTATCTTAGGACATTTATTCTTCCAATGGCCCTTCTCCTTACAATAGGCACATTAGTCCGGGTCAAGGGGCTATCTTGGCTTAAGGGAGCCCTGGTTGCCCTTTTGTCTATTTCCTCGGGATCCTTTCCCTTGTTTTTCCTTCCTGTTTTCTTGGAGGGTGGCCTGGACTACCTTAGTGACTCTTTTAATGAGCGCAGTCTCTGGGTCATCTGTTATCAAACACTCTCTGAGCTATCTCAATTAGTTCACTAAGATTCTTTCCTTCAAATCCCTCTAATTTCTGGAGTTTCTTCCTGATATCTGGGGCCGACTGGGTGACAAAGGCAATATTAATTGCCCGCCTGTTTTCAGGGGCCTCCGGATCTATGGGCGTGAAGAGGCGGTAAGCCTCAGGAGACCTCCAGAAAGGCCGCGGGCGACTCGCCTGGCTCTGGGTGGCCTCGCTTACCTTAGAGAGGTCGGTAGGCTTCTTAGCCGCTCCTCGGAGGCCCCGGAGCAGACAGGCGGTGCTGGTTTAAAGCCTCCCTGCCTTGATCGGTGCTGGGGTCCCAGTCTGGTCGGGCGCTCGGGAGGCGAACTTCCAAGTTTTGCGGGTTCGTGACTGGTTGTTCGCCTGGGTCGAGGATGGTCTTCGCCGCCTCCCGACGGACTCCGTCTCTCTCCTCAGCAGTGAACAGAACCTGCAGCAGCAGCTGACAGTCATCCCAGGTGGGCTGGTGAGAATGGAAGACTGTCTCAAGGAGGGAAGTGAGGCCCTGAGGCTTGTCGGAAAAGGAGGGCTTCTGCTGCTTCCAGTGATAAAGGTCACGGGTTGTAAAAGGGACATAAACCATAAAGGGGCGTTCGTTGTAAATCTCCCCCGGGTGGAGGGGCCGGTTGCCGAAGAGGCAAAATGGGGGCAGTAGACGAGTCTGGAGGGGGATGATATGGGGTGTCCCCTCGGGTGTGGGGTGGACCCAGAGGCTGGGCGGCCTCAGCGGCCTCGGCTTCCCCGACTGGTCTCGGGGAATCAATGAGGGGATCCTCAGGGCATGCGGGAGAACAGGATAGATCTTCGGTGGGGGTTTGACTCTGGGCCTTTCCTAGGGTCTGCCAGCGGTTCAGTAACTAAAATATTTTTCTTAGAGGAACGAAGACATCTCTTGATATACCCAGGTTTATCAGTCGCTATATCGATCCAAATATCAATATAGTGGACCTGTTCAGGGTGACCTGGGTTTCCGTAGATGACCACTCTGGCGGCAAAGAGAAGCCCCAGATCAAAAGACCCCTGCGAAGGCCAGCCTACTCTAAAGGTGGGCCATTCTAATTCGCATAATGTCTGCAGAAATCCGGAGTCCGCTGCGAGACCATAGTCCCGGGCGCGCCTGGAGAAGTCTGAAAAGTTATTAAGGAGACATTGGAGAGGAGTCTTCGGTCCTGAGGATCCCTGCCCCATGGTAAAAGAAACAAGCCGGCACAACGCAGACGCACAAACAAATAAGCAACAGACAATGACAGGTAACTGATGTTCGGATAGCCAAACCAAATAACCAAATGGGAACCGAAAACGACGTCTCGTTTTGGACCTGGGGACGGATCTATGTGCTGCGTCCTTGTCCCCTATTCCTCTGCAGACTGAAATTACTGACTTACCTAGGGACGTCCCGTGTTTAAATTCCTAGGCCTAGGAATTCGAAAAACAATTTTTGGTAGCCAGGCAATTGTTGGGCCGACCCGAGGGAGCCGGGGCGGAGGAACGTCTCTCAGAGGCCTTCCCCTAGCTTACTCAGAGTCCCGAAAAGTTCGCCCCGCCTGAGCCTGAGGAGGTCGACCTCTCGGTAAGAGAGGGACCTCTATGTGAATCTCGCTGGGGCCTCCAAATGTAACCCGCGAGAATGGACAGAAACTCAGGCTCAGTGGAAGTCCAAATCAAAGAAGAGCGTTACTAGCTGCGCAGCGACTGTCCCGTCCTGCGCAGAGGAGGGAGCAGCCTGAGCTTTGGAGGGCGTCCTGTTACATAGTCCCCCTTGCTCCTGTAGTTGCAGCTGGGCCATGCAAGCAAGCACGTACAGAAGCGGATGTCGCAGATAGCTCAGTTAGCTCGGGGGGTTAACTGTCCTGTTTACTTCATTTTTATGGTTGCATCTGGCGATGCACATCTTTCCCCCATGACCCAGTTTCTGTTTTTCAGCTAAGCTTAGGGTCGGGTCAGCTAGCATGGAAATTTTTCAAGACCAGCTAGCACGCTGGTTGGTTGTTCCATCGACCTTCAGGTGGCCTGCAACACCTTCCTCTAGAATACAAATTCTATAGGAGAGGTTTTTGTCTATTTTGTTTGCTGCTCTACCTCCAGTACCTAGAAAAGTACCTGAAATACAGCAGTGACTCAACATTTGTGGACAAAAAGATTTACGTAATTCACCAAGAAACAAATTTAAAATATGCTGCAATATCCAATATTTCCTCTAGAGGGCGATACTCACCATGAAATAGAAATTTCATTCCGATTTAAAATCATTTTTTAAAAACATTGCAATACAGAATGCATTTTTATGTTGATGCTTCTGCTTTAGAACAAATTCAGAAATGCAGATGTATTCTCTGTCACAAAATTAAATAGGTCTGGCAAATTGCTACATTTCACAGAAAAAGTTACAAATATGATATAATTGAACATTTACCTAGAAGGGGGCCCTGTGGCTTAGCTGGTCAAAGCGCCTGTCTAGTAAACAGGAGATCCTGGGTTCGAATCCCAGCGGGGCCTTCTTGTTTGGTTTTGTATTTCAATCGTGTACATGCCATTAAATAGGTTAGAGAGGCGTTGAGAAATTTATATAGCTGGTTAAGCCTGTATTGAATTGTTATTTCAACTGTAGAGGGTCTCTTGCCAGATAATTGCATCGCACTATGAAGGACTGGCTTGAAGAGAAAAATGAATAAGGTTTCTGTAGTTGACAGAAAGCAATGGGTTTCAAAGACAAGGAAAGTAAGAGCAAAAATCAATGAATGAGACTACATCACACTGAAAATCTTCTGCACAACAAAAGAAACCATCAACAAAGAAAAAAAGCAAACCAACTGAATGGAAGATGACATTTGCAAACAATACATCTGATAATAGGCTAATATCCAAAATATATAAAGAATTCATACAATTCAACCACAATAACAAAACAAATAATCCAATTTTTAAAAAATGGGCAGAGGATCTAAACAGACACTTTCCCCAAAATGATACAAATGGCCAACAGATATATAAAAAGATGCTCAACTTCACTAGCTATAAGGGAAATGCAAATCAAAACCACAATGAGATACCACCTCACATTTGTTAGAATGGCTGTTTAAGTAAGACAAGAAATAACAACTGTGGGAGAGATTGTGGAGAAAGGGACCCTCGTGCACTGCTTGTGGGAATGTAAACTGGTGTAGCCACCATGGAAAACAGTATGGAGGCTCCTCAGAAAAATTAGGAATAGAGTTACCATATGACCCAGCAATCCCTCTTCTGGGTATCTACCTAAAAAATAGAAAACATTTATTTGTAAAGATACGTGTGTTCCATGTTCATTGCAGCATTATTTATGGTGCCCATGGAGACAACCAAAGTGTCCTTAGACGGATGGTTGGATAAAGAGAGAGAGGAAGGAAAAGGGAGAGAGAGAAAGAAACCTCGGTCATTGAGAGTATCATGCTAAACAAAATGTCAGACATAAAAGGACAAGGACCATATGATTTCACTCACATGTGGGATATAGAACAGAAAGCAACCCATCAACAAACAAAACAAACAATTAGACACAGGCAACAGAATGGTGGTTTTCAGAGGGAAAGAGGATCGGGAGAGGATGAGGGTAAGGGGGTCAAATATATGGTGATGGAAGGAGACAAGACATTGGGCAGTGAGCACACAATGCAGCATACATGTGACATATTATAGAATTGTGCACCTGAAACTTATATAATGTATTAACCAATGTCACCCCAGCAATTTAATTGGATTTAAAAAATGAAAAGAGAAAGTGATGCGTTTGTTGATGGTTGGTAAGACTGGAATATGAACTGAGCAAAAATCATTTCAAACTCTGTCTTGGAAATTCAGTCTCAGATCTCTTAACTTGTGACAACCAACATTGTTAGCTACTAAAAAATGGAAGTTCAACACAGTAAATTTAAAGGTCTAACTGGCTTTATTGAACCGTTCGTGAATCAGGCAGCATCCCAACTAGCAAATAGAGAGGTGCTTTGAGTTATACAAACCGGGAGGTTTTATAGGCAGAATGCAAGTGGGACCAGGAAATTAAAAGAGAGAATTATTTCAAGCAAGGTCACCTTGCCTTAGGGGGAGGCAGGGAGTCTTTTAGGCAGATGGCCTTACTAGTGCTGACCAGGAAATTCTAGGCTGATTGGTATAAAATCTCACTCCCGGGAGAAACTGAATAGCAGATAGGTATGAAGTCTTGGTGGGCTCAGCACAAGTGACTTTGGGGGCCTGTGTTTTTTTTGTAACACTGCTAAAGCATGGAGTTCGGTTTTCAGTATCACAAAAAGAATTAATAAGCCATGACATTTGGTTTGGAGTCAGATTCATTTTTATTTCTGAGAATAAGTATGAGAACACTGCTGAAATTTAGACTCTCACCATTTGAGGTTCATACAACCCAAAACTCATATTTCTGCATCAGTAGAATCTACTGAGTGCAAGGGGGGAAAGTGGAGCTCAACGACATTTTGAGGAAATAAATCACAAACAGATGATCACAGTTTTGAGTTATAAATGATATTGTTGTTCATAAGCTGAACCATACACTGCATAGCACTGACCTACACATTGGGCTTTTCCATTTTATCTACAGAGATTTCCAAGGTTATGATGAGAGTTTCACCACAGTCACCGACTTTTCACTTCAGCAAAAGTAGTTCTGCACTATGCCTGAAATCCCATTTATACTTCACGGTGAACTTGGTTTCATCTTCCTCGTGTTTTTTGTTTGTTTGTTTTGGTTGTACCAGAGCAGGTCTCCTCTGTCATGACTAAAAAGGTGGTCGTGAGAGGGAGCAGATCATTCCACGCCCACAATATGCCACTTTCACGTAAGGATTATTGTGAGCTGAAGGCAAATGTGAAGAAGCAGATACAAAAAACAAACAAGCAAATAAACAAAACAAACAAAAAACCTCTCTGCCCTGCACCCTATTTGCCTAAAAGCAGAACATGAATTTACAAACAAGCCCCTTCTTTCCTCTCTACCAGGAAGGACAAAAGTTAGTCCCCACAGACAACTTTAGACACTGTGAACTGATATCTAAATAACAGATTTCACTAACTAGCCTTTACCTCCGTCCTTGGAAGCCTAAACCTGTTTTTCTTTGTCTTGTCATTTCTCCACAATGTATCGTTCTTTGTTGAAGGGGCTATATAAACTGGAATTCTAGGCCACTTCTGAGAATTTTCTCTCCCATGTATGGGTGAGGTATATGTGTTGATAACTTCTGTTTGTTTTTCTCTTATGAATCCGTTCTTCATTACAGGGGTCTCAGCTCAGAACTCAGAAGGGAAAAGGGGAAATTATTTTCCTCTCCTTCAGTTAGCCTCATGTAACTGTAATAGTGCATTATTCTCTCCTCCGTGTAAACTAAATCTTGTGAAGATTTAAAATACGTATAGACCTATATATCATAAGTTAAAGTGTTTAGTCCTGCCCCACACTTAACAAAAGCACAGTCCAGGAGGGACAAATTAAGAGGCAAACTCTAACTAACATCTGTCAGTTACCCCACACTCAGCCTAGGCAGTGAAGGGGGGCTTCCTCCCCAGACTCCCATCACAGCCTGACTGAAAGATAAGGGAGCTGAATCCTCTCTCCTCTTTCTCTGTTATATTTAGGAAAGAAGGAGGAAATTATGAGGAATGACAGAAGACAGAATATAGGGTGCCAACATCATGTAGGTTTTGCAAGATAACAGATTCAGTGGAGATTTTTATAGAGAAGTGTCACAAAAAATCTTCTTAGAAAACTAATGATTTTTTTTTTTTTAATTCAAGGAAGCAAGATAGACCAAAATAAATGTGAGCAAAAAGGGACTACCTGGCAGGCCTGATAAGCGCAGGAACTGAAAGTAACCACAGGGGATGATGTTCTGACAGTTAAAATTTCTAACTGAGAGGGTTATGGTGGGAAGTCATATACTAGGTTTGTATGATAGGTTAACCTTTAAGCAAGACCTGTCCATTGTTTTGGTTCATCTAGATTCTAGAATGAAATGCTTAATATCTCAGAATGGTCTCTTCTCCAGACTCCAGAGAAAAACACCTGGTACCAGGGCCAGATGACCTCAACATTCCTCATGGTTATCTTGTTCCCCATATACCTCTGTAAATGGTACATGTTAAATGTTAACTATCCTGTGTCTACAAATGTAAAATAAGTATGTATCTCTTCATTTTACTTTGTATCCACTCCTAGAGATTTCCACCCCTTTTACTTTCTCCCACCTCCTTAATCTACCACCAATGGATTTTATGTGCCTTCCTTGTGGCTTTTCCTTTGATTCTAATGTATGAAATGAATGACAAAACTACTATTTGCCAGAGCATTTCCTCAGTCCTTTGAGATTTTGCTTTCCGGTCCAGCCCTCAGCTTTGGCTCAAATACATTGTTTAAAACTTTCTTTAGATTCGGAATTTCTTTCATCAACATAAGCAAATGAACAGAAACGCTTCAAGGAAACAGATGACCATTTGGAAATAAAAATATCTGACAGTTTATTAAGTTGCCGTGGTTTTTAAGGAGATAGATTGATGTCAGATCCTGAAATATGATTTTTATTGGTTCATCTATTTGTTTACATTCTGGAACTGGCAGAACATTTTTTGAAAGAGAAGACTGCACCTCAAGAGCCTCGTTTCTTGATTTAAGTTGGTGATGGGCTGGACAATCCACTTGGGAGTGCAGTCATTTGTCAAAAGATTGGTATTTAAAGAGCCCCTTGAATTGGAATGCTGCTGTTGAAAAACATTATAAACAATTGATTCGGCTATGTCTTGAAGAGCTAAGTATCTAAAAATACAAACTTGAAAAGCATATTGCATTATAAACAATCCCAACACAAATTTTGAAATGCTCACTTATTAGTTCATTAACAAGTTACAAAGTTGAACACAATGGGTGATCCAATTCTTATCCTAAGTGTTCAAACATCCTGACAGCTTTTAATTTTTGCCTTCCCAAAATCAAATCCCAAATATATAAAACAAAACTTTTAGGATATCTTTTGCACCTAAAACTGTGTGTGAGACTTCCCAGAAGGCCCCTGGAAAGATTTTTTCTTTCATCTTGTAAAAAAGAGACGCTAGAAAGAATTAGGGTTATTTGATATGTTACTGTTGATGAGTTGCATAAGAAGAGTCATCAAGTCAGAAGCAATGCCAGGAGGAGGAGGGGAAAAGCTTAGATTTCCCTAGGTCAAATTTGCATGGGTAACAAGCTGTTCATAAAATATTTCAGAAATTGTATACCAAATGGAAAATTCCAAGATTCATCAGTGCTCTTACTGTCCATATTTTTCTATTTATCAGAGTCCTGGTTTTGTTTTTCCTAATATTAGACAACAGTAGAATATAATCAAGCATAATTTCCATTTTAAAAAAGTTAACTTTATCGCAACTTAACTTCTCTAATTTGAATCTAGCATCTTCTGGGCTACTGAATTTCAACTGAGTTTTACATTACTTATCTATGAAGTCTCATTAATATGCACATATGTAGGACCTACTCCAGACTTACCAAGTCTCCCTGCTTCTTATTGTTGATATATTCCTGATACATTTGTTAAAAATAATAATAATAATAAACGAAGCCACTTTAAAATGGAGCCAGAGCTGCTATCCCAGAGGAACAGCCTCGTAGGCCTTATGCCAAAAACCTTTGGATGTTAAAACAGGACAAAATAACCTTTGGCCTGGGCCTAAACAACCTTGTGTCCCAATGAACTGTTTGTGAAGATAACAAGAAAGCAGATATTATGGCTACTGGGATGAAAATTTAAAACATTGTTTAGAATTAGGTTACTATGTTAGTTTATCTGCACGAATAGCAATGCCCTCCTTCTATTCCAGTTGTTTCCCTTCCCTTTCTCACAAATACCCCTAGCCTTTGTCTTCTAATCAGACACTATTTGGGTTTCTGCCTGCATCAGTGATTTCCGAATATCTATTCTTGTTGACCTTAAATAAATGCGTGTTGCCTGTCACTTTGAAAGACCTTTATTTTCAGGTTAACATACTGTTGCTACATGGTTTGTATATTCGTGGCATATTATGTCTTAAGATTATTGTTGCATCTCAAGACTTTTTCTCTGTGAAAATTGTTCATCGTCTTTTACAAATTAGGTGCCGTGTTCATTCTCTTCTTTGAAGACATGGTTAATCATTACATCTGCAGGTATTTTCTCTAAATTTTACTTTGGGTTGGCAGTTATCCCATTTTTCATGCCACAGAACCAACCAGAATTCCTTGTTGGTAGTTGTTTGTTCTACACGTCTGACTCACATCAGCTCTCTCAGTCTTGGAAATTATGGGCAATAAATAATTACAATCATTTAAAATCTTTTGTCATCTATAGAGTTATTTTATTTCCAAGCTTCTCTGAGAGCACGTGCAGTGGAAAGCACCGAGAGCGTCCCAGAAAAGACGGCCACGCAGCTGCTCGGGGCCAGGGCCCTGGTGGCCTGGCGGGTCGGGCCCTTCCGTCCGTGAACCGGGCAAGCACACCCTGTAACCTGCAATGGAGTACTATTATACAAAACTTTCCAAATGTTGGATCTTTCCCGGGCGCCGCCTCCGAGCCGGTCACTGTCCCTCGCAGGGCGCAGACAGGAAGCACGAGCAGAGGCAGCGCCGCCTGCCTGGATGTCCGAGCGCCCACGGTCCCTGGCTGAGACACGCCCACACGCGTCACTGTGCCATCAGCGCCGTCACAGTCGTTTCCATAGTGACCCCACGCGGGCCCACAGGCGAGGAGGAAGGTTGCGCTGGGAGCCGGAGGGGCCGCGGGCGGAGGGCCCAGCGCCTCCCGTCCGCCCCGCGCACGCGCTGTGCGGCCCAGATCGCCGACCCGGAGCCGCCGACCGCACTGCGTCCGCCTCGGGCGCCGCCGGCGAAACCGCGAGCCTGAGCGCGAGGCCCCGGCCCGGGCCCGCGGACGCCTGGCCGCCGCGAAGGAAGCGGTCTCCAGCGCCGTCCCACCGTTGTCAGGCTTTGAGCACGGGTGCGCGGAGTCCTCGGGTGCCCTGTTCCCGCTCCTGCACGCGCCGCCCCGCCTCGGCCACGGTTCTCTGAACCCTGTCCTCCCAAGGCCCCTCCGTTATTTCTCAGGCAAAAGCATATGCACTGACAAACCTAATCGCCCCGCGGTGGTGGCAGGAGGGACGTGTGTAATCGGACGCGAGTAGAGTCCACGATGACGCGAAGTGGGAAAACGGAAGGGATCTTTGGCCCGTACGGGGATCGAACCCGCGACCTTGGCGTTATTAGCACCACGCTCTAACCAACTGAGCTAACCGGCCAGCCGCTCGCGGAGCCTTCACTTAGCCTCCCTAATGTCATATCGGAGTAAAGTCGCCGTGTGCCTCCTTTGAAAGGGGTTAAGAAATGGCTTTCTTTCTCCTGTGCGGGAAAAGGCAAGCGTAATCCAAGGTGCCGGCACAGGTGAACGCGCTCCTCCGGGAACACGTGGACTTTCTCAGACTGACGGAGAGGAGCCCGCAGCCGAGTCGCGCGGCCCGAGTTGCAGTTCGGTGCGTCCGACACGTGGTGGCGCCCGAGCGCCGGCCGGGTCCGCGGGGCCGGAAGACCGTGCGGGTGGCGTCCCGGAGCTGCGACCCCTTCCGGTTCCCAAGAACCGGGACCCCCAAACCCAGGCCCTAGTGAACCGGGAGGAACTCCGGGGTCGCAGAGGAGGTGCCCCTGGCAGTCGAGCCTGACCACCTGCAGACAGTGTGCAGCAGGGAGGGTCCGGAGCACTCATTCCTGAGTCACCTCTTCTCCCTTTTCTCTGTGGGACCCCACAACGCTCCCTTTCTCCTCTGCTTTCCCAGCCTTTGTCGCGTCGGAATTTAATGGACCCGCTACACCCAGCTGTGTAAGTGCTGGGCGATCGTAACCACTTACACTATGTGCCATGGAAAGCGTCCACTATGGGGCGTATAGCGTCCGCCTCCGGTCGTGGGTTGGAATCCTCCCTTGCTTTCCGTGATTTGGGAGTGTTGAGCGGAACCCAGTGACTCGGCCGTGACGCTGGTCTCCGTCCGGCCCCCGGTCCGGGGACGCACACGAGGGTGCGGTCAGTTCTCCGGGGCGACGCCTGGACGAGCGTCCTGGAAGCTCGCCACAGCCCCAGCGTCGGCCCCCCGATGGCGCACGTCCCCGTCCGGTGCGCAGACCCGCGGCCTCCGCCGTGAAACCGCCTGGCCCGGTGGACGCCGACGTCCCTGAGCCCCCGCCCAGCCCCGCGATTCTGCCCCGTGTCCGGGTGGACTCAGCAGCCGATCAGTGGGCTCGTCGGCCTCGTGCTCTGGTCTCTCGGCTTCTTTGGCGTATGGGGGCCGCTTTGCGTTCACAGCCCTCTCTCGAAAGAAGAATAGTATCACCATGAATGTTGAAGACAGCTCGATAAAGTACATGTTTTCTGAAATAAATGGTAGAGAAAATTATGAACCTTGATGCCAGGTAGGAAATGAGGATTCTGAGGTCAGGAGATGACAGTGGGGTATTTTGCAGAAAAATGCTGTTGTGGAAGGATTGGTCCATTTAAAAGATTGCATGAAAAAAAGTACTCCCTGTGGGGCCTCAAAAGAATACCTTAAATTCTGTCTTGGAAATGGTGGGGTGCAGAATTCTCATTGTGTACCACCAATTAATTGTGGAGAGCAGTGGAGTCTGAATGCAGACGTCAGAACAAGCTGAATGGGATGTCGGATTCGGTACTTGGCCTCGCTATTTAGTCATATGAAAAAAGTGACAGAAGTTCACTCCTTTCCATAAATTACCATTGTAGTTTTGTGAGAGCTTCTTGGCTCTCTTGTTTTCTCTTATCACCACCAGAACATTCATCATACCTACAGTAAATGAGTATGTAACCAATTTTTGGAAATGGAACAATGAATAGCCAATGTCTTGCAGTCTCAAGCAAGAAAGTAGAGCAGGTATTCCGAATGTTTTGTTAGTTTCCACTGACACGGTTTCAGATGGATTAGCTTACATTCCAGAAAAGTGAGCAAGTCCGGTATAGTTTACAAAGCTTGCCTACTCCGTTAGGAGCCTCTTTTGTGACTCAATTTCCATTTCAGAAAAAGCTTGTTTCCGCCCGGTTTCGAACCGGGGACCTTTCGCGTGTGAGGCGAACGTGATAACCACTACACTACGGAAACAACTGGTTACCAACTCTGCCCCTCCCACCTAGAATAGAGGAGACTGTGTGGCCTGGACTTGCCACAGCCCTGTACAGAAAATGTACATTGTTGTGGTGTATGTCTCTCCTTGTTTAAATTTCTTTAAAAATAAAAATAATAATGATAATAAATTTGTAAAGACAAAAACTTATAACCAAGCATAGGCTTCACCCAGGGCTCCAAATCTTACACAATTCCAGGCATAGAAAGCTAAGGAAGCATCCTGGAGAATTTGTGTGTGAAGTAATGATATTTTCCCCTAGTTTTATTGAGCTTTAATCTACACACAGCACTGTATAAATGACCCAGGGGTCAAGGTCAAAGTGTGACCCACGAGGAAGTGAGAAACACATAAAAAGAATTGCATGATTTTGCCAGTTTATACTAAAAGAAACCTGTCATGTTTGAAAGGGAATGTATCTTAAAGGGTATAGGATCAAAGTGGAAAGGATATAAAGTTGACTCAAACCAAATTCATTGGCCTGGTCTTACTAGGCAGAGATACCTGATTCAATGTTTTAACTCAAAGGCCTGGGGACAGCTCTAATTTTTTATTAATTAAAAATTATAATTAGACTCTGGTGGGGTAGTTAGTTGGCTAGAGTGTAGTCCTGATATACCAAGGTTTCAGGTTTGATTCCTGCTCAGAGCACATACAAGAAGCAACCAATGAATGCAAAAATAAGTGGAACAAATCCATCTCTCTCTCTCCCCCTCCCCCTTCCTTTCTAAAAATCAATAAGTAATTTAAATATATATATATTATAATTAGCAAATGATTAATATGTGGACCCAAAGTTAGGTGACCCAACAAAATGAAATTGAAATATCAGTACTTCCTTGGTATACTGTAGAACAAAGTATCTAGAGGCAAGAGGCCAGGCTGACAAAGGGGAGAGTAGGCCCCTAAAGAAAAGATTCCCTTAACAATAAGGGAATGGCAGCAAATAGTGTTACATCAGGGGAACAGGAGACTAATGGCAACTGGAGAAAGTATAAAAGAATAAAAGGGGAGTGTCAGAAAACTGTATTGGGCCCAGAATATTAGCAAATGCCAACTTCTTGTGAAGGGCAGAATGACTAAGAAAGCCCCACCTGGGAGACCCAGGACCTCTGGGTATATGCACCAAGACCAAGGCTGGATTGAAGCGGAAGACCCTTGCACAACCCCACTGCATGAGTACCAAACCCCAGCAACAGGTCTACCCTTGGGGAGAGACAACAGACCGTGGAAAGATGCCCTCTCTGAAACACATGCAGAGAAGGCCTAAAGCCCAGTAGAGCAAAAACTTTGAGAAAGCACTCCAACAATCCAAACCCCAACCTAAACCCAGAGTGATTCCAGAAGAATTTGAAGCCAGTTATGTACTGAAAAAAATTGCAACAATAAAGCCCAAAAATATCCCAACTCCTGCTTAAATTGACTCAACCTCACACATTAATAGCCTAGAAAAGGGATATGCCCTTTCCAGGCACAAATACTATTTACCTCACCTCTACAGTCCTACAACTATGTCTGGCAGCTGATGAGAAAGTATGAGATGAGAAAAAAACAATGCATGGTCAAGAGACATAACAATCAATAGAATGAAATTCAGATATGTCCCACATGCTGGAACTATCAGAAAGGAAATCTAAAATATCTGTGATTGTTATGTTAAAGGCTCCAGTGGAAAAGATGCTTCACATACATAAACAAATGAGAAATTTCAGTAGCTTGTTGGAAAATAAAAGTCAAATGGATATGCTAAAAACTAAAAACACACACATATAGTAACAGAAATAAAGAATGCCTTTAATAGGCTATTCAACTTGATAGACCTGGGGAAAGAAGTGATAAAATTGAAAGTAGGTCATTAAAAGCGACCCAAGCTGAAACACCAAGAATAAAAAAGAATGAAAAAAGAAAACATTGAAGAGTTATGGATTCATGTCAAATGGTCTAATATATTTGTAATTGGAATCCCAGAAGATGAAGAAAGACAAAAGAGCAGAAAAAATATTTTAAGATGCAGTAGCTGAGAAATTTCCCAAAGTAATGAAATACATCAAACCACAACTCCAAATAGGTCAGAGAACCCCAAGCAAGACATATGGGGGGGGGGAGCCCTATTTACATCATATTCAAACTGCTGATAACAGGGGAGAGAGAGAGAGAGAGAGAGAGAGAGAGAGAGAGAGAGAGAGAGAGAGAGAGAGAATATAGAGGGCAGCCAAAGAACACAATACATATTACATGTAGCTGAAAAAAGATAAAAAGAACAGAAGACTTCTCATCAGAAGTTAGGTATACCAGAACACAATGGAATGGCATTTTAAAATACTGAGACCAATTTAAAGAAAACAACATTGTGTAACCTAGAATTCTTTACCAAACAAAAAAATATTTTCCAAAAATGAAGAAAAATAAAGATAGTTTTAGACAAAAAAGTAAACTAAACTAAACTGAAGAAGGTACTACCAGCAGACCTGCAAATAAGAAATATGGGTACAAATAAGAAATCTTCCCAGTTTTAATCACTCGAAAAGTAATTGATTGCATAAAACAAAAGTAGTGGAAACATGAAAGTAGTGGAAACAGTTATAGGTACATGAAAGCAAAATGTGACAACAATAACAAACTATAGAAGGGAGTAAGCTTCTCACACTACACAGGAACAGCATATTATTTGAAGGCAGACTGATTAATTATAGCTGTATATTTAAAAATCCTAGGGATAAACCTCATTGGCTACGATACTGTCACTGTGCAAAGCTTAAAAAAAAATCCTAGGGAAAGCACTAAAGACTGTTTTAAAAGACATAAATGATAAGGCAATACTAGAGATAAAATCAAATCAAATCATAAAAAATGTTCATATATTTCAGACAGGAAGATTAAAAAAGAAACAAAGAATAACAGGAAGACATATAAGACAACTTACATTTTAATACAATTTTATCTGTAATTACCTTATATGTCAACTATTTAAACCCATCAATTATAGACAGTCAGATTGTAATAACTAAATTAAGGCCCAACTGTAAACTGGCCTAGTTTATAGCTTTATAGAAAGAATTATTTTCATGTAAAAATTCCTCCTCAAGTTAAGATACCGGGAGTGGGGTTCGAACCCACGCGGATACGTATCCATTGGATCTTAAGTCCAACGCCTTAACCACTCGGCCATCCCGGTGGCGGGAACCCGTGTTCATGTTAAATATTACCAAGTTACCACTAAGAAGACTTGCGAACACCTGAAGGATTATGAATAATAAACCCGTGAAGCCATTTGCCCCTTAGGCAGCAGAGAAGAACATTCGGCGCCCTGCACCCCCCAGGGGGTCAAATGAAAGTGAGCCCAACCTGCCCTGGAAAGATGGCCCTTCAGCGATACGTACCCACTCCCCACAGAGGCGGAGGCTCTGGGAAGCTGCTCCGGAGTAATCGGCTCACCCCAGGCACAGGAAAGGTTGTCGGAGAACATTGTCTTTTCGAGCGGAAGTGCTCGGCAAGGAAAGCTGAGGACCAAGCTCCAACAGTAAAAGTGCATATGGGTGATCCCTGTGGACTTCTTTCAAACTGTAGGAAGGCTTGAACAATCCGTCACAAGATATTAGCCCTTTTTATTCATTTACACCGAAGCCAAGAGGTCTTTGGATGGAGATGGAAGTTGTCCTGTTCGTCTTGGAACAGTCGATTCCTCCCCAACCATTGCGTTCAAGTTACATCCAAATTCCTGCTGCGGAGGGTCGCCCTGAGCCCCCGGCCCCGGCACATGTCATTGTACTTACTCTCAGTGGAATGAATTTTCACGAGGAAGAGGAAGGGAGGCAGACAAGCTCTGGTTCACACCCAGAATGGGAGCTCTCAGACCCACTCACGCGTGGGTGCGGCTCCGCCCCGCAGGAATCTGCTCTCCATTCTTCGGCCGGTCCACCACCTCACCTTCGTTCAAGTCACATCAGCTCCCCCAGCAAGTATTTCCAGACCGTCAGGGCTGGAGGGGATGCCCCTATTCTGTGAGCAATCTCTGTGACTTTCATACCTGTCATTCCATGAGGCAACCTTATTGTAATTAAGTCCCTAGGTACACACTTGTCATTACAATCAGCTTGGGGACCCCTTCCCTCCTTTAGGGCAGCGACCAGAATGGGGCAGGGCTTTTCAATGATTTCTTTAGAATTAACGTGACACAGGATTGCTAAGGAAAGTTAACGCACATTGACGTGAATGGAACAGCCGTTTATCTTGCTGATCGAATCTGACAACAAAACAAACAAAAAGTGGGCTAGAGCCTGCTGAGGAGGCACCTGCCTTCCCACGGCCCCAGTACACGCACCAGGTCGTGTTCAGCTGCCTCAGAGGGAGCCAGTCTGTGACTTCAAAGGTCAGAAGCCTCTCCTGTCCCTAGATTCTCACGGAGACTGGGGAAAGTCACCTTTTCTCTCCTCAGAGCCTTCGGGGAGGGGGGTGGTCAGCCTTAGAAACTAGCGGAAGGCAGGCGGCTTCAGTCCCCGGGAAGGACGGTGACTTGGGACAATGGAAATGAGGTGTTGAACCAAGAAGAGTCAGGTGAACCACAAAGGTCACCTGCCGGCTGTGAGACGTTACGGGACGTACGACACGCGTGCATGCGTCCCGAGCAGCGACACGAGACACAGAGCAGAAGAGAAGAGCGAGGCGCGGAGAGCGACTCGCAGCGCCGCCCGACCTGGCGGGCACACCTGGTCCCAGGCGCGCTCCGCCCCAGGCCTTCCGCCTCTGCCCCTTGAGCTCGGTCCAGCCAGTCCAGCTCCTGAAGGGCAGTTACAGCCGTTGAGAGGTGGGGAGCAGGAAAACGAGCTCAGAACTACCAAGACATTTCTTGAAATGAAATTTCCCGGGCGCCCGAGTTCCCCAGCCCGGTGCTCGTTCGGTCGCGGGGGCCCCGGGAGCAGCACGCGCTGGGTGATCACCTCAGACGGTGGGGACCCCAAGGATCTGAGAGTGGAGGGAAAACTGTCTGAATCCAAACAAACGGCTGAGAGGATAAAGGCAGGGGGAATTACAACTTCCTCCTAAACAGAGAGCGCCCCCGCAGGGCTGTTTCCGTAGTGTAGTGGTTATCACGTTCGCCTAACACGCGAAAGGTCCCCGGTTCGAAACCGGGCGGAAACAAGTTCTGAATTTTGTTCCAGAAATTTTCTATTTCAATCTGTTTGCATTTCCACCAAGTTTGAAATATTCACCCCCCCCCTTTTTGCAGTCCCCGACTTTAAATTTCAAGAATTGTATAACAAGACCTCGCCCGCCCAGCAGGTAGCCTTGGACCCTGTCCATGGGGTAGAGCAGACGCCCCGCCGGCTGCGGGGGCCGTCCTCAGGCTGCCCCATCCGCCCTGGGCAGGCAGGACAGAGAGTGAACAGCCCGACACAGGAGTGTGGCTGATGTGTGCACGGGGGGTCAAGAATACTGCACAGGATGAGCCTGGTAGGTGGAGGTAGCAGCGTGGAGGGGACAGAGTACATGGAGCCTCGTGAGGCCATTATTTAAGGACTTTGGTTTTCATTCCAGTAAAATGAGACGTTGAATTTTAACCAGTGAAGAGACTCTGTGTGACTTACGTTTTTTAATAGGGCCCACCATACGTAACTAATTACTTCTGGCTGAACTGATGCACGAAGATCAAAATGAAAAGCATCTTTTTTATTACTCATTTATGTACTGCATACATTCCAGTGTCTTACCCCAACTCTGACATCACCCATTCCACTATCATGACCCATCCCCTCACCCTGTCCCTAACTCCATGTCTGCTATTAATCCCATCACTGAGCTGAAAGTATCTAAAATGGGTTGAGAGACACCAAGATAAAACTGATATTTTTAATATACATTCCTTGGCTATTGAGAGAAAGAAAGAAAAAGAAAGGAAGGAAGGAAGGAAGGAAGGAAGGAAGGAAGGAAGGAAGGAAGGAAGGAAGGAAGGAAGAAAGAAAGAAAAGAAAAGAAAAAAGAAAAGAAAAGAAAAGATTGATTTTGCTTTTAGGCTAAAGTAAAATGTTGAGAACATAAACTAATCACAAACTTGGAAAAGATTGATTGTTCTGTAACCAAAACAAGTAGCCACAAGAACAAATTTTAAACCCATCTGTAATTGAGAACTGTCTTGTGAACACACATTGGGAGGACAGCCAATCACTGTCAAACCCTGCCTCCTGAAAGAAAGCCAGGGCGAGACTAAAACAGCCTCTGAGTCTCAAACAACCCGGTTCTGTCAAACACTCAGTCTCCAAAAGTCCTCCATTCCCTAAGCACCCTGTCCCCCCAAACATCAGCCACCAGCTCTCTGGAAGGTACTGTGCCTTACCAACATCACTTTCTCCTTAAATGACCTTTGACTTGGATTTCATCACCCTCTGAAAACGCCCCTTTGTCAAATCTGAAACATCCAAATTTCTTTTTTTGCTGGGGTTATATTCACCACTAATTTTTCACTTTTGAAATTCTTGTGTATTCTATACAGCAGTGCAACCTTTACAAGCCACATTTATGACATCATTTGGTGTCTTTATACAGGTATGTTAATCAGATTTGCACACACAAAAATTCAACATTTTAAAACACACTCTGATTTGCTCTACAAATATTTGCCGAATGTCTACTTTGTGTTGAAAACTGTCCTTGGCCCTGAAGATCCAGAAAAAAGGAGGAAAAAAATCTGTCCTTTTGGACAGAAATTCTGGTGGAAGCCTGCTGATAATTAAAAAAAGAAAGAAATGAAAATGAAAAAAAAAGAAAGAAAGAAAGAAAGAAAGAAAGAAAGAAAGAAAGAAAGAAAGAAAGAAAGAAAGAAAGAAAGAGAGAAAGAAAGAGAGAAAGGAAAGGAAAAATATGCATTGTGTCTGACTGTGATTGTTTTAACTATAAAAAGTATCTATTTCAACGGTGCCGAAAAGGCGCGCGGAGGATGCAGAGACCGCCAGGTAGATGAAGCGCTAGGCGACACGGAGAGTGGGACAAGGAAGCCTGGCGCTCAGACGGTCAGGCCACCAGACACACATCTCACCTCCGGGGCCCCCCTTTCTCTGGTACCCTCATTATCTTTACTAAAATTTCTGTTTGAAGGCTTTATGCCACTTTTTCCACACGTCGGTTTTTTTCTTCTTCTTTCCTTCCTTTGAAGAGGGGGACAAAGAAGGTAGGTGTCACTGCTGAGGATTAAGAAATGAAGTCAACATATAATCCCAATTTTACATCGGAGAGGATATTTCCCAGGTGTGAAGTAACTGCAGCAACGTTAAATAACTGCAGCAAAATTAAGTATCTCAAGGAGGAAAAAAAAGACAGGCACTCCTCCTGGCCCGTACGGGGATCGAACCCGCGACCTTGGCGTTATTAGCACCACGCTCTAACCAACTGAGCTAACCGGCCACCCGTGCGAGCTTGTTTCTTATTTAAGGGAATAAAGTAGTTGTTGACATTCTGGTGCGTTCAGAATAAAAGGATAATTCTCTTCCCTTTCCAAAAGAGACCTTTTTGTTTAGTTTCTTTTAAGATACTGAAGGACAAGGAAAAGAAACTAAAGCGCAGTGAGGGGAGACTGAGGGACAGAGGAAGGGAGGTCAGGGGATGAGAAGGGGAGAAAGTCAGGAGCAGAGAGAAGAAATTGGATGTCCAGGTGCCACATCATCAGACCTCTAGACACAGACTCTGGCGTCCCTGCCCCGCGTTAGTGGCTCCTACAGACGCTTGACCTATCGTGGGAGAAGCTTCTGAAGAAACCTGAGCTCCTGACGAAAGGCTATAAATCTCAAGGCCAGCCCTGGGGACAAGATGAAGATCCCTAGAGCCCTCTCACGGAGGACTGGACAGCATGGCGGTGGGCCCTGCCCTGTGGCTGGGCCCTCTGCTCCTGGTTTCCCTCTGCGGGTCCTCAGCTCCAGGTAGGAGGAGCCTGAGGGTCAGGTGGGGTCCCTAAGGGGACCTGGTCTAACTCTGTCCCCTCTGTGTCCCACAGCTTCTCTTCTTAGGCGCCTTGGTGAGCACATTCAGCGGTTTCAGGAGAGCTCTGTCCTGAGCCTGAGTCTGGACCTGGGGGTTGCAACCCTCCCTAAAGAGGGATGGCTGGAGCAGCCTCTGGACCCCTTCAACGCATCTGACAGGAGGTCCTTCCTACAGGTGAGGCCAGGAGAGGGGGAGTCCACTGCCTACCCTGCCCTCTCCTCACCTCTCACTCTGTCCCTCAGCCTCTGTGTTCTTCCCTTCTCCACACCTCTGTCTTCCCACATCTCTGCTCCTCAGTCTCACCCTGTGTTGCTGGCAATATACCTTATGGCCTTTAGGCCAGCCCCTCAGTGTCTTAGATGTGCCCTCTGTTCCCTATTCCCCTATCTCTTCCTACTTTTTTTTTTTTTTTTGTCCCTCAAGTCCTGTCCTTCATTTCTCTCTCTCTCTCTCTCTCTCTCTCTCTCTCTCTCTCCCCCTCTCTGTCACTGCCCCTCAGTCTACCTTCTCCCCATCCTTCAGATTAAACACTAAACCCACCACCAGGTCTCAATGTGTAGCAGAGATTTGGACTGGCTTTGGAACCAGCCTTGGCTCACAACAGGCACTTGAAGATATCTACTGAATGAATGAACAAACTTATCATTTTTTACACCTACTCTCCAGAGGTCATCTCACCTAGGTGCAATTCCTAAATCCACCTGCACTTGTTACTTATTCTACAATTATTATTTCAACACATAGCAGGTGCCTACCATGTACTCACCACTACCCGTGACCCTGAGATATAAGAGAGAAAAAGTTGACAAAAGTATCTGCTCTTACAGATTTTACATTCTAGGTGAGGAGACAACAGGAGGGAAACGAACACATAAATAAACAAACCTATTTCAGATACTACTAAGTATATAAAGAAAGATCCCTCAGGGAGAGAGAGTGGGAAGAACAGGGAATAAAGAATTGGCCAGAATGCTCACAATCCCATTTCTTCTTCCTCATCCCACCTCTTAGCGGTACTGGATAAACGACCAGCATTGGGTCAGCCAAGGTGGCCCCATATTTCTGCATCTGGGAGGTGAGGGCAGCCTTGGGCCAGGCTCAGTGATGAGAGGTAAGAAGCAAAGGTGGAAAGACATAGCTGGGAAACTGGTGGGGGCCGGGAAAGGGAGCTGTGTACTGCAGTGCTGTGGCACCTGAGGGCTTCGAGGTCTTACAGCCACCTCACACCCCATTCCATACTCTTCACAGGGCACCCTGCAGCCCTGGCCCCAGCCTTGGGGGCCCTGGTGATAGGCCTGGAACACAGATTTTATGGCCTGAGTATACCTGCTGGGGGCTTGAATATGGCCCAACTCCGCTTCTTGTCTAGCCGCCATGCGTAAGCAGGGGTAGGGAGAGCGTTTGGGGTCATGGGACTGGACATGTCTGTGTCTCCATCCTCCACTGCTGGAAGATGACCTCGAGTCTTTGGTTCACGTTTTCTTCTGTCTTTCTGTGTCTTATTCTTTCTCTCTCCATCTATGGGTCTCTGTCCTTCCCTATCTCTCTCTTTCTCCTACACTGTATTCTTTTCTCACCCTGTCTCACTATGGCTACTGGTCCACATGACTTCGTCTCTTACCTGATGACACAGCCTCCTCTCTGGTCTCCAGTTCTGCCCTTGACCTCTTCAGTCTATTCTCCAGATGAACCAGAGTGATCAGTAGAGCATAAACCAGATCACCACTCTCCCCACCTCAAATCCCTCACATCTCTCATCTCATTAACAGAAAAGTCAAATCTTTACAGTAGCCACAAGGTTTGACTGACTCTGGCTCTCAGTTAACTCTCTGACCTCCACCTTCTCACACTCACTGGGCTCCAGCTGCACGGACATCCTTGCCATTCTCCAGACATACAGGCACATTGCAGCCTTGAGCCTCTGAACACTCCCCTCTGCAGGGAGTGGGCTCCCCCATATATTACGTGGCTCCCTCTCTCACCTCCCTTAGGGCATTCTGTTCCTATTAACAACCCCACTGCTCTTCCCCTCACCTGCTCTGTTCTTCATACACTTATCTCACCCTCTCCTACTTGGTGTCTCTGTAACTGTCTGCAATCCTCTTTTTGCCTTTGTCTTACTCTTGTCTCCTTCTTCCTGTATTTCTGTATCTCTTTGCTTCTGTGTTACTCCCTGTCTCCCAGTCTTTTCACAGGTTAATGTGGTCTCTAACTGCCGTAGGGTGGCACTAACTGCAAACCCTTCAGAAAGGTTAGGGAGGAAAGGACGCACTTAGGATAGAAAAGAGGATGTTAGACACGTCCCAGCATCTCTTTTCCTCTCTAATTGTCTCCCCCTCCCCCAATACTCTAACCTATCCAGCCTAGGACCCCTCCTCTTCCTGAGGAACTCTTCGTGACTGTCCCCCAAGCCCTTTTACATTTGTCAGGTGTCCGCCTAAACTGTCTTGAGATTTTTTCTCTCCCACCTAATATGGAGGAAAGAAGGGTGAGGCTTTCCAAAGGTACCCTGGCCCAGCCACTTGCAGAAATGGATGTGTGGATGAAATCTTCAGAAATGCTTCATGAGTAAAGAGCTCTGACTTCTGGCCAGACCCCCTGCCTGTAGAGAGGGGGGATCTTCAGCGATTCCTGAGATGACCGACCAGCCTCCCCTTGACCCCAGGCTGGCCGACGTGGTCTCCGCCCGCCTCGCGCTTTCCCGCCTCCTCAACGTCTCCTCCTCCAGCCCCTGGATCTGCTTCGGAGGCTCCTATGCCGGCTCCCTGGCCGCCTGGGCGCGGCTGAAGGTCCCGGGACTCCTCTGGGCGGGCCGGGGGGTGGGGTGGACTGGGGTCCCCATCTCAGGCCATAGGCACAGCCTTTCCCCACACCCGCGCCCTGGAGGGATTTCCACAGCTGTCTTCACAAGGGCTTGGTGCAGAGGGACTCGCCCAGGGCCGCACGAGGAGGGCCCAGCAGGGGTCCCAGCTCTCGCGCCGCCTGACAACTTCTCCTCCCCAGTTCCCGCATCTCCTCTTCGCCGCGGTCGCCTCCTCGGCGCCGGTGCGGGCCGTGCTGGATTTCTCCGCGTACAACGAAGTAAGGACGCGGGTGGGGCCCGGGAGGACCAGTCTCACGGGATGGGGACCTGATGCGCCTCTTCCCCGCGGTCCGACCACAGGTGGTGTCCAGGAGCCTCACGAGCACGGCGATCGGCGGGTCCCCGGAAGTAGGCGTGGGCCAGCCCGGGGGCGGGGAGGGGCCGAGGAAAGGGCGCAGCCTGAGGGGGGCGGGGTCTGGGAGGTGGGAGCCCCCAGAACAAGGCTGGAGCTGAGGCTGGGTCTGGACATCGGAGGGGAGGGGCTTCAACGGGGGCGGGGCTTCGGGGCGGGGCCTGCAGAGACGACCCTATCAGGAGGTGCAGCTCGGTGTGGGGCGGGGCCTGGGGGACTTCCCCGAGGAGGGGCCGACCAGGGTCCGGCCTGGAGCCACCGAGTTCCACCCCGGGGGGCGGAGGGGCTCGGGAAGTCGGGAGCCCAGGAGGATGCGCTCTTGGAAGACGCAGCCCGGGCCCGGGCCTGGTCTCCGCCGACACGGCCTCGTCCCCGCAGTGCCGGGCGGCGGCGTCCACGGCCTTCGCGGAGGTGGAGCGGCGGCTGCGCGCAGGCGGGGCGGCGCGGGCGGCGCTGAGGGCCGAGCTGGGCTCCTGCGCGTCCCTGGACCGCGCCGAGGACCGAGTGGAGCTGCTGGGGGCGCTGCAGGCTCTGGTGGGGGGCACAGTGCAGTATGACGGGCAGGCGGGGGCGCCGCTGAGCGTGCGGCAGCTCTGCGGGCTCCTCCTCGAGGGCGGGGTCAATGGCAGCAGCCCTGTGCCCTACCGCGGACTGCGTCGGGCTGTGCAGGTGAGCTCCGCTGTGCGATCTTGGGCAGCCGCGAACCCTTTCTGAGCCTTATTTTCCTCATCTGTCAAACGGGGACGACATAGGGCCGTGGAAGGGTGAAATACTCACACACTATGCAAAATTAGCAACTATGCTATCTCTTTGCCTGTCTTGTTTTGCCTTCTTCTTGGGGCCTGCAAGTGTCTGGCACACAAGTGTCAAATTAGTATTTATAGACTGAATGAAAACAATGTAGGTAGCCCTGAGAGCAGAGTTCCCCAGGAGACCAGAACCCCCATCTTTGGAATCCACAGTTGCAGTCCAGCTGTTGCTTTTACAGCGCTGTGTGCACCAAGAGCTGAGGGAAGTGCTTGACATGTATTATTTCACTGAATTCTCACAGCGGTTCCAGGAGATAGGCACTATTATTACCCCCACTTACAGATGAAGAAGCTGGGGTCCAATGTATTATCCCTTGCCCAAGGTCTCACAGGTAATAAGAACCCAGTCATCTAGTACCTTAACCTCTAACCCACAGGGACCCAGGCACCCACCCCCTCTGACCACTGACTCCCAGGAGAACTCAGGAACTCCCTCTGCTGACTTCTGACCTTTGATCTGACCTATGCTTCCAGGCCCTGGCTTGCTGGGGGGAGGGAAGAAAGTTATGAAAGTATGTATGTATGTATGTATGTATGTATGTATGTATATTGTCCCCTAGATTGTCATACACAGCCTGGGCCAGAGGTGTTTAAGCTTTTCCCGAGCAGAGACATTGGCACAGCTGAGGGTCACAGAACCCCAAGTGTCTGGCGTGGGTGACCGTCAGTGGTTGTACCAGACATGTACTGAGTTCGGCTTCTGTGAGTGCCTGGCCCAACCCTCACCTCTGATAACCTTTAAAAAATGCCTATTGAAGTGATAGGTGATAGGCAACACGTGTTTATTTGAGATCAATAAGAATACCTATATGAGAAGCACTGATTCAGGCAGAAACCCAAATAGTTTTCCAATTAGGAGACAAAGGCAATGGGTATTTATGAGAAAGGGAAGAAAACAATTACATCAGTAGAAGGAAGGCATTTTTTTTCTATTGGTGCAGATAGCTAACATAGTAAATAAACATTCTCTTAAAATGTTTTAATTTTCAGCCCAATAGACATCAGTCTGATAGTCATAATATCTGCTTTCTCGTTATCCTTGCAATTATTAATTTTAAATCCTCCAATGGTTGAGTAGTCCAGTTAGGTGCAAGATTCTTTCTTTAAATTGGAAACATGACTCTAAGAGTCAACATCTTAAATTTGGTTACTTGTGGATTAATTGAGAGTACTTGAAATTCTGGACAGATCAGGTAGAAAGGAAAAAAATGTTTTCATTCTGCTTACAAAGGTATAACTTACCAAATTGTTGTAGGTCATAGGGAGCATAGGAGAAAATAAAATTCTTATACCTGGAAAATAAAGATAAAAAATCTAGTAATATTTCATATAAAAAGTCATAAAAATCATAGTCATCTTTGTCAGTTCATTTAGTCCCATGTTATTAATTTGTGTTAATATTGATCTTTTTGTTAGCAGTTTTATGATCCAGTTTTCCTTAAAGTTCTGTAAATCTTTACTCAGTTCAGTGTTATGTTTTTAAAGTTATCATCTCTTTGAAGATGAAACATATTCATAGGAACATTTTTTCCCCAAAACATCAGGGTAAAACAATAACGGTCTATAATGATAAAAGACTTTAAAATGGCCGTAGTTAAAGGCCTGGTGAGAGTTCACATACATACATATAAGTAATGCAACTGACTTAGTTACCATCCCAATCTTAGCTTGACCATATATACAATTATTTTCTCAAGATCCCCCCATGAACTTTCTGCTACTTACACAAAACTGCAACTTACATACACCTTTCAGTTTTTGTCCTTTTTTTCATATTTTTATTTTTTCATGTTATTTTAAAACAAAATTACTTTCCTTTTTCTTTCTTTACCAAAACAACAAACCCGTGTCTTTTATATCCTTTCTTATCCAAAAAAACACATTCTATTTTCTTTTCCCTCAACCAGATGCATCTCTATGCTTCATACCTCCTTCTACTGAAAGCATTTGTTTTATCCTTGTTTATTTTATCCCATCACAGCCATTTCATTCCGGTCTGTCTGGGGTGTAGAAGGTGTTTCTCTGGCAGGACTGTGAACTCATTGGTCATTACTGGGGAGAGCTCTGTAAATGATTATTGAAGGAGGCTGGAGAGTTGGGTTTATATTCCACACTTACAGATATCTCCCTCCACAGATGTCACCTGTGAGGACCCTAGATGTCCTTTCTCCCAGCTCCCAGCACTGCCCTCCCAGCTAGAGCTGTGTGAGCAGGTTTTCGGGCTTTCAACCTCATCCATAGCCCAGGCTGTGGCCCAGACAAACTCCTACTATGGTGGCCAGGCCCCAGGGGCCACCCAGGTGCTGTTTGTTAATGGTGAGCATGCCATCAGAACCTGACCCCCAAAGTCTCCAACTTGCCCCAGCTCAGCGCACCATTCTCTCTTTTCTCTCCAGGAGATACAGACCCCTGGCATGTGCTAAGTGTAACAGAGGCCTTGGGACTCTCGGTATCAGCCCTTCTCATCCCTGGTGCCTCTCACTGCTTGGATATGGCACCTGAGAGGCCCTCAGACTCCCCCAGCCTCCGCCTAGGGCGCCAGGTAAGACAGAAAAAGCCCTGGCTGATTTACATTTCATTTGCATGCTATTTTGCATGTTCCTGCTCTCACTAGTGCTGGGATCTGACTTTTAAAATTCTCCCACCCCTTTGCAGAGCATCTTCCAGCAGCTGCAGACTTGGCTCAAGCTGGCAAAAAAGAGCCCAGTTAGGGGTGGGGTCTGAGCCCCACACCCTGGACACTCCCTGCATGGCCACCTCCAGCCAAGAAATATTTGTTCACTGGACAGCTTATTTAGAAAGAGGAAGTTCCCAGGAATTGGGATTCAGCACCTGTTCTGCATATAACTGACACGTGTCTGCAACCATCCTCACTCCCAACTAAAACTGCTCTGCTACAAAGAGTTCTGTAAATATAAGTGGATGCGTATTCTCATTGTGAATGTTGGTATTTTAATGTCAAATGTCAGAGAAATGTCACTCTTCACGCTGGTGCCCTCCCCCTGCTAATCAGATTCTGGCTCAAATACTGCTCAGCTCCTAGGCTGGGCTCCTTCCACATGTCTCTCTGGACCTCAGGCCCTGCCCTGTCTGCTTCTCACCCTTCTCTCACTGTGCCCCTCTTCCTCAGTCTCTTGCTCTCTGTCGTGTCCATTTCTGTTTGTCTCAGTCTCCTCCTGTTTCTCCAAATACCTTCATTTCGTCCTCTGTCTTAGTCTGTTTCTGTTTTTGTTTTTATTTTTCCTCTGTCAGTGTCTCTCTACTCTCCTCCTCTCTTGCCTGCTCTGCCCTTGGTTATCTCCACTGCTCTGTTTCTATTTCTCATTTTTGGTCTCTGTGTCACTTAAGTCACTTCCTCTGTCTCTATCCCTGTCTCTATTTCCCTGTGCTCCACTGCCTTCTCAATCTCTCTGTCTCTCTCTCTTATGCTCTTCCTCACTCCTCTATTTCTCTTCCATTCACTTAATCTTTGAACTTCGCTGTCTGTCTCTCTTTTAGTCTTACTTCTAAACCTGACACTCACCAAATTTTCCCACAATCAAATGTCACTCTCTGATACTTCCAGCTCCCAACCCTAGGGATTTAGGGCTCTGGTGAAACCTTCCTGATGAGGACAGCCCCAGGTTCTGGGAGGATGGACCCAATACCAAAGGTCCTCTTAGCCTGGCTCAGCTGTGCCCCACTGTGAGCAGCAGCGACCAGAAGCAAGAAGTCACAAGTCAGAGAGCTGGGAAGTAGGGGACAAGGAAGGTCAAGTCAGGAAAACCGGTTTGGTAAGAGCAGCCATGACGCCCTTTCTCCTCAGAGGAAGTCATGCCCTGCCTCTCTTGACTCCAACTCCTGAGGAGTAACATTTTTTCTTCTAAAGCCTAGTTTCAGCGCCTCCCTTTATATACTCACCATGTCCACCATGGTCTGACACATGGGTCTTCAGTGCCAGCTGAGAATGAAAGAGTGTGGTCTAACCTCAATTCTTAACATACTCTTGGTCTCCTTCCTGCTTTGTTGGATGCATTTTTTCTCAATCTCCTTTGCAAACCTTTTTTTCCACTTAATTGTATGCATGTGCCACAGAGATGGAAACCCAAGCCACTCACACATCTCTGGCTGACTAGACCTGTGCACATACATGGAGGCGATACAATATATTATCTAATATACCTAATATTAACAAAAAAGTATGAGACATGCTAAAAAAAAATAAAAATGAAAGTGTGACCCTTACATGTGGAGGGAGGGACAATAAAAACGGTCCTTGAGGCGATTTAGATGTTGAACTTAGAAGACCAAGATTTTATGTCAGACAGAGAAAGACAAATACCACATGATTTCTCTTATATGCAAAATCTAAAGAACAAACTAAACAAAGAAACAAAATAGAAATAGACTTATAGACACAGAGAACATTTTGACAGTTGCCAGAGAGGGTGGGTTTGGGGGACTGGGTGGAAAAGGTGAAGGGATTAAGAAGCACTATTTGATCATTACAAAACAGTCATGGGGATGTAAAGTGTGGTATAGGGAATATAGTCAATAATATTGTAAAAATCTATGTGTGGTGTCAGATGGGTACTAGATTTAACAGGGTGATCACTTAAGTTATATAAATGGCTAATCACTGGGTTATACACCTGAAACTAATATAATATTATGTGTCAATTGTAATTGAAAAATAAAAATTATTTTATTTATTTATTTATTTTTAATCCTCACCCAAGGATATTTTTCTATTTATCTTCAGATAGAGTGAGAGAGAGAGAGAGGGTGAGAGAGAGAGAAACATTGATGTGAGAGGGACACATTGACTGGTTGCCTCCTGCATGACCCCAGGGCCAGAATGAACCACAACCAAAGTACTGCATGCCCTTGGCCGGAATGGAACTTACGAGTCATTGGTCCGCAGGGTGATGCTTTAACTGCTGAGCCAAACCGGCCAGGGAAAAAAATAAAATTATTTTAAAAGAAGACAAAGATTTCAAAGGAATTATTATAAATATTTTCAAACAACTAAAGGAAATCATATGTAAAGAATTAAAGGAGAGTATGATGACAATTACTTACCAAACAGAGATATCAATAAAGGAAAAGAAATACTTATCAAAATACAAGTGCAAAATGCGAATTTGAAAAGTGCAGTGACAGAAAGGAAATATTCACAGCAGATCTGAGCTAACAGAAGAAAGGACCAATGAACTTGAAGATACATCAACAGAGATATCTAATCTGAAGGACAGGAGTGAAGAAAAAGGAACAGAGTCTCACGGATCTTTGGGATACCATTAAGTGTACTATCACAAAGAGAAAGATACAGGGGTAAAAAATATATATATTTGTGGGGGAAAAAATGGCCCAAACTTTTCCCATTTTGATTAAAAAATGTCAAGCTACACATCCAGGAGACTCAACAAAAACAAAGAAAGATAAACACAAAGTTCTACACTTAGATGTACTCTTAACTGTTGACATCTAAAGACAAAAAGGAATATTGAAAGTAAGAAAATAAAAATGACTCATGAGGTACCAAGGAAATGCAATAAAAAACAGCTGACTTTTTATCTTAAACAAGAGAAGTTGGAGATCTCAGCGCTCCGTGTTGGGTCCTAGCTCCTTGAGATCAGGGAGGGAGAGGGAAGTCAGAGCCACAGGGTAACATCGGGTAATTCCTTGAAACCCAATCCCCAGGAGAAGGAATTTGGAGTTACGTTTGATTATGAGTCATGGAGTTTCTATTTTTTAATTTTAACAAATAAAAAATGTGAGGAAAACAAATGCACTCTAAATTAAAATATACTAAAAGAAAAATCATTCAAAATTATTAGCTTTGGGGGCGCCCACGAAATGAGTATGTAATTCTACTATATCTTGAAAGGCCTCCTTCAACCACAGAGTTTCCGTAGTGTAGTGGTTATCACGTTCGCCTAACACGCGAAAGGTCCCCGGTTCGAAACCGGGCGGAAACAGCAGCTGGAGGGCTCTTTTGGCATTTCTTCTATAAACGTCCAAGCCTTCAGGGATTCGCGTTGCCGGCCCTGGCACTTCGTGCAAATGATTTCTAAGAATATGAATAACTCTAAATCGATCAACTTATGTTTACAAATTGGATCCTTTTCTCTTACCGTTGCACTTTAGGAGTTCTTCATGCTGTCTGTATCCAAGACGTTTTGCAATATATGTATTATGAATATCTTCTTTCAGTCTGTGGCTGGTGTTTCTCTCTCTCAATGGAGTCTTGATGAAAGGGGTGTTCAATTTTTATGATGTCCAGAGAATCAATTTTTTTTATGCTTAGTGCTTGTTATGTCCTGTCTACGAAATGTTTGCTTATCTCCAAGGCATGAAGCGCTTTTCTGATTATTCTTCAATAGGCTTTATTGTTTGCACTTTTGCTTTTGGTCTGTGTGCAAATGACTTGAACAGACACTTCATGAAAGACAACCAAATGCCAGTAAGAAATTGAAGTGTGTGCCATACCATAATTTAGATAGATGATAGATAGATAGATAGATAGATAGATAGATGAATGGATAGATAATAGACAGCTCATGATGAATAGATAGATTAGATAGATAGGAGGTAGATAATAGGTAGCTAGGTGAAGGATGGATAGATTAGATGATAGATAGATAGATAGATAGATAGATAGATAGATAGATATACAAAAGGAAAGAAAAAAAGGAGGGAAGGAAGAAAGGAAGGAAGGAAGGAAGGAAGGAAGGAAGGAAGGAAGGAAGGAAGGAAGGAAGGAAGGAAGGAAGGAAGGAAGGAAGACCTGAGACTGACCCTCATCACAAGGCAGAGGCATTCCAGGTGCGGGGACCTGAGCCCAAGCCCCGATTCCAAATCAGGGCTTTCCAGGTGTAAATACCTGAGTCCGACCCGCGTCTCCAGATCTGAGTTCTGTGATGGAAGGACCTGAGCCCAACCTGTGTCTGCACACCAGGGCTTCCCAGACGCGGGACCTGTGCCTGATCCTGTCACCTGGCCGAGGCTCTCTTAGTGCTGCGGCCACTAGCAGCCAGAAGTCAGCTGGGCACCGAAAGGCTCGGCGTCGGTGGGTTCAAATTTTAGTTCCATTTAGCGCAGAACAGTAACGATTGGGATTGCAATGCAGCGTGGGTGGGTTTACTTGGGATTGAGACAAGACTGCGAGACAGACACACAGGAAATCCGGCGTTTGGACCTCTCAGGCAGGGTGTCGTGACAGCCAGCTGTTCACCTCGGACATTTCCAGGGATTGGCATCCGACTCAGTTCCAGCTGTACGCCCAGCAGGCGGTGGTCGCTGGGTTGCGAGGAAGGAGTCGACACTTCTCGGAGTCAGGACCATGGACAGCGTGCCCTGGATTTTTTTTTCGGGGTTCAGTAAAGGATTTCTCCAAAGTGAGAGAGGAGGAAATGGTTCAACGGTACATTCAGTTGGTGATGTGTGTGTTTTGTTCACAGATTTTCAATTTTTATAAAAGCATGAAATATGGAATACATTATTTCTGTTTGATTGAATGCAGGCTGTAAAATGGGCTACACATCAGGGAAATACTTCTCCATCATGACTACCGGTGCGTTTGCATTTGCCACGCCGGGCGCCAGCGGTCGGGAACTGGGATTCTGGCTCGGGGAGCCGCATCTCCCGGGCTCCCTACCGAGACCACCGCTTTTGTTCCCAGTGGACTAAGGGGATTCACAGGATCCGAATTCCTGAGTTTTCCCAAATCGTTTCGGAGAAATTTAGCTCTTTTATACTTAGATAAGGTCAGATCAGATCTTAAATTCTGTGTACTCTGAGAGGAAAAAGGGATAAGAGGCAGAAACTGGTTTTTTATTTTAAAAAAAAAAGCTATCAATTACCTACATATTTTATAACCCTTTTATTATGTAATCCTTAAGATGATGGCCTGAGAAATCCTCTCCTTGGCTGCTGTTCTGTCTTCAGCTTTATTCCATACTTCACGGCCCCTTTCTCTCCAACCACACTGTCTGTTTGCAATCAGTCTCTCTAAGTTACCATGGAAGTGTGCACATGTTATTGTCCAGCCTTAAATCCTTAAATACTCTTCTATACATGGTAAGCATCTTCTCAGCCTTTATTTTTTCAGAAAGAACTTCCCCAAAACTTTCTAAATAAATCATCATAGTTCTCTTGGCTCTCTACACCCCTTTCATTGCACATTTTTTGTTAATTTGCATGATGACTTGATTCCTCTGTTTCTCTCACTAGAATATAATTTCCAAGAGGGGAGGTGTAGTGCCCAGTTTTGTTCACCAATGAAACCCTAATACACAATGCCTAGTACACACAATAAATATTAATTGTACACATATGTGAACTCATCACGGTCCTACAAGGTGAATGTTATCTCAACTTTGAAATGAAGAACTGCGTTCATAGTGAGTAGTTCATTGTATAAGTTTCAGAAACTGTGAAAATGCATAATTCAGAAGAAAAGGGAAATTGAATCATCCCATTTAAAGAAATTAATATTAACAATGGCATTCATGGCCAGCTTCTTTAGGGAAAATCACACTGATTCATGTTTTTGAGTGTGGTTTTCAGAAACAATCTAGTGACATCTACACTGTTCAACTAAGCAAATTACATGTTCTGTGAGAAGGTGTTTGATAGACAACATAACCTTTCCACTTTCCAGTAGTCCTCTCCCCTTTCCAAATTTTGTCAACATGCTACTCTCATGAAATATTCTGGACACTATACAGACTGCTAGACAGGACATACAGACATCTGATGCCAACACAGATGATGAAGATAATGATGGTATAAATGCCCCAGCACAGAAGAGTGCTTTACAGATGTGAGGAATACCGAGAAGAAAGAGGCTAATAAATTAGGCTAAAGCCAGTTAGGCCAAAGATGGCAAGTTAGGATAAGAAAGCTTTGCATTCTGGCTTCCAAGTTTGTGCTGTTAAGAGCTCTATTACAGCCTAGCTGGTGTGGCTCAGTGGACTGAGCGCCGTCCCCTTTCCATTCCTAGTCAGCACACTCCATTCCCGGTCAGGGCACGTGCCCAGGTTGCAGGCTCCATCCCGGGTGGGGGGTGTGCAGGAAGGAGGCAGCCAATCCATGTTTCTCTCTCTCGCATCAATGTTTCTATCTCTCCCTTCCTCTCTAAAAAATCAATAAAAATATGTTGTTGTTTTTTAGAAGACCACTATTACACCACCCCTCTCTCAACATCAAAGATCCTTCTCTTAAAGCAATTTTATATTTTGAGGTGTCTATTTGTCTACTTTGAAAACTAAACAAACAGGGAGGCATTCTATGTTCAGGGGTCTTTTGTATTTCTATATGAATTTTAAGATCAGCTTTTTAATTTCTGCCAAAAACAAAAAACAAAAACAGACCAAAAACAAACAAACAAAGCTAGCTGAGATTTTGGTAGAGATTATGTTGAATTTACAGATAAATTTGGAGAGTATTTATTGTCATCTTAGGAATATTATCATCCATGCACATAAAACATCTTCCCATCACCCATTTCTCCCACTACCACCCTACTCTCTGTTCTCTGTATCTATGAGCTTGGTTTTGTTGTTGTTAAGATTTCACATGTAAGAGAGATCATACAACAATTGTCTTTGTCTGAATTATCTCACTTAGCACAGCATCTCAAGTTTAATTCATGTTGTCACAGGCGGCAGGGTATCCTTCGTCCCATGGGTGAATAATATTCCATACCACATGGCTATGTGGAATATACCACATCTTCCTTACTCACTTATCTGTAGATGGACACTTAGGTTGTTTTCATATTTGGGCGGGGTTTATTGCCCAATGAGAAAAGTAGTATACTCTCAGACCCACATTTTTCCTTTTTCACTTCTTGTCCTTTAAAGCCTCTTTGATTCAAAATGTTCTATAGCTCTCTGTGTGATCTTCTCCCCATCTTTAGCAGTATGGTTTTTAAAATAAAATCTTAGATTATAGGTGTTCCTTTGATTACTTCGAAGACTCATTCCAAGTTAAGCAACAGCCAACTTTTGGAGAAGCAGCAACAAGCCGAGGGAGCATTCACAATAATTAAATTAAAAAAATTTTTTTTTCTTTATTGATTTTAGAGAGAGAGGAAGGGAGAGGGAGAGAGAGAAACATCAATTGGCCACCTCCTGCATGCTCCCAACTGGGGATTTGGCCCACAACCTGGGCATGTGTCCTGACTGGAAATCGAACCAGTGACCTCCTGGTGCATGGGTTGACGCTCAACCACTGAGCCACAACAGCCAGGCTCAAAAAACTTTTTAAAATGTCCCCCACTTATTCCCCCATTGACGCCCTCCTCTCTGCTCCCACCCCCCTCCTGCTTTCCCCAAACTATTGTTTGTGTCCATTGGTTAAGACAATATGCATATAAGTTCTTTGGTTTTTCTCTTCCCAATCCCCCAACCCCCTTTCCTCTGAGATTTGTCGGTTTGTTCCCTACTTCCATGTCTCTGGATCTATTTTGATTGTCAGCTTATTTTGTTCATGATATTCCATAAATGAGATCATGTGGTACTTGTCTTTCTCTGATTGGCATATTTCACTCAGCATAATACTCTCCAGGTCCCTCCATGTCATCTCAAAGGATAAGAGATCTTTCTTTCTTACAGCTGCATAGTACTCCATTGTGTACATGTACCACAGCTTTTTTATCCACTCATGTACTGATGGACACTTGGGCTGTTTCCAGATCTTAGCTATTGTAAATAGTGCTGCTATGAACAAAAAATTTCTAAGAATTCACTTCAGTATCCATTTAAACAAGAGTCCCATAAAGACAAATGGAAGAAAGACAACCCAGCCAGAAGTTAAACCTAGAATCCTCTGATCCATGGTGACTTCTCAATGGCCTACCACATCAGAGACTCTTAAACGTGACAGTTTGAATGAGGCTTCAGAAATCATCGGTATGTATGTAACAACTGTTTTGAACTTAACATTTAAAAAAAAAACTTTTTGCAAGTCAGAGGTCGGTTAGCTCAGTAGGTTAGAAAATGGTTCTAATTAACGCCAAGATCTCTGGTTTGATACCCATATGGGCCACAGGTTTGTTTATTTTTTAGAAACTAGATTCTTAACTGGTAAAAAGCAGAGAATAACCTATAACGTATAATGTCTTCAGAAGTTCCAAATCCATCACTCTCCTTATCTTTTAATCCACGCATAACCCATAAATTCCACATTTCCCCTCCCAGTGCTTCGGTCTCTTTCCTCCAGGAGCCGTGGCTGAGCTGCAGGGGGTCAGAGGGCTCAAGAGTGGGAGCCCGCCTAATAGGAGGGGAAATGGACAAAATAGCTGGCAAGTTTTTAAAAAATTCACTTAAGTCTTTTTTTCTCTTTACTGATTTTAGAGAGAGGTAGACCATGGGTCCGCCTAGGGATTTGACCCCCCACCAGCGTATTTGGCCTCACTGGGCCTTGAACCAGAGACCACGTGGTGCAGGGGTGGCCGCTCCACCACTGAGCCACAGCGGCCGGGCTAGCAAGCCATCTGCTTTTAAATCGTCTTTCCCAAGTACCAACCAATCTCCTTTTCAAATCAGCAAGAGATACAAGGTAAAGAGAAGTTTTTAAAAGGTTGTTCCTTCCCCGTCTCTGAAGACTCTAAGGTTTAACTGGCAGCCCAGCGGTTCTGAGAGGAGCAGCAGGAAAGGGGCTGGCTCAGGACCTTCGTGTCCCTGCGTGTCTTTTCCACGAAGACTCTGGTGTGAGAGGCGCTGGCCGGCTGCTGACAGGTAACCGTCCACCACTCAATCCTAGAAAATGAAAAGCAGACGGACTTCATACTTTTATAACTAGGACTGGGGACTTGGGGGGAAGAGCTAGGTCACCAAAACGTTTGGGGAACCTCGCTAATAAGAAGGTTCCATGGTGTAATGGTTAGCACTCTGGACTCTGAATCCAGCGATCCGAGTTCAAATCTCGGTGGGACCTCGTTTTGTTTGGGCCCCAGTTCCTCTCTACAACCCCTTCATTCATACAAATCCTTGCATCCAAGTGCATTTCTGATGTTCCCACCTCACACCTGCTGAGCCCAGTGTCTGCAGTCACCGGCCAGAGGACAATTTAACCCTGTTGCCTCCAAATTGACGAGTTTAACAATAATCGCTACATTGTTTATTTTGACAATTTTTATTTTATTAACCAATTTAAGATGGTTTAGTTTTCCAATTAGGCCTCTTCCAAGGCATCCATGAAACAAGATGTCTTCAGGGAGTCGTTCTTGTCCCTCTTTCTCCTCCGGAATGATACGAAGTGCTAAGGCACATGGCACAGCTCGTTCACAGACCTCCCATCAGCTCCGGAGCAGAGACCAACCTGGGAATCTGCTCTCCTGCGCTTTCTTTTTCTTCCTTTGTTCTCAGGCCCAGGAGACTTCCTGCCCTCCCTACCCCACCCGGAAGAGATGTGAATGTGGAGGAGTGGTTTGAGGTACAAATTAAAAGGAAAATGAGGTGTAAGCTTTGGTTCGCCGAGTATTTCTTGCTCCCACTGGAGGCAACACAGACTAAGTTGTAGAGAGAAGCAAGGCTGCACCACCTTGCCTGTCCCTGCCCTGGCCCCACTTCTTCCTGACAAGTCATCCCTTAAAGTAAAAAAATAAATAAATAAACTTGAAAATAGGCATTTGTCACTATAATGTGATGCAACTTGAGTCGTCCAGTTAGCTAGGCTTCAGACTTATGTGACATAGGCAAGTCTGGTTCTAACAACAGAGCACCACTCTTACAAGTTGTTCGTCCTCCACACTCAACTGAAAGCACTCATGACAATCCTATTAAACACAGTGAAGAGAAGGAGTCTCTGCACACGTACTGGAGAATGGTAAGTGAGGATGTGGCAGGAAGCAAGGCCCACCTGCCTGCCCCCAGGCCTCGAGGGACACTGGCCAAGAGCTTCCCTTTTCTGGAATGAGCGACTTCTGAGTCTGACAGATGGAGTCTTCACCAATCTCTTAGGAGCTAAACGCAGAGAGAAGGATGGGGCTGGGATGCTGCCTCTCCTGGTAAAAGGTTAAAACAGTTTGGTGGAAGGAAGTGGCACAGCACCTTCAGGAATGACCATTGGTCCTCGAGGAAAAGCTGATTCAAGGTCAAATTGCATCGGAACTCCTCCAAGAACCCACTGAGGAACAAAGCAGCAAGAATGAGGACTCGGCGTCCCCAGGGACCGGAGAAAGGGAACCACTTCTTTGAGCCAAATAAAAGCTAAGACTCAGAATCCATTCCTCCTCTCAAGGATGCAAGACGGTGGGGGCTGTACCTGCTGCCTTCTTAGCATGTCTGTTCCCAGGGACAAAGCAGGAGGCAGTGTCGTGACTGAGCTCACACTTGATGCAGAGAGGAGGGGACGGTAAGGTTCTGTTCAAGTCCAGAGGCTCCACCCAGTTTCTTTCTGCTATCGCCACTAGACATCTTGGTGCTCCATCTTCCAGAATGTACGTGAGGACCCACAGGTGAACATAAAACTCGAGCCTTAAATCTAGGTATTTTTGCTTTAGAACATACTGAGCCTCTTCCCAGCAACACTGAGGTCCGAGTCAGAGTGATAGTGAGGGACACAGGCTATTTCTTGTGGGCATGATGCCTTCGGGAATGCCCTTGCTCCCGAGCCTTTGGGGTTTTTGGTTTTGCACCCATGGAAAATGAAGGGACTGATGATCTGAAAGACCCTCTCCCAGTGGAGCCCTGAGCAGGCAGAGAGGGAAACCCATAGTCAAAGCTACTGCCTATCTTAGCTGGTTTAGGGACAGGGATGCTCTGAGCTAAAGGGGTGATGTGCGGGGGCTCAAACACAATCTTTCTTGCAGAAATGCTGGCCCTCCCCAAGGCAAAAGGGGTGCTCTGGCTAGTCAGGCTCTGGATGTTCTGACTCCAGCCTTTTCCAAAGGGTGTGACAGTACGAGTGGCCCCACTTGTTGCTCCAATGGAGAACACTCTAGAGTTGGAGCTCATGTCTGGGACAGTCTTGCTGACCTCAGACTCCCCACAGTCCATAGGGGTCACTAATCCCCCAAAGGCAAAAGGTCGTGGGGCTGTGCTGCCAAACACTGATCCACAAGCCCCACTCTGGTGGGTCTGGGTGACAACTCCAAAACGAGTGGCACCAGCTTGACCAAAGGGAAAACCTGCTGGGGTGCCGCCTACACCTGGCCGGATGCTGGCAGGGATGTGGAAGGTAGAGGCTGACTGTGTGGGGCTGCTGAAGGCTGCTGAAGGCTGAGTTGGAATTGGGGTTGGGGTTGCCAATGCCACTGCTGAGTTTCCGAAAACGGAGGAGCTACTGAAGCTTGGGCTAAGGGCTGTTTGGGCAGCCCCTTGCTTTTGCCCACCTGCAGCCCCAAAAGCAGGCTGGGGAGTGGCTCTCGGGGAGAGTGGGAAAGGTGGCTTTGAGCTTGACCCCAGAGGAACTGTGAACTCTGAGGTTGGATTGGAGATGCTGGATGACAGTGTGGGCTGGCTTGTTGTCATGAGGGCTGAGGCCGACAGAGGGCTGCCCTTGCCCTTAAAATTGGCAGTGCTCTTACTAGGGGATATCTGGACAGTGCTGGGAAGAACCTGGCTGAAGATGTTGACTGTGTTTACTGTAGGAATGGTAGAATGCTGAGGAGGTGGGAAAACAAAGCCTGTGACTGGGGAGACGCTGGCCCTGACGGCACCAGAAGCCCCAAGAAGGGAAGTGTGAGAAGCCGAAGGGATGGAGTGAGTGTTGCCTGCGGCACTGGTAACACCAGCTACACCAAAATCAAGACGTGGCTTGAAACAGGAGTCTTTGGATGCACTGACCGCGGTGGTGGGGGAGGCTACGGAGGTAGCCTTGAGCAGGTCGTGGAGGAGGTGTGCAGAAGCAGGAGGAGCTGCGGGAGAAGTCTGCCTGAGAGAGAAAGGAGCTGTCACGGGCGTAGTGTTAAGTGGTTCTGTGCTGCCAAAGATGGGCTTGAAGGTGGGCACTGAGGTGCCTGGAGGTGTCCATGCTGCAGCTGTGACTGAGATTCTGGAAGGTAAGGAGACTCCAGTCTCACTGTTGTGTGGGGGCCCCCAAATGGGTTTTGATGTGGGGTCAGCAGAAGTTGCAGCAAGAGGTACAGATGCAGAAAGATGGTGAGCTGGACTCCTCACGATTCCAGGCAAAGTCTTTTGTGTAGAGGGCACTGTGGGGGTACCGGCAGGTGGGCTTGGGGGCATGGCAGACCTGTCAGCCTGACAGGGTGAAGGTGGTCCTGCAGTGTCAGACACTGGTGATGTGGGAGAAACAGGGATCAGAAGGGTGACAGGAGCTGTGGGATTTGAGTCTGAAGAGGGGCCTGGAAGGGGCTCTGACTGTGAGCATCCAGGTGGGGCCAGCAGGCTGGGTGTCTTCAGAGGTGAGTGGGCGACACTGACTCCCTCTCCCATAGACCTTGGGGAGGCCAGTGGGCCTGGAGATGCCATCTGAGGATTTGTGCCCCCGGTTGGAGCTGTGCCTGCAGAAGGCAGAATGAGAGACAGGGAAGGCGGAACAGCAGACCGAGTGTCAGGGACAGGATCTGTGGTGACCTCTGTAGCATCCTTTCTGGTTTTGTGGCTCCACTGAATTCCAGCTTTTGTCCCCAAGACCAGGTTCTCAGCAGGGACTGTATAACCAAGCTGGGGAGGTGGGCTCAGGGACAGCAGGGTCCCAGGGCTAGAGAGCAGCTGGGGAATCTCCTCATTTTGTGTCCCAGTACTGCCAGATGCTGCTGGGGACTCCTCTGGTGCCAGTGGGGCTGGAAAGTGACACTGATGACCTTTTTTCTTTTTTACTGGCCACTCTGGCATCTGGAGGTGTGCACAGGGAACACTTCTCTTCCAAGGCTCAGAGAAATCTCTGGAAGAGCTGTAAGAGCTTGTAATAACATTTCTTTTGGAGCTGAGGGGGCCACCTGTGTGTGAGCTGGCCAAGGAGCTGGCGCAGGAGGAATGGGGCCTCCCATTCAAGCTGTGGCCTGAGCTCCTGGAGTCAAGGCTTCTCCTGAGAGGCCCAAGACTGGGCACAAAGGAAGGGAGGCCTCCACTTTTCACCAGAGGCTTAAATGCAGATGATCTGGCATCTGGACTCCTCTTCTTACTGTCTGACCTTTCTGGGGAAGAGAGCGGTGGTTCTTCAAACCTCAGTCTCCCTTTCTTGCACTCTCTGAGGACCCTGAGCACTGTCTCCTTTGCACGTGGGTCTGGGAGCTTCTCAGAGGGTGTGGCTTCCACTAAGCTGATGGGCTGTGGTGGGGACGTGGCAAGAAGCCCTCTCCGCTCGGGAGGAGTGATCTTGATGGTCACCGGGCTCCATACTGCCCTGGGGTGACGAAGAGACCAAACAGTCCGCTTTAAGTAACTTTCCCACCAGTCTGAGGGAAGAGGCCCCACGATGGAATTCTGAGGCAGCTTCATGGGAAAGCGCCTCCAGGCCTCATTCACTACCCACGAAGCGGGGTCGGTGGGGTCCCAGTTCCGCGGCCTTCTCCCGGGTCTGAGCCTCGGGGCCGGGTGGACGCGATGGACGTGCTGAATCCGGTGGACCTGGTGAAGGGCCTGAGAGGGCCGGCGGGTCACGGGCCTCTGGGGCAGATCTGCGAGCCCCTCTGCCGGGGATGGCGGAGGTCCCGGTTTGCCCAGGTAACTGCCCATGCAGAGCAGTGAGGCAGCTCGGCGACTTTGTGGACAGTGTCGGCCTCCGAGGTTTCCGACATCTGCAGATTCAACCGAGTCCAAGAGCGCAGGGTTCGGTGACGGTTGGGAACCCGGCGCGAGGAAAATGCGAGGGTCTCGGGGAGCTCGACACCCACAGGCCCGGCGACCGAAGATCAGCGTGGGGGGGAACAGGGGCACGTGGAGCCTCAGCAGCCCAGTAGGCTCTGCTGTTTGGAGGCCTAAGCTGGGCGCGCGGACAAGTAGAGAGTTTCGACGCGGAGCGCGGAGCGCATGTCTGGGACCATGCGGCCGAGGTCTGGAGTGAGCGGGCCTGTCTCCAGGCGCTGGCTACAGCCAGGCTCGCGGTTCCGCCCGGATCCTCCGAGTCCGAGCGGGAAACCCGGGACTGGAGACCCCATGGTGCTCCCTGTGCAGCCAGATGGCGGTCCTGACGCAGCAGCCAGGAACACTGGGCACCCAAATTGCTGGTTCTCCTTTCCCACTGCCCTTGCCTTCCTGCAACCAGTAGGTGCCAGTCATCTGGCAGGAGGACAAGCTCTAGACGCAGCGACCTCCCGCCTCATCCAGAGTCGCCTTCCAGAGCAGAATCCGGGTCGCCCTCCCACTGCTCGTCCTTTGAGTCAGGCGGGGCCTCGGGACGTCTCCTCTACGCACCGAGGACCTGAGCCTGGCAGGCACCGCTGGTCCGGAGCTCAGTCCCCGCCTCCATCTCGCCACTCACGGCCCCACCTGGCGCAGGAGCTCCCGCAGGGGGAAAAAAGAAGTGAGAGAAGTCTGCACCCACTTTTGGACAGAGTGGGTTTTGAAGGGAACTCATTTTCCGACGACCTTTCTTAGAGTCAGATTCGGTTCGTGCCAATTTTATTGTTATTAGAAGGAACTTAAAAAAAATCTTTAAAGTTATTTGTTTTTTAAATTTTCAGAATGTTAGTCACCTAGTTGACTCTGGCTTAGCAAAATATTGAGTCGCAAATTAAATGAGACCTTATGGTATTTGTATAAAAATCAGTTATTTGCACAAAAAATTCGCCACAATAATTGTATCCAAGTTAGCCGTCTATTTTTCCCTTTTAAAAATGATCTATTTTCTAATTTAAGGAGTATTTTTAAAAAATATTTTATTGTTTTTATAGTACATGATCGTAGACAATTATTCTTCATTCAGTATGTTTTTTTGTAGCCAGTTTTGTTTTTTCCTCTTTTTTTCTTTTCTTTCTCTTTCTTCTTCTCCTCCTCCATCTTCTTCTAGTAGCCAGTTTTGTAAATCAGTTAAATTTAATATATTTACTTTGCTTTTTAAATTGATTATATGGATATATTCCATTTTTTTCTTCAGAAATATGTAAGTAAATTTAAAGTGGACTCATTCCATAAATGACACCCATCAGCTCACTGCTGGTCCCCGCGTAGTGAGGGCAGTTCAGGTGCGCGCGACGCTGACTCCCCTTTTAATCTGCGTGGGATCGCTGGCCTGGGTGCGCGGCCCCACGACTCCTGGCCCCTTCGCTATGGACATCAGGGAGGGGACACTTCTTCTCGACCCACATAGGCTTTTACTTTTGCCTGAAAGTCCTTTCCCCGAGAAGGTTCCTGGGCGGCTGGAAGGGCTCTGCGCGCGGAGGGCGCTGCCTTCAGTCCCGGGTGGACGCGCGTGGGGAAAGAAGATGCGAGTGAAGGGCCCAAGGGAAAACCCTCGGCCAGTGCCCGTGTTTATTCTTTCGCGATTTTCCGTTTGATCGTTGCCTGCGCCCCGCTCTTTCCCGCGCCTGTCGGAGACGCACGCTTCCACAACCGGCCCACCCGGGGCCATCACCTCCATGTTGAAGGCCACTTTAGCCTTAGGGATATTAAACAGTCTCCGTGCCGACTCTTAGGTACATTACATGGTTAAATAACAACTATTTTAATCCCTCACCCAAACATCTCATTGTTGCCCTCGGTCTCTTAACTTTCAAGACCATTGCTTACACAATATGATCAGCAACCTTCCAGACATTGTCTTATTTAACTGCCTTCTTCTCTACATCCTCTAATTTGGTTTCTGTTTGCTTCCTCTAAGACTCCTGACTTTTCTTCTTATCTGGGATCCTTTTAAGTTTTTACATTCTTCTCTTAAATCTTTATTACTCTCTTGCCTTTTCTTTCTGCAGTCTATTCTAACATCTACATCATTAATCATCTACATGTTACAGATAGACAGAGACAATGATGAGTCTCCTTCAGTTGCCACCCTGCATTTTTATTTTCCCGTTACTTTATATCTTCAGTCACTGTTCTTCGTGATTCCTGCCAGGCAGTGAATCCACAACTCCAGGGACTATGTCAAACCGTGGTGGTCGCTGTTCCAATGACACCGCTCCCGACAGCAGAGCTTGCCCCAACCCTAAATCCCTGAACAGATAGGAAAACTATGTAGAAGGGAGGGAGGTATACGTCAACCTTGCCTCAAGATAAACAGAACTGTTGAACCTTCCTGCAAATTGCTAATTGCTAACCCCGATATCTGCTTCTGTGCGTGCTTGCTTGCTATAGACTGCGAAAACACTGCCCTAAATAAGCGACCGCCTCCCTGAGCTCGGGCTGCTTCCCTCCTTTGTGAAGGTTGGGAACAGTCCCTGCACAGGTAATAAAGCTCTTTTAATCTGACCTATAGTGGAGCCTGAGTGTTTGCTTCTCGCGGGTTACAACACTCCAGGCTGCGCTTTTCCTACCCGACCAAGTGTTCAAAATCGGGTGAATTGGAGCTTTACGTCGTTGTGCACAGCAAGAGAAGAAGGGCAGGAAGCTCAGTCGGTTTTATCTGAGGAGGTGGCGGAGGGCTAAGAGGACCCCGGTTCCGAAAGGAGAGGAGAAGCGCTCTGGCGGGCGGTGGTGAGAGCCAGCGCGGGAGTCGCGCGGCGCGGGCGCGATCGCTGGAACAGCCAGGACACGACCGCTGCGCACCGGGTGTAAGTTAAACCTCAGAAACACGGATCAGGTGAATCCCTTCCCGGTCCGTACTCAATTTGACCCGCTCCCGGGGACGCTATGTAAACCCGTCTGTTAAGCGTGGCTCCGGCCCGTTTCCCGCGTGCGTCTCCCGGGGCTCGGAGGACCCGGTCCGCCCGGAACAAGGCCCGCGGGCCGTGTCCGCGCATGCGCAGCGGGCCGGCCCGCCGCGCCTCACCCCCGCCCTCTCGGTTTCCTAACGGGTCGTCGGCGCCTGGCGCAGTGGTCCCGGCGGCTCTGCGGTACGGACGCGCCCTGCACACCGTGCGGGAAGGACCCGGGTTCTGAGTGAAGAGCGGCTGGGCCCGGGAGATCGGCGAGCGCGGGAGCGGCCAGTCCGCGCAGGGGTTGCCTGTTAATATTTCCGGCTTCCCCACGCCCCGCGCACTCAGGTTCCGTGCGAGCGCCGGTCCGCCGGGTGAGTGTCCGATGCTGGGCGGGAGGCGGCGGGTGTGCGGGGCGCGCAGAGCTCTGCGGCGGAGCCGCTCGGGTGGGCGGGGGCTCTGGGAAGCGGTCTTGCGGGGACACTGGGCTCCCTGGGGAGACGGGCGGTGGCTCGGGGGTCGGGTCGCGCATTGGCCCGGGCGCCTCTGCGGCTGGGCGGGGGTCCCCGCGCGCAGCGCTGGCCTCGCGGGCGGGCTCGGCTGGCCCTGCCGCACCGTCGCGGGCGCCGGGGAGATGCGTTCCACTCCCCTCCAGCGGGGCGAGGAGGCCTTCTGCACCGCGCAGTTTGCTACCTTGTCTGACCCTCGCACTGACCCCAAGAGATAGATGTACCATCATCGCCCCCGTGGTGCAGATGGGGAAACTGAGGCACGCAGCGCTTAAAGCACCTTCCTTGAAGTTACAGAGCCTTCATTTTATGGTTCTAATGATGAAGGTTGGTACTTGACTATGGTAGGTGTTGATTATTTGTTGACAGAGGTGTTGACAAATTACATACATCAAATTCTGTGGATTTGTCGTGATTCTGAGCTCGTTTCCATGAACACTTGTCTGAACACCGTCCTTGCTAGGCCTGAGGATGTGATTCTCTCTCGGAGAGCCGATTGCTCTGTGCAGAGGCCCAAGGAAGCAGGCAGCCCGGAGAAGAGCTGATCTCTAACCTTCAGAACCTGCTTCCTTGGGAATGACATGGTTTCTTGATATTGAAGGAAGCAGAAAAAAGGGAGACTTCTGCCCAGATCAGGAATTCCTTATAAGAGGAAGTGGTGCGGTCAGAGGAATTTCAGGTGGTTAGGACAGAAGCTGGCCGGCACTGTTAGGGCTGGAAAGTTGGTCACAAGGAGCGGGTGGCGTTTGCTGGTGCCTCAGCACTTTGTGACCACTGGACTTGAGAGCCTCTGTAGGAACACTGTCTGTAGAGCAGTAAGGTCATGCAGATAAGGAAGTATGAAGAAGAAAGAGGTGGGGGGAGAAAAGGAGAGGCAACTTTTCACACCATGGTGGAGGAACCCTGTGTGGAACCTGGATAAGGGTATGGCCCTAACCTTGTGGAGATTGTGCCCCCCTGGCCTTTCTTAAATATATCTGCCCCCCCCCCCAGACTTTTGTCACATCTGCCCATCCTCTTTTCCCCATTTCATGTTCATCCTCCACAGCCAGGAAAAGAATGCATCTGTCCACGCCCTGGAGCAGCGGCTGCTGAAGGGAGCCTCTCAGATCCTCTGAGAGCATCTTTCTTAAACATACTCCATCACAATTTTAAATGAATCATTGAGGTAAGCACAGCGATGATACAGTCTCCTTACGTTGTATATGGCATTCCATGCTGTCTGCCATCTTCTCACTTGTAGCACTCACACAAGCTTTGTGAGGAAAGGCAGGTAAGCACCAGTCGTGCCGTTCTGCAGTGTCGGACCAGGTTTCAGAAGGTGGGTGTCTTCCTGGGAAACAGCCCCATGGTGGAAGAGTTAGCTGCCTTCTGTTTTGACCTTCTGGAAGAAGTAAGCCGTACCCCTGTGAACTCATACCTCATGCGAGGAAATTGACAGAGTCTGGATATGTACCTCAGACCACCTAGAGAGAGTTTGGATTTGGCCCAGCTCCATCCCCTTTACCTTTTATCCTTAAAGAACTAGGACTTACCCAGACATAAATAAATGTCTTGTTCTTTTCTTTGTATCTGAGAAGAGGTGGTGCAAGACCTATTCTCAGCTTTGCCTTTGACCAGAAAGAAAGCAAGAGGAGGGGGAATACAGAAAGACAACTGTCTACTTCACTGTTACATCTGTAGCCCACACACATTAAGGAGTCATCCTTCTTTTCTGAGAGTTGTGTCATTTGGCTGAGCGGAGACATGTTTATTTACCTTTTTGTAGAACTTCCCTTCTTAGGTGAGTCCACCAAGTTCTGTCCAGTATGAGACTATTCCCAGTTTGCCTGCTAACTACTCTTAATGTCCTCCACACTCCCTTCCTGTATTCATTCCTAGGCAATTCAAGAACGCAGCTTGAGAGAGGAAGAAACATCAGTTTGTTGTTCCACTTATTTATGCCTTCATTGGTTGATTCTCCTTTGGGCTCTCACCAGGGATCGAACCAGCAACCTTGGTTTATCTGGCTGATGCTCTAACCAACTGAGCTACCTGGCCAAGGCAATTTTGGTCTGCTTCTTGAATGGTTTCATTGGGGACTTGGACCTGAGGTTCTCACATGTCTCTGGGTGTTTGGGGATTTCGCCCACAACCTGGGCATGTGCCCTGATCAGGAGTCGAACCAGCGACCTCTTAGTGCGTGGGTCGATGCTCAACCACTGAGCTACACCGACCAGGCTAACTTTTTTTTCTTTATTGATTTTTAGAGAGAGAGAAATGGAGAGGGAGAGAGAGATAGAAACATCAATGAGAGAGAACATCGATTGGTCGCCTCCAGCATGCCCCCGACTGGGGATTTGGCCCACAACCTGGGCATTCTCTGGGTGTTTGAAAGTCTATTTATGCTAGTCTTATCCCAAATCTAGGCAGACGGTATGTGCCTCAGAGTTGGGACCTAAAATTAAACTCCAGGAATCGTAGCTTTGAGCCAAATCGTCAAGTCCTACATCTTCATTTTACAGATGAAGGGACTTAAACCCAGATGGGTTATTTGCCCCTGGTTTTTGTATAGCTACCAAAAGAGCTTTGCCCAAATCCAGGTCACATGGTAAATGTTTGCCCCACAGGGCCTGTCTGATGTTTCACTGATTCATGCCAAAGTTGCCACTCGCACTGTGGTAGCACTTTAGTGGCAGCTGGAAATTCAATCTTCAGGTTCAGGTTACATAGACAGGGCTTTACCGTGTTTGGAACTCACTGCAGCCTCCCAGGGAAGTCACTCTCTAAGCCTCCACGGCACTGTGGGGTCAAGGTTGGGCTGGTGTCCTGGGGTCAGAGGAGTTTAGTTTCTTTGCCATTTAGGGGCCACAGGAATGGAAAGTGAGACTCGAATGTTCTTTCCCTGCCTGTTGAGAAGCAGTAAGTACTGTGTAGTGAGTTTGAGTCCAGGACTTACCACTTGGCCTTGGGTGTCCCTGTCTGTGTCTCAGTTCTTGATTTGTATTGTGGGAATAATAATAGTACCCCCCCCATCACTGTGAGGCATAAATGAGTCAACATTTGTAAAATACTTAGAAAAGGCAGACGCAAAAGAAAAGACCTAAAGAAGGCCCTTTTCCAGAGGCTGCACCTCCAAGTTAGATGCTTTCCCCAGTGGAGTGTCTATGTATCCATCACATGTCACAGACACAGATGCATATTGCATGATACAGTTATCCGGGTCATGAATGTATTTGAAATGCAAAAACAACTACATTTTGGGACTCCTGTAGTGTGCACTGTATATACATTAGTTGAATTATAATCTCATATCAAATTGGCACATTATAGCGATCATCAAGACATTAATAAAGCATGAGCATGTACCCTAAACTTTGCCCCAGCTACCTCCTGTGAGCTCTGTCCTGGTTCTCTCCCTGTTCAGGATTTCCGCCTCCTCTTAGGTGCCCTCTGTGTGAGAATTTACAAAGATCTTCACATTTCAGCTCTTCCTGGTTTCCCTTTGCCTCCAACCCTAAATATTTCCTGAACAATATCACATCTCCAGGAGGGAATGTAACATGTAAAAAGGCCATCATAGTTCACAATGTACACAATCCTGTTATTCTCACATCACCTCTGTGGCGGTGTGGGTATTCTCGGATCTTCAAGGACCTCATTTGGGACAAGGACTCTTGCTCTGGAGGCTTCAGAAGCTTTGCAAATGACCTGCTGACAGATACACTGCTCACCTCTCTGGTGACTGGCAATGCTTTAGTTCCATTGCATTGAGAAGTGTCTCTCTACCCTTCAGACCTACCATCCCCTTTACAACTCTGAAGTAAAGTTTATAGATTATAGTAACTACCTATAGATATAATTTCCAAAATACCAATGTATTACCTTAACTGTAAGATAAAGGAGAAAGTAAAGGAAAGTAATTTTGTTAATCCTCACCCGTGAAAGGGAGGGAGGGAGGGAGGGAGGGTGAGAGTAAGACCAATGTGAGACACATTGGTTGTCAAACCTGCAACCCAGGTACGTGACCTTGACCAGGAATCAAACCCATCGACCAAAGAAAAAGGTCTGTGGGCCAATACTCTTTTTTTTTTAATCCTCACCCGAGGACATTTTTCCATCTTTTGTTCAGATAGAGTGGGAGGGAGAGAGAGGAAGAGAGAGAGAGAGAGAGAGAGAGAGAGAGAGAGAGAGAGAGAGAGAGAGAGAGAGATATCAACGTGAAAGGGACACATCGAGTGTCTGCCTCCCGCATGGCCCCAACCAGGGCCGGGGACAAACTGCAACCAAGGTATGTGCCCCTAGTGGGAACCGAACCCAGGTCTCTCTGGACCACAGGCCGACACTGCTGAGCCAAACCGGCCAGGGCCATAAAGCAAAGTCATTTATGATAGAGTATGTCTCTCAGCATGTAAATGACTGATTGAAACCGATGCGCCTATGCAAAGAATCACTGTGACTGCAGCAGCTACAAATGCACACTGACATTTGAATGTTGTTTTTGTGAATCTAATAACATGAATGGCTTTATTTTACTGAAATGGTGAGCACATTCTAATAACATTCAGAGGAAAAGAAGCATGTTTCCTTGATTGTCCAATGTATAGCAAAGCTGTGCAAAATACCTTGTATTTACATGTCAAGTACTGTTAGATTCCAGTCTCAGGTAGAGCTTTTTGAAAAGTCTGGCCAGATAAGGGACAGTATTGTTTTGCAGGAATATCCATCATCCCTGGTCCCCAGTCAACAGGACAACTGAAAAACTCTCACAAATTCCCAAAACTCTCCCTAGGAGGTGGTACTGCTGCATTGAGGACTGCTGTAATAGGAGAGAGAAGTACCCTGATGATGAATTAGCATAGGATCTGGGCTGCAAGAATGTGGGCCAGCCAACCCAGCAGGAAAGCCAGTTCCCATAAAGTACGCAGCTGGATTTCGCTGCAAGGTTCGAAATACATCAGACATTCTGACTCAGTCATCCCAGTGGTAGGGTTCTGTGTTCCCTGTTTCCCCTGAAAGGCATGCTCTTGGCGAAGCTGGACACAGACAGCATCATCACGTTGCTCTTGAGGTTCTCTGTGCATGGCTTCTTGGCAAATGTCTCCACGGTTCATCTCCACATCTGGGGGCTTCCCAGTGTATGAGAAGGAAAGACTTTTTGAAACCAGATCAACTCCTTGCCCAGTAGGTCTCAAATCCTGCTGTGAGCTTGTTGCTGCCATGCCCATGGGCTCATTTAACTTGCTGATGCCTGACTCAGCTCTTCAGCTGGAGTGCCTGCATATTACCGAGTCACCTCCCTGTATTTCTTGAATTCTCTGCTCACCATGTCCACTGTAAAAACAAACAAAACACTGCCTGGTATCTCTTCTGGCCTTACTCACTTCTCTCCCACTGCCTCTTTTTATATTCTCCCCATATAAAGTTGCTAGTGTGCATGAATTGCAAATTAGTTGTTTTTTCCTGCTAGTTTATATTTTTTGTTCTCCACGCTAGCCCCAGGTGACATCTGCACTTTAAATGTCTTTCAGATAGGGAGAGTTGAACTGAACCAAAGCATCAACACCAACCAGGCAGTTTCTGAACAGCTACAATTTTCAGGGTCAGCAATGGAAAGTCTCAGAGGGAATACCATCCAAGGTCCCATGAATGAAGAAGCCTGTGAAAGTGAGGGCCGGCTGTCAAGGCAGACAGCAGGTTCTGCATGGAAGAAATCTCCGGAGAAAACAGCCATCAGAAGAGTGTCAGTGAACCTTGAGGAGATTGTCGCTGGGGAGAGAGGCCCAGAAACCAGTGAACTTAGTCTAAGCTCAAAACTTAATACACAGCAGAACATTCCAAAGGGAGCTAGATTCCCCGTATCTAGGGAAAACTCCAAAGATCATTCAGACTTCATTAAACAACAAAAACTCTTCCCACAAAAGAAACCTTGTAAATGCAATGAATGTGGGAAAACCTTCAGTTACCAGTCAGACCTTTTCATCCACAGTAGAATTCATAGTGGAAAAAAACCTTTTGAATGCAACCAATGTGGGAAAACATTTAGCCGAAGCACACACCTGATTGAACACCAGAGAACTCACACTGGAGAGAAACCATATGAATGCAGTGAGTGTGGGAAAGCCTTCAGCCGGAGCACCCACCTTGGTCTACATCGGAGGATCCACACTGGAGAAAAACCGTATGAATGTAGTGAATGTGGAAAAGCCTTCAGCCGAAGCACCAACCTCAGTCAACATCAGCGAACTCACACCCAAGAGAAACCATACACATGTGATGACTGTGGGAAGGCCTTCAGTGACCGTTCAACCATGATCCAGCATCAACGAATACACACTGGGGAGAACCCCTACAAGTGCAGTGAGTGTGGAAAAACTTTCAGTTGGGTCTCATCCCTCATTGAACATCAGAGAACACACACTGGAGAGAACCCCCATGAATGCGGGGACTGTGGGAAGGTGTTCAGTCGAGGTTCATCCCTCACTGAACATCAGAGAGTCCACACTGGAGAAAAGCCTCATGAGTGCAGAGAGTGTGGAAAGGGCTTCGGCCGGAGCTCATCCCTTGTGATTCACCAGAGAACTCACACCGGAGAGAAGCCTTACAAGTGTGACGACTGTGGGAAAGCCTTCAGTCAGAGCTCAACATTCATCAGACATCAGCAGCGTCACGCTAAAGAGTGACGACTGGGCTTTTGTGGATGTTAGTGCAAGAGCGCATTGCACACCCTCCTGCGTCTGAAAGAAAGGGAAGATAAACATGTTTGAAGTCTTTCCTAGCCAGCGATAAGCCAGTTTTAAGCTAGCCTTCCTTCCTGTTTGTAAACGCTGAAATGAGTGACCCATACAACAAGATGACTTCGATCACCTAACCGCAATCTGATACTCTGAAGGGCTCTGACCTTAGAGTCTACAACTACCTGACACCTTGCATTTCTTCACCTCGTCTGTTCCTTCCATGGGGCTTGGGTCCCTGAGCAGCCAGCGAACCCCGTTTCCCAACCACATCAGTCCCTTCGCTTCGAGGAAATCCTGTGTGTGTTCGTGGTTGCTGGTGCCAGTTGCAGAAGAGGAGGCGCTGGCTTCAGACTCAGCAAAAACTTCCCACCAGTTTGGGGATAATAGTGTTGAGGCAGATTCAGTCTCTGGACTTATAAGGACATATTGTTTCTCTTCCTTTCTCACCTTTTCTGCTGTAGCATATTTTTCTCAAAGTTTAACCCATAGGTCTACTAATGTGCCTGATTAACCCTCGTGTTATTTTATCTCATCCTTACCAAGACTGTCCTAAAACTCACAGGAATTTAGTTCCTCAATTATCTTGGGGAAAAATGCTGCCCTATTCTAAAAATGTTTGTTTACAGACTTCATGAAACTGATTCCCTCTGGCTCTGACTCTCACCAATCTTGTAACACTGATCTCTCAAGGACAAACTCAGCGCCTATTTGTCCATCCTTTTCCTACTTGATATTTGTAGAATTGGCACTTTTGTCCACTCTTATGCCTTAAAAGTTGAGCTTCTGGGATCCATGATTCTGTACTGATCCACACTTTTCCTATGTCCTAGCATTTCCCTGATTAACAATGATTAGCTCTGTGACTTTGGGGAAGAGTTGGACCAGAATAATCTCATTCTAGCTTGTTATAATATGAGGTTATTCACTTGGATTGTGAACTTCTCGAAGACAGAAGTCTTGTTTTACATCCCTACAAAACAGTGATCTTCAACCACCGTGCTGCAGTACACTGGCGTGCTGCAAGAATTTTTAAAACATGCAGTGCCTGACTGTTTAGTCAGGGGGCACTGACCTCTTTTCCCTTAGAATAGATTGTCACATAAAAAAAAAAAATGATAACAGCCAACACAACAGCTGTCTTGTATGAATGAATAAAAATTATACTTATTTTTTTTATCAGAGCAAGAAAAAATATATTTTTGGGTGTGCAACAGAATTTTAGTAATTAGTTTATATGCCATGAGATGAAAGGGTTGAAAATCGCTGCTATAATACATCACAAAGTGCTGTGAAGTCATTGAGTGCCCTGTAATTATTGCTTACTGACTCCTCTTTATCCCAGGTAATCTGTCCTCTAGAGTTTATCTGAACTCTGCTGCTGCCAGGTGCTCCGTAGTTTGGACACAGATTACTAGAGTAGACACATTGGTGATGTCCTTGCCTCCCTGTCTTTAGCTGCCTGACTAAACCACCACTTTGTTCAGAAAGAGTCCACAGGAAGAATTCAAACTGTTTAACTTCAAGGTCTTCCAGGTTGGATCTGTTTACTTCGTTTCTGTTACTCCACAATACATGTGGGCAGGTCAGTCCTTGGTCTCAACTACATCCTCTTGTCACACTTGGCTGCTTCTCAGACTATTCCATGGCACCCTTCCACACATCCCTCTTTCTTCCCCTCTTTCTTGGGATTATCTCAAATCCTGTCCCCCCTTATAAAAAGTCTGCCCCTGCCTGCCACCTCCTCTGTGACACTTTCAGCCCCTCGCCTTTTCAGAAGTTCTTGGCAGTGGTGGTCTGCATTACTCTGATTTGCACAGTTTCTTGTTCTGTTCTGTGATTCTTTCAGGTGTTTTTTTCCATAATCTTTAAAAGTTAGAATTGTTATCCGGCCGGTGTGGCTCAGCGGTTGAGTGTCGACCCATACACCAGAAGGTGGAAGGTTTGATTTCCGGTCAGGGCACATGCCCAGGTTGTGGGCCTGATCCCCAGTGGGGAGCGTGCAGGAGGCGGCCAGTCGATGTTCTCTCTCATGGATGTTTCTATCTCTCTCCCTCTCCCTTCCTCTCTCTCTAAAAATCAATAAAGAAAAAAATTTTAAAGTTAGAATTGTCTTAAATCTCTTAGAGGTTCCATCTAATACACAGTACAATACAGGTATTTTCATCTAAACCAGGAGGGTTTAATGTAATAGTGACATCCCTGTAGTCTTTTGGTCCTTTCCGACCTACTTGAGTTTTGCAGGTTAGCTCTGGGGGCTGACTCCTTCAGGCGGCCGCTCGGCTTCCCACTTTATGAAACGTGAGTTTATTCACACGAAGGGACGGAAACAGTGCCCGATGTGTAGCAAGTGCTCAGTCAATGCTCATCGTTATGCTTCACTGCTTCACACCTGCCTGTAGCCTTTCATTTCCTCCCCAGCAGGCCGGTACGTCCGGATGGGAACTGGAGAACCAAGGTCACAACCGAATCAGTGAAAAGGTATTTCTTCCAACCGCCAGAGCAGGCGACAGCCGCCAGTTTCATTGTAGCTCTGTCGTGTGTCAGAAATGACTCGATGCTTACAGGAGCCGATCAGATAGACCAGCTGAAACACACATGACGGCACCAGCGGATGGGGCCGGAAGATCAGGTCAGGACAAGTCGTGGGTCGCCCTCCGGCTCCTCAGGAGATGTGACACGAGCGCCTGGCAGCGGTCACCGGCCCCGCCGCGCCTGCGTTCGGAGGGATGCTCTGAGCGAAGCGACGCTCTCTTCTCAGGGCGTCAGGGTTTCCCGCGGGGAGGTCGAGTCACAAGCGAACAGGGATTGGGGGCGGAGGGGTCAGCTTTGTTTTAAGGAGAAAATCACTGTGACTGGGCTCAGGCCGACGGACAGACGTCGCCACGATGACCCGCAGTGCCCGGGCCCACGGCCAGGCGGAGGTGGGGGCTCCCGGCGGTCGGGACGCGGCGCGGGGCCGACCCGCGGGCCCTGCGCGGCCGGTAGCTGCGGCCTCGTCGCGCGCGCCTGTTCTCCACGTGGCTGCGGTGGCCGCTCCGGGAAGTTGCGAGGTGGAGCCAACAGCCGCCCGAACCCCATTCTTCATGCCGCTTTGGGGCCCGGTTGAAGCAAGAGGCGCCAACGAGCCGGGGGGGTGCGGTTCCGGGTGGAGGGTCCCCGCCAGCCAAGTGCCCACCACGTATGGCTTCTGGCTCCCGCCGGCCTCCCGAGAAAGGCCGAGAGCACGGTGTGAAGAACACGGTGTGAACACGGTCCAACGCGGGGGAGCGCCGTCTGTCCGCAGCGTGGAGCCCGTGCAGCGCGCTCTTCTTTCACAGGACTGCTTCAGATCCGCTGATTGCTTCTGCACAACTGTTAGTGGTACAAAACACTTGTGCGCGCTCACGATTTTTAATAATTTTAATGCCTTTTGATACAGCAATGTGGAGATCTGAATAAATTCAGTTTAATACTTGGTATTAATGAAGAAAGTCATTGTTGGTTGTGCTTGCTAATCAGTTTACTCATGTTTCAATCCCACTTTAATGCAAGTTTGTGTTGAAATTCTGCTAGTGATTTTCTTTCTTTCCTGGTATGAATTAGTTATTGCAAACCAATCAGAGCATTTTGTATTTAAATTTTTTAACAAAGACAGAAAAAGGACTAGATGATTATGAATCCTAGGTATCTGAATGATGTAAATGTGGACTCTGAAGTTGCGAGGAGTAGCCCTTTGCCCTAATTCCTAGTTGATGGCTTTTTTTTTTTTTTTTTTTTTTTTTTGCAGTTTTGGGAGGTGGAGGGGCAGCTGATGATTAATTTCTACATCCCATCAAAGCCATATTTTTTATATCACTTTTTGCCATTACCCTCCCAACACATGCTGCCTTTTAAATTTTGCCTGCAGCCCAGCCCGGCTTTGCTCCGTGGTTAGAGCCTCAGCCCTGTCAAGGGCAAGTACCTGGGTTGCAGGTTCAGTCCCCCACCCCAAGCAGAGTCATGGGGGAGGCAAGATGTGTGTTTCTCACATTGATGGTTCTCTCTCTCCTCCCTCCCTTCCAATCTAAAAAAATCAATGGAAAGATATCCTCAGCTGAGGATTAACCAAATAATAATAAATAAAATTTGCCTGTCAAAGGAAATGAAGGTGGAAAGGAAGGGCAATCAGAGGATGATACATTTTAAGAAGCGGGCCTGGTGGGCCATCAAGACCAAGACAGCCAATCCATACCTTTTGAGGACTTAGAAAAACTTGAATATAATTTGTGGCCCAACATTTGGATGTTTTGTGATTTAAACTATGAAGCGGCTTACCAGGAATGACTTTGCTCTCTTGGACCCTGAAACTGCCTGCAGGGCAGACAGCCTCCCTGTGTTGGTCGGATCAACCTTACAGGCCCTGTACTAAAACGGGTTGATCAAAACTCTTTGTTCTGCAGCCCTGAACTGAGACCTGAACAGTGATAAATGCTTAATTGTATGTTACATTGTTCTTATCTCATAGCCCCACTTGCTGACCACTGAGTCAGATGAACATTGAAGGTCCAGTTGCCCCCTCCAATCAGAAAATTAATGACTCTCTTTTATTTCTTTATGGAACTTTAAAATACATATTTATGTCCTGGCTGGTGTGGCTCAGTGGTTAGAGCATGGGCCCGTGGACTGGAGAGTCGCGGGTTTGATTCTGGTCAAGGGCATGTACCTCGGTTTTGTTTGATCCCTGGCCCTGGTTGGGGTGCTGCAGGAGGCAACCAATTCTCTCTCACATCGATGTTCCTCTCTCCCTCCCTCCCACTCTATGTGAAAATGGAAAAGTATCCTGGGGTGGGGATTAAAAAAATACGTATGTATAATTGTTTTGATGTTATTTTAACCTCAAAATCATAACACCAGTCATATCTATTTTAAACTTGTTCTCTAAGAAATAATTGATAAAACATAATGTTCACTTTTTAAAATTACAAATTTAAAACATGCCACATTAGAGAATAGTAAATTGAACTCCCATATGCCAGTTGCCAGGATTCAACAATTATTAAAATGTTGCCACATTTGCTCTATTAGTTCTTTTTTCATTTTATTCATTTGCTGAAATATTTTATTTTGTTGTTATTAATCCTCACTAAAGGATATTTTTCCATTGATTTTTAGATAAAGTGGAAGAGACAGAGGGAGGGAGGGAGAGGGAGAAACATTGATGTCAAAGAGACACATTGATTGATTGCCTCCTGCACAACCCTGACTGGGGCCAGTGATCAAACCTGCAACCCAGGTATGTACCTTTGACAGGGAATCGAACCCACGACCCTTTGGTGACCCTTCAGTCTGTGAGGCAACGCTCCAACTGCTTAGCCAAACCGGCCAGGGCTGCTGAGATATTTTATTTATTTATTTATTTTGGCGTGCTCCTAGTGGGAACCGAACCCGGGACTCTCTGGTCTGCAGGCTGATGCTCCAACCACTGAGCCAAACCGGCCAGGGCTGCTGAGATATTTTAAATGAAACAGATATCATGTAATTTCATCCCTAGATATTTCATTATGCATTTCTAAAAACCATGAACTATTTATTACATATGCCACTATCATACCTAACAAAATTAATTCCTTGGATACTCGTTATTTTACAGATGAAACACAATTAGCTTATACACACACACACACACACACACACACACACTTAGGTCAATTAAATTACAGTCTCTGGAGGTGGATCTTCCCAATAAAGAGTTATAGTTCCCGAAGTTATTCCACTATGCAACTAGGGACAAATAACACTGGTTTAATCTGTATTTGTAATCAACTAGAATGTTAAAACATACTAGAAGAGAAAATAGTAGGAAAGTTCAATACTTCTGAGTGAAGCCATTATTTGCTACCAAATTATTGTGAGACTATTTTATAATTCTTTTTATTAGGAACCAGTTACTTCAACAATTTAAATGCATTAGAACAGGAGCATAATAGATCTCTAGTCTAGTTACTGAGGTGTAAATGCTTTCTATTAGCAAAACATGCATAAATATATTCTAGATGCAACACAACAAAATCTGATGTGTAGTAATCCTATTCAAGAATATATGAATGGACTGAATATAAACCTCCAAACCACCTTTGAAATCATCTTCTCCAAATCCCTCATTTCACAGAAGAAAGTGAAGTTTGAAACAGTTGAATTTTCCAGTGTTACAAAGTTGCTTAATAAAATTGATTACTTCAGCCCAGTGCACTTTCCATTCCATAGGACAGTGTAAAGTTAAAATGATTTAGACCGTTTCTCAATCCATTCTGGTTCTTCAGTACTTAATAGAAGGACAAAGTAGAGTTAAATGCATCCCCTGTGTTTATGATGCTCCTGGACCAGTCATATGCCAGGGTGCAGCCTCTGATGTTTGTTGAGGGCAGAACGATATCTGAAGGCTTTTCCACAATCATTACATCCAAAAGGCTTCTCTCCGGAATGAACTCTTTGATGCTGAATGAGATAAGTGCTCTGGCTGAAAGTCTTCCTGCATTCATTGCAGTTGTACGGCTTCTCCCCAGTGTGAGTGTTCTGATGCTCAGTTAGGTGAGTGCTCCGGCTGAAGGCTTTGTCACATTCATTACACTTATACGGCTTCTCTCCAGTGTGAATTCTTTGATGCTGAGTCAGATGGGAGCTCTGGCTAAAAGCCTTTTCACATTTATTACACTGGTAGGGCTTTTCTTCTGTGTGAGTTTTTTGATGTTGAGCAAGAGATGAACAATGTCGAAAGGCCTTGCCACACTCGCCACACTCATAAGGCTTTGCCCCCGTGTGAATTCTCTTATGTTGTGTAAGGTGTATGTTCTGGTTGAAGGCTCTCCCACATTCATTACACTTGTAAGGTCTTTCTCCAGTATGTATTTTCCTATGCTGAATAAGCGATGAGCCATAACTGAAGGTTTTCCCACATTCATGACACTGATAGGGTTTCTCACCAGTATGAATTCTTTCGTGTTTAGCAAGAGAAGAACTCCTAATAAAGGCTTTCCCACATTCCTTACATTCGTAAGCTTTCTCTTGGGTATGAGTTTTCTGATGTTGATTCAGGTTTGAAAGGTAACTGAAAGCCTTCCCACATTCACTGCATTCAAAGGGCTTTTCTCTGGTGTGAATTCTGCGGTGCTGAGTAAGGGATGAGCAGTAACTGAAGGCCTTCCCACATTCATTGCATTTGTAAGGCTTTTCTCCAGTGTGAATTTTCAGATGTTGAGCCAGGGATGACCAGTAACTAAAGGATTTTCCACATTCAGCACAATCATAAGGTTTCTCCCCAGTGTGCGTTTTCTGATGTTGAGTGAGGTTTGAGTGCTGACTGAAGGCTTTCCCACATTCGTTGCATTCATAGGGTTTTTCACCAGTGTGAATCATATGATGACGGATAAATGTTGAGGGCCCATTGAAGGCCTTCCCACATTCATTACATTTATAGGTTTTCTCTCCAGTATGAATTTTTTGATGTTGAGTAAGGTGAGTGCTCCTTGTGAAAGTTTTATCACATTCATCACATTTAAATGGTTTTTCTCCTGTATGAATTTTCTGATGTTCCATAAAGTGGCCTCTCTGGCTAAAGGCTTTTCCACATTCATTACAAGTATAGGGTTTCTCACCAGTATGAATTCTCTGATGCTGAACAAGATGGGTCCTCTGACTAAAGGCTTTCCCACACTCATCACATTTATAGGGTTTTTCGCCAGTGTGAATTCTCTGATGTTGAGTAAGAGATGGACCCTCAATGAAGCCCTTTCCACACTGATCACATTTATATGGTTTATCTCCGGTATGAATTCTTTGATGGTTTATAAGGTTTTCACTCCTACTGAAGGCTTTCTCGCATTCGTTACATTTGTAGGGTTTTTCTCCAGTATGTGTTCTCTGATGGCGAATAAGTGCTGAACAGTAACTAAAAGCTTTCCCACATTCATTGCACTTACAAGTTTTCTCTTTTTTAACTGGTTTTAGATTCTGTTTGATGCTTGTTTTAGTAGCAGTCTCTTCTGGGGATATGTCCTGTTGTATTACTAGGTTTGAACTAATATTGATGCTTTTTACAAAGTCATGATTTACAAGGTCTCTCTCCAAAGTGGGTATTGTTTTCTCAATTATTTTTACTTCCCTTGGCAATGTCTGTTTGTTTGCCTGCTGCCTCTCCAGACTTTCTTTTGACACCCATGCTTCTGAGGAGCTAGAATTCCGAGAGTCATCACTTTTGTGTTTTTCTACTACTGCCTCTGGAAACGGCTCTTCTTCAGGAACGTCCGGCTCTGGGATTGAAATGCTATTTGCTGGTCTTGCTTCCCAATCTGAAAGAAAAAATAATGCCAGTATTCTCTGAATAGAGGGGTAACAACAACAAAACAAACAGTAAACAAACTGCTGTTGTGGGAATGACCTAATTACATTAAATATAAAGACTACAGGGAATTCTGAGGATTTAAAAAAAATAGACCCATTATTTGAGGAGAAATTTGGAAGGAGCTAAGGAGAATGATAAGTAAATGAAAGATAAAAATAGTAAGAGAACATTCAAATCAGTTTCATAGACCATCTCTGAGAACCAGTAAGGGAACTCCATTTAAGGAGATAGTCAATTTTTTTTTTTTTTTTTTTTTGGTTAATCCTCACTGGAGGATATGTTTTGTTTAAAAAAAATTTTTTTTTGTTTATTGATTTTAGAGAGAGAAGAGGGGGAGAGAGACAGAAACATCGATGAGAGAGAACATCAACTAGTCGCCTCCTGCATGCCCCCCACTGGGGATTTGGCCCACAACCTGGGCATATGCCCTGACTGGAATCGAACCGGCAACCTCTTGATGCATGGATCCAATGCTCAACCACTGAACCACATCAGCCGGGCGAGGATATGTTTTCCATTGCTTTTTAGAGAGAGTAGAAGGGAGGGAGAAGGGGAAGGAGAGAGAGAGAGAGAGAGAGAGAGAGAGAGAGAGAGAGAGAGAGAGAGAGAAACACATTGATGTGAGAGACACACATTGATTGGTTGCCTCTGCACACACTCTGACCAGGGCTGGGGATCGAACCCGCATCCCAGGTATGTGCCCTTGACTGGAATCAAACTTATGACCCTCCAGTGCGTGGGCCAATGCTCTAACCACTGAGCTACGCCAGCCAAGGCAGGAGATAGTTAATTCAAAGAGTGACAGAGAAATGGCTAAGAGGAGACACATATGGACTGAGAGGAAGCAGTCTGAACTGAGATTTCTCACCAATGAACAACAACACAAAAATCCAAGAACTCTGATTTCAAGACAGAACAAACAAGACCGGGCTATGGCTGCATGGATTTTAGCCTGGAACACTGAAGTAACAGTCATATCACTGCTAAAAATTAGAAAGTTGTAAATGGTGAAGAAAAAAATGTATGGGGGTGGAGAGGACAACAGTTTGACTCTAGGTATTCTGAGAATTAGGAACAGAAATAGAGATTAGAGTGGTATTTTGGCGGTGGGGGAGGTTGGCACCAAAAGTAGCAGAATGACCAAGACATTCAAATATACGTTAGGAAATATCAGCTCAAAAGAGAAAGGAAAAGAATAGCTGAAGCCATAGGAATGTATGTGAGCAAAGAGCAGAGGTAAGCGTGTGGGTAATGGGATGAGTAACATATACTAATGAAAAAAGGCAGTTTATCAGCAAAGAAGACAATAGAAGAAACAAAAAGACAGAAAAGTACATAATAAGGAAGCATAATTACACTATTCTACTCTACTTTCTACTCCTGGGGGGGTGGGGTTTGTCTTGTCCCAAGAAGAGAAAGGTAACAAGTAAATGAAACAGGGTAGTCAATGCTGGCAGATTCAGTTAAGAAAAAAGGGCTGTGTTTGCCCTTGCCGGTGTGATTCGGTTGGTGTCCCGTGCACTGGGAGGTCACCAGTTCAATTCCTGGTCAGGGCACATGCCCAGGTTGCGGGCTCGATCCCTGTTGGAGTTGTGCAGAAGGCAGCCAATCCATGCTGTGCTCTCAGGTTGATGTTTCTTTCTCTCCCTCTCTCTAAAAATCAATAAACTATTCTTTAAAAAATAATATTAGTTTTCTAAATTGCATTCCATGAAACCATATTCTAAGACAAAGGTTATAAAGGTGCAGTGTGAAGAAGAATTCATGATTGGGGAGGACACATGTTATATTCTAAGCAACCCTGTTGAAAATTCATAATTCCCAACTGCATATTTTATTTTAATTGTTTTTTTATCCTCACCCGAGGACATTTTTTTCATTTTTTGCTCAGATAGAGTAGGAGGGAGAGAGAGGAAGAGAGAGAGAGAAACATCGACGTGAAAGGGCCACATCGAGTGGCTGCCACCCGCACAACCAACCAGGGCCGGGGACAAACTGCAACTGAGGTACATGCCCTTAGCGGGAACCAAACCCGGGTCTCTCCAGACCACAGGCCGATGCTCTAACTGCTGAGCCAAACCAGCCGGGGCACAACTGCATATTTTAAAAATCTCTGAATGCTCCTCCAGTAACTTGCTAAAATTTAAGCTAATCAGCACTTTCCAAATTTGAACATGCATGCTATTTTTTCCTCCATAAAAAAGAACGCCTACTCATTCACTCTGGACTGTTCTCCCTTACTTAGAGTGACTAATTTTGCACATTTCCCAGGATCTGGTCCTTGAGGAGGTCTCTCTGTGCAGTTTGGGAATTAATGCTTTACAAGAAAGTATTTATAATGTCAAGGATAGTCTGGTAAAGTGATAGGATCAGAAGCTACACACTGAGATTAAGAAAGGTATGTAATTACTGTTACAGAGCTTGGTTGGGAAAGCAGGGAGGCAGATTGGATGGTAGCCAAGTAGATTAACCATGTTGAATGAAAGTACTTGGAAATTTAGGTTACCAAAGGGACTAACGACAGAGCCTGTAGACACCAAAAGAAAACTGTACGGGCTGAAAACTGAGGTGATCATTATGAGCTACGGTTTCCAAAGGAGGTGGGAAGACAGAGTCCAGAGTCTAGGTTAAGAGGCTGCTTTACAAAAAGACAGGAAGGATACCTTCTCTGAAAGGAGTATAAAAACAGAGTATGTCAAGACAGTCAGTGTTTTGACAAAGCCTAAGGGAGCCCAGGTGGCATCCCACTTCTCCACAAGAAGCAAGTGCGTCCACCTTTCAGACATGAGATCCTCTCGTCAAGCTGGGGGTTTGAGTTAAAGACACTCATCTCCAAGACCCATTACTTACCTCCAAAGCCACTCACTGGAATGCTGGGCTCCACGATCCATGGCTCTGTCCCTTGCTCTAACTGGGATATCACATCAGGTTTGGAAACTTGGAGTCCTGCTCATGAAGAAGGAAAAAAAAAGACAGGTACCTGTCTGCAGTAAGGGAAAAGTGCCAAGTCAGAATTCAGTTCCACCACTTTGTCTTTATGGGAAAGAATATGCAGGACGGATCCGATAGGAATGAGCAGTCAGTATATTGAGCTTCAATGTTACAAATTCCCGGCACAGTATAATTTGGGAACTGATCTGGGTTCAGAAAAATTATTAGTCTATTCTACTTGCTAGAGAGAGAAACCTTTTCAAAGCCTTTCAAAATTTAGGCATCCTGGGTTCCTTAACGTAAAGGCAAAACTCACCAAAGCACAATAAAACCCTTTTCCTCCTTTATACCCCCAGATATTAACTCGGAGACATCATCCTTACCTATAGAGACCAGGTGTGTATAATTTTCCAATGTCACATCCCTGAATAAATCTCTCTGCACAGGATCCAGCTGTTTCCATTCCTCCTGGGTGAAGTCCACTACCACATCCTTGAAGGTCACTGATTCCTGAAATACCAAACACATTTCCGCTTGGCCATAAAGCATTTACCTAGAAAAGGGGTGAAGTTAGCAATACTGACAGAGTAAGGCAAACCATGGGCTATCTGAAAAATGATTCTGATATTTCCTCCTTTGTAAAATGAATATGAAAACAGAACCTGATTAATAAGATTACTGTAAGACAAGAAATGTTGATATGAAAGGCCTAATTTAGGTCTGGCACATCACAGGTGCCCAGTCAGTGTTGGCTATTGTTGTTATCATCATTACCATCTCTGTGGTCCAAGGTATGTCAAGCACTAATAATAAACCTAATAACATCAATATATGTTTTACTATCCACAGTGTGAAAAAGTAACCAACAATGTATTTAAGAGGATTTGGGGAGAAGACTTACCCTAACACATTTCAAATATAGCAAGAGATATACCAAAGTATACCAAAAGATAAAGATAAATTAAAACAGAGTGGCCTAGTATGGAATAAAACTCAGTGAAACAAAATAAAGAGTCCCCAAACAGATCCATGTTTATAAGACCTGAAGAGGATTAAACATATTCCAAGTTAGTTTTATTTTATTTTTAAATTTTTTCTTTTTATTGATTTTAGAGATAAAGGAAGGTAGAGGAGGAGAGAGATGGAAACATCGATGAGAGAGAACATCAACTGGCCGCCTCCTGCATGCCCCCCGCTGGGGATTTGGCCCACAACCTGGGCATTTGCCCTGACTGGGAATTGAACTGGTGACCTCCTGGTGCATGGGTTGACACTCAACCACTGAGCCACACAGACCATGCTCAAATTAGTTTTAAAAGGCTAAATTATTACTAAATAGTTACATAACAAATGACTGTCTATTTGAGCAAAAAATTAAGGTGAATTCCTTACTTCATGGCATACACAATAATAATCTCCTGGATTAGAGATTAACTTTTAAAGGAAAAGCAAAAATAAAATAGAATAAAAGACAAAATAGTTTTATAAGCTTCAAAGGTGGAAGGCAAAATTATAAGACAAAGAGAGATTGACAGATATAACCACATAAAAATGTAAAACTTCTATATGAATCCATAAACAAAAGGCAATATTCTGAGTTCCTAAGAGTAATTAGCAAGAAAGATGAACGACCTACAACAATAACAATTTACCAAACAGGCAGTTCACCCAAAACATTGCTAATACACCATGAAAAGACTCTCTACTCCCCTAAAAATGTAGTGAAACGCTGAGATTTTGCATTGGCTAACACCACCAAACATGCTCAAGATTACTGCGGTGGGAACAGACCCTCATGCAATCTTTCTGGGGGACAATGGGACAGGATTTATGGAAACTTTAAATATACATCATTCAATCCAGTTTTATCTCTTGCAGGAGTTCAATCTTCAGAAACACTTCAGTGTGCAAAGACATATATGCAAGTATCCCTGTAACATTGTGTAGAGGGACAAAAAGCAAACTTAAATGTCCATTAATAGGATAGTGTTTACAGAACTTGTGGCCCTGGCTGGTTTGGTTCAGCAGTTAGAGCGGGGGCCCCAGGACCAAAGAGTGACAGGTTCAATTCCGGTCAAGGGCACGTACCTGGGTTGCAGTGCTGGAGGTAACCAATCGATGTTTCTCTCTTTCTCTCTCTCTCCCCCTCCCATTCTATCTAAAGGTAAATGGAAAAACATCCTCGGTGAGGATTAAAAAAAAGAAAGAATTTATGGTTATGTCCACCATAAAGCACTTTATGTAGACGTTATTTTATATAAAGTATCTATACACATATTAGGAACAGTATACATGGTATGACCTCATTTTTATTCTTGTGAATAGGAAAGTTTATATGTAAATGCACAGAGAAAAACTTGAAGGAATAGTATCAGTGGGACTGTGTAATGGGACTTGGATGCAATGCAGGAGAACTTCCTACTTAATTTACTATATGTTTGAAACTGGGTGAGTTAATTTTGTCTTAAAATATATAAATAAATTATTGGGACTTTTGCTTCTAATCATGACAGAGCAACAGGACTAGCTCTCCCAATGTAAACAACTAGAAAACAACAAGTGTCTTCATCCTTCGAACAGCGGGCAGGACAGAACCACGCTCCCCGAGAGAAGGGAAACAATCACATGTGCCCACAGTCCCTTGGCTTCTGCTCAGAGGCACTCCCCAGACTGCCCAGCGGTCTGACTGAGCTGAGGAGACAAGAGTGGCAGCTCAGGACGACTGAGGCAGGGGACTTGTTGGATAGACACCGGAGAGGAAGAGCTTCAAAACTCCACAGGCAACATCAAGTTACCAATATGCCATAGCTGACCCGAGTCGAGAAGAGATGTGCGGAATCAGCTCCCACAAACAGCTCCAGTACATGTCAGAAGCAGGGCAAGGTTAGCCTGTGAGCAAAGAGTTAAAGCAGCCAGTCAGGTCTGCTCAATCCTTGCTGATCTCCAGGGGAACCTTGGATCCATGCTTCTGAACCTTGAACAAGCCCTAAAAATTAATGCTTAGTCACCAACTGACGATGTTATTGTGTGCCTGAGCACCAGGGGACCGTGTTACCAGACGGCGGCACTGTTTAAGTACGCGTGAAGATTTACAACGCATAGTGGTGCCTAGTTTGAGGTCCGCACCACAGCTGGCATGTGCCAATGTGATCAGCTCCCTTTAAGAGCTCTGGACTCCAAAACTCAAGCAGGTTTCCCTGGGTAGAGACATTTCTCACGTAAGGCTACACTCTTTCAGCCCCAACAGAGCTTAGACTTCAAAAGCAAACCTAAAGGATCAAGTTGTGGCTAAGATGGGATTAACAAGGATTAGATTTACCTTCCTGCATAAAATAACCAATAAAATTCCTGACAAAATATATGGAACAGTAGTTTCCAAGACACTGAATCTCAGATAACAAAGAATACTGATTCCCAAGAATTAGAAAACCAGTGCGATGAGCCCTATCCCTCTGGTTGCTCTGGGTTACTGCCTTGAGAGTTTCCAGGCATTGGTGCAGGGAGTGAGAACGCAGGAGCCGCCCAGCAGATTCCCTGAATTGAAGAGATAATACTGAGAGTCTGGGGAAAGCAAGATGGCTAGAATTCACAGAACAGAGTACTAGAGAGGAGACAGCTACACGGAAAGAAACAGGAGAACTGAAGAGGTTCCCACGCGAGTATTTAGTGTAGTGCCAGTCAGCACGTGTGTGTGATAGGACTGTCGGAGGCAGGGAGAGAATCATCCAAAAGGATCCAAGGAACAGTACTGGCGCTCCAAAAGGGCTGGAAAAAGAGACTGTTCCCATTAGTCAAACTGGAAAACTTCATAATTCATTAGGAATTAGGTAGAACTGCCTCATTTTGGGGAATGGCATTAGGCTACCTGCTGTTCTGGATGGATTCTCCTCACAAATATTAAAAGCAAGATCTGAAAGAAACATACTGTTCCAGGTATCAAACTGCATCCCAGAAAAAGGATTGAGAATATTTTGTAGAAATACAAAAGTATGCAGAACCCAAAAAAGTAAAATTCACAGTGTCTAGCATTCAAAGATTATCAGGCATGCAGAAAAGCATGAAAATACAACCTATAATAAGGGGGGGAAATCTATCAATTGAACCCAACCCAGAACTCACACAGATACTAGAATTATCAGATAAGAAAATTAAAAGTTGTTATAAATTATGTACCATATGTTCAAAAAGTTAAGTAGAGACATTAAAAAAACTGATATGGAACTTATAGAGCTGAAAATGGGAATGTTCTGAGATGAAAAATACACTAGATAATATTCGCAGATTAGGCATTGAAGAAGAAAAAATTAACATATTCACCCAGCAGGTATGGCTCACTGGTTGAGCGTCGACCCATGCACCAAGAGGTCGCCTGTTCGATTCCCAGTCAGGGCACATGCCCAGGTTGTGGGCCCAATCCCCAGTGGGGGGCATGCAGGAGGCGGCCAATCGATGTTCTCTCTCATCGATGTTTCTATCTCCCTCTCCCTCTCCCTTCCTCTCTCTCTAAAATCAATAAAGAAAAAAAAATGAACACATTCAAAGACAGAAATAAAAACTATAAAAAATGAAACACTTAGGGAAAAAAATTTTTTTTAATCCTCACCGAAGGATATTTTTCCATTGATTAGTTTTAGATAGAGTGGAAGGGAGAAAGAGAGAGAGAGAAACATCATTGGTTGCCTTCCACATGACCCCAACCAGGGCCGGGGATTGAACCTGCAACCGAGGTAGGTACCCTTGACCCGGAATCAATCCCGCGACTCTTCAGTCCAGGACCAACATTCTAACTGCTGAGCCAAATTGGGCAGGGTAGGAAAAAGATTTTTAAGAGATAAGCATCAAGAAGCTACGGGACTTACAGTGGCTCCATATATGTACAATTGGCATCCCTGGAACAACAACAAAACAGAGGAGCAGAAAAACATTTGAAGAAATAATAGTTCATTGTTTTTAAACTGGTTGAAAATTATAAACCCACAGATCCAAGAAACTCCAACTGGAAGCACAAGAAGCACAAGGAAAACTACACCAAGGTCCATCTAATCAATACTGCAGCTCAAATCTAGTGACAGAGAAAATCTTAAAAGCATCCAAAGAGAAAAGACATAAATATAAAGGACAAAGATAGAAATGACATTTTCTTGTTGGAAACCATGGCAACAAGAACAATGGAGCAACATCACTGAAAAGAAAAACTGTCAAACTAGAATTGAAAAGCAAAAGCAAAATACTTTTTCAGACATAAAAAGTTGAAAGAATTCATCACCAGCAGAATGCACTATAAGAAATCTTAAGGAAGTCCTTTATGTAGAAGAACAATGATATTAAATGAAAATAAGGATCTAAACCAAGTTTCTCAACCTTGGTACTATTGATATTTCAGACCAGATAATTCTTTCAAATAATTGTGTGGGCTGTCCTGTATATTGTAGGCAGTACCACTGGCATCATACCCACTCACTGCATGCTAGTGTCACTCCTCACACCAAGTCCTGACAATCAAAGATGTCCCCTGGAGGCAAAAATCACCCCCATTTGTGAATCACTGATCTACATAAAGGATAAAGAACACCAGAAATAGTAACCAAATGGATAAATGTATACAATTTTTTCCTTATTATTTAAATCCCTTTAAAAGATAATTGACTGCTAAAACAAAAACAAGTATTGTGAGATTTATGACAAGTGTTTAGGTAAAATATATGGAAACAATAGCATTAAAAAACGGGGGGGAGAGAAATGGACACATACTATTGTAAAGTTACTGTATTATTCATGAAGTGGTACACCATTAGAAGGTAAATAGCAATAAATATGTATATCTAAAGCAATGATTAAAATAACAAAGGGTCGTGGCTAAAAACTCAATGAAGGTCATATAATTGAATCACAAAAATATTCAATCCAAAAGAAGGTAAAAATAGAGGCAAAGGGAATAAAGTCACTACAAATAGAAAACAAATAGCAATATTATACTACTTGAACTTCCCATATCAATAACCACATTAGCCTGGCTGCTGTTGGCTCAGTGGTTGAGCATCAACCCATGCATCAAGAGGTTGTTAGATTGATTCCCAGGCAGGACACATGCCCAAGTTGTGGGTCAAACCCCAGTGGGGGACATGCAGGAGGTGGCCAATCAATGTTCTCTCTCATCGATGTTTCTCTCTCTCTCTCTCTCTAAAAAAAAAACCCAACAAACACATTAAACGTAAATGTATCACATTAAATACAAAATCACATTAAATGTAAATGCTCTAAGCACCCCAATTAAAAGGCAGAGACTGCCAGATTGGAATAATAAAAAGCAAAACCCAACTACATTTTGCCTATAAGTACTTTAAATATAAAGACACAAGTAATTTAAAAGCAAAAGGATGAAAAGAGATATACCATACTGACACTAATCAAATATCAAAGTAAATTTCAAGGTAAATACTCTTTACCAGGTACAAAAAGGTCATTTCTCACCCTCACTGGCATGGCTCAGCACTTAGAGCATCAGCCTGGACCAAACAGTTGGGGGTTCGATTCCTGGTCAAGAGCACGTACCTCGGTTGTGAGTTTGATCGCTGCCCCAGTCAGGGTCATGCGGGAGGCAGCCAATTGATGTCTCCCTCCCTCCCTCCCACTCTATCTAAAAAAAAAAAATCAATGGAAAAATATCCTCGAGTGAGGATTTAAAAAACCCAAAATGGTCATTTCTCAATGACAAGGGGTCAATTGATTAAGAGGACATAACAATCTAAATGTTTGTGTACCCAATAACAGAGCTTCAAAATATATGAAGCAAAAACTGATAGAATTACAAGGAAAAACAGACAAATCCACATAATAATGGCCAAAATTTTAATATCCCTATCACAATAGTTGATAAAACTAGTAGACAGAAAATCAATAAGTATATAAAGCACTTGAACAATACTATCAACAAACTTAACCAAACTGACATTAGTGGTATACAGAATAAACACCCTCCCAAATGTGCCCACATCCGAATCCTTGAAACCTGTGAAACTGTTACCTAATATGGTAAGAGATTATACAGATGTGATCAGTTAAGGACTCTGAGAAAAGGAAATTATCCTGGATTATATGTGTAGGTCCAAAATAATCAGAGTCCTTACAAGAGGCAGGCAAGAAGGTGAGAACAGAGAGAGCATGAGATGTGGAGAGAGAAGACAAGTCAGAGTGACTGAAGGTGCCACACTGATGACTTTGAAGGTAGAGGAAGGGGACACAAACCAAAGAGCATAGGAAGCTTCCAGAGCTGAAAAAGGCAAGAGAACAGATTCTGCCCTACAGCCTTCAGAGGAATGCAGCCCATTCTGATCTCTAAACTATGAGATCATAAATGTGTTGTTTTGAGGCACTAAGATTGTGGTAATTAATTACAGAAATAATACAAATGTAAAACAGTCATAGAACATTCCACTCAATGACAGCAAACATACATTCTTTTCAAGTGCTCACTGATCATTTACCAAGGTAGTTCATATTCTGGGCAAAAGAATTACTTTCAATAAATTCAAAATGATTGAAAGTATATTCTCTGTGGATATGTTCATTATCTTGATTGTGGTGATGGTTACATGCGTGTAGATATGTCAAAACGTATTAGGTCATACACTTTAAATGTGTACAATTTGTTGTCACAGCATCCCTCAATAAAAAAATAAACTGCTGCCAAAAGTACTTGAGCTGATAGTGGGAAGAACTGGGACCATATGATTAGGTTGTGAGACAGGACGTAAGTAGGAGAAAACAGCCAGAAAGAAGGATCCTGATTAAAGGGGTGCTTGGGCTGATTATACCGTATGGAACAACTGTTAACCTTTTTTTGTCTTAAGTTCACATTCAGTTATTGGTTTTTCCTGAAACAGTAACATGTCACTTTCCTCCTCAAAAACAATTACTACCCTGGCCGCTGTGGCTCAGTTGGTTGGGGCGCTGTCCAGTAAAACAAAAGATTGGGGGCTCGATTCCCAGTCAGGGCACATAACCAGGTGTGGGTTCTGTCCCTGGTTGGGGCACGTATGGAAGGCAACCAATCAATGCTTCTCCCACATCAATGTGTCTCTCTTCCCTTTCCTCTCTCTCTAAAATGAATAAAGAGATACATACACTCAGGTGAAGACTGGAAAAAAGTTAAATATCCGTCCTTTGAGAGGTACTGAAAATCCCACATCCTTCATTGAAACTCTCCTAACCCCTCCAGACTACTTTTTTTTTCGTTCTCTATACTCCACAGCACTCATCTAACCTTTTTAATATTTACCTGACACACTGGACTATGGCAAGCTACTAAACAAGAGGTAAGTGGTGAATGCATTAGTTAGGCTGGAGAGGCAGAACTAGGAAGAACGTCACATGGGAGCCCAGAATGAAATGACAACATTGGTTTTTGGATAAACATACCCCACAGCAAAAGAAGATACCGTCCCGGATTTCTGGTCAAGAAGGCATGTAGGTAAACACTGTACTTGCCTCCTCCCACAACCACATCAAAATTACAACTAAACTACAGAACAACCATCATTCAGAACCGCCTGAAATCGAGTTGAATGGTGGTGCTTCAACATGGTCTGAAGCTGTCCACTGGGTACGAAATTAAAGAAGAAGCCCCAACAAGACTGGCAGGAGGGGCGGAGGCGCAGACGGGCTTGTCCCACACCCATGTGTGCAGCATAAAAATTTTGAGGGTTACCTGGCTGGGAAAGTCCTCCCTGAGGAGCAAGGGGTCCCCATCCCATACCAGGCACCTCAGTTCAGGGTTCCAGTACCAGGAAGAGAATCCCCATCACTTCTGGCTGTAAAATCAGCGGGAACTAAGGTTAAGGGAGGCTGAGGCTGCTGGAGTCCCAGGCAGTTCCTCTTAAAAGGCCTGCACACAGACTTGCTTGGACCCACTCCCTCCAGTCTCCTGCATGGGGGAGGCAGCTTGAAAGGCACCAGAGACATACCAACAAGAACTGAGTTGTTTGTCATTGAGGGGCAGCTTTCTCCTGGACAGACGTGCTGGTGGAGGCCGTTGTTCCTTTGGTGAGTCCTTCCCCCACAGGGCAGGCAGAAGCACACCATGTCTTGGACTCCAGCAACCTGGCTCACACTGTTTGACCCACCCTGGTGACTTCCTGAGGCCCTTCCCCACCCAACTTTCAGGCCCACCCAAGCTGATTACATTGGCTTTACTATAGGATTGGCCTGTCTTGGATCCTGCTTTATATTTTCCCAAAAAGAGCGGTTCTCAACCTGTGGGTTGCAACCCCTTTGGGGGTCAAATGACCCTTTCACAGGGGTCACCTAAGACCATCGGAAAACACATATTTCCCATGGAGATTCATAAGAGTAGCAAAATTACAGTTATGAAGTAGCAACGAAAATAATTTTATGGTTGGGGGTCACCACAACATGAGGAACTGTATTAAAGGGCCGTGGCATTAGGAAGGTTGAGAACCACTGTCCTAAAATCTCTCGAACAAACAGCATCTGGCCTCAGCAAGCCCCATACCTCTAGCTAACTGGCCCCAGGCCTGGCACTGAAAGCAGCAGCCTTGGTTCACAGCATGGCTTTGCCTGGGCACGTCCAAGTCCAGCACAAGAAGCAGCCATCTGAAGATCACTTTGTAGCATATGCCTGGTGGCCCAGGGTAGAACACAGGCAGTGGCTGACCTTGCCCCAGAGCCAGCACACCCAGTGGACAGCTTCAGAACACCTCGAAGCACCACCATCCAACCACCTCCACAAGTGACACACTCAATTAGTGGACTCAGTGGGTCCCAGAGCCCTGCTGAAGTAAGTCTTGCTCTGTGTGGTGGGCCCAGCACAGCAGATCCTCCAAGGTAGTCAGAGGTCAGTGGTCAGTGGGCACAGCAAGTCCTTGCAGCTGATCAGCTGAATAAATCCCTCCCATTGACATGCCAACAGCAATCAAGACTCAATTACAACAGAAGGGGGTACAGTCCACATGAGGGGTGCACCTCGTGGGCCCAGCTGGGGTGATCAGGGAGGCTGTGCCACTGGACCCTACAGGACACCTACTACAATAGGCCACCCTAGGAAGCCTAGGAGACATAGCAACTCTACTTAATACATAGAAACCAACACAGGGAAGCAGCCAAAATGAGGAGACAAAGAAACATGTCCCAAATGAAAGAACAGAATAACACTCTAGGGAAAGAACTAAACGACACAGAGATAAGCAATCTAACAGATGCAGAGTTCAAAACACTGGTTATAAGGATGCTCAATGAATTTAGTGAGAGTTTCAAGGAACCTAGTGAGAACCTCAAGAGCATAAAAAAGAACCAGTCACAAGTGAAGGATGCACTAACTGAAATAAAGAATAATTTACAGGGAATCAATAGTAGAGTAGGTGAAGCTAAGAAACAAACCATCAATTTGGAATATAAGGAAGCAAAAAACATCCAATCAGAACAAAGAATCCAAAAAAATGAGGATAGTGTAAGGAGCCTCTGGGACAACTTTAAGCATACCAACATTCACATCATGGGGGTGCAGAAGAAGAAGAAAGAGAGCAAGAAATTGAATATCTATTTGAAAAAATAATGACAGAAAATGTCCCTAACTTGATGAAGGAAACAGACATACAAGTCCAGGAAGCACAGAGAGTCCCAAACAAATGAACCCAAAGAGGTCCATACCAAGACATATCATCATCAAAATGCAAAAGGTTCAAGACAAAGAGAGAATCTTAGCAGCAAGAGAAAAGCAGTTAGTTACCTACAAGGGAGCTCCCATAAGACTGTCAGCCAATTTCTCAAAAGAAACTTTGCAGGCCAGAAGGGAGTGGCAAGAGATATTCAAGGTGATGAAAAGCAAGAACCTACAACCAAGATTATGCTGCAAAGCTATCATTTAGAATTGATGGACATATAAAGAGTTTCCCAGACAAGAAAAAGCTAAAGGAGTTCATCACACCAAACCAGTATTATATGAAATGTTGAAGGGTCTTCCTGAAGAAGATAAAAAATATGAACAATGAAATGGCAATAAATACTTATCTTTCAACAATTGAATCTACAAATAAAATAAACACGCAGAATAGAAACAGACTCATAGATACAGAAAACTTTTTGTTGGCTGCCTGATAGGAGGGGGTTGGGGGAATGGATGAAAAAGGTGAAGGGATTAAGAAGTATAAATTGGTTGTTAGACTGAGGAACCTCAAAGGGAAGGAGGGAGGGAAGGCAGGAAGAGATAAACCAAAGAACTTATATGCACATATGCATAACCAATGGACAATAGTGTGGGGAAGGCAGGAGCAGCGCAGGAATGAGGAGTAGGGGGTCAATGGGGAAAAAAGTGGGGGACATCTGTAATACATTCAACAATAAAGATAAGTTTTTTAAAAAAAGAATATACAGTCCCACTCTAAGGGCTGAAATGGAATTTCAGGAAATCCCAACTTACCTGAAAACTGGCTGATGGTAGTAGAGAATGTCCCCCTCGGAGAAGGGCAGATACTGGAGAGGACGGATCTAGGGGAGGAAGAAGAAACCATGGTGAATCCATGGTGAACTCAACAGAGCTGCTCCCAGCAATCTGTAAAATCCCCTGATTTTTCTATTTGGAAATAACAGGAGCCGTGTTCGTACAGTGGTTAGGACTCTGCGTTGTGAAAATAACAGGAGCTGTTCCTTTTCCTTTAGTCATAGATTGCACAAAATAATTAAGATAATTGCTGATTAGGACCCTGATACTCTCATTGCTAGGTTGAGAAGGTAAATCATTGCTTTAAGTTTCCAATTTTGTCTCATGATACTTATAGCCATATGGATCATACAGCTCAATCTATGTTTCTATTAAGTAAGACAAAATGTTTCTGCTGTCTCCTCTATTACATAAAAACTATGAATAATCAGACTGCTTTCCAAAAGTTTTCACAGGCCTTTTGAAACTTTGCTACTAATGCAAATTAAATATCACGGTGATATATACTACTTATACTACCTACAGGGATGTCTAAAATAAAATGGACATGGTCAATAAAACTGCTGGCAAGAATATAGAGAAATTCAGTGGATTACAATTGTTAAGCTAGAAGAAATGGATAAATTCCTAGAGACATACAACCTACTGAGATTGAACCATGAAGAAACAGAAAATCTGAACAGACCAATAAGGATTAAGGAGATTGAATCAGTAATCAAATCCTCCAACAAAGACAAGCCCAGGAGCAGATGGTTTTGCTGGTGAACTCTACAAAACATTGCAAAAATTAACACCAATCCTCAAGCTCTTCCAAAAAACTGGAGGAGGGAACACTTTCACACTCTTTACAAAGCCAGCATTACCATGATGCCAAGCCAGACTTGAACACTAAAAGGAAAGAAAATTACAGACCAATATCCCTGATGAACATAGATGTAAAAATTCTCAACAAAATATCAGCAAGCTGAATTCAACAGCACATTAAATGAATTTTACATCATGATCAAGTAGGATTTATTCCTGGGATGCAAGAATGGTTCAAAATACCCAAATCAATAAATGTGATAGACTACATTAATAAAATGAAAGATCAAGCTCATATGACCATCTCGATGGATGCAGAAAAAGCATTTGATAAAATTCAACATCCTTTCTTTATAAAATTTGATAAAATTTAACATTCTTTCTTTATAAAATTTCTCAGCAAATAGATGTAGGAGAACTGTACCTCAACATAACACACCATATATGACAAGCCCAAAGCTAATATACTCAATGATGAATGGTTGAATCTTTTCCTCTAAGATCAGAAACAAGAGGAAGGTGCCATCTATTCATCACAGTACTGGAATTCCTAGCCAGAGAGGTGAGAAAAAATAAATAAAAGGCATCCAAATTAGAATGGAAGAAGTATAACTGTCTCTGTTTTCAGATGACATATATAGAAAATCCTAAGGACTCTATCAAAAAATAAACTTAGAATTAATCCACAAATTTGGTAAAGTTTCAGAATAAAACTTTAGTGTATAGTGTTTCTATACACTAACAAGGAAATATCTGCAAAATAAATAAAACAATCCCATGTAGAATAGCATAAAAAACAATAAAATACTTAGGAATAAATTTAACCAAGGAGGTGAAAGATCTGTACACTAAAAACTATATGACAACGAGGAAGGAAACTGAAGATACAAATAAATTTAAAGATCTCCTGTACTGCCCGGCCGGTGTGGCTCAGTTGATTGGGTGTTGTCCCCTGTACTGAAAGGTTGTCGGTTGGATTCCCGGTCAGGTTGGGGCACAGGCATGGGTTTCTGGTTAGATCTCCAGTGGGGGGAGTGCAGGAGGCAGCTGGTGGATGTCTTGCTCTCACATCGATGTTTCTCTCTCTTTCTCTCCCTCTCCCTCTTCCTTCATTTCTTTCTCTAAAAATCAATTTTTTTAAATCTTTAAAAAAAAAAAGATATCCTATGCTCGTGGATCAGAACAATGTATACTGAAATGTCCATACTACTCAAAGCCAGCTATAGATTCAATGTAATCCCTATCAAAATTCCAATGGCATTTTTCACAAAAATAGAAAAAAAATCCTAAAATGCATATAGAATCATAAAAGACCTCGAAGTATCAAAGCAATCCTGAAAAAAACAAACAAACTGAAGGCATCACACTTCCTAATTTCAAACAGAAATTACAGAACTATCCTAATCAAAACAATATGGCACTATTATAAATATGGTCCACTAATATTTGACAAGAGAGCCAAGAATATGCAGTGGGGAAAAGACAGTCTCTTCAATAAATGGTGTTAGGAAGACTGGATGCAGAAGAATGAAACTGAACCACTATTTTATACCAGTCATGAAAGTTGACTTGAATTAAACCCTTAAGACCTGATACTCTTAAACTCCTAGCGGAAAAGTTCCTTGACATTGGTCTTTGCAATGATTTTTTCTATATGACAAAAAGTACAAGCAACAAAAGCAAAAATCAACAAGTGCATCTACATCAAACTGAAAGCGTCCACACAGCAAAAGAAAACATCAACAAAATGAAAACGGAAGCTATGGGAGAAAGTATTTGCAAATCATATATCTGATAAGGGGGTTAATATCCAAAATATATAAGGCACTCATACAACTCAATAGCATATATACAAATACTGTAAACCACTTTAAAAATGCACAGGGTACCTGAATAGACATTTTTCCAAAGAAGAAAAACAATGGCCAACAGGTACATGAAAAGGTATTTAACATCACTAATCACTAGGGAAATGAAAATTAAAGTCACAATGAGGTATGAACTCAGACCTGTTAGAATGAATATTATCAAAAGGCAAGATATAAGTGTTGGTGAGGATGTGGAGAAAAGGGAACCATTGTATACTTTTGGTGTGAATGTAAATGAAAATATATATATATCACATTTTCTTAATCCATTCATCCATTGATGGGTACTTGGGTTGCTTCCATGTCTTGATTATTGTAAGTAATGCTGCAGTGAACTGAAGGTGCAGACATCTTTCTGAGATAGTAATTTCATTCCCTTTGGATAAATACCCAGAAGTGGGATTACTGGATCAGATGGTAGTTTTTTTTTAATTTCTTGAGGAACTTCCATATTATTTTCCATAGTGGGTATACCAATTTACATTCCCACTAACATTTATATACACACACACATGCACATAATGTGGAATATTTCAGCCATAAAATAGAAGAAAATCCTGTCATTTGCCACACTGATGGACCTTGAAGGCATTATGTGCAATTAAATAAGACAGAAAGCCAAATACTGCAAGATCTCACATGTGGAATCTAAAAAAGCTGAACACAGAAACAAAGAGTAGAATAGTTGTTTCCAAGGTCGGTGGGGAGCGCAAAGGGGAAATGGGGAGACGGTCAAAGGGTACAAATTTCCAGTTATAAATTATTTCTGGGGATCTAATGTACAACATGGTGACTACAGTTAACAATACGTCATATCAAGTTGCTAAGAGAGTAAATCTTAAATGTTCTCACCACACAAATATATACACGCAAAAGGCAAATATGTGAAGTGATAGATGTGCTAACTAATCTTATTGTAATCATTTTTTGATATATAGGTGTATCAAATCATCCTGTTAGACTACTTTAACCTACACAATATTATGGGTCAATTACATCTCCGTAAAGCTGGAAAAAAATTTTTCTCAACAATGTTTCATAGCTTTCAGTGTGCAGATCTTGAACATTTTTGTTAGATATGTTCCTGTTTCATATTTTGGATACTATTGTATATGAAGTTATTTTTAGTACATTTTCCAGTTGTTCATTAGTAATATAATGAGACAGTTGATTTTTTAATGAAATATTTTTGTTTTGAGATAACTGTAGATACACATACAGTTCTAAGAAATAAGACAGATTCTTTGTACTCTTTAAAAGTAATTGAGACAAAAAGAATCGAGACAAATATAAGGTATAGCTCAACCTACATAAATAATGTTGACTTCTTTTTTTTTTTTTATCCTCACCCGAGGACATTTTTGCAGTTATCTTCAGATAGAGTGGGAGGGAGAGAGACAAAGAGAAACATCAATGTGAGAGAGACACATCGAGTGGTTGCCACCCACACGACCCCAACTGGGGCCAGGGACAAACTGCAACCGAGGTACGTGCCCTTAGCGGGAACAGAACCCGGGACTCTCTTGTCCGAGGGCCGATGCTCTAACCGCTGCGCCAAACTGGCCAGGGCTTGACTTCTAATGATATTAAAGAAATGCCAGAAAAAGGACTGTATAATAATAGTCAGGTTAAACCAAATCTGACTGCATATCCATATCTAAACAATGTAAAGACAGTGACAATGCAGAGGAAATTCTAAAGGGACAAGTCACAGAGCTCTTTCCTTACCCTGACCTGTTCTATGACATGTAGGAAGAAATAGAAGGAATACTCATTACATATGCTAGTTGCATCAAGTTGGAAAAGACAGTTAAAATAATGAACAACTAAATTAAGATTAACTGTTTTGACAAGCTGCTGGCCAAAGTACTGAACAATCAGATGTGAAGTACTGACATTAAAGATAAAAAACAATTCTATTACACAAAGATGGCATGAATCTAGTTCACCGTAATTTATGTACAAAAAGATCTAGGGTCGCCCTGTCCAGTTTGGCCCAGGGACCAAAGAGTCTCCTCTCGTTTCCAGTCAAGGGTATGTACTTCAGGTTGTGGTTCCTCCAGGCCCTGGCTGGGGTTGTGTGGGAGGCAACCAGTAGATCACGTGGATGTTTCTCTCTCTCCCTCTCCCCACTCCCCCGTCTGAAGACAAATAGGAAAATATCCTGGGGTGAGGATTAAAAAAAAGATCTAGGGTTTACATCATAATACTGCTCATTTTTTTTTTAAGCAAATACAATCTGATACTAAACAGCAGACATATAATCCAAACTGAAAGAAGTAGTACATTATATTTTTTGGTATTTTTCAAAGTACATCCACTGAACTATGTTTAGTTTTTAAGAAGCATGCTGTCATGCAGTAGAGTTTTCAGAGAAGAAAACAATTTTGCTTTTGGGGACCTCAAGAACTAAGATTAACGCAGAACAGACACTTCTGTCCAATATGAGCAACTAAAAAAAGAAGAGTCACAAGGGAAAAGTCTGAATACAAAATGGGGAGTTTAATGGCCACACTTGTTAAGGCATTGGCTTAAGGATGGCCATCTCCTAGCGATATTTTAAAAACTGATTCTTGCATTGAATGGATGATTACCAAGATATTTTTCTGACTGCAATTTTATCATTCTGATATTTAATAAATCTAAGTAATGAAAGGATCACAGACATTCTGAATCACTGCTCCTTTACATTCCCCAATCCCGACGACAGGGAGAGTTAACTCTTCCTCCAAGTCTTTCCCTGTAATGTAATTCGGTCTCTCTTCGTCCTTCTACCTCTTCCAGTTGTCAAGTATTTGATCTTCAAGTTATAACTGTTCTTTTTGCCTCCATCACAGCGCTCTCCCCCCTCGTCGTCCTCACTACCTTCCATCTCAGGAGCTCATCCCGTTCCTCTGGAACCTGGTCACCAGGAGTTCCCAAGCAGCGTCCCTCCACCTGGGTCCTCCGTCTGGGGCTCAGACGCCCAGCAAGGACTCTGAACGTCAACACACGCGGAGGATGGCTGGCCTAAAAGACACAGGATGGGTCAGCAGCATGCGTCACAATCAAACCTCAGAGTTTTGCGCAGTGGCCAAGAAAAGAGGTCCTTGGGAAAGAGAAGTGCCCGGAGAGCACCAACGGGCATGTGGCTCTCCCGGCGAACGAGAACCGAGGAGCTCGAGCACGCAGGTTCAGCCCAGGACTAGGAAAAGCCCTGGTGCCTCCCTCCTAGAATCTGGCCAGAGGCGCCCACAGGGCGGCCCGTTCCCTCCGTGCACGCTGGCGGCTCGGATCCGGGAACACACACCTGTTGCGGGGGCGGAAAGCTGGAAGGGGGCCCAACGGGGCGGGGCCCAGTTCCCGTCCTTCCTCCTAGAGCGGAACAAAAGAACAAAGCCGTCCAAGGGGTCAGGGCGGAACCGGCGGCGCGGGGCGCCCCCTTCCAGGACTCCCCACCTCCCTCCCGCAGAGGCCGTTCCCAGTAGGGCGAGGAGGGTGACGTCACGCGACCGGAGGGCTGGCGGTTGCCATGGTGATACCTGGGCTTCCCTCCACTGCGATCCACCCGTTCCGATCGCGGGTCCGGAAGCGCCGGGAGATCACCAAACCTCGGAAAGGAGCCAGAGCCGCTGGACTTGCCCAGCGCCAACCTCTTCTCCTGCCCACAGTGGCTGCAACGGCCACTTCCGGTCGCGAGGAGAGAGCTCCGCCCCCGCTCGCTGGTGCGTTTAAACGCGGGTGGATACGTAGGACTACGATTCCCAGCATGCCCCACGCGATGAACTCCATTTCCCACAGGCCCCCGCGACCGCATAAGACTGTCGCTTGGGCCTGGACCGTCCACCTGACAGTCCTTGGCTCCTGAACCACTCAGGTGGGGGTGTGCGTTGGAGGTGTTGTGTGACCAGACAGATCATAAGAAATACACATTTTCACACACATAATTTTTAAAAGCAAGCGAACGTTTCACCATGCACTACGTACTTTTATGGCCTGTCCTGCACTCTATTCAGTATTCCATTGCTTTCACGACTCCCAAAGGGGTCGCAACACATATTTTTAAATATGCTGAAGGAATGGGGAGGTGGTGTCACCACGTTTTGCCCGACTGTAGTGCAGTATGTGCCTGCGTCCGCGGTACATAGCTGCGAATGAGCGCAACGCCAGTCTCTCGGTGTGTCCTTGGCAGAAAAGAATCCAACAGAAGTCGGTAGGTTTTTATACTTTTAAACACGTGGCCCACGCATTGTACTGTATTTGTCTGCGTCCACAGCTTTGGACAGGGGCTAAGATCAAGTCCCTCGACCCGTTGACAAAACTTAATTTGGAAATCCTAATATTGAGTATATGGAAACAAAGTTGCAGTCAAAGGAAAGGGAACAATATCTAGAAGTCTCTAGGAGCAGATCTCAGAAAAGATCTGTAGGAACTAGAAAATTTAAAGAAACAATTTGGTATTTTCAGTGGGTTGCAAAAAAATATGGCTTAAATGAAACGAAAGAAAGCTGTGAGAGAACACGTTGAAATAAAAAGACACTAAGTGAAAAGGGATAAAAACATATAGCAAACATTTAAAATGCAGCAACATAATTAAAAATTTTTTCTTTATTGGTTTTTAGTGAGAGAGAAACATGGATGAGAGAGAACATCCACTGGCCGCCTTATGCATGCCCCCTACTGGGGACTTGGCGCACAACCTGGGCATGTGCCCTGACCGGGAGTGGAACCGGCGACCTCTTGGTGCATGGGTGGCCGCTCAACCACACGGACTGGGCTGCAGCAACATAATTAAAGTTACACTGTAGAAGAACTGAACTGATGCTGTGGCAAAGTGAATCAATTGTGTATAGGATATTCTTTTAAAGCTCCTCCATGATTCAAAAGAAAAAGATGGGTGATAGATATAAAGAACCGGAAGGAAAGCCAACGTGTGGATAATTGGCCACTAGGAAGGAGAGACCACGTGAAATCAGCTATCATTTAACACTCTGTGTGTGGTAGGCAGTATTTTAGTGCATTACGTCTATTTATTTAATTCCTGAAACAATCCAATGAAGTTATTTCTGTATTATTGTGTCTACTTTACAACAAAGGAACTGAGGCACGGATAAGTTGAATAACTTGCCCAAGGTCACATAGCCAGTAAATGGGGAAGCTAGGACTTCAATTTAGAAATGTCCCTAACTCTAACTTCCGATCTCTAACACTAGACTCCCTAGTAAAGAGATGAGCAATTTTCTGGATTTAAGAAAGAATACATTAATCAACCAATGAATGCATAAGTAAGTGGAACAACAAGTCGGTGTTTTTCTCTCTTTTTAAAATTAATAAATAAAAAAGAATACATCTCGTATTCCTTGTTGGTGAGTGTGCAAAGTGGTATAGTATTAGCAAAAGTATTAAACTACCAGTTGATCAATAATTTTAGTTACAATACATCACTAATTGCTTTCTATATTTCAGGTTTTATTAAATACAAAGATTTTTTGTATTATTTTGATATCTAACCTCAATCAGAGCTAACGTTCCAAATGACTTGGGGGGATCATATATGCTTGATGAAAATGTGTGCTCCAAAAAGAGAGAGAGAGAGACTGATATGTATAAGTGATGGACAACAATAATTTAACCCAAAGGTTTGTGTTCATTTCACAAAGCCTGCTTGTGTATGGGGCAGTGGTTATACTGTTTGTATTCTTTGTTGTCTAGAAACTGAAAATGCTCCGTGGCTGTGTAGTCGTGGCCGAGTGGTTAAGGCGATGGACTAGAAATCCATTGGGGTCTCCCCGCGCAGGTTCGAATCCTGCCGACTACGGGGTTCTTTTGGCTTCGGCACTTTCTAATTTGCCGGGCCACAGCCCACAGCCAGAGGTACACAGAGAGGTCGCCTTCACCCTTCCATTTATTAAAAGCTGCGCGATCACTGCCAAGTTCATGAAGCCTCCGGACAGGTGTGGGGACACCCAGCGTGTCCCCGCCCCCAGAACCGCTGGATGCTAATATTCTCCGGAGAGTCTCCGTGGCGTTTTCTTCCCCCACGGAAATGGCCCCATTGCTCGGGTTGCGGCCTTGGGTCCCTAAAGGATTCCATGGAATCAGTGGTTCAAGCAAGGAGTTTCTCTAGTTAGTACAGCGGCGGGGTTGCACCCCTTACCTCCTCCCGCTCCGTCCCCGTGGGAGACCGGCTCGATTTTCGACCGCGAGGTGAAAGGACCTGTTTTGTATTCAGCCACCGTTTTACACTTGCCGGCAATCGTGTGTGTCACTGCTTAGGATCAAGTTGTAGTCCACGTTTCTTTAACGTGAAAGCTGCAATCTCATCCAAAACACCTTCGCAGAACAGAATAATGGCTGACCACACAGGGCACCAGGGCCCAGCACGTTGACACACACAAGATCAAATAACAAAAGACAAATAATATAAAGTGTTATCAAGGGTGTGGAACAACTGGATTGTCACACATGGGAATGTACATTTGTTCAGTCACTTGCAAAAATGTTTTGGCTTGAACAAGCTTTATACGAAAACTTGAACAGACACATTTACTGTGACTCTGCAATTCCATCCATGAATATATCTACACAGCAGAAATCCCTATTTATGTTCACTGAAAAACACACACATATGTGCAAGGATATGTACGGCAGCACTATTTATCATAGCCCAAACTGGAAATAATCCAAATGCCTTTGTGTAGGAGGTGGACTTTAAGAAATGCCTTAACATCTGGGGATGATTTTGATGAGTGGAGATGCCGGAAAGATGCCTGTCAGAACAAGAGCGAAAGCACGGAGGGGCCCCCTGACCAAGGAAACTCAGAACCAGAGGGGCCAGGAGGGTCGAGGACACTGTATTTGGCCCCCTGCTAGCTTCCCTTCTGCTCCACCCCTTCTCCTTTTTTGCTTTTCTGCATGTTCTTTGCTTCCACTGGGACCTTTCCCCCCCACTTTCTTCTGCATGGGAACCAAAGTTCTGAATCTCTGAATTTATACTTTGTTTTCCAAATCAACCATAAAGCCCAGATAAATGTTCTTGGCCCCTGAATGTGCTGGAGAAGGTATGAAGAGAGGGCTGAGACCAGAGAACTTGCCCCTGGAGTCTTTAAGCTGTAAGACGGAGGCACTGAACACGAGCACTAGCAGGAAACTGCCACCAAAATTGTGAGCTTCTCTCTAACTGATCTGGTTTTCATTTTTTAAATCCCATGTCTTTACCGTCTATGTTGTTTGGCTCTCATTTCTAGCCGTCTTTGGGTCAAAACAGATGAGTATGAAACAGGAAACCAAGACGTGCAAATGTTATACTATGAAACACGACAAAGTGCACCAAACCACGATGTGCAAGACAAACTCCCTGAGCGCAACTTCTTTTTATGCCACTTTGTATATTTCATGGCGGTACCAGCACCTGCACCCCAGGAGAGGATGGAGTCTGGCTGTGACGTGTAACAGAGGAAAACGGAATTGCTTTCTTAAATCAGGATTAATGCTGAGTGATGTTTACACCATAATAGAGCTGCTGTTCCATTTGAGACTGATGTCAGTGTTTCAGACCCAACAATCTGGAATTGGTTATTTGACCTAGGTAAACAGGTCACATTAAGTAATATAATGCAAATAAAAGGTGAAGACTGGAGGATAAAAAAAAAGCAGTACTCCTTGAGACTTGAACCTGCATAGGAACCACCAAGGGGTCTGAAGGCTAGCACCTTAACCACTCACCTGGGACTACCCATCTAACAGAGCTCCTTTTTGGCTATGTAGGTGTAGGGAGTGGCGTGTTACCCAATCTAGTTGGTCATGGAAACACCTTTCCCTGTAACGTGATAGTGAAAGAGATCTGGGTAATTACTGGGTCTGGTAACAGAATTTCCTATGTCCATTCAAGTTTTCTCACTCTTGGATGAAATGTCATCTACAGCAAATCAAAATGCGGTGTAGGAAGTTGGAATTCAAAGAATCATCCTGGGATGAGAGGTTCAAACTTTCTAGGCCCCAGTCACCACTGACACCCATTCCCAGGTGTTGATCGGAGCCGAGGGGGGCCTAGCCTCAGACCTGCAAATGATTTGGAACTGGAGACGGGCTGACAAAACTTGAGGGCATCAGAAATGTGCGGTAATCTCGTTTACTTTCAGCGCTAAACACTAAAACAGGAATGTCTTTGATGGCCTTAGACTGCTTTGCCCGTTCCTTGCCTTAAAAGAACTGGCTAAAACCAGACCTGAGTGCGGGTGCAGGTGAGAGGGTGGGCAGAGTCCAAGAGCTGAAGAAAATGATGCTGGAAGAACTCATCCCTCAGGAAAAGCTCTCCTCTTCGCCTTCTCCAGGGAGGGCAGTCCGAAACGCGGTGAAGGGGGAGAAGTGGCTTAGAGAACAGGTTCTCCAGCCTGAGCACATTCTCCATCCCTCCTAACACAGAGACTAAATCTATGCTAATGGGCTGCTTCTGGGCGTAGAGGCGTCATTGAGTGAGGCACTGCAGATTTGCTGCAGGCTGTATGGCAATGACACGGAGGGTGATGTGAACTGTAGGGCGGGAAAGAAGGCGAATCGCAGAGCAGAGATGGACAGAAGGAGGAAATAGTGAAGAAGACGGGAACTACTTTCAGCATAGAAATGTTGGGATTGGGCAAGTGGGTGGGAATCAGGAATGTCAAGTACTGCTCACCTGCTGGGGGTGAGCAGAGTGGCGCAGCGGAAGCGTGCTGGGCCCATAACCCAGAGGTCGATGGATCGAAACCATCCTCTGCTAGCCTTTTTCTTCCCACGCCTGCAGACCATCCTGCCTCCTTCACTACAAAGCAGAAATCCTCGTCAAAGGGAAGGAGACAGCCACACAATCTTCCTGTCTTCTTTCTTTTGGGACAGGTGACCTCGTTTTGGGGGCTCCAACTACGTTCGAAGCTCATAGAATAAAGGAAGTTGCTCCCCAGTCTCATGTATTTTCTGACTCAACTGCCTGCTCGCTCACTCCTTGCTAGGCGCTCACTTCGAGGTACTCAGAGATACGTGATGCATCAGAGAAGCATGCCCATGATCGCGGCCATGCTTATTCCTCCACTGCTGGGCGAGCTGGTCCTTAGAGGCAGTGGAGTCCAGGTACACTGTGGAGGGGAAGGTCAGAGAACCTGGAGTAAAGGGAATCTGTGGGCGGAGGCATACGGTAGATTGACGTGATTGCACCTTGTCCTAAAGGAGGGGAAACAGAGGAGAAAATGTTCAAGTGGGAGATGCTGGAAGAAGAGCAGAGAGAGGAGGGAGAGGATGGGAGAGATGAGGAAAGAGACCCAGGATGGGTCAGCAAATGTTACCCAGAGAAACCCTGGGGAAGGAAATAATGAAGAAAATGGCTGATTTAATGCTTTAGAATAGAAATGTAAAGTAGAGATTACTTACAAAGCTGAAATTTTGTCTGAAGAAAAAAAAGATAAAATTGCTGAACCCTTGAGTAAACTGATAAAGTAATAATAAAGAAAGAAGGCATGCAGCTGCTGGCAGAAATGGGGAGGAGAGCAACATGTCTAGCAGACTTCAAAAGTGAAAAAGGCTGAATGGTCAGAGAGGTGAATGGCAAGCGGCCAAGGCAGAGACAGACTGAATCCTCCTAGGAATTCCTAGGAAGATACTCAGCTGGGGTTAGCATTCCTTTAATACATTAACCCATACTTGTTAATCATACAATAGGATTTTGCATCTGAACTCTGTGCCCAGAATGAGTCAAAACCTCACCTCGTTTTTAGTCGCTCTCTCTTCACCTCCATCCTGGACCACAGGACAAGCCAGCCTGGCATGACTTTGTTGACTCTTTTTGACTGGGTTACGAATAACATGGCTTTTCCTAATTTTTTTTAATTGTGTAGTTTTTTGCTTATTAATAACCAGTTTGGATTCACAATTTGGTGACCATCACTCTGAGTCTTGGCTTTCACTGTAGATGATCCAAGATTTCTTGGAATTTCCTTTTCTACATTCTTGTGGAAGGGTCCAACTCCCTGGAGAGCAAACACTGCTTTCTTTAGGTTTGGACTGCTGGAAACATGAAGGCATCTCCAAAGCCTAGGCGCTCTTGTGTGTACGTGAACACCATGAGGACTGTGGTCCAATTCCTTTTTTAAAAAGGTAATAAAGGATGGAGAAGTAATATTACTCCTTGCCCCCTCTGTTTGGGGGAACATGTGAAGTCTTGCACTGGGACCAAGAAGTAGGTTGGGGTATTGTTCCTTCAGGGAGACACAGACAGCTCATTCTCATTTGAGTAACGTTTTGAGAGATTTCCAAAGAAGATGCTATAGTCGGCAAGAAAGACCCCAGTGGATTTCCAGCTCATCAGCTTAACCACTCCACCACAAACTACACAGGAGGCCACTTGCTCATAAACCCAAGAAGCTGCAGTAAACTTCAGCTCTCTTCCAGAGGTCAAACACTTCACCAGAAAGTGTATTTGCTGTCGAGTTTTTTACTCTCACATTATGATGCTTCTTTTCTTCCTTATAAAATAAACTCCATTAAACCAGAGTAGAATTCTGCTCCTGAATCTTCACAGATGCAGGTGTGTTGGGACCTAAGGAACTCAAAGGTGATGTGAGGTTCAAGGTTGAATTAGGCCACTTGGGAGGACAGTACTTTGAAAGAAAAGAGGAACAGGGTAGGTTCCACCGAGATTTGAACTCGGATCGCTGGATTCAGAGTCCAGAGTGCTAACCATTACACCATGGAACCTCACAGGTGGTGAGGTTTCCCATAATTGTATATGATAAGTTAAGAGAAAGTCTACTGAAAACAGCCTAGTTTGTCAGTTAAAATCCTTAGTTTATCCAATTTATGACTCCCTTTTGAAGAAAATCATAAAGGATTTTATCTTATTTTATTTATCTTAATGTTATTTTTTGCCAAGTACCCGAATCCATGAAGTCTACCCTCCCCCACATAGTAACTCGGAAACTTAGTGACTGAGCATTTCTTGGATATAACATCCCTGGCCTGAACGTCTTTTATTGGGTATATGATTTCATGCTTAAAATCTTGGTGAAGTTGATATTTTTAGTTCCTATATAGACAGATCAACCGAACTTAAAGGTTACATATCTCTTATCTGTAACTCTGCTCAATTTCAGCCATGAGATAGTTTTCTCCATCTAAAATCTAGATTCTAGATTATGTAGTTATCAGGCCCTTCTCCTGTAAGAAAACAAGCTTTAATGTGTCGATTTCTGGAAAATTCAAGGAGGAAAACTTGCCAAAGTGTTTTTGAGAGAAAATGGGACAGTTGTGCTTGAAAAAGTCTGAATTTTGTCACGTGTAGCGATGGGCGAAGAGCGTATCGGAGACGCGGCATTTCAGGTCATCCTGCTCACCTCCACCGACAGGCGGGTGCCCAGTGAAAGCTCCTAGCTGCTCTGAAGGCGTCCTTACTGCTGTTGCGCAGAGACCTTTTCCCGGACCCAGTCACAGAACTTGTTTCCAGGATGGGCAGGCGGGTTCCTTCGGGTCCACCCTCCCCAGTGCTGCAGAGCCCCGCCCCCTTCAGCCTGGTCTGGGCTCCGCAGCGCACCCAGGACCCCCGCAACGCAGCCTCAGCACTCAGCTGTCAGCTGCGCCTGGGAGTCTGTGCGGGTTGAATTTCCAGCGGGTGTGCAGGCATCTCTCAGGGCTGCGTAAGGACTTCTAATACAGTGAAAGAGACTCTGCCACTCGGCGAGGGGGTGCGGTGACCCGCCTCCCCTCACCCCTTGCTGAACAAACACCCGCCTGCACGCTGCGCGCAGACTCCGTCGGCCGCCGCTGCGCTCGGGGCTCTCCCTCACCGACCAGACTGCAGAACCGAACTCTCCTGCTAACCTGGATGAGCAGACGTGCAAAGGAGACCCACCTCTCCTTCCAATTGTCTCGGCGATCAAAAACGAATAAATGAACATAAGGAATTTGCAAAAACCCTATTCCATGCAAAACCCGTATAGTGCGCACCTTCTAAGGGCTGGGACCTTGTACCAGGCTCTAGGTTGTGTTCACCCAACACAACTGGGTACGTATGATCTCCAGCGCCTGAAGAAAGTGTTATCCTGTCACTCACAGGAGCACAGAGAGAAAACATAGCCAAAGGAAATAATGTTAAGAGGAGTGTAGAAGAAGCGCTTGCAACATACAGAGATAAACCTCCCCTCGTTAGTAAACAAGCTAGTCCCTCAGGTGGGTGACACCAGGTGTCCCTCTGGGTAGTCACTTCTTGGTCTAGGGCTCTTCTACAAAACGTATATAAACATGAAAAGCAGGACGAAGGAATTGGGAAGAGGAGAAATTAGAACAAAAACAAACCAAAGGAATCAAGGAGAGGAATACATGTTTCAAAGCTCTTATTGTGGAAAAAAGTCATTAGATGAGCGCCTTCTTCAAGATCATTTGTTTAGCTAGTTTTATGGAATTCCCCTAGGGGGCATGGTGCTTGAAGAGACATGAAGGTAAGCAAGACGAAGGCACAGTCCCTATCCCTGAGCAGGTTAGCGTCCACTGGGAGCGGAGCTCCCTAAACATGTCCATAAAATAAAGCCCGCCCAGGGTATGTTGGGGAAAGTGCTCATTTCTGACAGTCTAACCACACGGATAAGATGAAAAATTAAAACATGAATAAAAATGGAAATTTTTGATTTGCACCAGAATTGATAATGCTACTCTGCAGAAAGAGCTGGTCCATGACCTTCTGTACACAGAATGCAAAATATAGCGAAGCATATGGACCCTGGCTATAAAAAAGGAAGTGGTTTCCCTCCACCAGCAACAAGATAATAAAATATAAAAGGGAAGACGAAGAATAATTTCTGTAATGGACTCAGAATTATGGCTCAGACAAGCCTCCGTGCATTGACTTCTAGGGGATGTGCCAGCACTGGGCACTGCTGAGGGGCTGTCCTCAATATGTGGGCGACCACTGGTTGTCATGGGGAAAGAGCTGCTGAGCCGGTGTAGAGAAGTCACTTGTACTAGTTAAAAATAATTTGCTTGGGGCCTCATGGCCACTGAAAGGCATTTTATGCATTTCTCGAAACAGTAAGATAAAGCTGGCAATTTCTTCCCTGTTCCTTTAATGGACTGTGAAGTTAATAGGGAAGATTTGTAAAACCTGTGTGTGTTTACCACCCCATGGCATATGGAATGGAAACTTATGCACCCTCTCACACAAGATGAACCCAGACAGGAACCACCTAGCAAGCTATTGCAGGGAATTCGCGGAAGTATCGAAGACTCTGTGCTCCAGCCTAAGAACCCCCCCTCCCACATTTGGGTTTCTCCTTTATATCATGTAGCCTAATTGTAACAGTAATAAGAAATGAAACCACTGAAGTAATATTAAGCATAAAGCTGCTAAAGAAGCATTCTCTTTAAATTCAGGCTGCATGATTCATTAACCTCAATATTGTAAATTAGGAGGCAAAGGTGCACCCACACCTGACGCCGAGAGTCCAGTCAAACCAGTTGTCCTCGTCTCTCTCTCATCTCAAAGTGGTTGTGCAATGTGGGTTCCGGATCGTGCAGTTTGGAGAGACCAGAGTTAGACAGATCTAGGCCAGGGCCAGTGGATTCAACCAGGTTCGTTTTTAAGCCATTTTACATCCCCACCAATAAAAAAAATAATAAAGCAACAACATGCAGTAAGATAATTCGAGTAAATATGCTACTAAATGTCATATTAAACATCAAGATCCTAGAAAGAGTCCAGATTGGAGCACTCAGCACTATAAAGATATCAACTCTACCAAATTGATCTATGGAGTCAGTGCATTTTTAGTGACAATACCATCAGGTTTTGTTTTGTTTGTTTGGAGATTAATAAATTGACTAAAATATAATATTAAAGGAAAAGGGGCAAAAGTAGCTCAAACTGTCTCTAAAATGGAAAGCAAAATTAGGGGGCTTACTTTACCAAATACCAAAAATATAAATGTAGCATAATTAAGACATTGTCCATGGACAGACAATGACACTAAATAGAATTCAGACTCAGACTCCCACACTCCATACCCTTCTTTTTGAGCAACGGAGCACTTTAGAAATAGTGAGAATGAATAGTCTCTGTATAAGCTGTAATATGGGGGGGGGGGGGGGGATGGTCAAATGACTACAGCCAGGAGGAAAAATTAAATTGACCCCTTTAACATTATCCACAAAGCCAGTTCCAGGTAGACTGTAGATCTGAATGTAAAAGTTAAATAAAAAGAAAGAAAGAAAGCTTCTAGAAACAAAATAGGGACATATCGTCATGACTTTGAAGTAGGGAAATATTTTCTGCTGTTGACACAATACCAGTATCACAGAGGGTCTCCTGTCCATCTGGGTCATCACATTCTGCAGTCCTGATACTTTTTCTTGTAATTTTTATAAAAATAAAATCCCCCTGCAGTTTTTCTCCCGTCTCCTTCTGGAACTGCCAGTCATCAGAAGACATTGAATCTCCTGAATTGGTTGTTCAGTTTTCTTTTCACTACTATTTTCCATCTTTCATGTCTTTCTAGTTTTTTTGGAGTTTTTCTAAACTTTACCTTCCAATAGTCCATTAACTGCTTTTTTTCTGCCACCATATTCTTTACTTCCAAGAGATCTGGGTCTCTTCATCATCATAAAATTTTTTTTCCCAGGTTCCCATTCCCAGTTTACACTATGATACATTTTAGAATAAAATAAAAATAGCTTCCATTTTGTGGCATAGACTAAGTATCCTCTACAACTTATCTGAGTAACACTTTCACTACATTGTGTCTTTTTGAAAAAGTTTACTTTGAGCAGGGTTTGGGAAAGAAACTTGGAGACAGCATAGAACCCTGTCCCTCTAGCAAACTTTTTGAGGAAAGAACCCTACTCGTTTGGCACTTTGTAAGCAGCACGTGGGAGAGAAGGGGGTCTGGGGATTCGCGGGGCTGAGACAGAAGACGTTTAGGTAAGAAGCACGAGGTCACTGTGGTTGGATAAGAGGGAGACAAGTACGAGACAGGTACAGGTGCTCTCTCCCCGTGAGCAGCTTAACATAAAGAAAAGCCTCAGACGTAGTCGGCAGGATTCGAACCTGCGCGGGGAAACCCCAATGGATTTCTAGTCCATCGCCTTAACCACTCGGCCACGACTACAGGTGCAAGGATGCTCTTCTCAAATTATGATGGGGAATAGGACAGATGTGACGATGAGACATCTGTGCAGACAAAACGTGTGTTTAGCAAGTTGGGCAAATTCCTTGGGTGAATAAGGCGTAGGATAGGAGGGCACACTCCCCCGCAGCCCGACAGGAGGGGCACCGGGCTGAAGTCCCAGGTACGCACTGCACAGGTATCTTTGTTTGGAGACAAGTTCAGGTCAGTTCGTCAGCCTCGCGGATGAGCTGGGATCGTGCTGGGTGCTGGACTCTCCGAAATGGAGCCGAATTCACTGAGCACCGAGGTGGAGTCAGGGTGACCCCGCTTTTAGGCCTGAATGGGACTAACTCTTCCGCTAGGACTTGCGGGAGGCCAGCCTGGCTGGATGGCACTGAGCTCTATGGGCTCCAGGGAAGAGAGCGCTCCCGCTGATTCAAGTGTCCAAGGTGGAGGGAGAGAAAAACGGTGCTGAAAACCAGCCCGGCACCCCCCTCCCCAGGCATCCCTAGACACCTCGGTTCACACAGAAAGTATTCACCTCCTTGGGTTTGGGAAAATGCTTTGCAAATGCCAACACGCTTTCACTTTCCAGACGTGCTAAGAGTTTCATTACCTGTGAGGCCCGTAGCTGCTTTCTAAAAAAGAAAAAAAAAGAAAAAAGAAAAAAAAAATTGCCTGGTTTAATTTGGGGCTCCTTTTCTCTAAATCTAACCACAGAGCACATTTCTCGTTCCCCCGTTTACGTCTGTAACTCGCTGGTTCCTCCATCAGCATTTCCAAATGCTGGACAGAAATAATTCAGAACAAAATGGTTAAATGTGGATGCCAGATTACAGGTAGGTTACCACTTTATGACCAATAAACTGTTAATGTGTGAGAAGCCAGAGTTAATGAAAATGATGCATCTTGAGAAAGCTGACATAATTGCTTGAACTTAATATAGTTAGCCAGAAGTAACACCTTTTTTCGGGGGCAATTCTAATTAAAAATAAAATAATTTCCTTTTACCTATGTCCAGAAAAGATGAGCTGTTCCATGACTGATAAGCAGAAGAAATACGGTCGTGGGAAGTAAGAGCACATCACTCACCCCGAGTGCTCACAGAGCATTTCTAATGTGCTTTTCCATGGGCAGTCTTTGGAAAATTCACAGCCATTTTCTTTAAAAGATTCCCCAACATATTTTAAATCTTTATTTTCTGCCTGTCACTGTAAGAATATTTTTTGGGGCAGACCTCAGTCATGAGAGTTTCTAAAACTTTTTTTTAAGTTGCAACTTTTTGTTATGAATATAAAATACCATAAAAGGTTATTTATCAAAGTATGCATGCAAAATAATTTTAAGGTCTAATTAAATGTCAGGTGAGACTGGTAGATAAGCCTCCATGAATTCTACAAACCTCTAACTAGCGGCAATTATTCAAGAACAGATTCAAGGCTTCTATGATTGTGAGGAGCATTAGAAAAAGAGTTAACCAAACCAAGGACTGCTGAGGATGAGTTCAACAACCTCCAAGTCCTTGGGTCTGCATTTAGAGAATTCATCTGTCTTGTGCCAAGTGAAATAAATGTTTCTCCTTGATTAGAAAAACTTGGGTAACGACGACTCGCTCACACTAGGGTGGAGGGCAAAGTGGAGAAAGCAACCTGCGTTTTTGCAGACAATCAGTTCAGACCTCCTGTTTTGTTCTGCAAGTTTCAGAATTGTTATTTTCTTTTCTGGATGCTACGTGGACTTGAGAGGTCCAGGCCGGAGATGTTACTTTCAAGCACTATCATTACACATTGGTGTGTGAAAGCTTCCTGTACACCTTGTTACACACTGGGGTGAGAGGGGTTCCTGTACATGCTATTATGCACTGATTAATTTTATATACATGTTCTATTTCTAACTTTCCCCATAACCATCATTATTTTATGTATATGTCCTTTAAATGCTGAACACTACTTCATCTCATGGTGCATCTACCATACTTCATCTTTGTATGCTGCCAAGAAGGTGCCTTTGTATTTCCTGACACAGGAAACTCTGCCCAAACATCCTTATACCCATCTCTCCAGGGACATGTGTGGAATTTCCCTGGTTATATCCCAAGGGACCTAACAGTTAGAGGTTATGTCATGCATATATCCAGATTGGATTGATCGGCACCTGGTTGCTGTCCAGAATGAATGCAGCATTTCCAACAAAACTGAGCATCCACTGACTATCTGTGGCATTGTGGAGCTTAGCAGTCTAAGAGTAGTACAATGACAGCACAGTGAGTTTGTGTCTCTCATATAATGGATGACTCTGAGCACTTTATGGTTGTTATGGTTATTAACTTTTTCCTGTGAACTGTTCATCTCTACTGCCTGCTCCCTGATTGTATTTACTGCTTTTAACTTAAGGTTTACAGACAATTCTTGTGTATTAATACTTTACCAGTCCCAAATCATTGTCTTGTGATTTAATATCATCTTTTGTGTTCAGAGCTGATAAGAATACCGAAGGCTATTTTGCTAATGATACACTATTAGCATTCAGATTAAACATCTTCAAAGTTAAGCACAGGTGCAGGACACAGCGACAGAGAGAAAGCAAAGGCACTGCCTAAATGCCCAGCAGGAACCCTACGTTCTCCTTGATGTCTTTCTCTGTGCATCCTCACCACTTTATTACCTTTTATCTGCGAGAACCGTCAGCCCTTCGGGCCAATCCGTTGGTACACAAGGTCCACACAGGCCTCCAGCTCATTGTCACAGTTCCTGAGTCCTCACTCCTCCCGATGGCTCAGGACGTAGAAGCTCTTACCGGCAGTTCAGGAGAATATCTCCCAAAGTGCAAATGTGAAACAGCGGGGAGAATAATCCAGAAGACGGAAAAATATTTCTCCAAGCTGCTTTTCGGTCCCACTTCCTGCACCTCACTAGAATTAAATTCAATTTTGACCAGTTTAGTTTAATGTAATCTAGATAAGTGCTTTAACCAAGCACTGCTGAGCAAATTAGGCCTGTAATGGGTTTTGCCAGGCAGATACACAGACAGAGGCTGGGGATTTCTGTAGAACACTGACAGCAGGAGAGAAAGAATCAGAAAGCCACATGTCAGAAAGAATTGGGCTTCCATTGCACTTGACATCCTATGGGAGTAAAACTAGACTCTGTCACTCTCACACCCGAAGGTGTCATTCCCACCCCTCCACATGCATTTTAGGTGGAGCTGTTACTGGAGCCTTGACTTCTGAATAAGAACATCTAAGCCACTGAAAATGGGTCAGTGCATAGACAGGTTAGGTCGATGCTCATGGGAAGGCAACAACAGGGCAGAAACAGAGATGAAAATGTGCTGGAATATTCAGTGGGGTCCAAAGATAAGTAGTCACGAGAGGACATCCACAAGGAACCTGATCTGTGAGTGAGAAAAAAAAATTGCTTGGGGCATTTGGTCAGTTGTGGGAGCTGGTGCTAATAATCCCAGGTTCCCGGCCACAACCTTATCTTACCCCACCTTCCATGCATCCCTTAGGAAACCCACAGTATGAGTGAAGCGACAGGGTGACGGGAGGGGGGGGGCAGTGACCCTTTCCTGGAAGAGAACTGTGAGGTGACCGGATGTGATTCCAGCTGTGGAAGTGATGGCCCTGCTTCCGTGCACTGTGGCAGAAGACAGGAAAAAGAGCAGAAGGCTAGGAATCTCCTGCAGAAGAGCGGCGCCCTGCAGAATTTAGAGGGAAATCAACAAGGGGGTTCAGTCAGCATCTCCTCGGTCTGGATAAGGCTCGGCTGCCTGAGACTCCAGAAGCTTGGCCTGGCTTCACCACCACACTGCCCCACCTGGGGAGCAGTCCTTTCGTGCTTGAGGCGTTGGTGGCTGGTACTGGCAGAATCCCACCTAAAACCTACCTTCTCTCATTCTCAGAACACTTTCGTCTCTAAGAATGTCTGCTTCAGACCAATGTACATTTATTAAACGTGAAATAGGCAAACATGATGTGTTTGAACGCCAAGAAGTAAATGTAGCTGACTGGTCACAAAGGAAGGAGACTCACATTGGCTTCTCAAAGACTTTGATGAGAAAGTGTGATAAGTGTGGACCCTGATAACGAAAGATGATAACATGATGGCAAGTAAAAACATAAAGTCTGAATCAATTAACCAATAAAAGCAATTATGTGTATTATTGAGGAAAATGGAGATCTGAAAATCTAAGGAGGACTCGGTTAAAAATGTTAATTTTAGCCCTGGCCGGTTGGCTCAGCGGTTGGAGCGTCGGCCCGCGGACCAACGGGTCGCGGGTTGGGTTCCGGCCAAGGGCAGGTGCCTCCGAGCTGCTGGTCCCGGCCCTGGTCGGGCCCGGGAGGCAGCTAGTCCATGTCCCTCTCACAGCGATGTTTCTTTCTCTCCCCCTCCCTCCCACTCTATCTGAAGATACATAGAAAAAGATCCTCGAGTGAGGATTTTTTAAAAAGTTAATTTTGGTGGCATCTAGATGAGGTACCTTGAGACATGAGGGGACTGTAAGGCTTACGTATTTCGCACTAAACCTAGTAATACTGAAACTTTTCGACTACGTGCGTGTCGGAGGAATGCTTAGTGAGACAGACTCGCTGACATCCAGGCCGGAGCATCCTTGGCTGCAGGGGCTGTCCCTGCTCTGCAGACCCTTCGCCAGCCTCGCCATCTCCCCACCAGGTGCCGTTCTGGGGCTAAGGGTCACACTCGGGCGGTGACGGGAGGAGGGTAAGATCGGTGTCCTCCGCTCCCCTCCCACCCGATTTCGCAGTGAACTCCGCGAGAGCAAAACGTGTTGTCAGAAGTGGGATTCGAACCCACGCCTCCACGCGGAGACCAGAAACCCCGAGCGCGGGAAGGACAAGCTTGAGTCTGGCGCCTTAGACCACTCGGCCATCCTGACAAGCTGACCTACGGCGCAGGGCGACCGATGACCAGCGATGTCGGCACCGCGTCCAGAACGTGTGCGACACACAAGTCAGAAACACGAGAGGAAGAAAGACCCGCTTTCATGCTGGAGGCCACCGCCGGGCGCAGACGGGAGGAGCCGGGCATCAAGGGGCCGCTCCTGCCCGGTCTGCCAGGCCATTCCCGACTTTGAATGAGTTAGATAAAATGTGGAGGAGAAAATTAGGGAAGGCCCTGGATCCCCCCAACCCGCCCACAGCCCTAAAGAGCTGTAAAAAAGAATATAAACGGAGCCACGTTAAAAAAGGACTCCGAACTGCCACCCAGAGCAACTGCCTTTGCACGTTTCATGTTTCAAATTTTTGGATATTAAAACAGGACAAAATAACCTTAGATTGGGCCTAAAGCAACATTGTGCCCCAAATAACTTTTCAAAGATAGCAAAAAAGGCAAATATGATGACTACTGGACTGAAAATTGAAAACATTGTTTAGAATCTGTGTCACTAGGTCAGCTTCTCTGGCCAAGAGCAATGCCTCCCTTCTACTGATGTCCTTGTCCCTTCCCGTCCTCACAAACACCCCTGGCCTTTGTCTCCTAATCAGAACACTATTTGGGCTTCTATCTGAATCAGTGCGTCCTGAATAGCTGTTCTTACTGATCTCAAACAAATGCTTGTTGTCTCTCACTTTGAAAGGACTTAATTTTTAGGTTAGCAGAACCCAGACATTCCATTTCTGAAACTGCAGGAAAAATGTGGAAGGGGACCCCGACTTGGTTACGCTGCCTTGTGTCAAAGTTACCAGCTTCTTTTCCCATCTTTTTATTCTCTCAAAGATGCTTCTCCTCTGGGCGGAAGCCCGAGCGTCCAATCTTCAGACATATCTGAGGAGTAAATACGGCCTCTGACCACCCTTCTACCCAGACCAAAGAATTTCCTTTGCCAGGAATGGACTCTAGGAATAATCTTCACTTTCCCTGAAATTGGGCACATAAATCAGCTGCTTGATGAATGCAATGTGGAGGTTAAACTGTCTTCTTAGTAATTAACTCAGGTGATCCAGCCACACTTTTAGAAGATCCTGCCAGTTCCCAAAGCCATGGGTGGTCCAAGCCCTTCCTAATGATCTAGATTACTGATGGAATGTAGTTACCTATAGCATGAGTTATTTTATATGGTGGGATTCTGCATAGTTTGTTCGGTAGAGCATCAGAGTTTTAGTCTGACGGCCCAGAGTTCAAGCTCCTATCCAGGCGGTATTTTAATTTTTACTTCAGCCAACGATAGACGAGCTCAGATGAACTCATCATCTTTATCGAGGTTCAGGTCTAATCTAGCTTCATTCAATGACTGTATTCTTTCCAAAGGCGAACTGAAACATATATTACCAAAATAAATGAATAAAATAAACCAGGATGGGGCAGAGATTCAAAATGGTATGGACCTAATTATTTCAAATGAATAATATAGCAAGAGAGGGGAAGGGGGGGAGAGAGACAGAACTAATGCAATGTGCATTGTGTTAGTGCAGTATTTTGACTACATATCATCAGACTAAAAACAAAGAACACACTCTCAGTGCCTGTGTGCTCACAGTGGCTGGTTTAAGGCACTGCCCAGATTCCATGCACTGGAAGGCCACGACAGGGTCTTTAACCATAATCCAGACCCCTGGCTAACAACAGGAACTTTTTAATGTCAACACACAGAAAGAGCTAAGACAATTTCAAAGTGCACTTGGATGAGGTTTTCCAAGCAGGGGCTGTTGCAAGGCTGCACACGTTTTCTGTGTAGAAAGAGCTGGTTTAAACCGGGGGGAATCTGAGAACGTAAGTCACTGCTCTCCCACATCCTGGTTGTATCCGCCCCAATTGCTCCCCTACTCCCAAATTAGTGAATCATTTCAAGGGAACTTTAGATTGGCTTACTTCTCAACAATCCTATCACCAGTTTATTTCTATATGGTGCCCTTTGTCAATTCCTCTTAGAAAGGTGGGGAAGTGTTTCACTTCATAGTGGGAAAGGATAAGTAGTGAGGGACTAGGACTCAGTTTTAGGGGGTGCCTTTGTTTCCCCACTCACAGAGCTGTTCTTGAAGGGGCTCTGTTACCCAGACCTTACTGATTGAAATAAAACAGGCACTGCTCGCCTGGACAGGGACTTGAACCCTGGACCCTCAGATTAAAAGTCTGATGCTCTACCGACTGAGCTACCCAGGCTCCCGCCAAGACCTGCCTGTTATATAGGGAACTACTAGAGTCTTCCAGGCGCACTGGTCGCACCCCAACACCACCCAGCTTCAGTGCTGCACTGAGTTTGATTATATTCAGCCTTCCCTTTAACTCCACATTCTTCCTTCATTACACAGACGATTGGTGGGGAGTATTTATTTCAGGGGCAATGACTAGGAAAGTTGTGACCAGAATCGGGTGGGGAACATTTCTGCAGTTAATGGCTGCGGACAGAGCCTTGGAGACCGCACCTGCTGCTGGTCTGTGGGACGGGCAGGCTACCTGACCCGGACTTCAGTGAGTGGGAAGAGTTTCAGGAGCATCTAAAATTGGGTGGAAAAAAAGGAAGGTTATGGCGCATGCAGGAGGTTCAATTCCTGTCATTTCCTCAGCTGTTTTCCTTCAGAGTTGGGTTTTCCCGGAATCTTTATTCCAGCGCTTCTGTCAGGAAAACGAACTCCCTGAAAACCCACTTCAACGTGTTCATGCATCTCACTTTCAGGACGCCCACCTTTCCTCCCCTTTCCTTCTCGCTCCTTCCTCAGTGTCCTCTCTCCTCCCCCTGCTCTGGCCCTTCATGTGCCCACTCCCCATTTGCCAGGTCAGCCATGTCTCCATCCGCTCCTGCCTTCCAAGGCAGCGGAGCCTCCGGCACCGACCACCTGGCCGCCAGCGCACAGAGAGTACACTTTTACCTTTGTCCTCTTCTGTTTTGTAACTCCACACTATATCTTGACCTCTATCCTATTTAAAGACAGGAAGGACCAGGCAGGTGGCCTCTGTCACTGTGGGTCTTCATTCTGAGATATGTTAGCACCTCAGCAAAGAAGCAATGATAGGGTTGCTGCATGTAGGCAATAACTAAGGTGTTGCATTGTTTCCCAACTCGCTGTGCGCTTTAAAAATGTTAATAAAGACACAATTTTGATAATGGCTAATTTTCATCAACATGCAAGAGGGAACAAGAAATGGAAAGCAACAGTATCACCATCATGAATGACTGAATTTGTTTTTTTTCTGCCTGATGTTCTTGTGGGAATCTTGGAATTTAATCAGACAACGTGTGTTGATTGAACACTAGCAGGGGATGGTTTTGATCCATCAACCTCTGGGTTACAGGTCCAGCATGCTTCTGCTGGGCCACTCTGCTCTTCAGAAGTAATCACCTTCTTATTTATTATTAATTTGAATATGTCTTAATAGACATTCAGGTCTGTCGTGACTTTCCTTTCCCCCTTTTCTACCCATCTGTCCTAACCCTGGTCTTTCACTCTGGGTCTGCCCCACATACTCTTCTTGAAATTGCTGCCTACAAGCAAATCTCTCTAAAACGTCTGTGTCTTTGCCACTTACTCAAAACAACTGAAGCTCTGAAGCCTTTTATCAGGAACTTGGTATTCAGCCCGTTCCAGTCTCCTGCACAGATTTGTAAGAATGTTTTTTGTTTGTTTGTTTGCTTGTTTTTTGTTTTTTTTTCAGAGAAGCCTGGTTCTTCCAGACAAGGAACCCTGCAAAGCTGTTTAAAGTGTTTCCATCTCTTCATTTCTTAGGTAACTCCCTCGCCACCGTTGGCTTTCTTTCTTCTTTCTCCCGCCTTCCAAGGATGTTCCTAGGAACATGCTTGGAAAAGTGACTATCTTTTATTCAGATATATATGAAGCCTCCTCTCAGTTTGCAAAGGTCATTTACCCCATTCTTCTGTAGGTACTTGGCCTTACAGTGATCAAAACCCAAGGTGATCTTTCCTTGCTGGACTCTGTTCACACCTGAGCCCATAGCTACCTGCTGCCTGCTTATTCAAAACCAGACTTCTCTCTCAGCTTCATGGTTACATACTATATTCTTTTGCATAATTTTGATTATTCTAATGTTGTTTTTGTTTTGTTTTTTAAATCTTGGACATAGGAGGTGCTGCTGGAGAGTTGAAACTTTAAATGAATTTGAACAAACCTGGGTTATCAACACTCCAAACTTCTTGAGGAACCAGAGATCATTATTCTCCAAGGTCAGAGGCAAAAAAGTTACTTAGTATGAGCCTGGCCACCAATATTTCAAATCCAGAGGGTGGTTTTCAAGGCATAAAGTCCAACCTCAGAAGATGCTGACTGAGTCCCTTTTCTGAGCCGTCCTTTTCTTCTTGGTTTCTCCTCTGAGTTCTGCAGGGCACTGGTTCTACTCTTGTTCATTTTCTCTGCTACAGAAGCTGCGGACATTGTGTTGACCCCCTAACAGAGAAGCCACTTTCCCAGATGGTTTCACTACCAGTAACCTCCACAGCTGTGTTCACAGAACAAAACTACAGCCTTACAAAAGAGAAGCACTGGCCTCTGGCTTTACAGGCCAGGAACTCTTAGTCCTAAGTGGGTTCTACCCCAGGAAAGGCTTGAAAGAATGCGATGAGGACAGTTGAGATGGGCCTTGGCATTGTTAGTGACCATCTATAAAACTGTCAAAACCTCAATACAAATAGTATTCCAGTAAAACTAACTTGGGTCCTTGGGTGGCTCCCTCTAGGAAACCAAGCACTTGCTTAGCTTGATTCCAGGGAATGTGCCACACACATTTCATTCCTGTCTCTCACTCCTTACTGCTTCATCTTGAGCTTCAAAATGGTCTTTCCGTTTCTATGCAGCTGATGAAACTTCTCCTTTAGAAGGCCATGCTGCAGCCACAGCTCACCCTCTGCTCTGGTGGTTTAATGCTCTGCAATTGCTCTCTTGAAATGCTTATGAGTTTTTAAACATGTTTTGCGAAGTCCAGTGGGACATGGAGCATGTGCAAGCATCCCGAAGTTAGATGTTAAAACCCAAAAGAAAATCAGAAATCAAAATTGTGAATACTAGAATTACAATCCAGTGAAATTTCACCCATAACTTCTGTAAAGCAAATTTTCATTTGGTATTTTTATTATTAATTAATAATTAATTTTGTTAATTCTCACCGGAGGATATTTTTCCATTGATTTTCAGATAGAGTGGAAGGGAGGGAGGGAGGGAGGGAGAGAGAAACATCAATGTGAGAGACACATTGATTGGTTGCCTCCCGCATGACCCGACCAGGGCCCAGGGTTGAACCTGCAACTGAGGTTCATGCCCTTGACTGGGAATCACCGGCATTTTTATAAGTGAAAGTTAGTCATGGGAGGAGGGAAAGGGAGACTTCAGGTTCACTGAGGCAATTTCATCACACCTGTCTGTCTGTGGCTCATGTTATTGGCCCCTGAAAGATCCCTGTCAGTTCTACTTTGTTTCATAAAAACGGCTTTCCTTGTCAGACCATGGATCCAGCCCTTTCCTCTGCTCCAAATATAGATCTTCTCCTAAGTATTTTTTTTAAGGGAATACATTTATTTATTTATTTTTCTTTTTAAACTTATCTTTATTGTTGAATGTATTACAGATGTCCCCCCATTTTCCCCCCATTGACCCCCTCCTCCCTGCTCCCACCCCTTTCCTGACTTCCCCACACAATTGTCTGTGTCCATTGGTTATGCATATATGCATGTAAGTTCTTTGGTTTATCTCTTCCTGCCCCCTCTCCCCTTCCCTTTGAGGTTCATCAGTCTAACAACCAATCTGTACTTCTTAATTTCTTCACCTTTTTCACCCATTCCCCCAGCCCCCTCCCATCTGGCAACCAACACAAAGTTCTCTGTATCTATGAGTCTATTTCTGTTCTGCTTGCTCATTTGGTTTGTAGATTCAATTGTTGATAGATATGTATTTGCCATTTTATTGTTCACATTTTTGTTCTTCTTCTTCAAGAAGACCCATCAACATTTCATATAACACTGGTTTGGTGGTGATGAACTCCTTTAGCTTTTTCTTGTCTGAGAAACTCTAATATATGTCCATCAATTCTAAATGATAGCTTTGGAGGACAGAGTAATCTTGGTTGTAGGTTGTTGCTTTTCATCACTGTGAATATCTCTTGCCACTCCTTTCTGGCCTGCAAAGTTTCTTTGGAGAAATCAGCTAGAAGACTTATGGGAGCTCCCATGTAGGTAACTAACTGCTTTTCTCTTGCTGCTTTTAAGGTTCTCTCTTTGTCTTGAACCTTTTGCATTTTGATGATGATGTGTCTTGGTGTGGACCTCTTTGGGTTCATCTTGTTTGGGACTCTCTGTGCTTCCTGGACTTGTATGTCTGTTTCCTTCACCAAGTTAGGGAGGTTTTCTGTCATTATTTTTTCAAATAGGTTTTCAATTTCTTGCTCTCTCTCTTCTTCTGGCACCCCCATGATGCATATGTCGGTACACTTGACATTGTCCCAGAGGCTCCTTACACTATCCTCATTTTTTTGGATTCTTTGTTCTGATTGAGTGTTTTTTGCTTCCTTATATTGCAATTCGATGGTTTGCTTCTTAGCCTCACCTATTCTACTATTGATTCCCTATAAATTATTCTTTATTTCAGTTAGTGCACCCTTTATTTCTAACTGGTCCTTTTTTGTGCTCTTAAGGTTCTCACTAAGTTCCTTGACGTTATCATGACGTTCCTTGAAATTCTAAGTTCATTGAGCATCCTTATAACCAGTGTTTTGAACTCTGCATCTGTTAAGATTGCTTATCTCCATGTTGTTTAGTTCTTTTCCTGGAGTTTGTTCTGTTCTTTCATTTGGGACATGTTTCTTTGTCTCCTCATTTTGGCTGCCTCCCTGTGTTTGTTTCTATGTATTAGGAAGAGTTGCTATGTCTCCTAGGCTTCCTAGGGTGGCCTATTCTAGTAGGTGTCCTGTACTGTCCAGTGGCACAGCCTCCCTGGTCATCCAGCTGGGCCTTCAAGGTGCACCCCTCATGTGGACTGCCCACCCTTCTGTTGTAATTGAGTCTTGATTGCTGTTGGCATGTCAATGGGAGGGATTTACTCAGGCTGATCAGCTGCAAGGACTGGCTGTGCCCATGGACCACTGACCACTGACCTCTGACTACCTTGGAGGATCAGCTCTGCAGGGCCCACCATATAGAACAAGACTTATTTCAGCAGGGCTCTGGTATCCACTGAGTCTGCTCATTGAGTGTGTCATTTGTGGAGGTGGTTGGGTGGTGGTGGTTTCTATGTGGTCTGAAGCTGTCCACTGGGTGTGCTGGCTCTGGGGCAAGGTCAGCCTCTGCCTGTGTTCTACCTGGGGCCACCAGGCATAAGCTACAATGATATCTACAGATGACTGCTTCTTGTGCTGGTCTTGGAGGTGCTCAGGCAAAGCCAAGCTGTGAACCAAGGCTTGCTGCTTCTAGTGCCAGGCCTGGGGCCAATTAGCTAGAGGTATGGGGATCGCTGAGGCCAGGTGCTCTGTTTGAATGAATTTAGGAAAATCTGAAGCAAGAGCCAAGACAGGCCAACCCTGTGGTAAAGCCACTGGAAACATCTTGGGTGGGCCTGAAATTTGAGTGGGACAGGGCCTCAGGGAATCACCAGGGTGGGGCCCAGATATGGTACAGGTCTGACTGCCCTGTGGGGGAAGGACTCACTAAAGGAATAAAGGCCTCCACCAGCTCGTCTGCCTGGGAGAAAGCTGCCCCTCCAGCCCTCGCCCCGATGCCAAACAACTCAGTTCTTTCGGTATGTCTCTGGTGCCTGTTAAGCTGCCTTTCCCACCCTGGATTCAGTCTCAATGTGGCTTCTTCTTTAATTTTGTAGTTGTAGGACTTCCATTCAGCTCGATATCAGGCAGTTCTGAATGATGGCTTTTCTGTAGTTTAGTTGTAATTTTGATTTGGTTGTGGGAGGTGGCAAGTACCACCTTTACCTACACCACCATCTTGACCAGAAGTTTCTCTTAAGTATTTAAGATCCCTAGAAAAGAACCTACCCTTGAAAAATGTTCATTTGGGTTATTTTAACTTTCATTGGCACTGTTGATCCTGATTTTGGTTTCTTTTACTGGACACAGTTTTAAAATCTATTGTCTTGCTATATTTACATCTGCTTCTATGTGCAGCTGCTTCATGGCACAAAATTCATATGTGGCCACTGCAGGGCACCTGACGCGCCTGGCGCACAGGTAGGTTGCTTCCTACAATCTGATACTTAAATGCTACTGCCTATACCAGGCAAAGCCAGCTGTGGAGCTGGGCTGGAATTTCACTGAGGTGTCTTTCTAGGAGAGAAATCGCTGCCTAGTAATTTAATTTTTTAAAATAAACTTTATTTTTTCTTTATTGATTTTTAGAGAGAGAGAAAGAGAGAGGGAGAGAGAGATAGAAACATTGATGGGATCGGGCCCACAACCTGGGCATGTGCCCTGACTGGGAATCGAACCAGAGATCTCTTGGTGCATGGGTCGATGCTCAACCACTGAGCAACACCGGCCAGGTTGTCTTTTCTTGTCTCTTTTCTTTTCTTTTCTTTTCTTTTCTTTTCTTTTCTTTTCTTTTCTTTTCTTTTCTTTTCTTTTCTTTTCTTTTCTTTTCTTGTCTTGTCTTGTCTTGTCTTGTCTTGTCTTGTCTTTCCTTTTCCTTCCTTCCTTCCTTCCTTCCTTCCTTCCTTCCTTCCTTCCTTCCTTCCTTCCTTCCTTCCTTCCTTCCTTCTTCTTTCTTTCTTTCTTTCATATATATGTGGTTTATTGATTTTGTAGAGAGAGAGAGGAAAGGAGAGAGAGAGAAACAGCGCTGAGAGAGAAACACCAATCGGCTGCCTCCTGCACGCCCCCTACTGGGGATTGAACCTGATGCCCAAACCGGGAATTGAACCTGGCTGCCTAGTTAATATAAAAGCTATACAGGAAGAAAAACTCATTTAATGTCAAAGTTGCAAAAATCTTAAGATCCTAATTTTAAGACCAAAATTTTAGTGTATGTAGAATGTCATGGACTGCACTTTGTACCTTCATAAAACAAAGGACATCTAAGTCACATCATTGTGAGGAGAAATCTCAGAGGGAGCTGTTAATTTACTGTAACATTTCTTTGCTATGGATGACCTAAAATGTTTTCAGCAGTGTCATAATCTTGAAGGACTTTCCTTCTTAGAGTGCAGAAAAGCAGTGAAGATTTCAGTAATTTTCTCCACAGGAAACAAACAAAAACAGGACCCAAGTATAGATGATTGGTTAGTTGAACCACTAAGAAAAGAACACAAGGTGTTATGGTACTTTCTTCCTGAGAAGAGGGGATCTAAGGTGTTATGGTACTTTCTGAGATACTTTCCGCTAGCTGTGACTATGGCAACAGCAAAAATAGGATTGTGTCAGAAGTGGGATTCGAACCCACGCCTCCAGGGGAGACCAGAATCCTCGCACGTAGGAAGCAGAGCTTGAGTCTGGCGCCTTAGACCACTCGGCCATCCTGACACCTACGCTGTGGGCCTTCAAAGTGTTCCAATATAGACTCTGATGGTCAACACCCAGCTACATCCTATGGGAAGAGGGGAAAACAGAACAAAACTATTAATAGTTTGGGAACTTGTCGGACTCGGAGGGAACTCTGAACTCTCTGAGAAACCGAAGACGGGAGAGCATGCGTGTCAGTGAGGATCTGAATAATTTCTACAGCCCGAAGACCGGATGTTGGGTACTGAGGGGCCCCCCTTCCCTCCCCTCCCACAGCACCCCCAGTCCAGGCCCCTTCAACCCTGACCCCACCTGTGACCCGGACCCCAGGATCCCTGTGCTCTGTGTAACTCAGCCTCGTTCAGCGGATCCAGCTCGATGCCGCTCCAGGACGGGGAGACTCTCAGTGAGTCAGTGGCCAACCCACTGATCAGGGCAAGAGGGTCACATCCTTGTTCGCAACCCATCCCGACTGTGACGTCAGACAGCAAAGTTTCCTTCAGGTGATTTCCTGCCCCAGCCCGAGAGTCTTCCAACAGACTCCAGACACCATGGAGCTTTCCCCAGAGTCCGGACCAACACACCTGCGAGAGAATGAATGCGCGTGAGTCACCCGTACCCCTTCTCCTAAGCTGTGGTTGCTGCTTGTCCGAGTCTCCAGACGGCCCCTTCACCTAGTGAAATGAGGCGGTGGAGAGAAGCAGGCCTGGTCCGCAGCCCAGACCACTCCACCCTGGACGAGCTCTGTCCGGGCCCCACTCCCGCCCCGGCCGCCCGGTCCTGCCCACCCCTCTGGTCTCTCTCCCGACACCTGACGTCGGGGATTTGGGCCGAGGCACCGAGAGCTGCAGTATGGACACCAGGGCGTCAGTCGGGGAGACAAGCGCTGCAGCGCCAGGGCGCCCCAACTCCGCCCCCGGCAGGTGGCCGGGCTCTCGGTCCCGGCGGACAAGCCCCTCCCCACTCCCCGCCCCCACCCCCGCCACCGCCCTGACCCTAGCCAGACCCTCACAATTAAAGGGGATGTTGAGACTCTTAGAGAGCACGGGAATATTTTTGTCCATAGCCCAGAAAATCAGAAGGGGGCTGAGGATAGAACGTCAAATTTTCTGGAGAGCAACACAAACCTGAAGAGTTGAACATATGACCAACTTTAAGAAAAGAAGAAAGCGCACAGTCAACCGAGGCTCCGTAGCTCAGGGGTTAGAGCACTGGTCTCGTAAACCAGGGGTCGTGAGTTCGAATCTCACTGGAGCCTTCGGGTCTTGGTTTTGCATCTTGTAGGGGAATGTGTTTCCTTGCCTCAAAAAACCATATCACTAGAAATGAATTCCCCAAGTCCGTACAAACTGCTAACAAAAGCAGGGAATTCTAACACAGATTCTTCAGAACAGATGGTAACAAAGCTGCTGTGTCATATAAACTGATACCCGAAGCACTAGTAATGCCAACGCTGCAGTCCGCCTCCATTCATGGGTTACAGGTTCTGAGACCAGTGAAACTGCGGATAGTACCAACGTTATGTATATGTTTTTCCCTATACACACATACCTATGATAATGTTCAATTTATTAATTAGGCACAGGGAGAAATGAACAACAATGATAAAATAGAACAATTATAACAATGTACTGTAATAGAAGTTATGTAAAGGTGTTTTCTCTCAAAATATCTTACTGTCTTGTACTCACCCTCTTGTGCTGATGTGAGATGATAAAACACCTATATGATGAGATGACATAGGTGAGATGAATGGTGCAGGTATTGTGGCGTAGTCCTTCATCGGTCCTGTGGGTGATTTTAATGCTGTGATTTTATCATGCTACTCCGAATGGTACCCAATGTAAAACTTATGGATTATTTATTTCTACAATTTTCCATCTAATATTTTCAGACTGTGGTTGACCGCAGGTAACTGAAACAGTGGAAATCAAAACCTCAGATAAGGGGTCGGGGGGAGACTACCGTGTAAACCAGTTGATAAACTAATTTGTATTGAGTTTCAATCACTTGCAACCTGAAGAGTTCTGACTAATTTAGCCATTGGACATTTACAGAGACTATATTATAATTACCAATTTTGTCATACTTACCTAATACACGCTAAGCTCCCCTGGAGACAGGAGTCACATCTTATTTGATATTGTATCTCAGAACCTTGCAGAGTATGGCCCTTAGTCTGTGCTCAGTAACTGTTGAATGAAGACCAGCAAAAGAAATGTAACCAGAGTGTGATGAGATTGCAGATAGTATGTAGGAGGTATATAAATTATCTGAAGGCCAAGGAACCAAGGTCAACTAAGAAAAAAAAAAAGTAACTCAGCCCTGATAAATGTTCTACTAAATAATGACGTGACAAATCCTCCTGGTCTCATAATTGGAATTAGCTGCCAGAAAAAGAACAAGCCTCTGATAACATCTGAATGGCTCACATACATGACCAAAGTCAATAATCTGCCTCAAAGATTAAAGTGATTAAATTTCCCTACACCATGTGTGCATTAACAATTAATACTGCAATAATACCTATAAGACCCAGATACATTCCTCAAAACAGTACTCTGGGTTCTTGCAACAATCCAACACATTTCACAGCATACCATGTCTGAAAATATGACTGTAAATTGATAGACCTAGGACAGGCACAGGTGATTCACTTGCATGAAAATCAACCAGAGCTGCTTTCTGCTGCTAGCAGCTTAGGACTCTGGTTGTTCCTTGGAGTCTTCAGCGTTCTTTGTGCTTTCAGGACGTCACGGACTCTGCTCTCTCTGCTCGAAATGTACCTCCATCCTTCTAGCGAAGTCTTACTCATCGTTCAGAATTCAGTTCATGTTTCACTTTACCCTCAATCCAGTAAGAGGTACTTTTTCATAGCACCATTTGTTCACTTATGTTACAGTGTGTATTGCATAATAATTAATGAATAATTGGTGCATTTTTTTCTCTTTTTCTTACTAAAATGACACTTCATAGTAAGAACCAAACTTTACATGATTGTCTCACCACAAGCCAGTCGGAAGTCAAATATGTGTGATGAATACAATTTTAAAAAATGAATGGATATTACTGTAACACAGAACCAGCCCAGACTGGCCCTATCCTGTCTCTTACAAAATACTGACTTCTTTTCAGAGACAGCAGAACAAAACTGCAAGCCATGTAGCCGAAGCTTGTGCAGAGAAGAAAATATTGCAAATTGCTCCTGAACGTGACCGGAACCTGAACACAGGAACCCCTTCAGAAGCGAAGGGTACGCTGTCCAGGAAGTTCTGGTGCTGAAACCCCTTAAATCTCACCAGGAGCCCTGGATCAGCAAGACAGGTCTCAGCCTGTCTCCTGTATCCTTACCAGTCGATTTCGAAATAAAGCTCTTTCTTTCAGAACCAGGTGCCACAGCACTAGCTCTTACGGAAGAGGAACGAAGGTGGGGTGGGGCAGGGGCGGGGGTTGGACGCCGCCTTGTTCTGTAACTCGCACAAAGCGCGAGCGGTCACGGCTGTGGCAGTTTCCCCGCAGGAGCTGCCCGACCGGCTGGCTCTGACTTCGAAGGCGGTTTTCCGGCGGGCTCGGGAGCATTCCGGGGCTCGGAGCGCGGCGGCGCGGGGAAGCGCAGAGGGTGACGCGCTCGGGCCCTCGCTCCCGAATCCCTGGAAAATGTTGCTTCTCGGCGGCGCAGAGGAAGCATCTTATCCTTCTTCCGGCAGAGATGGCAGCGCCGTGACCGAAGCATGTTGTATCCGCTGGGCCAGCCCCGGGGTAAAAGGGGGCAGGTGCGGGTGCGGGTGCGGGTGCAGGTGTGGGGGCCGCGGATCGCAGACGCCCGGCTCCCACCTTGGGGAACAACGAGGATCCTGCGTGTCTCTCTGACTCCGTAGAGTGTGCGCATGCAATCCAGGGAAAGCATGCTCCAGTGGCGCAATCGGTTAGCGCGCGGTACTTATACAGCAGTATATGTGCGGGTGATGCCGAGGTTGTGAGTTCGAGCCTCACCTGGAGCATGTTTTCTTCCCTATACGGTTTCAGGAACTCATTTCATTCTTATGTGTTTTTCCCTTCTCTCCAAAGAGAAAGCTAAAAAGAGGTTATTATATTTTCCATGGTGAGACCGCGGATAGTCCCCAGGTTAAGGAGTATGTTTCGTCATTTTCAAACAGGAATACATCAAATCAGAGGAGGCACATTGAAATCATCCAAGCAAATCAGTTTCTCCCCCTTCAGACCTTACAGCAAGTTGTGCAGCTCAGTCTTCCTCAGTTTCCCGCTGCTTTCTCTAAACGATTCCTTTGCTCTTTGGAGACCGAGCGAGGAAGCGGGGAAACTGGGTCTTGAGCTCTGCGATCTCGTGCAGCGGTCACCGCCCTGCGAAAGCTGCTCCCGGGCCTCCTAGCTTTGACGCCCACAGGCTTGCAGTGAGGTTGCTGACCCCATCTGTGAAGTCTGAAGTTGGCGAACAGGAATACACTGCTTTTACACGTACACACATGGATGAATCTCAAAGATAACATTGAGAGAAAGAAGCCAGACATAGCAGTGCAGAGTCTAGCTGATTCCGTGTATGTGAAGTTACAACAAGCGACAGTGCATCCAGTGGCCGAGCTCGGAACGCTGGCTCACTTTGGAGGGTGTAGCTAGGCAGCTGGTGGTGGGTCCACAGGGATACAAACTTGCAAAGTTCATCAAGGTGTACACGGACGACCTGCGTGCTCCACCGGGCGTAACTTATACCTTGATAGACCGGAAGGGGGCAGGAATGGAAACACCTGGAAGAATAACATATTTGGGCGTCGAACTACACAGGATCCCAAGTGCTGGGAGCGTCCGCTCCACAGCCCTGCAGCCAGCCAGCTGTAACCGGAGGAACCGCATGCAGTTTCCTTTATTACGTGGGTTTTTCATTCTTCCTGTCACACTCAGGGAACTTTGGGTGGGTTTCCCCAGTCCGATCTTCTGTTGATACACTTATTTTTCAAATGGACACAACGTTATATTTTCAGGGGACAAAACAAAAAATAATCTTAATTTTTCTGAGATGTGATATTCAAAAAGGAAACTGAGATTTAAAAAGAGAGAGAGAGACTATTTAAAAGTAATTAACAAGGAAGCCAACAGCAACCCAAGCCGAAATAGCTCAGTTGGGAGAGTGTTAGACTGAAGATCTAAAGGTCCCTGGTTCGATCCCGGGTTTCGGCAGCTTTGCGGCTCATTTTCGTGAAAACAGATATTCAGTACTTACCTCTGCGAACGTGAAACACTGGCTTTAAAGGTCTTATTTCGACGGAAATGGAAGGGGCTTGCAGGTCTAGAAGAAAATCCCTTTATTCTTTAAAAAAATGTTTTCATTCATTTTTAGAGAGAAAAGAAGGGAGAGAAAGAAACATCAATGAGAGACACACTACTTGGCTGCCTCGTGCGCGCCCCCTGCTGGGGAGCGAGCCCACAACCCGGGCGTGCGCCCCGACCGGGGATCTAACCTGCCATCTCTGGGCGTCAGGCTCGGCGCTCAACTACTGAGCCACACTGGCTGGGCTAAAATCCCTTTATTTTTAAACACAAATTTATTTTCAGTGTTACCAATCTATTCAAAGACGGTGATGCCACTAAGTGGCCGGTTAGCTCAGTTGATTAGAGTGTGGTGTTAATAGCAACAGAGTGGTGGGTTCCCCCCTTCCAGGCCATGTGCACCTGGTAGTTTTGTGTATAGAGATGAGTAAAATCGACACTCTTAGAGTCCAGCAAAAGAGTCTCTCACTTAAGCAGGAGTTTCACCTCCAAACCTCCTTGCTGTCCAGTCCTGTCCCCTAAGGGGGCTGAAGAGGGTCAGAAGAGGTACAACAGAAGTCCTTACTTTTGTTTATTTTATTTTGTTTTCCTGTGAGGAAACTTTCTTGGAGAAAGAACCTGAATTATGTGACTGCTTCTTCTGAAAATATTATATTAATCATATATCACTCACCTGTCATATCACACATCCCCAGTTCCGTCTAAGAGAAAACAAGATGAAAAACTAAGAAAGAAATTTTCAAAACTTCAATAGTAAGAATGACAAAGATCTTTCTTTTATACACTCTGCACATTTATTCCAAAATAAAAGGAATACATAATTTTAAACACTTTAAGCCTTTTTTTGCATAGTACATTCATTTACATGTTTCCAAAACCAGGAACTAATAAAAAAAAAAAGAATACATTGAAAAGTTTTCCTTCCATCCTTATCCTCCATCAGCCCACTTCTCACCATCACCTCCCATAAGTAAACTCTGTCCTTAACTTCTCATTTATCTTTGCATATACATGTAAATATTTGTATCAATTATTATTTCTTTTTTTTTCACATAAAAGATAGCATAATTATTTGCTCATTATTTTCACTTACTCTTCTCTCTTCGTATATCTTGGATATTTCAAATTGTCCTTTCAACTTTGTACACTGTTAAAATCAGAGCTTCTTTTCAACTGAGTTGGTCCTGCCAGCCAGGAGTTGAATCTGGAAACTTCTTTACCATTGTACCAAGTGTCGGCATTTCCAACCCAGAGAAGGAGGTGATGATATTCTTAATTTTCTCTTGCAGTGAGAACAAAGCACTTTCTTTCTTAAGCCAGATGACATTCAAAGAGGTTTAAATGTGGGCTCCCAAGCTGCTCAGTAGCAGAGGCATGGGAATTGTATGAGTTAACAGGGCAGTACTCAGGGCTCTCTCAAGGTTAACTGTAGCATTTACAGCTGGTGTGTGTTTTCTCTAGTTTTCTTCACCTGTATGGGAGTAGGCTATGAATAGCTAGCTAGCTAGACCCAAAATCACCAACACTACAAGTAGAATCAAAGTCGAGGTTGGATTTACTGAATTCCTCCAATCCCCAGAGGATCAAATCATTTCCCTTCCCACAGTAATGTTTTTATTGCATCATGTTTTAAAACAAGCAACATGCAATGAAATGAAGATATTTGCAAAGAGTATTAGATGAAATGGAAATGGTGAGGAAACCAGTGCTTCTCCGAGTCCAGCCGTCTGTGATCTCCATCTGCTCGACACCAACAGACACCCGAGAATGAATACTTAAAAAAAAAAAAGATGAATACAAGCCTATCTCCCCCTTCAGGAGTTTCTCATGTTTGAGTGGAATTTATATGTATAGATATCCATTCTTAGATATTAATATATCAAATACATAATGTAATAACAACTACCATTTATTCATTCAACACTTTTTTTTTTTCTAACATGCTGTGAGAGTCACTGTTTCTGGCACTAGGGATGTAGCAATGAGCAGAGTTCTTTTGTGTGTTTTTTTCCCCAGGAGTTCATGGATACAATCCATAGACTGCCAAAGAGGGTCTAGGGTAAAAGGAAGGTTGAGCTTCTTCTAAGGCAAAGTCTATTCAGAAAACCCACTTTATTCCACCACACAGAGTCCTCAGAATAATCACTCAAAGGAAACCTGGGTAGTAAACAGAATCACTGTCAAGCACACAAGAGGCAGGCAGAGCCAAGGTCACAGTCTGAGTGACGTGGCTGAAGAGAGAGCAGTTTTAGTTTCAGTGAGCTTATTCCTCACACAGACAGGAAAAGATAGAGAAACCAAAGGTGCCAGCTCCCTGGGTCCTTGTCCCACACACCAAAACAGAAGGGGCCAGATGACTAGGTGAAAGAAGCTGGTAGAAGATGTGGCCTGTTGTGCTATCCAGCTGCCCAAGGCTCAGGGGATCCAGCAGTCTTTCCCACACTCTAACTACGGTGCACCGTCCCCTCCACCTACCGCTTCTCCAAGCCCAGAATTTGCCAACCACTTGCCACTCACTCTTACTAAGTAACTCTGACATCTCTTTTAGTGTCTCTGGCTTTTGTTTCTGAGTGTGGGGTTTCTTCCAACTTCTGGAGCAGGAAAAGGAACCACAAAGGATGGCTTTGTGTTGTGCCAGAGAAAGCTAAGAACACATGCTGTGATGGCAAAGGCAGACTAAGTCACAATAGTGGGGCCAGAAGGGTTTTCCCACTTTTATGATGTCACTGAGTGATTCCACCAATGAGCAGGCAGAATAAATTATATGCTCAGTCTCCTTGACTGTTCATTTCACGTTCTTGCTTTGAGATCTGCTTCTCTCCTATTGATCCCACAGAAAGTAAGTAAGGTCTTGGATGTCACCTGAAGGGTTACTTTAGATGTAATCAGGGAGATTATGGGGAAGCAGGGAGAAGACCTGATGAAGTTATTTGAGGAGGTAGGTTAGAAGGCAATACAATAGAACTTCAGGCACAACATATCACAGGAATGCAGCATTTGTTAAATGAGCAAGGAGTTAAACTATAGAGGGGATATTGGGGCTAGAACGGAAGATTTAAGACAATGTTAGGAATGAGGGATCATTAAGAATTGTTTTTGGAGGATGAGAAGTAACTATGGAGGGTTCAAAGCAATTTTTCCCTTTCTCTTCTCTTTCTTAGGTGATGCCTCTCCATAGGTGGTTTGGGATGAAGAAACTCACCAGGGCCATGATCCTCATCTGTAATTTCCTGGCCACCAGCCTAGTGTGGTTGACTTTCCTCCTCCTCTCTTCCTGGGTAGAAGTAGAACTACCTAGAGATGCCAATGTTCTTTTCAGTGCACTCTTCACAGACTGAAGTCATAAGATGTGTTGGATGCCTAAACATAAGCCGAGTAAGTCCTGGTCTGAAAGGGAGGGTGAATCATTACGACCCGAAAGCCTCAGAGCTCATCCCTTTCATTTTCCTCCAGGTCACCCACATTTACTGTGCTACCTTGGGGCTGGGGACTCTGAAAACCAGAGTGGTCCCCAAAAGAAGGAACTTATACACTCTTTCATTATTCTTCATGATCCAGCCTACTTCATAGTGGGTGAAATTTCCATGATCAGCACCCTTCTCCCCCGCATTGAACATTTTGCTGCTGGCCTTCCCTCAGTTATTTCCTGAGACCCAGAAACAGTATCTTTGCTGTGCTTTGGTCTGCATTGTCACAGGTTAGGAGAGGCAGGAATGGATTCTGAATATCTGGGCCTTGGGTGGGAATTTAGCTTGATTAGCTTCTCAGAAAATTTTCAAGAGGTGCAGAGAAAAAACTTTCAAGAGGGTGAAAAAATATATAGGGAAAAGTGGTCTCAAAGGAGGCAGAAGAGTGAGGACCAGTGACAATGAAATGATTTTGGATAATTGATCATGATGCTAGACTAAAACCTTAAGCATTGCTGTAGGCTAATGCAAAGATTTATCTCTTTCCCCTTTTTTGGGTCGACAGGTATTCTCGTGTTTCTCTCATTACTTATGCATTATATGGAAACCTTAGAAGAGGTTCTGGGTCCTGATAAACTAAAAGTCACCCATAAGCTTCCTTACTTCATAAATTTATCCAGCTCTGCCTTATTTCTATTATCTGGTGAGTGACTATTGGATTCTGTGAGGTTGAGGAGGGTGAGTTAACCTCCCAGGACATTGACAAAGCTTATTTCCTTTCTTTCTTTCTTTCTTTCTTTCTTTCTTTCTTTCTTTCTTTCTTTCTTTCTTTCTTTCTTTCTTTCTTTCTTTCTCTCTGTATAATAGTCTCATGTATGTGGAAGTTACTTAGCAGTTTATTCTCTTTGGTTTCTAGACATGAATAGCTTTTATCATGGTCAGCCATGACTTCTTCCTATTGTCCAGTGACCTATTTTTTTTTAAAGTTCTTTCTTGACTTACTCCTGCACTTTAGTTTTACAGTAGAAACCCCAAAAGTGGAATTGAGAAGCAATGTCTCTGCACTGAACATACCTTGAACAAGGGGTAGAATGCAGAGTATGGGAAATAATTATTTCCTTTTTCTGACAATAGAACATGGAAGGCAATGTGAGGACCAGTTACAGAATCTGTGAGGTTCAGTGCAAAATGAAAGTGTGGAGTCTCTTGTTCAAAAAGTATTAATAATTTCAAAATAAGGACAGCAGAGCATTAAACAAATATGAGGCTCTTCTGAGTGTTGAACCCTGTGCAAATGCCCAAATCACATGCCCAGGAAGTGTGACCACTCACACGTTAGGCCCTGGGCCCTGTTAGTCTTTGAAAATTAGAGATCGTCCTCACCGGAATCATCAGTATAGTTATTTTCTTCAGGCTCCCTCTGCCTTGACAATTCCAAGTATTTTGGAGCTGTTGGAGTTGTAAAATCTCAGCCAAGCCACAGGGATACCATTTCATCGGAAGAGACAGAACTGAACCTAAAATGAAGCAGAAGGAGTGAACTCAGGGAGAGGACTTTCCACCCATAACTGGGGATTTCTCAGCCGCCCACACATACTCCAACAGCAGTGTCACTGATTCCAGAAAGAACTGACTTTTCCCCTTCGTTCTGTTCATTTTCTAGAACCCAAGACCATAGGTGTGTTTTATGGCCGAGAAAAGTGAAGAGGGGGAATTGTGCGTGAAGGAGAAGCAGACAGGCATCCTTTTGTTTTGGCTTCTAGATTATGCAGGTCCCTAGTCTCCATGATCCCTGCAGATCTACCCTTACTGGGCTTCCTTTCCCACAGTGGTATTTCATTGTAACAAAGCTCCTCCCCCATCTGTGAAGTTTAACTGTGATTAAACTCCTCTTCCCTCTGACCTGTTGTGACTGTTAGTTTCCCCCCACAGTGTCATTGTAGCACATGTTGCTGGTAGGCACAGTCTCTGTTTGGTGGAGGGTCTTTCTCACTCTGGCATCTGGTCATCTGATGTCACCAGAAGGGCAATAACTGCTTGTCCCTACTACACAAGAAACCATTGCTGTGGAAAAGGCCAGCACGGGATCCTACAGACCAAAGTTAGATCTCCTGGCTGGAGAAGACATGAAATCATAAAACTCCTAGAAGAAAACATAGGCAGCAAACTCTTTGACATAGGTCTTAGCAATACATTCTTTTTGGATATGTCTCCTAAGGAAAAAATAAATAAACAAATGGGACCACATCAAACCGAAGAGGCTTTGCACAACTAAGGAAGCCATCAACAAAATGACAACCTACTGAAGGGAAGAATATATTCGCAAAAGATAAGGGGTTAATATCCAAAATATAAGGAACTTAGCACAACACACCAAAAAAAATCAATTAAAAAATGAGCAGGACCTGAAGACCTCTCTCAGAAGAGGACACATCACTAATCATCAGGGAAATGCACGGTAACACGCCATATTGTACACGGAGTGTTTGCTAACAGTACCTACAGGTCAATACTCAGCGGTCAACCATATCTACCGCCACGTAGCCAGTGGTGGCGCTGAGGACAGCCCGTCCTCCCCCTCATCCAACTTTCGAGCTTTATCACACGTGAGGTTTGGCAAGGAGCAAGTTGAGACTCGAATTCTGATTAACCCCTTTCTTAGCTAAAAGATGTACGTTTAGGAGGGCACAGCACTTTCTTTTCCCTCCCACCCCACCCCCAACACACACCCTCGACCGCCCAGCGCAGCTTCCTCAGCTTCTCCCAGGAGGGCCTCAGGGCAAATGGCAGCCGCGTGGTGCACTCCCTGCTCCACCGGTTTCAACCGGGAGGGGGCAGGATGCGACCTGAGAGGCTTTCCCTCCTCGTTCGCTAGTTTCACATTAAGTCCAAGTAACTCGAATAAAAGGCTTTGTGTGTGTGTGTGTGTGTGTAAGTTCAGCTTTGAATTTTTTCCCCTTGGTTTTTTATCCTGTACTCAACATTAGCTCTGATGGAGGCAAAGGTGGTGAGAGTGCCTCCTTTTCTTGACTTGGTTTATCTGTGTGGACCTAACTGAGAAGTGGGCTAGTACCTAAAGTGAAAAGCCCATTAGGAAAACTACAGTCTAGTGACTTGGGATTTCCGTGGGGAACTGTTGCCCTCCTTCAGACTTTGAGATATTGCCGCTACCAGTCAAGAGGTGGGAAAAGCAGTTAGATGCTAAGTTTCGACACCAGAAATTCTTGCTAAAATTCAAACTTTTCATTGTCTGAACAGATGTTAGCTAAATACCAAGTTTATCTTCAATGTTACGTTTTAAGATGTTCTCCTAAGACACCCCCCGCCCTCCAACATGCACACACACAACTGAAAGGCAAAGCACACCAGCTCTTTCTTGGCAGGTGAGTGGCTCTGAAAAGAGCCTTTGGGGTTAAGAATCAAGCCGCTTACTTGCGAGTCTACTTGGAGCTGGTGTACTTGGTGACGGCCTTGGTGCCCTCGGACACGGCGTGCTTGGCCAGCTCCCCGGGCAGCAGCAGGCGCACGGCCGTCTGGATCTCCCGGGACGTGATGGTCGAGCGCTTGTTGTAATGCGCCAGGCGCGACGCCTCGCCCGCGATGCGCTCGAAGATGTCGTTGACGAACGAGTTCATGATGCCCATGGCCTTGGACGAGATGCCGGTGTCGGGGTGCACCTGCTTCAGCACCTTGTACACGTACACCGAGTAGCTCTCCTTGCGGCTGCGCTTGCGCTTCTTGCCGTCCTTCTTCTGCGCCTTGGTCACCGCCTTCTTGGAGCCCTTCTTCGGGGCGGGCGCCGACTTGGCGGGCTCGGGCATGGTCGGGAGGAACAGCCGGAGGTCGGGAAATTACAGCAGGAACGAGCGCGCGACTGCGAATGCTCTCTCGGTTCGCAGACTCTTAAAGGAGGCGGTGAGTAAAGTCGTGTCTCACTGGTGGTGACTCGTGGAAACGTCACATGAATGTTGTCCAGTCAAAACAAGTGTATTTCAGAGCCAGAATCCCATTGGTTTAAGTGAAAGGGCTGTAACTTTTCGCCAATGGCACAGATTCACTTTCGCGCCCAGGAACGACTATAAAGAGGGTGGCTCAGGGTGACTTAACTCAGACCCAAGTCAGAGCGGAGGTTTTCTCCCCATCATGTCTGGACGCGGAAAGCAAGGAGGTAAGGCTCGCGCCAAGGCCAAGACGCGCTCGTCGCGGGCCGGGCTGCAGTTCCCCGTGGGCCGCGTGCACCGCCTGCTCCGCAAGGGCAACTACGCCGAGCGGGTCGGCGCCGGCGCGCCCGTGTACCTGGCGGCGGTGCTGGAGTACCTGACGGCCGAGATCCTGGAGCTGGCGGGCAACGCGGCCCGCGACAACAAGAAGACGCGCATCATCCCGCGCCACCTGCAGCTGGCCATCCGCAACGACGAGGAGCTCAACAAGCTGCTGGGCAAAGTCACCATCGCGCAGGGCGGCGTGCTGCCCAACATCCAGGCCGTGCTGCTGCCCAAGAAGACCGAGAGCCACCACAAGGCCAAGGGAAAATAAAGTGGAGTAGTAGAATCTTCCTCAATCTCAACCAAAGGCTCTTTTCAGAGCCACCCACGTTTTCAGTAAAAGAGCTAGCATTTTCCGTGTTGTAACAGCTACTTGAAAATGATCTTCACTTCCCTCAACCTACCAGGAGATGTCGGTGTATAAACATTTCTAGAAACGCGAAGGTAACTCCAATGAAACAATTTAGTATCAGCCTAGTGAAAGGGATAGAGATACTCAGCACCACGTAATTAATGGGATGAATGCTTCAGGGCTGAACCATGAGGAAAACAAGTCGGAGAACAATGCTTCATTAAAGGTGAATATTTAAGTGCAAATCGAGCTAGTGACCCACAGAACAATAAAACACCCTTCAGCCTGTTCAAGAGTTTTGCATCTTAATGGGACACAACTCCAATTCTGCTTTCTAGTCAGTTTTAAAGGAAAACAATACGACGTGCCCCGGAGTCCTGTCTTTTAGGCAGAGCTTCTCAACACAGGGTCCAACGTGACTTTAAAAAGGTACACAGCAATCTTTGTACCACTTACACATTTGAGGATGTTTTCCCTTAACCCCATTTTACACAAATCTCAGTAGAAATTGTAAAACGTAGTGGAGTGATTTATATGAAAATGTTAGTAAAAAGTAAATGTTAATGTAGCTATAATATCAAATGTGAAATTATATATTTAGAGCAATCCTATAAAAACATTTTTAAATCTTGAAGTTTAAGTTGAGAAATGGAGAAATTGACATGGAGTTGGCCCTCCCAAACTTGAATGAGACAAAAAAAAAAAAAAAAAAAAAATCAGTTGATCATCTAGCGCGCGCCTTTTCAAAAAGATGAAAGGAAAGCCATTTTCAAGGTCCAAAATTTAAAATTTTTATTCAGTTAACAAGATATATCATTGCAATATTTACATTAAATTCTACAGGAAAAAGCCAAAGAACATTGTAAAGAAAAGGCGTAAAGACGGTAGCGGCAAGAAAGGGCAGAAAACAGCCGCAGTTGAAAGGATGGGTGGGAGAAAAAGGCAATTTCCGGTCTAAACGCCGGGAGAGTGCTGAGATCAGAAATTTGACGCGGCTTCCAGTAACTGCGCTGCGAGCCGTGACGGGCAGATGCCTGGTCCATTCAGAGCAGAACTCGCCTTATAAATACTGGTTGAGGGTACACGCTCTCCTTTTCCCACTAGTTCAGTGCTTTGGTACGTTTGAGATGGCTCGGACCAAACAGACCGCGCGCAAGTCCACCGGCGGGAAGGCGCCGCGCAAGCAGCTGGCCACCAAGGCCGCCCGCAAGAGCGCGCCGGCCACCGGCGGCGTCAAGAAGCCGCACCGCTACCGGCCCGGCACGGTGGCCCTGCGCGAGATCCGGCGCTACCAGAAGTCCACCGAGCTGCTGATCCGCAAGCTGCCCTTCCAGCGCCTGGTGCGCGAGATCGCGCAGGACTTCAAGACCGACCTGCGCTTCCAGAGTTCGGCCGTCATGGCCCTGCAGGAGGCGTGCGAGGCCTACCTGGTGGGGCTGTTCGAGGACACCAACCTGTGCGCCATCCACGCCAAGCGCGTCACCATCATGCCCAAGGACATCCAGCTCGCGCGCCGCATCCGCGGGGAGAGGGCGTGAGCTCTCTTAGCGAGTTGTATTCTTGGACCCAAAGGCTCTTTTCAGAGCCACTTTCATCCTCACTGGCAGTGGCTGTTACACTACTGGGTTGGGTGTTAAAAACACAAGCTTTGTGCACAATTGAAAAAAATGTGGGATACTGGGGCGGGGGGGGGGATGGTAACTCCAAAACTTATAAATATCTAATTTTCAAGCAAAGTAGATATAAAATTTGGCAAACCTCCAAAAGCAGTTTCCTTTATAGTAGCCATTTAGGGAAACTAAGTCTCTTAACAGCAGTTTGGAAGGCAACAATGTCTCCGCAGAGATTAAGTCACTACTTGGACCCTTGAGTAATCCTCGTGTAAAGAGCTAAAGAGGAATCTACACAGGAAAGGAACTGTGCTCACCACCTGACACGGGGTTGGGAGCATAGATACTGGCACCTCCCTTCCAACGAACTTCGGATATTCACAAATCTGGCAATTTCTACATAGTTTTACAATTTTCAAAGTATTTTCACGTCTTGCATGTGAAACTGACAATAGCTCCCAGGCTCTAGACAGGACATTTTTTACTCCCTCTCTATCTCTAGAGAAGTGTCTTTTACAAAGGTCCTCAAGTATTGGGGGATAAATCCCATGCAGCTTTCTTTAAACAAACCTGGGAAGGGAAGGAGATGGGATTCAGCCTCCAGTGGCCGTAGGGAAACAAAGTAGAAATAGGTTCATTTTGTTTTTCACTTGCCTAAGTGGCCTAAAAGAGCGTTTCTAGGAATGAGTTCTGTGTTAGAAACTATGCTTTGAGTGTGGTAGTTCATTGTTCACCTTGAAGGAAAAAGTCTGTTTTTAAATGGAGACAGCTGAGTGGCTAGCAATTACATGAAGAATTTTTAAACTTCACTTTTAATCAGATAATGCAAATTAAAACAACAATGAAATACTACATAACACCCTGCAGATTATCAAAATCAGAAAGTGGGTTTGCCAAGTCAAATAAGAGGTGGAGAAACTTACTTTTACTGATGGTTTTACACAGACATTTTGGTGAACTCTCATTTATTTAGTAAAACCGGATGTGCCCAGACCTGTGCCCTAAGGACATTCTCCTATAGAACTATAGGAGGATATATCAGTAATATTAATCAGAATGTTATTTTATGATAGCAAAAAGGTTGAGATAATTTAAGGCAATGAATAAATAAAATATTATCTTCTAAGGTCAAGAAACAAATAAATTGCAAAAACAAGGGCTGAACCCAAGGCTCAGTCAACCTTGCTACTGTTATTCAGTTCATACCTGGACACCTGTGCCATGATCTCCAACAGTTTTCTAGCTTTACTTCCAAATAACCTGGAATAAACACCAAAACCAAAGGCACTCCATCTGAGTGCTTTTTACGCATGGCTTGCGGAACACCAGTGCTCAATCCATTCATGCTGCTGTACCAGTATTCCAGACTGGGTGGCTGGAACAACAGAAATTTATTTCTCACAGTTCTGGAAGAAGGCCCTGTCAGATTCAGTGTCTGGTGAGAGCCTGCTTCCTGGTTGAGAGACAGCCATCTCTTATCCTTAGGGAATGTTCTAACGCCCCCCCCCCCGCCCCCCCCAGTGAACGCCTGCTCAACTCTCCAGGGAAACGGTGCATAAAAGCTGACCTTCCTCAAACAACTTTAGAAAACTAAAGTGTTTCTAACCCAGATGAAAAAAATATGAGTCATCCCCCTCTCCCTGTGACAACAAGGGATAGAATGAATAGCAGGTAAGGACATTGTAGAGAAGCAAAGCCGAGAAGTGAGGAGCCCCACTGACCTTCATAATCAGGGGTGTTAACAGTAGTCAGCCACTTCTCAGGCTGATTCAGTTAAGATTATACAGAAAGTGCTTTGCATACAAGGCTTCACAAGGAAGCCAGATGACTGCAATCACAGCTCTTGAGATGGGCCACTCAAATCCAGCCATCAGAGTCACTGTTACAGTGGATACTAAGAGGCGACAGGAAGAAAGAGACAACAAAGTCTGACCCATACAAAAGAATGGTCTCCCAGGAGTGGACAAGCACAGAGCACTGTAGAAGGAGCATTTGGATTGAGGAATTTTAAATTAGGCTTTACAATTTTATTTCTATTTTTCAATTACAGTTGACAATATTATATTGGTTTCAGGTGTACAACACAGTGATCAGACATTTATATACCTTAATAAGTGATCACCCCAATTAGTTTCGTACCCAAATGGCACCATACATAGTTATTACAATGTCATTGACCATATTCCCTAGGCTGTACTTTACATCCTAGTAAGTTTTTTTTTAAACAGTAAGTTTTTATTGATTTTCTAGAGGGAGAGGAAGGGAGAGAGAGATAGAAATATTGGTGTGAGAGAGAAACATCAATCGGCTGGCTACCTCCCTACTGGGGATCAAGGCTGCAACCCAGGCATGTTCCCAGACCTGGAGTTGAACCAGGACCTCTCAGTCCATGGGACCACGCTCAAGCCACTGAGCCACAATGACTGGGCCCAGTGACTATTTTTATAACTGGAAATTTGTACTTCCTAATCCTTTTACCTTTTTCTCCAATCCTCAAAACCCCTCCCCTCTCGTGACTATCAGTTTTTCTTTGTATCTAGGAGTTTGTTTCTGCTTTGTTTGTTCATTTTTAAAAATTACACAAATAAGTAAAACCATGTGTATTTGTCTTTCTCTATCTGACTTATTTCACTGAGTATAATACCTTCTAGGTCCACCCATGTTGTTGCAAATGGCACGCTTGCATTCTTTTTTATGGCTGAGTAATAGTTTTATAGATATCATCTTTATCCACTCATCTGTTGATGGACAAATATGTTGCTTCAATATCTTGGCTATTGTAAATAATGCTACAATGAACATAAAAGGATGCATATGTCTTTTTGAATTATTGTTTTGAATTTCTTCCTATAAATACTCAGAAGTGGGATTGCTTGGGTCATATGGTAGTTCTATTTAACTTTTGAGAAACCTCCATACCTTTTCCCATTGTGGCTGCACCAATTTACATCCCCACCAACAGTGCACAAGGGATCCCTTTTCTCCACACTTGCTGTTTGGTGATTTATTGATGATAGCCATTCTGGCAGGTGTGAGGTGACATCTCATTGTGGTTTTCATTTCTTTCTGATAGTGTTATTGGTGAATAAAAACGCAATTGATTTCTGAATACTAATTTTGTATTCGGCTACTTTGCTGAATTCATTTATTAGTTCTAATAGAGTTTGGGTGGGATTATTAGGGGTCTTTTTTATATAGTATCGCGTCATGTGCAAACAGTAAGTTTTGCTTCTAACTTTCCAACGTGGATGCCTTTTATTTATTTTTCTTGTCAGATTCGGTGGGTAGGATTACTTATACTATGTTGAATAGAAATACTGAAAGTGGACATCCTTGTCTTGTTCCTGGTATTAATGAAAAAGATTTCAGCTTTTCATCCTTGAATATGATGTTAGCTGTGCGTTTTTCTAAACCCAAGGGTTTAATGAAGCACCGCCCTTTTCATTTTCCGGAAGAGCGCGGGGCGGTGGGAGGGCTGGAGGAAGCTGGCATGCTCAGTTCCCAAACAGGTCCGCAAGAGACGTATATAAAACACTGCCTGCAAGGGTCTGGAGCTTGTGTTTGCTCCAACTGCAGACATGTCTGGTCGTGGCAAAGGCGGCAAGGGTCTCGGAAAGGGGGGCGCCAAGCGCCACCGTAAGGTGCTGCGCGACAACATCCAGGGCATCACCAAGCCCGCCATCCGGCGCCTGGCCCGGCGCGGCGGCGTCAAGCGCATCTCCGGGCTCATCTACGAGGAGACCCGCGGGGTGCTCAAGGTGTTCCTGGAGAACGTGATCCGGGACGCCGTCACCTACACGGAGCACGCCAAGCGCAAGACGGTCACGGCCATGGACGTGGTCTACGCGCTCAAGCGCCAGGGCCGCACCCTCTACGGCTTCGGCGGCTGAGCCAGTATCTCCACCAACCTAGTCTTAACCACCAAAGGCCCTTTTCAGGGCCGCCTACTTTCTCTGAGGAGCTGTGCGCGGCTTTCGTGCTTGGTGGGGTACACTGAGGCTACGATGAAAAAATCGAACCGCAATTGTACTCTGAATGCTGCACTTAAGACTCCAGAGGTCTTGTGTCCGCCTTTCTGACACCGACCTTCCTACCCCTTTACCCCTGTACAAAGACACTCCAGGCGAGGAGGCAGTTTCCAGGGACGCGGAGTCCTTGAAGCACCGCGGAGCTCGTTTTTATTTGTTGGGAGGGTTCTCCGGCGAGAGGCTGGAGTAAATGTTAGTATAAATGAGCGAGCGAGAGTGTTGTCACTGCCCACAACCCAGGGTGATTAAAACAACGCTGCCAGCAAAATTCCTGAGCAATGTCAAAAGATCCACCACCTTTGGTTCCCCCCTTCCCCCACTCCTGCTCTAGGCGTCGGGCTGGGTGTCGTCACTCCTCCCCTCCCTCGAACTCGGCGAGTTTGGGCTAAAAAGGAACTAATTGGGCCTGGCTTATTTCCATTATCAGGCCGGGAACTACCTAAACCCGAAGCTAAAGCAGTTTGTAATTTACCGTTGACTAGACTAAGGGGTCAGTATTCTAACAGGCGTCTTACCTTTGGGACCTGGAGGGCCTCACCTTGCATTTGTGAAGGGAGGAGCTCCCTTCCGCGGTCACAGCCTCCGCCTCTCGCTGCGTCCTCCTAACTCGACCAGGGACGCGGTCTGCGCGCTCAGACGCCCTCTGCGGCTTCGGGTGCTCGAGTTCTCCAAACCGCCATTTCATGATGCAAAACCCCTTCGGGCCACCCCCAAAATCTTTTTAAGAGCTGCAGGCATTAAAAAAATCCTTTTTCTCAGAGCACCTACCTCGGATTAGGTTAGCATGGACTTTAGGGTTTCGCTTAGTACTTAAATTGTGTGATTCTAGCCAAACAGTCTAAGCGCATTTTGGTACCACCCTGCCCCCTCCCCTTGCCCAGCAAGTCCATCACCTCCTGTGGCAGTCTCCTGGGACCTGTCCCAGAAAAAGTTGGCCCACTCTTGTTTTAACAAGCTCTTTGAGCGATTGGTAAGCACGCTCAGGTTTGAGAAGACCAGCGCAGCACACAGTGGCTAGGAGTCGAAGCTACTTCAATGTCTCCGTGTAACTTATTCTTATTTCCCTTTCATGTTCACTAACCTATTGTCAAGAATTCTATTATGACACCTTCTATTTAAAACAGTGCAAGACACTTTCAGATTCTCAAGACATCATTTTCTTATGAATTTTTAATGCATCCTAGAGGCTATTTAAAAGCCAGTAAGATATTTTCTTTGTACATTATCACAGAGGCCGAACAGGCGGGAAAATGTTTCCTTTCCGGAGAGAATTAAGCTAAGAACGAAATCAGTCGGGGAGGAAGTGGGAGGAGCCGGTACCGACGAATCGGAGCGCGAGAGTCCCTATAAATATTGGGCTGGCTGGTTCCTTCGCTCATTAGCATTGAGTTGTTCAGCCCGTGTTTAGTAGGCATGGCTCGCACCAAGCAGACGGCTCGCAAGTCCACCGGCGGGAAGGCGCCGCGCAAGCAGCTGGCCACCAAGGCCGCCCGCAAGAGCGCGCCGGCCACCGGCGGCGTCAAGAAGCCGCACCGCTACCGGCCCGGCACGGTGGCCCTGCGCGAGATCCGGCGCTACCAGAAGTCCACCGAGCTGCTGATCCGCAAGCTGCCCTTCCAGCGCCTGGTGCGCGAGATCGCGCAGGACTTCAAGACCGACCTGCGCTTCCAGAGCTCGGCGGTCATGGCGCTGCAGGAGGCGTGCGAGGCCTACCTGGTGGGGCTGTTCGAGGACACCAACCTGTGCGCCATCCACGCCAAGCGCGTCACCATCATGCCCAAGGACATCCAGCTCGCGCGCCGCATCCGCGGGGAGAGGGCCTAAGTCTCCGAGTGTTCCAATTAATATACCTCACCCAAAAGGCTCTTTTCAGAGCCCCTCAGTTCTCACCGATAAAGAGCTGTTGCTTCTAGAGAACGTATAGCATGCTCGTGAAAAAGTTAAAGCATGTTTCCACGAGGTAGTCATGCCCTGTGAACCCAACTACAATCTATTCTCCGGCCGATTCCTGCTTCTACTCTTGGCCGTGAGGAGCTGTTTCTGGACAAACATTTAACAATGAGAAAATCATTTTACAGATTAAACATTGGGCTATAAGAAGTGGTTGAAGGAAGACTCCCAATCTTTGGAGAAGTATGTCGGCCCCTTCAGAGATGTGCCTGTCATTTGCTTTCCTGTTACACGAAGCAACAGAACAAGTATTGCTAGGAGTGTTTAAAATCTTGCTAGCTTTTGTTTCAATGTCATGTTCACAAAACGTTGCTGTGGGCTCTGTTTATGTGACTTAAGTGGTGGGCAGACGACCTGCGGCTTCGACATGCAGGCTGTCCTCTAAGGTGAGTTCCCCGTGCCTCTGAAAATCAACTAAAAAAAAATTACCTAAGGGTTTTACATTTTTGCTTGTCCATGATGAAGTTTCATGACTTTTTTTTTTTTTGAAACAGACTAGGAATTAAATCTGAGATGTCATTTTAAAAGCTATTTCTTGTTTTACTCTCATAATTCTGTTGTTTTTAAACCAAACTTGGTTCTCCATTTTGTCCAATATTTCCAACTTTTAAAAAATCTTGTGTGCTCTTCATATATGACCATCAACGCCTGATTTTGCTGATTACTTCTGTGGGTGTGCAATAGAATGATAGGGAAGTATTAGTTATATGGAAGCAACTTTTCTCCAGTATTTTCAGTCAGGTCAGCCATCTACACCTTCACTTCCTGTTTTTGGATTTGCCCTTCCACAGGCTTATATCCCAATTATTGGCTTCTTGTAAAGCTTTCTGAAAGTTCTCTGAATTGATTCAGCAAAAATTCTGATGGATGGAGCCAGAAGCCTCTCCCTACAGAGCAGTTGGAGCTCCTTAAGTAGCCATCAGGTGTAGGGACAACTTGATGTTGTCTGTTCTGAACTTCAGAAATTGTTCTCCCTCCACACCTTCTGGGATTTTCCCATCCTAATAGACCCAGGTGGTCTACATTCAAACGACACAGCCAACAATTATTAGCTGTATAGCCTTTGACAGTTACCCATCCCCTCTCTCAGCCTCCCCTTGTATAGTTGTAAAATGTGGGAAATGAATTAAAATCTGTAGAGCATCCTTAGATTACCTCCTGGCACGTTGTAAATGCTCAGTGTACATTAGCTGTTATTGTGATGCCTCAATCCTGCCCCTAAAGCATGGAGGTTTTCACCCCCACACCCAGTTTTTCTAAAAAGTTTTGATTGAAAACGTGGAAATTATTTGGCTATAACATTTTCTTGTTTAGCTCTCCTTTTCTTTAGTTCTTGGTTCTCAGTGTTCTGAAAGAGGCAGGCTTGTAGCAATACACCATCATCCATGTCTATGCGATGCATTCAAAACACAGTCAAAGGGCCAGGTAGTTAATATTTTAGGTTTTGCTGGCCACATGTGGTCTCTGTCACATCTTTTCTAATGCAATTTTAAACATCCAAATACCACTTTTGGTTTGAGGGCCTCACAAAAACAGGCCACTGTGCAGATACGGCCATCCTTGGCTCTGGTTTCAGCTCCAGGAGCCTTTGAAAGAAGTGCACTGGTTGTTCCACTGGGAACACTAAGTACTGCTGATTGTTTTAGAGGTCACAACCAGCATTTCATCTCCCTTAGCCTCCAGATCAGGCATAACACCCTGTTCATTCCCCACCCTACATTCCTTCCAAGTAAATAGCAAACTTCTTCACCCTCCATTCCAACCACATGGTGATTGCCCTAGTTCCTGTGGATGTTAATGTTTTCCTGGATTCTTCTGAGTTTAGGAAATTCCCAATCCACCCTTCTTGTAGTCATTAGCCAATTATTTTTCTAAGTTACAAGTCTATCTTGGCCCAAACACAATCATACCCACATTGAGAGCATTGGGAAAAGCACCTTGAAAATGGACAAAGTCCCATTTGTGCTTTTGATAGTTCCCGGAAGCCCTTGAATAGTTTTTTGTTGTTTTTGTTTGTTTGTTTTTTGTTTTTTTAAAGCAGGTTCCAGAGTTCTTTTCTAAAACATTATCTGGCTAAACATTTTTCATCTTTGTTTTAGTAGATTTCAGTAGGGGAAAAGGAGAGAACACATCTCAATAAAAAACATACCAAATTTAAGTTTGAATTTGATTCTAGATCTTTGTGTCCTGCAGTCAAAGTAATTGCTATTCCCCCTGCCGCAAATGAATTTTTGCAAGCTGTAAAATACCTGTCTCTAAAGACATAGGTGCATGGAAACTCCCAGGACCCAGAACCGGATTTCTAAGTGAGGTCTACCTGGTTACCAGCTGCCCTAGGGCCTGTTACTTGCTACAGTTAGAAACAAAGTTTATGCCAAAACCAAGGAACCTGGTGTCTTTCCTCTTGTAAAAAATCAAAGGCCGAAATTAGGGTCAAAGCTTTTTAAAAAAACGCTCACTTGATACTTAGTAGAAATTTATTGCCACATGCAACTAAGTAGCGCTACGCCCCAAGTTGGGTGGACTCCTTTGGAAAACCGAAGCAATTTTAAAAAATATCTTTCAACAGTTGCACGTGATTCATAAAAACACAAACAAGTAAGTGAACCGGGAGACTTTTTCCTCCTTTAGAGCTTCAAACGTCACATTATGTACCATTGTTTTCAGCATTTAATCAGAACTTTGTGATTAAGAAACACCATTTGAAAGTCCAGCCACTAAAGGCGGCCGCCCGAGGGCAGCGGATCGGGCGCCCCACCAATCACAGCGCAGCCTTGGCTTATATAAGCCCGGCCCGAGCCGGTCAACACTGCAAACTTGCTTTTTGGATTTTGAGTTTACTGTTCTCTAGCAGCAATTCTCCATGTCGGAAACGGCTCCTACGGAGACGGCCGCCCCTGCGCCGGTGGAGAAATCCCCAGCCAAGAAGAAGGCAACTAAGAAGGCGGCGGCTGGGGGCGCGGCCAAGCGTAAGGCGTCCGGGCCACCGGTGTCCGAGCTCATCACTAAAGCTGTGGCTGCGTCCAAGGAGCGCAACGGCCTCTCTCTGGCCGCGCTCAAGAAGGCGCTGGCGGCCGCGGGCTACGATGTGGACAAGAACAACAGCCGAATCAAGCTGGGTCTCAAAAGCCTGGTGAGCAAGGGCACCCTGGTGCAGACCAAGGGCACCGGCGCCTCGGGCTCCTTCAAGCTCAACAAGAAGGCGGCCTCCGGAGAGGCCAAGCCCAAAGCCAAGAAGGCAGGCGCGGCCAAGCCCAGGAAGCCAGCAGGGTCCACACCCAAGAAGCCCAAGAAAGCTACAGGCACCAAGAAAGCCGTGAAGAAGACCCCCAAGAAGGCGAAGAAGCCCGTGGCCACCAGTGTCAAGAAGGTGGCCAAGAGCCCCAAGAAGGCCAAGGCTGTCGCAAAGCCCAAGAAGGCGGCCAAAGGTCCGGCCAAGCCCAAGGCTGTGAAGCCTAAGGCGGCTAAGCCCAAAACCGCCAAGCCCAAACCAGCCAAGCCCAAAGCTGCGAAAGCCAAGAAGGCGGCTCCAAAGAAGAAGTAGGAAGGAAGCTCGTCTTTTTCAAGGCGACAAAACCCAAAGGCTCTTTTCAGAGCCACCCAGAGGCCTCTGGAAGCAGCTGTGAAGCACACTATCCCTTTACACATGCCTTTTTACACATGTTTTCCTCCCTTACCTATCCTTTTTTGTAAAAGTTTCCTGGTGTAACATGTACAAGTGAAAAAACTGCTAGGACAACAGTCTTGCTTTGAACGAGTTGCTAAATAGGCCCCTTGACCTATGGTAACTGGATTTTCAGCAATATATGTTGGGCAGCACGCAGCCCTGCGCGCACAATGGTGACTTAGCCCAGCAGCTCGTTGAGCTCGTCGCCACCTGCAGGTGGCGCGGGATGATGCGCGTCTTGTCGCGGGCCGCGTTACCTGCCAGCTCCAGGATCTCGACCGTCAGCTACTCCAGCACCGCCGCCAGGTACACGGGCGCGAGGGCCCCGACCCGCTCGGCGTAGTTGCCCTTGCGGAGCAGGCGGTGCACGCGGCCCACGGGGAACTGCAGCCCGGCCCGCGACGAGCGCGTCTTGGCCTTGGCGCCCTGCTTTCCGCGTACGAACATTCTGATGTTAGAAACTTTACCTGTAAGACTGAAAGTGCAGGGAGAACTCTTTTTATAAGTCTGTTTGGGCGCGAAACAGCCGATGTGTCATTGGTTAAGATTTCAGCTTCATCTCAACCAATGAGAATGCAAATTTGGAATTCTTGCGTTCTGATTGGACAGAGTTAATTTTTTGACGTTGCTCTGAATAGCCACCAATCAAGACACAGGACTTTAGTTTATCACCTTATTTGCATGCGAGGTTCTATATAAAAGGGACGCGTTGTTCTCTTGTCTTACTTTTTCTCCTTTTTCCAACCGCTTTTGGAGTATTTCTGACAATGCCTGAGCCCGCCAAGTCCGCGCCCGCCCCGAAGAAGGGCTCCAAGAAGGCGGTGACCAAGGCGCAGAAGAAGGACGGCAAGAAGCGCAAGCGCAGCCGCAAGGAGAGCTACTCGGTGTACGTGTACAAGGTGCTGAAGCAGGTGCACCCCGACACCGGCATCTCGTCCAAGGCCATGGGCATCATGAACTCGTTCGTCAACGACATCTTCGAGCGCATCGCGGGCGAGGCGTCGCGCCTGGCGCATTACAACAAGCGCTCGACCATCACGTCCCGGGAGATCCAGACGGCCGTGCGCCTGCTGCTGCCCGGGGAGCTGGCCAAGCACGCCGTGTCCGAGGGCACCAAGGCCGTCACCAAGTACACCAGCTCCAAGTAGACGCGCAAGTAAGCGGCTCTTCTCCTAACCCCAAAGGCTCTTTTAAGAGCCATTCAAACTTCTAAAGAGAACTGTGACTCACGTTTTCTATTGTTTCTTAATTGGCTGCAAAAAAGTTCCCCCTTTCCCATATGTGATCTTTTTACCAACTGCTTTCACTACAATGTGTTTGCTGTGGCAACTTCCGATACATTTTTACATGGATCTATGTCGAGAAGTGTCAGGGTCATTACCAGTCGAACGCAGTCAAGAAAAATACTCTCAAAACTATTCAATCACCTTTAAAAATGTCAACCTGGCTAGAGTGCTCTAGTCTTAATTTACTATATGTACCTTGATAATGTAGCGCTTGACACACATTAAAATAATACAAATGCTCTTATTCCCTTTTTTGGGGGGAGTGTGGATGCTGGTCCTCCTCCCCTTTCCCTGAGTGTTGGTTTCTTGAATATTTAGTTGGAAAGGCAAGCGAAAAAGAAATGGCAGGGAGAACCCAATTCAAGTTACCATATGCATCAATCAGGTGCACGTTGGCAGCAGCAAAGGCCCATCTAGACACTAGGGTAGTTTGAAATGACCCACAGGTTTCCCTGTGCCATCTAGTCTTAACTGGAGAATTCTGGGCCTCGGAGAGGAACTGCTATTTTACCCACTTCCTCATCTACTCCTGTCAAATCTGCTTTTGTTTTTTCTCTGCTTCTCTTGCATGTACTGTTTTTCTACTACTAGGGAGATATTTTTTAAAATTACAAAGTAGAGCAGGAAAAAAAAAAAAAATGAGGTAGTGGGCCAGGATTTGGTAACCGGTGCTGCAAACTCTTGCCCTGGAACTGTGCCTGCGGCAGCCGTCTCTCAGGAGCATAGAGAGAGAAATAATAACAAAGAAGAGCAGACGGCCTTCCCTATGCCCAACCCAGGAAGTCAAAACCCATCTCTCCACTTTAGGAATGGCATAGGTATTAAAACTATTTTAGTCTTTGCCCAGGCTCAATTAAACAATACAGTAATTAAGCCAACATTTTCCTAGATCTGTACAAAGTACCATGGGGAGCCCAGGAAATTATGGTAAATAGTATGTGAATTTTGGTCGTTAAATACTGAAATATTAAATCTCCACTGACATTTGCTAATCCCATCCACCCTGCCCCTTTTCAACTTTATAACAAAAAAATATAAAATAAATATTTTATTTAATGTAATAACTCTATTCTGACCCTCAGTTACTGCACGTACACACCCTGGCAGTTTCTTTTTTGTAAACATAAGGGCCTTGAGACACCCAAAGAAAACTGTAAAGATAAGGGGTTGCAGATGGCCTTGGGAAACTCAGAGAAACCATGAGAAAAAAGAGATTAATAGTTGCCCTGCTCCTCCCCCCACTTCTCTGTATCAGCCCTCCTTAACGATGTCAAAAGCGGCACCAAGAATGTAGTTTTTTGCTGTTGTTTTTTTCTGTAGTTTGTGCCTTCGAAAGCCGGCAACAAAGAAGGCTCGGGGCTGAGGATTTGGGGAAGCTGTACCCCCCCCAGCCCGCCGGTGTGACAGCCCACCGATGTAATAAAGTGCTGCTTTAGAATTCGGTTGTGCATCTCTGGTTATCTCGCTGACACCTCACAACATTTAATAATAAAAATATTATTCATTTCCAATTATATGCTGTTTACTGCCTATATAATATAGGCATATAATTGGAATTGAATAATATTTTTAAAAACATTGTTCTATAGTTACTTTCTGTTCCTGGTCAGAGGTAGGTATTTTCCATGGATAGTGATATAAAGTTGTCTTTTAAAATACTATGTTTTAAAGAAAATTAAGTAAATAATAGTTTAGATTATATCCAGATGCTACAAAAAGAAAAAGAATCGTGAAAGTGGAGCTCAAATGACTGAAGTCTGAATGTAACTGAATAAAATAATATATGCAATCTCATAAAACAGTAAATGATGATACTGCTGTTGTATTTCTACATAAATTATATATCTGTCTGTTATATACATATATGATTAAATATTATATGAAATATATATTAATATTAAATGTAGTTTAATATAATATTAATTTAATAGTAAATGCTGTAGGAATTTGGAGGTAGTTAATATTGTTCTGGAATGTGACAATCTGGGACTGTTTCTTGAAAGAGGTATAACAAGGTTCAAGCTTGAAAAGATTGTTAAGATTTTAGTTGGTATATTATCAACTAAATATGTTGTGTAACACATTACTCCAACACTAAGCAGTTTGAGACAACAAACGTTTATTACCTCACAGAGTTTCTTTTTTAATAATGACTTTTATTTTATTTTATTTTGTTAATCCTTACCCAAGGATCCTTTTCCACAGATTTTTAGAGAGTGGAAAGGAAAGAAAAAAAACATCGATGTGAGAGAGACACATCGACTGGTTGCCTCCCCACAGCCCCAGTCAGGGTCAGAGATGGAACCTGTAACCCCGGTACATGCCCTTGACCAGGACTGAACATGAGACCCTTCAGTCTGCAGGCCGAAGCTCCAACTGATGAGCCAAACCAGCTAGGGTACCTCGCAGAGTTTCTGAGGGTCAGGAATCTGGGAGCAGCTCACTTGGTGGTTCAGGTTCAGGGTCTTCCATGAGGTTAGGTTGCAGCCAAGGATTTCTTTTCTTTTCTTTTTTGGCATTTATCTTCAGATAGAGCGGGAGGGAGATAGGGAGGAAGAGAGAGAGAGAAACATCAATGTGAGAGAGACACATCAAGTGGTTGCCACCCACATGACCCCAACCGGGGCCGGGGACAAACTGCAACCGAGGTACGTGCCCTTAGGGGGAACCGAACCCAGGTGTCTCTGGTCCGTGAGCCGACACTCTAACTGCTGAGCCAAACCGGCCAGGGCACAGGCAAGGCTTTCTATCATCTAAAAGGCTTGACTGGGCCTGGAGCTTCCAAGGTCCATGAGGGTTCCTTATAATGATGGCTGGAGACCTCAGTTCCCTACCACGTGAGCATCTGAAGGGTCACTCATGCCAAGGGCTGACTTCCTTCGTGACCAGAGTGTGGAAGTGATCAAGATAGAAGTCTCTCATCTAACCTTGGAAGTGGCCTACCAGCACTTTTGCCACATCCTCTTGACCAACCCTGCGACAGTGTGGAATGAGCTCCAAAGGGAGCAGATTTCAGAAGGTGGGTCCCTGGGTGCCATCTCAGAGGCTGCTTCCCACAGTTCAACCCTCCTAGCCATCAGAACCACCTGGGGAATTTCAAATATCTCTGATGCTGGGCCCTCCTTTGATCAATTCAATCAGAATCTCTGATTGAATTCCACCAGTAACTCTGATGCACAATTAAAGCTAAGAATCACCAGGTGCAACAGTAGAGAAACTAGGACCATAAAACTGATCAAGTGAGAACTGCCATTTCTTTATTTTGTTGTATGGATAATGGAGAACAGCCATAAGGTGCATTTTAGGAAATGGTTGTACCTGTGTGCTGCATCATAACAGTACTAAGTTTTTGTGCAATGTTGATTGATGTAGTGAAGAAAGGGACTAATACTGACCCCATAAATATCCCACTTGTGTTCCCAGGCACCTTCTCCGGGCTTCAGGAAACAGTCACTGCTCTTGTCTGCACAAGTGGCTTCTAAACTCTGTCCTTTGCTCCCCGAGCTCACAAATTCAGCCCCATTTTGTGCTTTTTATTCCCACAAGCCTAAGACCTCCTGTCTTGTAATAGAAAAATACTGAGGAATAGTTAGAAAAACAGTAAAGATGTTGGGATTTAAACTCTTATCTGATGGTCTAGAATGCTAGGGACTTGTATTCCACATGGGTTCCCAGAAGAGCTGAGGCAGTTCTAAAATTGCTGCCCACACACTGGGTGACTTTGCTTCTCTCTGGGAGAAAATGCCTTCCTACCACTCCCCTCCATGCTTCAAAAAGATTCCCTTTTCACATAGAATTTCTCCCTTATTAGAAAAGGGGGAGGGGAGCCCTGGCCAGTTTGATTCAGCGGTTAGAGCGTTGGCCTTCGGACCAGAGAGTCCTGGGTTTGATTTCCATTAAGGGCATGTACCTCGGTTGCAGTTTGTCCCTGGCCCCGGTTGGGGTCGTGTGGGTGGCGACCATTCAATGTGTCTCTCTCACATCGATGTTTCTCTCTAGTTCTCTTCCTCCCTCTCTCCCTCCTGCTATATCTGAAGATAAATGCAAAAATGTCCTCGGGTGAGGATTATAGAAATAAAATTAAAGAAAAGAAAAGAAAAGAAAAGGGGGAGGGGAGGTGTGAGGGGTTAAAAGTGAGAGGAAATGTGGAGCTGACCTACATTCTAAACTTTTCCCCCAAGAAAACTTTAGACAATGTTGAAATTGCAGTGAACAGGTACGTCGCCCTTTAAGGAGGGGAAACATTAAAACGTGAGTGAAGAACATGAAGCAGGATCAAATCGCATCTGGGTGAGTTGCCTCTCGGTGTAACTTCTCTGGGAAGGAGGTGGGAACGGGACTGCAGAGTCCTTGCTCTTCGCGGGGCACGTGTACAGACAGCACCTGGAGAGACTCAGACTGCAGAAGCATCTGGTAAGCGATGCTCAATCCTGACTGGTGCAGAGGTGATTTGTTTCATTTCTAACTTTCTCCTTCTCCACATTTATCCCATCACCACTAGGTTATTTTGTGCAAATGTAGCCCTAGAGTGAGAGGTTGCCATAATCCACTTAGGACCACTGATGTTACAAAAAGAAAAAAAGGGGGTGGGGGAGTGCGATCTGGGGAGTTTCCTTAAATCAACTTACGTGATATTCATACAGCATGGGGAAGGGCGGAGGGCGGAAATGGCTTTGCAACCTGTAAAGGACGTTAGCTTTCAGCCAGTATGATTCTCACTAGAAGTTGCTAAATCTTTTCTCCTTAAAAAGCACCTGAAATTTTCTAGTCAAGAATGACTTTCCTCCACAGGGTATTCTCAGCCATAAACCGAGTCCAGATGTTAAGTGGGATGAGCAGTTTTTTTAAATTAATTTTTTGTTTGATGTTTGTAATATTTACTTAAAAATGGTTAGCAATCTAATTTTAAACACCTATGCCAAATAGGATTTTTTACAAACTAAGAAGCATTTTACAAAGGCTTCAGATCGACAATTGACTTTGCCTACCTCTGAATCAGGATACAGGGAGTGCCAGTTCTCTCCGGGAAACCTGGACGGCTCTGAAAAGAGCCTTTGGGTATGACAGAAAGATCACTCGCTCTGCGGCGGGCTCACTTGGCACTGGTGTACTTGGTGACGGCCTTGGTGCCCTCGGACACGGCGTGCTTGGCCAGCTCCCCGGGCAGCAGCAGGCGCACGGCCGTCTGGATCTCCCGGGACGTGATGGTCGAGCGCTTGTTGTAATGCGCCAGGCGCGACGCCTCGCCCGCGATGCGCTCGAAGATGTCGTTGACGAACGAGTTCATGATGCCCATGGCCTTGGACGAGATGCCGGTGTCGGGGTGCACCTGCTTCAGCACCTTGTACACGTACACCGAGTAGCTCTCCTTGCGGCTGCGCTTGCGCTTCTTGCCGTCCTTCTTCTGCGCCTTGGTCACCGCCTTCTTGGAGCCCTTCTTCGGGGCGGGCGCGGACTTGGCGGGCTCGGGCATGGTCGGGAGGAACAGCCGGAGGTCGGGAAATTACAGCAGGAACGAGCGCGCGACTGCGAATGCTCTCTCGGTTCGCAGACTCTTAAAGGAGGCGGTGAGTAAAGTCGTGTCGGACTGGTGGTGACTCCTGGAAACGTCACATGAATGTTGTCCAGTCAAAACAAGTGTATTTCAGAGCCAGAATCCCATTGGTTTAAATGAAAGGGCCGTAACTTTTCGCCAATGGCACAGATTCACTTTCGCGCCCAGGAACGACTATAAAGAGGGTGGCTCAGGGTGACTTAAGTCAGACCCAAGTCAGAGCGGAGGTTTTCTACGCATCATGTCTGGACGCGGAAAGCAAGGAGGTAAGGCTCGCGCCAAGGCCAAGACGCGCTCGTCGCGGGCCGGGCTGCAGTTCCCCGTGGGCCGCGTGCACCGCCTGCTCCGCAAGGGCAACTACGCCGAGCGGGTCGGCGCCGGCGCGCCCGTGTACCTGGCGGCGGTGCTGGAGTACCTGACGGCCGAGATCCTGGAGCTGGCGGGCAACGCGGCCCGCGACAACAAGAAGACGCGCATCATCCCGCGCCACCTGCAGCTGGCCATCCGCAACGACGAGGAGCTCAACAAGCTGCTGGGCAAAGTCACCATCGCGCAGGGCGGCGTGCTGCCCAACATCCAGGCCGTGCTGCTGCCCAAGAAGACCGAGAGCCACCACAAGGCCAAGTAAAGATTCAGGTTAAGAACCCTGGGAAACAAAGGCTCTTTTCAGAGCCACTTCTCTAGTCACTAAAAAGGTAGCACGACTTCATCTTTAATCACTTTTACCTCTGCTTTCTTAAGCATAATTTGTGACACACCACAGTACTTAGGCTTCTAAGTGAGGCTTGAGTCTTATCTGCTTCCCCTTGTCCACATTTCAGGATTGACATGCAGGAACCTTTGCAAACAAGATAAATGGACGTATTTGTTCTAGACAGGCTGTAATTTCAAGGTCACATTGAATCTAGAAGATCATGGAGTTTAGTTGAGGTGGTCACCCTGGTCCATACTGGAAAGTAGCTGTAGCGTAAGTGGCAGCTTCCATCAAATCCAAGCATCTCGAGGGTCACGTGGGGCGGTTTCCACAGACACAATGTGTCAGCAGGAAGGTAGCAAATATTGAGCCTTTAACAAATAATTGTCTTGAATGTGCTTACTAAAAGCACTTGTCTAATTCACATTACTACGTAGCACATTTATTACCACATGACATACTAGATGACCACGTCGTTTCATAACAATGACTACTAGATGCTAATAAGTGGATTCCAAGAGAAGTGATGGTGGAGACCTACAGTTTGAAAAAATATGAACAGACCTCTCTGAAGAAGCCTGAGACTTTTGAGTATAGAGAGGTCAATGATTCTGACATGTTTCTCATTTCTATACCAGCATAGCAAGGTCCTTTATTCTAGGCCTGGGAAAGGATTGGGACAATTAGGCCACTTACCAGTTTGCCATCTCAATAAATGCAGACGCAGACCATTTCTTCTGTTTCCTCTTTTATTTTTATTTTTTGCTTTGTTTCCTCTTTCATTAAATTATAATGTACTTATGCTTTCAACAAATATTTACTTACCCTTAGGTATCAAGCGTTAAGAATACATTAGTAAGACACTGCCTATTCTAAAGAAAGTGTAATGGAGATTAACACAAAAGCAAATAAAGCACAATTTAGCAAGAAAAGTAGACACAGGATATTAGGGGAGCATACAGAAGGACTCAGATTTGTGAGAGGTAACCTCTGGGCTGAGGAAAAAAGGAAATTGGGAATTGGAGGAAAGTATAGGAATTCCAGCACAGAATGACCATCACCAGACCCAGGGCTTGTGATATGTGAATGGAAATGACAAGAAGTTGGATATTGGATCTAAGACAGAGGTTAAAAGAGGTAGGAAGGAGCCAGAAGGGATCTGTAAGGCACTCCTTTGCTTTAAATACTTTTATATACTAATGACTCACAAATCTTTTTATTTTATTTTAATCCCTTCACCTTTTTCACCCAGCCCCCCACAACCTTCTGCCCCTCTGATGGCTGTCAGTCTGTTCTCTATGAGTCTGTTTTCATTTTTTTGTTAATTTACTTTGTACATTAAATTTCACTTATAAGTGAAATCATATGGTACTTGGCTTTCTCTGACTGGTTTATTTCACTTAACATAATACTCTAAAGAAATATGGAACACTTTATGAGTTTGCACATCATCCTTGCGCAGGGGCCATGCTAATCACTGTATCATTCCAATTTTATTTATTTGTTTATTTATTTATTTATTTATTTTTTTATCCTCACCCGAGGACATTTTTTCATTTTTTGTTCAGATAGAATGGGAAGGAGAGAGAGGAAGAGAGAGAGAGAGAAACATAGACGTGAAAGGGACACATCGAGTGGCTGCCACCCGCACGACCAACCAGGGCCGGGGACAAACTGCAACTGAGGTACATGCCCTTAGCGTGGACCGAACCTGGGTCTCTCTGGACCGCAGGCTGACGCTCTAACCGCTGAGCCAAACCGGCCAGGGCTATCATTCCAATTTTAGTATATATGCTGCCGATGCAAGCACAATGACTCCCAAGTCTTTATGTCCATCCAGACTTATCTCCTGAGTTCAGACATGCATATCCATCTACTATTTTCTGAAATTCCTGTGGCTCTCCAGGAAACTCAGTTTGAGTATGCCAGACTGATAATTTTCACTTCTTCCATGATCTCTTAGTACTTGGATCACTATCTACCCATTAGCATGAGCCAAATGGCCTGGTGTTGCTGAATGTTTATTTCTGTGTGCCATTCCTAGAGCAAAACTCAAGTCCTTGTGTGGGTTGATGAAAGCGTGTTTAAAGTCCAGAAGGAGCTTAGGTGTGAGGCTGCCAGACCATTGTTCAGCACATGGAGTGTTTTGAGAGACATGGAATATCCCTGTACATATAATTAGAAATGTCCACATAAACTAGAACTACTCGCTGCCCCTGAATAAAATCTTCATATAATGAGAAATGAAAGATTAATTTGGAGAATTATATTGACTGCACATTTCCAGGAGACGGTGCCCTTCCAAGCAAGACTATTGGTTAGTATAGACAGGCCATCTCTGTTGTGAGCCCTTCCTGACTAATGGCCTCAGGTGGGCTGGGAGGTATCACTGCCCCAAATAATCAGGGAGGTCACCAGGATGTCAGCAGATTGGCTTCCAGGACTCAGCAACCAGGTCTTCAGGGCTCACACAGGTCTGCACTACCAGGCTCCTTGATGCTAAGAAAAGCCAGAGGGTGAATTTGCTAATTTTATATCAAATCTTGGAAAGGGTGCGAAGAAAACATTTTAGGGCTTTATCATATAGGGTTACTAAGTGCTACAGCCAAACAACTGAGAAACGCAATTCTCATAAAAACAGAAAAGATCTGTCTGAACGCTAGCCCATTTTCTTGATAGAGCTAGTTTCAGCCAAATTCAGGTTTTTAGTTTGTTTTACGGAACTGTAAAAGAGAGATTGAGTTTCAGAAAGAAAAACTGAGGTCTGCACACTAATGCTAGATGCTAGGCAAAATACAAATAGCCCAACTTAACCTAGATGTGCTCTTTCTAGGGACCTGGAGAATTCAAATCAGTCAGCCCTTCATGGGACAATAAGAATGTGCAAGGTGCCCTTCTCTGTGTGGTGGAGACAGAAAACAAAGTGAAGCAAAGCTCTGCTGCCAGGTTGTGAATATTGGAAGCAGGGAACGGAGGTGCCAGTATCTATGCTCTGAACCCTGTCACTGGGTGGGCACAGTTCCTTTCCTGTGTAGATCCCTCTTTGTTTACACGTGGATTACTCAAGGGTCCCAGTGGTGACTTGATCTCTGCGGAGACATTGTTGCCTTTTAAACTGCTCTTGAGAAACTTAGTTTCCCTAAATGGCTACTATAAAGGAAACACTGCTTTTGAAGCCAATTTTTACATCTACTTTGCTTGAAAACTAGATATTTATAAGTTTTGGAGGGAACCCCCAGTATCCCTTCCACATTTTCGTCAATTGTGCGCTAAGCTTGCGTTTTTTAACACCCAACCTAGTAGTGTAACAGCCACTGCCAGTGAGCATGAAAGTGGCTCTGAAAAGAGCCTTTGGGTCCAAGAATACAACTCACTAAGAGAGCTCATGCCCTCTCCCCGCGGATGCGGCGCGCGAGCTGGATGTCCTTGGGCATGATGGTGACGCGCTTGGCGTGGATGGCGCACAGGTTGGTGTCCTCGAACAGCCCCACCAGGTAGGCCTCGCACGCCTCCTGCAGCGCCATGACGGCCGAGCTCTGGAAGCGCAGGTCGGTCTTGAAGTCCTGCGCGATCTCGCGCACCAGGCGCTGGAAGGGCAGCTTGCGGATCAGCAGCTCGGTGGACTTCTGGTAGCGCCGGATCTCGCGCAGGGCCACCGTGCCGGGCCGGTAGCGGTGCGGCTTCTTGACGCCGCCGGTGGCCGGCGCGCTCTTGCGGGCGGCTTTGGTGGCCAGCTGCTTGCGCGGGGCCTTCCCGCCGGTCGACTTGCGAGCTGTCTGCTTGGTCCGAGCCATCCCGAACACTCCGAAGCTGTGAGCTGGTGGAAGAATGACAGCCTGTGCCCTCAACCAGGATATATATATGTAGTTATACGGGGAGTCCCGTTCTGATTGGACCAGGCATCTGCCCGTCAAGGCTCGCGGTGAAGTTATTGGAACCTGGGTCCACTTTCTGATCTCAGCACCCTCCCAGCGTTTAGACCGGAAATTACCTTTTTCTCCCACCCACCCTTTCAACAGCGGCTTTCTACCCCTTTTCGCCTCTACGGTCTTTACGCCTTTTCTTTACAATGTTCTTTGGCTTTTCTCCGCAGAATTTAATGTAAATATTACAATGGTAATATCTTATTTGCTGAATAAAAATTTTAAATTTTGGCCCCTGAAACTGGTTTCCCTTTGATCTTTTTGAAAACGCGCGCGCTACATGGGATTGCCCAAGTGATTTTTCAGCCTCATTCAAGTTTAGGAAGGCTAATTTCACGTCTTTCTTAATTTCTCTATGTAAACTTAAGAGATTTAAAAATGTTTTTATAGGCTTTTTTTAAATGTCTGTTTAATTCAATTTCACATTTGATATTTTAGCTACATTAACATTTACTTTTTACAAAGTAGCATTCTCACATAAAGCATTTTACTACGTTTTACAATTTCTACTGAGATTTGTGTAAAATGGGGTTAAGGGGAAATATCCTCAAATGTGTAGGTGATACAAAGATTGCTGTGTGCCTTTTTAGAGTCGCGCTGGACCCTGTGTTGAGAAGCTCTGCCTAAAAGACAGAACTCCGGGGCACCTCGTATTGTTTTCCTATTTACATCCGACTAAGGCCCAGCAGAGCTGGAGATGGACGAGTTGCAGGTGTTCCATTAAGATGCAAACAACTCTCGAACAAGAGACTGGAGGGGCTTTATTGCCCTGTCGGTCACTAACTAGCTTTGCATTGAAATGTTCACCTTGTTCTTCCCATTGTTTTTCTCTTGGTTCAGCCCTGAGGGCGTGCAGCACTCATCCCCTTAGTTACCTGGTGCTGAGTATCTTTGTATCCGCTTTACTCGGCAGTTAACTTTTGTTTTCCTCGGAGTTACTTTCGCGTTTACACTGACATCTACTGGTAGACTGAGGGATTACGGTAAATATTTTTAAAAAATTTATTGGGGTAACATTGTTAATAAAATTGTATGTCTCAGGTGTACAGCCCTATAATACATAATCTGCATATTGTATGTGTTCACTACCCCAAGTCAAGCCTCCATCTCTTCTACCTTCCCCCATCCTTTTTCCCTCTGATAATCACCATACTGTTTTGTGTCCGAGTTTGGGGCTTTTTTGCTTAATCCCTTCAACTTTTTCACCCAGTCCTGTAACCACTCCCTTCAAATAGCTGTCACTCTGTTCGGAGTCTGTTTCTATTTTTTCATTTTGAAGCTGCTGCTACAAAACGGAAAATGCAAGCTCTTTTACTGAAAACGTGGGTGGCTCTGAAAAGAGCCTTTGGTTGAGATTGAGGAAGATTCTACTACTCCACTTTATTTTCCCTTGGCCTTGTGGTGGCTCTCGGTCTTCTTGGGCAGCAGCACGGCCTGGATGTTGGGCAGCACGCCGCCCTGCGCGATGGTGACTTTGCCCAGCAGCTTGTTGAGCTCCTCGTCGTTGCGGATGGCCAGCTGCAGGTGGCGCGGGATGATGCGCGTCTTCTTGTTGTCGCGAGCCGCGTTGCCCGCCAGCTCCAGGATCTCGGCCGTCAGGTACTCCAGCACCGCCGCCAGGTACACGGGCGCGCCGGCGCCGACCCGCTCGGCGTAGTTGCCCTTGCGGAGCAGGCGGTGCACGCGGCCCACGGGGAACTGCAGCCCGGCCCGCGACGAGCGCGTCTTGGCCTTGGCGCGAGCCTTACCTCCTTGCTTTCCGCGTCCAGACATGACGGGTAGAAAACCTCCGCTCTGACTTGGGTCTGAGTTAAGTCACCCTGAGCCACCCTCTTTATAGTCGTTCCTGGGCGCGAAAGTGAATCTGTGCCATTGGCGAAAAGTTACAGCCCTTTCACTTAAACCAATGGGATTCTGGCTCTGAAATACACTTGTTTTGATTGGACAACATTCATGTGACGTTTCCAGGAGCCACCACCAGTCCGACACGACTTTACTCACCGCCTCCTTTAAGAGTCTGCGAACCGAGAGAGCATTCGCAGTCGCGCGCTCGTTCCTGCTGTAATTTCCCGACCTCCGGCTGTTCCTCCCGACCATGCCCGAGCCCGCCAAGTCGGCGCCCGCCCCGAAGAAGGGCTCCAAGAAGGCGGTGACCAAGGCGCAGAAGAAGGACGGCAAGAAGCGCAAGCGCAGCCGCAAGGAGAGCTACTCGGTGTACGTGTACAAGGTGCTGAAGCAGGTGCACCCCGACACCGGCATCTCGTCCAAGGCCATGGGCATCATGAACTCGTTCGTCAACGACATCTTCGAGCGCATCGCGGGCGAGGCGTCGCGCCTGGCGCATTACAACAAGCGCTCGACCATCACGTCCCGGGAGATCCAGACGGCCGTGCGCCTGCTGCTGCCCGGGGAGCTGGCCAAGCACGCCGTGTCCGAGGGCACCAAGGCCGTCACCAAGTACACCAGCGCCAAGTGAGCCCGCCGCAGAGCGAGTGATCTTTCTGTCATACCCAAAGGCTCTTTTCAGAGCCACCCACATTTTCACAGAAACAGCTGGCTCATTTTTCCTGTATTTAATTTTTCTTTGAAGGGTTGGGGGTTGGTTTGGGAGAGGAACATAACTAGAAAAAGGACTAAATGTTAAGAAAGACTTGCGCACGCATTTTTGGATAAGCATTAGGTGCAGCGTTTGCCAATTTAGTATGGGCTCTTTAAGGCCTTTTGAAAGAGGCTTTCCCTTTGGCCTTCTGCCACAACAGCCAAATATCGCTTTGCTTACACAATGCAAGTAACGCCCGGGTTTCCAGTCGTGCGGCGGAACTATTTAAAAAGCCCGCCCTGGGCTCCAATTTGATAGAATTATCTGGTGTGCTTTTCCTAGATATTCTGTGGCGGGTAAAATGGTGACCGCTGCATTATGTGTGGGAATCGCCGCACTCTGCATCTGTTCTCTTTTTATTTTTATGCGTGCTAATAAGAAACTCTTCATATAGAGAACAGCATGAGTGCCTTGTAGAAGATCAGGAGGTAAACTGAATTTACCCCTTTGAGGAGAGACTGAATCTATGGTGACAATCTCCCAGAACAAACTGAAAATTCATGTCTTAAATAGGACCCAGGAGAAAATAGCGAATAATGTTTTATCTTCTTGGCAATATTTTTCTTTTAGATTAATCACATGTGCCTCTGGTGATCTGTGAGATTAGAAAGCTTGTTACTTAGAACTGAGTTTTAAAATTCCGCTTAGATAGAAATTTGCAAGGGACATATATGTAGGAAAGAGTGAAAGTGGAACAGGACCTCACCTAGCACCTAAGCTGAATACTGTGGTTCTTTACTGAGGCAGGGATGTTATGTGGGTAAAAAAAATTTTAAAGTCAATAAAAGAATTTTAATGATAGGATTTCTAAAGCCTCTATTGCCAGGTGGAAAAAGATGTTGCCTTCATTTTGGAACCAACTAAAAATCAAATCTAGCCCTTCAGCTCCCCATTCCAGACATTGGCTATGCTTGTATGTTTGGACATTGATTAACACACAGAAATACATGTAATATCAACAGCATTATAATGGAAGCTTTTTGTGTGGATATTCATAAAGTGGATGCTTTTAAAAACAAGCATTGTGATATTTAAATGAAAACCTAATATGAGCTGTTCCCAGACTCTTTGCAAAGAAAAATTATTCATTAAAAAGAAAAAAAAGGAATAGGAATCGGAGAGATGTACATCAAATTCATGGAAGAGTTTCCCTGACAAAAGGGATATTAGGGTTGGTGATACAGTTGAATACTTCAATTTTATGTGTGTTTTTGTCTTTAAAGGAGATTTACAGTTAATATGTTCTAATGTTAAATAGTAGATCAATTCTGTGTTGTCATTTTTGTACTCTTCTGTGATTTTTTTAAAAAGTAAAAGAAAAAGGTGAAGACTAATGTTGAATACCGATGTTTGGTGTGTTAGAAATTGCGGCTTTTTAACATACAGTGTTTACCAAATCACCAGTGACTAAGATGTGCCAGGCCGTGTTATAGATACTACAGCAGCCACAGGAGGGAAACAGACAAAAACCTCTGTTCTTGTGAATTTACATCCCACCGGGGAGAAAATACTAAGTGAATAAATAAAATATACTACATACTACATGGTGATAAGTGCTAAGGAGGAAAACAGCAAATGTTTTTGTTGGGGGAATTATTATTTTAAATACTCCCAACTCCCTTTAACTGAATTTCTAAAACTGAAAATAGCTACCTACAGTCCTTTCAAATTCTAAACTTACTCATTGGCAATATGGTAGGTAGAGATGGACGTGTTTCAGCTGATGGGTTAATATTCTCTGCTCTCCAGAGGGTACATATGACATTTCTGAATTAGAACCTTGTGGGCTTTTTGTTTGGTTGGTTAGTTTGATTTGTTCTTTTTGTGTGTGTGGTCTCAAAATTCTACTAGACTGAGAACATTTCCCTTCCACTTACTTGTCCAAGATAAGATTTCCTCAGGTGCAAACAGAGTTGTTTAGGATTAGTTCTAGACACCTCCAGCTTTTTTGTTTTCTTAAAAAGACAAGTAGCAGAGGATGGTTTCGATCCATCGACCTCTGGGTTATGGGCCCAGCACGCTTCCGCTGCGCCACTCTGCTCCCGGCTGGCAAGATCCCTCTTCAAAGTGATTCCTTGATTATATTTCTCTTTAAAAGTTGTTTATGTATGTTAAAAATGGCCATTTGTTGATTTTATTCGTGCTCCGAACAGAACATGACTACAAAATACATTGAGTCCAAATATTCTGAACGCAAAAAACCTCGATGTTTCTGTTAGAAAACAGACGATGGCCAGCCTGCCCCTCGCTGGCAGAAACCACTCCAGCCTGCCGTCAGACTGTGTCAGGAGGCCAAAGTTCGCGTGTTGGAAGTACCAGATCTTTGAACCGGAGCATTTCAACATAGCTGGAAAGATTTTTTTAAAAAAAGAAAAAGACACGGATGCATTGGCCGGGAATCGAACCCGGGCCTCCCGCGTGGCAGGCGAGAATTCTACCACTGAACCACCAATGCACACGTAGCAGCAGGGTCGTGCTGGCTCCAGGAAACTGCTTTTTTTCCTGTTAATTTATCGGACTACTAATTGACTTTCTTTTCAAGAAGATACTGAGATGGTTATTCAGTCTTCTTGCGTAGAACCTCGTAATACTTCCTTTCTCTTCAGGAACACCCCCTTTTACGGCAGGTTTAGAGGCTCCCCAACCCCGTCCTGTGTGGAGGCCCCGCCCCTGGAGTGGAGGCCCAGGGCTATAAACAGAGTTACACTGTTTTAGGCGATCGTAGTAGGTCAGTTCTCAGGACTTGGGCAATGAATATATTCACACAGTAGAAAATAAATGTTTTCTGTTAATGACATTTTGTTTGCGGAAGATCACATTAATATTCTTTCTAATAGTGACAAGTAAAACAACTTGGAGAAAATTAAATTATCACGACATGCAAAACTTCAAGTCTTTAACAAGGCCTATTTGGGATATTCCTATTTCTTGCTTGAGAAGACTCTTGCCATCAACCTGTTAAATATCAGCGTGTATATGAGGGTGTTCAGCTTGGGTGTGAAGATCTCAAAGAACAGGGATACCATCTTCCCCAGGTCCTTGGAGGCAAGGGGGAGTGGTTGCAGATACATGTAGATAGCAGGGACCTGGAAAAGCGACACGCAATCCGAGGGGCCACATGTTTCAAATGCCTTTCGCCGACCTCCAGCTGACTGTCTTCTCCACACTGTTTGGACAATAAAAGCATATGATATCTGAATGAGTGCCACAGGTAGAAGAAAGAAATAGCACACTGATAAAGAATAGTTCAGTCTTGTTTGCTCTTGTGTCTACACAGGACAACCTCAGCAGAGCAGGGACTTCAGAGAAGTGCTCCATTTCTCTGTGGCCACAGCGTGGCATCTGGAGGGTCCAGGTGGACTGCACTACTGAGTTGCTGAAGCCACTAATCCAGGAGGCAACTGCCAGCTGGAGGCAGAGCCTTGGTTGCATGCTAACCGAGTAACGGAGAGGCCGACTAATCGCTACAAGCCTGTTGAAGACATGGCGGCCAGAAGACATTCGGTGGAACCCAAGGCCAGGGAAATGAAAAGTTGGGCCACGCAACCGCTGTGACTGATTATCTTCCTGGAGTTGCGTATGTTTTCCAGCATTTGGGGAACTGTACTTTTGGTATAGCAGAGGTCCAGGAGTGAAAGATTGGTAAGAAAGAAATACACGGGGGCATGGAGTTTGGGATCCAGACATGACACGAGAATTATTGCCAGATTGCCAAAGATGGTCAAGGTATAGGAAACCAGAGACACCACGGAGTGGAAGCTGCAGCCATGGTCCACCTGAAGAAAACCAAAGAGGATGAACTCCTGGGGGACTCTCATTTCCCTGATTCATGTTAAATGGTTCAACTCTTGGTTCCCTGAAATATAAAACGTCCATAAGTTAATAAATACATATGTGTTGACTGTCAGTTATAATAATTTGCATAAACTTACAAACTGATACTTATTAATACTGAGATATGTATTGATACAAATATAAATATTTATCTTTCCAAGTATTTCAAAAGTGTTTCTATATTAGTAACAGCATATTAGCAAAATGTATTTCAAAAAATTTAAAGCGTATCATTCCATCAGTTCCTATATTTACAGAATTTATCCTTTGATTTTTTGTTGTTCTATGAGTGTGTGGTTCTCACTTCTTTCCACCTAGATGCCTACTAGCAGATAGATGTAGACACAGTTCCTGTCATTTGAGTTCATTTTAATTTGTCCTTAACGCCAATAAAATTCCCTGTTCGTGTAAACATAAATTAAAACTTACCTTGAAGAATACAGAAAAAAGTGTGACCCCTGGGAAATGGTGAGAGTGAAGCAGACTTTATTTGTAACTTTACCTATTTTTTGTTCTGATTTTTAATAAGCAGATATTTGTCTGAAAATCTCCCCACGCACCAGTTTCCTCTGTGTATTTTACTCTCAGACGAGCATTGGTTTAGTGTAAGACTTTGATCCCCCTGAGGGTACACATTTTTATAAGAAACTTCATTTTTTTAACTCTTCATATTTTCTTAAAATTAAGTCTAAATCTGCAGGGAGCTTTTCTAAAGCATGAAATGTGGGAGCATTTTGTATCTTATTCACCAAAAAAGAATAGAGAAACCAGGCAAAACAAGCTAAAGTTTTTTTTGTTTTTGTTTTTGTTTTGTTTTTTGTTTTTTTTACTGGCATCAGTGAAGAGATTTCTCACAGTTTCTGTGAGCTGCACGAATGCCACACACATCTCCAAGTCCATGTAATCGGGGTGACAGAAACAGCCTGGGGTACCCAGGGCACTGATAGAACAGCGTCCCTTCTCACAAGTGTTCCCATTGGGTGAAGTATAAGGTCTCCCTCACTGCAGCACTGAAGCATGAAACAATCTTAAAATTATTGCTCAAGAGGCATCTTGTCAGTGAGGACACTGCCCATGTTTTTTCCTCTAACATAAGCCAGTGACCTTTCCTGACTGGCCCTGGTGCTGGTGTTTCTTTCTAGAACTCAGCCAAACTCTGATAAGCCCTCTCCACTGAAGATTACAGGAGTAGGCCATCGGTTAATTTTTTTCAACTAGTTGTCCCCCTCACTCTGAGAGTCCGTACTTACAAAGGAATAAACTGCTTTGTCATCACTATAATGTCAGTTTGTGTACCCTGTCCTATGTAACACCCTCCTGTGTTCTGTAGGTAGTGGTGGCACAAGGAAGGGGGAGAACATGTATCACTCCAACACAGAGCCCTGGGGTGGAATGAGGAAGGGTGACGTGACCAGAAAGCACCCAGGGGAGGAAACCTGGGAAGTGTCCAAGCACTGAATTCTTATGTTCTGCTTTACTCCCTTTATTTTTGCACATTCGCCCACATTCCAAGGAACCAGTAACCTCATTATTTATCCGCTCATAAGAGCATATCTTTAGATTAAATAGTTGTGGTGTCATGTTGTATTTTAGAAGTTTTAAGTGATTTGAATTCTTATTCATATCCACAACGTTAGGACTACAGTATTTGTTAACAACGAGAACAAACAGAAACCCGGGAAGTTCTAAAATTACATCAAAACGAGGTTCTTAGTACTTACCTTGCAACTGTGGCTAATACCTTAAAGGCCACTGAGTAGATTCCTCTGTTTTGAGCAAAACTACATTGTCAGCATCTCAAGATAAGGTTATGCTCATTTTGAGTAGCAAGCAATTGGGCAGAGAAACAGAACCTTTTAATTACATGAGATACCAAGGGGATTGGAAACGGAACATAGCTGGGTTAAAACAGAAGTTAGTGGAAGGAGAGAATTTTTAAAAGCTGCTGATGAGATGTTAAATTTTATCTGCGATCTTCTTAGCATATTTTAACTCATAGTCTAGAATACTTGCCTAGATGAACACACATCAACAATTCTTTTTAAACCTGTATGTTGGTTGATCTTGTATCTGTCATCTTTATATTGCATTCTCTCTGTCCATATCTGAGCTCAAACACTCAACAAGATAAGGTTCCTCAGAATCTTGGGGGCCTTTTTATAACCTATATAATGGAAAGAACATCAAGACAAGAGAGGTAACAAGAGTTTCAGTTCCAAATCTACCAGTAAGTCACTGTATAATTGGACAAGTTAGTTAATAGCTTTGGATGTCAGTTTGACCTTCTGTAACATTTTGGGGTTGATATTTTTCTTTCAGCATAAAAACTGTTTACTGTTATATTTTTCTCAAATATCTCAGATCCCTGTGAGACAGACTTTCAAATCTGACATAGATCCCATGCCATCTTCTTGCTGGGGTATGAGGGTGAATAATAGGAGTAATTTTCCACACAGCTAATACACTGTGGATTGGCTTAGCAGTACAAAAAGTTTGTAAAAATTTTCTCCTACCATGAAAGAGTAATTTAGCAAGCAGAAACTGAATGTAGATGCTCAGAGAAGTTAGTTTCCCAAGGTCCCAGAGCTGGTAAGCATTGGAATGAAGACTAGAACCTGCCCTGGCCAGTGTGGCTCAGTTGGTTGGGTGTCATCCTGTGCACCGAGGGGTTGCCGGTTGGAATTCTGGTCAGGGCACAGGTCAGGTTTTGGGACAGATCCCAAGTAAAGGGCGTGCAGCAGGCAGCTGAGCCCTGTTGTGCTCTCACATACATGTTCCTCTCTCTTTCCCTCTCCCTTTCTCTCTCCCTAAAAATCAATTTAACAAAAAAAATTTTTTTTAGTTTTATTAATTTATTTTTGTTACAGATGTTTCTCCTTTTTTCCCCACTGACACCCTCCTCCCCATCCCCCCCTCGCCCCATCCCCAGCATAGTTGTCCATGTCCATAAGTTATGCGTACATGCATGTAAGTTCTGTGGTTTATCTCTTCCTTCCTCCCACACCCCCTCTTCTGAGGGTTGTCAGTCTGTACCCTACTTCCACGTCTCTGGGTCTACCCTGTTCCTCAGACTGTTATGTTCATTATATTCCACAAATAAGTGAGATCATGTGATATTTGTCTTTCTCTGCTTGGCTTATTTGGCTTAGGATAATGCTCTCCAGGTCCCTCCATGTCGTCTCAAAGGATAAGAGATCTTTCTTTCTTACAGCTGCATAGTACTCCATTGTGTATATATACCACAGCTTTTGTATCCATTCGTCCACTGATGGACACTTGGGCTGTTTCCAGATCTTAGCTATTGTAAATAGTGCTGCTATGAACATGGGGGTACATATGTTCTTTCTGATTGGTGTTTCAGGCTTCTTAGGGTATATTCCTAGAAGTGGGATCACTGGGTCAAATGGCAATTCAAAATTTAATTTTCTGAGGTAACACCATAGTGTTTTCCATAGTGGCTGCACTAGTCTGCATTCCCACCAGCAGTGTACTAGAGTCCCCTTTTCTCCACACCCTCGCCAACACTTGTTGTTTGATGATTTGTTGATGGCGGCCATTCTGACAGGTGTGAGGTGATACCTCATTGTTGTTTTAATTTGCATCTCTCTGATGATTAGTGATGTTGAGCATTTCTTCATATGTCTCTTAGCCATTTGTATGTCCTATTTGGAGAGGTGTCTATTTAGTTCCTCTGCCCATTTTTTAATTGGGTTCTTTGTCTTCCTTTTGTTGAGTTATATGAGCACTCTATATATTTTGGAGATTAACCCCTTATCTGATGTATCATTGGCAATTATGCTCTCCCATAGAGTGGGTTCCCTTTCCATTTTGATGGTTGTTTCTTTTGCTGTGCAGCAGCCTTTGAGTTTGATGTAGTCCCATGTGTTCATTTTTTCCTTTGTTTCTGTTGCCTTAGGTGATATATCAGTGAAGATTCTGCAGCATATGATGTCCGAAATTCTGTTGCCTACGTTTTCTTCTAGGATTTTTATGGATTCACAAGTCACATTTAAGTCTTTTGTCCACTTTGAGTTTATTCTTGTGTAAGTTGATGGTCTAGTATCATTTTTTTGCATGTCACTGTCCAATTTTCCCAACTCCATTTATTAAAGAGTCTGTCTTTACTCCATTGTATGCTCTTGCCACCTTTGTCAAATATTAATTGAGCATAATGTCTTGGGTCAATTTCCGGATTCTTTGTTCTGTTCCACTGGTCTATATGCCTGTTCTTGTGCCAGTACCAGGCTGTTTTGATTACAGTAACTTTGTAGTATAACCTGATATCCGGTATTGTGATCCCACTTACTTTGTTCTTCTTTTTCAAGATTGCTGTAGCTATTCAGGGTCTTTTTTGGTTCCATAGGAACTTTTGAAGTATTTGTTCTAGTTCTGTGAAATATGTCTGGTATTTTGATGGGGATTGCATTGAATCTATAGACTGCTTTGGGTAATATGGACATTTTAATGATGTTAATTCTTCCAATCCATGAACAAGGTATGTGCTTCCACTTTTTTATATCTTCCTCTATTTCTTTTTTGAATGTCCTGTAGTTTTCTGCAAATAGGTCCTTTACTTCTTTGGTTAAGTTTATTCCTAGGTATCTTAATTTTTTTGCCGCGATGGTAAATGGGATTGTTTTTTTTTTTTTAGTTTCTCTTTGTATGAGTTCATCATTGGTGTATAAGAATGTCGTTGATTTCTTGACATTAATTTTGTATCCTGCTACTTTGCCAAGTTCATTTATTAAGTCTAGTACATTTTTGATGGAGTCTTTAGGGTTTCCTATGTATATTATCATGTCATCTGCAAATAATGACAGTTTCACTTCCTCCTTTCCAATTTGGATCCCTTTTATTTTTTCTTCATGTCTGATTGCTGTGGCTAAGACTTCCAGTACTATATTAAATAAGAGTGGTGAAAGTGGGCATCCTTGTCCTGTTCCTGTTCTTAAGGGAAATGTTTTTAGTTTTTGTCCATTGAGTATGATGTTGGCAGTAGGTTTTACATATATGGCCTTTATTATGTCAAGATCTGATCCTTCTATTCCCAAATTGCTGAGCATTTTTATCAGAAATGGGTGCTGGATTTTGTTGAATGCTTTTTCAGCGTCTATTGATATGATCATGTGGTTTTTATTTTTCATTGTGTTTATGTGGTGTATCACATTTATTGATTTGCGAATATTGAACCAGACTTGCATCCCTGGGATGAATCCCACTTGGTCATGGTGAATAATTTTTTTGATGTATTGCTGGATCCGATTTGCTAGTATTTTGTTCAGGATTTTGGCATCTATGTTCATGAGGGATATTGGCCTGTAGTTTTCTTTCTTTGTAGTGTCTTTTTCTGATTTTGGAATTAGAATTATGCTGGCCTCATAAAACGAGTTTGGAAGTCTTTCTTCCTTCTTCTTGAATTTTTTGAAATAGTTTGAGGAGAATGGGTGTTAGTTCTTCTTTGAATGTTCGGTAAAACTCCCCCGTGAAGCCATTGGGCCGGTGCTTTTGTTTGCTGGGAGAGTCTTGATTATATCTTCAATTTCCTTAGTTGTTTTTGGTCTGTTCAAGTTTTCTATCTCTTCCCAGTCCAGTTTTGGGAGACTATGTGTTTCTAGAAATTTGTCCATATTGCTCAGATTGTCGAATTTGTTGCCATATAAATGTTCATAATATTTGTTAATGATCCTTTGCATTTCTGTGGTGTCAGTTGTTACTTCTCCTCTTTCATTTCTGATTTTGTGTATTTGGGTTCTCTCTCTTTGTTTCTTGGTGAGTCTAGCTAAGGGTCCATCAATCTTGTTTATCTTTTCAAAAAACCAGCTCTTTGTTTTATTGATCCTTTGAAATTTTTTTTTTTTTTTTGGTCTCTATGTCATTTATTTCTGCTCTGATCTTTACTATTTCCTTCCTTCTACTTGCTCTGGGGTTTTCTTTTTGTTTGCTTTCTAGTTCTTTAAGTTGTGAGGTTAGAAAGTCTATTAGAAATTTTTCTTGTTTCTTGAGGTAGACCTGTAGTGCTATGAACTTCCATCTCAGAACTGCTTTCGCTGCATCCCATAGATTTTGTGTTGTTGTGTGTTCATTTTCATTGGTTTCCAGGAAGTTTTTAATTTCTTCCTTGATCTCCTCGGTAACCCATTCATTGTTTAATAACATGCTATTTAGTCTCCATGTGTTCAAATGTCTTTGCATGTTCTTGCTGCAATTGATTTCTAGTTTCATGCCATTCTGATCTGAGAAGATGATTTCAATCTTCTTGAACTTGTAGAGACTTAATTTGTGTCCTAACATGTGGTCTATCTTTGAGAATGTCCCATGTGCACTTGAGAAGAATGTGAATTCTGTAGTTTTTGGGTGTAATTCTCTGTAGATATCTATTAAATCCATTTGGTCTAGTGCTTCATTTAGAGTCTCTGTTTCCCTGTTAATTTTTTGTCTAGATGATCTATCCAGTGATGTCAGTGGGGTGTTGAAGTCCCTTGCTGTCAATTTCTCCTTTTAAGTCCTCCAGAATATTTTTAATATATTTTGGTGGTCCTATATTGGGTGCATATATGTTTACCAAGGTTATATCTTCCTGGTGTATAGATCTTTTCAATATTATATAAAGACCTTCTTTGTCTCTAGTTATGGCCTTCATTTTGAAATCTATTTTATCAGATTTGAGTATTGCTACCCCAGCTTTTTTTCCCTCTTTCTGTTTGCTTGGAAGGTTTTTTTCCATCCCTTCACTTTCAACCTATGTGAGTCTTTTTGTTGTGAGGTGGGTCTCTTGTAAACAACATATATATATGGGTCATGCTTTCTTATCCAATCAGCTACTCTGTGTCTTTTTATTGGAGCATTCAATCCATTTACATTTAAGGTGATTATTGATATGTATTTAATTATTGCCATTTTTGTTTAATGTGGTTCTATTTTTCTTCCTATTTCTTCTACTAATTACAGCAGTCCTTTTAATATTTCTTGCAGTGCTGGTTTGGTGCTAATGTATTCCCTTAGCTTTTTTTTCTCTGGGAAAAAGCTCTTTATTGACCTTCTATTTTGAATGAGAGCCTTGCTGGGTAGAGTAGTCTTGGATTCAGATCCTTGTTTTTCATGACCTTGATTACTTCATGCCATTCCCTTCTGGCCTGTAGTGTTTCTGTTGAGAAGTCAGCTGATGGCCTTATGGGGGTTCCTTTGTAGGTAGCCTGTTGCTTGTCTCTTGCTGCCTTTAGGATTCTCTCTTTGTCTTTAATTTTCGGCATTTTAATTACTATGTGCCTGTTTGGGTTCTTCATACTTGGGGCTCTCTGTGCTTCTTGAACTTGAATGCCTTCTTCCTTCACCAAATTAGGGAAGTTTTCTGTCACTATTTCTTCAAATATATTCTCTAACCCTTGCTCATTTTCTTCTTCTTCAGGGACTCCTATGATGCAAATATTATTATGTTTCCAGTTGTCCCACAGTTCTCTTAAGCTGTCTTCCTGTTTTTTAATTGTTTTTTCCTTTTGGTTTTCTAATTGGTTGATTTTTTCTACCCTGTCTTCTAATTCACTGATCAGGTCCTCAGCTTCCTCTATTCTGCTGTTTAGTCCTTCCAATGTGTTCTTTATTTCTGCTATGTCATTCTTCATTTCTTCTTGGTGCTTCTTCATCTCCACTTGGTTGGTTTTCAATGTTTCTATGTCTTTACTCATGGTGTTGATGTCCTTACTCATGCTGTTGAGCTTCCTCAAGATCATGGCTCTGAATTCTACCTCTGTTAACTTGCTTAACTCCATTTCATTTATCTCATCTTCGGTAGAGATCTCTTGTTCTTTCATTTGGGTTCTGTTTCTTTGTTTCACCATTTTGGCTATCTCTGTGGGTTTAGGAGCCTGCCAAATTTTCCCTGTTGATGTTGGTGTTCTGCTGTTTGTGGCTCCCTCTACTGGTTTTGGATGAGCATGGGAGGACCCATGTTAAACACCACTGTCAAGTCTTTCCTGGTTAGATTTGCAAGCCCAGAAAAGGTTAAGTTATCCTCTAGCTTTTTGCCTAGAGGCTATTAGTCTTACTTGAAGAGCCTTGGGTTCTCACTTGAATGAAAACCTCCCTCAGGTGTTCAGGGTAAGAGGATTTCTGAGGGTGGGGTAGATGCTGGTGGTTAATGAGCCTCAATTTGCATTTCAATGGCCCACCTGGGTGGGGCTGAATCTCCGAGGGAGGGGCTGCCACGTCTCCCCAGAGTCCTGGGAAGGAGTAAGATGGCCACCATCCTGCGTGGTGGCAACTCAGCAAAATCTCTGAGCGCCCTCCAAATTCCTAGTGTACCCACACAGTTCCAGTCCAGTCTGCCCTCCCTCTGCCGGAGCCCAAGGTGAGTGGCTGTGGCTATTTTAGCGCTCTGTCCCTGCCCTCTGCGCTGTGGAGCCGGCTTGGGCTTTAACCCCAAGGGCGCTGCTCACAGCTAAGACTGCTGCTGTCCGTGGGCTCCCAGGCCCCCTCTTGCGCCTCTGCAATCCTACCAGGATCGATTCAGTGTCCCTGGTTATGTGGTCCTCGCAAGCTGCTTTTCTGTTGCTTTTTCCCGATGATTTGTCTTTATTTTAGTTGTAATTCCAGTTTGGTCCTGGGAGATGGTCTGTGTAGCTTCCATTCACTCTGCTGCCATTTTTTCCTATATCTCAATTTTAAAAATCTTTTAAAAAAGACTGGAACCTAAGACTGACCTGTTGTAAAGTTTTTATTTCCTACAGAGATTATAAATATATTCAAAATGACAGTTTATATATATAATATTCATAGAAGCTGAATCAATTTTTTCTAGCACATAATCTAGTTTTTGCTGAGACTTGAAATATAAGTCTATGAAATGAGTGCTTAGAACACTTAAATTTTACTTAGTAATTTTTTTCCAATCTTCACCCAAGGACATTTTTCCCCCCATTTATCTTCAGATACAGTGGGAGGGAGTCCTGCACAACCCCCACAAGGGTGGGCCAGGGATGAACCAGTAGTGCCCTTGACTGGAATCGAACCCTGGACTCTTTGGTACTCAGGCCAATGCTTTAACCATTAAGCCAAACCAGCGAGGGACCCCTTGTACCTTTTTGAAATGTATTCTACTTACCTTCATCTAAAACATAGGAGATAAATCAATTTATTTTTATATCTAAGAAGACTGGAATTCAAATAAACAATATCTTCATATGTTATTTAGTTGTATAACAGATTTGATGAAATTCATTCAACTTCTTTTATTTATTTATTTATTTTCATCCTCACCTGAGGACATTTTTTCATTTTTTGTTCAGATAGAGTGGGAGGGAGAGAGAGGAAGAGAGAGAGACATCGACGTGAAACGGACACATCGAGTGGCTGCCACCCACACGACCAACTAGGGCCGGGGACAAACTGCAACTGAGGCACATGCCCTTAGCGGGAACCGAACCTGGGCCTCTCTGGACCGCAGGCCGACGCTCTAACCGCTGAGCCAAACCGGCCAGGGCCATTCAACTTCTTTTGGTTATACTGTATATGTAGCAAGTCATGAGGTCTCCACTGAGAGTTACTTGGAAGATGAGGACCAAGTATTACAGACGACCAGAGTGTGGGGTTCCAGCATCACATCAATTGGAGTTAGGGCTTCAACAGCTATTTTTAGAGTTGTTTTCCAACCAGTTTTGAAAAATGAATAAAAGTATGATGTTCTTTCTCTGTTAATATTGGTGTTTGTTTTGTCTCTGGCAGAAATCTCAAACACTGACTTGCACAGTGCTTCCCCCGAAATTTATAGTGACTAACCACATGCCCAGTGGGAGAGGAGGGAGGACAGCTCCAAGCTCTGTCCTCAAGGCCACTGATTTCCTCAGCAAATTCTTCCTCTGGAGACTGAATCCTTAACTTTTTGTAAGACAAAAGAAATGACAATATGGGGACAAAATGTCTTATCAAAGAAAGTTTGCATTTTATGCTATGGAATCTAGACAAGGATAGATTAGAATAATGATAATAAAGCTGTTCATATTCACCAGTTTGGAAGCAAAAAGAGAATTGGATTCTGTTGCTAATGAGGATGAAGGAAAGGGGTACTCAGATTTCTGGTGGAAACTCAGCCTTACGGGCTTTCTGAGGGAGAGATGGCTTCCAAAAAGCAAACATATTCCCAACTCACTGTCTGTCTCGGGACTCTTTCCCACGGAAAGGAATCTAACATAATCTATAGTGACAAATGGACAATAATGTTTGATGTGGAAATGTAATAATGGCCAGAGAGGGAGAAAAATATAAGGTCCTTTGGTAGGGCATTTACTAAATAATTAATATATTCACAAAATAGGAAATATTTATTCCTCTAAAGTAAGGAATGATAACTCTTACAGAGGGCTTGGAGATGTTTTCCTGAGGTATTGCTACCTGAAGTGGGGGCAGCCTTGTGAGACTGAGCCCCTAACCTGGGGTCTGATGCTAACTCTGAATTAGTGTCACAGTTGAGTTGAATTGTTGAACACCCAGTTGGTGTCGGATTTGGAGACCTGGAGGAAAATCCTCACACATTAGGTGTCAGAAGTGATGTGAGTAAAAACAGTTCAAACCCCTGAATGTTTTATCTTTGATGAAACTGGGCATCAACTGGAGAGAGTGAAGCCCCAGAATAGTAACGGAACAAAAGGTTTGTCCACTGGGCTGGGCAGATAGCCAATCATACTGACACTGACTCAGTGAAAGAAGGAGGTGTTTATTGTACAGCGTTACATAGTGAAGGGGCAGCTTGCGCTGGGAGAAAAACCCCAACTCCCCACCCTGGGTTCTGGGCGGGTTATAAAGGTTTAGGGGTCAAGTTTTAATTGGAGGACCTTGGAGCTTGGCCATTTATGATAAAGGAACATCAGCTCCGGATCTTCCTGTACAGCCCACCCTTCCTTCTGAAAGGGTTCCACGTTCAAGTTGTGGTCGTGTCCTAGTCCTTGGGTTCTGTGGATGAGGAAAGAGACTTTGGATCCGGGTGCAGCTGGAGGTCAGAGTTCTCTCCTCGGGGAATCAGGCTGCATGACTTGCAGTCATGGGCTGTTGTCTCTGAAAAGCAATTAGGTACCTTGTTAAACAGGACAGGACCATTTTGAGCTGGTTCTGTGGTTACAGAATTGTAATGGAGATGTTTGGGTGGTTTTCGATGACCCTGTACATCTAAAGTCTCAGAATCCATGGAGATGTTCACAACAGAAGCAGATTCTCCTCTGTCTTCTGAAGTAGTTAGTTGAGCAGATCTTGGCTGAAGCAATTACTTTGCAAGAGGATGACAGTTCTTCTCACTCCCCACTCATGAAACCTCCCCACTACCTTCAGACCAAGGATCAGATCACAATGTGTCCTGGAGAACCAAGCACCAGTGAAACCTCAGAGGAAAAGGCTTTCTCACTTATGTGATTGCTGAAGTTTGCCGATTTTTATCATTAGAAACTAAGCAAATATGTATGGGAGTGGTTCTGAGAGAGACAGACCATGGGGGAGGAGAATATGTTACACAGGGCTAGTTTTATCAATCTGGATTTATTAACAAAGATTTGGAGTTTGTGTTCTAGTTTGCATAGCTGAGAATGTTTTAAAATTTGCTTAATTTTATTTATTTATTTATTTATTTATTTATTTATTTATTTATTTATATATTTATCCTCACCTGAGGACATTTTTCCATTTTTTGTTCAGATAGAGTGGGAGGGAGAGAGAGAGAGAAACATTGATGTGAAAGGGACACATCGAGTGGCCGCCCCCTGCACGACCCAACCAGGGCCGGGGACAAACTGGCAACCGAGGTATGTGCCCTTAGCGGGAACCGAACCCGAGTCTCTCTGGACTGCAGGCCAACGCTCTAACCGCTGAGCCAAACTAGCCAGGGCAAAATTTGCTTAATTTTAAATTGGGGCTAGATGATGGGCTACAGTAAGTACAGTTAAGATGCTAGAAATTTGTTAGCATGCAAATAGATTTATCTGAACAGCTGGATCACTTGCTTCATAAATGTGAGATGGCCAAGACGGCATTATATCTACCCTGGAATCAAGGGTTGATGTTAAGAATTACATTGATGGTCCAGCTGCATCAGGCATGGCAAACGACGACTGCTTTGTGGTCATGGGTGCAGGTAAGAAGCTAAGTGAAACGTTCTGGTTAATAAAACGCTAACATATGTAACAAAAAAAGAGAATCACTTTGATAACATTGAAGAGAGTGCCAGTGTCCTAGAAAAAGCTCCAATATCTGTTCTTTGTCATTTAAGGATGAAAGTAGGAGAGGCTGGCATTGAGATGAATTCTGAATTTCATTGGGATACATAGACTCTCACAGTGTCTGCAGTCTATATGACAAGATGTCAGTCAGATGGATGAGAGTGATGATAAGAATGGTTTGATCACACAGGTTGGAAACAGTAACCAGTTGATTTTAGGTCCTTAAGACTAAATTAATGGGCAGGTCACATAGGTCTTATTTGTTTTGTGAATCCCAGAAGACTCTAAGGCTGACAGAGAGCTGGTCTGAATCATCATGATGGAGACTCATGGACACTCATCCATGTTTCCCAGTGGCCTCAGCTCTTAGGCCCAGAACCCCTTGAATGATTGGAAGCTTTATCTTGAAGCTGAATCTGCAATAATACCACAAACCCTACTGCCACTATAGCTCCCATCTTTCTCCAGTGGGAGCTCCTGATGTTTACCTGAGTACCTGTACTTGGGAAAGGAATCCCCCTTTTCTAGGATTATTGGATCCTAGCTCTAAACTAAACTTTTATCTCCCACAGGACTCTTGACTACTTGATCAACCATTAAGTGTGGAGAGTTGTGCCAGTTTAATTATATTGTTCTTGTCCAAATTTATCTTATAGGGGCTCAGAGGGTCTGCAAATCCAATCTGCAGTAATTTTCCATGATTCTGGGTGTGTGGACCACATGTACTTGACACCTGGGAAAATCTCCACATTGGTTCCATGATCCACGGAGCAACAGTCATTATGGTAGGAAGGGCACATGGGAGCTCTGGGAACTGTGCATTATCAAAAGTGTAGTTATCCAAAATCAATACCAACTCCTGAGAGAATTCCAGAGGTTAATTCTCCCATCAAAGACTTGAAAGATGTGTTGGACCCTGTTTATATTTTCTGTTTGGCCTGTGCGTAAGACAAACGAGTCGAGTGAATGAAATGGATTATTGTAAACTTAACCAGGTGGCAATTTTAATTGCAACTGATCTTGGAGTTGTGGTCTTCTTACTGTAAGAATTAATCCAACTTCTGGGTTCTGGCATGTACCTACTGATGTGTCTATTTGTGCTAAAATTTATTTCATTGAGACATCAAAATCACAACTAACCTATAGAACAAACATCCTTCAGAACCATCTGAAATCGAGCTGAATGGAAGTCCTACAACTATAAAATTACAAAATTAAAGAAGCGAGATCAAGACTGCAATCAAGACTCAATTACAACTGAAGGGTGGACAGTCCACACGAGGGGTGCACCTCGAGGGCCCAGCTGGGGTGATGAGGGAGTCTATGCCACTGGACCCTACAGGACACATACTACAATAGGCGACCCTAGGAAGCCTACGAGACATAGGAACTCGACATAGGAACTCTACCTAATACATAGAAACAAACACAGGGAGGCAGCCAAAATGAGGAAACAAAGAAACATGTCCCAAATGAAAGAACAGAACAAAATGCCAGGAAAAGAACTAAACAAAATGGAGATAAGCAATCTACTAGATGCAGAGTTCAAAACACTGGTTATAAGGATGCTCAATGATCTAAGGGAGAAGTTCAAGGAACTTAATGAGAACTCCAAGGAACTTAATGAGAACCTCAAGAGCATAAGAAAGAATCAGTCAGAAATGAAGGATGCACTAACTGAAATAAAGAATAATTTATAGGGAATCAATAGTAGAGTAGGTGAAGCTAAGAAGCAAACCATCGATTTGGAATATAAGAAAGCAAAAAACACCCAATCAGAACAGCAAAAAGAAAAAAGAATAATAATAATAAAAAAGAATAGGTTAAGGAGCCTCTGGGACAACTTCAAGCATACCAACATTTGCATCATGGGGGAGGAGAGAGAGCAAGGCACTGAAAACCTCAATTACATTGAAAACCTATTTGAAAAAATGACAGAAAACTTCCCTAACTTGGTGAAGGAAACAGACATACAAGTCCAGGAAGCACAGAGAGGCCCAAACAAGATGAACCCAAAGAGGTCCACACCAAGACACATCATCATCGAAATGCAGAAGGTTAAAGACAAAGATTGACCCTTAAAAGTAGCAAGGGAAAAGCAGTTAGTTACCTACAAGGGAGCTCCCATAAGACTGTCAGCTGGTTTCTCAAAAGAAACTTTGCAGGCTAGAAGGGAGTGGCAAGAAATATTCAAAGTAATGAAAAGCAAGGACCTACAACCAAGATTACTTTATCCTGCAAAGTTATAATTTAGAATCGATGGACATATAGAGTTTCCCAGACAAGAAAAAGCTAAAGGAGTTCATCACAACCAAACTAGTATTATATGAAATGTTGACGAGTCTTCTTGAAGAACAAGAAGAACAAAAATATGAACAATAATATGGAAATAAATACATATTTATCAATAATTGAATCTACAAACAAAATATACAAGCAGAACAGAAACAGACTCATAGATACAGAGAACATTTTGTTGGTTGCCAGATTGGGCGGGGGGGGGAGGGGTGTAGAATCGGTGAAAAAGGTGAAGGGATTAAGAAGTACAAATTGGTTGCTGGACTGACGAACCTCAGAGGGAAGGGGGGAAGGAGGTTGGGAAGAGATAAACCAAGGAACTTATAAGCATATATGCATAACCAATGGACACTGACAATAGTGCGGGGAAGACAGGAGTGGTGCAGGAGCGGGGAGGAGGGGGTCAATAAGGGAAAAAGGAGGGGCATCTGTAATACTTTCAACAATAAAGATAAGTTTAAAATAAAATAAATTTCGTTGAGCAGATAACAGGGGAGGAACAGAGTATAATATATCTTTACCAGTTTCCCTCAGGGCTATATGAGCTCTCAAGCTCCATGCCACAACTTAGACTACAGGATCCTTGGTTGTCTTATCATCTAACAGAAGTTCATGGTGACTCACTGTACTGATGACATCATGGCGAGAGGACTTATTGAGCTGGAAACAACAAACTTCTTATACTTCAGTGAGACAATATGGTCTTACAGATGGTGGGACATTATTCCCATGAAAATTAAGGAGACTGTTACCATAGTAAAATTTCTGAAAGTCCTGTGGTCCGGGGCCTGTTAGGATACCTCCAGAACAAAAGGCATGGTGCTATGTCTTGTGCCCTACCTCTCAGAATGAAACCCAAGTAAATGTGGTCAACAAAATAATGGCCCCCAAAGGTGTCCACATCCTAATCCCTGGAACCTGTGAATATATTACCTTATATGGTAAAAAGGACTTTGCAAATGTGATTAAATGAGGATCTTGATATGGGGAAGTCTTCCTGAATTATCTGGGTGAGTCCAGTGTAATCACAAGAGTTTTTATAAGAGGGAATCAGGAAAATCAAAGTCAGAAAAAGAGACTGGAAAATGTTATGCTACAGGTTTAATTTTTCTGGAATAAATGTCTAGAGTTGTGATTGCTGTGTCATATGGTAAGTGTATGCTTAGTTTTTAAAGTTATTTTCAGAGTGGTTGTACTATTTACATTACTACCAACAATGTGTGAGGTATCCAGTTTCTCTGCATTCTTGTCAGCATTTAGTGTTATCACTATTTTAAATTTTAGCTTTTATGTAAATCTATACTAATATCTCTTTTGCTTTTCATTAGCATTCTCCTAATGGCAAATATATTGAACATATTTTCACGTGCTTGTTTGCCATCAATATTTCTTCTGCGATAAAATGTCAGTTAATGTCTTTTGCCCATTTTGTAATTATTGGTGTACTATTTGTTTTTACTGTTGAGTTTTAAGAGTTCTTCATGTATTTTAATTAAGAGTATTTTGATAGATAAATAGTTTGCAAATATTTTCTCCTAGTCTGAGGGCTGATCTTTTATACTCTTAATGGGGTCTTTCACAAAACAAATGTTTCCAATTTTGATGAAACACAATGTATTGATTTTTTCCTTTTATGAATCATGCTTTTGGTATCATGTCTAAGAAAACAAACCTTTATGCAGCTTTAATTTTCAGTTTACCTTTCTTAGAGTTTATTGAAATTTTCTAATGTGCTGGATGATATTTTTCATTAGGTTTGGAAAACTCTTAGGCATCATCTTTCATGTTTTGCTTTTGCTTCATTCTTTGTCACTTCTGAAGCCCTGATGTGTAGACCTGTCTGTTGTTATGTTTCTAATGTGTTTCCATTCTTTTTCTCTTTCTTGGTGTTGCTTTTGTCTTTTTTTTTTTTTTTTTACTTACCTGTCTTCCAGTCACTATTCTTATGTTATAATGTTATAATACAGTCAGACTGAGTTTTTTATTAAAGTTATTTTACTTTTCACTTCTAGAATGTACATTTGATGCCTTTTTATGTGTCAAGTCTCTGGTGAAATTCTCGTGAGTTCATCTGTTTCGTCCAAATTTTCCTTCAACAAATTAATCAAATGTGGGTCTACTAATTTCAAAATCGAGATTATCTAGGAATTTCCTCTATGTCCTACTTTTAAAAAATTCTTGACTACTGATCATATGGTCTTGTAATTTTTCACTGTGTACTTGACTTTGTGTAAATGGACAGTAGAGGCTCTATTTTCACCAAACTGGTTTCATTAAAATAAAATAAAAGCAGCCTGGCCGGTGTGGCTCAGTGGTTGTATGTCGACCATGCATCAAGAGGTTGCTGGTTCGATTCCTGGTCAGGGCACATGCCCAAGTTGTGGGCCAACCCCCCAGTGGGGGGTGTGCAGGAGGCGGCCAATTGATGTTCTCTCTCATCAATGTTTCTATCTCTCTCTCCCTCTCCCTTCCTCTCTCTCTAAAAATAAAGAAAGAAAAAAGAATTTAAAAATAAAATAAAATCCAACATTAAGTGTAGCAAATGCTAAAATACAGCTGCAAATAAAGAGCCTCTGGAGATGAAAGAATAGCCAACTGTAAAAAAGAGGAAAAAAGAGTGTTTTCCAGGAAGACTATTTGAGCTGAGCCTTGATTATTTTAGTATTATTTTTAAGAGACTAAACATTCCCATCTGAAAGAACACATAAGCAAGGAGACATGGAGTTAGCAGAAATAACAATTCGCAAAGGTCTACTTTACGTCAGGGGCAATGCTAGGTATTTACTATTTCTTACCTTATTGACTTTAGCAAAAAAGCTTCTAAGTAATTTCCCCACAGTGATAGTAAATGAAATGTTCCAGTTTTTAAGCTTCATGATCTTTTCTGAGCTGGATTTCAAGTCATTCTCTCTCCAAGGGCTACTCGTCTTCCCCTTTAGTCCAAATTATTTTCCATAGAAGAGTCAATGTTTTCATTGTTTAGGGGAAATGATGAGTCATTTAGTGCATTAGGAGTACAAAATAAGGAAGCTCTTTTATTTTTAAAAAATTTTATTATTATTTTTTGTTAATCCTTACCAGAGGATTGTTTTTCCATTGATTTTTAGAAAGAGTGGAAGAAACGGAGGGAGGGAGGGAGGAAAGGAGAGAGAAAGAGAGAAAACCACCATGTGAAAGAGAAACCTGAGAGACCCTTCGGTGTGTTGGCTGGTGCTCTAACCACTGAACCACACCAGCCAGAGCTAAAAGCCCTGTTTGACAGAACTGGAAATGTAGGTTGGTTCAGAACAAGCCTCAGTATTAAGAAATACATGTGTATTTCTCTAGGCAGTCAGGCTCACTCCAGGACTTGAAGTACGGGGATGATAACACCTATATTTTAGAGAGGCTCCTTTTAAAGCAAAGTGAAAGATGACTTTAAATAGCGAGACACTGGACATTAGCTAATAAATAGGCTCCTCTAATAAATCAGGCAGGAGTTAATGAGGCACTGGGCTAGGGCAAGAGAGTGGAAAAGAAAGAAAAAGCGGAGGCATGGACGACAGGTGTTATGGGTAGACTTAGAAACTTACTGAATATAAGAATTCAGGGAGAGATGGCTCATGAAAACTGTGATGTTTTAAGACTTGGTGACTAGACAATGTCAAGGGGCAAAAACGAAGAAGAGGAGGTTTGAGAGATGGCTGTGTTGTGGGTTATGACACATGTAGAATTAAAGGATGGGGAGGGGATTCAGAAACACCTGAAACCAAGCTGAATGGAAGTCCTACAACTACAAGATCAAGCCACATCCAGACTGATTTTCCTAAATGCTCTCAAAGCAGCAGCATCTGGCCTCAGTGAGCCCCATACCTCTTACTAAGTGGCCCCAGGCCCGGCACTAGGAGCGGCCAGACTTGGTTCACAACTTGGCTTTTCCTGGGCACCTCCAAGCCCAGCACAAGAAGCTGTCATCTGCAGATCACTTCGTAGCTTATGCCTGGTGGCCCCAGGTAGAACACAGGCAGAAGCTGACCTTGCCCCAGAGCCAGCACACCCAGTGGACAGCTTCAGACCTCATTGAAACACTATCACCCAACCACCTCCACAAGCGACACACTCAATGAGTGGACTCAGTGGGTACCAGAGCCCTGCTGAAGTAAGTCTTGTTCTATGTGGTGGACCCTGCACAGCTGATCTTCCAAGGTAGTCAGAGGTCAGTGGTCAGTGGGCACAGCCAGTTCTTACAGCTGATCAGTCTGAGTAAATCCCTTCCATTGATGTGCCAACAGCAATCAAGACTCAATTACAACAGAAGGGTGTACAGTCCACATGGGGGGTGCACCTCGAGGGCCCAGCTGGGAGACCAGGGAGGCTGTGCCACTGGACCCTATAGGACACCTACTACAATAGGCCACCCTAGGAAGCCCAGGAGACATAGCAACTCTACCTAATACATAGAAACAAACACAGAGAGGCAGCCAAAATGAGGGGACAAAGAAACATGTCCCAAATGAAAGAACAGAACAAAACTCCAGGAAGAGAATTAAACGAAATGGAGATAAGCAATCTAACAGATACAGAGTTCAAAACACTGGTTATAAGGATGCTCAATGAACTAGTGAGGGCCTCAAGATCATAAAAAAGGATCACTCAGGAATGAAGAAGGCACTAACTGAAATAAAGAATAATTTACAGAGATTCAATAGTAGAGTAGGTAAAGCCAAGAAGCAAACCATCGATTTGGAATATAAGGAAGCAAAAAACACCCAATCAGAACAGCAAAAAGAAAAAAGAATCCAAAAAAAATGAGAATAGTGTAAGGAATCTCTGGGTCAACTTCAAGCATACCAACATTCACATCATGGGGGTGCTAGAAAGAGAAGAGGAGAACAAGAAATTGAAAACCTATTTAAAATAATAATGACAGAAAACTTCCCTAACTTGGTGAAGGAAACAGACATACAAGTCCAGGAAGCACAGAGAGTCCCAAACAAGATGAACCCAAAGAGGTCCACACCAAGACACATCATCATCAAAATGCCAAAATTAAAGACAAAGAGAGAATCTTAAAAGCAGCAAGAGAAAAGCAGCAGAGAAAACCTACAAAGGAGCTCCCATAAGACTGTCAGCCAATTTCTCAAAAGAAACTTTGCAGGCCAGAAAGGAGTGCAAAGTGATGAAAAGCAACGACCTACAACCAAGATTACTCTATCCTGCAAAGTTATCATTTAGAATCGATGGACATATAAAGAGTTTCCCAGACAAGAAAAAGCTAAAGGAGTTCATCACCACCAAAACAGTATTATATGAAATGTTGAAGGATCTTCTTGAAAAAAAAAAAGAAGATAAAAAATATGAACAATAAAATGGCAATAAATACATATCTATCGACAATCAAATCTACAAACAAAATGAACAAGCAGAACAGAAACAGACTCATAGATACAGAGAACATTTTGTTGGTTGCCAGATGGGAGGGGGGTTGGGGAAATGGGTGAAAAAGGTGAAGGGATTAAGAAGTACAAATTGGTTGTTAGACTGACAAACCTTAAAGGGAAGGGGGGTGTAGGGGGGATGGGAAGAAATAAAACAAAGAACTTATATGTATGTATGCATAACCAATGGACACAGACAACAGTGTGGGGAAGGCAGGAGTGGGGCAGGAGTGGGGAGGGGGGTCAATGCGGGGAAAAGGAAGAACATCTGTAATACATTCAACAATAAAAATACGTTTAGAAAGAACAATAATTATGGTGGTTTTTTGGTTTTTTTTTTGTATGTGCCCCTAGCAGGAACTGAACCCAGGACTCTTTGGTCCGCAGGCCGATGCTCCAACCACTGAGCCAAACTGGCCAGAGCATAACTATGGTGTTTTTTTTTTTTAAAATAAAGGACAGGGGAGGGGACGGGAGTCTATTGCTTTGAAGGTTTTGCATTATATGGGAAGATGCACACCATTTGAAGATAGACTGTAATAATTTAGAGATGTGAATTGTAAGCCTTGGAGGGACCAAAAAAATACAACAAAGAGTAGAGATAAAGTGGAATAATAAGAAATACTGAAACCAAAAGAAAATAGCGGGTGAGGGAAAGAAGGAACAAAGTTCAAATAGTACAAATGGCAAGGTCGTAGATTAAAATCCAACAGTGTTAATAATAATATAAAATATAAATCATCTAAGACCTCCAGTTAAAGATAGAGATTGTCAGGCTGCATATAAAGTTATAAATATCTTAGAAGAAAAAGACTAGAAAAAGATAGACCAGGCAAACACTAATCACTCCCAAGGTGGAGTGCCAGGTGAAGACAATTCCAGGTCAAAGAATCTTACCAGAGAGAAAAAACAGCATTTCTTTAATAATAACAGAATCCATTATTGAGGGAAACTTAACTATCTTATCTGTTTGTTCCCAATAACAGGGCTTGGAAATACATGAGGCAACACCTGACAGTCGTGGAAGAAACAATAGACAGGTCTACAATAGTAGTTTAAGATTTCAACACTCTCCTCTCAGAACTTATGAAAGTGGACAGAAGATCAGTAGGGAAGAAAAGACTTGAACAACACTAAGAGCCAACTGGACCTCATTTACATTAATGAAACGCTTCCCCACCCACAGCAGAATATATATTCTTTACAAAGGTGCACATAACATTAAACAAAAGAGACCATGTACTAAGCCATAAAACAAATCTCAATAAATTTACAATCATGCCATGTTGTAAAAAAAAGAAAAGCAGGTTTGAGAAATAAGGTTAAAAAATGTGATGGACATCGAATCTTATGAACACATGTGATAAAAGTTCTACAATTAATCAGTTGTGCACTTCCACGAAAGCTACAAACATAAAAAATTAGATTAAGTGGCAATAAAAGAGAATTTGTTTAAATATAATTGCATTTGATGGGAAAGATGACGGACAGCTTGCCGACTTCATTTCCTTCTCTGACAACTTTCCGTGATGTCAGAGCACACCCTGTAAGGTCCTGTGGTAATGTGCTGGGGAGCAGCTCTCACAATCACTGATAACCCTTGAATTGTATTATTTTCTTTCACAGAAAAAAGCTTTCCACACCTGTAATATTTCCAACAGTTACAAGTTTAAGTGTATTTATGATGGATTAGGGGAAGGTTAGGGTATGAGTAAAAAGTCGGGTGGCAAAAAAAAATTTAAAGATTGTTTCTGAAATGTCTTCTTTGGCTAAGAATTCCACATTCTTGAGTTAACTACCCCATGAGGATCTCATCCCCTTCATTTCTCGGAGGAACTCATTATCTCAGGAAATTCTTGAAAGAAATCAAATTCTCCAGGTATTTCTCCCTAGTTCCTATGAGAAAATATTAGGCTGAGATGGTTGTATAAGTTAATAATTTAGCTATAAGAAACAACTCTCAGGGGCCTCTAATTGTGCCAAGAAGTTTGATGGAATACAGAATTAATATTGACTAGTTTTGATTGATTTTCTACATATTTCAATATTTCTGTTGACAGAAAAAAATCATTGCAGCCACCCTGGCCGGTTTCGCTCAGCGGCTGGAGCGTCGGCCTGCGGTCCAGAGAGACCCGGGTTCGGTTCCCGCTAAGGGCATGTACCTCGGTTGCAGTTTGTCCCCGGCCCTGGTTGGTCGTGCGGGTGGCAGCCGCTCGATGTGTCCCTTTCACGTCGATGATTCTCTCTCTCTCTCTCTTCCTCTCTCTCCCTCCCACTCTATCTGAACAAAAAAATGAAAAAATGTCCTCAGGTGAGGATTAAAAAAAAAAAAAAATCATTGCAGCCATTTACTCACAAATTAATGAAGATTATATTATCATTTTTCCATTTATCTTCTATCTCCACCAATATAATTAGTGGTGTTAAGATGATAATATATGACTTTAATAATGTTTATATTTAAAATATAGCACTGGACACAGTAATGACCAGATATGCCTTGGTTTTACTTGGCAAAAGTATCTAGAAATGGCCACTGAAGTTAGTCATCCATAAGATGTTAATAATAATGGTTATTCAAATCTAAATAATATTTTAAATGTACAAAACACATTTATATGTATTATATGTATTATCTCATGTGTATCGATCAAAATATCTGGTTATAGAGATGAAATGTGAAATTCACCTCCCTTAGAAATCTTCAACAGGTAAATACAGAAAGTATGCTCCAAGATGGACCTCCTCCTACCTTGTTCACCTGGGACTGCAACAGACAGCACTGATCTGAAGGGGCACAGTTTTTTGTCTTTCTGAAAAACCAAAACCTGTTCATTTATTCTAATTACAACTGAAGTCATTTGTCAGTCAGATAGTAACTTTCTGGAGATAATCTTGAGAATTTTACACCAGACTTGGCAAGTTGAAATAAGATTATTTTAATATTTTTGGACTCTTTTTTTGTTTTTGTATTAATTTTAAATATCAAAGTCAGTCTCTATTTTATCCTCCCTCCTCTTGATATAGCTGTGTTAAATAGAATATACTCAATTTAAGCTTTATTATTATGTAACTTAAAACGGCATAGAAAACTCATGTGAAGTAAATAAAATGGTGAAGGACCGTGACCAGCCCTCTCTGCACTGTGTGCCTCAAGCAGGTGCAGAGAACAGGAGTCAGGGAGGAACCCAGCACAGACAGATCCTTGCACATCTTTCATTGATCCTGGGTTCTGTTTGGAATGAAGAGTGAGGCAGCCACTTTCTTTGCCTTAATGCTCAGTACTGACTCCTGGTCTTGAGGAGACCCAGTGAGGAGTATTTGGTGCTCTCTCTCCAACTCTCTCTGGGGCGAATCTGTAGTGTGTGTGTGTTTTGGAAAGAGTAATATTTCCTCTGAGACCTCACACTCTCCCAACCCTTGTTAAAGATAATGAGTTCAGGGAATTTTTAAAAAGAACATTTTACTCCACAGGGGAGGCAGAGAAGGAAGTGCTCAATCCTATATCAACTCCGAAACCCATAGAAGTTCTTTCTTTTCAAACTTGAGCCCTTGGAACCCTGCTGTGTTCCGGTGCTGAGTGTCCATCAGCGACAGCTTCCTTACCTGGGTGGGAGGGGATGTGGGTGTTCGGGGCCCTCAGGTGGTATAACTGCTGTTTGCTCATCAATATCGTCTCTTCGTCCATCCTGATTCAGCTGCTGGGGCCCATCGCCTCTTCATCTCCTTTCCTTTCTCACAGGTTTCCTGAATGTCATCTTTCTTTTCTCCTTGTTTTCACTCTGGTCATCCCACTTGGACTCTCCAGTAAAGTCCCAAGAAAGAGAAAGAACTGTGGACATGGCATGTCTGAGGTTGGCGTCAAATTCGGTAAGCTAATAATCCTTTAGGAAGAAATGGGTCCCAGGCCTATGTCCAGTCATCTGGTTTTGGTTTTGTTCTTTAACCACAGACTACAGCTGAATTGTGAGCAGTTAGACATATTATGCACTTTGACGTTAGGCTTGATCAAGGTCTAAAGGTGGTGGTTAAATACCACTTATTCTGAGAAATCTGGAGAGAGATTTTGAGCTCACTTAATGGAGTTCTTACCAAAATCATGAATTTGAAAACTAGTGGCATCTACTGAGCTGGAAAACCTTAAGAATAAAATACTAATTATGGTCCTTGTAGCTGATGAGGGTATTGACTAACGGGCTCTCAGCAATTGGGCTGCTCTGCGTTAACACTGGGCGTTGAGCTCTGATGAGAGTTCTGGGTTCCTCTGTCCTCAGTAATGTGGAGTAAAGACACTGCTGACTTCCTGGAGCTGCTCTGAGCATGAAATGGGGTAAATTATGTCAAATGGTTAACATTCATGCCTACTTCATGAGGTCCATAAACATTAGTCACATTAACATTTAAATGATTTGTAATTCATATTGATATTTTTTCTTTCATAATTTGAGATATTTTAAACATATGTAAATTTACAAAGACTAGAGAAAGTTCCAATCTCTGGCTCAGTTTTCCCTCCAGAGACATTCACCATTATCAGTTTGGTGTCCACCCTCCCAGTTTATTTGTATATACATATGCATTTTTTAACCATTATATATAGGGTATCCCCCCAAAATGTATACACACTTTGAATATAAAGCCAGTATTTATTAAAACAGATTTTATTTTGAAAATGTAATAGAATCTACAGACATGGTTTAACTGTTTTGTCAACCCCTGTTTTCAAACGGATGTTTGTTCTGGTCCAGACCCTGCTGATAACAGGAAGCAAGGGAATCGCAGACATCGAGGATCATCTCGTTCGGCATTTGTGCACAGTCTCTTTCGATGGCTGCCCTCACTTCTTCGACTGGTGCCAGTTTTGTACTGTAAACTTTATCTTTTATGCATCCCCATAAAAAAGTCTAGTGGATAAATTTTCTTTGTTCAAAGCTTACTCGGGCTTCACCCATTATTTCTAATCAGTTAAACCTGAAAAGGAGTGAGACTTAAGAGAGTTATCAGCTGTTAAAGTGTGTATACTTTTGGGGGGACACCCTGTATATATATATTTTTTTAAATTTCCACTTCGCAAGAGGTAGAGGGAAGCCCACGTGCTGGCTTCGTTCAAGTGTTGGTCCTCAGTTATCGAATCACTGGGTTGTCTGTTCCCCAGATATTATCACATTTGTCCATTCCCACTGGAGATGTTTGTTGCAGCCTCTTGAGGGAGGACTTTGACAATCCAATAATTTCCAAAAAGTGTCAGTTTTAAGGTACAAAATCTTAGTCAGAACTGTTGTGGGGAACACGTACCACAATATGACTTAATTGCGGCAAAGCATTCTTAGAGCAGTGGAACCCTGTTTTGTGCTCCAATCACCTGAGAGATATAATACATCCCCTTTTAATAACAGTCACAGCTCTATTTCTTCTTTATAACTGCTTAAGAAAATATGCAAAAATATCAGAATGAGACTGTGTCCTTGGTTAACTTACATTATACAGTACACTCCCAAGACATAAAAACACTGCCCAATAATTGAAAGTGTAAAGTGTTATAAAGATGAAAAATTCTCTCATTTCTATGGGTTCATAAAAGATACTTACATAAAATAATCCATGTAGTTTTCCTGGAAGTGGAGTTTTTTGGGAGAATACATGTGAGCAAAAGGAGGAAAGACTATTAACACTGAATATTAGTTCCATTGGCACTGAGTTCTAGCAATCGTTTTATTTCTATCTTCTTCATCTTTATAGAAAAGCATTCTCAACTTCAGAAAAGTCACCCAACCCCAGGGTTAAAATACAATTTCATCACAGGTTTGGGACAGGACTGGGCAGAGGGCATGGTAGGGTCATGGGGGAGGGGCGCTCCAGTAAGGAGAATGGATGGACTCAAGGTGCAGCTGTAACAGTAATGAGGTCATCTTCTTCCTAAGATTTCGCTTGGTCACTTTTATCCTCGGCTTGGATATGACTCTGGGTTTCCAGTGTTGATGAAACATTGTTTGGAATGAGATTTCAGCTAACAGCAAGCCGGGTTCTCTGACTCGGAGACACAAGCCGCCAGTCAGTCCTATCCATGGGTTACATATTACTAGAAGATGTGGTGCTTCCTTATTTAAAAAAAAAAAAAGTGGACAATTTTGAGTGCTTATTCCTTATCAAATAATCAGTTTTTGAAAGTAACTTTGTACTTCCTGCCAATCTGACAAGAATGATGCAAAAGGTTGGTGAGTGATCAAAGGTTGGTAAAACTCCCAAACACTGTGCGCTTCAGACCCAACAATGACTTATGCCGATTGAAATTCTGGGTGGGTCATCCAGCATTTCCAAGAACGTTTCCATGGCACCATTTTACCAGCCACCCATTGTGAGGGACTGTATCTAGACTTTTCACAGATATTCATCTTTCTCCTAACAGGTAATATGTGGTCACAGGTGATGGAAAAGGACAATGTAAGTTCTTCTGAAGGCTTCATCCTGGTGGGCTTCTCTGACCGTCCCCACCTGGAGCTGGTCCTGTTTGTGGTGGTCCTCATTTTTTATCTGGTGACTCTTCTTGGCAACATGACCATCATCTTGCTTTCAGCTCTGGACTCCCGGCTGCACACACCTATGTATTTCTTTTTGGCCAACCTCTCATTCCTAGACATGTGTTTCACCACAGGCTCCATCCCTCAGATGCTCTACAACCTGTGGGGCTCAGATAAGACCATCAGCTACCTGGGGTGTGCCACCCAGCTCTACTTCGTCCTGGCTCTGGGTGGGGTGGAGTGTGTCCTCCTGGCTGTCATGGCCTATGACCGCTATGCTGCCGTCTGCAAACCACTGCACTACACGGTCATCATGCACCCACGCCTCTGTGGGAAGCTGGCTTCCGTGGCATGGTTCAGTGGCTTTGGCAATTCTCTCATAATGGCACCCCAGACGTTGATGCTGCCCCGCTGCGGACACAGGCGGGTGGACCATTTTCTCTGTGAGATGCCTGCACTAATCGGCATGGCCTGTGTTGACACCATGTCCCTGGAGGCACTGGCATTTGTTTTGGCAATCTTTATCATTCTGGCACCGCTCATCCTCATCCTCATCTCTTATGGGTACATTGCACAAGCTGTGCTTAGGATCAAGTCTGCTGCTGGGAGAAAGAAAGCCTTCAACACCTGCAGCGCCCACCTAATCGTTGTCTCTCTCTTCTATGGCACAATCATATACATGTACCTCCAGCCAGCAAACACTTATTCCAAGGACCAGGGAAAGTTCCTTACTCTGTTATACACAATTGTCACTCCCAGTGTTAACCCCCTTATATACACACTAAGAAACAAAGATGTCAAAGAGGCCATGAAGAAGGTGCTAGGGAAAGGGGGTGCAGGTATGTAGTAAAAAGTGATCACATTTTGGGATTCTCTTTTGACCTATCTTCTGTGTGTATTGGTAGACCTAACAAATAAAGGAATACTCTGACATTACAAACTGAAGAGACACTTAATGAGATGAGAAAATGCAACGTTCCTGAGTTGACAATCACTTGAATTCCTCTCAAGTCCTCTAAGTCAAGCTTTGCTCACTAGGAGGGCTCCAATCCTGTACCAAACAGTGAGCTCTGCTTGCAAATACCAGCCATGAATGTAGACACCAGGCATTTTGGTACCTATGCCAGCTTTCATCACAATGATTTGTACCTAGTAGGCCTTCCATATATATGAAAAGAAAGCACTTAGAAGTACTGAAGTACTTCTTCTCTGTAGAAAGTTCAGATGTACTTATTTTATAATAGGTGCCAAATGCCTGGATGAGAGGCAAAATAAATTGTTCGGTTATCTAGTGCTCAGCACCTCCAGCACTGCCACACAGGTCCTTAACGCGGGCCACGCATATTTTGAATCATTCATGTAATTGAGTTTAATGATATGTATGTTTGACTTTCTGAGACAATAGAAAATGAAGAAGAAAGGTGAACAGCAAGACCATGAGGCATTTGCTTTACATAAAAGGAAGAATTTACTGCTTATATTCAATACCTAATAATTAATTAATGACAAAGAAGGTTAAAGGGCCTTCTTGCTTAAAACGTTTGAAGATTGTTCATCTCTGCTTTCCCCGTATGTGATCAGGATGATCTCGGACAGAGGCAGAGGAGAATAAGATGAGCTCTGGGGAGCTGTTGGAGTCTTACGACTGGTCGACGTTGGCTTCTCCACGTCCACCTTGGTGACTGCAGCCCCTCCCCAGTCACAACAGAAAGTGATGTGAATGGGTTGTGTCACATAAATGAGTCTTAAAGGCAGCCACATTTCTCCAGACCTGAAATACTGTCAGTTGGATGAATCCCATCTCATAACCTGGGAAAACATATGTTACATTAAAATTTCTGCAAGTGAATAAGGGTTCCAAAATTTGGGATTATTGCCAGCAGCATCAGTAGGAACTGGATAAAGGATGAGCTTTAGCAACCTCTCTCTCTTTTTTTTTGAAATCCTCACCCGAGGATATTTTCCCATTTATTTTCAGACAGAGTGGGGGAGAGAGAGAAAGAGAGAGAGAAACATGGTGTTAAAGAGGCACATCTATTGGTCGCCTCCCACACAACCCCCACCAGGGCCGGAGACCAAACCGTAACCAATGTACGTGCCCTTGACTGGAGTCAAACCCAAGACTCTTTGGTCTGCAGGCCAACACTCCAACCGCTGAGCCAAACCAGCCAGTACTAGCAACTTCTCATTTAAACTCCCTCAAAATCTTTAAGAAAGTTCAGTCAATCTAGAGCCCTCAGGAAAAACGAGAACAAAAAAACACCAGATACCTAATAAATTGTTCTTTAAAAATACAGAATTTTAAGATACAAAGTGCATAGTTTCCTGTTCTGAACACTAATTCATACACTTTGTTCAGATAGAATAGATTTTATTGTACATTAGTTACAGCTTGTAAGAATGGGGGTTTGGTTTAGTTTTGATCACAGAAAATATTGCTATTTACAAAAGAGGATAAAAAGTTAGAATGCAGTTGATTCTTCCTACTTTATAAACTCAGTAAGAGGTGACTCTGAACCATGATGATGTTAAGGGCATGAATGACGCAGCCAATATCCAGAATGTGGAGCTTCATGGCTTAGCATTTCCCATATTTCCCACCGAAAAACAACTTATAGCATGTGTCCTACTGGCATAAAAATATACTGTACCTTTCTAAATAAATAAAAATCCTTTTAGAATCAATCTCTAGTGAACAATGAATACAAAAATTTTTATCTCATCTCTATGTTCTTTAGATATTACTTTAGAATCAATAATATCTTGGAATGGGGGCAGGAGATCACTAGAAAGCATATACATTTCTATCAACTTTGACAACCTCCTATGGGTTTTCCAACTAATTCTTTTAAAAACTTCCCCTTTATCCCTCAAGGGCTAAGTTTCATCACATTCTTCTCTAAAAAATTTAGAACTGTTATTATAGGTTATAGGAAATAATGACTGTCAAGAGTCAAATATCAAGGGGAAAAGTTCACTATGTCCTTAATAACATTATGATGGCCCAGCATCCTCTTTAACTTAATTTATAAAGTAGTTTATAAAGTTTACTTAGTTTGCTCACTTAGGCATAAAGTATGAAGAATCAAATATATTCCAACCATTCTGCCATCTCATGAGAATAACAGAATACCCTTCATAGTAAAAAATAACAGAAGCATTTTATTTTATCCTCGATAGGTTCTTCACCTCGCTGACCCACGCTTTACCCGTGCAGACTGGCCTTCACTCAGATGGAGGGTGGACATGAACACCGGGATTCAGCCTACTATGCACAGTTGTGCATCTCTTAGCCATGGTGCTCACACTTCTTCCCAGAGAAATAAAGATTACACATCTGATCACATGTGATTTTATACTTACTGTGATTTTAAATTAAGAGCTATGAGAAGATAGCTCAATAAACGTTTCTTAAGCTGATTATCAGATCATTTTCCATCTTGTTGTCTTGATGGGTGGTAAAGACAGCTTTATTTTATTTCGTATCTTGTCTAGATTCACGTTTTCCCTCCTCATTCACTCATTCAGCAAGCACATATTGTGCCAGCATTGTTCTGGGTGCTGGAACAAAATACACCGAAAAGTCCCCACAGCCTTGAGCTTGCATTTTAATGGATAAGAGAGAAAACAGAGAAATTAAAAAATAAAACTTATGCCCTGGATGGTTTGGCTCAGCGGTTAGAGCGTCGGCCCAAGGACCGGAGAGTCCGGGGTTCAGTTTCCCCCAAGGGCACATATCTCGGTTGCGGTTAGTCCCCGGCCCCGGTTAGGATTGTGCAGGTGGCAACCAGTCGATGTCTCTCTCACATCGATGTTTCTCTTTCTCTCTCTCTTCCTCCCTCTCTCCCTCCTGCTCTATCTTAAGATAAATGCAAAAGTGTCCTCGGGTGAGGATTAAAAAATAAATAAATAAAACTTATGACAGTAACGTTTATAACTGTTGTGAAGATAAGTATAATGGGCAGGTGCTAGGAAATATGGGAGGGCTGGGTTTTAAACACGGAGGGTCAAGGAAGAGCTTGGAAAATGTGTTCAGGCAAAGACCTGCTGGAGATAGGGAAGCAGGCAGAGCAGGTGGCTGGGGGAGGAGGGATCCCAGCAGAGGGAACAGCCAGCACACTGTTTAGGTCAGGAAGGTGGAGAGGCACCAGGGAAGGATTGAGAAGTGTCCAGTGAGTCAGAGGAAGATTGAGGGTTATCCTGGAGGAAAGAGCAGAAAGTGTTTGCAGAAGGAATGAGTGATCAACTGTCTAGAATTCTGCTAATAGCCAGTGAGATTGGGACCGAAAACTGACCAGGAGATCCAGTAAGGTGGGTCTCACTCGCAGACCTGTGAAGAACCATGTCAGCAGCCCGAGAGCAAAATCATGACTAGAGTGAACACAGAGACAAAAGGTGGGTCTGCAGTGGAGGTAGTGAATACAATAAAATCTTCCAAGGAGTCTAGAGAGAAAGACAAGCAGAGAATTAGATGTTAATAGAAGGATGGAAAAGCAAAAGAGAATTATCTCTGAGAGGCAAGTATGACATGTTTATAGACTGGAGGGAAGGGAATGATCCAGCAGTAAACTGAAAATGCAAGAAAGAAAGAGGAAAGTGAGTAGGTGAGAAGAAAAAACATTCAGCACGAGGGACGGTTCAGAGCGTCCATAGCAATGGGGAGGGGAGGTGTGTGAGCACAGGTGCTGGTGGTCAGGGCGCTCTGACACGAAGCTTGTTCTTTTCCAAACGCTTTCTTTTCACTGTGAAATGGGAAGAAGGCATTGCGATCTTATTGTGAACACGTCAAGATATTAAAGCAATGGAATACGGAAAGTACTAAAATTCTTGAAAGGATTACTTAATTTGCTGTTGCAATTTAATATCTTTAAGATCTTAGCATTTGTTTATCATTTAGCTGGAATAGTCTATCCTGCTTTGCTTAATTCCCTCTTACTATCATTTTCTTCCTACATATTAAGTAATATGGAATTTGTAAAAATGCTCAGCAGGCTTTCATGCATATCACAAGTACTCCCTAAGGGTTTTCTGACTGCCTCCATTTTCTCAGTAAAATTGAGCATAAAGTTTACCAGCTGAGAGTGAGAGTGATCTGAGGAACTAGAAGAGGATGTGAAATACTTATCCGTGAAAGCGGGAATGGAAGAAGTAAGGAAGTATAATACTACTACTAATAAAAATTCCATATTATTTAATATGTAGGAAGAAAATGATGGTAAGAGGGAATTAGGCAAAGCAGGATAGACTATTCCAGATAAAATAATAAACAAATGCTAAGATAGGCAATGAATAGCTATCTTAATCAAATGCCTGGCAACATTAAGAGTTTACTCGAGGTATGTGATTGAGGATTTGAAATGAAAGTGAGTTTTCTCCAGTCTTATTAAGCTGCATTAGGTGAGGTATGGGGTTGGTAGAGAGTTGATCTTAACCAAAGTCATGATATTACAAATATTGACTAAGGAAGAAAGAGAAAGGTAAGAATGAGGCAAGTAAGAAAAAGTAGTCAACTCAGTGGGTGGTTAAAGGGTCAAGAATAAGTCAGCTGGAGAAATAAGAGGTGTTGCTTGACAGAGATGTTTGAAATCGGGGTTAGGAAGAGGATTCAGTTGGTCAAACCAGAAGTTCAAGTATCACCCATGAGTCAGTCCTTTTTCTCTTTGCAGCAATAAACACTCTGTGAGTTTATTCTCTTCATTCTCTCAGTATCTCTTGACTTTGTTTTTACTTTCCATGGCCATGGCCCACCCACGTTACTACAATTTCCTAATTTCTCTCTTGGCCTCTGGCCTATTCACCTCAAATTGTTTCCACGAGCCAGTGAGAATGCTGGAACAAAAATGTAAGTCTGTTAATGGCACACCCCATTTAACCACAGCAGGCGCTCACATCTGCCCAAGCTCTCCACTGCAATTATTGTAAAGTTTAAACTGTTAACAGCTCACAACTCCCCACACAATCACTCCAACCAATACAGAACTTTCTTCACTTTCATTTAATGTCATTTGAGCTTTCTCTATTTAGGCATCTTCTGTAATGTATTCCTTTGCATGAACAGACCACAGGGTACTAAGCAGGTCTCTAACTGATACTCATTCAGGAGTCTTCCAGTCCTCTGCTATACAGATAAAGCTGACATCAACATTCTTTGTTATCTCTTGGGTGTACGTGGAAGAGTTTCTATATGAAAGGGTTAATAATGTTTTAACAAAATTAAACTCCATTCTGACCCTCAGTTACTGCACGTACACACCGTGGCAGTTTCTTTTTTGTAAACATAAGGGCCTTGAGACACCCAAAGAAAACGATAAAGGTAAGGGATTAATGAAGGCCTTGGGAAACTCAGAGGATCCATGAGGAAAAAGAGATTAATAGTCACCCTGACCTCTAAGAAGCTCCTCTTTCTCCCTTCTCTGTATCAGCCTCCCTTAACGGTGCCAAAAGCAGCGCCAAGAGAATGCAGTTTTTTTTTTATCCTGTAGTTTGTGCCTTTAAAAACAGACAACAACAAAAACTCAATGCTAAGCCCTTTTCGGCTTGGCCTGTCTCCATCCAGGCATATGTAAATAAAGCAATTTTGCTTTACACTGGCCTCGTGTTGTGGATGTGATCTCCCGCTGGCTCACACCTTTTACTATACATATGAAATTTCTCAGACATAGTATATGTGACTTTGATTTTATTATATATCAACTGTTTCCAATTATTTATATTTATCCTTTTTATTTTTAAATACATGTACATAGTTGTCAAAAACTAAGAAATGTGTACTAATGGTAAATAGACATATACATAAAGAGGAAATAAGGTATAGTCACCATTCTATTGTCAATATAAAGTCAATAGTTTTGCCCTCAGAATTTACTCCATCAAAAATTACTTATGCCCATTTCCCCCCCAAAATGTTCATTGTAAAAGATAGCAAGTCTTCACCAAGCCTATTTACTATCCTTTATAAAGTAAATGATATAGTTAACAAATATTGATTAACTATGCGGAACATTTTGCTAGGAACATGGCTGTGAACACAATACTTTTGGGAAGTGAAAATATTGTGGAATGGAGAATACGGAGCCATTAACAAACACGACAGAATCAACAATAGTGTCACTGGGAGAGGCTAGCTCTCCTAGGTGCCCCTGCTAAGTCCCTGCTCTACAAAATGCCATCCTGAAGTGAAGGAGGATGTTCCAGTAATGTCTGCAGAGTTGGGGTTTACGGTGCAGAAGTTACTGTTGGGTGAGCCCCGGGGCTGCTCAGTGGCCGTGAAGCTGGGTGAACCCAGCAGTGACAGGCGCTGACACCATTGCTCCCATGGCAGTCAGTCCTTAGTCAAGGGCTTTCCTCTAAGATAGACAACCCTAGAGATTGCCCCATTTTGTGATTTATAATGAAACCCTTTGAAACTTTTTAATAGCTGTATGCATGGGGAGAACATGTTAATGAGTTGCACTATTCTAAGAGCCAGATCCCTATGGACACGGAGAAAACAAAACCATCGTTATCAGAAGCTCCTTTCTAATAATTATTCTAATGAGATCTCTGGGGTTTTGTTCTTCCAACTTCTGTCAAGAACTTCGGAAGTTGAAAATCACTCTCCCACCAACTCTACTTATAAGTATTACTCAGTGACTACATCATCCATGGTCTCTTAAGACTTGCCACCATTATCCAGAGGGAATCAACGAGTCAGTGTAGCCACGTTTCAATTTCACTGAAAAGCAGCAGTGGCCTAAGAAGAGCTACTTTGTCAATAGGTCCAAGCATTTCTCATTCCTGGGTTTATCTGATCTATACTTCCATCCATCCTTTCTCATTTGTAGAACACAACTGTAGGGTAGATAGGTCAATTGTTCAGTGAACTGACGGGCAGATATATTTTCTTTTCACTTAGAAAACGGGAAGGGGGGCACTCAATATCTTGCATATTCTTCTTAGTTTTTTACATTCATTAATTTTATGTTTACTGTATGGACGAAAAAGGTCCCCATGCTAACCTGACAAACTCAGGGGAGGCCTGCATGGTGACCCTGAAGACTCAAAGACCTAAAGTAACCACAAAGGATGGTCTGAAATTAAAACTTTTTAACTAAAAGCAGTTTATGGCAGGTAGTCATGTCCTAGGCCAGCATCTTCCCAGAACAAAGGCCAATCTTTACCTTAACTGAGCCTGTCTATTGTCTTTTTGCATCTACAATAACATACCTTTGGAATATCGAAGTAATTTTCCTTTTTCCAACCCCACAAAGCACAGGCAGCACTCTGCGGAGACCACAGATCCCTTCGTTGTTACTGAGCTAATTGTTGACTGTTAACTATCCCGTACCCACCTATGTAAAAGATGCATGTGTGGGTCATTTTACTTTTCATCCAATCCCAGGGGTTTCCCCACTTTGCTTTCTCCCACCTCCCTAACATATCACCAATAGATTTCATGTAACCCACTTACGTCTTCTCTTTCGATTGTGATGTATAAAATAAGGTGCAAAACTGCCCTTCTCCAGAGCATTGTCTCAATCCATTGAGGTTTTGCTTCCCGGCATTTGTCAACAGTTTTGGCTCAAATAAACTCACAAAAATTCTCCACAGGTTTGAATATTTCTTACGTTGACGTTTACTTGGCATAGCTGGCAGGATTCCAAAGAAGCTAGGATCCAGCAAGGGGCCCATTGAGCTCTGCCAGCTCCCTGACGCATCGGGGGAACTTGGGTGAGTTTTCTCTTGGATCCAGGACATTCCCTTGCTTGTGGTAGAGGGTCTGACTTTCTCTCAGCTGTATTTTGAAATCCTTGAGTTTAAGGTGTTGACAGAACCCAGGCTAAGATTAGACAGGAGGAAAAATGAGTGGCTGGTTTTTAACTTTAACTTTTCTTTCTTTCTTTTTTTTTAAAAAATTTTTTTCTTTATTAATTTTTAGAGAGAGAGAGGAAGGGAGAGGGAGCGAGAGATAGAAACATCGATGAGAGAGAACATTGATTGCCTACCTCCTGCGTGCCCCCCACCAGGGATTGGGCCCACAACCTGGGCATGTGTCCTGACTGGGAATCGAACCAGGGACTTCTTGGTGCATGGGTCAACGCTCAACCACTGAGCCACACCAGCTGGACTAACTTTGGCTTTTTAACTGGAATTGCTTTCTGAGAGTCTGAGCAAAAAAATCTTTCTCTGTATAAATGAGAGCTGAACTCATTCAACTCCAAAGATAGGGGCAAGCCCTCCCTTCAGCCCAGATCACAGGTGTTCTTATAAGAATAGGAATCTTTGTGGGGGTGTCAGAGGTCCTTCCTCACAATGTGCAGGAGCCCCTTAGGGAATTCCAACTCAACTGTAATTAACTGACTGGCTCGTCCAGGGAAGCCCACATAAGGTTTGGTCAACCCATGTCCCAAACACTTTGGTTGTTTTAGATGCTGGGAGAGAAACTGAGACATATAAGAAGGTTGAATGTGACTTGAGGGAGTGAAAGCCTCATGGAGCTCAACCCATAAGCAGCACACTTCGACCCACTACATAATATCCCTAGACAATTGCTCAGACTACCCCTGGCCAGGTTTTCTCAGTGGTCAGAGCGTCAGCCCACAGATCAAAGAGTCATAGATTCAATTCCAGTCAAGGGCACGTACCTCAGTTGCAGTTCAGTCCCCACCCCTGATCGGGGTCATGCAGGAGGCAGCCAGTTGATGTGTCTCTCTGACATTAATGTTTCTCTCTCTCTCCCCCTCCCTCCCACTCTGTCTGAAAATAAATGTCAGGTGAGGATTTATTCTTTAAAAATTGCTGAAAAGATGGAGGTGGGCAGGACTGGAGTGAGGGTGAGTGTGAGCAAGTGTGAGAGAGTGTGAGTGGACGTGAGTGCGGATGAGCAACCTTGAGCAGTGCAGAAATGTGGGCAGAAGGTTCCTGTGCTGTGGACGGAGAGCAGCTGGCTACCGTGGTAAGTGGCTCATCAGGGCGCTTCTCCCTGCACAGCCAGAAGGCCCCACCATTTTGTAAGATCCCTGTCTTTTCTGGGAGAAGGCAGCGGGGAGCAGCTAGGGCCAGCAACCTGAGTTCACAGAGCACCTTGCACCATCAGACCAGTAGACCCCACTGTGTCAATGCAGACCAGCGCACAGCAGTGATGCTATTGAGGTGACTATTGCAGTAGCTGCAACTGGCAGGGAGCTGAGCACTATCCCCCACAGCAGCAGCCTGATCAAAGCCCAGCACCTTCCCCCACAGCAGCAGTGACTGAGTGGGAGTGGAGCCCAACCCCCAACAGCAGCTGAGGCTCGGGAGTCAAGACACACCCCCAGCAGCAGAGGCTCAGGAGCGGATATCCATCCCCAGGCAGCAGCAGCAGAGGCTGATCAGGAACAGTGCCCCAGCCTAAGCAGCAAAACTCGGGTAGCCGAGACCTGCCCCTGACAACTGCAGCAGCAAATTGGGAGTGGAGCCCCTCCCCAAGCAGCAGCAAAGTCCAGGGAGCTGAGTATCCTGAGCCCCCAACAGCAGCAGAGTATTGGGAGCTGAGAGCACCCCCTGGCAACAGCAGCAGCAGCAGCAGTGCAAACCGGGAGCTGACACTCGCCCCCACAGCATCAGCAGCGACTGATCAGGAGCTGAGCCCCACCAGGCAGCAATGCACCGCAGCAGCGCACCAGCAGGACCCATGCACCCCAGAAGTGTTCCAGTGAGACCCACGCACCCCAGAAGCACACCAGCGGGACCCATGCACCTCAAGAGTGCCTACCACAAGACCAGTACCAGCCGCCAGTTGTCAATCCTCCAGGACCCACAGCAGGCAAGAGGTGCCACACACCAAAACAGTCTGGGAGGCACAGCAGCCTTATTTGATACACACCGACCTGCCTACACATCCCAACATCCCTCACCAGGCCCAGAACTACAAGATTGCTAAAATGGTGAGACAAAGAAACAACACCCAAATAAAAGAAAAGGAAGAATCACCAGAAAAGGAGCTACAGGAAATGGAAAAAAGCAATTTGTCAGATAAAGAATTCAAAGCAATGATTTTAAGGGTGCTCAAACAATTTTGTGAGAACTACAAGCAACTTAATAAGAATTATGAAGAGCTCAGTGGGAACTATATCAGCTTTAAAAAAGAGGTAGAAGCTATGCATAAAAATCAAGAGGAAATAAAGAATGACATAGCTGTTATGAAAAATACCTTAGAAGGATTCAATAGTAGATTAGAAGAAGCTGAAGACCGAATCAGTGAGTTAGAAAGCAAGGTAGAAAAAAACACCCAAATAGAGCAGCAAGTAGGAAAAAAAATTAAAAAGCAGGAGGAGAGTTTAAGGGAGCTTTGGGACAATATTAAACATAACAACATTCGCATCATAGGGGTACTGGAAGGAGAAGAATCCACAGAAAGGAATAGAGAACCTGTTTGAAGAAATAGTGACAGAAAACTTCCCTAAATTGGTGCAGGAAAAGTCACACAAGTCCAGGAAACACAGAGAGTCTCAAGCAAGATGAACCCAAAAAGACCCACAGCTAGACACACCATAATTAAAATGGTAAACCTTAAAGACAAAGAAAGAATCTTAAAGGAAGCAAGAGAGAGACCGAAAGTTACCTACAAGGGAGTTCCCATTAGACTGTCAGCTGATTTCTCAATAGAAACACTGTAGGCCAGAAGGGAGTGGAATGAAGTGTACAAAGTAATGAAAGGCAAGGGTCTGAATCCAAGACTACTCTATCCAACAAGGCTATCATTCAGAATTGAAGGAGAAATAAAGAGCTTCACAGACAAAAAAAAAAAAAAAAAAGCTAAAGGAATTTACCACCACAAAACCAGCACTGCAAGAAATGCTAAAGGGACTGTTGTAAGAAGAAGAAGAAATAGGGAGAGAAGAACACAGGCATAAAATAAAAATGTCAACTAATAAGTATCTATCAAAATAACCTTAAATGTAAATGGCTTAAATGCTCCAATCAAAAGACATAGGGTAGCTGACTGGATAAGAAAACATGACCCATATATATGCTGTCTACAAGAGACCCACCTCACAACAAAAGACTCACACAGGATGAAAGTGAAGGGATGGGGAAAAAAAATTATCCAGCTAAATATTAATAGAAATGAAAAAAAAAGCTGGTGTTGCAATACTTATATCTGATAAGACAGACTTCAAAATGAGGGACAAAATAAGAGACAAAGAAGGTCACTACATAATATTAAAGGGATCAATTCAACAAGAGGATATAACCTGGGTAAACATATATGCACCAAATACAGGAGCACCAAAATAAAATTTAAAATTTCTGGAGGATTTCAAGGGAGAGATCAATAGCAATACAATCATAGTGGATGACTTTAACACCCCACTGACACCATTGGATAGATCTTCTAGACGAAAAATTAACAAGGACATAGAGTCCTTAAATGACGAACTAGATCAGTTGGACTTAATTGATATTTACAGAACATTTCACCCCAAAGTTGCAGAATATACATTCCTCTCAAGTGCACATGGGACATTCTTGAAGATAGACTTCATGTTAGGACACAAACTAAGTCTCTACAAATTCAAGAAGATTGAAATCATATCAAGCATTTTCTCAGATCACAATGGCATGGAACTAGAAATCAATTACCACAAAAACATTCAAACACATGGAGGCTAAATAGCATGTTATTAAACAATGAATGGGTTCCCAAGGAGATCAGGATGAAATGGAAAACTTCCTGGAAACCAATGAAAATGAACACACAACAACACAAAATCTATGGGACACAGCAAAAGCAATCCAGAGAGGGAAGTTCATAGCACCACAGGCCTACCTCAAGAAACAAGAAAAATTCCTAATTGACTTTCTAACCCTACAACTTAAAGAAGTAGAAAGTAAACAAAAAGAAAAACCCAGAGCAAGTAGAAAAAAGAAATAGTAAAGGTCAGAGCAGAAATAAACGACATAGAGACTAAACAAAAAAAACAATTCAAAAGATCAATGAAACAAAGAGCTGGTTCTTTGAAAAGATTGATGGACCCTTAGCCAGACTCACCAAGAAACAAAAAGAGAGGAACCAAATAAACAAAATCAGAAATGAAAGAGGAGAAGTAACAACTGAAACCACAGAAATACAAAGGATCATTATTCCAAAACTATTCCAAAACTATTCCAAAAAATCCAAGAAGACGGAAGACTTCAAAACTCATTTTATGAGACCAGCATAATTCTAATTCCAAAACCGGATAAAGACACTACAAAGAAAGAAAACTACAGGACAATATCCCCGATGAACACAGATGCCAAAATCCTTAACAAAATATTAGCAAATCGGATCCAGCAATACATCAAAAATATTATTCATCATGACCAAGTGGGATTCATCCCATGGATATAAGGCTGGTACAGTATTCGCAAATCAATAAATGTGATACACCACATAAACAAAATCAAAGATAAAAACCATATGATCTTATCAATAGATGCTGAAAAAGCATTTGACAGAATCCAGTACCCATTTCTGATAAAAATGCTCAGTAATGTGGGAATAGAGGGATCATATCTTGACATAATAAAGGCCATATATGAAAAACCTACTGCCAACGTCATACTCAATGGGCAAAAACTAAAAGCATTTCCTTTAAGAACAGGAACAAGACAGGAATACCCACTTTTGCCACTTTATTTAACACAGTACTGGAAGTCTTAGCCACAGCAATTAGACATGAAGAAAGAATAAAAGGGATCCACATTGGAAAGGAGGAAGTGAAACTGTCATTATTTGCAGATGACATGATATTGTACAAAGAAAACCCTAAAGACTCCATCTAAGATCTACTAGAAGATCTACTAGACCTAATAAATGAATTTGGCAACATAGCAGGATACAAAATTAATATCAAGAAATCGACAGCATTCTTATACACCAACAATGAACTCACAGAAAGAGAAACTAAAAAAAATCCCATTTACCATCGTGGCAAAAAAAATTAAGATACCTAGGAATAAACTTAACCAAACAAGTAAAGGACCTATTTGCAGAAAACTACAGGACATTGAAAAAATAAATAGAGGAATATATTAAAAAGTGGAAGCATATATTATACCTTGTTCATGCATTGGAAGAATTAACATCATTAAAATGTTTATACTACCCAAAGCAGTCTATAGATTCAATGCAATCCCCATCAAAATACCAGTGACATATTTCACAGAACTAGAACAAATACTCCAAAAGTTTATGTGGAACCAAAAAAGACCCCGAATAGCCACAGCAATCTTGAAAAAGAAGAATAAAGTATGAGGGATCACAACACCTGATACCAGGTTATACTACAAAACCACTGTAATCTAAACAGCCTGGTAGTGGCACAAAGACAGGCATATAGATCAATGGAACAGAACAGAGAACCCAGAAATTTACTCAAGACAATATGCTCAATTAATATTTGACAAAGGTGGCAAGAGCATACAATGGAGTAAAGACAGCCTCTTCAATAAATGGTGTTGGGAAAATTGGACAGCTACATGCAAAAAATTGAAACTAGACCACCAACTTACACCATACACAAGAATAAACTCAAAATGGATAAAAGACTTAAATGTGACTTGTGAATCCATAAAAATCCTAGAAGAAAATGTAGGCAACAAAATTTCAGACATCATACGCAGCAGAATTTTCACTGATACAACGCCTAAGGCAACAGAAACAAAGGAAAAAAATGAACACATGCAACTACATTAAAAAAAAAAAAAAAAGCTTCTGCACAGCAAAAGAAACAAGCATCAAAATAGAAAGGGAACCCATTATATGGGAGAACATAACTGCCAATGATACATCAGATAAGGGGTTAATTTCCAAAATATACAGAGTGCTCATACAACTCAACAAAAGGGAGACAAAGAACCCAATTAAAGGGGATTCCAAAATGGCGGTGGAGTGAATGGAAGCTACACAGACCATCTCCCAGGACCAAACTGGAATTACAACTAAAATAAAGACAAATTGTCGGGAAAAAGCAACAGAAAAGCAGCTTGCGAGGACGATACAACCAGGGACACTGACTCGATCCTGGTAGGATTGCGGAGGCGCGAGAGGGGGGCTGGGAGCCCACAGACAGCAGCGGCCTGAGCCCTGAGCAGCGCCGGCCCTCGGGGATAAAGCCCGAGCCGGCTCCACAGCGCAGAGCCGGGACAGAGCGCTAAAATAGCCACAGCCACTCACCTGGGCTCCAGCAGAGGGAGGGCAGACTGGACTGGAACTGTGTGGGGACACCTGGGATTTGGAGGGCGCTCAGAGCTTTTGCTGAGTTGCGGCCACCCAGGACTGTGGCCTGGTCTTCTTACTCCATCCCAGGGCTCTGGGGAGAGGCGGCAGCCCCTCCCTCGGAGATCCAGCCACACCCTAGTGGGCCATTGAAATGCAAACTGAGGCTCATTAACTACTAGCATCTGCCCTACCCCCTGGAAATCCTCTCACACTGAACACCTAAGGGAGGTTTTCATTCAACTGAAAACCCAAAGCTCTTCAAGCAACCACAACTAATAGCCTCTAGGCAAAAAGCTAGAGGATAACTTAACCTTTGCTGGGCTTGCAAATATACCCTGGAAAGTAAGACTCCAGGGTGATGTTTAACGTGGGTCCTCCCATGCTCATCCAAATCCAGTAGAGGGAGCCACAAACAACAGAACACCAACATCCACAGGAAAATTTGGCAGGCTCCAAAAACCACTGAGATAGCCAAAATGGGGAAACAAAGAAACAGAGCCCAAATGAAAGAACAAGAGACCTCTACCGAAGATGAGATAAATGAAACGGAGTTAAGCAAGTTAACAGAGCTAGAATTCAGAGCCATGATCTAGAGGAAGCTCAACAGCATGAGTAAGGACATCAACACCTTGAGTAAAGACATCCACACCATGAGCAAAGACATAGAAACACTGAAAACCAACCAAGTGGAAATGAAGAAGCAGCAAGAAGAAATGAAGAAGCAGCAAGAAGAAATGAAGAATGACATAGCAGAAATGAAGAACACATTGGAAGGACTAAACAGCAGAGTAGAGGAAGCTGAGGACCAGATCAGTGAATTAGAAGACAGGGTAGAAAAAATCAACCAATCAGAAAACCAAAAAGAAAAAACAATGAAAAAACAGGAAGACAGCTTAAGAGAACTGTGGGACAACTGGAAACGTAATAATATTCGCATCATTGGAGTCCCTGAAGAAGAAGAAAATGAGCAAGGGTTAGAGAATATATTTGAAGAAATAATGACAGAAAACTTCCCTAATTTGGTGAAGAAAGAAGGTATTCAAGTTCAAGAAGCACAGACAGTCCCAAGTAAGAAGAACCCAAACAGGCCCACACCAAGACACATAGTAATTAAAATGCCAAAAATTAAAGACAAAGAGAGAATCCTCAAGGCAGCAAGAGAAAAGCAACAGGTTACCTACAAAGGAACCCCCATTAGGCTATCAGCTGACTTCTCAACAGAAACACTACAGGCCAGAAGGGAATGGCATGAAGTAATCAAGGTCATGAAAAACAAGGATCTGAATCCAAGACTACTCTACCCAGCAAGGCTCTCATTCAAAATAGAAGGGCAAATAAAGAGCTTCTCAGACAAAAAAAGGCTAAGGGAATACATTAGCACCAAACCAGCACTGCAAGAAATGTTAAAAGGACTGCTGTAATTAGTAGAAGAAATAGGAAGGAAAGTAGAACCACATTGAACAAAAATGGCAATAAATAAGTACATATCAATAATCACCTTAAATGTAAATGGATTGAATGCTCCGATAAAAAGACACAGAGTAGCGGATTGGATAAGAAAGCATAACCCATATATATGCTGTTTACAAGAGACCCACCTCACAACAAAAGACTCACATAGGCTGAAAGTGAAGGGATGGAAAAAAATCTTCCAAGCAAATGGAAAGGAAAAAAAAAGCTGGGGTAGCAATACTCATATCTGATAAAATAGATTTCAAAACGAAAGCCATTACTAGAGACAAAGAAGGTCACTACATAATATTGAAAGGATCTATCCAACAGGAAGATATAACCTTGGTAAACATATATGCACCGAATATAGGAGCACCAAAATATATTAAAAATCTTCTGGAGGACTTCAAAGAAGAAATTGACAGCAATACAATCATAGCAGGGGACTTCAACACCCCGCTGACATCACTGGATAGATCCTCTAGACAAAAAATTAACAAGGACACAGAGACTCTAAACGAAGCATTAGACCAAATGGATTTAATAGATATTTACAGAGAATTACACCCCAAAACTATAGAATTCACATTCTTCTCAAGTGCACATGGGGCATTCTCAAAGATAGACCACATGTTAGGACACAAACGAAGTCTCTACAAGTTCAAGAAGATTGAAATCATATCAAGCATCTTCTCAGATCACAATGGCATGAAACTAGAAATCAATTGCAACAAGAACATGCAAAGACATTTGAATACATGGAGGCTAAATAGCATGTTATTAAACAATGAATGGGTTACCGAGGAGATCAAGGAAGAAATTAAAAACTTCCTGGAAACCAATGAAAATGAACACACAACAACACAAAATCTATGGGATGCAGCAAAAACTGTTCTGAGAGGGAAGTTCATAGCACTACAGGCCTACCTCAAGAAACAACAAAAATTTCTAATAGACTATCTAACCTCACAACTTAAAGAACTAGAAAGCAAACAAAAAGAAAACCCCAGAGCAAGTAGAAGGAAGGAAATAGTAAAGATCAGAGCAGAAATAAACGACATAGAGACCAGAGAAACAATTCAAAGGATCAATGAAACAAAGAGCTGGTTTTTTGAAAAGATAAACAAGATTGATGGACCCTTAGCTAGACTCACCAAGAAACAAAGAGAGAGAACCCAAATACACAAAATCAGAAATGAAAGAGGAGAAGTAACAACTGACACAACAGAAATACAAAGGATCATTAGCAAATACTATGAACATTTATATGGCAACAAATTCAACAATCTAAGTGAAATGGAAACATTTCTAGAAACACATAGTCTCCCAAAACTGGACCGGGAAGAGATAGAAAACTTGAACAGACCAATAACAGCTAAGGAAATTGAAGATGTAATCAAGACTCTCCCAGCAAACAAAAGCCCAGGACCGGATGGCTTCACGGGGGAGTTTTACCGAACATTCAAAGAAGAACACACACCCATTCTCCTCAAACTATTTCAAAAAATTCAAGAAGAAGGAAGACTTCCAAACTCGTTTTATGAGGCCAGCATAATCCTAATTCCAAAACCAGAAAAGGACACTACAAAGAAAGAAAACTACAGGCCAATATCCCTGATGAACGTAGATGCCAAAATCCTAAACAAAATACTAGCAAATCGGATCCAGCAATACATCAAAAAAATTATTCACCATGACCAAGTGGGATTCATCCCAGGGATGCAAGGCTGGTTCAACATTCGCAAATCAATAAATGTGATACATCATATAAACAAAATGAAAGATAAAAACCACATGATCATATCAATAGATGCTGAAAAAGCATTCAACAAAATCCAGCACCCATTTCTGATAAAAATGCTCAGCAATTTGGGAATAGAAGGATCATATCTCAACATAATAAAGGCCATATATGAAAGATCTACAGCCAACATCATACTCAATGGGCAAAAACTAAAAACATTTCCCTTAAGAACAGGAACAAGACAGGGATGCCCACTTTTGCCACTCTTATTTAACATAGTACTGGAAGTCTTAGCCACAGCAATCAGACGTGAAGAAAAAATAAAAGGAATCCAAATTGGAAAGGAGGAAGTGAAACTGTCATTATTCGCAGACGATATGATATTATATATAGAAAACCCTAAAGACTCCATCAAAAATCTACTAGACTTAATAAATGAATTTGGCAAAGTAGCAGGATACAAAATTAACGTCAAGAAATCAACGGCATTCTTATACACCAATGATGAACTCACGGAAAGAGAAACTAAAAAAACAATTCCATTTACCATCGCGGCAAAAAAATTAAGATACCTAGGAATAAACTTAACCAAAGAAGTAAAGGACCTATTTGCAGAAAACTACAGGACATTGAAGAAAGAAATAGAGGAAGATATAAAAAAGTGGAAGCACATACCTTGTTCATGGATTGGAAGAATTAACATCATTAAAATGTCCATATTACCCAAAGCAATCTATAGATTCAATGCAATCCCCATCAAAATACCAGTGACATATTTCACAGAACTAGAACAAATATTTCAAAAGTTCATATGGAACCAAAAAAGACCCCGAATAGCTACAGCAATCTTGAAAAAGAAGGACAAAGTAGGTGGGATCACAATACCGGATATCAGCTTATACTACAAAGCCACTGTAATCAAAACAGCCTGGTACTGGCACAAGAACAGGCATATAGACCAGTGGAACAGAACAGAGAATCCGGAAATTGACCCAAGACATTATGCTCAATTAATATTTGACAAAGGTGGCAAGAGCATACAATGGAGTAAAGATAGCCTCTTTAATAAATGGTGTTGGGAAAATTGGACAGCTACATGCAAAAAAATGAAACTAGACCATCAACTTACACCACACACAAGTATAAACTCAAAATGGATAAAAGACTTAAATGTGACTCGTGAATCCATAAAAATCCTAGAAGAAAATGTAGGCAACAAAATTTCGGACATCATACGCAGTAGAATCTTCACTGATACATCACCTAAGGCAAAAGAAACAAAGGGAAAAATGAACACATGGGACTACATCAAACTCAAAAGCTTCTGCACAGCAAAAGAAACAACCATCAAAACAGATAGGGAACCCACTCTATGGGAGAGCATAATTGCCAATGATACATCAGATAAGGGGTTAATTTCCAAAATATACAGAGTGCTCATACAACTCAACAAAAGGAAGACAAAGAACCTAATTAAAAAATGGGCAGAGGAACTAAATAGACACCTCTCCAAAAAGGACATACAAATGGCTAAGAGACATATGAAGAAATGCTCAACATCATTAATCATCAGAGAGATGCAAATTAAAACAACAATGAGGTATCACCTCACACCTGTCAGAATGGCCGCCATCAACAAATCATCAAACAACAAGTGTTGGCGAGGGTGTGGAGAAAAGGGGACTCTAGTACACTGCTGGTGGGAATGCAGACTGGTGCAGCCACTGTGGAAAACACTATGGTGTTACCTCAAAAAATTAAATTTTGAATTGCCATTTGACCCAGTGATCCCACTTCTAGGAATATACCCTAAGAAGTCTGAAACACCAATCAGAAAAAATACATGTACCCCCATGTTCATAGCAGCACTATTTACAATAGCTAAGATCTGGAAACAGCCCAAGTGTCCATCAGTGGATGAATGGATAAAAAAGCTGTGGTACATATACACAATGGAGTACTATGCAGCTGTAAGAAAGAAAGATCTCTTATCCTTTGAGACGACGTGGAGGGACCTCGAGAGTATTATCCTAAGTGAAACAAGCCAAGCAGAGAAAGACAAATATCACATGATCTCACTTATTTGTGGAATATAATGAACATAACAGTCTGAGGAACAGGGTAGACCCAGAGATGTGGAAGTAGGGTATAAACTGACACCCCTCAGAAGGGGGGGGGAGGGAAGAGATAAACCACAGAACTTATGCACATGTATGCATAAGTGATGGACATGGACAACAAAGCTGGGGACAGGGTGGGGGGATGGGGAGGAGGGTGTCAATGGGGAAAAAAGGAGAAACATCTGTAACAAAAATAAATTAAAAAAAAAAAAAAAGAACCCAATTAAAAAATGGGCAGAGGACCTAAATAGACACCTTTCCAAAAAGGACATACAAATGGCCAAGAGACATATGAAAAAATGCTCAACATCACTAATCATCAGAGAGAGGCAAATTAAAACAACAATGAAGTATCACTTCACACCTGTCAGAATGGCTGCCATCAACACATCATCAAACAACAGTGCTGGTGAGGATGTAGAGAAAAGGGGACTCTAGTACACTGCTGGTAGAAATGCAGACTGGTGCAGCCACTATGCAAAACACTATGGTGTTTCCTCAAAAAGTTAAAAATTGAACTGCCTTTTGACCCAGTGATGCCACTTCTAGGAATATACCCTAAGAAGCCTGAACACCAATCAGAAAGAATATATGTATCCCTATGTTCATAGCAGCACTATTCACAATCGCTAAGATCTGGAAACAGCCCAAGTGTCCATCAGTAGATGAGTGGATAAAAAATTGTGGTACATATACACAATGGAGTACTATGCAGCTGTAAGAAAGACGACCTGGAGGGACCTGGAGAGTATTATCCTAAGTGAAACAAGCCAATCAGAGAAAGACAAATATCACATGATCTCACTTATTTGTGGAATATAATGAACAAAACAGGCTGATGAACAAAATAAACCCAGAGACATAGAAGTAGGGTGCAGACTGACAAACCTCAGAAGAAGGGGTCAGGGGGGAGGGAAGAGATAAACCACAGGACTTATATGCATGTATGCATAACCATGGACATAGATAACAATGCTGGGGATGGGGTGCTGGTGGGGATGGGGAGGAGGGTGTCAATGGGGGAAAAAGGAGAAACATCTGCAACAAAAATAAATTAATACAAAAAAAATAAAAATAAATTGCTCAGACTTTGCAGATATTAAAAAACAAAAACAAAAATTGACATGGGAATTGTGCCTCCAAGGCCAGGAAACTCCCAGACTCCAGCTCTCATTAATCCTCCTGATAGGAAGCCTGTACTTGCAAGTGGTTTACAGAAATGGGAAGATATAAGTAGAAATGATATCAACTTTAATAGCCAAAATGCAATTGCCTTTGGGTGCTTAAATTCATTTTTTTGCATGCAAAAATGAGAAAAATGACAGCTTTAAAATTAAATGAATGGACAGTGTATCTTGATTTGGATATTAGGAGCTTCTAAGGAGAAGCACAGATACATTCTTAAAGAAATTAATAAGAAATTTTAAAGAGTGTCTCTGAACTATCCTGAAGTTAGTAAATGCCTACACCCCCTTTTTCTCCTTTCTATTGCTCCTCCACTACATCACTGAAAGGAGATGAATAATAGACTAGAGAACTAATCTAAAAGGTCTGAGCCGGCGGGAGATCACATCCTCAACGTAAGGCCAGTGTAGAGAAAGGAGCATTTTATTACACCGGTGGGCTGTTACACCGGCGGGCTGGGGGGGTACAGCTTCCCCAAATCCTCAGCCCCGAGCTTCCTTTGTTCTTTGCTTATATAGGCACAAACTACAGAAAAAAACTACATTAAAAAAAACCCACATTCTCTTGGCACCACGTAATTGATGTCCGTGTTGGTACGAGTTGTCTCAGAGGTAAGGAGTCTGCTCAGGCAGAGGTCAGGGCCATCATTAATCTCTTTTTTCTTATGGTTCCTCTGAGTTTCTCAAGGCCTTCATTAACCCCTTATCTTTGGGTTTCTCAAGGCCCTTAAGTTTACAAAAAAAGAAACTGCCAAGGTGCTTACGTGCAGTAACTGAGGGTCAGAATGGAGTTTAGTTTTGTTAAAACACCATTAACCCTTTCATAATAATAGTGGCTAGCCACAGTTATAAGAAATGTTAATCATCCTTTGCAATGTTAATCATGGTTGCTTTGTTCTGATTAAAGAAAAGCCCATTCTGTCTGGCGGGTGTGGCTCAGTGGTTGAGCATCGACCCATGAACCAGGAGGTCACCGGTTCAATTCCCAGTCAGGACACATGCCCAGGTTGTGGGCTCGATCCCCAGTGGGGCGCATGCAGGAGGCAGCCAATCAATGTTCTCTCTCATTGATGTTTCTCTCTCTCTCTCCCTCTTCCTTCCTCTCTCTCTCAAATCAATAAAAGGAAAAAAAAAAAAAAAAGGAATAACAAAAAAAGAAAAGCCCACTCTGACCTAGCTGGGAGCTGTGCACCGCAGGCGCTTACCTCAGGAATGCTGTCCGTCCTCCTAATCTGAGGACAAGGGGGACTACTTGACATCATGGAAAGATTAAACCTGACTATCAGAACACTGGACCGATGACTGTGACTCACTGGCAACCAGCCCCTGCTGCCCCCAGCCCATATTTTTCCTCTTTGCCCAGAAACCTTTTACAATCCCCCCCCCTCCACACACACACACACACACACACACACACACACATTCCTTCCCACTTGCTTATCATTATTTCTCTGCCTTTTAAAAGCAGCTGACAAGTGAGGGGGGCAGAGCAGATTGTACGGGATGACCCACTGCTCTCCTGTACTGCTGGCATTATTGGAATAAACGCTCACATGTGAGTCAACATCGTCTCTGCTTAATTGACTCAAGTCGTGACAGGCAGCCCCAACCCAGACCCATTGTTGCCTGGTTTCATTTCTTGTCTCTGAGCCTCCTTGTTTGGACTGGCCCTTCCCTTCCCTTCTTTCTTCCCCTACTGTCTCCTTCACTATCACTCCCTACTGACTTAAGGGAAAATGAGAACAGGAGTTCTAACAGCTCCCTTTGGAGAAAAGCTGGTCTCAGCCAGAGAGAAACCAGACATTGTTCCCGATTTTATTCGGGACACTGATGGGTTCACCAAGAAATTTAACTGTTGGACCATGTAATCCTGGCTACTCTAACCTATTCCAATTAATATACTGACTGGTTTCTGGGAGCAAGTCAACAGGATTGCTAAATGAGTCCTACTGTGAAACTGTAGAGGAGTGTGTTCCTATTACAGAAAGCCAGGTCACCTTAAAAAGGATTATAGAGCTTGGCTGCTGTGGCTCAGTGGATTGAGCATCATCCCATGGACTGAGAGGTCCCAGTTCGATTCCTGGGTCAGGGCACATGCCTGGGTTGTGGGCTCGATCCCCAGTGGGGGTCGTGCAGGAGGCAGCTGATTGATGTTCCTCTCTGACATTGGTGTTTCTCTCTCTCTCTTCCTCTCTCTAAAAAATAAAAAAACATATATTTTTTTAAAAGGGGTTATAGAAAACCAAAATTGGACTTAGAAAAGAAACCAAAAGCAAGCACAGGGATGCTCCAATGGGTGTTTTCCCTCCTTCTCACTGATAGTCTGGGAGAAGTTGAAATAACCATAAAAAGGGAAGCCACTAAGGCCCCTATAGATACCTGGGGCTATTTTATTTGTTCTTAACCACACCCAACTAAGTTCCCTGGAATTAAAGCTTCTGTACAAATGTCAGGAATCAATCAACTAGGGAATGTTATAGGACAATATATGTCTTTGTTAATCAAATCTGCCCCAGTTCACCTGATAGGGTGAGCTTTTTTAAAAAAATAAGTGATGCCCATTTGTTTCTTCTAGAAGGGTAGCATGAATTTAGAGTTAAATGAACCAGATACTGAACCAAAGCAGAAAATAATGACTTTAAAGAAATCTCCTAAGAGGAAACTAATCTTGAGGCTGACTGAATGTATGCTGACCATCTTTTCTTCATTATTAACTTCCATGAGAGTCTCAGGGATGGCTTAACAGGGTACTCGCCCTGCTAGAATGGCCCAAAACAGCCCAGGGACTTGCAGACATACCTCTAGCTCTTGACTTGCTACATATCTATCTCTCCATAGATGGGGAACCAGTCCACAGTGCTTCAAGAGTCCCCCCTTGGGGTACATGCTCACCAACTGGGAGAAATTTGACCCTAAGCCCCTCAAGAAAAAGGCTAATCTTTTGTAACACAGCCTGGCCCCAATATAAAGTGGACAATGGGGAGGTTTGGCCAGTTAATGGCACCATTAATTTTTTAAATAATTTTTCTTTATTGGTTTTACAGAGAGAGGAAGGGAGAGGGTAAGAGATAGAGACATCAATGTGAGAGAACATCGACTGGCCGCCTCCTGCATGCCCCCCACTGGGGATCGGGCCCACAACATGGGCATGTGTCCTGGTCAGGAATTGAAGTGGCCACCTCCTGATGCATGGGTCGACACCCAACCACTGAGCCACACCAGCCAGGCAATGGCACCGTTAATTTTAATACTATCTTGCAACTAGACCTGTTTTATCATTCCTAAGGGAAATGGATGGAGGAGGTCCCATATATCCAAGCCTTTATGAGTCTCAGGTGACTCTAAGCTATATGGTGCCTGTAAACTAGAAAAATGTACCCAAATAGAAACATTTCAAAAATAGATAAACAGATTTGTCAGTTCCTTGCCAACATTTGGGTGGCAACCTAACCCCAGAGGCATTAAAAATGATGTCCTTGTTTTACAAATTAAGTCTTCACAGGGCCAGAGCTGTGGCTCCAGAAAATTCAAACCCACCAAACCCTATCTGGGCCATCTTTGAAAATGCAAGTTTCTGGGAGGTAATCCTTATTGAAAAAAACCTTAGCCATCTAAGCAAATCAGTTACTTATTTCAGCTATTCCTTTTTAAATTAGTAAGTTTGATAAAAGTTATTAATATCTAGATATTTTAAAATAACATAAAATACTGAAACATTGATTGCTAGACAAGTCTTGGGTTCACCTGCTTTTCGCTTTTGTTGCAGAGGGCTGTGGAGTAACTTTGGAGCTGTGAATAAATGTCAAGTGCTTTGTTCCAGGTGTATTTCTTACAGGTGTGTTGGCCAACAGAGGAAACTATGTTTCCAAAGGTGATGAAATGTGTTCATAAAAGTCAATCTAGAGAAGACTGGTTGCTTACTTTTTTGGTTATCATTGAAAACTGAGGTTTCTAAAAGTTAGAAATTCTAATTAAGTTGGAGAGAAATGATAAGACTTGAGGGATGGAGATTCATTTTTGGGGGAAAAGGAAGAAAGTGAGTTGTTCTAAGGATAGTTATTTCTGAGTGAGTAAGAAGGTTTGTGAAAGTTGTAGAAAGGTTTGTAAAAAGTTATGAAGGCTATAAAAGTTCGTGAATATTTTAAGTGTATATATATACCAGCCCAGCTCTCTCCTGTTGCTTAATTCCTTAGATTTGAGCCAAGACTTTCTTTGTTTCCACTGCTCAGTCACAGCCCTTGGGGTTTTTATTGAGAGTTTCAGTGGGTCTTCTTGCCTGGCGTTTAGGAACTTCCCTCCCTTTTTCTAAAAGTCATCAAAAGCAAATGAGAAAAATCTTGCGTCTTCTCTACAAAAAGTAATAATTCAGCTTATGTGTATGATCTTCACGTGTTTAGTCTTTATGTGTTTGTTCGTGTATTACATGTGGCATGTTTTCTGCCTCTGGGTGGTATTACTAAGGGGTGATATTTTATTGGCCTAAAGAGATTAAATACTTATATATAGGTTAAAAGCAGGATCCTGTGATCTGGACAAAATATTTAATATTAAAACCAGTTTAAGTTTGATTATGTCTTGTAGAGTTATTACCACAAAATATGTGTTTGTTTTACCTAGATTTACAAAAATTTTATGATATAATCTTTTAGTTAAGTATATTTGATAACCTTCCCAAAGTTTAAATTTTAAGAGACTTTTTAACGGAGAGATGACTGAGTTATTCCAGTGGGCCCTGGATTACCTCAAGGGTTTCTTCTCTATCCTTATAAAAGAAACATTTTCAAACTAATTAGATCTAATTAATATTCTTGAAATTATATGGGAAGTTTTACCTAATAATAATAATAATAATAATAACTGTTCTATTTGTACACATATATTTTTATTGAAATGGATATTCTAAAGATTCAGTCTGCCCCAGCGAGGAACTTGCACAGATTCAAAGCCCAGTTCAAACAGGGAGCCCCCAGGGGCAGCAGGTGTCCTGTTGGTGGCACTGGACAAGCCTAGGGTGGGGGCGTCCAGCAGTGGCCCTCCGGATGTCTGTGACCCACACATTGGAAGTTTATCAATTATTTCCAATGCTCAATGCACACTTCTGAGGAGCCATGTGCAACATTTTTAAATCTTTCCTATTATTTGTTCTTTATATATTGAAATTGTGTTAGAGAGAGAGAGAGACTTTATATTATTTTCTGTGTCATTTTACAGTAATTATTTACCAAGAAATTGTTGTTTTGGAATGTTATAACGTATGGAAAAATGTGGAGGGCGGCTGAGCCAAGGTCTCTTGTTCCTGTGGTGTTTGCACGGTCTCGCCCAGGAGCCTTTAGTCCCAAAGCCACTTGTTGTTCCTGTGTGCCAGCAAGGCCCACACAGGAGCGTCCTGAGCCGGGAGCAAGAATGTATCCAATGTATGGACAGTCTGGACCTTGAGCTCAGAGGCCGATGGAAACATTTGGTGTTTGAGAACAATTAAGCTTTTGAACTCCTCCCCTCCCCCCCCTCAATTGGCTATATAATAAACTGGCTGAGCTAGCTCAGGGTCACTGTTTCTCCATCAGAGAGCAGTGTCTCACCTGGCCCCAGCTTTTCTCTCTATAATGTCTCTGTCTTTCTTAGTCTCCCGTCGCCCCTCCTTAGGTCTGGTTCAACTAGCCGTGCAGGTCGCGGCAGAAAAAGCAAAGTTTTTTTTTTGTTTTTTTTTTATCAATGGCATTACAATCACATCTATAACCATGACACTTTGAGTTTTGTCATTTGTAGACAGTCATTGCTTTACTCGGATGCCTTTGCAAAAATGTTACATCTTTGGAAAGGTTCATAAAAAAGATTCTGACTTACTCTAAATTACAGTTTTCTAAGCAGGTCATATCTTTGCACTGGATGAAAATTTACAGAACTCTAAGGAATAACTGAATTCATGAAAATACTGGCAAGTTATCAGGATAAATTAAAAAAATGGTTATGTGACTAAATGAACTGAGGATAATTATTATTTTTATGACTCTGTTTTAAATATTACTAACTTTTAAGTCCTTTTATTTTCCAAATATAAGAAAAACTAAAAGGAGACATTCTGAATTATTATCAATGGCTAATTAACAAGGTTATAGGAATTGATAAATTAGTAACATTCATTTCACAGTGTGCTCCTGGGAGATGAAGGCTTCAAAGACCACAACTCACAACCAGGAAAATTTTGTCCATTAGGAAAAACATTAATCAAAAACTCTCTCCAACAGTGTTGGACAGGACCTTACCTTAGCAGGTGCCTAACTGCAAATGGACATCTGCCCCTGTCTCTGACACTCCCCTCCATCTACAGTAGAGATTAAAGACTGTTCAAGGATGAAGAAGTTGCTGACCAGAGAGGCAGACAGCTATCCCAAGATGTCAACAAGGCTTGCATACTCACAAATTAATGCTACTCAAACTTTGTTCTTATATCACGTAATTGTTATTGATTGAATGTACATAAACTGATTTGTATATTATCCTGCTTATGGTTTCCTAGTGGAAACAATATTTATCTTCCCAGACCTCCCCCCTTATTAGATATGGAGAATTTAACTTGGGTACCTGCTAATCTTTCCCACCTACTAGGCAATGATGTTCTATCAGTTATGATAAGAAAGGTAACGCTTTGTTGGCCACGCATTGGTCTTCTCCTACTATCAATATGGGCTTTGGTACATTTTTTTTTTCTGGATATATCTATTATAAAGGACCCATCTTAGGCAAATATCTCCAAGAACACCTCCCCAATAGTTCCCCTGGGAGAATTATATATGGATCTAATCTGGATGAGTATTGTGTAGCCTTAGGAATGGATGAATAAAAGCGAAGAAAAATACCTGGATATGCTGGAAAAAGGCTTGCAGCGGCCTGTCCTATCTGCCATAGTATATCCCATCCTCGGACTCACCAGCTGTTCTCTTGTGGCTGGATGTCTGCAAAACCAGAAGGAAAAAAAAAATCAATGGGTCCCTATTTAGAAAATTATTGGGATTACTTGGTGGGTAGATGTCCGTAACTACTTCACCCTCCTTGTATCCTGGATGCTTGTGGGAAGCCCTATGGAACACTCAGACTCCAGCTCATTTGGGGTTACTTCCACCCATTTAACTATGGCATGGAAACTCAAGATTTTGGGGTCCATTTAGTATACCACAACTGCTCCCAAGCCATAGCTACCCAATGACAACAACATTCCTGGTGGATCCAACAACATTGGCCCTCTAAGCGAAATAAAAGGGAAATACTTGGAGCCTGCCTTGGTATTCTGCGACAGGCTGAACTTGCAGCTAATGAAGAACTGCATTCGTTAGTAAAAGACTCTTTATCTAAAGTAGGTCATATAGAGAGAATGCTGTTTCAGGAAGAAGGAAAAGGGTGGGAAGCAGCATGGAAAGACAATAAAGCCTTAGCTGAATTGATAGAACATACTCAACAGACTGTAAAAACTCATGCACAAACCCAACAACAGGAATGAGCCTGTACCCTTACTCACCAGGGCCTATGGTCTATGCTAATGCAAATGGAATCTGAAGTAACCATGAAACAATGGCCGACTATAACGGGTGCAGAGGCCCAGGCCAGACACTTAGGGGACTCATATGGTTCCCCAGGATTTTCGAAAACTTTGGTTGGGAAATGTGATCTACGACATTGTGTCTGCCCTGACATTGTGTCTGCCCTGGCCGGTTTGGCTCAGCAGTTGAGCATCAGCCTGCAGACCAATGAGTCGCCGGTTCAATTCCGGCCAAGGGTGTGTACCTTGCTTGTGGTTCATCCCCAGCCCTGGTCCTGGTCATGCAGGAGGCAACAGGTCGATGTTTCTCTCTCTCCCTCTCTCTCCCTCCCACTCTATCTGAAGATAAATAGAAAAATATCCTCGGGCGAGGATTAAAAAACCAAAAAACAAAACAAAAAAACACCCCAGGCACCTCGGTTAGATCCTAAGGTTAAATTCTCAGTAGTTCAACTGGCTGGCATAGGGACCATCCTCAATAACACGAGAATACTTCCAAAGGGAAGTAGATGAACTATATTTAAAAATAATAAATAATGGGAACCCATCTCACCATCTGATTGTGAAAATCGAAAGGGCGAATGGTTGTTCCCCTAATCTATGTGGAATACTGAATTCACCCAATCCTGGCCTATTGGGTCTACCCCAACCAATAACAATATATGGTATATGGGAAATGGGTTGTTTTTGTTGGGAAGTGTTAGAAAATTCTTCTGTCATACTAACTGATTTTTATTGTAATAACACCAAGTTTTACATGAAATACTATTGGAATATGGTGTAATACTGAAATTATAGGCAGAATAACTTTGCCTGAGGTTAATAAAACCTGTGATAATATTGATACTGAAAATCCAATGTATTAGGAAATTGAACTTAATCCTCTCCATGAAGTCATTTCTATGGAAACTAACTGGCCAAAAGAAAAATTAGGGCTTCTGGATAATGAAATAGTTGAGAGTCTTAATTCATCTGGCCAAACATATCATAAGGTACAGTGATGGTGGATGAAGAAAGAAAACATAATTAGCTTAATAAAAAATTAGGGTTTTTTGGTTGGCTGGGATGCTTGTTCCCGTTAGACCTTTCTTTGTCTAGTATTAGACATTTTTTGTTCCTAATTGGTGTTACTGGTTTAATATTGTTGTTTTTGTTCCTGATATGTAAATGTTATACTAGATGCAGAAAAACAAAACTTCAGACAAGCAGCAAAAAGACTCGGTAGCTCAAAAGTTAGAAATAATCCAGAATATTTTTTAACAAGGACATATAGGATCTGACTGCCTCCCATTCACCTGCCTTATTATTTTTGAATAATAATAATAATTTGACCTGGAATACCATCTAAGGTTATGGTCTTGCCGCATCCCCAGTGGTCCACCCTGTTCAGCAAGACAAACGTGTACAATGAGACTTCCTAGGAATGAGCCTTCCTAGCACCATGGGACCTGCTATCCAACCAAAAGGTTGATCATCAATGCATCCTTTGGATTGATTTATGACCAAAAGGGGGATGTGTGGACAAAAAGGGGCCGGCCACATGCTAACCTGACAAGCTCAGGGGAGGCCTGTGTTGTGGCCTTTCAAAATCAAAGACATAAAGTAACCACAAAGGATGGTCTGAAATTAAAACTTTTTAAATAAAAGCAGTTTATGGCAGGTAGTTGAAAGGGTTAATAATGTTTTAACAAAACTAAACTCCATTCTGACCCTCAGTTACTGCACGTACACACCCTGGCAGTTTCTTTTCTGTAAACATAAGGGCCTTGAGACACCCAAAGAAAACTGTACAGATAAGGGGTTGAGGATGGCCTTGAGAAACTCAGAGGAACCATGAGAAATAAGAGATTAATAGTTACCCTGCTCCTCTCCCCCCCTTCTCTGTATCAGCCCCCTTAACGGTGCCAAAAGCGGCACCAAGAGAATGTAGTTTTTTTTTCCTGTAGTTTGTGCCTATATAAGCAAAGAACAAAGGAAGCTCGGGGCTGAGGATTTGGGGAAGCTGTACCCCCCCAGCCCGCCGGTGTAACAGCCCACCGGTGTAACAAAATGCTCCTTTCTCTACACTGGCCTTACGTTGAGGATGTGATCTCCTGCCGGCTCAGACCTTTTAGTAGTCATGTCCTAGGCCAGCATCACCTCTGACAAAGGTCAATCTTTACCTTAACCGAGCCTGTCTCTTGTCTTTTTGCATCTACGATAACGTATCTTTGGAATGTTGAAGTAATTTTCCTTTTTCTGGACTCCTCAATACAAGGCATCATTCTTTGGAGACTACAAATCCCTTCATTGTTACTGAGCTAATTGCTGACTGTTAACTATCCTGTACCCACCTATGTAAAAGATGTATGCATCTGTCATTTTCTCCCACATCCCTAATCTATCACCAATAGATTTCAGGTAACCCACTTAAGTCTCCTCTTTTGATTGTGATGTAAAAAATAAGGTGCAAAACTGCCATTCTTTGGAGCATTGTCTCTATCCATTGAGGTTTTGCTTCCTGGCATTTGTCAACAGTTTTGGCTCAAATAAACTCACCATTCTTCACAGGTTTGAATGTTGCTTATGTTGACAATGTCAAGAACTGCAAAATACTTAAAAGTAGAAAACAAAGTACTGTTACATCTGGTCTTCCTTTCAAACTTATACACACTAATACATTGAAAAAAGGCAAAAAGAAAATTAAGATAATTTGTTGAATTAAAAAACCCTAGCAGTTTGTGCAGAAATGCTTTTGATAGTACTTTGTTTACAGCTTCCCTTTGAGCCCACAGAATTAACATTGTTTAATTTACAGGGAACATATAAATATCTAGTGGAAACTGGTAGACTTTATCATATTGTTATTTGGGTCAGTTCTACAAATCGACTTTCTGCTTTGATTTTGAAAACCATTTGTTTTCTCTAACCAAATGTCACTCTGTGCAAAAGGCAAAATTATGTATTTTCTACCAAATAAAGTCCAGAGTGTTGTGAGCAAATCATGGAGTGATCAGTTTAACTGTGTAGTTACGTGAATGTGGGTCAGGAAACCGGGCAGCGGAACGCCCTGCAGCCACGTGATCCTGCCACAAATGCAGATTCACGGACTCTGGAAAACACGGACCTGACCACCAAGATTTTCACGCTGAGAAACGAGACGCAAACACGTGTCACCCGGCGCCAAGACGCCTGGGAAAGGGAGTCTGAGCGCCGCGAGACCCGGGGCCGCTGGGAAGCGCAGTCCAAAGATGGCGCGTCTTCTGCGCAGACTCAGAAGTGTCTGTGGGCGGAAACGGGGACAGGGACGCGGAAACGGGGACAGGCGACGCGGCTCCGTCCTCCCACCGGAAGTGTCCGATCGGAACCAGCCCTGTGGGAGAGGTGAGTCCGGGCTTGGGGCCCGGTGTCCGGCCGTTTGTCCCCGTCAAACACCCAGTCCCCGTCACGTTCCCTTCGGGGCCGCAGCAGCCCTGCGGCGCCCAGTGCCCCGAATTCAAAGAAATCCGAGGAAAGGTGGAACTGGGTTCGGCGTCGGGAGGGCACGCGCACCGCCCTCTGGAGAGGAGCGTGTGGTTTCCATAGTTACTCGCCAGCTGACGTCACCGTGAGGGCCGAGGGCGTGGTTCGGGGCGGTGGGAGGTCGTGCTGCCGCGGTTCCGGGCTCCCGGCGAGCAGCCGGCTGGCGGGGGTACCACGGGGCTGCTGTCTGCTCCGAGGCCGCCGCTTTAGCCCGCAGTGCGCCTCCGGGACCCGCTTTTCGCGGGAGGAGTCGCCGCCCTTACGTAGGAATGTGTTCCCGCAGTCACGGCGAGTGGGCGTGTCCCGAGAGCGGGCACGGCGACGCCGCGCAGACCCCGCCCCTCCGCCCGCCCGGCCGCGGTGCCCCTGTGTGTGCGCCGCTGCTGAGCGTTTCTCCGGCGCGGGCGTCGCGAGGTGCCCCCGCATGTCTCATTGCCAAGTTCGGGAGACATGGGAAAGCAGCCGCCCCGAGCACCGGGTGATTCCCGGATTGGGCTGTTTGAAAGGGGCGCGGAGTGAGGCGACACCTGCAGGCAGGACTTTGCTGAGGGATGTGACAGGTGTGTGCCACGGCCACTTAGGGTGGTGCAGTCAGCGGGGGGTGCGGCCTGTCGGCGACGTGCGGAGTGACGCGACGCCCTGGAGCATCGCTACGCTGCCCGGCCCACGAAGGACTGTGAGCCGCCGCAGCGCGGGCCCCTCTCCCCGTGTCCTTGCCAGAGTCGGGTCTGACAGCCCCCCAGACTGCTTCCGAGGTTCGGCGTGAGCCCGTGATCGCCGTTTTGTAGTCTTGCGGAATTCATGCTGATAGCTGTCTCCATCTGCCCTTTCTGTGGGTCTCCTCTAAGTCTGTTTCTATTCCTGCCTCCTTTCCATTGAAATTTCATGACATCTGTTGGAAATGTTTTCCCAAGTGGATGTGTCGTTATCATCTTAAATGTAGAATATACAAAGCACAAAGCATCTCAAACTTTCCTCATTTACACTTTTACCCAATAAATCAACAAATGTGGGAATTTAAGAATAGATATAAAAAATTGCACAGTCCTTTACCTCATCAAGTTCCAGTCAGTTGGTGAAGAAAAACAGCCAAACAACTAACAGTAACACGAGGAGGAGATGTGTGCACAGGGGCTGCGGTGACACCTTTCAGACACAGAACTCTTAGTCCTCCACCTGCTGGACCCTGCAGGCGTCTCACCAACAACCTGCTGTCTATTCCCGCCTCTCGGCTCCTCCTGCCCCTTACCCTTTGCCTTTCTGAATCTTTCTCATCCTTTAGTTTACCACCTCCCCACCCCCACCTCTGGGAAATATTTGCTATGACGTGTATAAACACGCAGGCATTCTCTCACTGTGTCACAACCATTAGGATATTCAGCCTCTCCACCATACAGTGTGCAGCTTTCAACATTTATCAAGCATTTTCAACATGTCATTTGGAACAGGTATTGTTATTTAAATGTTTTATATCCATGTGTGTTTTATGTCATTTCTTTCCAACTATTGTAAATTTCCTGCAAACTCAAAATGCTATTTTTCAATTTCTTATAGCTATACATCAGAATACAGATTTTCCAGGCGCACTTCATACTAACCAAGCCAGCATCCCCAGAGCCGGGCTCAGGAATCTTTCTGACAAAGCTCCCACGTGACGATAAGGCAGTGAGCCCAGCTCTAAACCCAGACTTCCTTGGGAACCACTGATACTGCTCCCAGCCCAATGCTTTGCATGTGTTGATTGTTAATAAAGTACTTGTCAGTGCGACAGTCAGTAGCCTACTTGATGAAATGTTTAGCAGGCCCACCTGAAGGATTGATGTTTACATTTTGCTATTGTGCTCCAGGCTTCACCTCTAAATTCCTGTCATTCAGTTGTTCAGTTCAGAAACTAGACTGACCATTCCCACATGCTCATAAGTCTTGGGGATCTGATATTCAATAACTAGACTCATTGAAGACAGATATAAAAGTTATGTTGCTGGTTTATGATATTTTATTTTATTGGTGAGATGATTAGCCTCAATGTCCAAGACCTGGATTGAGTCATGACACTAGGAAGGCAGAGAAGAAACTATTGGGACAAAAGTATTTGTGAGGTCATTCTGCTCAAAAGCTTTCATTGGTTCCCCAGTGTCCAGCAGATAAAGTCTGAACCATGCGCCTGGCACTGGAGGTGTTCCAGGGCTGGGCCTTTGCCTTCTCTGACATCCTCATACAGACCTACTGCACGGCTGCTTTCCCACTTCTGTGTCTTTACCATTAACCGCTGTTCATGCCCTTCCATTGCTTGTAATTTCCTGTCTCTCCCACATCCTGTCAAGTCCCATCCATTCTTCAGAACTTAGTTTTTAAGTGGCTTTCCCTGACCATTGCAACCTCCTGTGCTCTTTCCTGTCTCCAATCTTGTGAAGCTCTTCTGTCATTTTTCTCTGGTCATTATTGTCTGTATAACTTAGAACAAATTTACTTGCATGTGGCATGTTAACATTTAGTATTGCCTTATATTTGTATGATATTACATATAATGTTTCTCATTTAAATTATCTTAGGGTGTTTTAAAAAATGTTTTGTAAGAGTTCATTTGAGCCAAATAGATGATATATGCCGGGAGCAAGATTGCAAATGCTCCCTAAATTATCTTGCTTTCAAGTTTAAATTGTCAGCTGCTTTGAGGTGGGAAGAATGTAACAGTTGAATTCACAAAGCAGGCGTTTCAGTACTCTTACACACAGTAAATGCCCGGTACATCTCTGAGTAATAGAAAATGACTAATTCCATAATGTGATCTTTCATCTTCTAGACAGTAATAGTCATCTTTTTACCCCCAGGAGAGCTGTTGAAACTAAGACCCTTCACAGAGCAGAAGTGGGCTTCCCGATCATACGTTCTACCTCAAGATGATGGCAGAATCAAAGGGAGCTACAGCTCAGAACCTTCAGGAGGATGAAGGGCTTCTGAGAGTGAAGGTAGAGGAGGAAGACTTTGTCTAGGGGCAGGACGCTTGCTCACAGAGAAGTGATTCTCTCAAGCAGGAGCTGTGCCGGCAGCTTTTCAGGCAGTTCAGCTACCAGGATGCACCTGAGCCTCGCGGGGCACTGAGCCGGCTCCGCGAGCTCTGCCGGCTGTGGCTGCGGCCCGAGATGCACAGCAAGGAGCAGATGCTGGAGCTGCTGGTGCTGGAGCAGTTCCTGAGCATCCTGCCCGCGGAGCTGCAGGCCCAGGTGCGGGAGCAGCACCCGCAGAGCGGGGAGGAGGCGGTGACAGTGCTGGAAGACATGGAGAGAGGCAGCGATGAAGCTATGCTCCAGGTACAGAGGGGATGGGCAAGCTCAGACTTCCAGGATGGATGGTGTCCCACTGTGGGAGAGTTGGAGGAGCTCCTACTTCAGGGTGCATTTATGTCTTCTTTGCTCTGTTTGGTACTATGTCACATCTTACAGCTGAGTCAGACTCATTTCTTCCTTCCCTTGTTTTGTGTTCCTACAGACGGTTCTCTTTCTTTGGCGGAGATGTTTAATTCCAACAGGGACTCTCTCATAAGCCTAGATGTACTTTATTTTTCTCAGATTCCAGTCCCTGGACATGGACAAGAAATATTTAGGAGAAAGGTGGCACCTCCTGGACCAGCACTTACTGTCCACCTCCAGCCAGTGGACACCAAGGACCTTCAGGGCTCTTCAGAACTCCCTCTCCCACTGGACTATGGTAAGGCCACGTCACTAGAGGAGACGGACAGGGACTCTCCCTTCTCAGACTGCCCCAGTAGCTGGTCCTTTTCTTTGTCACCCAATGAGAAGTAGAGAATGCTTTTCCTATGTGTTATTGGCCATTTTAAAGAGAGAGAATTTTTTCCCTTATCGAGAATATTTCCAAAATAGGGGTATTTTAATATATGAGAAAATTAAAGGAAAGAAAAGTTAATGAGTGGAGAAAATGTCAGGAAATGAGAAAACAAGCCAAAGGGGAAGAAACATCAACAGACACAAAGCATGTTCCTAGAGAAGAGAGGCAGATGCATGATGACACATTCAGAATGTAATCCACAGAACAAGATCCACATTGTGGCCTTTCTTACCGTACTTTTGATCTTACTAAGCTCTCTCATGTTTTTATAGAAAGTTGGCCGTACTTCTGGTGACTTCTCCCTATAAGACTCATCACTGTTCTAAAACTCATGTTTAAAAGTTCATGGATTCAGTATCACTTCAGCTGTGAGAGACACCAAAAATAAACTCAAGAATAAATTACAGTGATTTTTTTAATATGCAGATGCTGCTTTCAAGTTTGTTCTGGAAACATTTCCATCCATGCTGTCTAAAATTGGACCTTTCCCCCCCTCTAAGACCAGGGTTACCTCAGCCCCTTTCCTGCCGTAGCATTTTCCAGTAAAAGGAAACCCTGTAACAAAGACAGGCTGCCTGATGCCAGCACAGTAGAGTCACGAGCTAGAAGGTAGGAATTGTGAGGACCGAACCATAAGTGGTTCCTGTTGTAGAAGAGATTGAAGGTCCATGGTATTTAGGATGACCAGGAAGAGGGACTGTTCAGTCAGTCACCTAGATAGGAAGTGGAGACGGTAGCAGAAATGTAGAGAAAATAACGTATATAGGGGATTAGCAGAAAGTGCTGAGAGAACTTGATTACTGTGGAAGAAGTGGATGATGAATAGATGAATGGATGTTTTCCACTCCACATACGCACACTCCAGAGTCATTTATAGCTTTTCTTTTCTCCTGCATCTGTGTCCTCATCTGCTTTCTTTGAGATGGTTCCTCCCTTTCTCCCTCTAAGCCTAACCCTGGAAGTGTATACTAGACTCAAGGTTCACCGGATCCCTCAGTCACACTCATAGTTCTTTCTCCTTACTTTGTGTTCCCCGTTCTTACTAGTGATAATCCTCTTCCCATTCTTTTCTGCTTCATCTGCTCATCCCTGGGTGTCTCCTGTCTCTGCCAACCACTGCACACATGACCTGCTTTTACCAATTTTTTCTTTTGTGTCCTCATGCCTCATTTGACAGGCCACGTTTTTAGAGTGGCCAAATGCAGCAGTAATATGTAACTATCTCGGTGTATCTGAACACTTTCTTTTCTTCCAGCTCAGCAAACAGGTATTTACCTCTTTTATTATTGTTGTTATTTTAGATAATGAGAGTGAAAACAGTGGGTCTGTGCCAAATCTGGACATTCATGAAAAAATGGAATCACAGAGAATTATATCGGGAAGACCTTCGGGATCTGCATCAGAGGAGTCTGCTGAGCCTCAGGACATCACTAAGTCTGCAGGCCAGACAAAGCGGCAACAAGAAAAGGAACCTGGGGAGTCTCGGAGACCATCATCTGCGCAAGATGGAGGTTTTAGCAAAATCCTCACCCACAAAAATGTACCCTCCGGTGAAATAAGTCACGATGGATGTGGCAGAAGTGTAAACCTGAGCTCCAGTGAATTTACACACCAGAAATCTTGTAAACACGGTACCTATGACCAAAGTTGCAAATGGAATTCAGGTTTTATTAAGCATCAAATAATTTATGCTGGAGAAAAAATTCCCCAATGTGGAAAACCTCTCAAGCACCCAAGCCTTATTAAACAGGCAGCGGTTTTCAGTGGAGAGAAAACCCATCAGTGTAGTGAGTGTGGGAAAGCTTTCAGACACGGCTCAAAGCTCACCAGACACCAGAGAGTCCACACTGGAGAGAGGCCCTATGAGTGTAACGAGTGTGGGAAAGGCTTTGGGGGCAGTTCAGATCTCATCAGACACCAGAGAGTCCACTCTGGGGAAAGACCCTTTGAGTGCAAAGAATGTGGGAGGGCCTTCAGCCTGAACTCACACCTCATCCTGCACCAGAGAATCCACACCAGAGAGAAACCTTATGAGTGCAGTGAGTGTGGGAAAGCCTTCAGAGTGAGCTCACACCTCATTCGGCACCTGAGAGTCCACACTGGAGAGAAACCCTATGAGTGCAGTGAGTGTGGGAGAGCCTTCAGTCAGAGTTCACACCTCAGTCAGCATCAGAGAATTCACAAGAGGGAAAGCTTATTCATGTGAGGGACTTAAATTCATAGGGAATGCTAAGGAAATAGCAAAATGGAAAACATTGAATGCAAAATAAATACTGGGTGGGATGAGTGACTGAACAACTAGTGTCTCCTTTCTCCCCCTGGTTCTGGGGTGCTGTCCTGCATATGGTTGTGACCTCTGTGTGCTTCCTGTGAGGCTGGGCTGTCAAACCAGAAGAGCAGAATTGGGGGAGCTAATAACTAGGTTAGTCTAGCATGGAGAGAGGACAAATAAGGACCTTCTTGGGAAATAACCTTGATCACAGTGTAGGGGGAAGGTTCAGGTAGAGTCTCATCCTCAGCCCTAGCTAACGGTTCCACACAACACTGCTCTACAAGTAAAGACACAGCCAGAGGGTCCTGTGAAACGAGGACACAGGCAGTGGTGGCCTTCCAACACGTAGGGTGGTCTGCGTCAAGGTCATGCCAGGAAGTAAAACCAGAAGAGCAGCCAAGGCAAGAGGCTGGAATCAGACAATCCAGCAGGTAGGAGGGGAGTGGGAGGAAATGAGGCAGGAGGTGGAGACAGGTGAGGAATGTGTTCAGATGGAAGTGAGCCAAGACTCGGAGGAGACAGTCCTACAACTGGGACCTTTCTGCCCTGTGCGCTGTGGATTTGTGGGCACTTTCCTGGGCTGAATGGACAGACTGCAGTTCTGGGGGCCTCTTGACAGCAGCAGGTTCTCGCCACTGACACGTGTGGAAGAGGGCGGAGGGAGCCAGAACCAAAAAACAAAGGTCCTGAGCTTGGTTTAATGCTCTGTTGGCCCAGCCTCAAAATTCTTAATTTTATCTTTAAACTTGTGCTTTGTAAGTGAATTAAGTAGGACAATGGAGCTTGTGCCTCAGCAGAGGGTATGTCTGTGCTTGGCCCCCGCCCCCAATCCGTGACGAGCATTTGTGTTCTCCATGAGCACAAATTTCAGTGGGCCCATGAGTCATGGGAGTTCAGTGAGGCTCAGAGTATGAAGGGGAGCAGAATAGGCTGCCCCAAAATGGGTTACTTGGGCATGTGAACTACTTTGACCTGAAGGCAACTGAGACCCAGGAAAAACTTTTACCTCTCCCTTAACTGCCTAAAAGAATTTAGATAGGGGGCCTATCCCAGAAAGAGCTATTAACAGAGTTAACTTTTCTCTGAATGACCTGTGTGCAGGACAGGGCACACACCTGATTACCAAACACCTGCTCTATCCTGTGAACTACCCTCCTCCCCTGTACAGCCCCAGGCCCCATCCCATTCCTTAGCTCAGGATGGCAGACTGCCTTTCGGTATTATATTTTTTGGTGCTTTTGTATGTACAAAATTAAAATAGTTTTTCCCGTTAATCTGTCTTATGTGAATTTGATTATTAGACCAGCCGAAGAACCCAGAAGGGAGGAAGGGAAATTTTTCTACCTCTACACAGACGAGGTAAGCACGTTAGTCTGCATCTGAATCAGTCAGGTGCTGACAGCCAGGTGAGATACTTTCTGCTGCAACCAGAATGTGCTTGTAAGTCAGAAAGTGGGCAAATGGCAGCATCTCAGAAACAGGAACAACCAAGGAGCCCTGCAGTATTCTCTCTTATTCAGGTTACTTCCCTGTACTAGGCAACCACTTGCTGAAAATGACACACAGGACAGGGAAGGAGAGCAGCCCTCTGTCACCTTTCCTGTCACTGCTCATCAGGTAGAATGTGTGTCTGTCAAGAATGATGGGTCAGTTTCTACAGCGTTTCCACTGAGCATATGGAGTGGTCAAAAGTAGGTCCACAGTTCTAATACAAATAAACAATACAATAATTAATAAATAATAAAAGAGTAAACCGTTTCACAGACATCTGCAAACCTACTTTTGCCCACCCGTTTTGGAGCCTCAGGATATTAACTGTGTAATTTTGGTGTTTCCACATACAAGTTAAATGTGTTTATATCTGCATTTAAACTGGCATTGTGCCCTGGCCGGTTTGGCTCAGCGGTGAGAGCGTCGGCCCTCGGACCAGAGTCCCGGGTTCGGTTCCCGCTAAGGGCACTTACCTCGGTTGCAGTTTGTCCCCGGCCCCGGTTGGGGTTGTGTGGGTGGCAACCACTCGATGTGTCTCTCTCATGTTGATGTTTCTCTCTCTCTTCCTCCCTCTCTATCTGAAGGTAAATGCAAAAATGTCCTCGGGTGAGGATAAACAAAATAAAAAAATGAATAAACTGGCATTGTACAAAATAAAGGTGAACACCAAAATTCATGGTGGTCATTTCAAATTTTAATTTTTACTTCAAATTACATTAAATAACATAAACATGATGACAAATCAAGAAAGAGGCCGTGGGGTGGGGAGATAAAAATGTTTTATAGTTTAATACCTTTAACACGATGTTTTCCTGCTTTTTGAACAGGGGGCCCCACGTTTTCATTTTGCATGAACCCTGCAAATGATGTTGCTCGCACTGTCTATGGGGACAAAGTTCCTTAAACGGGCTTCTTTGGAGCAAACGTCTTCTTCTCGGTACTACTTTTGTCTCCTGAAATAAACAGGCTGCAGGTACATAATTTACTTTCTGAGAGACACCTGAGAACAGGGCAAAGGCTGACATAGGTACATCCCAGGATTATATGCTATGGGTTAACCTAAATCAAGCCCAGGTACCAGGGTCAGTTCAAGGGCGAGAACACTGAAACAGGCCCAGGAGACAGTGAGAGCAGCAGAGCTGGGGCTCTGGCAGTAACTATGCAGTGAAAGTTAGTGCAGAGCAGCAGAGTTATAACGTGTATAAGATCCTTTTCAAGGATGTCATCCTCATTTAACCTCACAACTCCCTCTGTAAGACACTTCTTCCTTTAGAACTGAAGGGACTGAAGCTCATAGAGGTGACTTACCTGTTGTAGTTTTAAAATATACCCACAAGTCCTCTGATACAACTCCATCTGAAAGGTGGAGCTTAATTTCCTTCTCCATGAATATTGGCTGGGCCTGGTGACACTCCTTCATGGACTATGCAGGACTGATGGTAGAAACCAGGTGACTGGGAGCACTGCAGCCTCCTCCGTGGCCAGTTGTTTTGGGAGAACCAGCTGCTGTGCTGTGAAGAAACAGCAGCCCTGGGGAGACGTGCTGCCTATCGCGTGTGAGTGAGCAGACCCTCCGCTTTCTCAGACGCTTGCAGCCCAGCCAACACCTTGACTGGTACCCTTGAGAGACCCGGAACCAGAGCATTCCAAATAAGCCACTTCAAATTCCCGACCCACAGACTGGTGTGCTTCATGGTTGTCACTGTGGGGTAATTTGTTACAGGCCACACACGTAGAGAGAAACTGATCAGACTAGGAAGCTTTAGACAAAGAACAACTTAGTTCTGTGCTGATGCACTGTCCCTAAAACATCCGGTAAGTCTCAGACTGCAGGCCAGGTGTTCTGACTCCAAATCCTGTTTCCTCTTTACTAGACTATTGCACTAACTGTAAGGATGAAAAAAGAATGAGAAGGGGCCCGGCCGGTGTGGCTCAGTGGTTGAGCATCAACCCATGCACCAAGAGGGCACATGCCCAGGCCCAGGTTGTGGGCCCGATCCCCAGTGGGGGGCATGCAGGAGGCAGCCAATCAATGTTCTCTCTCATCGATGTTTCTATCTCTCCCTCTCCCTTCCTCTCTCTCTAAAAATCAATAAAGGGGAAAAAAAGAGAAAGGAATGATAAGGGGATCAAACGATGTGGAATAAACAGAAACTGTAGTGAATGAGAAAAAACTATAAAGAATTAGAATAAATCCATCTTCAAAGGTCAATGCCACCTCTGAGAGAGGGGGAGACTGGTGAACTGGAGAAAGCTTGACAGTGGCATTGACAATATGGAAGTGAAACAAGACTGCACAATGAAGTAGACACCAGGGGGACATCTGACTCAATACTGAGGGAAGCCAAGGAGGAAGAAGACTGAGGTCAACAGTGACTTGGAAATTTACTAAATACAAAAGATCCCCAACGGTTCAAGTCAGCACAAGGAACTCCAAGCACACATGTCTCAGTTTCTAATTTGAGCCACAAACACTTGGAGGCTGGAGTGTTAGCTGAAGTTACTACGCCTACACCGTGAAAGTCTGGTTTTCACATTTCAACAAGCTTTCACTGTTCTCTGCTGATGCAATAACTGTCACTAAGGCTGATGAATTTACACAAATGTTATGTTTTATTGAATTTTATGGAGGACATAAAACAGAACATTCAGTTTTCTAAATTCTTCCTCCCCAGATGATTCTCCTTCACTGTCTATTATTCTAAGGTCTTTTGTGCATTTAAAGCCCAATAACTCATGGAACCTTCAGTGACCTCCCAGCCCAAGGTAAAATGATTCTTTCCTAAATTCCTGACTTTACCTGCAACAAATACAAAGTACATATCAGGAGAAATAGCCTGGAAAGATGATCTGACCACCGGCGAGTTCCAGGATGAACTCCCCTGCTTGCCTCTTGTAGGGACAGAATCTCTGATGTGCACAGCACAGCTGGATTTCCATAGCCAGACTTGGAAATTCCAAGGCTCATGGCCCACTATTGTCTTTATTTTTATTTTTTTAAATATTTTTTCTTTATTACTTTTAGAGAGGGAGAGATAGAAATATCGATGAGAGAGAACATCCACTGGCCACCTCCTGCATGCCCCCCACTGGGGATCAGGCCCACAACCTGGGCATGTGCCCTCACTGGGAATCCAACTGGCAACCTCTTGGTGCATGGGTCGATGCTCAACCACTGAGCCACACCAGCCGGTCCCACTATTCTCTTTAAAAGTATTTGCATCTAAGGCAACAAACTAGGGCCTGGAGAAAATTAGCTACTATTGAGCTGGTGAAGGAACCATACTGGGAGGTGGTACTAAAGCTTCAGAAAATACAAGTAGTATAACCAAGGAACACAGGAGACCTAGGAACCAGAAACATCTTTTCTTCAAGTCTAGGAAAGAGTGTAGCAAGAAGTGAAGAGAAGGACAAAGGAACCAGAGACTTCAGCTCAACAAGGATCCACACGTTCTAATTTTAAACGTCTCCTCCTTTACAACTCTTCTTTCTCACCTCTGTCCTAAATCATCCAACTCTTTCTCTAAAGCTTCCTGCCCACATGGGAATGCTGCTCCCGCACACAGGACGGCCCAGACCCGCTTCAGCACCAGAAGCTCTGGACGCTGCTCCTCGGTTGTGTGTTGGACCACAGCTATTACCAGCAAAGTTCCTGGAGTTGGCTCAGAGCTCTGTGGGGCCCAGGAATTCATTTCCTGATAACAGAACTCCCTGAACACTTGCACAAGTTCTGGCCAACAGCCTGTTCCATTGCTGCCAGGATTCTCACACCCTGGACTCTGTTCTAACATATGTTGGTTGCCTTTGGAGACTGAACCCGAGGAATTGGGTTGCTAAACCCCTCACCTCCTTAGCCATCTTGATCACACAACTCGGGATTCCGATACGAGTTTGCCCAGCTCCGTACCAGAAGCTTCTAAGCACTAGACACTGTTCCCCCAGATGGACTGTGGGCTCCTTAGGCCAAGAAACATCTCCCCCCCCCCCGTTCCCTCCATTCCTGCCCTGTATACCCGCGGTTTCCTCGGCGCCCCGGCTTTGGTGAAACAGCGGCCATTCTGGGTACTGGCCAGGCTTCCCCAGTACTCCGAGCCTTGCCTCCGCCCCCAGCCTGCTCTCCGCGGCCAGGCCACGGCCGACCCACGCCCCGCGGGCTCCTTTCCGATGCCTGCAGTCTGTGCTCGGGTACACACACAGGAAACCAAAGTCAGACGTTTCCAAACGCGCCGAGTCACTGTAACTATTCAAAGGACGCGAGCCCCCTGCCCTGGGCGTGGGGGAGCCGGTTCCTCCGCCGCCTCTCCTCCGAAGCGCCGGCCTCCGCGGTGACACAGCCCCGCAGGGAAGAGGCCGCCGGCCCTGGGGCTGAACGACTCGGTCCCTCCCGCTCCTCCGCCGGCCGCCCCGCCGCCTCCCTGCGACGGGCTGCGTGGCCGCTGGAGGCGCGAGGAGCGGAGGGGCCAGGGCCGTGGGGCGATGAGGGGCGCAGACCAGCGGGTTCGTGGGTCCACTCCAGCCGGGCGGAGTGGGGTCCCGACTTACGTGAGCACTTCCTGCGGACCGGTTTCATGGGTGCACCTCCTCCGGGCCCAATACACGTGATCACTTCCTCCGGACGGAATTTTGGGGCGCACTTCCTCTGGGACCAATTTATGTGAACATTTCCTCCGGACTGGATTCTTGGATGCACTTCCTCCGGACTAGAGTCGCTGGTGCACTTTCTCCAGGTTGGGCTCGCGCTGTGCTCTTTGGGAGCGGGTTTCCGGGGTGCACTTCGGCCGGGCGGGTTGGTGGTCGCGCTTCCTCCCGACTACGTTCGCGGACGCTCTTTCGTGGGGCTGGCGTGCGAAGGGGCTGCCGAGGGTCCGTCTGCCCCCTCACTCGCCGGGTTAAGTCTGGTGGGAAGGGGGGGCGCGGTAGCCCGGCACCCCGGTTGGGCGCGAACCGCACTGCCCGGGGCGGAGGTCGGGGTCCGGCTGTCCCCCTGCCCCGGTGAGGGCTGACTGCGCTGCCGGCCGCGGCTCTGCACGCGGCTTCCCGTGAGCGGGAGAATCCGCCCACGGCGCCGGATGAGCGACTCGCTCGGAGTGCACTCGGCCACGTCCCCGTGGCAGCCCGGGAGACCTCGGCCCTGCTGGCGCCGCCTCCCTTCGTGCGTTTGTTCACAGCAGCTCGTTGTTTCTCTGTGGCAACACCTTTTCTCTGAGATAACGTTCTAAGATTCTTGAATCAGTTCCAAACGGAGGATTCATCTGAAATCGGCACGGAATGGCCACAGCCCTGTCCCCGAAGGACAGCAAGGACCTGTACCACTTAAAGCAGAAGAGCGATGCTGAGGTGGGGGCTGCTCCGCACCAACGCCGGGGCCGCCTGGGCGAGCTCAGCTCTCAGGGTGCACCTGGGCCCGGGCAGCCTTGGCCCGGCTCCGCGAGCTCTGCCGGCCGTGGCCGCGGCCAGAGCGCCACACGAAGGAGCAGGTTTTAGACCTGCTGGTGCTGGAGCAGTTCCTGAACATCCTGCCGGGGACCTTCGACATGGGTGCAGGCGCACCATCCGGAGACCGGCGAGCAGGCGGTGACCGTGCTGGGGGATCTGGAGAGGCAGCTGGATGAGCCTCCAGAGTCGGTGGAAACGGGGTGGCCATGAGAGGTCAGGGCGTACGGAACAGCCACGCAAAGGGCATATGAAAGAACACCCCGAGTCATTTAATGTGTGATCCTAGAGACCAGGCTTAGGGAGGGCGCCGTAAAGACATACCAAACTGAGTCTGCGTCAGTGTGGAAGGCTACAGGAAGGCAATTGGGTATCAGAAGAAAACAATTTCCTAACACTCATAGCTATGTATAAGATGGGCTACCTTGTAATAAAAAATACCTCCCTTTCCATAGGAGTACTCAACTTGGGGTCAGTAGATGTGAGGGACAGTACAGAACAGCACCATCCAACAGAAATATAATGTGAGCCACATTCAGATAAAAACAAGTGAAACCAAATAGTACATTTTGTTTAACCCAGAATATGTAATCAATATAAAAATGAGATGTTTTATTTTGTTCAAAATTTGGTGTGTATTTTACACTTCGCAGATCTCAGGTCTTACTACCTCTGTTTCAAGTGCTCTGTAACCACATTTTGCTTGTGGCTGTAACACTGGACAACAGTGACAGGAGAAATGCCCCATTTGGTAGGAGTTGGGCTCAATGGCTTTTAAGGTGCCTTCTAAGTTGCAATACAGCTATCCTGGGCCTCAGCAGGTCACCATGAGAAGAGACACTGAACGTCACTCTCAGTGTCCAGAACGGTAGGTTAGCCCCTAGAGTTCTCTTCTTTTTCAGTCATTATTGCCGTTTGCAGGTTAACAAGAATTTGTCCTTGGCAGATGCTACTTTTGATCTTTTCTCTGAAGTTCTTGCAGTTCTTTCACAAAATCTACCTCACAAGCCCAACCATGCTTCATTGTTCTAAGTCCCATCCAAGTCAGAAAGACAGGACATACTTCTGGACAAGTTGGCCCCCTTGGGACGGCCACATGAGTTACTGACTGTCCAGCTCCACCCCAAGAAGACCCAGCAGGAGCCCCAAAGGAATGGTAAGAAGCATGTTCTGTGTGTGAGGGAAGAGGTGCCTCCGTAGTTAGAGGTGTTTTCTCACTCACCTCTTTTCCAGCTTTTCCTGTTTGTCCTCCACCTCCCTACGAGAGATTTCAGCCCCCTTACTATCTTTGCCACATTATGGGGAGAATTATATTTTAGCTTTTCATTAGACTTAAAAGCTGTTATTTAACCTAACAGGTGGGGGATGATACTTAGATACTTATTCAAGTTGATACCTTGTACTGTTGTTACGTGACAATTCTAGCTTTGTATTCCCTTACATCCCCTTTTGAGCAGGGGAGTTTGCACAACACCCTGTATTAGTCTGCTAGGGCTGCCAGAACAGAATACCATGGACTGGGGGCTTAAACAGCAGAAACTTGTTTTCTCACAGTTTGAGAAGTTGGAAAATCCAAGACCAAGGTGCTGGCAGGGTTGTTTTCTGGTGAGGCCTCTCCTGTGTCCTCGCGTGGCCTCTTCTCTGTGCCCGACTGTGGTGTCACTCCCTCTTCTTACACCTGTTGGGTTAGGGCCCCATCCTTATGACCTCTTGTATCCATATGACCTGTTTAGAGGCCCTTTTTCCAAATACAGTCCCAGTGAGGGTTAGAGCTACAACATATGGATTGGAGGAGCACAAGTCAATCCATAATACACCCCATGCTAGAAGTGGGGAAGAGCAATCATCAATTGGCATAGCAGGCTCTTTGTGTCTCTGCATGTAAGTTGATGGGGTTTGGGTTGTGGTTTGCTCCCCATTCCCCTAATCAGATCACTAATTAAAACTGGGGCATTTGGTGTATCCTCAGGCTATACTGAGAAGCAGAAAGATTTTACCCAGTTTACCCAAAGTCTGCTTCCAATGCCCCGCCCCTTTGGTAGGGGTGCTCATGTCCGTGATGCCTCCTGATTCCATCCTCCAGTATGGTTCTCATTGTCTAGTGTCCCTGCCAGGTGGTTTGTCTAATTTGAAAAGTGATTTTAAGCTAAGGTATTTCTGGCTGATATCTGGAAGGTGTGGCATTTACTTATGTGTACTTTAAAGGAGTCTGTCAGTGCTTTGAAGTGGAATGTTGGTTATTGGTTAGCTTTAGAAGTGAAGTTGAGACTCCTGTTCACTCCTGTTCCATTGAACATTTGTTGAGCAGTAGCTCTGTGCCAGGTATCATGTGGTAAGGGGTAAAAGATAAGACACTTGAGTTCTTTGGGAAGCTGCTTCCATGGGAGGCCTGTGAGGCATCAGTGTGTCTGTGAGGTGAGATGGGGACGTTCCAGACAGAGAACAGTGAGGGAAAGAAGCATAAGAGCCTCACACACTCTAAGAGCAGCAACTGCTCTGAGTCTGTGATATGGAGAATTTTGTGGGGGGAAAATCAAAGGCCAGTGGTGAAGATTCCTGAACACTGTGCTGGGGAAGCCGAAGTTCATCCTGTCAGATGGGGGTGGGGGTGTCACAGAAGTGTAAGTAGAGAAGTGGGTGACACAAAAATCACTGTGATTCCATTTTTTAAAAAATTACATAGAAAAAGATTGGAAAGATTATTTGCAATTGCAGACAAAAGTTATGTCAATATAATGAAATCATTGGTGACTTATTTTCTTCTCTATTTTCTAAAGTCTGTAAGTGAAATAACAGCTGTCGTAGAGAGAAAAGATATTTATACTGGGGGTGCAGGGAGACCGCTTTCAAATATAGAGGGTGGTCAACTAGAGCGGGAATGAGGCTGGAGAGAGAAAAGGGGAAAATCAAGAAATATTTACTTACCGTGGGAATGAACATATCTGATTGGATTATGGGGATGGGGTATTTCAATACAATCCACATATGTGTCTTGGGCAACTTGGCAGATAATGGTGTCGGTGACTGAGGAAAATCAGAAGTGGAGGTACAGGCAGACCTAATTTATTGCACTTATCTTTATTGTGTTCCACAGATATTTTCTATAAATCAAAGGCACAGCCCTCCACTAGCAAAAGGCTTACAACATGCTTTATTGCGGTCATGGCTTTAGGGTGGTGGTCTGGAACCAAACCTCAGTGTGTCCGAGGTTTGCCTGTATCTACGTGTGAAGAAGAGCTGGCGTGAATTCACTTTTTATACGTGTAAATTTTCAGTGCCTGTGAGACATCCCAGTAAATAAAATCCAGCATGCAGTGCAGTTTAAAATGTTCTAGATCGCCAGGCAGCGTGGCTCAGTGGCTGAGCGTCGACCCATGCACCAAAAGGTCACTGGTTTGATTCCCAGTCAAGGTACATGCCCAGGTTGTAGGCCCAATCCCCAGTGGGGGCCATGCAGGAGGCAGCCAATCAATGTTCTCTCTCATCAATGTTTCTGTCTCTCCCTCTCCCTTCCTCTCTCTCTCAAAAATTGATAAAGAAAAAAATAAAATAAAATGTTCTAGATCTGGGGAAAGGTGTGGGAGGAGGTGGAGATTTGAGAGTCATCCTGGGTGGATGACAAAAGACATGGGTGTAGACGAGGTTGACCAGGAAGAACATATAAAGTAAGAGAACCCCAGTTAAATTTCAGTGGAGAAGGATTCTGTACAGCACTGTAGGACATGTAAGAGAAGCAGAAGACGGGGTGTCACTGAAGCCAAGGGAAGAGTCAGCCAGACGTAGTCAGTTCTCATAACAGGACAGAACGTTAGGACTGATCATTTCAGAAAAAAGGATCCAACCCAGCACATGCACCAGGCTATGCACTGTCCCTCCTGCTTCTTCCTCCTCCTGTGGTGGTTCCTACTCACCTCATTCCTCTCAGATCCCTCTTGATTAGCCTCAGGGTGTCTATAGCCCCCATTTGCATTTACCATTCCACTCTTGCACTGGTTTGCCAGGTAACCCCTTGATCCACATTTTTGCCTTTTCCTCTCTCCTTAATCTATTCCCAAATGTCATATCCTGCTGCTGTCTTCTTCCCCGGCCTCTTACTGTCTTCCCTGTATCATCAGTATGTGTTTTGATGGTGCCAAATACCTGATTTGTACATTGTTTGTGACTTTTCATTTTTCTATAACACGTTTGTAACATTTGCATGTTCTTACTAGCCCCTTAGGCTTTTGCTTCTCCAACCTAAAATAGGGCCTGTTTGTTACTGGGAAGGTAAATAACAGACTGATCAAAGACCTTCCTTAGCACCCTGAATCCAAAGATGCTACTGAAAGTGAGGGCAGATTGGAGAGGCGACAGAGGGAAAGAAGACACGATCAGTGTGATGACTGTGGGAACAGTTTCAGTCGTAGCTCAGCCCTTAGTGAGCACAGGAGAACTCACACTGGAGAGAAACCCTATAAATGTGATGAATGTGGAAAAACCTTCAATCAAGGCTCACATCTCATTGGAAATCATAGAGAACATACTGGAGTGAAATCCTATACATGTGAAGACTGGGGGAAAGATTTTAGTGGGCGCTCGGGTCTTATTCAGTATCAGAGAATCCACACCGGTGATAAACCCTATGAATGTGGTGAGTGCAGGAGGCCCTTTCGGGTAAGTTCAGACCTTATTAGACATCAAAGAATTCATGCAGCAAAAAAGCCCTGCTGATAAGGGGTTAGTAACAACAGTTCCTTAGCTGCTCAGGTCTAATTAGAGACCTTATGAGTATCCAGAGTGTAGGCAAAATTTTGATCATCATGGAAATTTCTCTGGCACCACAGAATCTGGGTAAAATTTGCTCTCATTTCTAAAGTAGTTCAGTTTTTAAAACAAATAAAATTGCCCGGCCGGTGTGGGCTCAGTGGTTGAGCGTCGACCCATGCACCAAGAGGTCACTGGTTTGATTCCTGGTCAGGGCACATGCCCAGGTTATGGGCACAATCCCCAGTGGTGTGGCATACAGGAGGTGGCCAATTGATGTTCTCATTGATGTTTTTGTGTGTCCCCCTCTCCCTTCCCCTCTCTCTAAAATAAATTAAAAAAAATTTTAAAAACAACAACATAAAGTAGTTCAGTTTATTGGGAGGAATTAAGAGTTATTTCAGAAAGCCTTGTCTATCGACAGCAGTGCTTACTAGCAATCCAAGATAACCGTGTTTCCTGGTTGAAAGACAGTGAATTTCAACTTCCAACCCCTTTTTATTGACCATTCAGTGTATGACTTTAGGCAAAGGCATTCCAGTTCTCTGCCTTCATTTCCCTTCTGCGACGTGCCAGTGATGGACCCAGGCCTACCAGATATGCACTAAGTTGAAATAGATGAAAATGTTTGGACTTAAAAACTAAAATAATACTATTTATTTTCCATCATTATTGATATAATGGCCTAAATATCCTTTTTTATCTTCAACTAGGGAATATAATCATTTTGTGCAGTTTTTATTTTGTTTGGGTTTCTCTTTTTTTTTTTTTTTTGCCACTGATTAAAAGGGAGAAAAAAAGTCAACAGGCTAAAGCAGACAAAATGGGAAGGAAAGCAGTAAGTGAGGAGTAGGAGCTGCCAGCACAGTGGGTAATGAGTGGTAGGGATCCTTAACTTCAGATAAATCACTTCTGAGTCCCCGCTCACTAGTGATTTTCAACCAGTGTGCTGCAAGAATTTTTAAAACATGCAATACCTGACTCTAGTCAGGGGCAGTGACCTCTTTTCCCTTAGACTATCAAAGCAAATGACAGCAGCCAACACAACAATAGCCATCCGGTGTGAATAAATCAAAATTATACTTTTTATCGTTAGATCAGCAAAAAAATAAATTTTTGGTGTTCCATAGAATTTTAGTACTTAGTTTATGTGTGCCATGAGATGAAAAAGTTGAAAATTGCTGCTGTAACGTGAGGCAGAGGGGAGAGGTTGGTCTGGAACTGCACTAATACAGTAGCCAGCATCCACACGTGGCTATATAAATGTAACACAAATAGAATGGGAAATTCCGTTCCTTAGGGACGTTAGCACATTTCAGTGCTCTGTAGTCGCATGTGGTGAGCAGCTACTGTATTGGACAGCACAGACATGGACCGTTTCACTGTGAAAAGTTTTAAAGCCATTGCTGTCCCACTGACCACAGGGAAGGTACCTTCCCACTTTGATATTTTGTGATTCTGAGTTCAGGAAGGTAGCAAATAGACACCTGAGAACTCAGACCGCAATAGCAACAGGAAATAAAATACAAACACTCCAGAAGAAAACAATTTAGTAAAAATTGCACTTTTTCAGCCTTAAAAAGGGGTGAATTCTAATTGGAGAGAAGTGCTTATTAAAGTAAATATAATAACCTAATAATTTAAATTGAAAGCTTAAGTTACTACCTCATCCCTACAAAAAGAGTGTGGCTGTTGTTGGACGCTGCAACTCTAGGAAGTTTAACATGTGTCCTCTAATCCCTGGTGTGGCCAATTTCAAAGTGGTTGGAAGAGTTAAATGCATATTTTCCATAGTAGGAAGTCAATAGATAATATCTATACAGTCGTCCCTCGCCACTTCACGCTTCGACTTTCATGGCTTCACTCTATCGCTGTTTTTCCAAATACTATACTATATTTGAAAAAACCACAATAGAGTGAAGCTGCGAAAGTCGAAGCGCGAAGTGGCAAGGAATGACTGTATAGTAAGTTAAGAATCCTACTTCACGGAAATTCATTTATTGCGGTAGAGTCTGGAACTGATTAACCACAATAAACGAGGGCCGACTATACACAGAAAATCAAGAAATGGCAGTGTTAGTGTGTTATTTATAAATAAATATGAAGGTTAATTAAAGGGAAAGAGTTAAAGTAATCATCTCTGGGGAGGAATGCGGCCTGGTGTTTTTCACACCACAATCCCAAGAGTACTATTTAATTTTATTTACTTTTTAAAATTTTATTTTTATTAGTAAAATGCACAAATCAGGTGTGTAGCTCATTTAACTTTTACATATGTATGCAACCGTGTAACCACAACCCCCATCAAAGGGTAAACACTTTTGTCTTCTGTCACCACAGATTAATTTTACTTGTTTTTTAATATGTTCATATAAGGCTACATACTGTTTTTGAGATCCAGGCACACGATTTAACTATCAGTAGCTCCTTTTTTATTTCTGGGTAGTATTCCATTGTATGAACATAACACTGTTCTGTTGCTGACTATTTATTTGGGTTTGTCCAGTTGGTCCTGTCATGAATGAAGCTCCTCTGGACTTAGGTTTCGTATTTATTAGGTAAATACCTAGGAGTGAGATTGCTGGGTCACGAAGTACATGTTATTTAGCTTCATTAAAACTGCCATTTCCCCTGACTACTTGTACCGTTTTACACTCCCAGTAGTAGTGTATGGTTTTAGTTGCTCCGTGTCCTCACTTAATATCAGTCATTTTAATGTTAGCTGTTCTAACTCACTGTGGTCTTAATTTTATATTTCCCTAATGAATAATGATGTTGATTGCCTTTTCATGTACTTACTGGCCATTCATATATATTCTTTTGTAAAGTGGGCAATAAAATCTTTGCCAGTTAATGTTGGTGTGTCTTCTTATTACTGAGTTGTAAGAGTTCTTTATATATTCAGAATATCAGTTGTCAGAAATATGTATTGTCAATATTTTCCAGTCTGTTGTTTCTTTATACTTTCTTAATGGTGTTTTTTGTTACGCAGAAGATTTAAATTTTGATGTCAAATTTATCAATTTTATGTTATTACTTTAATGCCTTTTGAGAAATCTTTGCACAAGTCATGATGCTATTTTACTTCTGAACTACAACTGTATTTTTCTGAACTACAATTATATTTTTGAATGTAAAAAAAAGAAACAGCGGCCCACCGGTGTGGCTCAGTGGATTGAGCGTTGTCACGTGCACTGAAAGGTCCTGGTTCAATTCCCCGTCAGGGCACACGCCCAGGTTGTGGGCTTGATCCCTGGTAGGGGGCGTGCAGGAGCAGCCCATAGATGTCTCTCTCTCACATCAATGTTCTCTCTCCCTTCCTCTCTCTATAAAAAATAAATAAAAACATATTTAAAAAGAAAAAGAAACAGCGGAGTTCCAGTCTGTTGTCTGTTACTTCCACTTACCATCCCAGCTGGAAGTCAGTAGCTATGAAATAAAGAGCAAAGATGAGTGTTTTGAAAGAGTCTAGAAGCACTGAAACTTCTCCATGTTTAGTATTTGTTTTGTTGTGATTAGATAACATCGGCAGGATCAAAAAGAGGGGGAATGAAGTGAAGATTGGAGGGGCACCTGAGAACAGAATAATTGGGTGATTAGGAAAGGTGGTGAAGGAATAAAAATGTGGGACCCAAACAACGAAAGTAATAGCCATTTTCCACATCCTCCACACCGAGGTCCTATTTAGTCTGAGAAGTTAAGACTTTAACATCCCAGATGTATAAATAATGAACACAGTTTGTCTCCCGAACTCAGGCATGAAAACCGCGGTCTGCTACGGAAGCTCACGTCACCTATTTAGCGTTGAAAAGGCATTTGTAAGCGAATGCAAGTCATTGAGAGAAAAGGGTGTACGATAGGTCAAGATTCGAAAAGAATTTATATTCAGTGAATTAAGTTTGAAGATTAATCGTATGAAGTGTACTATTACTAGGTGCCATAGGGATTTTTAAAACTGAACGACGATTAACAGGAATGCCTCAAGGACTGGATACGTGTTTGAAGAGAACACCTGACTACAGGGGATCTAACGCCGACAACCCTCCAGCGCCAGCTCTGACCCCCGGCTCTGGGCCGTGCGACCCTGAGACGCGCAGGCGCGCGAGGTGCCCAGGGCGCCGACCATAGAGCTCTCAGACCGCCAGGATTCCTAGAGGGCTGCCGGAAGTGCCTATGGGCAAGGTGCGCTTTGGCCGGTGTTGTCCCCCCGCTGGTGTGGAAGTTGAGGGACGGCGGGGCCTGGTCAGCTACAGTTTTCGGCCGCTTTTCTCCCTGCGCTTCCTCCGGGCCCGTCCGCCGTGCGCGTCGCCCTTCCCCACCCCGGCCGCGCCCGGGACTCGCGGTGAGTAGTGTTGGCCCCGGGCCTGAGGGGCGCGTCGTGGCCGGGCCGCCGTGGGGACCAGCCTGAGGGTCCGAGCGGGGCTGGCCGGGGGCGCCCGGGCTGCGGGGACCGTCACCCGCCGTGCCCGCGTCCCCAGACGTCTTGCGAGGGAACCTTTCATAGGGTTCGTTTTCTTCCTCGCTCGTGGATTCGTGTTATTTGCAGGAGAGCTTGTTTGTCCTAAAGTAGAAAAAGGCCCCCACGTTGTCTTTTTGCAGCTTTTTCCACCAAGTGAATTGCGTTCACGCAGCAATTTCGCATTCCCGTCACAGTGACATTTTCATTTTTTTTAGAAGGATATATTTTGCTTTGAGAAGCCCCAGTGGGCTTTGGAACAGATTTTTGCTGTTAAGTTATTCTGCTCTTTGCAGTGTATTCAGAAAATGGTGGTGTTGGCTGGAAATTGTACGAGAAGAAACACCTTTGACAACCTCGGGGCCGTGTAGAGTTCGGCCCCATTCAGAACTCCTCCGTCTGTTAGAAGAGCTCGCTGGAGCAGGTGCCTGTTCCCACAGCTTGGGTCACTTGTGAGGACCTTGCCCGGCCGCGGGGGCCGCGCCCCGCCCCGAGCTCAGCCCAGCTTACCGCGGTGTGGTTGCTGAGCATATCCGTGCAGCGGTCACCGTTTCAGCGGTGCAGACAGACCTCGAATTCTGCTGCGGCCAAGTGTGAATGTGGGTGACCACGCATCCAGCCTGTGCGCCCCAGATACTGCAGAGCACAGTGTTTGTTTCACCCTCCTTTTCTTGATACAAGCCTGGAGAAGGTCTTTCTTGTTTTGTTTAATTTTCAGGTCCCAGGCATCCCAAATTAGACTTAATTCGTCTGAAAGAAGAAAACCTTTCTTACTCACCTATTGAAAAAATAATGCTGTTAAAAGCTGAGTTGTGCCTTCGGTAGTTCTCAGAATTACAGAGTTTGAGGTCAGAAGAAGCCTTACAGGTTGGCTCTTCTAACTTCCTAAATCAATAAAGTGAGCAGGCATTGTTCAGTAAAGGTGAGCCTTGGCTTTAAGAAAATTCAAGAGAAAACAGGGTCAAACTAAGACTGCAGCATCACATTCTAAACAGAGTTTGGAATGCATGTCCCATGGTAATGACTTTTTCAGTTTTTTAACTATAAGTGGCTATTTTAAGAAACTAATAAATTTTAATAGATTTTTTAAAATAAATTATTTTAAGACCATGGCTGTTAATTCTGTCTATTCAAAACAAAATTGCTTACCCCTTGTCTCAAACCCTCCAAAAAATCTCAACCTCCTGTCCAAATTCACTCTTCCCTCAAATCTCACTATTCCAGGAAATACCCCTCTTCTCTGTAAAGTCATCACCCATGAATAAACTCTCTGATGTTAATCACCAGATATAACTTTATCTCTCCCTCCTTGGTTCTTCCTATCTGTAATTTACTCCCCAAACTATTGTTCGCAGCCTTGTCTCATTTTAGAGATAATTTTCAAATTGTCTTCCTATTCTAAGTGAGGGTTCTTAATCTTCCTAGAGTTCTTAGATGGGTGTCAAATCTGTGAACTCTACTGAAATTGAATGTACACTTTTATGCCTGTGGGCTTTTTTTTCCTTGGGAGAAGGTCTATGTTTTTATGAGAATGTGGAGACTAAACCAACCTCCCCCCACCCCACTACAAAAAAAAACCACAACAACCCTGAAAGGTGGAGATACTGCTCTGAAGACTCGTGTCAGGAACTGTATGTAATCTGATTTTCCTTCTGAGTCTTGTCTCCCCTCTCCCTTTGTGGACTATAGGTCTATGGTTCTATGTTGATGTTGGCATCTCTTGCCAGCTGCTTTTGGATATTCTTCCTTCAGTTATGTTCTCCAGTCTATTGTTTACTGTGCTGCTATTATGATCATTCTGGCAAACAAACATGTAATATAATTTCCTGCTTAAGAAAAGAAAAAGTTCATTGTTACTAACAAGCATTTGTAAGAAAACCATGGCCCTGGGCAGACATTTCTAGTAGTCTACACAATATGATAAATCCTGTATTTGGACCATGTCAAAAATACCTGGGCAAGAATGAGCACCTTAATCTGCTTGGTATGGGGAAAGGTACAGGGTGGGGACAACAGAGAGGCCTCGTGAAAATGAAAAAAGTTGATAGTTAAGCTGAGATGTTCAAGTAAGAGTTGAATGGTTTCAGCTGGACCATGATTTATCACCCTTGGCATTGACACTTTGTTTTGGGGGCTGTTTTGCACTGTAGGATATTTAGTAGCATCTCTGACCTATACCCATCAGATACTAGTAGAACCCCTTCCCCTTAATTGTGACAACCAAAGGTGTTTCCAGACATTGCCAAGTGTCCCTTGGTCATGGGAGCAAAATTGCCCCCAGTTGAGAGCCATGGAGCTAGAGTAAAAAGCTCTGCAGCAGAATTTAAAAAGTAAACTGAAAGGGTTAATAATGTTTTTAACAAAATTAAACTCCATTCTGACCCTCAGTTACTGCACGTACACACCCTGGCAGTTTCTTTTTTGTAAACATAAGGGCCTTGAGAAACCCAAAGATAAGGAGTTAATGAAGGCCTTGAGAAACTCAGAGAAACCATGAGAAGAAAGAGATTAATGATGGCCCTGACCTCTGCCGGAGCAGACTCCTTACCTCTGAGACAACTCATACCAACCCAGACACCAATTACGTGGTGCCAAGAGAATGTGGGGCTTTTTTCCTTATTTTTTTTTGAATGTAGTTTTTTTTAGTTTCTGTAGTTTGCCACTATAAAGCCCAGAGAACAAAGGGACTCGATGGCTAAGCTTTTAGGCTTGACCCCTGTCCTGCAACCCAGGCGGATATAATAAAGCACCTTTGCTCCACATTGGCCTTGTGTTGTGGATGTGATCTGCCGCCGGCACACACACCTTTTATTTGGTGCTGAAACCCAGGAGGTCTGTGAGGATCCGCATAGGGGGCAACCGCTGGCCCCTGGAGTCCTCCGGGCCTCCTGTTGGACTGGGATTGATCACATCCTCAGCCTGATACCGAACCTCCAACCTTTCCTGCCAATCCAGCATCAACACCGGACACTAATTCACTGGTGAGTGTTTATTTGCCTACTGGTCTGATTCTCCGGGCTGTCTCGTTATCCCCCCTCCGGGACATGAGGGCCAGGCTCTCAGTCACTACTGTGTGATCGTCCCTCCGAAAATCCAGCGCTAGTCAGGACACGCTCCTCAGGAACCAGGTTCCCTCAGCTCACCATATATCTGGGGACGCCTAGTATAGGTGAGTTGCACGTCTCTCTACTCTAGGGGAGAAGCGAGGACACCTTCTTCTTCCTCTAGTGTATCCATCGGACCGTTAGGCCGCAACATCTCACACCGCAGCATGGGAAACTCAATCTGCCATCCCTCGTACAACACCCCTAGGATGTCTCCTAAAAAATCTCCAGACCCTAGGGCTCGCTCAGGACCTGCGTCCCAAGCGACTCATTTTTTACTGCGACACTGTGTGGCCTCAGTACAAATTAGACAATGGGTCACAGTAGCCTGAGAACGGCACCTTCGATTTCAACATTCTCACTGACCTAGACAATTTCTGTCGAAGGCAAGGAAAATGGTCTGAGGTTCCTTACATTCAGGCTTTTTTTGTACTCAGAACACACACCTTTTATAAACAACCCTAATTTTAAACACAGGCAAAAGTTTTGAACAAATATTTCACCAAAGAATATATAGAGATGGCAAATAAGTATATGAAAGGATGCTCAACATTATTAGTAGGGAAGTGCAATTAAAACCATAGTGAGATCCCACTACATACATACCTATTAGAATATCTAAATTAAAAACAGTATCAAATGCTGGTCAGGATATGGAGCAGCTGCAATTCTCACATGTTGCTACAGGAATGCAAAGTGTTGTAGCTACTTTGGAAAACAGTTTGGCAGTTTCATATAAAACTACATGTACACTTTTGATGCATCTTTGAAATTTTACTTCTGGATATTTACCCAGGTGAAGTGACTATGTTCACACCAAAGCTCATGCAGATGTTCATAGTGGCTTTATTCATCAAAAATTAGAATCAGCTGAGATGTCTTCACTGGGGCGTGGATAAACAAACGCACACCCATGGCAATAAACTACAGGTAACATGCAGCAACATGATGATCTCAGATGTATTATGCTGAGTGAAAGATGCCAAACTCCAAAGGTTTCCTACTGTATGATTATTTATAAAACATTCTGGAAGGTCATTAGTGTTTGGGACCTGACTTTGGGGTTGCGGGTGGTGATGGGGCATCCAGGTTCCTTGGAGATGCAGGACCAGTGTTCCAAAGAGAAAAAGGTCCAGAGAAGGTCCACACTGGAAGTTAGCCTTGAGATCGGAGAGAAGGTGAAAGTCCAGGCAGGGTAATGAATGTCAAGAGGAGAAGGACAGTCCTTGACAGTACCTTGAGCTAAATTATTTGGAAATTAGTCTCAGCTGTTGAAAGTGAGGAGCAGGCTGAGAGCTGAAGTGTGTAGAAACAGTACAGCTGGCGTAGCAAATGCTGAAAGACGTTGTCGGCCGCTCTGAGGGCCAGAACTTCTATTAGATGCAGTCTGCTGGTTTCCTGACTTTGTTTACCCATGTTCCACATCCCCAAGGAGAGAAAACAGAAAGAAGAGGTTATTCACCAGATGGTGGGCATGACAAAAGGCTGCGGAGGTAAGGAGTTACTTCTGCAAGAGTGGAGAGGGTCACTTACACTCCCGAGCCCTGAAATCCATGTCAGGGTAGGGAGCTTGTTAAGATGTCTTAGTAAATCACAATCTTTGACTTCTCTTAACACTGTTATTTTCTCTTTCTAAAGAAGTCCTTTATTTACTTATTTTTTAAATCCTCACCAAGGACATTTTTCTGTTTATCTTCAGATAGAGTGCTAGAGAAGCCCTTTAAAGAAGAGGTCCTCAGGAGGTTTTTGTCTGTGAAGATAAAGCAGGTGGTGGGAACAAGTCTCCTGAGCTTTTCCAGCCCTACATGGCTGCAGAATCAAGGAAGTCTTTAGCCCCATCCCCACCCAGCCAGACTCCTGAAGAGGACCTTGTAATTGTCAAGGTTGAGGAAGATCATGGTTGGGACCAGGAATCCAGTCAACATGAACACAACTCTCCTGGCCAGGAGCTGTTCCGCCTGCGATTCAGGAAGCTGTGCTACCAGGAGACACGAGGACCCCGAGAAGCTCTGATCCAACTCCGGGCACTTTGCCACCAGTGGCTGAGGCCAGATTTGAACAGCAAGGAGCAGATCCTGGAGCTGCTGGTGCTGGAGCAGTTCCTGAGCATCCTGCCCGCGGAGCTGCAGGCCCTGGTGAAGGAGCATCAGCTGGAGAGTGGGGAGGAGGTGGTGACCCTGCTGGAGGATCTGGAGAGGCAGATCGATATACTAGGACGGCCAGTAAGTAGCAGGAGGTGTGCGTGCTGTGACTGGTTGTCCTGGAGGCTGGGTGGAGGGGCGGGGGCGCCACAGTGGGAGCGTAAATGCTGGGCACGCATTCCTGCTGCCGGACGATGAGCAGTCAGCATTGCATGGCTTGTACTTAGAGTGTTCTCTTTTTTTAAGGTTATAAATCCATTTTTTATCCTCATCACATCCCTAAACTGTGTTATTGCTCCTGTTTGCCAGATGCATAGAGAGCTTAAATGACTTTTTCAGGGGCACCCAAACATTAAAAGTAGATCTGAGACCAAAACTCAGTTTCCTAATTCCTTATCAGAAGTTTTTTTCCACTGAATAGCCCTGCTTTGTTCCTGCTGATTGTCCTTTCCCAGCTGTGGGAGCAAAGCCGTTGGGCACAGGGAGGGCATCAGCAGATCTTTTCTTTTGGTTTCTCTCTAATCAACGTGTTTGTGCTCCTTGCTGCCAGAGGAAGTCAGTGAGGTCTGCTGCTTCCTTGCCCAGCACGTGCCCTGTGAATGTGCTCTGGGTCCTCTTACACCCTTCACCTTGTTCCTCAGAGGATTCCTTATAACGCAGCTACCATTGTGTTCAGGTCCCAGCTCGAGCACATGGTCACAGGGTCCTCTGGGAGGAGGTGGTGCACTTGGAACCTGCACCAGAGCCTCTGGGTGCTCAGCTCCAGCCTCCAGCAACCCGGCACGCAGCTCCTGTGCCCCGCAGGCCCCGGGACAGAGGTGAGGAGCCGGTTTCACTGGTGAGGGAGTGGGGAGGACCCTGTCTCCTTCCTGGGGCACTGCTCTGTACAGACCATTCAGAGGTGTGGTGTACATGTTTATCTAGGCTTCACATGCAGACTGTCAGTCCCAGGGCTAAACTCTGGACAAATTAAAGAATTCGGTAATTTTTATGTATTCATATATTTCTGTTACCCTAGCGTATTTTCCAACATGGCATTTTGAGGTTTTGCTGGTATCATTATGCCACTTTATTTGTAAATAAAATTTGTAAATATTTTATTTGTAAATATTTCGGTATGTATTTCCTCAAACAATCAGATGTATCATTGATACAATATTCATCTTGTCCACAGTTCACGTTCATATTTGCCAGTGGTTCCAATAGCGTTTGTCCCGAATCCAGTCCAAAGCAACAGTTTAGTTACTCAGCCTTTCTTTGCTTTTCATGATCTTGATATTTTTGAAGAGTATATAGGTCAGTTGTTTTGTAAAGTGGCTGCAATTTGAGTTTGTGTGATGTGTCCTTATATTTAGCTTCGGGTTGGGTCTGTTTGGCAGGAATACCCCAGAAGTGAGATTGTGTCCTCAGGGATACAGCAGGAATTTGTCCTGTTATTGCTGATGGTGATTTGGATGACTTGGTTACGGTTATTCTTGCTGGGTTAATTGGCGGTACAGTTATTATTTTTCTCTTTGTAATTAATAAATAATTTGTGGGGAGATACTCTTGAGTCTGTGTAAATAGCCTGGTCCTCATCACACTATTGTTGCTATTGATGCTTCTTGACTGAATCAGTGATTACTAAGATGGTTACAAAATGGTAATTTTCTAACTGTTATTTTTTTCTATATTTATTTGTTTATTATATTGAAGAGTGTTCCCTTCTCCCCATTTTATTTTATTATTTTTAATCAGTATGGAGTCATAAATTCTTATTTTACTCCCCATGTATTCTGTTACTATCTTTATTTTGATGTTTAAATTGTCTCAGATTTGCCAGAGGAGGCCCCTGCAGTCTGGCTCCTGTGTCCTTTTGACATTTCCCATTGTTTTTTGAGAACTTACTTTCTTACAGAACAAGGCATTCTAGTCTCAGCTCATACTTGCCCTGCATTTCTTATGTTTTTACTTACATGGTTTATAGAAGTTTGTTCTATATAAATGGTTTATTAATATTTCTAGAGAAGAAATATAAAAACATGTTCAATTATTAATACAATTCTTGTCTGAAGTTCTCAGACATGTTGCTGACTTTGTGTTGCACTGTCTGGTGTCTGTAGGGAGCCGATCCTGGCAGTTGTGTAGACATTTCAGAATGTAACAGAGGAAAGAGAGAGGTTGCCAGGAGACCAGGACCTAAAGGGATGCTGTAATAAGCACAAGGATGGAATGTAGCTTCGATCAGGGGATAAATTGTAAAGCAGTTTCTGTTGGAAAACCATGCACTTTGTATGTTTGATGTGTAACTTCAGGCTGAGAGGGACGTCAAAGTGTGGATGTTTTGTGGACCCAGAGCCAAGCTATCAGCATTTCATAGTAGAATTCCTGGCATGCATTCCTGCTGAAATACAGATAATTTTAGAATGGGTTGCTGCTTGCTCCCTCAAGCACAGCACAAGGCTGGCCTCATTCATGGTTCCTTTCTCCTCCTCAGCCGTATCTGCTTCTCAGAGTCCCACCCCTTCCCAGGAAGGAAGTCTGGGAGACCAGATGACCGCATCACTTCTAACAGCAGGGTTCCAGGTGAGTCTTGCTCCTTCTCCCTTGCTCATGTTTGTGGCATCTAGCCCGTGTCCAGACTGCCTGTACAGTGCTCACCCAAGGATTTATCCCAAATCCTTTTGAACAGAGGCAGATTGATACTAGACTTGGTGCGTTTTCCTCTTCCCAGCTGTTCAGACTCCTTTACACAGTATGTCCCCAGCTCTTGACCCTGCCCAACCCTGGTGCATCTCTGGCTTTCTGGGTTTGAGCCGTGGAACAATCCCATCCTCAAATGGGAGCTTGTTTTGTTTCAGACTTTGGAGAAGATCGAAGACATGGCCGTGTCTCTGATTCGAGAGGAGTGGCTTCTTGATCCGTCACAGAAGGATCTGAGGAGAGATGATAGGCCAGAGAGTTACAGAAGCGAGTTCTCCCTGGGTGAGGAGTGCTCTGGTTACTATCATAGTTAAGGTTTTTTGTTCATTTGTTCGTTTGTTTGTTTTATGTGTACTTAACTGTGAGCTTTCTGAAAGACGTAGTTGAGGATCCAACAGATAAATACAACGTTGAGACTTCTTGAGGTCTAAAATGAAACCTTCATTCTCCAGCCTGGGACTGACTTACCGTACTCTTTCAGTGCTCTCTGCGTCTACGCGTTTCTTCTGTCCCCGTTCCCATGAGGCGCTCCCATAGACTTCTCTCACTTAGGCCTATTGTGTTCCTTCCTTTTAATGACTGTTTGGGGCTTTTTTCCATTTCTGTCCACTCGTTAGATCTTTTAGTCATTCCATATTTCTTCCCACTCCCCGACTTCCCCTTTTCCTCAGATGACCCCTTCCCTGCCTTACTCCCTCTCCCAGTAGCCTCATGTCCATGGCTCTTCTTCCCTAGTCAGCCAGTGGTACTTGGGCTTGACCTGCTCCCATCTGCCCACGTTGTGAAGGCGTTTTGGAGACAGGTGGAAGCTTTGCATTTCTTGTAGCTGTTCCATGTTGATTTCCCTATCTTCAATTCCTTTCTCCTAACAGAAGGAATAGAAGTGACATTGCTTGATGTTTATTTATTACATTCTTATTTCAGGTGGTGAAACCAGGAATGAGAACAAGGAATTAGCTTCAAAACAGGTAATATCTACTGGAGTCCAACTACATGGAGAGACAGCTGCCAAACGCAACGGGGATGTTATCGGGGGTCTTGAGCGTGGAGAAGCCTGTGACCTTCTGGGCAGATTAGAGAGGCAGCGGGGAAATCCCACCCCGGAGAGACGACATAAATGTGATGAGTGTGGGAAGAGCTTTGCTCAGAGCTCAGGCCTTGTCCGCCACTGGAGAATCCACACTGGGGAGAAACCCTATCAGTGTAATGTGTGTGGGAAAGCCTTCAGTTACAGGTCAGCCCTTCTCTCCCATCAGGATATCCACAACAAAGTAAAGCGCTATCACTGTAAGGAGTGTGGCAAAGCCTTCAGTCAAAACACAGGGCTGATCCTCCACCAGAGAATCCACACTGGAGAGAAGCCGTATCAGTGCAACCAGTGTGGGAAGGCTTTCAGTCAGAGTGCAGGCCTCATTCTGCACCAGAGAATCCACAGTGGGGAGAGACCCTATGAATGTAACGAGTGTGGGAAAGCCTTCAGTCATAGCTCACACCTCATTGGACATCAGAGAATCCACACGGGGGAGAAGCCCTATGAGTGTGATGAGTGTGGGAAAACCTTCAGGCGGAGCTCACATCTTATTGGCCATCAGAGAAGCCACACTGGAGAGAAACCCTACAAGTGCAATGAGTGTGGGAGGGCCTTCAGTCAGAAGTCAGGCCTTATTGAGCACCAGAGAATCCACACTGGAGAAAGACCCTATAAATGCAAAGAATGTGGGAAAGCTTTCAATGGGAACACTGGCCTCATTCAGCATCTGAGAATTCACACAGGGGAGAAGCCCTATCAATGTAATGAGTGTGGGAAAGCCTTTATTCAGAGGTCAAGTCTCATTCGACATCAGAGAATACACAGTGGAGAAAAATCTGAATCCATAGGCGTGTAGGGGAAAACTTGAGTCATAGTTTGGGCATTATTCAACGTTAACGGAACCACATGCTGGTGAGAAGTGTTTCAGTGGAGTAAAAAGGCAGAAAGCTTGTCATTGTTGTGGCCTGATGCAGGGTCAGAATCGATAGTGGTGGCAGTTAGAATAGCTCTTGAGTAGTTCAGGCCCAGTGCCTCGACGCAGATTGATTAGCTTGACTGTCCTGGGAGGTGTCGGTGGTCCAGTGTACCCCTTAGAAGCTTAAAGAGCATCATAGCAAGGTGCTTTTGGCTCGAGGCACCTACCTTTGTCTTCTGGGTGAGTAGCTATAGATTCAAGTGAGGCTGTTCCTGGCTCCTCTGCTTCTTCACACTCCCGTGACCCCCCTCCCCGGTTATTCCTCTGGAGGGGTGCGTGTGCTCCTCGTCTACCTAGGAAGCTGCTTTAGCATTTGAAGCAGCCTCTGTGTGAGAGTTAGATATGTATTTAGCTTTCTAAGATCCTGGTTCTAGGGAAATTTTTAGAGACAGGTACTTATGCTTAGGTGTGCATTTTCTTCTAATGTTCCTGGTAGTCAGTGGAAATTCATATTCCCACGAAAACTCAGAATGCTATATTTTTAATAGCATTGCAGCATTTTTATTCACATGTCACCTTCACTGGTTCCACTGAGTCACTGAACGCCACATGTGTCCTCCACCCCGAGCCCCAGCCCCGAGTCAGCCAAGGAAGTGACACAGTAGTGATGGTTGTGGAACTGTGTGGAGGGAGGTGAGTGCAGACTGCCCGGCTGCTCTTGACCTTGGGTGGCTGTCTGTTGTAGAGATGTCTGGCTCTTATTCCCGCCTCCCCACTGCATGCTGTGGTGCAGATGGGTGTTTCACACTGTCCTCGTTACGGCATCACGTGGGAGGAGATGGGCACACAAATCCTTACACAGAACCTACAGTCAACCCTCTGGCCTGTCTCAGTACTGCTCTCGCAGGTTCCTGACGAGATGGTTGGTCACTCGTCATCACCCTAGACTCCCCTCCTCAGGTGGCCAGCACCTCACTCATTCGCCATCTGCTTCTTGCCATTAGCTTACATGTCACAGTGATGGTCTCTCGAGGACATCACCTCACAGTTGCTTGTTCTCAGTTTGGGTGCACACCCATCTGTAACCCAGCAAAGACCACATTACACTCATCGTCAGCATTTCATCTTGGAGGCTGGTTTAAAGCATCTTCAGAGCTTACACGGCCACACGAGTTGTCCTTTCAGTTGGGCAGTTGTAGTTATTTCGGTGGTGTTACCACTGCAATACCTGTCCTGCAGGTATTCCCATTTGGTGACTGCACAGGAAAGCTCTACTACCCTTGAGTCACGTCTCGTTCACTGTGTGATTGCCCACCTGTTCATTGGGTTTGGAATCAAGGGACTTCTGGCTGTTTTCAGAGTCACCTTTCATAGTGGGAATTGAAGAATAGGGTATAAATTTTGCCAAAAACTCCAAGAGAATTTCCGTAACTTCACACTGTGACTATTCTGAAAAGGGACAACACTTATGTTATTTTATGATTGATGTTTTTAAAAATCAGTCATAAAATCTTCACAGAGATTCACCTTTGGGATTATAAATTCCTTCCCTTTCTCCACTGCCTTTTGGCCCACCTTCATCACGGACCTCAAGGTTACCTGCACCTGTTCATTCAGTTATTGGTACCCACTGTCCTTTGTCCTCCTGGTTTCCTTTCACTTTTCAAGACAGTGTTTTCAGTTGTCCTTTATTCTCATATTCTCTCTCTCTCACACACACACACACATATCTATGAATTACCATTCTTAATTCCCTTGAAATACCAGAAACGTAAATCTGGTTGTCTCTAGATCCTTGCTCTCTGCTTCAGTTGTGCCTTACGCTCTGAGATACTAATTCTGCCTGAGGGTACCTGTGTGCCAATATTACATAGGATGGATATGTAGAGAGTGTGCATGTGTATGTGTGTGTGCGCGCGTGTGCACGTGCATGTACACACACACACACACCTCCCGCATAACCTAGGGGAACACTGGTCTTCTGTCCCAGTGAAAGCCCTTAGCAGAGCAACGTATTGAAATGACTGCAGATACACAGCTAGTGTCTCTACTCAGAGTCATGTGTGGCCAGATTACTTCAATGTCAGAACAGTACTGAGCGTCTGGCAGAAATGCAGAGAAGAGAAAACATGACCAGGAAGATGAGCGCTGTACTGGGTGAAAGAGAAGAGTGACGTGAAGGAACCATCAAGGCTGACTCGGCACCTGCAGAAATGGCCACATAGTAAAAGTCAGTGACATGCACGACGCTCCTTCATCCTGCAGATTCTGGTTTTATGCTGTTAATCTGAGGCGAACTGCTCACCAATACTTTCTCTGCCTCCTCAGCTCCTCGTTTCAAACACCCGAAATGACAAAGTGGTTCTTTGGATTGCTGCGGCCACCCAACAGAGTCCTGGGAGGTTTCCTCCCTTGAGCAAGGTGGTGCTAGAATGTGGTGGTTGACTCCCTTGTGGAGCCCTGGGCTTTACTCTTGGTTCTGAGGCTCCAGGTACTGAAGCTTATAGAGCACTTACTGTGTGCCAGACCCTATGTTAATTATTTCTTATGCTGTGATAGATATAATTATATCCCCTGTTTAATAGATGAGAAAACTGAGGCTTAGAGAGTGAAATGGGTTGACCAAGATCACATAGCGGGTAAGTGATAGAGCAGAGATTCTAACCTACACATTCTGGTTCTCAAGCCTGTGCTCCTAACCACTGTGCTCCGTGTCTCTAATGAACACCTAACCTGGCCAGCTGATGGAAAACTGTGTCCTAGTACAGGAGGTATGGGGGACAGAAATGCACGGGGTGCAGATCCATTACAACTCCTGGAAGATTGTTCGACAATGCCATTTTGCTTTATACTTCCATCATTAAATGTTGATACTTCTGATGCTTTGTAGTACTAGAAAACTAAGATGCATCAGTAAAACATTTAACAGAATAACTGGAAGGATAAAGCAGCAACTTACAGACTCAAATCCATTTCTCTCTAAACTGCCCCAGGGAATGTAGAAATATGGAGGGAAATGAAATATCGATGCAGCAGGCTGGACAGATGGACAGTTAGGATGACAGTAGTAAGTTCATCTACATATGAAATGTGTAAAACCTTCCATTTACTGAACATTTCCAATGACCAGTCTGTTTTCTTTCTAGCATTTATGGTTTTTCAAACATGTCATCCATTATTCAATCTATTTCCTCAGTAATCTGTTCTTAAAACTCCTCCTTAACTGACTTTTGTACTCAGCACTCTACTGAAATGTCCTCAGAATCACCACTGGGTAAATGTCATGCCTTTTCTTAGTTCTTATCCTTGATCTGTATTTCCTACTGTTGAATTTACCCTGTTATCTCAGGAATTCTCTTTTCCTTTGGCTTGTGGGACCCTTTTGGCCATTTTTCTCCAATTTCTAGCTTTTCTTTATTGGTCTTTTTTTCTCCTGTGCATTGAGCATATTCACTAGTTTTTCTGTCCTCACTCTTGTTTATCCGTTTTGATTATCAGTAGCTTAATCTTTCCCACCACATCCCTGCACAACTTGGTGTTTGAAAACAGAACTCATCACTCCTGTCCCCAAACACCATTTTCCTTTTAAATGGCATCATCGCTTAATTCCTTTACCCTGAACAGACTCACTACCCTGCATGTTTCCTGTCCCAGTCTTGCATTCCACATGTCCAAAGTCTTGCCAAGTTGTTCCAATTCTTAGTTCTTCCTTGAGGCTGGACGTTTACATTTCTGCCATCCCCTCGTTCAGATCCCTATTATCTGGGGCCCAGGTTGTTGTAATTCTTTCCATTGCCCTTGCTCTCAAGATCCTCATCTTGTAGGCACACTCCATTTTCATGTCATTTTCACTCAAGAACACTCAGCACATCATTCCTGTCAGAGCAGTGATGTGCTGAGCTCTCCACAGCCTGCCCTCCACGCGCCATCTGCCGCAGCCTCCTCCCCCAGCAGGTCCACCTGCGTCATCAGTCACGCTTCCTGTGGCCTTCTCTGCTCCTATAAGCCCTTGCCCTTGCCTCTGTGCCTTTCGCAGCTGCTCCTTTTCCTTAGTTGCTCCTTGGCCCCAGCTTGTGTTCATCCACCCTCAAAGTCTGGTTTCCTTTGCATCTTCTGAGTGAGCGCTCCCTGCCTTCACCGGCGGACACCGCCCTTGTTCTGTGCTGCCTCCGCACTGGTATTTTGAGTTTGTACTGTGGTCTGTGCACTTACTAATATGTAGCTATGTAATTTTCTAGCACTCTATATTGTAGTTTCACATTTGTATTTATTTCCAAAATTAAGTTGTAAGCTCCTTGAGGGCAGGAATAAGAATGTTACATTTGTATCTCTGCACCCCTAGTGCCTAGTATGGTGCTGAGCACACAGTAGGCTTAATAAATGCTTGTCAGGTTATTGTGTGGGTTATTCATGCTGTTACCTACAGAAATTCTTACTCTGGTTTTCAAGGATGTATATCTCTTACCACTTCGCGCACAGACCTATGTCCATAGGCCACCAGTAACTAAAGACTAAAGCCCAACATTCCAATTTTAGGAGGGCATGTGTGAAAAGTTGAAATATGAACTCCCCAGTTGTTTGGCCAGACTTACTTATTTGTTAAGAAAGAAAATAGGAAACACTAGAGATCACTGCGTCATTGCAGAAGGGCTTGAGAAGGGTTTTTGCGTCAGGTCAGACAGTGGTTCTCAGCTGGAGAAACTTGCCATTGTCCGGAGACGGTGGTGGGCGGCTGGAACCTGTGGGCAGGGGCTGGAGGTGCTGCTGAGCATCCTGCATGCACAGGGCAGCAACAGAACCACTCCGCGGAGAAACCCCAGTTTAGATGTATTTAAGGTCTATAGAAAAATACTAGTATTGCAATTAGAAAAAGTTAGCTATGCCAAGCTTTACACGAATTCTCAGTGTGCATATATTTTGTAGTTTGTAAGACTATGAAAGTAAAAAGCCCTAATGTTTGGCATTCGCAGCAACATTCGTGCCGGGGCGATGAGAAGCTTTACGTTGGTAGTGGTCTGAGGTTTCCTCCAGCATCAGACCTCTTCCGTCTTCGCAGCGAGTGGGAGGTGTTGCAGGAGCACAAGTCTAGTTCCAATTCTGCGTCTTGGTTCATTATAGAATGAGATGAAACCCTGGGGTGCTCTCTCTAGAAGAGGCCAGTCGTTAAAGATTCAGCTTTGGGGACAACAGGACTTCCAGCAGCCCCTTGGGCAGCCATATTCAGTAATACCAACTCCCCAAGGGTTTGCCAAGTAAAACATTCCCACTTACAAAGTTTTTAACATACTCATTTAATCCTACTTAGGAAGGCAGATTTGTGGGGGAAAGTGTGATTTCCTAAATTAAATAGTTTAAAAGACCTTATAAAAACGTCTTTTGTAAGTCAGTGGTGGTTTCTTCAGTCGGTTTAAAGAGGATCGACCCCAGCATTAGACAGTCTATAGATGTGTAATATACCAGAGAAACAGCTGCACCGTTGTTGTTTATTCCTCCAGTTTATAGAATAAGTTTGAGGTCACTTTCCATCCCGTTATTCTGTAAATGGGGTCAGAAGAGGTCTTGTGACTTGGACGAGGTCACCCATAAAGGTGGTGGTATATGTGGAAATGGAATCCAGGGTTCCCAAGGCTTTGCCCACTGAGAAGGAACCTCAGGGCTCCTAGAGCAGACCCCCAGATGCCCAGTGCAGGATTCCTGGAAGTCGCCTCTCCAGGCCACTGCGGGCCTGGAGGGTCTGTCTGTTCCTCTGGATGCCGAGAACCAGGTGAGTCCGCTTGCGCCTGCTCGAGTTTGGGTGGCTCTGGAGCCAACCACGCAGGGAGGAGGAGCTGCATGTGCGGGTCCCTTAGACCTGCTCAGGCTCCTGCCAGCCCCACACGCCTCCTCCTGAGACCCTGCTGTGGCCCTCCTGAGACCCTGCTGTGGCCCTACTGTGACCCTGCTGTGACCCTGCTGTGGCCCTCCTGAGACCCTGCTGTGACCCTCCTGAGACCCTGCTGTGACCCTCCTGAGACCCTGCTGTGGCCCTACTGTGACCCTCCTGAGACCCTGCTGTGGCCCTGCTGTGACCCTGCTGTGGCCCTGCTGTGACCAGCCTTGGCCTCACTCTTCTCCTGGCAGGTCCTGTTGTGTTATGACCTTGGCAGCTGAGGGGCACTTAGAAATTTTATTTAGATGTTATTGAAACATTGTTGCCTCTGAAAAGGGTGCATAGCTGAATGCTGTCCTCACGAAGGCACCTTTGTTTTGGTGTCTGGCATTTTTGCCCCCTCCCAACCTTTTCCTTCTGTTTAAAGATGAGAGCAAATGTCTCTCTTCTTGATAGCTTGTCTTTGAAAATAAAAATAACTCAAAGGTATCTGATACCAGCCCAATCTTAAGATAATTTATTCAGGAAAAAACAACCGATGTTTACCCTGTGTGGTTGCCTGCAGTCAGCAGCAGCAGCTGGGGATTGTCAGGGGGATGTACAAGGGACGAGAAGGCAGGGGCAGGACGAGGAGGACAGGAGGGCCATTCCAGTGGAGCAAGCCACAGACTCGGGGCTGGGCTGGGGCTGTGGTTCTCCCGTTTTGCTAATAAGGGCAGAGCGGCATGCGCCACACGTCCCATGGTCATCTTTTCTGGACTCGGGCAAGAATTTGCGTGACCCCTGCACTGTCAGAGACACCTGGTAGAACAGTGTCCTTAGGGTTCAGCCCCTCAGCCACGGAGGGTGCAGTATCCATGTAACAACAAAACCACCATTGATTTGTGGGGAACCTTCCCTACCACCCAACTGGAGCAAGATATGAGAGGCGTAAGAAATACATATGAGGTAAACCCACACTTGCCTCCTCCCACAACCACATCAAAAATGACAACTAAACTACAGAACAACCATCCTTCAGAACCGCCTGACATCGAGCTGAATGGAAGTCCTACAACTATGACATTAAAGAAGCAGCCACGTGGAGACAGGTAGGAGGGCAGAGGCAGACAGGCTAGTCCCACACCCACGTGTGGTGGATAAAGTCAGGAGGACACCTCGGCTGGGAAGGTCCTCCCTGAGGACTGAGGGGTCCCCGTCCCACACCAGGCGCCCAGCTCAGGGTTCCAGTGCCAGGAAGAGAATCCCCATCACTTCTGGTTGTAAAGCCAGCAGGAACTGAGGCTGAGGGAGGCTGAGGCTGCTAGACCCCAGGCAGCTCCTTAAAGAGCTCGCGCATGGACTTACTCGGACTCACACCTTCCAGGCTCCAGCATCAGGGAGGCAATTTGAAAGGCACCAGAGACATATGGGGAAGAATTGAGTTGTTTGGCATCTGGGGTGAGAGCTGGAGGGACAGCTTTCTCCCAGACAGACGTGCTGGCGGAGGCTGTTGTTCCTTTGGTGAGCCCCTCCCCATGAGGCCAGCAGATGGGCGCCAGATCTGGGACTCCAGCAAACTGGCTCACACTGATTGCCCCGCCCTGGTGATTCCCTGAGGCCCTGCTCCACCCAACTTTCAGGCCCAACCAAGCTGTTTATAGTGGCTTTACCATAGGATTGGCCTGTCTTGGCTCTTGCTTCAGATTTTCCTAAAATCTCTCAGAGCACCTGGCCTCAGCGATCCTCATACCTCTAGCTAATTGGCCCCAGGCCTGGCACTGGAAGCAGCAGCCTTGGTTCACAGCATGGCTTTTCCTGGGCACCTCCAAGCCCAGCACAAGAAGCAGCCATCTGTAGATTGCTTTGTAGTTTATGCCTGGTGGCCCCGGGTAGAACACAGGCAGTGGCCGACCTTGCCCCAGAGCCAGCACACCCAGTGGACAGCTTCAGACCACCTCGAAGCACCACCCAACCACCTCTACAAGTGACACACTCAAGGAGTGGATTCAATGGGTACCAGAGCCCTGCTGAAGTAAGTCTTGCTCTGTGTGGTGGGCCCCTGCACAGCTGATCCTCCAAGGTAGTCAGAGGCCAGTGATCAGTGGGAACAGCCAGTTCTTGCTGCTGATCCACCCAAGTAAATCCCTCCCATTGATGTGCCAACAGCAATCAAGACTCAATTACAACAGAAAGGTGTACAGTCCACACTAGGGGTGCACCTCGAAGGCCCAGCTGGGGTGATCAGGGAGGCTGTGCCACTGGACCCTACAGGACACCTACTACAACGGCCACCTAGGAGGCCTAGGAGACATAGCAACTCTACCTAGTACATAGAAACAAACACAGGGAAGCAGCCAAAATGAGGAGACAAAGAAACATGTCCCAAATGAAAGAACACAACAAAACTCCAGGAAAAGAACTAAACAAAATGGAGATAAGCCATCTAATAGATGCAGAGTTCAAAACACTGGTTATAAGGATGCTCAATGAAATGAGGGAGAAGTTCAAGGAACTTAGTGAGGACCTCAAGAACATAAAAAAGAACATAAAAAAGACCAATAAGAAACAAAGGATGCACTAACTGAAATAAAGAATAATTCACAGGTGATCAATAGTAGAGTAGGTGAAGCTAAGATGCAAACCATCAAATTGGAATATAAGGAAGCAAAAACACCCAATCAGAACAAAGGATTAAAAAAAAAAAAATGAGGATAGTGTAAGGAGTCTCTGGGACAACATCAAGTATATCAACATTTGCATCATGGGGGTGCCAGAGGAGAAGACAGAGAGCAAAAAATTGAAAACCTATTTGAAAAAATAATTACAGAGAACTTCCCTAATTTGGTGAAGGAAACAGACACACATGTCCAGAAAGCACAGACTCCAAACAAGATGAACCCAAAGAGGCCCACACCAAGACACATCATCATCAAAATGCAAAAGGTTAAAGACAAAGAGAGAACCTTAAAAGCAGCAAGAGAAAAGCAGTTAGTTTCCTACAAGGGAGCTCCCGAAAGACTGTCAGCCAATTTCTCAAAAGAAACTTTGCAGGCCAGAAGGGAGTGGCTAGGGATATACAAAGTGATGAAAAGCAACAACCTACAACCAAGATTACTCTATCCTGCAAAGCTATAATTTAGAATCGATGGACATAAAGAGCTTCATAGACAAGAAAAGGCTAAAAGAGTTCATCACCACCAAACCAGTATTAGATGAAATGAAAGGTCTTCTTGAAGAAGATAGAAAATATGAACAATAAAATGGCAATAAATACATATCTATCAACAATTGAATCTAGAAACAAAATGAACAAGCAGAATAGAAATAGACTCATAGATATAGAGAACTTTTTGATGGTTGCCAGAGGGGAGGGGAGTTGGGGGAATGGGCAAAAAACATGAAGGAATTAAGAAGTACAAATTGGTTGTTAGACTGATGAACCTCAAAGGGAAGGGGGGACGGAGGTTGGGAAGAGAAAAACCAAAGAACTTATATGCATATATGCATAACCAATGGACACAGACAATAGTGTGGGGAAGGCAGAAGGAGGGTGGGAGTGGGGAGAAGGGGTAGGTCAGTGGAGGAAAAAAGGGGGGATATCTGTAACACTTTCAACAATAAAGATAAATTTAAAAAAACACCACAGAAAAATGAACAGTGTTTAAGATCAAGGCCATTAGCAAATATTTAGGAAAAATAAAAATGAGAGAAAAGGAAATGAGTAATTTGTGAAGGTAACAAAAATAAGGTTAATTTAAAAGGACATTTTAAGAGGTTAGAAATTATTAAGTGTATAAAGTCTTAGGGTTGTGAGAGCTAAAGGTTTACGCTGGACTGCAGGGAGGGGACAGTGAAGGCAAAGACTGCAGGACTGGTAGAGGGAGAGCCCTGTGGTTTACAGAGTCCCTCAGCCTGTGCTCCTTCAGAGCAGGACTCCAGGAAGGTCCCTGAACAGAACATGGGCAGGGTTTCATCAGGAGCTGAATCCATTCTTGGCACAGCCTGATACAGCTGGAAGCAGGTGCTATCCACTCAGGCACCGAGAAAGCACTCACAGAAGGTGATCTGGGTCAAAACAGGAGATATCACAAAATTCTTATTTTAAGTAACTCCCAGCATAGTCTTGACTTCACATGTTGACACTGGACACTGTGGAATCGCTTTGGTCCTATAGTCAGGGCTCCAGTGTGCTTCTCTGCTTCCCACACTCAGGTCCTGTCCTCATTGGCTGCCTCTGGCCCTATCTTCCGATCCCCAAACACAGGGCAGTTTTGAAAAGAGGAATGATACTGGTTATATTTGGTGTGAATCCTTTTACCTATAGGAAGATTAGGCTCAGCTGGCATCAGCCTTGGTGCACTGTTGGCTCTAAGTTGGGAGGGAGGAATGCAGGTGGTGTCTGACACCTGGTTATGCCCGAGACAAGTAAGAGCTGAGAAATAAGCTGTAGAGCATCACAGACATTATGTCAAATTCACAGTCAATTTGTCTGACTTGATACACTCATTTTTATTTACCTGAATGTGAAAAGTTTCCCCCTAAAGAGCAGCACAATTCATGTGAACTCACATAATTGACATTGACTAAAGAATGGAGTTGAATAGACGGAGATGTCTCACAACGTCTTAATGACAAAGAAGCTGTTTAAGGCATTCTTACTATAAGTGAAGAATATGCTGGTGAAGAAATATGGACTCCTCCATCCCAATCTGACAATCCTGTGTACTTGACCTCTGATTCTAGAACCTCAGAGAACCAGACACAGACATAGATGGCCTGAGAATTCCAGACATGAGACTTTCAGAGAAACAAAGGTCATTTCACGTGTAGCACCTGTACGCAAGGCACCGTGGGGGATAAGAGGGCATCGCCCACGCACTGGTGAAGGATCCAACATGGGCAGAATGAGGAGGCAGAGCAGCAGCCCCAGTCAGAGCCACCGACCCAGGAATGTCACAAAGTGGTGGTGCAGGGGATGGGCCAGTTTGGAAGCCCCTGAAGGCCAGTAGGTCAGAGCAACCGTCCCGGGTCCAACCTCCTCCAGACAGCGACCCAGAGCCTCCTATCAAACGATTCCTTTCCCAGGCGCCTTCTAGAACGTGGAAGGCTGAACACCGCCCAGTGTGGTGTGCAGAGTGAAGCCCCAGCCCACAATGTCTGTGGCTAGGGGGCTCCAGGGCAGCTTCAGTCCAACGAGGAAGGAGCTCCAACATAGGCCCTCAGACATGGGTCACCGGGACAGAATTTTTTTCACAACGTGGCTTCTCTGATGTTGAACGAGGTATGATGTCCGGGTGAAGCCTTTTCCACATGCATCGCACTCATGGGGCTTCTCACCAGTGTGGATTTTCTGGTGCTCAAGAAGGCTTCTGTTCCTAGTGAAACTTCTCTCACACTCGCTGCATTTATAAGACACAGGAGCCTCGACATCCCCCTCCTGGCTCTCCATCTTCCCAGGACTCTCCCAAGTCTCCCCACACTCAGGATCCTGAACATTTCTATTGCTATGGACCCTCTGATGTCTCAGGAGATGTGAATTCCGCCTAAAAGCTTTCCCACATGTGCTGCACTGGTATGGCTTCTCCCCGGTGTGGATTCTGTGATGTTCAAGGAGGCTGCAGCTCTGGCTAAAGGTCTTCCCACACTCATCACACTCATAGGGCTTCTCCCCAGTGTGTGTTCTCTGGTGCTTGATAAGGTTTGAGCTGTGACTGAAGACCCTGCCACATTCTTCACACGCATAGGGTTTCTCACCAGTGTGGACTCTCTCGTGAATCACAAGGGCCGAGCTCCCGATGAAGGACTTGCCGCAGTCTTCACACTCGTACGGTTTCTCCCCCGTGTGGATTCTCCTGTGCTTTGTCAGGCCTGAACTCTGAGCAAAGCTCTTTCCACATTCATGGCAGATGTGCCGTCTCCTTCCACCGCCGTTGTCCTGCTTTCTTGGTAGCCGGCCCTCCTGCTCACCGGCCCCTGCACATGCAGTTGTCTGGGCAATGGCTTCATCCAGGTGGCCCAGCGTCTCCCCAGGCTCCTGTTCCGGGTGCTCCTCACCTGGAGGCAAGTCTCGGATCTTCCTCTGCATTTCGCCACCTGAAACAACAGGGGACCAGCAACTGTCAGGTACACCTGCCACAGAGGAGAGCTCTCTGCTGAGTCCAGGGAGGCAAGAACCACAGAGGTCTGTCTACACCCTTGATGAGGGTTTAAGTACGAGAACCAGATGGAAGTACAGAGGGAGAACAGGGAAGAAGGAGACTTGGGAATGAGAACGGGTCTGTCGGAAGGAGGGGACAGACTGAGAATGGAGGGCAGGGGTGAGGACTGCGCTGGGGATTCATGCAGAGGCTCTGTTCCAGGGATCGTCAGGTGGGGCCATGTGCCTAGGACTGGATAGAAAACGGCTCGGCAGAAGGTGACCGAGGGTAAGCAAGGCAAGCGAAAGGGCTTCTGACATGTTCTGTACAATCAGAGAAAGAAGGAGCTCAGGAAAGGGTAGGCCTCTGCTCTCACCCCAGGCGGAGGCCAGGTGCCCACACGGAACTGGCTTCCAGGCTGGGGATCTGAGTGGAGCCCAGCTGTGGCCCCGGGGCCATGTGAACTCACAAGCCAGGACATCTGTGGCTTCTGCACCCTCACTTCTGAGGTCAGGCTCCGGGGTCCTCGGTCTCTATGTCACTCCTAGCTGTCACTCTCTGGTCCCGTGGCCCGTTTCCTGAAGAAGCCCCTCAGCTCTCCTCCCGTCTCAGGTCTCGCCATGGGAAAGGAATCAACCCTGACTGAGCACCTGCTCTGGCCAGCCCTGTCCTGTCTGCTTCATCCCACTTACCTGAGAGAACACAAAGCAGGAAGGGTAAGGGGCTGGTCAGTAACAGGGTCGAGAAACCATGATTCCGAATCCAAACACAGTGGGTCTCAGTGGCTTCTACGGCCCAGCAGGTTCTCATGCACAAAGGAAGCCAGGAAACCCTATGAGTAGCGGGTGCCCAGCAGCCTCACCCAGGGAGGTCAGAGTGCCACAGCTGTCCTGCCCGTCATCTCCGCACACGTCCACCTCTGTCCATCCAGGGGAGATGCTCGGGGCCACAGCTTCCGTTTTCAGCAGCCCCTGCAACAACAGGTCACCTCGCCCAGCTCCTCTGCGCAAGATCAGCCCAGAGCTGGGCGCACGCAGACAAGACACATCCCAGAGGGGCTGTGGAAAAGGGCACGCGGGCACCCTGTTACCCACTTAGGCCTCGTTTGTCAACAAAATGGTCACTACAGAAGGAAGTGTGACACACATTCGGAGACGTACTTTCACCTCATCCTAAACATCCACAAAGTGCAAAGGTTCGGGAAACCAGGGCAGCGCAGTGAAACCGGGTCCAAACCTCTCAAACACTGTGGGGTGTGCTCCGGCCGGGGGGGGGGGGGGCACTGATGTTAATACTTTTAAAACAGAATGAATCGAGCTCTGAGGGGAGGTGGGTCAGGAAAGACTGGGCAAGAAGTTAAAACCCAGTGTGAGTAAATACTGTTCCGAGTGCATTACTAAACCTTCTCAAGAGGACACAGCTTATCTGTGCCTTCATGGTGAGGACTAGAGAGCACAGCCATGTCTTTACTCCCCCACTAACACACAGTTGATGGCACTTCAGAAAACCGAAGTAAATCATCGTGATGAGACCTGCGGTTTGCATCAGCTGAGCTGCTCCTGCTGCACAAGAACATCCCGCTGAGGAAGCAGCTGACCAAACAGATGAGGTTAGGAAGACTGGGGAAGCCCAGACAGCCCCCTGGCTGGGAGTAAACCAGGAAAATCCTCTTCCGTGGGCACCGCCATAAAGGCAGACAATGGTAAGCAACCTTGGGATAGGGGAGAAAACTCAAACCCCATATGGACCTGGGGCAGGGGTGGAGGATGTGTCAGGAGAAGGGAGTTAACCAGGAGCCCAGCAGGGAGGGATGCTGGTGCTGGGAGGGGGCTCCAGCTCACCTGGGACTCTGGGGTGAGCCTGGCAGCCACCACTGCGTCTTCTGTGCAGCCCCCTCCCAGGGCAAGCCCAGGAACCTGCAGAGCTGAGAAGGAGAGCTCTGGATGAGATATACCCTCACATTCAGCCTCCCTGCCTGTGGAGTCCAAGCTCAAACACTGTTAGTGCATTCCTGCCCAGGAGCGTATACAGTGTGCTCCTTTCCAAAATCCTGATCCCTCCCAGCTCCAGTCCTAGAGCCCATTGAGATCTGCTGTCTCTGCAGATACACAAAATCCAGGAGCCTTGGTGGGAATGGGGAAATGAAAGCAACATAGAAACAAAACAAAGCTTTCCATTGTAAGATCACTTCGCTTGATTTTGCTGACAAGGGAAAGGAGGATTTTTGTTATGGTTAACATTGCTGTAGTAGCTCTTAGGTGCTTTCTCCTTTAGTTTAAAAAAATAAGTAAGATATGGCTTCTCCCAGAAAGGACGAAATGGGAGTCTGCTTATATAGAACTTGCTCAGATTTGAGAGAAGTAAAGGGAAAATTCAGGTTCACCTATAAGAGATGAACTTTGCAAGGAGCAGGAAACAGGCTAGGTTAGGCTAGAACCTCTGCTGAGAAGTGAAGACTGCACATTGACAGGCATGTCCCAGTGTTGTGCAGATGTCTTGGGAACCTGCCTCAATGTTCCCAGCGCAGGGGGACCCTCGAGTAGTTTCCTACTGAGTGATCTTTACGCTGTTCCAGTTGCAGAACAAGGGTTTGGAAGATGTAACCCTTCTACTTGCAGCAGTCCTGCAGTCTCTGGTATGTTCTGGCTGGCTTTACGGATCCTGCTTTATTTTCTTCATAGCATTCACCAATATCTAAAATTGTATTATTCATTTATATGCTGTTTTCCTTACTGGACTGTATGCTCCATTGCAGTGAAAATCTTACTGACTACGCTGTCCCTGGTGCCTACTGCACTGGCTACCACATGGGCGCCTCCATAAATATACGTTAAGTGAATGGAGATCACTGTGTTGTTAAGAAATCAATTCTTGCCCTGCCGGTGTGGCTCAGTTGGTTGGAATGTCATCCCATGCACCCAAAGGTCGCTGGTTTGATTCCCAGTCAGGGAACAAGCCCAGGTTGGGAGTTTGGTCCCCAGTTGGGTACATAGAGGAGGCAACTGATTGAGGTTTCTCTCACACATTGACGTTTCTGTCTCCCTCTCCCTTCCTGTCCAGAATCAATTAAAAAAAAAAAAACATATTAAGAAAAAAGACATCACCCTGGCTGGGGTAAATCAGTGGTTAGAGCATGGGCATATGCACTGAAGGGTTGGGGGTTTGATTCTCAGCCCCGGTCAGGGCGCATGCTGGAGGCAACCAATCTATGTGTCTCTCACATCAATGTTTCTCTCCCTCTCTCCCTCTCCCTCCCTCCCTCTCTTCTACTTCATCTAAAAACCAATGGAAAAAGTATGCTTGGATGAGGATTAACAACAACAACAAAAATATCAATTCTTTCCAAACACAACTTTTAATAAAGTCTTATTTACTATGTCCACATTTGGTTAGAAAAGCCTTCCACTATTGTTTGAAATTTCCCTTTTAATCTCAGTCTCAAATTAAAGCAGATCTGTGATGGGCATATAAAGCACAGTCAACAGGTCTGGTTTTTAGGTAACCCGTAAGTGAAACCGGATGAAGGTGGCAGAATTCCTCCTGCCCAGAAGATAATCCTCACCTCTGTCTGGTAAGGGCTGGGATCCCATGGATTCATGCTTGAGCAGAGCCCTCTTTGGCTGGAACTGGCTACTTCGTGACCTCTGGGCTGGTGTCAACACTGCCATCTTGCAACAGAGCAGTTGCCCCTGGTCACCACCTGGGACCTAAAAGTCATTCATTTATTTATTCATCAAACACTTCTATCATGCTCCCTGTGTACTACGACTTTATCTTTTCCAGGCACTATTTCTGTGAGCTTTAAAAGTATTAACTCACTTGACACAGATAACAACCCTATAAGCTAGTACTATTATTATCTTTATATTTGTAATGGGGAAACTGAGGTACAGAGTTTATGTAACTCGCCCAGGGTCACCCAGCTACTCAGTGTCAGTGCTGCAATGGGGGCTCAGGCGGAGTGACTCCAGAGCCCACCCTCCTAACTGTTCCTCTGTGCTTCCTCATTACACACATTTGTGCTTTTATGAAAACTCTTTGAAAAGTGGGGCTAAGTTCTCAGAGAACACTATCTTCTCTCCCTTGAAAAATTAGGATAATAATTTCCCGCTTAGAGGGTTTGGGGACCAGTAAATAAGGTCACAGTATGTGAAATCACCTTCCACAGGCCCCTATACATGGAATGTCCCCATGGAATGCAGGCTTCCCTCCAGACATTTATAGCTAAGTTGGTTTCCAAGTTACTTTCTCAGGTGCAGCTCAGAATTCCCCACATCCTCTGTGAAGAATGAATAGTCTCAATGCCCAGCTGGTGTGGTTCAGTGGTTGAGCTTCAACTCACGCACCAAGAGGTCACTGGTTGGATTCCAGTCAGGGCACACGCCCAGGTTGTGGGCCGATCCCCAGTAGGGGGCATGGAGGAGGCAGCCAAACGATGTTCTCTCTCTCTCTCTCTCTCTAAAAAGCAATAAAGAAAAAAAAAAAAGAATGAATAGCCTGAAGATGAGTGGCTTGAAATGATTTTCCACTGTTCGAGCGCTAGGGGGCACTCCCTCCCAAATAGTCCATGAATGTAAATAGAAAAAAAATATATATATACACATTTGTATTTTTACTGGCCTCTAAGAGAGATTCAGCATTTCCTCCCATTATTTATGGAGGCAGCAAAGCCAAGTGGAATAAGCACACCCGGGAATTTGCCTACAACAGGAATCTGGTGTCCTCACATCACATTACAACCAGGCCAGGGCTGTCCAAGTCGCTCATGCTTGTAACCAGTCATCAGGCCTGTCCCTAGATCTTACTATTCAGTGCATTAACCTTTAAAAGCACATACATAACTTTGTCACAAATGTGTTTAATGTCCTGCTGTTTCAATATAATTGAGTCATTTTTTAATCCTTTATATATTTTAAAATATTATTATGAGAAGGGGCCCAGGGACTTCACCTTACTGCGGAGGTTCACGGTGCACAAAGAGACTGTGAACTCGGGATCTTAAAGGAATGCCCCACACTGGGCTCGTGAGATTTCAGGAGGAGACTGACCAGGCTCTCACACGCTGAACCTGCCCTCTACCTGTGACACAGGCTCCTCCAGCTGCCTCTGCAGATACTCCAACAGCAACACGGCCTCCTCCCCGCTCTGCGGGTGCTGCTCCCGCACCTGGGCCTGCAGCTCCGCGGGCAGGATGCTCAGGAACTGCTCCAGCACCAGCAGCTCCAGCATCTGCTCCTTGCTGTGCACCTCGGGCCGCAGCCACAGCCGGCAGAGCTCGCGGAGCCGGCTCAGTGCCCCTCGGGGACCACCGGCCGCAGGGTAGCGGAAGCCGCGGAAGCGCTGGCGGGAGCGCTCGGCCCCCGGGGCCTCCCCGTCCTCCACCTTCACCACCAGGATCCCCGTCCGGGCCTCGGCCGACGGGTCGTCCAGGGCCGCGCTCTCCCCCGCCTCTCTCGCCATCCTGGGCACCGCTGCGCTCGGGCCTCCCTGCAGCTGAGCTGTTTCCGCAGATTCCCGAAGTGGGAGGTGCTGTCGGCCAATTAAACAGCAAGGACACCCCTGGGCGCAGCCGCACTGGTTTCTCCCGGCAGTCGCGCCTTGCACCGGGGTCCTCTGCACCCCACCCGAGTCCCAGGGACGCGCCGCTGATGACCGAGAGAGACTGAGGCCTGGTGGGAGTCGCCTTGCCGGGCTCTCTAGGAAGCGCCTCTCGGTGGCTTTTCCCGAATTAACCCCCTAACTGCCTCGTCCTTACCTCCACTCCCGGAGGCAGCAGGGCAAGAGAAAGGGTGACAGGCTCCAAGATCCCGCTGGGGTCCCCAGAGCTCGGACATAGCTTGACGAAAGAGCTGGCACCACATCGACACACATTCAGAAGGAGAAAGCCGAGCTTCCCGGGGCCCTTGGGGCTCCCACCGGGCAGAAGGACCTTCCTTTCCCGAGGAACACCGCCGGCGCTCGTCTGGGGAGAGATGTCAGCCCGAGCCCGCGGCGCCCCCTCCCCCTGCAGGGCGAACCCCTGGGGGGAGCACGCTGTCCGGACCCCGTCCTTCCACGTCGTAGGCAGCCAAGCCTGCGCCCCGCTCCCGCCGCGGGATCTGCAGACGCCACCCGCAGCCGGGGAACGATCTCGTGTGAAAGGTTTGCCATTTCAGGGAGTGAACAAGCGTGTGGGGCAAGTGGTTCCCAAACCAGTGTTTCTGAAGAAATTAACTGGATAAGGAGCCACCTGCAAGGCTGAGTTGGCTGCTTCCCTGTTTCTGAGCAGAAAAGCCGGCGAATTTAATGAAAGCCCTCACTTGGCAAAGAGGCCGAGACCAGACTTCGACTCCAGAAGACGGTCCGGGTCTTGCTTCCAGCAGGAAGGCGCGGGGTCGGCGTCCTGACACGCGTCCTCCCGCCTGGAGACGGGGTGCCCTCCCGGAGGATGAGCCAGGGGGCGGGGGGCCCTGGAGAGGGCGGAGGACGGAGGAGCGAAGGGTGAGCGTCAAGAGGGAAGCGGCAAATATCCGAGAGGAAACGTTCGAACAGCCGAGGGGCTCGTGGGCACAAATCCCGCTTCTGTTCCCACGGGGCTCAGGTTGGGGGGCTCACGTTGGGGAACCCCAACCACAGGCGCGGCCGTGCCCTCCACCCACTCGTGACCACCACCTCCCACCTCCCACTGCCTGGGCACAAGCAGGCGCCTCACGGCCCACGCGCGGGCTGGGCTTTCTCCTGGCAACCGCCGGAAGCGGAAGCCGCGGGGGCCTGCGGCTGGTGCGCCTGCGCAAGCGGGAGCCCTGGCGCCACGTTCCCGGTGGTGAGCGGCGGCGTCGACCAGTGGCCGGTGAGAGCGCGGCCCATGGCGCCAGTGTCCCGGGCCCGCCCTTCCGAGGACACCCCAGACTCCCGGAGTCGGCGACGCAGCTCATCGAGGAGCAGCCGTTCCCGCGGTCACCCCCGCGGCCACGAGGGCCTCAGGCCTCCTTGGGGTCGGTTGGTGGGCGCTCTTTCCCCCCACAGCGGCTCCGGGTCTCAGGAGCCGTCCCCCGGGCTCAGCCACTACGCCTTCTCGTCCTCTCCTCCCATGTACTGCGGCGGACACCGATACCATCCCCATCCCCACCACTACGCAGGTGACTGGCCGTGGGCCCAAGACTACGAGGTGGAAAAGGAGGAGAGCTATCGGCAGAGGCGGCTGAAAGGGAGGGAGAGGATCGGGGAGTTGGGCGCTCCTGAGGTGTGGGGGCTGTCTCCGAAGTATCCTGAGCCAGATTCTGATGAACACACCCCATTTGAAAACGAGGAGGTAAAAACTCAGAAGACCAGTTCGGATTTAAGCTCCGACGAAAAAAGGAAAAAGAAGATCAGGCATTCAAAAAACAAGAAAAAAAGAAAGAAAAAGTCCAAAAGAAAATATAAAAAATATTACGATAATAGTGACAGTGAATCAGACTCTGACACGAATTCTAGCTCTGATGATGAGGAAAAGAGAGCCAAAAAAGCCAAGAACAGAGAGAAGAAAAAGAAGCACAGAAGAGGGAAAAACAAGAAAAAGAAGAAGACTAAAAAAGAATCCACTGACTTAAGCTATAAAGATTCGGAAGGGGAGTTGCCAGAAGATATCTGGATTAAGCACTCAAAGATTGCAGATACCATGGATCTAATAGGTCCAGAAGCACCTATAATACTCACCTCTCAAGATGAGAAACCGTTGAAGTATGGCCATGCTTTGCTCCCTGGTGAGGGTGCAGCTATGGCTGAGTATGTAAAAGCTGGAAAGCGTATCCCACGAAGAGGTGAAATTGGCCTGACAAGTGAAGAGATTGCTTCATTTGAATGCTCAGGTTATGTTATGAGTGGTAGCAGGCATCGAAGAATGGAGGCTGTACGGCTGCGTAAAGAGAACCAGATCTATAGTGCAGATGAAAAGAGAGCCCTTGCGTCCTTTAACCAAGAAGAGAGAAGGAAGAGAGAAAATAACATTTTGGCCAGTTTCCGAGAGATGGTGTACAGAAAGACAAAAGGGAAAGATGACAAATAGGGATTTTTGTTCTGCAGGACTTTGAACAACAATTGTATATGACCAAGTAGTATTAAAAGGCTTTATAGTGCTACTGTACCTACTATGTTAGTAAACCCTTCAAGAAAAAGATGCTTTTTGAGATCTCTAGCAATTTATTTATTTTTAACTTAAAAAGTAATATATGCACACAGTTTTAAAAATATTCAAACACTACATACAGGAGTGTCAGTAAAATGTGAGTCTTTCACTCAAGTCCCTAGTCCTTCCCAAAGAAATCTCTTTTTGGTGTCTTCTATATCTGTCCATAAGTTCTTTGTACATGCAAGCATACTGTTGCAGAATAAAGATTGGAGGTATTAACCTGGAGGGTATTTTTCCTCTGTTGCCCTGACATTTCTCTCTTTGAGGGCTTCATTGCCTAATGGGGCCATTTATTTGCCCCAGGGGGAACCAGAAAAACAGCAGAAAAAACAAAGAATTCAATTGATTAGATACTTCTGGTTGCATTTAACAGACTGAGTTAAAAGCAGAGATTTACTGACTCATAACAGAAGAGCAGGAGGACGGGTTTACTGCGTGGCTTTAATAGGACTTTGGCTTCTTTCCTTTTTATTCTTTATGGGTCATTTTCCTCATCAGGGCGATTTCTCTCAAGTGAAAAAAGGTCTGCCAAAGCTCCCGAGTTAGGTTAGATATTTCCTGGTCCACCTCTGAAGAGAGAACATTTTTGTCTTGGCATTGTAAACAATCCTGAGATTCAGCCCAACTGGATTAATTTAGGTCCCATGTCCATTCTCATAAAAAGATATTGTTGCCAGGGAAATAGAATGGCCTACTCCTGGAGCTGTGGGTTTGGTCAGCTTATGGGCTACATGGGGAAGGAAAGGATACTCGAATGAAAATCAGTGTAATATCAGGAAGGGGGGATAGGCAACTACAGTTTTTATAATTTTTTTCTTTATTGACTTTAGAGAGGAAGGGAGAGAGAGAGAGAGAAACATCGATGAGAGAGAACATCAATTGGCCACCTCCTGCATGCCCCCACTGGGGATTTGGCCCACAACCTGGGCATGTGCCCAACCGGGAATCGAACCGGTGACCTCTTGGTGCATGGGTCGATGCTCAACCACTGAGCCACACCAGCTGGGCCCACTACAGTTTTGAATGATTTAAAAAATATGTATAGAATAGAGAGTACATGTGCTGAATGGGTTTGATGGCTTTTTAAATTTGGGAGAAATGGTAAACCATGTGTCTGTGTTTTAATAACGTGAGTGAACAAAGTGGAAGTGCCAGCTGTTTGTAATAACAGTAAACTGAGTTGGCATGATTTCACGTGAATGAAATAAATTGCAGCTTAAAAGTGAAAAAACAAAAACAGCCCAGCTGGTGTGGCTTAGTGGGATTGAGCATCATCCCATGCACCAAAGGTCACCAGCGGAATTCCAGGTCAGGGAACATGATGGGGCTGCGGGCTTGGGGTCGTGCAGGAGGCAGCCGATGGATGTTTTCTCATCGAGATGTTATCTCATGGATGTTTCCATCCTCCTCCCCTTTCCTCTTTCTCGTAAAAAGAAAATTAATAAAAATATATTTAAAAAGAAAAAGTGAAAAAATACTGAAGGTGGTCCCAGCCACGAGCCCCAGAGCTCTCGAAGGACTCAGGACACCCTTCGACTGGGGTCCTCGGCATGCCTAGAGAAGCGTCCCCAGAGCTGCGGTCCTCCGGCGTGCCCAGAGCGGCGATGTGCGAGCACCGTCGGCCGCAGAGCGCAGACGGTGGGGTGAGCGTTGGGTTCCTCTTGCGGGTCCCGGTGAGTGGGCGGTGACTGTGCTTCCGGCTGGGGAGGAGGCGCGGCGAGGATGCGCCAGCAGCTTGTTCCCTTCCCGCGCTGAGAAGCCTTCGCGACGCATGGCAACTGGGTTGGAGTGTCCTGGGCGTGTGCGGCAGTGGGGCTTCGGATTGCGTTCACTGGACACCACCGGCTGCCGCTTTCCATGCATTGAGTGCGATTTCACAGGTATTAACCCTTAGAAGGTAATATTTGAGCATCTGTCAGGTCTTCGATTAGTCTACCTTCTTGTAGCATTTCACACTCTTGAGCTCTGCCTTTTTATAATTCCAGTGATAAATCAGTGAATTGTATGCTTTACAATGATCTCATTCACCTCAAAACATCTCTGTGAATTAGGTATAATCTTCATCTTACAAATGAGTGAACTAAGTCTCCAAGAGGATAAGTAATTTGTCCCAGGTCACACTGCTTGCAAGTGACAGGGCTGGATCGGATCATTTACAGAAATGGATCTCCTTGGCCTTCTGGATGCTCCTGTCCTTGTGCTCCTGCAGCCTCTTCAGCTGTACCGTTTCACCTCTCCTCCACAGCTAGGAGTTTCCCAGCACTCCAGCCACAGCAGACTGCTGCACTATCCTGACTTTGCCAGCCTTTCCCCAACAGCTCTATGCCCAACCTTTGCCCTGTCTGAAACATCTTTTGTCTATTTTGTTTGCCTGACTTTCATTTGTCTTTTTTTTTTTTTTAATCCTCACCTGAGGACATTTTTTCATTTTTTGTTCAGATAGAGTGGGAGGGAGAGAGAGAGAGAAGGAGAGAGAGAGAGAGAGAGAGAGAGAGAGAGAGAGAGAAACATCGATGTGAAAGGGACACATCGAGTCGCTGCCACCCGCACGACCAACCAGGGCCGGGGACAAACTGCAACAGAGGTACATGCCCTTAGCGGGAACCGAACCCGGGTCTCTCTGGACCGCAGGCCGACGCTTTAACCGCTGAGCCAAACCGGCCAGGGCTCATTTGTCTTTTAAGACCTGGAAGAACTTGCCTCCAGGAAGCCTCTTCTGACCACTTACTGGGAGTAGTGCTTCACCATGTGCCCTGCTCATACCTTGTGCGTCCCTTTGTTGTGGAACTAAATGCACTGTACTGGGACTGCTTATTCACTACAACCTCTTGAGAAGCAGTGAGCGGTGGAGGCCGGGAGCTGTGTCTATCTCTATTCCTGGCAACTGAGAGTTTGCTTATAGTAGACAATCAGTAAGTGAGGTGAGTTACGAATACCGATATCCTCTTAGTTAATTCTGATATTGACTTTAATGCAGTGAGTGTGGGAAAGTGTTTAGCCAGAACGCAGGCCTTTGGAACATCTCAGAATCCACACTGGAGAGAAACCTTTTCTGTGTATCCACTGTGGAAAGAACTTTTGGCACAGCTCTCACCTTAATCGACACCAGAGAATTCACAGTCAGGAGGAGCCCTATGAGTGCACGGAGTGTGGAGAAACCTTGAGTCAAGCTCTGCTCCTCACCCACCACCAGAGAATCCATAGCCACTCCAGAAGCCAGCAGTGTCAGGAGTGTGGGAAGGCCTTCAGTTTAACGTCAGACATCACAGGATTCTCACCGGAGAAAAACCCTTCAAGTGTAATATATGCCAGACAGCCTTCCGACTAAACTCACACCTTACTCAGCACGTGCGAATTCACAATGAAGAAAAACCCTCTGAGTGTAATGAATGTAGAGAGGTCTTCAGGCAGCGGTCAGGTTTTTTTCAACATCAGGGATAGCACCACAAAGACAAACTGGCTTGCTGAGGTTCCTCTCCTGATGGAACATCAGAGATGGTACGTTAACAAGCAAGCTGCACTGTAGGGAGAGTCACTCTGGCCAATTCTGGCATCAGAGAACTCCTGGGGACAACTTGGAGGCAACCTGCCCCCATTCTTTCTACTTTGTTTTCCCTGAAGTCAGCTTTGTGCCATGATAACTTGACCCTAGGTGGTACTGGGGGATCAGAGTTGAACAGCATTCTTGACGGTAGGATTTCTCACACCCTTTAACATGGTGAAGGCATGAGGATGCATCTCCAAGTAGCAGAGAGCCTCACGATTGAGTGAGGGCTTTGAAGTCAGCAGCGAATTAAATATCCCCAGATTTACAGGCTTAAAAGGAATAAGAGCAGGTTGATAATTCTACATATGCTACAGCAACAGCCTCCTATAAAATAAAACTAATGATGTTTGGAAATATACCACACTGAAAGATGTCTTTAAAAAAATGTTTTTATTGATTTTTTAGAGGGAGAGGGAGATAGAAACATCGATGTGAGAGAGAGACATCGATCAGCTGCCTCCTGCACGGAGATCGACCCCGCAACCCAGGCATGTGCTCTGAATGGGAATTGAACCAGAAACTCTCAGTCCATGGGACGATGCTCAACCCACTGAGCCACACTGGCTGGGCTAAAAGGTGTCTTAAAGTGCAGGTTAGTGGTGACCATTTTCCTCTACTGCCTTTTCTAACTTCCACTCCTTCAACCCCAACCAGCAGAGGCATTTTGGAAAGCAAAGACCATCTAATTTTACCATTGCCCACCCCCATCGCTGCCACAATACCTCAGAGATTCAAGTTAGAAATTAAGGCTTTATTTAGACTGGAGAAGGGATTCATGAGTCATTTGAATGATCTGTGCTGAATGGATTCAGGTAGCAGCTGGTTTATTTGATATCTCCAGCGCCAGCATAGTGACTGCTGCATAGACATGACTTAACACATGTCTGGGGGAGGAAATTGGACTTTTAAAAAAATGCTGATGATGCAATTTAAAAATGTTGCTTGTTCTGGAATTCTTTAAAAGTCAAATAATAAAGTCAGCTTGAGCATCACGATCTTTATATTGTGAATACAAAAATGTCATCGTCACGATGAAGACCATTAAGCTGAGGAGATTCCACTTCCAGACCCATCACCAGGGTGGTGAACATCACTTGCTGTGGGTTCTGCTGTTTGGAAAAGGCTTCACAGTCTGACCCGGAGTGGGAAGATTGGAGAAGCATCATGGATTGCTAAGGATTTGGTTTAGCTGCTTATACAGTCGTCCCTTGCCACTTTGTGCTTCGACTTTCGCGGCTTCACTCTATTGCGGTTTTTTCAAATAGATTCATTAAAAAGTTGACTGAGACAGTGAAAATGATACAGCGTGTGCTTGGATGTCTGAGTCAATTATACACCCCTGTATTACAATTACAATTAAAATTACTGTACGTATGGACTGTAGGCCTATGTATTCGAGCACCCCAGGAATCCTTCAATGCCAGGTGCAACCGCTCGAGTCTGGAACGGATTAACCGTGATAAATGAGGGACGACTGTAGTTTAAAAACAAAAAGAGTAGGAGTGACTTAATAAAAGTCTGTTTTTCTCTTAAATAAGAAAGGCTAGAGACTAGTAGTGCAGGACTGGTAAGGTGGTTCAGTGATGTCACTGGGGACCCTGACTTCTGCTTTTCAGTACCACCATCCTGGTGCATGCCGCGGGTCCTTTCGGTCATCACGTGATCCTCAATGGCTGTTCAAGCTCCAGTCATCACATGTAAAATGTGCACAAAAGGCAGGACAGAAAGAAGCTCCTCCCAATTCAGTCAGCTCCCTGTGAGCGAGCAGCCTTCCCCAGATCCCTTCAGCACTATGTCATAGGCCAGACCTAGGACAGGGAGACTGGAAAGTGTCTTATTTTTGTTTGCAGTGTCCAGCTGAAAATCTGGTTTTTGTCACTAAGAATAAAGGGGGGTGACTGCCAGAATAGGCACTGAGCAGACTGACCCTGTTCCTGTTCCTGCCCACTCTGAGCTGACTGGTGTGAGCTGACCAGTAGCCACAGTTACTACCTTGTGTGGAGGAGGGCCAAATCTGTAGGGGAAGTAGCTGTAACTTTTTGAGAAATTAAAAAATTTCCTGGGAAGTCAGTCATATTCCACTGCTTAGGTAGCCATAAAGCTATGTATCTTTTATGCCTCTATGAGTGAAATTAAGTTGACATCAGGGATTTCCCCCTAAGTGTTTTGAGGGCTGTGCTGAGGTCAGTAGCTAAACATTTAGCTCTATGTCATAGTTTAAACCTATGTTTCTGTTCAGTTTAAGAAGGAAGGAACACAGAATATCTTTCTTATTAAAAAGCAACAACAGCCTGGCTGGTGTGGTTCAGTAGTTGAGCATGGAACCATGCACCAAGAGGTCACAGGTTCGATTCCTGGTCAGGGCACATGCCCAGGTTTTGGGCTTGATTCCCAGTAGGGGGCATGCAGGAGGCAGCTGATTGATGTTTCTATCTCTCTCCCTTTCTCTCTCTCTAAAAATTAATAAAAACATATTTAAAAAAACAATGACAATGAAGAGATTCCAAGTATAAAAAATTAAATGTATCCTTAAATATCTGGAAAATTTATCGTGCCTTTCTTTCCTCGTGATGATTCTATAGTGCAGATATTGTGAACATTCTAAATTCACTAACACCTTAAAGAACCCAGTTCTTTCTTACAGTTCCAAAGGAAATGGTGTTCTCATCAGTACCCTGAAGGCAGACCCCATAACCATTGGGCATAAGTGTTGGATATAGGTATATTTAAATAATATACCTATATACCTTTATATTTTAAATTATAAAAACTCTGAACAAAGGAAAGGTGTTATACCAGATCTTGACTAAGGTTTTGCTTACATGTAAGACACCACAGATACCCTAAAAGTTAAGGTAAAAGTCTATTAAGAGGTCAGGAACCCAGGGAGGATGAACTATATTGCAACAATACCTTCTACTAATCAGGCAGTTTTGTATTGGTAGCACCCTGAAATACAGGGTGGAAGGGAAAAGTCTGTATTTTTCACTTACTCTCCTGTTTAAAAAACTGGTGAAGTTGTTACTGTATAGCTGGTCATTATTAAAGGAGGGTGGAAAAATAGTAAAGGAAAAAAAAACCCTAATTTTCACCTGTCAAAAAGAATCACTGATATAGATATGTGTGTGTGTGTATATAAACATGTACATATACATATACATACTCTAAATGAATTGTGATCAATCATTGATAATTTTGTTTTCTGCTCAATTTTTAACATAATTTTATATCTTCACAAATTCTTATTAAATTAACTCATGCTTATGATAGAAATTCATATACATTGTAAAAACCTTGAAAACTATAGAGAACAAAAATCATCCTGTCTCGAATTCCAACTATAACCTCTTAATATATTTTTAGATACTGACTTTTTTTTAATCCTTACCCCAGGATATGTTTATTGATTTAGAGAGAGAGGAAGGGAGAGAGAGAAACATTGATGTGAGAGAGAAACATTGACCGGTTCCCTCCCGTACACTCCCTGACCAACCAGGATCAAACCCATAACCTAGGTATGTGCCCTGACCGGGAATTGAACTCATAACCTTCTTGGTGTAAGAGACGACACTCCAGCCAACTGAGTCACTGGGCTGGGGCAATACTGATCTTTTTTAATACATAGACACACTTTTTTCACTGGACTTTAATTATGTTGTGAACAGTTTTCATTTGTAACAGGAAAATCAATGTACCTATCTGCCCACCCCATTTTAGTTCACTCCTGCCATAGTCCTGAGTGGGCAGCCTGCCTTGTGATCCCCTGACCATTGAGGATTGCACCAGCTTAGTCATTCAGATACTAGAATGTAATATAGAGCTGGAACCATTTTTGTGGTCACAAGCAAACAAACAAACAAAATAGAGACAGACGAACCCAGCAAAAAACAAAAGGATGAAGCCAACTCCCGAAGCTGGAATCCCATGAAGGCCCAGAGAGTTTCAGGAGAACAATTTCAGCCTCAGCTTCTGAGGTCCATCTAAATGCTGGTCTTGGGAGTTCATGGGATAACCTTATTTCCTTCCAATAAAAGTTTCCTTTAAGTTGGTTTGGGTGGGTTTCTGAACATTGTTAACCAAAATATCCCTGGGCAAGACACCCAGATCACTAAAAGTCTTCATGGAAGATAGTTTTAAATGTAAGTTACACTGTATTCTATGGTACATGTCTCCAGTGTTGCTCATTTAGGCTATCTGTAGTTCTGTCCCCAGAAACAATATTTCAGTGAACATCCTTATACGTACAACTTTGCTCACTTGTGGATTTATTTTCCTTCATTTAATGCCCGTACCAGAATCTATGAGACAAAAGGTAGGCATATTTTCTAAGGCTTTTAATACATTTGCCAGATTGCCCTCTGGAAGATCCTGTTAGTCTGTGAAAATGCCCATTTTTTCCCCACCCACATCAACTCTGGGAATTATTATTTTAAATATTTGGCAATCTAGTATGTACAAAATTGGTTGGCTTAAAAAAATTTTTTTTTCTTTATTGATTTTAGAGAGAGAGGAGGGGAGAGGGAGAGAGAGTTAGAAACATTGATGAGAGAGAACATCGATTGGCTGCCTCCTGCATGTCCCTGCTGTGGATTTGGCTCATAACCTGGGCATGTGCCCTGACCAGGAATCGAACCGGCGACCTCTTGGTGCATGGGTTGATGCTCAATCACTGAGCCACACCGACCTGGCTGGTTGGTTTTTTAAAGATTTTTTTTTTTTTTTTTACTACAAAGTGGAACATCTTCACATGTTAATTGGTCATTTATGATTGTAATTTTGTTCATCTTTGTTGAATCTTTTAATTAGAGTTTTTACTTTTAGACAGTGTCCTTAAACATTAAATAGGACAGCTGTATGTAAAAAATTTAACTGTACCAGCCGACAAATCAATTCCATTATGTAATATTTCCCTTAGGATTACATGAGAATGTAAAGCACTCAGTGGAGTTCTCTGTAGTGTTACTTAAAAAGGAAAAAATGAGAACCTAAGTATATACATCAAAAGGGATAATTATGATACAGACAGTGGAATACTATGTGGCTGTTAAAAATAAACTGGTATGGTAAGATCTCCAAATTATCTTACTGAAACAGGTAAGGCACAAATTAAATTATGACCCCATACTTTTCTTTTTTTGGTTAATCCTCACCTGAGGATATTTCCCCATTTATTATTATTATTATTATTATTATTATTTTAGAAATGTAGGAGGGAGAGGAACATCAATGATGTGTATTTATTTGGCTGCCTCCTGTGTGACCCCAACTGGGTCTGGGGATTGAACCTTAACTGGAATGGAAGCCAAGACCCTTCAGTCCCTGGGCCCACACTCTGACCACTGAGCCAAACCCGCCAGGATGATCCCATACCTGTTTTAAAGCATATAGATACAGCCCGGCAGGTGTGGCTCAGTGGTTGGGTGTGGACCCATGCACTAAGAGGTCACCGGTTTGGTTCCCAGTCAGGGCACATGCCCAGGTTGTGGGCCCAATCCCTAGTGGGGGGCATGCAGGAGGCGGCCAATCGATGTTCTCTCTCATCGATGTTTCTATCTCTCTCTCCCTCTCCCTTCCCCTCTCTCTCTAGAATCAATAAAGAAAAAAAAAAGTATATAGATACATACTTATTCGCTAAATGTTTATTGAATGCGGCTGTGTGGTAGGCCCAGTCCTGGGAAGATCTGCACAAAACAATGGTTAAGAGTAAGGCACTTCATTTTATAACCTGAATCTTGAGTGTATATATATATATATATATATATATATAAAATCTGTACATCTAAGTTAAAAAAAAAATAACGTGCTGCTTGCTGTATTGTAATTGTTCATCTGTCCTCCCACTCCCCACAGCCTGTCACGACCCTAAAGACAGAGACTCAGTTTTGCCACTACCAGCCTCTGGGTTTCCACTGCAGTGATTTACCTGAGCGAGCGCCCCGCTGGGGTCCTGGGCGAGGCCGCCAGGCGGGAGGGGTGGGGGATGCGCAGGCGCGGCGGGCTGGCGTCCTGGCGCACCAGAGAGACGTGCGGCCTCCTAGAGAGGCCAGACGCACCGGCTGTGCGCTGCGGGAGAGCTACCCCGCCCTCCGACCCCCAGCCGGCGTCCCCGCGTCCGGTGCCCTCCGACCCCTGGCCCGGGCGCTCCCGGAGCCTGTCACGAGGCCGGAACATCTTTGTTGCGCACGTTCGCTCCGCCTTCCGGCCACTAAACCGCGGGAGACGCTGCCCAGCGCCCCTGTGCGCCCAGCGCTGCGTGCGGAGGGAGACCCCGGAAGGGACGGTCTGGACCGCGTGGGCGCCTCCGGGCCGCACGGACTCGCCGAGCGCTGGGGTGCGCTGATGCCAGGTGAGAGGACCCCTTCCTCGTGGGCAGGGCAGCGGCGCGGTGAGACCTGCTCCCGCCGGGACACCGCCTCGGGTGGCTCGCAGGGCGGCAGTTTGTCTGTGTACTTGGTTCGTGCTGGGCCCCGGGGGTTCACTGGGTGTGGGGGTCCCCAGGGATGTGGGTGTCCCAGCCACAAAGGGCGGGCGGTGGGAAAGTCGGAGTCCCCGGAGTGCGGGACGGGACGAGTCGGCACCACCTTCTGCAAGGGCGGACTGTCTGGCACCCCTTCTGGTTGGTGCGGTGCCCGGGGTGAGGTGCCCGGGGTGATGCCGCCCACCCCACGCTCGCTGAGGGCCGAGGGGCCGCGAAACCCAGAGGCTCAGGTCCTGCGGGTTTGGGCTCAGTTCGCGAAGGAGCGACGGAAACCCGTGTTTTTGTAGCGGAGTGTGTTGAATGGGATCCGAGTCGGGCTGGAAGAAATATCCCCACGGCGATGGAGGGGTGGGAAGGAATGCCAGAGACCACAGTCGCAGCAGTGACTTTAAGTGGCAGGAAGGGATGGAATTGACCGCACTCGGGGTCAGTGGTGGGGACGGGTTTTGAGCCTGAATGTGTGGAGGACGGTGGAGACGCGAGAGGAGCGCGAGCGCGGCCTTGCGGCGACCCTGGTGTCAGGGTGGGAAGTGTGGGCTTGGGTGCGGGAGAGGCCGGACCTGGAAGCTCCAGTTCACAGGTGGGCCTGGACCGGAAGGCGAGTTTGAGCCCATAGCGGTACCTTGTGATTATGGTCAATGAGATCACAAAAGGAAAAAGAAGACCAAAAGAACTGGAAGCGTGTCTGCTGTTTCAGTGATCTTGTTACATTAAAAAAAAAAAAAAATTGAAATCCCAAACTTAGTGGGACAACCTCGGTTTAGTATTTGTTGTAATTTTGTAGGTTGACAGGTCAGTTCTCCTGCTGGTCTTACCTGAGTGACTCAGGCAGGAGGCTACATTCAGCGGGTGAATGCTGAGGGTCGCCTGACCTGCGTGGCTAGCTCAGCTTAGGCTGGGGGGGGGGGGGGCGCAGGGCAGTCCCCTGCCTGTGTGCCCCCAGCTGCAAGAGCATGTCCTCTTATTGTCCTTTCTGCCACAATCTGTTGTTCAAAGCTAGTCGTAGGCAGCACAGATTCAAGGGAAGAATGGCAAAGTCTTGTCACAGAAGGTATTTGTGGGGAGACTTTGGAAACAGTCTGCCTCACCTACATGTAAGGTGGACTTTTCTGTGAGAAATACTGAGACAGTGAAATTATCCCTTCTTCCCAGCTGAAGTATAAGCTGCTCCGGCATCCTTATTGTTAACCTGCCTTCCCTCACGTCCCTTACCGTACTCCTGGGTTCATGTCACGGGTAGTGCAGACAGGCAGTACCTACAGGGAGGGCAGCAATGTAAGTATGGTACACGCCCTTTTGAAGCTCTTGTAATTTTCATGTTATGATCAATGCCTCAGATGACACTTGGAAAAACATTTCTGAAGTATAGATCATAGCTAAGCGAACCTTTTCGTAGCCTTTTTTTTGGTGTGTGTTAAATGTATTATATACTGTATTCTTAAATCAAGTAAGCTAGGGAAGAGAAATGTTAAAATCATAAGCTAAATACATATACAGTATCTATTGAAAAAATTTGCGTGTAAGTGAACTCACACAGTTCAGACCCGTGTTGTTCAAGGTGTCATGATGCCTTCCTGGAAACCCTAGCCGTAAAGCACAGCATGGATGAAGCTTTTGGGGGCCCCCCTCCTAAAAATAGGAACAGTCTGTGAAAGTCAAGGCGGAAGAGTCCACGTGGGAGCAGATGTGCAGCTCACAGGAGAGCTGCTCCCACAGTCAGGAGCTTTGCCACCTGGGTTTCCAGTGGTTCAGCTACCTGGGTGACTGGGCCTCAGGAGGCTCTGGCCCAGCTTCAGGAGCTCTGCTCTGCCGTGGCCGTGGTCCGAGGTGCACAGCAAGGAGCAGATGCTGGAGCTGCTGGTGCTGGAGCAGTTCCTGAGCATCCTGCCTGCACACCTGCAGAGCGGGGAGGAGGCGGTGATAGCGCTGGAAGATATTGGGACAGCAGGAACCATTTTTATGTGTTATTTTGAAACAATTTATAACTTAAACAAGTGTTTGGAGAGTAATACAGAGAACCCTGGTATACTTTTCACCCTCACCAGTCATCAATGTTTGTTTTGTGATGTGCGCCCCCCCCCCCCCGCATATGCACACTCACCAACACACACTCATGCACTTATTCTTATGCCATTGGAGAGGTAGTCTGTTTTTATTCTTTTAGCCCCTCGCAAATATTGTGGAGACTCTGCTTGCTAGTTATAACTCCAGCACCTTCTCCAGGTTACCTGAGCCAGGTGAGCTGGAGATCCTTTTCCCAGGCTGTCTGCATCTTCTCCTCGTGCTGGTATTTTCCAGTTCATGGCTGATTTCTCTATATGTGTGTATGTATGACTTCATTTTTGTAGAGCAGGTTTAGGGTCACAGAACAATTGAAAGGAAGGTACAGAGGTTTCCCATATAGCCCCTGCTCCCACACATGCATAGCCTCCCCCATTATCCACTCCCTTTTTAAAAATTTTTTTTACTTACCTTTCTGATTCCGTGTTTATGCCTTCAATACAAGGATTTTTTGCTCCTCGGTAAGGAAAGCACACTTGATCCTGTCATGGACACGTTTATTTATTTATTTTATGTTTTTGTTGATTTCAGAGAGGGAGGGAGAGAGAGATAGAAACATCGATGAGAGAGAACATCGATTGGCTTCTTCCTGCATGCCCCCCACTGGGGATCAGGCCCACAACGTGGGCATGTGCCCTGACCAGGAACCGAACCTGAGACCTCCTGGTCCATGGGGCGATGCTCAACCACCTGAGCCACACTGTCCGGGCCTGTCACACACGGATCCACTGTGGGCCCCGCTGATGTGGTTCTTCCTCTTAGACACCTCGTTAGAACTTTAGGTCTCACCACACTGACTCCCGGAAGTCGGCCTGGGCACACGTCACAAGCAGAGTTTGGTGCTTTCCCATCCTTCTTGGTATAAAAGTAAACAATTCTACCAGGGGTTTGGGACAGCCTAGTTTTGTGAGAGGCTGTACTGTAGGACAGCCTCTGGCATGTCAGATGCTGGACCGTTGTGAAGGCCTGAAGAGCATCCTCAGAAGAGGACTCTGTTTCCTCTCCGTTCAGGCTTCTTTTCTGCTTTCTGGTTTCCCCTTTGCCTTATCTCTCAATTCTCCACTTTTCTTCCATTTCTGTGTCTGTGCCTCATGCTTCCTTTATCACCAGCTTCTTCCCTCCCTCTCTTTATTTTCAGGTATGGTATACAGTTCTCTTTATGTATGTAAAAGTGCCTCATTTAAAGTACCTCAGGAGTTCCTGAATACCACTCAATTTCATGGATGGAGACTCTAAAGTCTTAGAAATGTGGAATTCCTGAGAGAATGAGAACAGTTGTGATGCTCTTAGACAATAAGATCTGTATCTTGGTTCTTGAATGTTTAACAAACATAAGATTTGTGGAGCTGGGTCCCTCCTAAGGGGCATTCCTAAACTGTATTGTGTCTCACTCAGGACTCTTGTCTCCCCATTCACAGGGCTGCTCCCTAGGAACTAGCCCCTCTCCAGGAAAAACACCAGCAACAAGGCAGCAGTACCTGTGGTTGAGGCAGGTGCTGTGAGCAGGGTGCCCTTGTGGGAACTACAGCAGGCCTCCTGTGCCTGAGCCCGTTCTTTGCCCTGAGAATCCTCCCCTCATCACAGAATATCACAGATCACAGTGCTGCGTCCAAGGAGCTCTTTCTGATGACATGCTGTGACCTCACTTGGTCCCGTGTTTAGGAGGCACACGGAAGTCTCAAGGTGTGGGGGTGACGGGAGGTGTCAGAACGTACCTCCACATACTTGATGCTTAGTGGCTGATGTTTTATCCTCTGGAGGTCTCCGGGTTCTCTCGCTCAGTCTGAGAACCAGAGCTCTTCCTCACAGTCCTTCATGTTCATTCCACGGTTCTGTGCATGCCCAGTTAACGTTTGGTGATGATAGTGAAAATTCTGTGTGTGCGAGACAAAACCACATCTTGTTTTTTCTTTTTTCTCATTCTCTCAGTGGTTCAAGAAATTTCCTAGTCACAATTAGGTCTCCCATTTAAGTCCTCTGCTGCTAAATCAGTTTCTCAAGACATGGTCTCTGTGGAGTCTTCTTCTTGCCCAGTCTGTTCCTGTAGCTTGTAATTGGTTCTTCGTGCTGTTAGACCCAGCGCCTCCTGTTGTTAACAATACTTTACCTTCTTAAAGAGAGATACATAGAAAAGAAAACTTACCTATACATATTTTTAATCAACATAATTGTCTTAAATGTAATGTATTAGCATAACAAAGTTATTCATTTAAAAGTGGTATGTATTTCAAAATGCAGATGTTTGGACATGATTACACCAGAGGAAACAACAGAGTAATTAAATGTTTGCACTGGTGTATAAGAAATGTTTGAATTATGTAGAAATGAAAAGATAAGAAGTTTAGAAAAATGAAACAACAGAGGTGGGTGGACAGTAGAATAAAAACTAATGTTGAGCCCAGCTGGTGTGGCTCAGTGGTTGAGCATTGACCCATGCACCAAGAGGTCGCCAGTTTGATTCCTGATCAGGGCAGATGCCCAGGTTGTGGGCCCAATTCCCAGTGTGGGCATGCAGGAGGCGGCCAGTTGATGTTCTCTCTCATCCATGTTTCTATCTCTCCCTCTCCCTTCCTCTCTCTCTCTAAAAAAAAATCAATGAAGAAAAAAAAAGATAAAACTAATGTTGAGCCCTGGCCGGTGTGGCTCAGTGGACAGAGTGTCGGCCCGTGCACCAAAGGGCCGCAGGTTTGATTCCTGGTCAAGGGCACGTACCTGGGTTGCAGGTTTGATCCCCAGCCCCTATTGAGGTGTGTGCAGGAGGCAAGCAATTGATGTGTCTCTCTCACATCGATGTTTCTCTCTCTCTCTCTCTCTCCCCCTTCCTCTCTCTCTAAAAAAATCAATAAAAACGTTGCCCCAGAAGATATGTTGAAGTCCTAACCCCAGGACCTATGAATGCAACCTGATTTGCAAACAGACTGTATGTAGATGTATTCAAGTTAAGATGGGGTCATGTTGGATTAGGTGGGCCATAAATCCAGTAATCGGTGTCCTCTTAGGACCGTGTGGCAGCAGTGGTGGAGATGAGTGGTTCATCTACAAGCCAACGATTACCAAGGGTCGCTGACAACCATCAGAAGCCAGGAGAGAGGCAAGGACGATTCTCCCTTAGCCTCTGGAGAGAGTGAGACCCTGCCGAGGGGTTGATACTACAGGTCTGCAGTGTGGTACTCAACACCCTTCACAGCTGGACCCTCTCATCCTTAGCACAGTGAAAACTAAGAGGCCATTTTTTTAAAAACTCATCTTTATTGTTGAATGTATTACAGATGTTTCTCCCCCCCCCCCCCATTGACCCCCTCTAAGAGGCCATTTTTGCCTTTTTAGACATCAGTGAAGACTGAGGAAGAAGAAGCCCAGGCCCTCATGCTAGAGGAGTGGCCACATCTGCTCAGAGGACCCTCTGTAGGAACTCAGCTCAGGAGGTTACAAACCTCAGTCTGAGTAACGACAGGCTTCTGGCTGGTCCCCTTCTGTGCTCACCTTTTCCCCCATTGACCCCAGCTTGGTCCTGTTGAGCCTACATTTCCTGAAGACCCTCACCCTCTCCCCCCTTTTTCTGGCCTCTGCTTTCAGCCTTCTTTCAGCCCCTATCATTTTGCATCCCTCCCAGTCACATTATCTTCTGTTGCTTATCACTCAGTTATTGATTCTTATCTTCTCTGCTCACCCCTCTGCATTCCCCGATTTCCTGCACTGCTCCTCCTCTGCTTCCTTATCAAGTCGTTTTCAGACATCCCTTCATGTGAGGGAGACCCATGAACCCCAGTGCTCATCCTTCTTCTTTACCTCAGAGGAACCTCCTCACTGAGAGCACTACTGTCCATGTGCAATTTCTTTAGATGTGCTTTGCCCTGTTAGTCCCTCTTCCTAGCTAATTGACCTTAAAAAAAATGTTTTTATTGACTTTTTAGAAAGAGAGAAAGGGAGAGATAGAAACATCGATGTGAGAGAAATATATCCATCATCCACCTTCTGCACGCCCCCCACCAGGGATCAAGCCCGCAACCCAGGCATGTGCCCGGACTTGGAATTGCACTGGGAACTTTCAGCCCACGGGATGACACTCAGTTCACTGAGCCACACCGGCCGGGCTGACCTTTCTTATTATCTTCCCATGCTGTGCCACATTTCGTGTGGTTGCTCAGACTACACATGTAGGATACCTATTGAATTTCTGTTTGTTTGTTTTAATTTGAAACACCCTAGTCCTACCCTAAACATTGTTTATTCTAAATTCAGGCAACAGATGGCATTTAATTTATTAATGTATTGTTTTAGCTGAAGAAGTTGTAACTAAAGATGGATTGTCTAATGCAAAACAAGAAACATCTGAAGAAATGGACCAAGGTGCTAAGGCCTCAGGAATACCCAATAGGTGAGTGTCCATGGTTCCAAGTGGAACAAATCCTGCAGATGTAAGAAGAAATTTGAGCCCTGGCTGGTTTGGCTCAGCGGTTAGAGCATCGGCCTGTGGTCCAGAGAGACCCGGGTTCGGGTCCCGCTAAGGGCATGTACCTCGGTTGCAGTTTGTCCCCGGCTCCTGGCTGGGTCGTGCGGGAGGCAGCCACTCAATGTGTCCCTTTCACATTGATGTTTCTCTCTCTCTCTCTCTCTCTTCCTCTCTCTCCCTCCCACTCTATCTGAACAAAAAAATGGAAAAATGTCCTTGGGTGAGGATAAAAAATAAAATAAAAAAATAAATAAAAAAGAAGAAATTTGAGTGGAACCAGAGAAACCAGTTGTCAAGAACCTGTTTCCCTGGAATAACACAGGAAGAGTGCCAAGGGATTTTGGCAAGAAAGTCAGAGTTTGCCACTGTCTTGGTGCAGATTATTAGGGATTTGAAACTTGCTCTGGATGTCACAGGCTAAGGTGGACTAGGTAGAGGTGGGGATCCAGGATTGAGTTTGGAGAATCAGGTGATGAACTGATGAGGGAGGAGAGTGTTTTCCAGAACACCTTTAGGAGTTTTTCACTCTCATTTCATATTCTTCCTTTCTTTCCTCATACAGCAAACTTTTCACCACTCCTGTTTGGTCACATGTAATGTGCCGAGCATTAACTTACCCTCAGTAAGTCACACGGGGCACAGCAGTGGGGACACAGAGCTGCCATGCCGTACACTGAGAGCATGCAGGTGAGGCACCCAGCTGGAATTTGGAGTGTTAGCGAAGGTGTCCCAGAAGAGGTGACATTTAAAACAAGACTTGATGAGTAAGCAGCAGTTTGCTAGATAAAGAGGCGATGGGAAGGAGGGAAGCAGAAATAGAACATGCAAATGCATGAAGCAGGCAGAAGGAGAGCCAGGAGAGAGGCGTCCCAAGAGCCGGGGGAGGAGGCCCTTTCACACTGCCAGCCTCTGCCTGAAAATGCTGGGTCTTTCATTATGTTTGGAGATACCAGGAATTGGGTAGAAGATTTGAAAAGAGTGATGAAGATTTGAAATACCTGCTGTGGGGAACTGGGAAGAAAGGGACAAGAGGAAATGAGGATTTCTGGGCAGTATTGAGTCACTAGCTGAATTTGGAGACCATCGTGTTTAGCAGTGTGTCTGCCTGATTATATGATTTCTCTGGCACCACTCCTAGGGGAGGGACAGCAGGCCAACAAAGGGGTTGATGCAGTGCTGAAGTTTGGCTGGTCGGGGCTCGAGAAGGACAGGAGTAGGGTGGTTGATGATCCTGGTAAGAGAGGAGCTGTGGTGATGGATCATGGGGTCTAGACTGAATAGGAAGGGAGGTGAAGGGAGGGAGTGGAAGAGTCAGGGTGAGGAAGAACAGGTATCGGGACAAAGGCATGAAGAGGCTAGAGTGAAAAGAAATTGCGCATAGAGGGTGAGTTCTTGGGAGTTTTGACTTCAGCTGTGAAAAGATTCAGTGTAATGACGGATTCAAGGAGGGTCCCTGCAGTTGAGAAAGTCAGGGAGCTCTAACATGAATGTGTTGAATGGGTCAGATATGTGGTCATGGAAGACAGCCAAGATGATAAATGCTTTAGGCAAATAAATGTATGTAGTATAAATTATATTACAACATATCTTTTCACTGCTTTTCACCCCTTATGTTTTCTAAAGCTATATTATTTACCAATAGGACATTAGTATATGAAATATAAATTTGCAGAATTAAAAAAGAAGTTTGTGAAATAATACTTTTCATCTTAGTAACTTTAGCTTACTTCCTTGTCAACCCCATAAAAGTCAGTCCAAGGGCAGTAGATGTGACTTTCTCTTTCCTTTCTCCCCACAAAAGTGTTCCCATCAGGTGACAGTAGAGCTGGGAGAGGTCAGCCCTCCATGTGTAGAGGTTCTGGGATAGGCAGGGGCCAGTAACAGCATCCTTCCTTGTCCAGGTTCAGAACCAATTGGTAGAGACACAGAAGTCTAACAGGTGGTTCTGGAAACCTCAGCTTTATTACTGACAAGCAGCTCAGAGGCAGAACCGAATGGGCGCCTCGTGACAGAGAATGTTGCCGACTTCCCACTGCTTAGACCCACCTGATACAGCCTGCCCCTCGCTCCTAAAGAGGATGGCCCAGTTCCTTCTCCCAGATTCAATAATTAGCTAAGTCACGAGGAGTGAGTGAGAGCTGGGGAGAGTCCAGAAATGTTAGGTCTGGCCAAAGTCGTCCTCATGGAAACATGAAGAGTGAGAAGTAAGCTAGCCCCACAGAGGAAGATTGTGGCATGGGTGGAGCTGTGTGCTAGCAAATGACACCGGGTTCTTAGAGCATCTGTTCTTTTCCCTCTTGGAGATTGAGCCCCAGGTCCCTTGTAGTACTCCTGTCACTACTGAACACTCTGAAGGATTGTCACCCAGGTGACTTGTGGGCCTGCATGCACATCTCCTCCCAGGAATATGCTGCAGGAGACAGTACCCAAAAAGGGAGAAAAAAAGACAAAGCTTGAGTGAGTGAACTGCTCTAACGCCTTGCATTTTCTGGTGACTCAGATGTGGAAGAAGATAATGAGCCAGAGACCCAGCCGGCTCCAAAAAAACTAAAGGCATTAAGTGTCCCAGAGGAGCATTGGACCCAAAGAGACATTAAACCCAACTTTCTAAGCTGGTCAGTACTGGATTCTGGACTTTTGAATCTCAAGAGTGAAAAATTGATCCTAGTAGAGTTCTTTGAATTAATTTTTGATGATGAAAATTCAACTCGATTGTCAGTGAAACCAACAATTATGCTTCTCAGAAAAATGTCAACTTGGAAGTCAGGAAGTAAGTTCAAGAAGTAAGGTGTGGCCCTGGCCAGTTTGGCTCAGCGGTTGGAGCGTCGGCCTGCGGTCCAGAGAGACCCGGGTTCGGTTCCCACTAAGGGCATGTACTTCGGTTGCAGTTTGTCCCCGGCCCTGGTTGGTCGTGCGGGTGGCAGCCACTCGATGTCCCTTTCACGTCGATGTTTCTCTCTCTCTCTCTTCCTCTCTCTCCCTCCCACTCTGTCTGGACAAAAAATGAAAAAATGTCCTCGGGTGAGGATAAAAAAAAAAAAAAGAAGTAAGGTGTGTTTGGTGTCCTGCTTTTGAGTGAAATTGTGAGACATCCCAGAAGGGGAATGTATTGGGAAATTTCTGGTGCAGGTCAAAACCAGGTTAGAGATGCCATTAGAAGAGACAGATTTCAAATGATTTTCTCATACCTGCATTTTCAGATAACCACCTGGATCCAAAGGATAAGTTTACAAAACTGAGGCCACTCATAAAGCAAATGAATAAAAATTTTCTCCTGTATGCGCTCCTACAAGAATACTGTTGTTTTGATAAGACAATGTGTGAATGTTTTGATAGTGACCAATTCCTGAATGGGAAACCTATTAGAATTGGCTATGAAACTTGGTGTGGTACAACCACGCAGGGTTATCAGGTTTGGTTTGAGTCCAGTCAAGAAGACTCTGCTGTGATGGCAGATAAGGATCTTGATCTTGGCTTAGGTGGAAATATAGTGATGAATTTTGCTGATGTTCTTTAGAGAGAGGTCAGCATCCCTGTCATCCATGTTTTTTGATGGCTTCTGTGCAAGTGTCAAGTTAGTGTCAGCCTTGAAGAAGAAGGCATGAGGGCAACAGGAGCAATCCGTGAGAACAGGACTGAAAAATGTCCCCTTACGAATGGCAGAACATATGAAAAAGATGAAGAAGGCGTATTTCGATTTCCAAGTGGAAGAAAAAGATGAGATAATTTTGTGTCATTGGCATGGTGGTGGCATTATCAGTCTGTGCTCCAACACTGTTGGCATAGAGCCTGCCAGTGAGATATGTTGTTTTTTGGATGATGAGGAGATGGCTCAGATAAGCCAACCATCCATAGTGAGATAGTATGAATGCAGGGAATGTGTAGCTAAAATGGATCAAATCATTTCTGAATCTAGGGCAGCGGTTCTCAACCTGTGGGTCACGACCCCTTTGGGGGTTGAACGACCCTTTCACAGGGGTTGCCTAAGACCATCAGAAAACACGTATTTCCAATGGAAATTCATAACAGTAGCAAAATTGCAGTTATGAAGTAGCAACGAAAATAATTTTATGGTTAGGGGTCACCACAACATGAGAAACTGTATTAAAGGGTCGCGGCATTAGGAAGGTTGAGAACCACTGATCTAGGGTGAAAATAAGAAGCAAGAACTGGCACTCAGTTATGGTGAGCTACATGGTTGATGCAGCCATGAACATGATGGCAGCTACACAGAGCCTGTAATCCAGGTGCCTCTTTAGCCTTCTTGGATTTTCGGAGGCATACTGCAAATTTGTACCTGGAGCACAATGCTGATCTGTCAAATTAAGGCAGATAAAACAGACACAATGTGGACATTAATAAGACAGAAAAGTTGCAACCACACATAAGTTTGTACTTTCCCAAACAAAATCTGATATATGTAATGAAATGAGGTAACTAATATTTTAAAAATCAGAAGTTTATATAGATTTTCAAAGACTGTTATAACAAGTAATGTGTAAAAGTATCTTTAAATGTTGAACTGCAGTGGTACCTTTCACTATGTCTAATTTTGGTGTCAGGGAAAACATTTATTTGTTGAATTATTTTGTACATTTAAGGAATGGAATGCTGCCCCTTTTTTGGTAATTTTCTCTGGAGAATGCCATTTTTAAAATGCAGACAATGTCATAGTAACCTTAGACTAGCACTGAACGCCTAGTTGAAAATTGAGACAGAGCCCATGAGATAAGGATAGCCTAAACAAAACGTGGATGATAAGCAGCTGAGGACCTCAGCGTTGGTGTGAGACTGGTTCTGTTGTGTGCAGACCCAGTAGCTGGTGAAGGAGAGTACTCAAAACCGGAGGTGGAGCGTTGCCTTGGAACATTGAAATGAAAGGTCTGTCCTGTTGTGATCATGGGGGTCAGCGGCAGAAGGCAAGAGTAAAGAAACGGAAGAAACATGAAGCAGATCAGAGCAATAGAATCATCACGAGGAGCAAGGAGAGGGTAGCAGTAGGGTTAACAGAGAGCCCGTGTTGAAATCAATCAAGATAAGCAAGTGAGTCCAGAATTAAAATCATCAGGATAGATAACCCAAGGAGCAGTACTTGAAAACGGGATGACGTGAACTGTGACTCCTTAGTGATGAAGTCTGGAATTGGTGAGTTAGGGTAGAGGGTTAAGAGAAGATGGACCACAGCTCATGTCCATGGGTCATAGCCACAAGTCCTGTGTTCCTTTCACATCCTAAGGTTTACAGTCCCATTCCTGGCTGGAAGGTGGATAGCCTTCCTGAAGTTTGTTGAGGTCTGTGCCAAGAGAAGGACTGTCTGTCCTGCCCAGCACTGTACCGAACACTTCTGTACTCTGTCACCCACCTTTGTGATGCCTCACGTGGTCATTATTTGTGTTGAGATCACGTCCTTTACTAAACATAAGATAGACAATTTCTTTTGTAACCAAAACAGGACCTGAAATTAATCTGTTTGCTATATCATTCTGGATACTAATATATCGCAGCTTGATGGGGAAAGTCAGCTCTCCAAAGAAATAGTTTTATCTTTGAAGTGTAATTTAGAACAGTGGGGTATGATAGTAATTTTGATGGGGAAAAATGCAGAATAATTAGGAGTGAGAGACAAAGACAAGTGGTCACTTCACAATTCTGTTGAAGAGGCCCAGGCACCTTTTGTAATCTGGCTGGCTCCGAGGAACTCTTCCAACTGAATCACTGTAGATTTTTCAAAGCAGGACAAACATGATTCTGACCAAGTTTTCCTGCATTGCACCCATTGAGGTGTATAATTAACGAATAAGTTTCTCTCTAGGATGTAGTTACCAAAATTTTCAGATTTATAAAATCTCTGGCTATGCTGAATATATTATTGATTATCTTCTAAGGTAAGGCCCACGTCAGTGTCCATGCAGGCTCAAGATTTGTGTTATTTATCATGTGATACTTAGCTTCTGTCTGACACAGCCACTGCAGCAAGCAGTAAAATACGGGCTCTGCTGGAGATGGAATTGCTTTTCGCTGCAGTAGATGCACCCCTGATGTAAGAATCAAGGTCTTCATTTCTTCTTTCATTGATTCATCCACACTCACTAAGGCTTTGCCTGAAGGTTTTACACCACATAGTACATTTTCTTGGCTTTTATTTCCTTTTTGATGGGTTTTCTTATGCTCAAGATATGCTGAGTTCTACTGGAAGGTGTTGCTACTCTTATCTGATAGGGTCTCTCACCCATGTGGACCCCCTGGTGCTGGAGGTGGTTGGACCTCAGTCTGAATGTTTGGCCACATTGCAGGCATCTCATTCCGCAGCAAAATAATTTGATAGGAACAAAATAAACCATTTGAAAAATGTTACTTTCCATGATGGCCCCTTTTAGGAGCATGGGTGTCTATGGAGTTATTCCAAATTGGCAACAGTGTGGATTCTAAAATGCCTGATGAGGTTGCAAAGATGAAGGCTTTCCCACACTCATCATACGCAGAGGGTCTCTCTCCACTGTGGCTTCTCCGATGCTCAGTAAGGACTGTTTGTCTACTAAAGCTTTTACCGCACTGACGCACTGATAGGGTTTCTCACCGGTGTGGATTCAGAGATGCTGGAAGAGCCCTGCACTCTGACTGCAGGGTTTCCCACACTCGCACAGAGAGCCTTCTCTCCAGTGTGGGTCCACTGGTGCTGAACAAGGTAGGAGCTCAGATGGAAGGCATTCCCTGACTCTTCACATTTGTATGTCTTTCCCCCTGTGTGGATTCTTCTGTGTCTGACAAGGCCATGGTTGGCACTGAAGGCTTTCCCATACTCCTTACACTGATATGGTTTCTCTCCAGTGTGGCCCCGCTGATATTCAGTTAGGCCTGACCTCTGGCTGAAGGTCTTTCCACATTCTTCACATTCGTATGGCTTCACCCCAAGTATGGATTCTCTGGTGTTGAATGAGGACTGAACTCTTGAATAAAGCTTTCCCCACGTTCGTTGCACCTGTGATGTCTCTCTCCAGGAGCATGTCTCCTCTGCTTTTCCAGCCTGCTGTCACGCTTACAGGTTTCTCTGTAGTTACAATCTAGACAATCCCTTTGGAATTTGCTGTTCCCAGAATGTTCCGTTTCTTTTAAAACGTCTTCAATGCCAGCACCTGGTTTTCAGGTACAGTTTCACCATCTGGAATAGTAAATGGACCAGATGATGTCATCTCTTTCCTTTGTGAAAGACTGCAACCACAGGCAGGAAACCCATGTCAAACACACATGTTCTAGGAATACAAAACTGACATTAAATGGGGATATTGAGGCCTACAGAGCAAGGGAGTGCAGGGCTGCTGAGATGGTGCTGGTGGGTAACCCAGAGAAGGTGAGGCTCCTAGGGAGCATGTGTGCAGGCAGGCACTGTTCTAAGTGTTTGAGGTGCTGCAGTTATCCCCGTCTTTTTTTTTTTTTTTTTTATGATTTATTTTATTATTAATTTGTTTTTGTTACAGATGTTTTTCCTTTTTTTCCCCCATTGACACCCTCCTCCCCTTCCCCTTCTCCTCCTCCCCATCCCTGTTGTCCATGTCCGTTGGTTATGCACCCATGCACATAGGCTCTGTGATTTATCTCTTTCCCCCGCCTCCCCCCCTCCTCTGAGGCCCGTCATCCCATACTCCACCCTGCATGTCTCTGGGTCAATTTCGTTGTTCAGTTTGCTCAGTTCTCCTGTGTGTTGCCGGCTTCCTCTGTTGGTGGAGGGGGTCGCCCGGTTCCCCCGCTCCGCCTGGGCTCCCCCCGTGGTGGGTGGGGGCGTCTCCCAGCTCCCCCGCTCCGCCTGGGCTCCCCCGCGGTGGGGGCGTCTCCCGGCACCCCCGCTCCGCCTGGGTTCCCCCGCGGTGGGGGGGGTCTCCCGGCTCCCCCGCTCTGCCTGGCTTCCCCCGTGGCGGGGGGGGTGGGGGTCGCTCGGCTCCCTCGCTCCTGGGTTCCTCCGTGGTGGGAGGGGTTGCCCGACTCCCTCGCTCCTGGGTTCCTCCGTGGTGGGGGGGTCGCTCAGCTTCCGCAGGCACCCCTGGCTGCAGGATCTCGTTTCCTTTCAGGCAACAAGGAGGGTCCTGGAGGGCAGTATGCCGTCTCCATTCTGCTGCTTCTTTAATTTCGTAGTTGCAGGGCTTCCATTCAGCTTGATTTCATGCGGTCTTTAAGTGATAGTTATTCTGTGATTTAGTTGTAACTTTGATGTGGTTGTGGGAGGACGCGGTTCCGCGTCCACCTAGGCTGCCATCTTGACCGGAAGTCCTAAACTATTCTTTATTTCAGTTAGTGCCTCCTTCATTTCTAACTGTGTATCCATCATTTCTGACTGGTCCCTTTTTATGCTATTGAGGCCCTCACTAAGTTCACTGAGGTTCTCACTAAGTCCATTGAGCATCCTTATAAGCAGTATTTTGAACTCTGCATCTGTTAGGTTGCTTAACTCCATTTCACTTAGTTCTTTTCCTGGAGTTTTGTCTGTTCTTTCATTTGGGACCTGTTTCTTTGTCTCCTCATTTTGGCTGCCTCCCTGTGTTTGTTTGTATGTATTACTTAGCGAGAGGTGTGGGGCTAGCTGAGACCAGATGCTGCTTGTTTGATAGAATTTAGGAAAAGCTGAAGCAGGCTCCAAGACAGGCCAATCCTATGGTAAAGCAACTGGCAATAGCTTGGGTGGGCCTGGAAGTTGGGTGGGGCGGGGCCTCAGGGAATCACCAGGGCGGGGCCAACAGTGTGAGCCAGGTTGCTGGAGTCCCAGAAATGGCTGCGTCTACCGCCCCAGGGAAGGGCTCACCAAAGGAACAAAAGCCTCTGATAGCACGTCTGTCCAGGTCTGTCCATGAGAAGGCTGCCTCTCCAGCCCTGGCACCAATGCCAAACAGCTCAGTTCTTCCCCATATGACTCTGGTGCCTCCCAGGCTGCCTCTCCCATGCTGGATCCCGGAGGGAGCGAGTCCGAGTAAGTCTGTGCGCGGGCCCTTTAAGAGGAGCTGCCGGGGGCTCCAGCCGCTTCAGCCTCAGTTCCCGCTGGTTTCTCCAGCCAGAAGTTCTGGGGGCTTCTCTTCCTGGCACTGGAGCCCTCAGCTGGGCGCCTGGTGTGGGACGGGGACCCCTCAGTCCTCAGGGAGGACCTTCCCAGCTGAGGTATCCTCCTGATTTTTATCCGCCACACGTGGGTGTGGAACCAGCCCGTCATGCCTCCGCCCTCCTACCAGTCTCGATGCGGCTTCTTCTTTAATTTCGTAGTTGTAGGACTTCCATTCAGCTTGATTTCAGGTGGTTTTGAATGATGGTTGTTCTGTAGTTTAGTTGTAACTTTGATGTGGTTGTGGGAGGACGCGATACTGCGTCTACCTACGCCGCCATCTTGACCGGAAGTCCCCATCCCCGTCTTATAGATGCATAACCTGAAAGCACAGGGAGGTTACTGACCTGCCCAAGGTCACAGAACTACCAAGAAGTTATGTTTAAATTCCAACCCAGGCAGTTTGGCCCCAGACTGTCTACACAGAACTACCAGAGATCCCTTGATGGGAACTGTCAAAATGCTTACCATGTTCTCCAAATTTTTGGGGACCAAGAAATTCACATCTGAGCTGCATCACCATGGACCTCACTGTCCTTCACATGCGCCATGTCCCGTGAGCGCTTCAGAATCTCCGTGTTTGTAACCTGGGGCCGGAGGACAGGCAGGTATGCTTGTGTTTGTAAGAGAAGGACCCAGAACCCCAGGCTAATACTCAATGAAAGAGATCGTCTGGAACCACATGAAACATTTTGTAGAGAAATGCAACAGTTTAATTCCACACTGGAGCAGAAGGGAGGGAACAAAGTGATTGTCTAGAGCCTAAGAATAGAGAAACTTGAGAGCGTGACTGCTCCTTTAAAAGGTGCAGCGTAATTCCCCTCCCCTTGAGTTGCATTTTTTTTTTTTTTTAAGAGTATGTTTCTTAAAACTGTGGACAGGGAAACAAGGAATGGCTTAGGTCAGAAGAAGCAACAGGAGAGCCTGGGCAGGGCTGCTGCTGGCTCACTGGACAGTCAGAGACGGGGCCTCGGGGACGGGTTCAGGGGTTGGGCTGCATCTCTGTCCCCTGGTCGCAAGTACCAGCGGGGGGATGGGGGAAGAGAGGGGAGCAGAAAAAAATTTTTTTTAAAAGTACGTTGCCCTGGCCAGATGGCTCTGTTGGTGGGAATGTTGTTCTGTACACCAAAAGGTTGTGGGTTCAATCCCAGGTAGGGGTGCTTAGAAGAGGCAACCAATCAATGTTTCTCACATCAGTGTTTCTCTCTCCTTCCTCTCTCTCTCAAATCAATTTAAAAAACATATCCTTCAGTTAGGATACATTTTTTTAAAAAGTACGTGCCCAAGAGAAGGGCACACGCATACTCCAAGGAGGGTGCTGAGTGTGAGTTGTACTTAATGGCTCATTTTTATTAAATACCAAGTGTGTCAGAAGTGATGGTATGTAACTTCGGAAGCTAAGTCTTGAAAAGCATTGTGGTTTCATCGTTATTCTCATTCATTCGTGTTCTCTCTCTTTCTCTCTCTCAAGCCAGCTGACAGGTTATGAGGATGGACACTCAATGAGCCCTAGGGAGGAATGCAGATGGCAAAGAACCAAGACCACCTGCCAGCAGCCAGTGAGAAACAGGCCCCTACCAGCACCATGGGAGGGAGCAGTGGGTCCGCCAGCCTCAGTCAGGTTCAGATGACCATAGATAGTCTTGCCTGACACCTCCACTGCAGCCTCACGAGAGGTTTTCCTAAGTAGCCCTCCATGTTCTGACTCACAGAAACAGAGATACTGTTTGTTTTTTTACATCATTAAGGCTTGAGGGTAACTTCTTACATAACAACAGAGAACTAGTAATACATGTGGCTATAGCCAGTCAACCTGGGTCACTAAACTTCAACTTTCACTCAGTACGTGGTGTCTGGGAGCCATCTTCCTCTCTCACCTGGTTCTCTGGCTCACTAAGCTCTTGCTCCAGATCTTCAGCCACAGCCACCACTTGCTCCCCACTCTGCGGGTGCTGCTCCCGCACCTGGGCCTGCAGCTCCTTGGGCAGGATGGTCAGAAACTGCTCCAGCACCAGCAACTCCAGCATCTGCTCCTTGGTGTGTGTGTCTGGCCTCAACTGCTGAGTTCCTGGAGCCAGCTGAGGGCTTCTTGGGGACCAGGAGTCTAGTTTGGTAACAGAGGTGCCTAAAAAGTTGGCAGGAGGCCTCGTGGCCAGAAAAGCTGTTCTCTTGAAGGTGCATTTCTTGGTTCCAGATAGGTTCTTCCTCCACCTTCACAATCCATCCTGTTCCTTTACTGAAGCCATTCCAGAATTGACTTGGAAGATTCACTCCAGCTTTAGGTGAAGAGGTTGCTGATTTAAGATTTTCTGATTGAATCATCTTTAGGACTTAAATTCCAGGAGGAAACAGGCAGGCTCTGAAATGGGGATACTATCCAGAGGCCGGTGCACTGGGATGGGGGAAGGGAGAGGAAGGGGCTGTTTTAAATTAAGAGACTTAACCACATCCACGAATGGTCTTTAATTGGATCCTAGTTGGTGCAAACCAGTTGCACAGTACATCTGTAGGACAATGTGAACCAGGTGTTAGGGAGCATTCCCACACTTCAATGATGTGGTAATGGCATTGTGGGCGTAATTTCGTGTGTGAACTGTCCTTAATTTCAGAGGTGCTCATTCTGTACTATTTAGAGGTAACAAGTCCTGATGCTTGTAATTTATTTTGAAGTATTTAGAGAAAAATAGGTGTGACAAATACTACGTAAGGTGAGCACAATTAAATAAAGGTACCCGGTATGCAGGGAGCCCCCCCACCCCACCCCCCGCTCTCTCCCACCGCCAGCTGGGTCACTGTGTCAGGGGCCCACCCCGCCTGCGCAGACGTCCCCTCCCCGTCCCCTCCAAGGCTTGGGTGCTGTGGGTCTGGGCCAAGGCCTGGGACTCATCGTCGGGTCCAAGGAAGCTCTGGTCCAGGGCTGGGTGGCAGCAGAGGCCGGAAGTGCCTCAGCATGTTGAGGCCAGTCTATGCTGCTCTGAGCACTCTAGGGGCTCCAGGCGCTATTGCCTCTGAGTGACCTAAACCCTAAGACCCCCGGGCCCTGTGCAGCTGGGAACACAAGCTAACCTAGCCAGATGCTGGACTGGACTGTGCACTCTGGCATCCTTGCTGTTTCCTCTGCCAGAAACACTGTTCAGATATGCATGGGGCTAACTCCTTCATCCCTTTCAGATCTTAGTTAACATGTCACCTCCTTAATGTGGCCTATACTGACTTTCCTATTTGCTACTTCAGCTAGCCCCTTTCCATGCCAGGGCTTCTGATCTCTTTACCCTGATTAGACTTTATTCTTTTTTTTTAAATCATAGTGCTCAACTACCATTCTACTTTATGTATTTATTCTGCTTATTATTAGGGGGCTCAGGGACCACTTTTGGCCCCTGGAACATTAGCTCTATGAGGGCAAGAATTTTTGCCTTTTATTTGCCCCTGTTGTATCCTGAGCACCTAAAACTGGCCTGGAGTAGTCACTCAGTGAACATTCTCGTTTATGTAGTAGAGCTCCTACCACATATATACTTGGAAGCTGCTGGGACAATGTGTATATAATTTTCAACTTTATATTTCCAAATTGCTTTTAAAAAACTATGTGTGTGTGTGTGTGTGTGTGTATGTGTGTGTTTTTATTGATTCAAACATCCATCGGCAGCCTCCTTTGTGCCCCCTACTGGGGATTGATCCAGCAACCAGGCATCTGCTCTGACTGGGAATGGAACTGGGACCTCTCAGTCCATGGGACAGGACACTCAGTCCACTGAGCCACACCTGGCAGGGCTCACAATTGCTTTTTAAGATGAGTACACCAATTTATACTCCCACAAACTATATGAGAGTTGCAGATTTTTTACAAAGGTTGTTGGTCTAGTGGGGCTATGCAGTGGCTTAAAATTGGCTTTTCCTTAATTGGTAAGGATTCAGCATATTTGCTATGTTTATGGGCCATTCAAGACATCCCCTCTGTGAATTGCTTGTGCACTTTGTTTGCCTTTTTTTTTCCCCTGTTTGGTTTCTAGGTTTTATTTTATTTTTAAAACATGTTCATTATACATTCTGTGTACTGATGGATCCTTTGTTGATTACAAATGTTGCAGATATCTTCTCCCAGTGTTCTGCTTGTGTTTTACAGCACTTTCTGGTGTATTTTTAAATACAGTTTTAATTTGTAATGAGGTCAAATTTATTTATTTTTTGCTTCACAGTTTGTATGTTTGTACATTTTAAAGCAAATCTTGTGTGACATGAGGTCATAAAGAAATGATTCTAAATTTCTTTTTAAAAGTCTTAAAGTTTCGTTTTTTACTGCCTTTAATATTAATTTTTTTTTTTTTTTTAGTTTATTGATTTTAGAGAGATAGAGGATGGGAGAGAGAGACATCATTTTGTTGTTCCATTTATTTTGCATTCCTTGGTTGCTTCCTGTATGTGCCCCTACTGGAGATCAAACTGCAACCTTGGCATACTGGGATGATGCTGTAACCAACTGAGCTGCCCAGTCAGGGCTGACTGTCTTTAATCTTACTGGAATTGATTTTTGTGCATGGATGAAGTAGGGATCCAATTTTATTTTATTTTTTCATTTTATGTTCAAATACCACAGTAATATTTGTCAGGTAGCTCCTTTTTCCCTCACTCACTTGTAGTGCCACGTTCATCACACATCAAGCACCCATAGATGCCTGCACTTCTGTCCACTGGTCTGTTTGTCTCTACTTGTGCCAATACTGCACTGTCTTACACATTTGTAATAAACCCTTATATAAGATAGATAAAGTTTCTGCACCTCCATTTGCTCAAAAAATTCTTTGGATATTCGCCATTTTCATTATTCCATATGAATTTAGAACCAACTAGTTAAAATCCACAGAATACATTCTTATGATTTTTATTGGCTTTTCATTGAATTTGTATATTAATTTAGGAAGGAGTGACATTTTTATGGTATTGAGTTCTCCTATTTACAGACATGGCATACATCTTCATGATGTATCCTTAATAAATTAAGTTTTATACTGTTTTCATTAGGGTATCATATGTTCCTTTGGTGCTGTAATTGTTTTTATAAAATTACATTTTAAAATTTGTGTTTTTGATGGGAAATGCATTTGTGAATATAAAATTTTAAAAATTGGCTCTGGCTAGTTTGGCTCAGTGGTTAGAGCATCAGTCCACAGACCAAAGAGTTGGGGGTTCGATTCTGGTCAAGGGCATGTACCTCGGTTGCATTTCGGTCCCTGACCCTGGTCCGTGTGGTGTGGGAGGCAACTGTCTCTCTCACATCGATGTTTCTCCCTCCTCCCTCCCTCTCTCTCTCTTTCTCTCCTCTTCCCTCCCACTCTGTCTGAAGATAAATGGAAAGATATCCTTGGGTGAGGATTTAAAAAAAATTTTTTTTTTTAATTGTACAACCTAGCTGAACTCTCTTATTGATCATCATAATTTGAGTGTTAGATTATCTTCAGTTTTCCATGTAAATGATGTTTTAACTAGGTGGTAGGATCAGCTGTAATTTAAAAAGTATAATGAAGTTGGGCTGGTGTGGCTCAGAGGTTGAGTGTCGACCCATGCACCAAGAGGTCGCTGGTTCGATTCCCAGTCAGGGCATATGCCCAGGTTGTGGGCCAAATCCCCAGTGAGGGGTATGCAGGAGGCAGCCAATAGATATTTCTATCTCTCTCTCCTTCTCCCTTACTCTCTCTCTAAAATCAATAAAGAAAAAGAAAAAAAAGAAAACAGTACAGTACACTCTTCCTCTCACCCTTGGCCTCCTTTTCCACTCAGTTGCTAACTTTACCCCTCACGGGTAGGCCTCATTAGTTTTCTTATGTATTTTTCTAGGGTTTTCTTCTACCTTCTATTTGCAAAAGTGGCAAACTACACAGATGGAGACCTGCACCTAACATTTCTCCATTCACTACAGCTGTTAAAGTTATTTTTAAAAGCCTCTGGAAGGGGCCTAGGGCAGGGGAGCTGGTGAACCAGAGTGTCTGGCAGCGGCAGAGAGGCCAGAAGTGGCCCTTGAGCCCGCCCGCGGGGGTTCGCGAGTTTCGGACACTTGGTCAGCCTGTTGTGTTGTGAGTGGGGGACATCCTGGTGCGGCGATAAGTGCCCTTTGGTGGCTGTCCTCCCACAGTCCTGCGCTGTTTTGTCCCGGGGTAGGGGTGTGTGTGTGTGTGTCCTTGGAAGAGGGATGTGTGTGGAGTGGGTGCATGGAAGCACCTCCCTCAGCCACCCTGGCAGCCGAGTCTCGGAGGAGGGAGACCCCTGGCAGAGGCCTGGGGCTGGAAGGCGTCAGTTGCCCACAGAGTGGTGTCAGGAGTCCCGGCCTGGGGCCCAGGAGAGATGCCCGTTGCCTAGGGCCATTCCTGCGTGTCTGGGTCCATGCCTCAGGGCCTTGGGAGACTGGGGATTCTTGGGTCACACCCATAGACAAGCCTTGACAAGGGAGCCCTTGCGTTTTCGCTCCTGGAAACAGGGTCAGTACTTGTGCACTGGTATTTGGATCTAGAGACTTACAGACCGAGGCACTCTTATTTTGGCATTATTTGTTCATGTGGCATTGCCCTGGATCTGTTGTGGCAGCTCCTTAGGAGGTATTGTCTGGGTCTCTCAGTTTCCTAAGTGCCACCCCCTCCCTGTCATACTCAGAACTGCAGAAGGTTAGATTAAGAACAAAACTTTGGAAGGCATAGACGTGGAATTGTTTTTACCCTAGTAACCTCTACCAACCTTACATTTCATAGTTTCTCCATTGTACAGTGCTGGGGTCCAGCCTCAGCAGTCCAGGGTTTCCCTTTGGTAAAGACGGAGTTGGCAAAAGAGAGAGAGAGAGAGAGAGAGAGAGAGAGAGAGAGAGAGATGAGACACGAGTCAGAGGTGCTTCACTTTATTACACTGGCGGGCTGTCCGCGGGTGTAACCGGCGGACTGGGAGGCTCTTTTCACATCCCAGCCACGAGCTTTCTTTGTTGCTCGCTTTTAAAGGCACAAATTACAGGAAAAAAACTACATTCTTGGCACCGCTTTTGGCACCATTAAGGGGGGCTGATACAGAGAAGGGGGGAGAGGAGCAGGGCAACTATTAATCTCTTTTTTCTCATGGTTTCTCTGAGTTTCCCAAGGCCATCCTCAACCCCTTATCTTTACAGTTTTCTTTGGGTGTCTCAAGGCCCTTATGTTTACAAAAAAGAATCTGCCAGGGTGTGTACGTGCAGTAATTGAAGGCCAGAATGGAGTTTGATCCTGTTAAAACATTATTAACCCTTTCACTTTTCATCCAGATATAATAATAATGTTTAACAGCTCTTAACCTGTACAGTTACTTCTGCCATATGACTTATTGCTTAGCAACCTTTCTGTTAACAAACATGCAGACATTGTATCATTTAACTTTCTCCTTTCCCATACCCTCTATTTCAATTCCTATAACTTTCTCTTAGCTCTTGACCTATTCTCCTTTTCTAAGCTCCCTCTTAATTTTTTTATAATCTTATCCTAAATTCTTATTACTTTTTTTGTCTTTTCTTTCTGCTGTCTATTCTAACATCTATATTATTGATCATCTACATGTTATTTCTATAATGATTCCTAACAGACAGATAACAGATAGATAGAGAAAGCAAAGATTAATCTCCTTCAGTTGCCATCCTGCATTTTTATTTTCCCATTACTTCATATCTTCAGTCACTGTTCTTCGTGATTCCTGCTACGCAGTGAATCCACTTCTCCAGGGCCTATGTCAAACCATGGAGGTCTTCGTTTCTCCAGGGACTATGTCAAACCATGGAGGTCTTCGTATCTCCAGGGACTTATGTCAAACCATGGAGATCGCTGTTGCAGTGACATCACTCCCAACACTACAGTGTAAAGAGGGGCTTACTGACACGACCCCAGTGAAATAGGTTTTCAGTCACTTAGTGTTTAAAATCTAGTCCCATCTGGTTCAGAGGAATTCCAGTGCTCCTGTCCCTGGAATTCGAGGGCAGGCCCAGGTCCCATGTCTTCTGGTGGTGGCTAATGAGAGTGCGTGACCTCCACTACCTTCTCCCTTCCTTCATTTCCTGGACCCACCAACAAGGTGCCTTTCGGAAATAACTCTTAACCTAATGCTGGTACCTTCATTCATCCTTTCATGTAGACCACAACAACAAACTTATTCTCTATTTACATGTTTCTGGACCTGGGGAAGAAAAAACAGTGAGTAAGCTAAAGACAGCTGTTTTTAAGAGGCTCAGGCCAGCAGGGTAGACGGTAGAGAACAAGGATGCACAAGTGCTGCTGCTGTTTCATTTCTGATAAGAAGTTTATTGAGCATTCTGAGCATACCTTTTCCTTAAGTATCTTGTTCATTTTGCAAAGAACGTAGGAAGTGTCATTGGAGGAGACAGTTCATTGGGCCTAGGGGGTGAAAAAGGCTGTTCAGAGGAGGGGATGTTTAGCTGGGCTCAGAGCTAAAGTGCTGTTTGTCCTGCAGAGACGTGGAACCAGAGGCCCTTGAACTTGGGGCGGGAATCTTCGCAGCTACTCCCCAGCGATGTGCTCTGTCTCCTGAGTCTGCAGAATAGGCCACTGACTTTTTGACTGCCTGACAGCGACCTCTCACTTGAGGAATCTTCAGCGGAAACAGCTCCAGCTGTGGGGAGGCCCCAGTGTGGCCAGGGCCCAGGATGGCGAGAGAGTCTGGAGAAAGCTGGGCTGTGGACACCCCGTCGGCCGAGGACCAATCAGGGCTTCTTGTCATAAAGGTGGAGGACGGGGAGGCCTCTGCCTTTGTGGAGGAGGTCAGTTTGAGGGACAGCCGTGTCCACGGTTCGGAGCAGTCCCGCCAGCGCTTCCGCGGCTTCCGCTACCCTGCGGCCGGCGGTCCCCGAGGGGCACTGAGCCGGCTCCGCGAGCTCTGCCGGCTGTGGCTGCGGCCCGAGGTGCACAGCAAGGAGCAGATGCTGGAGCTGCTGGTGCTGGAGCAGTTCCTGAGCATCCTGCCCGCGGAGCTGCAGGCCCAGGTGCGGGAGCAGCACCCGCAGAGCGGGGAGGAGGCCGTGTTGCTGTTGGAGTATCTGCAGAGGCAGCTGGAGGAGCCTGTGTCACAGGTAGAGGGCAGGTTCAGCGTGTGAGAGCCTGGTCAGTCTCCTCCTGAAATCTCACGAGCCCAGTGTGGGGCATTCCTTTAAGATCCCGAGTTCACAGTCTCTTTGTGCACCGTGAACCTCCGCAGTAAGGTGAAGTCCCTGGGCCCCTTCTCATAATAATATTTTAAAATATATAAAGGATTAAAAAATGACTCAATTATATTGAAACAGCAGGACATTAAACACATTTGTGACAAAGTTATGTATGTGCTTTTAAAGGTTAATGCACTGAATAGTAAGATCTAGGGACAGGCCTGATGACTGGTTACAAGCATGAGCGACTTGGACAGTCCTGGCCTGGTTGTAATGTGATGTGAGGACACCAGATTCCTGTTGTAGGCAAATTCCCGGGTGTGCTTATTCCACTTGGCTTTGCTGCCTCCATAAATAATGGAAGGAAATGCTGCATCTCTCTTAGAGGCCAGTAAAAGTAAAAACATTTTTTTCTGTCCTGACCGGTGTTGCTTTGTTGTTTGGAGCATTGTCCTGAGCATCAAAAGGTGGCAGGTTCAATTACCCGTCAGGGTGCCTACGGAAGGCAACTGATCGATGTTTTTCACATTGATATTTCTCTCTTTTTTTCTCCCTTCCTCATTCTCAAATCAAGTAAATAAAAAAACACCCTCAGACCCTGGCCGGTTTGGCTCAGCTGTTAGAGTGTTGGCCCATGGACCAGTCAGTCGTGGGTTCGATTCCTGTTAAGGGCATGTACCTCAGTTGTGGTTTGTCCCCGGCCCTGGTCGGGTCATGCAGGAGGCAACCAGTCAATGTGGTTCTATCACATTGATGTTTCTCTCTGTCTCTCTCTCTCCCTCCCTCCCACTCTATCTGATAATAAGTAGAAAAATATCCTCAGGTGAGGAATAAAAAACAAAAAACACTCTCAGGTGAGGATTAAATTTGTGTGTGTGTGTGTGTGTACATGGTGATTGTTGTTTGTTTTCCCTATTTACACTCATGGAATCTTTGGGAGGCAGTGCCCCCAGCACTGTAATGGTGAAAATCATTTCAGGTCACTTGTCTTCAGGCTCTTCGTTCCCTTCCTTTTTCATTAGTCCTCACCTGAGGCTATTTCCATTGGTTTTTAGAGAAAGTGGGAGGGAGGGAGTGAGGGAAGGGGAGGGAGGGAGGAAGGAAGGGAAAGAGAGAGAGCGAGAGAGAGAGAGACACATCAAGACATCAATTGGTAGCCTCCTGCACATGCCCCAACCAGGGCCAGGCATCAAACCTGCAACGCAGGCACGTGCCTTTGACCAGGAATGGAAACTGAGACCCTTTGGTGTGTGGGCCGATGCTCTAACCACTGAACCACTGGCCGGGGCAGGCTGTTCACTCCTCACAGAGGATGTGGGGAATTCTGAGCTGCACCTGAGAAGTAACTTGGAAACCGACTTAGCTATAAATGTCTGGAGGGAAGCCTGCATTCCATGGGGACATTCCATGTGTAGGGGCCTGTGGAAGGTGATTTCACATACTGTGACCTTATTTACTGGGCCCCAAACCCTGTAAACGGGAAATTATTATCCTAATTTTTCAAGGGAGAGAAGATAGTATTCTCTGAGAACTTAGCCCCAGTTCCCAAAGAGTTTTCATAAAAGCACAAATGTGTGTAATGAGGAAGCACAGAGGAACGGTTAGGAGGGTGGGCTCTGGAGTCACTCCGCCTGAGCCCCCATTGCAGCACTGACACTGAGTAGCTGGGTGACCTGGGAAAACTGTTTAAACTGTCTTTGCCTTAGTTTCCCCTTCAGTGAAATGGGGATAATAGTAGTAGCAACCTAAGGTGGTTGTTGTCTGTTTTAAAGGAGTTAATATTTTTAATGCTCTTGGAAACAGTGTCAGATGCATAGAAAGTGTATAGAAATGTATGATGAATAAGTGAAAATAAATGATAAATTCTAGGTTCCAGGTGGTGACCAGGGTCAAGAACTGCTCTGTTGCAAGATGGCAGTGTTGACACCATCCCACAGGTCACAGAGTAGCCAGTTTCACCCAATGAAGGCTCTGCTCAAGCATGAATCCGTGGGATCCCAGCCCTTACCAGACAGAGGTGAGGATTGTCCTATGTGGCGGCCAGTGTTGCTAGTGCTTGGGGCAGAGCCATCACCGAGGCAGAGCCCTTCCTGCAGTGGGGCTTCCATTCTAGTGGGGAAGACGGCAAGTAAATACATGAATAACACACTTTCAGAAAATGAACAGAATCTGTAAAGCCAGTCAGAATATCCCGCAGACTGTCGGACTATTGCAAATTAAAGAATATAAATCTCCTAAAACCTAAGTCTGTTATTAAAGTAGCATGAAATTCACCCCATAGGCCATGGCGGTGCATTCTGAGGTGTTTCCTCCTGAGCCCTGGGCATGTGTTTTGGTTTCCAGTCATAGCGCTGGGACATGCCAGTGTTCACTTTGAGCAGTCTTCACTCTTAACAGAGGTTCTAGTGCAAACCAACTGTCTTATGCCCTTTTAAAGTTTGCCTCCTCCAGGAAAACCTGAGTCTTTTTACTTTTCTCTGAAATCTGAGCAAGTTCCATACAACTTGATGCTCATTCTGCCTTTCGGGGACCAGCCTGTCTTCCCGTTCTCAGTTTTCTAAAACGAAAGCAGAAAGCCACCTAACAGCTACTAAAACATTATAACTAAAATCTTATTTTTCACCCCTCCCCAGCAAAGTGCAGAGGATCTACAGATGGAAAACATATTATTTGTTTTCATTTCCCCATTCCCACCAAGGCTCCTCGATTTTGTGTGTCTGCAGAGACAGCAGATCTCAGTGGGCTCTGGGACTGGAGCTGGGAGGGATCAGGATTTTGGAAAGAAGCACACTGTATAAGCTCTTGGGCAGGAATGCACTAACAGTGTTTGAGCTTGGACTCCACAGGCAGGGAGGCTGAATGTGAGGGTATATCTCATCCAGAGCTCTCCTTCTCAGCTCTGCAGGTTCCTAGGCTTGCCCTGGGAGGGGGCTGCACAGAAGACGCAGTGGTGGCTGCCAGGCTCACCCCAGAGTCCCAGGTGAGCTGGAGCCCCCCTCCCAGCACCAGCATCCCTCCCTGCTGGGCTCCTGGTTAACTCCCTTCTGACACATCCTCCACCCCTGCCCCAGGTCCATATGGGGTTTGAGTTTTCTCCCCTATCCCAAGGTTGCTTACCATTGTCTGCCTTTATGGCGGTGCCCACGGAAGAGGATTTTCCTGGTTTACTCCCAGCCAGGGGGCTGTCTGGGCTTCCCCAGTCTTCCTAACCTCATCTGTTTGGTCAGCTGCTTCCTCAGCGGGATGTTCTTGTGCAGCAGGAGCAGATCAGCTGATGCAAACCGCAGGTCTCGTCACGATGATTTACTTCGGTTTTCTGAAGTGCCATCAACTGTGTGTTAGTGGGGGAGTAAAGACATGGCTGTGCTCTCTAGTCCTCACCTTGAAGGCACAGATAAGCTGTGTCCTCTTGAGAAGGTTTAGTAATGCACTCGGAACAGTATTTACTCACACTGGGTTTTAACTTCTTGCCCAGTCTTTCCTGACCCACCTCCCCTCAGAGCTCGATTCATTCTGTTTTAAAAGTATTAACATCAGTGCCCCCCCCGCCCCCCCGGCCGGAGCACACCCCACAGTGTTTGAGAGGTTTGGACCCGGTTTCACTGCGCTGCCCTGGTTTCCCGAACCTTTGCACTTTGTGGATGTTTAGGATGAGGTGAAAGTACGTCTCCGAATGTGTGTCACACTTCCTTCTGTAGTGACCATTTTGTTGACAAACGAGGCCTAAGTGGGTAACAGGGTGCCCGCGTGCCCTTTTCCACAGCCCCTCTGGGATGTGTCTTGTCTGCGTGCGCCCAGCTCTGGGCTGATCTTGCGCAGAGGAGCTGGGCGAGGTGACCTGTTGTTGCAGGGGCTGCTGAAAACGGAAGCTGTGGCCCCGAGCATCTCCCCTGGATGGACAGAGGTGGACGTGTGCGGAGATGACGGGCAGGACAGCTGTGGCACTCTGACCTCCCTGGGTGAGACTGCTGGGCACCCGCTACTCATAAGGTTTCCTGGCTTCCTTTGTGCATGAGAACCTGCTGGGCCGTAGAAGCCACTGAGACCCACTGTGTTTGGATTCGGAATCATGGTTTCTCGACCCTGTTACTGACCAGCCCCTTACCCTTCCTGCTTTGTGTTCTCTCAGGTAAGTGGGATGAAGCAGACAGGACAGGGCTGGCCAGAGCAGGTGCTCAGTCAGGGTTGATTCCTTTCCCATGGCGAGACCTGAGACGGGAGGAGAGCTGAGGGGCTTCTTCAGGAAACGGGCCACGGGACCAGAGAGTGACAGCTAGGAGTGACATAGAGACCGAGGACCCCGGAGCCTGACCTCAGAAGTGAGGGTGCAGAAGCCACAGATGTCCTGGCTTGTGAGTTCACATGGCCCCGGGGCCACAGCTGGGCTCCGACTCAGATCCCCAGCCTGGAAGCCAGTTCCGTGTGGGCACCTGGCCTCCGCCTGGGGTGAGAGCAGAGGCCTACCCTTTCCTGAGCTCCTTTCTCTGATTGTACAGAACATGTCAGAAGCCCTTTCGCTTGCCTTGCTTACCCTCGGTCACCTTCTGCCGAGCCGTTTTCTATCCAGTCCTAGGCGCATGGCCCCGCCTGACGATCCCTGGAACAGAGCCTCTGCATGAATCCCCAGCGCAGTCCTCATCCCTGCCCTCCATTCTCAGTCTGTCCCCTCCTTCTGACAGACCCGTTCTCATTCCCAAGTCTCCTTCGTCCCCAGCACTCCTGTTCTCCCTCTGTACTTCCATCTGGTTCTCGTACTTAAACCCTCATCAAGGGTGTAAACAGACCTCTGTGGTTCTTGCCTCCCTGGACTCAGCAGAGAGCTCTCCTCTGTGGCAGGTGTACCTGACAGTTGCTGGCCCCCTGTTGTTTCAGGTGGTGAAATGCAGAGGAAGATCCAAGACTTGCCTCCAGGTGAGGAGCACTCGGAACAGGAGCCTGGGGAGACTCCGGGCCACCTGGATGAAGCCATTGCCCAGACAACTGCATGTGCAGGGGCCGGTGAGCAGGAGGGCCGGCTACCAAGAAAGCAGGACAACGGCGGTGGAAGGAGACGGCACATCTGCCATGAATGTGGAAAGAGCTTTGCTCAGAGTTCAGGCCTGACAAAGCACAGGAGAATCCACACGGGGGAGAAACCGTACGAGTGTGAAGACTGCGGCAAGTCCTTCATCACGAGCTCAGCCCTCATCATTCACGAGAGAGTCCACACTGGTGAGAAACCCTATGCGTGTGAAGAATGTGGCAAGGTCTTCGGTCACAGCTCAGACCTTACCAAGCACCACAGAACACACACTGGGGAGAAGCCCTATGAGTGTGATGAGTGTGGGAAGACCTTTAGCCAGAGCTGCAGCCTCCTTGAACATCACAGAATCCACACCGGGGAGAAGCCATACCAGTGCAGCACATGTGGGAAAGCTTTTAGGCGGAATTCACATCTCCTGAGACATCAGAGGGTCCATAGCAATAGAAATGTTCAGGATCCTGAGTGTGGGGAGACTTGGGAGAGTCCTGGGAAGATGGAGAGCCAGGAGGGGGATGTCGAGGCTCCCGTGTCTTATAAATGCAGCGAGTGTGAGAGAAGTTTCACTAGGAACAGAAGCCTTCTTGAGCACCAGAAAATCCACACTGGTGAGAAGCCCCATGAGTGCGATGCATGTGGAAAAGGCTTCACCCGGACATCATACCTCGTTCAACATCAGAGAAGCCACGTTGTGAAAAAAATTCTGTCCCGGTGACCCATGTCTGAGGACCTATGTTGGAGCTCCTTCCTCGTTGGACTGAAGCTGCCCTGGAGCCCCCTAGCCACAGACATTGTGGGCTGGGGCTTCACTCTGCACACCACACTGGGCGGTGTTCAGCCTTCCACGTTCTAGAAGGTACCTGGGAAAGGAATCGTTTGATAGGAGGCTCTGGGTCGCTGTCTGGAGGAGGTTGGACCCGGGACGGTTGCTCTGACCTACTGGCCTTCAGGGGCTTCCAAACTGGCCCATCCCCTGCACCACCACTTTGTGACATTCCTGGGTCGGTGGCTCTGACTGGGGCTGCTGCTCTGCCTCCTCATTCTGCCCATGTTGGATCCTTCACCAGTGCGTGGGCAATGCCCTCTTATCCCCCACGGTGCCTTGCGTATAGGTGCTACACGTGAAATGACCTTTGTTTCTCTGAAAGTCTCATGTCTGGAATTCTCAGGCTATCTCTGTCTGTGTCTGGTTCTCCAAGGTTCTAGGATCTGTGTCAGTATGGTCCATTTTTTGCTAAGCACACAGGATAGAAGAAACCAAAACTTTTTAAAAACAACATGAGGAAGTCTAGTGTGAATTTTTAAACAGCTTTTTTATCTTTAAATAATTGTGTGCTTGTGCCAACCATGGAATTTCATTCTTTTGTTAATGTTTCCCAGACATTAATTTGCTACTCTTTGTGGAGATAATATTCCAAGTGAGGCATGTGAAAATCAGTTATAAAATGAGCCTAAGATACAGAAAAACTCTGTAATGCTCAGGAATTGGTTCTCACCTGAGTTCTGGTTGGCCAAGTGCTGTCTAAAGCCACACTGTCCTGCCCAAATACCCCTCCCCCTCCCACAGTGTAGAAGCCGCATCAAGACTTACATTCCAAGTTCGTGGATTCACACTAGGTATGTAAAACAAGTATTGCGGATGGCTTCAAAATCCATTATTAGTGTGTGACCACCTTGGTCGTCTTATGTATTGATTTCCAATTCAGAGTATGGTACTGTCTCCTCCATAATTTTTTTTTTTAATTCTCACCCAAGGATATTTTTCTATTTATAATCTTCAGATAGCATGGGAGGGAGGGAGAAAGAGAGAGGAAGAGAGGAAGAGAGAGACGTCGACTGGTTGCCTCCTGCATGACCCTGACCAGGGCCGGGGACCAAACCACAACCTGCATCTGTGCCCTTGACCAGAATCAAACCCGCGACTCCTTGGTCCACGGGCCGATGCTCTAACCACTGAGCCACACTGGCCAGGGCTGTCTCCTCCATTATTCACAATGAGAACTTTAGCCATGAAGTGAACTCTTCAGGCTGTCTACTTGCCTTTCAACAGACTTTGTAGACCATCTTTCTTTTTTTTCATGATAGTCAAAATTGCAGTCTTGTGAAGTTCAGTGAGGAAACATTTTCGTCATGAGTTTGCAAGGAGCAATTTTTATGTGTGTTCCAGATGCAGTTACTTGTACACGTCTGTCTGGGCAACTACCTCCAGCACACCTTTTTGTTGGTGCGTACTTCTCTTCATTATCAAGATATGCTTTTGTAGTTGCTTCTACTCTCATTTCTCTCTTGGTTTCTGGCACCAGCAATCACTTCCTTATTTACAATTTTTATTCTAAGACTCAAATTCATATATAGCAAGGTTTCTGGTCACCTTTCACAATTAATTGTTTTGCCATTGTAATATATTCTTTCCTGTGTATCCAAACACCTTTGCAAGTTTATCTGAGTCTCAGTTTCCTTGGTACTTAAAGGTTTTCATGGACCTAGGGGACACAAATGTAACAAACCCTAATGTAAATTATTTGTCTTACAGTAATAAACCATACAGTTATTTAATGCGTCTGAGTGAATTCTTAAACTGATAAAAACACATTGCATGGTTTCTAAACTTTCTTAACATACTTTTATTAGTCATGGTTCTCCAGAGAAACAGGAATATTTATTGTAAGGAGGTGGCTGACATGAGTATGGATGCTAAGAAGTCTCCAGATCTGCAGATGGTGAGCTGGACACCCAGGAGAGCTGACCCTGTAGCCACAGGACACACTCTGGCCACAGGAAATAAGCACATCTTCAAGTATGTCAGTCCCTAATGTGTGTCCTTGATTTGGGTGGCTTACACAGGCATTCTTCACATATAGTATTAGCCCTTTTGTTCCTGGGCAAATTCCATAGAATTCACAGATTTCACCTTCTGTTCAGTTACAGACTCAGGTGTACACTCTGTTCTCCCTCATGCACTCGAGCACTATAAAGGAGTGGACAACCTTCCTGAGAAAATGCCAGGGGTGCCACAAGTTATGCTACTGGCAGTTTGAAAAAGAATTGGTACTAACTTTAACAGAGCCTGAGTGAGTAGCAATTTTTACTTTCCTTGTATTTCATGATTAACCATCTTCAAGGACTATTCTGTCCAAGACTGGCATATTTTAATACATGGATCTGTATTCTAAGGATTCTGTTCTATGTAGTTCATTCCTTAACACTCTTCTCCAGTTCCATGACCACACACCCCTTATTAGTCACTGAACGTGCCAGCATCCACAGGGGACCAGCAGTCACGTGGTGTCATTGGCAGATACTAACTGTCCCATCAGTAGACCAGTTTTCTAGGTGAGTAGAACTATATATAGTGGTCCTTCAAAGACCATCTAGCTTCTTCCAGAAGGTAGTTGGATATCTGTCATTTTTTTAGCCTTCTATGGAAGAAGATGCCATAGTTTTAGCTCAGCACTCATTCAGCTGTTTCTAAGGCCAGCTGGTGTTCTTTGGCTCCTGATCCCTGAGACCAAAGTGGTGGTGGTTCTTCCCACAGAATAGGCAACTGTGACTCTGCTATGTATTTGGAGGAGGTAAATTCTAGACTGGGAAGAGGAGCTCCAGATTAGGTGAATGCCCCTTCACTGGAGAAGTAAAAGGATGTAAAAATTCTGTCTCCCAAGTGCTAGGTGCTAGATCTTATCATCATGCAGTCTGTGTTTGTGTGTTATACCTGATGTGTAATAGAGGTGCCTGTAAGAGGGGAAGTAAAAGGACTAGCGGATTCTGGCATATGTTTTTGATACACAGAGTGAAGATGTTCTCAAAAAGAAATGGGACAGCCTGGCCGGTATGGCTCAGTGGTTGAGCATCAACCCATGCACCGAGAGGTCACCAGTTTGATTCCCGGTCAGGCCACATGCCCAGGTTGTGGGCCTGATCCCCAGTGGGGGGCATGCAGGAGGCGGCCAGTCGATGTTCTCTCTCATCCATGTTTCTGTCTGTCTCTCCTCCCTTCCTCTCTCTCTCTAAAATCAATAAAGAAAAAAAATTTAAAAAAAAGAACTGGGACATGTTGAGAAGACAAATAAGCCAGCATGAACAGGCTCCTCTGGCCAACTTGGGAGAACTGGAGCAACCCCCAAATGTACAGTGCTGCATCATAGCACACTGAATGAAAGTGATCTTCCCTAGCATCAATGTTGATAATAAAAAGGGAACGGGAAATAAACATTTTGCTTGCAGAGAGGAGCATAAATTATACAAATACAAAAGAAAGAAAAATAATTATGTAATGTGATAAATAACACCTATATACCTTATAATTACAAATTGCTATATGTCAAATATCAATTAAAAAATCAGAAAATTATCTTTGGCAACCATTAAAGAAGACCCATTCAGTAATTCCATTTTAGCTTTGAAAGAGAAATCTGATCACTATTCTTAATGTAACTTTCTAAATCCAAACATTATGTCCTTGCCTTATAGTGTTTGACATTTTTAAATGGACTGTCCAGTCAAGACAGAACTTTCCTGCTGGGCGGAGTCAGCCAGACACAGCTGGAATAAACTGGGGGTAGGGAGGTGTGAACCCCCTGCCCCCTTGTCCTTCCTCCCATGATGCACAGTGGCCCCAACCTTCACTATTTAAACCCGGCCTGCCCAGGCTCACATCCTCTCGGAGGACAGCAGCATTCAGACCACTTCCTCTGAGCCGCCTGCGTTTGGTGCTCACGGCTCCTGCCACCTGCAAGCGAATTCTGCCCACCGAGGACAGAGCACTTGATAAGTGTAAGTCTGTCTATCTGCTTTGTTGATTTCCGCATTTCTTTGGAGGACACATTCCCACCCCATACACATCACACTCCCTCTATTGCTGCAGTCAGAAGAGGGGGCGGGGTGTCCTGGAAGCAGCAGGGGTCTGCACCATGTCTGCCCCACAGGAGAGTGGGGTCATGTCTGGCTCAGCCCCTGAATGGTCCCCCAGCCCTGACTCCCCAAACTCCATGCCAACCTCACCCAGATTCTCCCACTCCTCTCCAAAGAACTCACACCAAAGAGGCATCTCCCATCAGGGACCCCAGGCTACTTTCCACCCTCCCCCATAGTGTCAGCAGCTTCATCTCCACCGTCATCTTCACCACACAGCTTCACGTTCTCCTGTCCAGATGAGCACAGACTGTCAGCTGAGTCGTTTAGTCTACCACAACGTCCTCCTGGGATTCAGATCCCCCTGCTTCACCCTTCAGCTGCGGAGACAGAGCTGTGTTGGGAAATTTTCACTCTCTCACTTTACCTTTCTTGTCACACTTTCTGGACACATTTGTGCACATCCAATGGAAAAGGAAAGGTCAGCTCCCCACTGCCTGCTGCCTTTCATTCTGTGTCCCCACCCTTGGTGACCAAGTTGGTGAACATAGGCCACACGTCACAAGGCAGGCTAAGGAAGTAGGTGCTAATTACACACTAAGCAAGGCCAGTGTTTACTGTTATTACGTGCCTGGAAACATTCAGGGAACTTTGTACACAGGAACTCTTTATCGTAAAGGTCAATGACAACCCAGAAATGAGTTACCTGTATTATCTCCATTTTAGAGATGAGGAAACTGAGGCACAGAAGGAACACAGCTAAAGCCTGGCAGACCTGGAATGTGCTCCAGGCAGTCTGGCTGCACAGTCTGAGCTGCCTCCCTACATGGCCTTTATCGAGGAAGGCTACAGCTCAACTTCCACATTTAGTGAAAGATGTAGAGTCATCCCTAGACCCTAGAGAGTTGTTAGACTGCATTTATTTATTCATGTGGGTTTTGTAGCTTTTAGAAAAGCTTGATTTTGTAAAAAAGTCTGAAGAAAAACAGTCTTATTAAAATTTGTCATTTTAGTCACTGGGTATATGTCTTGTGAGCTTTAAATATCACTATTATGAATCCACAGTTAATTCCTGTCTTACAATCCTCCACACACACTAGAGACTGGCTGGAAAGGCAGGGTCATGAGAGGATCTGGCCCGTGTCCCACGGTGGCAGGACAAAGGTGAGGAGGGACATGTTGGCTGTGGGGGATTTTTCCAGAGAGGAGAGAAGCCCGGGTGCCCGGCTGGGCTTCCCAGCCCATGTCCCTAGAGCGGAGAGCAGCAGCCCACGTAGCATCCATCCCTCCGTAAGAGGCGGCAGGGCATCTCTCAGCCAGGGGGAAGCAGAGGCTGTCCAAGAAAAAGCCACTTAAAAAGAAGTCACAGGATTTTCCTTTGCAGCTACTCACTGAAGCTGTGGTGGAAGGAGGGCCATGCAGACGAGTTGCCTGAGGAGGGTCTGGGTGGGGGCTCTGGGGGAAGACGTGGAAAAGCAGCAGCTGCTTTTCCTGAGGCACTAAGGCCTTCCAGCAGCAACAGCCTGGGGAAAGGCAACTACCCCACCCGCAGAGCCCTGCTTACCCCACCCTCGGGGACACTGCTTACTCTTCTCTCAGAACCCTGCTCACCCCATCCTCGGGGACACTGCTCACCCCACCCTCCGGGACACTGCTCACCCCACCCTCAGGGACACTGCTCACACTGTATCTCCACCCCTGCAGAGGAGGCAGCAGCGGCCCAGCCTACAGGTCCAGACACTTCAGGGTGTCAGTGACTAGCTTTCAGGTGGGCAATTTCCCCACTTTCACAGGAACCTGACTGGTGCTTCCCCCTCACAGGAGAGCTGAGGGGAACTCCCCGCTCCCAGCAGACCCTACTGGACTGCTTGCGAGGGTCTCTGCCCTGCCAAGGTCAGGGAAATATTCCGGGACAGACTTCCATGTGGCTCTGGAAGAGAGAACACACCCACCATCCTCCCTGAAGTCTGAACAGCACCTCCTCCTCACGGAGACCCAGAGGACTGAGCCCCAGATTCCGCCATAAGCCCTTTCAGAAAACCTTCTCAGTGACTAAGTCTGAAAGCTGGCTGGTGGGGGAAGGCAGATCCCAGGTACATTAGGATGTTCCCAGCCTGTCCTTGGGCCACATTCTGCTAACATGCTGGCCTAGAGCACATCTGGGCTCCTCCCACATGCAGCCAAGCCCTGTGGGGGCGTCACAGAGTGTGGCTCGCTTGATGCTTTGAACAGGCTGCCGAGAGCCAGACATGGACAGCTTGTGACAGTGGGTGGCACCAAAGGACCTGCAGGGAGGCCCAGAACCGCACACACAGCTGACAGCGCAGTCCACAGGATGCCCGGGGGCTTCCCAGCAGACCCTGAACTCTGCGGAGACCAGCTCCACTTCGCTTGTTTCCTTTGTTCCATTATTTTCTTTCTTATTTTTTGTTGTGGCTTTGTTATTTTTCTTGGAAGAGTTGGAGGAGGATGGGCATTAGTTCTTCTTTGAATGTTGGTAAAGTTCACCTGTAAAGTTCACCTCTGGTCCAGGACTTTGTGTGTTGAAAGGCTTTGGTTACCAATTTGATTTTGTTGGCTTTAATCAGTCTGTTTAGATTTTCTCTTTCTTCTTGGAAGATTGCATGTTTTTAGGAATTTAACCTTTTTTTCCAGATCAAGAGAAATTAAAGCAAGACATTTGTAGTTGGGTGGTAAAAATTAATACATTACTAACATTTTAACTCTCTTTGTTTTATACTTGGTTTGGTGAGCATAAAATTTAAAATAGCAGAAGAAATATATCCTTACATACCATAACATTTCATTTAAAAATATGCTACATTAAAACCAATCTTTTTTCCACTTTTTAATTGCTTAAAGGTGGGAAAGGTCTTGATTCCTGGACTGCCAGCTCCTTCCAGGACAATGTCCCACAGACCACCTCCACCCTGCACCGCACTGGACAGCGTCAGTGTTCCTAGGAATCAGAGAACACTGTGGGGACCCCTGCATGAGGTGAGAAAGAAATTAGGTGTTGTCGACAATTAATAGTGTATTAAAGTTGTTCAGATGTTCGCTCTTTCCATGGTTAACTTTTTCTGTTTTAAAAACGAGAGAATTGCCCAGCCTTTATGGCTCAGGGCTTGAGCATGGACCTATGCACCAGAAGGTCCCTGGTTCAACGCCAGGTCTGAACACATGTCTGGGTTGGGGGCTCGATCCCCAGTAGTGGCTGTGCCGATCGATGTTTCCCTATCATCAATGTTCCTATCTCTCTCCTTCTCCATTCCTCTCTCTGATCAATAAAAACATATTTTTTTTAAGTGAGAGAAAGTTTCACTAAATTATGGAATATAAATGTTTCCAAGCACCAGTGACCGAGTTAATAGGCTCTGACCTCCCGTGTGATGTGGACGGTACTATGGAAGGTGCTCCAGAGATGACAATGAGGTGTTCTTTTCCCTCTTGGGATCTCGGCTTTTACTTGGGTGGACCAGGTGTAGTGTCTGTGTAAGAAATTAGAATGTATGTAAAATATTAAGAATTATGAATGACAAACACACTGTCCCATGGGAGAGTCCCTGATGGGAAGAGATATCCCGATGGGTGGCTGTGGCAGAGCCAGTGCTCATCTTGGAGAGGCCCGTCTGGGGTTGAACCGTGAGGATAGGGGGATGCCTGTGGGTGGGAAGGGACATTTGGGGAAAGAGGACTCACAGGGCACAGGCATGGAGGCAGGAGAGCACAGAACACCAGTGTATGTTCGCATCTCCTCCTAGAGCACAGGATGAGACTCAGCACGTCTGCGGGCGGAGTGACACATGCTTGTGGAAGTACAAGTCTGCTGGGTGAGGCAGGCAGGGGTGGGATCGCCATGATGACCTGTGTTTGAATGTTTTCTGTGTGCTAGGCACTGTTGAAAGTGTGTGTATGTATTTGAGTTTTTAAATTCCTAGACCAGCTTCATTGGGAAGATGCTGACCCCTGTTTTACAAATGATCACACAGAATTAAAGGAGGTTACTGGTCTCAAGTCCCATAGCTAGTCAGTGGTCGAGCTGGGATTTGCACTCTTGCTGACATGCTCTTCCAAGGATGAAAAGTGGTGTTTATTCTGAAGGCTGTCCCCAGAGCATTACAGGATTTTGAGGATGGAATTATGTGTTGGGGGTCTGTGTTTTAGATAAGTTTATCTTGGGATTGAAGATAGAGAGATGGTTAGATCCCAAGTGGTATTGTCTGTGTTAATTTAAGAGGTGTAAAGAGCCCGAGCTAGGGCAGTGTATTGGGAAGGAGGGGAGGGATGGGAGAGGCCTGGAGAGGTGGGAGAGATAGCATTTGTCAGCTGGTGGGGTGTGTGCTGTGCTGGACGAGGTGCTGGGAGCAGCTCAGAGTTCTCTGAGCACCCTGTGTGGGTCCTGAGGTACCAGGTTAGGGAGCCTGGAGAGAAGCCGGCTGCTTGAGAGACCATCTGAGTGCAGATGTTTAGGGGCAGTTCAAAGTGAATTTTGTGCTGACTTGGATAATGTCTAGACCCTGATTTTATTTATATATTTCAGTTTTTGTTAATCCTCACCCAAGGATTTTTTTCAATTGATTGTTAAGTAGAGGCAAAGGGAGAGGGTAAGGGAGGGAGGGAGAGAGGGAGAAAGAGAGAAAAGGAGAGAGAGAGAGAGAGACAGAGATACAGAGAGAGACAGAGACAGAGAGAGACACAGAGACAGAGAGACATTGATGTGAGAAAGACACATCAATTGGTTGCCTCCGGCAGGACCTTGACCAAGGCTAGGATCAAACGGGCAACCTAGGTATGTGCCCTCAACCAGGAATCAAACCTGAGACCCTTTGGTCTTATGGCAGATGCACTAACCACTGAGAGAAAGTGCCAGGGCCTGATTTCATTTGTTAAACACGTGCTGCATTGAGCTCTTTCCCTTTAAGCCAAACATTTGCAGAACTCTCAGAAGGGAAGCTGCAAAAATATCAGAGTTTTGTGTGATTGGAAGAATTTCTTTTTTAATATAAGATGGTTCCCAACTGTCTTGGAATTGCATAGCCTTAGGAATGGTCAGTGTCTTCATGGCGCCATCAGATCACAGCCCAGTGTAACCCACGGGCTGACGGCTTTCCCACTTCTCTGGGAGACGGTGCAGCTAGATGCAGATCCAGGACCAGTGGAGCCAGTTGTGGGGCAACAGTTGGGATAGAAACGGGAATATACTAAATACTTCTTATGCTAGATTGACTGTCATTGTTGACAAGGTAATCACTTAGAAATGTCCTATACATTGAATTATATGAATCCATAAAGGTTATTGGTCAGGACTAGATTTCAAATAGGAGGCATTTGAAATGACCTCACTGCCCAGCCCCATGGACCTGGAAGTGGTGCCCCAGGCTTGGGGAGGGTGGTGCCACAAGGTGGGAGGTGCAGTTGGCAGCAGGATGCAGCCTTCTGCCCACTGCCTGGACAGCGTGTCCCAGAAGTCGTGCTCCTGGGACAACCCCTGGACCACCAATGCTCTCCTCATGGCTCTGGACACAGGCCTGAGTGCACTCAGCCATCCACTGCTCTGTGTGCAACTGCTCAACCAGGTGAGTCCTGAGCTGATGCCCCCACCATGGAGACCCATGCACTGGGGAGGAAGGGCCTCTCTCTGCCAGCTCCTTCCCCGTCGCCAAGTACTTAGTGCCAGCAGATGGGGAGACAGGGCTGCTGCATGGCTTGAGCCCCTTCTTCACCCTCTTCACCGTGACCCAAGGTAGCATGAAGGTTTTCCTTCTGATGAGACTGAGCAGTTTTCCAACAAGAATGACATGAAGACTGCTCTGAGGAAAGTGGAGAAGGAGACTCCTAGGAGATGGAGATGCCATGCTTGTCCCGCATGCTGGCCCAACCCCCGCCTGTCATCTCAGTGCACTGCATGGTCCAGTCTGTGAGAGGAGAGGCCAGGTGCAGAGGTGTGCTGAGCTCCACTGGGAGGACTTTCAAAGAGGAGCTGCTGAGATCCTTTTCTGGCTTAATCCGTCAACTTCTGGGAGATGTGTTCCCGTGGGGTCATAATCTGCAGGCCCACTTCATTAATGCCTCCCTGGTGGATGACAGCTTCAGCCAGGCCCTGGCCATCTGGAGCTACACCAGTGGTGGTGGGGATGGCAGTAAGCATGCTGACCTACCCTTCCTGCAGATCCAGTGATTGCATGGCTGTGAACAACTGCGGCGGCAGGCGAGGCTCTGCCCCTGCTCCCGTGTTCATATCCTGAATGCACTGCTGGGAGGACCTGAGTGTGCAGGGCCAGCTCTGCCCAGCTCCAGCCTGCTCCTCCACTGGGTGTCCTCAGGATCACGCTTGCCCTGGAGGAACCTGAATCACTGAAAATGCCCTCTCAGCCTGGCTGCTGTGAGTGAGGCCCAGTCATCTCTGACTTGCAAGATGGCGCCAACCCAGCGACACCCAGATGTGTTCCAGCTCAGCTCGGCTTCGGTAGCCATGTTTGCTGTGTGTGTCCAGAAGCTGGGTTGGGTGGGAGTGAGGCCGTGCCCAGGGGATTGGTCACCTGCTTACCTGGGGAAGGTGGAGTGGGGCTGGATTACTGGGGCAGGATTCCTGTACTTCCTGATTTGCTGAATCTGACTTGTGCTGGCTGCCAGAGAAGGGCTTGTGGAGGCCCAGGTTGGATGGGAAAAGGGTCTTGGTGTCACATCCCGCCCCACCCACACCCATTAGCCCCAGCTCTCACCCTGCAGCTCAGCTGGGAGCGCTGCTCTCCTCTTGTAAGTAGGGTGTAACCCCCTTCCACAGTCCACCCTCCTGTCCAGGCCTGTGCTAGGAAGTAGGGTGTGACCCCCTTTCACAGTCCACCCTCCTGTCCAGGCCTGTGCTAGGAAGCTGCTGCTAGGTTCTGCCTTTGTTTTTCTCAATGCTGCTTTTCCGATACCAAGGCAGCATCTTCTGAATGGGAAGTCCTGTGACCACTGAGAATGTGTCCCCTCATCAAGTGCCCATCTGTGTACTGGGGACACCTCATGTGCAGGGTCAGGTTACCTGTGCAGTTGCAAACACCCAGAAGTTAGAGCAGTGTTTCTAGTTCTACCCAGTTTAAAGTTCCTGATAAGATTTGACCCTTCCTCCCTTAAATAAATGTATTGGTGGTGATTTGGGAAAAGATAACATAAAATAGGGAGCATTTGCATGTAATTAGTAACTAAGGTCATGTAACAGTTTGCACATCTACAGCTGAGGAAAAGTGTTCTCCATTTTCAGAACCAACGTTTGTCTGTAGGGAAGCCTCACTAAGCAGCTGTCTTGGTTCCTCGGCTCTCGTTGCTCCCCCTTCTCTCACTCATCTGGACCCCAGTCATGTCTGCCCTGGCTGCCCCACACCCAGTCTCCGCTCTGCCCTGGGAGGCTGCCCAGAGTGCTGCTGCCTTCTCCTCCTCTGCCCTGCCGTCCGTGCACACTCAGTCCTGCCCGTCCCTGCCATCCGCCTAGAGCAGAATGACTGTCAGTCACTATGTACACTTGTCAGATGACATGCAAAGGGAATAAAGTTTCTCCACTTCTCAAAAATACTAGGTTTTTCTGCTTCCCCTGTTCCAGAACTAAGGGATTCTTCAAAACTCCATGATTCTCTCTATAGTGAGGATTGTCCTTCCCAACATCTGGGAGCCCTGTTCGTGACAGAGTGACTCCAGTCAGCATATGCAGATTAGGTGGCTTTCCACGGAATGTCACTGTCATTTCAAATTGTCAGGATGAAGAATGTTGTCTGAAAAAGGACAGCAAACATTTCTCATGACGTTTAAAACCTTTTGTCATGTGTTATTTCTTTGGACGATTATAGTTTGAGGGTAAATCTGCTTAACCTTTTTAAAGTTTCTCTATTATTAAAAATGTGTTAATACTGCTTGTTCAGCCTGTTGAATTTTACAGTGACATGATTTTTGTCTTTTCCCTTAAACAGTCATCTCCTTTTTCTTTTTTGATGATGATGACTTTTAGTGTCTATATGCAAATTAGACATTTTATTAGAAAAAAATAAGTTTTGTAAATATTTTACAAATATGCACATTTAAAATTTTAGAAATTTGGAAGTATTCACTTTTGTTTGAAAAATATGGTGTTTTTTTTTAATTCATTTTATTGAATTTTGCTTTAACAGGCAGAAATCCGATGAAGCATCAGCTCTTGTGAAGCATCAGAGCTGGAGGCGCAGAGTCTGTTGACTTGCTCTGGTCTGTTCCCTTCTCTTCCTGGAGCTGAGCGATGGCTCCATGGTGAGGATCACACTCCCTGAAAACGCCACGTCTGAATTAGGTACGATTGAGGAGCAAGCCTGAATTCTGTGTATTCTTCCTTTGATTTGTAAGATTTGCAGTCATGGCTGGTTTGTGTTAGTAGTTGGTAGAAAGTGTGGGCCCTCTGCTCCTCTGTGGCAGAACGGGGCCTGCATCTCAGGGGCGGGATCTCCACAGATTACGTTTCAGGTGTGGAGAGGACGGGGAGACAGACGGGTGAACACAACATTTTATATGAGCAGATGCTAAGAGCCATGGAAGAAACAGACCTAGCTTATGTGACTAGGGAAGGACGGGGACTATCTGGGCTTTCTCTTGCGCCCTAACAAATGACCTCGAAGGAAGTGGCTTACACCAAAAAGTGTGTGATCACAGGTGCTGTAGGGCCGACATGAGTTGGTTCTTTGGTCGGCACCCCTCCCCATGCCCTGCTCATGGGTGCTGGCAGTATCTGCTTATCGGACAGTTCCCTTCCATGTCCCTGCCAAAGCCACTGCCAGCTTCCAGGGGCTGCCACAGACCTTGGCTCACGGTCCTTTTATCCAGCCCCAAAGCCAGCAACACAGGTTGTCCTTTACACAGCATTTCTGACCCACCCACCTAACCCTCTTCCCACCTTCAGAAACACCTGGTTACCCTGCCCTGGTGCCCCTCCCACACCAAAAGGTGGTGGGTTTAATTCCTGGTCAGGGCACATACCTAGGTTGTGGGTTCAATCGCCAATCAGGGCACATATGGGAGACAACCAATCATTGTTTCTGTCTCACATCAGTAGTTTTCTCACTTTCCCTAAAAATCAGTAAATATATCCTCAGAAGAGGATTGAAAAGTAAAAAAAAAACCAAAACACACAGTTACTTTGGCCCACCTAGCTGAACTGAGATGGTCACCAGGTTACCTCTATGACATGTCTTCCCATTGTGATCTGTCTTGCCTCTGTGACCTGTTGCCACATCATACCCAAAGGGCTGGGTTGGGGCCACTGCAGAGGGATTCCCAGCAAACTCAGTGAAAAGCTCCCCAAGATCCTGTCATGTAAACTCAGACTTAGCTGTTGAGTCAGAGCAGCCATGTGGAGAACCGAGGAAGCCACTCAAAAAGGACCAGCAAGTGCTCCGAGGGCAAGAAGAACCAGGCTGGCAGGTGCAAACGAGGGCGGGTGGATAAAAGGGTCCTCCGGGGGCTTGAAAATGTATCAGAACTATCAAGAGCTCTAGAATGAGAATGACATAATCTGATTTATAATTTTTAAAGCTCACTCTGTGACTTGACATTTGAAATGATATTTGAGATGTGCCTTGAGAGCACAAGTGGGATTGGGACAGATAGGGAGGATGAGAAAAGTATTTCAGATACAGAGACGCTGACCCTGCCTTGAGGCAGGAGAGGTGAAGACCAGAGAACAGAGCACATGCCTCTCAGAAGCCTGTGAGTGAGAGGACAGGGCAGGAAACATAAGACAGTCCATGGAGGGGCAGGGCAGGAAAACAGGACAGTCCATGGAGGGGGCAGAGAGAAGGGACAGGACAGTCCATAGGAGGGGGCAAGGCAGAGGGAAAGGTCTGTCTATGGTGGTGGCTGGGCAGAGGGACAGGACAGCCCATGAAGGGGGCAGGCCAGAGGAAAAGAACAGTATGTGGAGGGGCAGGGCAGGGAAACTTCACAGTCCATGAAAGTGCCAGGGAGAAGGGACAGGACAGTCCACAGGGGTGCAGGGCATAGAAACTGGACAGTCCATGGAAGGGTAAGGGAGAAGGGAGAGGTCAGTCTGTAGAGGGCACAGGTCAGAGGGACAGGACTGTCTGTTGAGGGTGAAGGGCAGGGAAACAGGACAGTCAATGGAGGAAAAGGGCAAAGGGACAGGGTGGTCCATCTATGGGGCCAGGCAGAGGGACAGGACTGTCCATGGAGGGGGCCAGGCAGAGGGACAGGAAAGCCCATGAAGAGGGCCGGGCGGAGGGATGGGACTGTCCACGGAGGGGCAGGGTGGAGGGACAGGACCGTCTGTGGAGGGACAGGGTAGGGAAACTGGACAGTCCATGGGAATGTCTGGGAGAAGGGACATGAATATCCATGGAGGTGCAGGCCAGGGAAACTGAACAGTCCATGGAAAGGATAGGCTGAAAGGACAGGACAGTCCACAGAGGGGCAGGGCAGTGGGAAAATCCACAGAGGTGGCAGGGTGGATGGCCAGGACCGTCCACGGAGGGTCAAGACAGGGGAATTAAACAATCCATGGAAAGGGTGGGGCTGAGGGACAGGGCAGTCCATGGAGGGGGCAGGGAGAAGGGACAGAAAAGTCCATTAAGGGGGCAGGGCAGAGAGATAGGATGGTCCATGGTAGGAACAGGGTGGAGGGACAGGAGAGTTTATGTAGGGGGCAGGCCAGGGAGATGGGACAGTCCATGGAAGGAGCTGGGTGGAAGGAAAGGACCATCCATGGAGAGGGTCAGGCGGGGAGACAGGACCGTCCAGGAAGGGGGTGGGGCAGAGGAACAGGACTTTCCAGGGAGGAGGCCAGGTGGAGGAACAGGACAGTCCATGTAGGAAGCAGGACAGCAGGACAGAAGGACAGAAGTCTGTGGAGGAGAAGGCCAGTAAACTGGACATTCCACGGTATGGGCAAGGAGATGGGACAAAACAGTCTATGGAGGGGCAGGGCAGAGGGACAGGATCGTCCATGGAGGTTGGAGAGTGGAGATTCAGGACCGTCCACGGGTAAGATAGGCAGGGAAACAGGACAGTCCACAGAGGTGGCAAGGTGAAGGGACTGGACCTTCCACAGAGGTGGCAGAGAGGATGGACAAGACCATTATGGAGGGGGCAGGGCAGAGAGAAACGGACATCCATGGAGGGGACCGAGCGGAGGGACAGCACAGCTCATGGAGGGCCAGGGCATGGAAATTGGACAGTCATGGAATGGGCAGGGAGAAGGGACAGAACAGTCCATGGAGGGGCAGGATAGGGAAACTGGACAGTCCATGGAAATGGCTGGGAGAAGGGACAGGACAATCCTTGGAAGTGCAGGCCAGAGAAAATAGATAATCCATGGAGCGGTAGGGCAGAAGTAATGGATCATCCATGAAGAGGGTCAGGCCTAGAGACAGGACAGTCCTACAGGGGGCCTGGCGGAGGGACTGGACCAACACTGGAGGTGGCCGGGCTGATGGACAAGATCGTCCATGGATGGCCAGGGCACAGAAACTGGAAAGGCCCTTGAAGGGGAAGGGAGAAGGGACAGGACAGTCCACAGAGGGGCAGGGCACAGAAACTGGACAGTGTAAGCAGGTGTCAGGAAGAAGGGACAGGACCGTATGTAGAGAGAGCAGGGGGGAGGGACAGGACAGTCCATAGTTAAGATGGGTACAGAAACAGGACCGTCCACACACTTGGCATGGTGCAGGGACAGGACCGTATGGAGGTGGCAGGGAGGAAGAACAGGACTGTTATAAAGGAGTCAGGCTGGAGGGAAAGAATTATATGTGGACTGGCAGGGCAGGGAAACTGCACCGCCCATGGAAATGCCTGAGAGAAGGGATAGGACAGGCCATGGAGGGGCTGGGCAGGGAAAATGGACAGTCCATGGAAGGGTAAGGGAGAAGGAAGAGGACCCTATGTGGAGGGGGTACGGTGGAGGATCACAGCAGTAATTGGAGGTAGCATGGCAGAGGGACTAGACAGTATGTGGAGAGGCACGGCAGGGAAATGGGACAGTCCATGGAGGAAAAGGGCAGAATGACAGGGCCATCCATCAGTGGGGCCGATTGGGTGGACAGGACAGGCCACAGAGGTGGCAGGGCAAAGGGAGAGGACCTTCTGTGGAGAGGCAAGGTAGAGGAAACTGGACAGTCCAAGGAAATGGCTATGAGAAGGGACAGAACAATCCATGGAGATTCAGGCTTTGGAACCTAGACAGTCCATGGAAGGGTAGGCTGAAGGGACTGGACAGTCCATGGAGGGGTAGGTCGGAGGAACAGGACTGTCCATAAAGAGGGTCAGTAGGGGAAACAAGACAGTCTGACTGGTGGGCTGGCAGAGAGACAGGACCATCCCTAGAGGGATCCGGGTGGAGGGAAAGGACAGTCTGTGAGGGAGGAAGGGCAGGGAAACAGGACTGTCTATGAGGGGAATGGTGAGAGGGACAAAATCAACCATGGAGGTGGCTGGGCAGACGGGCAGTACTGCATGGAGGGGCAGGGCAGGTGGAATGGATAGTCCATGAAAGGGGCAGGGAAAAGGGACTGGACAGTCCATGGAGGCAGATGGCAGGGAAACTGGACAGTCCATGGAAGGGCAGGAGAGAAGGGAGAGAACTGTTCATAGAGTTGGTCTGGCAGAGGGAAAGGACAATCCGTGGAGGGTGGAGGGCAGAGGGACAGGACAGTCCGTGGAGGGCGCTGCGGGACAGGACTGTCTGTTAAGGGTGAAGGGCAGGAAAACAGGACAGTCCATGGAAGTAAAGGGCAAAGAGCAGGCTGTCCATCAATGGGGCTGAGCAGATGGATAGGACAGTCCATGGAGAGGGCCTCAGGGAAAGACAGGACAGTTCAGGAGGAAGGCTGGGTGGAGGGACAGGAACATCAAAGGAGGGTCAAGGTGGACCGAAAGGACAGTCCACCAAGGTGGCAGGGTGGTGAGACAGGACTCTCCGTGTTGGGACAGGGTAGTGAAACTGGACAGTCCATGGAAGTTGTTGGGAGAAGGGACAGGACAGTCCATGGAGGGTGCTGGAGAGAGGGATAAGACAGCCTAAGTAGCAAACAGGAGAGAAGGACTGGACAATCTGTGCAAGGGTAGGAATGTAAACTGGAGAGTCCATTGTGTGCGCAAGCAGAATTGACAAAACAGTCCATGGAGGGGCCATGCGGAGAGACAGGACTGTCCACGGAGGTGCAGGGCAGTCAATGGAAATGGCGAATAGAAAGCCCAGGACAGTCCATGATTGAAGACGGGCAGTAGGACTGGACAGTCCATGGAGGGTCAGGGTAGTGAAACTGGACAGCCCATGGAAATGGATGGGAGAAGGGACAGGACAGTCCATGGAGGGGCATGGGAGTTAAAGTGGTCAGTCCATGGAAGGGGCAGGGAGAAGAGAGAGGACAGTCCACAGAGGGGCAGGGCGCAGAAACTGGACTGTCCATGGAGACTTCAGGGAGAAGTGACAGGACACGTATGTGGAGAGGGCTGGTCGGAGGGACAAGATTGTGCATGGTTAAGATGGGTATAGAAACAGGACCATCCACGCACGTGGCATGGTGGAGGGACAGGATCGTATGGAGATGGCAGGGAAGAAGAACAGGACTATCATGAAGGGGGCACACCGGAGGGAGAGAATTGTATGTATTTGGGCAGGGCAGAGAAACTGTACAGCCCATGGAAATGGTGAGAATTGGGACAGGACAGTCCATGGAGGTTCAGGGAAGGTAAATGAGGTAGTCCATGGAAGAGGCAGGGAAAAGGAAGAGGAACATACGTGGAGGGGGTATGGTGGAGGATCACGACACTAATTGGAGTTAGCATGGCGGAGAGATTGGACAATATGTAGAGGGCCACGGCAGGGAAACAGGAGAGTACATGAAGGAAAAGGACAGAGGGACAGGGCGATACATCAGTGGGGCCGATCGGGTGGATAGGACAGGCTACGGAGGTGGAAAGGGAAAGGGAGAGGACCATCTGTGGAGAGGCAGGGTTGGGGAAACTGGACAGTCCATGGAAAAGGCTGTGAGAAGGGACAGGACAATTCATGGAAGGTGCTGGAAAGAGGGATAAGACAGCCTAAGTAGGAAACAGGGGAGAACAGGACAATCTGTGCAAGGACAGGCCAGTAAACTGGAAAGTCCATTGTGTGGGCAAGTAGAAGGGACAAAACAGTCCATGTAGGAGCCAGCTGGAGAGACAGGACTGTGCACGGAGGTGTAGGGCAGTCAAAGGAAATGGCAAAGAGAAAGCCCAGGACAGTCCATTGGAGGAAGACAAGCTGTAGGACTGGACAGAACATGGAGGTGCAGGGTAGTGAACTTGACAGCCCATGGAAACGGCTGGGAGAAGGGACAGGACAGTCCATGGAGGGGCAGGGAAGTTAAAATAGTCCATGGAAGGGACCAAAAAAGTGACAGGACAGTCCATGGAGGGGCTGGGCATGGAAAGTGAACTGTCCCTGGAAAGGTAAGGGAGAGGGGAGAGGACCGTCCATAGAGGGTGCAGGGTGGAGGAACAGGACAGTTATGGGAGGTCACAGGGCAAAGGTTAAGGACACTCCATAGTGTGGTATGGCAGTGAAAAAGGCCAGTCCATGGAGGAAAAGGACAAAGGGACAGGGTTGTCAATCAATGATCCAGGCAGAGGGACAGGACAGTCCACGGAGGTGGCAGTGTTGAGACACAGGACTGTACGTGCAGGGGCAGGGGAGGTAAACTGGGCAGTCCATGGAAATAGCTTGGAGAGTTCACAGAACAATTTATGGATGTTAAAGCCAGGGAAACTAGAGAGCACATGGAAGGGGTAGGTGGAAGGGACAGGACAGTCTGTGGAAGGGCAGGACAGGGAAACTGAACAGTCCATGGATGGGGCAGGGAGAAGATATAGAACACTCCATGGAGGGGCTAGGCAGAAAAAGTGGAAAGTCAATGGAAGGGTAAGTGAGAAGGAAGAGGACCCTATGTGGAGGGGTACGGTGGAGTTTCAGGCCGTAATTGGAGGAAGCATGGCAGAGAGACGAGACAGTATGTGGAGAGGCAGGGCAGGGAAACTGGACAGTCCATGGAGGAAAAGGGCAGAGTGACAGGGCCATATGCAGTGGGGCAGGTTGGGTGGACAGGACAGTCCAGGGAGGTGACAGGGAAAAGGGAGAGGACCGTCTTTGGAGAGGCAGTGTAGGGGAAACTGGACCATCCATGGAAATGGCTGTGAGAAGGGTCAGGACAATCCATTGAGGTTTAGGCCAGGGAACTTACACAGTCCATGGAAGGGAAGGCTGAAGGGACAGGAGAGTCCATGGAGGGGTAGGGCATAGGAACAAGAAAGACCATGAAGAGGGTCAGTAGGGGAAATAAGTCAGTCTGTCCAGTGGACTGGCTGAGAGACAGGAACATCCCTAGAGGGGGCAGGGTGGAACATAAAGGACAGTCTATGGAGGAGACAGGGCAGGGAAAGAGGACTGTCTATGAAGGGAAAGGTGAGAGGGACAGAACCGACCATGGAGATGGCTGAGCAGACAGACATTACTGTTTATGGAGGGGCAGGACAGGAAGACTGGATTGCCCATGAATGGGGCATGGAAAAGGGACAGGAAAATCCATGGAGGGGCTGGGCATGGGAAGTGAACTATCCCTGGAAAGGTAAGGGAGAGGCGAGAGGACTGTCCATAGAGGGGGTACGGTAAGAACAGGAAAGTTATTGGAGTTAACAGGGCAGAGGGTCAGGCAGGCCGCGGTGTGGTATGGCAGTGAAAAAGGCGAGTCCATGGAGGAAAAGTACAAAGGGACAGTGAAGTCCATCAATGAACCAGGCAGAGCATCAATACAGTCCACGGAGGTGACAGTGTGGAGGCACAGGATTCTCCTTGCAGGAGGACGGTAGGTAAACTGGGCAGTCCATGGCAATGGCTTGGAGAGGTCACAGGACAATCCATGGATGTGAAAGCCAGGGAAATCAACAGTACATCGAACGGCAGACAGAAGGGACAGGACATTCCGTCGAAAGGCAGGGCATAGAAACTGGACAGTCCATGGATAGGGCAGGAGAAGATATAGAACACTCCATGGAGGGGCTGGGCAGAAAAAGTGGAAAGTCCATGGAAGGGTAAGGGAGAAGGGAAAGGACCGTATGCGGAGGGGGTACGGTGGAGGATCACGGCCGAAATCTGAAGGAAGGATGGCAGGGAGACTAGACAGTATGTGGAGAGGCACGGCAGGGAAACTGGACATTCGATGTAGGAAAAGGGCAGAGGGACAGGGCCATCATCCCATCAGTGGGCCGGTTGGGTGGACAGGACAACACCTGAATGTGCAGGCCAGGGAACCAACACAGTTTTTGGAAGGGTAGGCTTAAGGGACAAGAGCGTCCATGGAGGGGTAGGGCGTAGGAAGAGGAAAGTCCATGAACAGGGTCAGTAGGGGAACCAAGACAGTCTGCCCGGTGGGCTGGAGGAGAGTCAGGACCATCCCGAGAGGGGGCAGGGTGGTACTGAAAGGACAGTCTATGGAGGAGGCAGGGCAGACAAACAGGACTGTCTATGAAGGGAAAGGTGAGAGGGACAGAGCCGAGCGTGGAGATGGCTGAGCACACAGACCTTACTGTCCATGGAGGGGCAGGACAGGGTGACTCGATAGTCCCTGAAAGGGGCAGGGAAAACGGACAGGACAGTCCGTGGAGGGGCTGGGCACGGAAAGGGAACTGTCCCTGGAAAGTAAGGGGGAGGTGAGAGGACCGCCGATAGAGGGGGCACGGTGGAGGAACAGTACCGTTATTGGAGGTGACAGGGCAAAGGGTCAGGACAGTCCGTGGTGTGGTATTGCACTGAAAAAGACCAGTCCATGGATGAAAAGGACAACGGGACAGGGCTGTCCATCAGTGAACCTAGCAGGGGGACAGAATATTCCACGGAGGTGGCAGTGTGGAGGCACAGGAGTGTCCATGAAGAGGCAGGGTAGGTAATCTGGGCAGTCCATGGAAATGTTGTGGAGGGGTCACAGGACAATCCATGGATGTGAAAGCCAGGGAAACCAGAGAGTCCATCGAAGGGGTAGGTTGAAGGGGCAGGACAGGACAGTCCGTGCAGGGGCGGGGCACGGACACCGGACAGCCCATGGAGGGGGCAGAGAGAAGATATAGAACACTCCATGGAGGGGCTGGGCAGAAAAAGTGGAAAGTCCATGGAAGGGTAAGGGAGAAGGGAAAGGACCGTATGCGGAGGGGGTACGGTGGAGGATCACGGCCGAAATCGGAGGAAGGATGGCAGGGAGACTAGACAGTATGCGGAGAGGCAAGGCCGGGAAACTGGACATTCGATGTAGGAAAAGGGCAGAGGGACAGGGCCATCATCCCATCAGTGGGGCCGGTTGGGTGGACAGGACAACACCTGAATGTGCAGGCCAGGGAAGCGACACAGTTTTTGGAAGGGTAGGCTTAAGGGACAAGAGCGTCCATGGAGGGGTAGGGCGTAGGAAGAGGAAAGTCCATGAACAGGGTCAGTAGGGGAACCAAGACAGTCTGCCCGGTGGGCTGGAGGAGAGTCAGGACCATCCCGAGAGGGGGCAGGGTGGTACTGAAAGGACAGTCTATGGAGGAGGCAGGGCAGAGAAACAGGACTGTCTATGAAGGGAAAGGTGAGAGGGACAGAGCCGAGCGTGGAGATGGCTGAGCACACAGACCGTACTGTCCATGGAGGGGCAGGACAGGGTGACTCGATAGTCCCTGAAAGGGGCAGGGAAAACGGACAGGACAGTCCGTGGAGGGGCTGGGCACGGAAAGGGAACAGTCCCTGGAAAGTAAGGGGGAGGCGAGAGGACCGCCGATAGAGGGGGCACGGTGGAGGAACAGTACCGTTATTGGAGGTGACAGGGCAAAGGGTCAGGACAGTCCGTGGTGTGGTATTGCACTGAAAAAGACCAGTCCATGGAGGGAAAGGACCACGGGACAGGGCTGTCCATCAGTGAACCTGGCAGGGGGACAGAATATTCCACGGAGGGGGCAGTGTGGAGGCACAGGAGTGTCCATGAAGGGGCAGGGTAGGTAATCTGGGCAGTCCATGGAAATGTCGTGGAGGGGTCACAGGACAATCCATGGATGTGAAAGCCAGGGAAACCAGAGAGTCCATCGAAGGGGTAGGTTGAAGGGGCAGGACAGGACAGTCCGTGCAGGGGCGGGGCACGGACACCAGACAGCCCATGGAGGGGGCAGAGAGAAGATATAGAACACTCCATGGAGGGGCTGGGCAGAAAAAGTGGAAAGTCCATGGAAGGGTAAGGGAGAAGGGAAAGGACCATATGCGGAGGGGGTACGGTGGAGGATCACGGCCGAAATCGGAGGAAGGATGGCAGGGAGACTAGACAGTATGCGGAGAGGCACGGCCGGGAAACTGGACATTCGATGTAGAAAAAGGGCAGAGGGACAGGGCCATCATCCCATCAGTGGGGCCGGTTGGGTGGACAGGACAACACCTGAATGTGCAGGCCAGGGAAGCGACACAGTTTTTGGAAGGGTAGGCTTAAGGGACAAGAGCGTCCATGGAGGGGTAGGGCGTAGGAAGAGGAAAGTCCATGAACAGGGTCAGTAGGGGAACCAAGACAGTCTGCCCGGTGGGCTGGAGGAGAGTCAGGACCATCCCGAGAGGGGGCAGGGTGGTACTGAAAGGACAGTCTATGGAGGAGGCAGGGCAGAGAAACAGGACTGTCTATGAAGGGAAAGGTGAGAGGGACAGAGCCGAGCGTGGAGATGGCTGAGCACACAGACAGTACTGTCCATGGAGGGGCAGGACAGGGTGACTCGATAGTCCCTGAAAGGGGCAGGGAAAACGGACAGGACAGTCCGTGGAGGGGCTGGGCACGGAAAGGGAACTGTCCCTGGAAAGTAGGGGGAGGCGAGAGGACCGCCGATAGAGGGGGCACGGTGGAGGAACAGTACCGTTATTGGAGGTGACAGGGCAAAGGGTCAGGACAGTCCGTGGTGTGGTATTGCACTGAAAAAGACCAGTCCATGGAGGGAAAGGACCACGGGACAGGGCTGTCCATCAGTGAACCTGGCAGGGGGACAGAATATTCCACGGAGGTGGCAGTGTGGAGGCACAGGAGTGTCCATGAAGGGGCAGGGTAGGTAATCTGGGCAGTCCATGGAAATGTCGTGGAGGGGTCACAGGACAATCCATGGATGTGAAAGCCAGGGAAACCAGAGAGTCCATCGAAGGGGTAGGTTGAAGGGGCAGGACAGGACAGTCCGTGCAGGGGCGGGGCACGGACACCGGACAGCCCATGGAGGGGGCAGAGAGAAGATATAGAACACTCCATGGAGGGGCTGGGCAGAAAAAGTGGAAAGTCCATGGAAGGGTAAGGGAGAAGGGAAAGGACCGTATGCGGAGGGGGTACGGTGGAGGATCACGGCCGAAATCGGAGGAAGGATGGCAGGGAGACTAGACAGTATGCGGAAAGGCACGGCCGGGAAACTGGACATTCGATGTAGAAAAAGGGCAGAGGGACAGGGCCATCATCCCATCAGTGGGGCCGGTTGGGTGGACAGGACAACACCTGAATGTGCAGACCAGGGAAGCGACACAGTTTTTGGAAGGGTAGGCTTAAGGGACAAGAGCGTCCATGGAGGGGTAGGGCGTAGGAAGAGGAAAGTCCATGAACAGGGTCAGTAGGGGAACCAAGACAGTCTGCCCGGTGGGCTGGAGGAGAGTCAGGACCATCCCGAGAGGGGGCAGGGTGGTACTGAAAGGACAGTCTATGGAGGAGGCAGGGCAGACAAACAGGACTGTCTATGAAGGGAAAGGTGAGAGGGACAGAGCCGAGCGTGGAGATGGCTGAGCACACAGACAGTACTGTCCATGGAGGGGCAGGACAGGGTGACTCGATAGTCCCTGAAAGGGGCAGGGAAAACGGACAGGACAGTCCGTGGAGGGGCTGGGCACGGAAAGGGAACTGTCCCTGGAAAGTAAGGGGGAGGCGAGAGGACCGCCGATAGAGGGGGCACGGTGGAGGAACAGTACCGTTATTGGAGGTGACAGGGCAAAGGGTCAGGACAGTCCGTGGTGTGGTATTGCACTGAAAAAGATCAGTCCATGGAGGGAAAGGACCACGGGACAGGGCTGTCCATCAGTGAACCTGGCAGGGGGACAGAATATTCCACGGAGGTGGCAGTGTGGAGGCACAGGAGTGTCCATGAAGGGGCAGGGTAGGTAATCTGGGCAGTCCATGGAAATGTCGTGGAGGGGTCACAGGACAATCCATGGATGTGAAAGCCAGGGAAACCAGAGAGTCCATCGAAGGGGTAGTTTGAAGGGGCAGGACAGGACAGTCCGTGCAGGGGCGGGGCACGGACACCGGACAGCCCATGGAGGGGGCAGAGAGAAGATATAGAACACTCCATGGAGGGGCTGGGCAGAAAAAGTGGAAAGTCCATGGAAGGGTAAGGGAGAAGGGAAAGGACCGTATGCGGAGGGGGTACGGTGGAGGATCACGGCCGAAATCGGAGGAAGGATGGCAGGGAGACTAGACAGTATGCGGAGAGGCACGGCCGGGAAACTGGACATTCGATGTAGAAAAAGGGCAGAGGGACAGGGCCATCATCCCATCAGTGGGGCCGGTTGGGTGGACAGGACAACACCTGAATGTGCAGACTAGGGAAGCGACACAGTTTTTGGAAGGGTAGGCTTGGGACAAGAGCGTCCATGGAGGGGTAGGGCGTAGGAAGAGGAAAGTCCATGAACAGGGTCAGTAGGGGAACCAAGACAGTCTGCCCGGTGGGCTGGAGGAGAGTCAGGACCATCCCGAGAGGGGGCAGGGTGGTACTGAAAGGACAGTCTATGGAGGAGGCAGGGCAGAGAAACAGGACTGTCTATGAAGGGAAAGGTGAGAGGGACAGAGCCGAGCGTGGAGATGGCTGAGCACACAGACAGTACTGTCCATGGAGGGGCAGGACGGGGTGACGCGATAGTCCCGGAAAGGGGCAGGGAAAACGGACAGGACAGTCCGTGGAGGGGCTGGGCACGGAAAGGGAACTGTCCCTGGAAAGTAAGGGGGAGGCGAGAGGACCGCCGATAGAGGGGGCACGGTGGAGGAACAGTACCGTTATTGGAGGTGACAGGGCAAAGGGTCAGGACAGTCCGTGGTGTGGTATTGCACTGAAAAAGACCAGTCCATGGAGGGAAAGGACCACGGGACAGGGCTGTCCATCAGTGAACCTGGCAGGGGGACAGAATATTCCACGGAGGTGGCAGTGTGGAGGCACAGGAGTGTCCATGAAGGGGCAGGGTAGGTAATCTGGGCAGTCCATGGAAATGTCATGGAGGGGTCACAGGACAATCCATGGATGTGAAAGCCAGGGAAACCAGAGAGTCCATCGAAGGGGTAGGTTGAAGGGGCAGGACAGGACAGTCCGTGCAGGGGCGGGGCACGGACACCAGACAGCCCATGGAGGGGGCAGAGAGAAGATATAGAACACTCCATGGAGGGGCTGGGCAGAAAAAGTGGAAAGTCCATGGAAGGGTAAGGGAGAAGGGAAAGGACCATATGCGGAGGGGGTACGGTGGAGGATCACGGCCGAAATCGGAGGAAGGATGGCAGGGAGACTAGACAGTATGCGGAGAGGCACGGCCGGGAAACTGGACATTCGATGTAGAAAAAGGGCAGAGGGACAGGGCCATCATCCCATCAGTGGGGCCGGTTGGGTGGACAGGACAACACCTGAATGTGCAGGCCAGGGAAGCGACACAGTTTTTGGAAGGGTAGGCTTAAGGGACAAGAGCGTCCATGGAGGGGTAGGGCGTAGGAAGAGGAAAGTCCATGAACAGGGTCAGTAGGGGAACCAAGACAGTCTGCCCGGTGGGCTGGAGGAGAGTCAGGACCATCCCGAGAGGGGGCAGGGTGGTACTGAAAGGACAGTCTCTGGAGGAGGCAGGGCAGAGAAACAGGACTGTCTATGAAGGGAAAGGTGAGAGGGACAGAGCCGAGCGTGGAGATGGCTGAGCACACAGACAGTACTGTCCATGGAGGGGCAGGACAGGGTGACTCGATAGTCCCTGAAAGGGGCAGGGAAAACGGACAGGACAGTCCGTGGAGGGGCTGGGCACGGAAAGGGAACTGTCCCTGGAAAGTAAGGGGGAGGCGAGAGGACCGCCGATAGAGGGGGCACGGTGGAGGAACAGTACCGTTATTGGAGGTGACAGGGCAAAGGGTCAGGACAGTCCGTGGTGTGGTATTGCACTGAAAAAGACCAGTCCATGGAGGGAAAGGACCACGGGACAGGGCTGTCCATCAGTGAACCTGGCAGGGGGACAGAATATTCCACGGAGGTGGCAGTGTGGAGGCACAGGAGTGTCCATGAAGGGGCAGGGTAGGTAATCTGGGCAGTCCGTGGAAATGTCGTGGAGGGGTCACAGGACAATCCATGGATGTGAAAGCCAGGGAAACCAGAGAGTCCATCGAAGGGGTAGGTTGAAGGGGCAGGACAGGACAGTCCGTGCACGGGCGGGGCACGGACACCGGACAGCCCATGGAAGGGGCAGAGAGAAGATATAGAACACTCCATGGAGGGGCTGGGCAGAAAAAGTGGAAAGTCCATGGAAGGGTAAGGGAGAAGGGAAAGGACCGTATGCGGAGGGGGTACGGTGGAGGATCACGGCCGAAATCGGAGGAAGGATGGCAGGGAGACTAGACAGTATGCGGAGAGGCACGGCCGGGAAACTGGACATTCGATGTAGAAAAAGGGCAGAGGGACAGGGCCATCATCCCATCAGTGGGGCCGGTTGGGTGGACAGGACAACACCTGAATGTGCAGGCCAGGGAAGCGACACAGTGTTTGGAAGGGTAGGCTTAAGGGACAAGAGCGTCCATGGAGGGGTAGGGCGTAGGAAGAGGAAAGTCCATGAACAGGGTCAGTAGGGGAACCAAGACAGTCTGCCCGGTGGGCTGGAGGAGAGTCAGGACCATCCCGAGAGGGGGCAGGGTGGTACTGAAAGGACAGTCTATGGAGGAGGCAGGGCAGAGAAACAGGACTGTCTATGAAGGGAAAGGTGAGAGGGACAGAGCCAAGCGTGGAGATGGCTGAGCACACAGACAGTACTGTCCATGGAGGGGCAGGACAGGGTGACTCGATAGTCCCTGAAAGGGGCAGGGAAAACGGACAGGACAGTCCGTGGAGGGGCTGGGCACGGAAAGGGAACTGTCCCTGGAAAGTAAGGGGGAGGCGAGAGGACCGCCGATAGAGGGGGCACGGTGGAGGAACAGTACCGTTATTGGAGGTGACAGGGCAAAGGGTCAGGACAGTCCGTGGTGTGGTATTGCACTGAAAAAGACCAGTCCATGGAGGGAAAGGACCACGGGACAGGGCTGTCCATCAGTGAACCTGGCAGGGGGACAGAATATTCCACGGAGGTGGCAGTGTGGAGGCACAGGAGTGTCCATGAAGGGGCAGGGTAGGTAATCTGGGCAGTCCATGGAAATGTCGTGGAGGGGTCACAGGACAATCCATGGATGTGAAAGCCAGGGAAACCAGAGAGTCCATCGAAGCGGTAGGTTGAAGGGGCAGGAAAGGACAGTCCGTGCAGGGGCGGGGCACGGACACCGGACAGCCCATGGAGGGGGCAGAGAGAAGATATAGAACACTCCATGGAGGGGCTGGGCAGAAAAAGTGGAAAGTCCATGGAAGGGGAAGGGAGAAGGGAAAGGACCGTATGCGGAGGGGGTACGGTGGAGGATCACGGCCGAAATCGGAGGAAGGATGGCAGGGAGACTAGACAGTATGCGGAGAGGCACGGCCGGGAAACTGGACATTCGATGTAGGAAAAGGGCAGAGGGACAGGGCCATCATCCCATCAGTGGGGCCGGTTGGGTGGACAGGACAACACCTGAATGTGCAGGCCAGGGAAGCGACACAGTTTTTGGAAGGGTAGGCTTAAGGGACAAGAGCGTCCATGGAGGGGTAGGGCGTAGGAAGAGGAAAGTCCATGAACAGGGTCAGTAGGGGAACCAAGACAGTCTGCCCGGTGGGCTGGAGGAGAGTCAGGACCATCCCGAGAGGGGGCAGGGTGGTACTGAAAGGACAGTCTCTGGAGGAGGCAGGGCAGAGAAACAGGACTGTGTATGAAGGGAAAGGTGAGAGGGACAGAGCCGAGCGTGGAGATGGCTGAGCACACAGACAGTACTGTCCATGGAGGGGCAGGACAGGGTGACTCGATAGTCCCTGAAAGGGGCAGGGAAAACGGACAGGACAGTCCGTGGAGGGGCTGGGCACGGAAAGGGAACTGTCCCTGGAAAGTAAGGGGGAGGCGAGAGGACCGCCGATAGAGGGGGCACGGTGGAGGAACAGTACCGTTATTGGAGGTGACAGGGCAAAGGGTCAGGACAGTCCGTGGTGTGGTATTGCACTGAAAAAGACCAGTCCATGGAGGGAAAGGACCACGGGACAGGGCTGTCCATCAGTGAACCTGGCAGGGGGACAGAATATTCCACGGAGGTGGCAGTGTGGAGGCACAGGAGTGTCCATGAAGGGGCAGGGTAGGTAATCTGGGCAGTCCATGGAAATGTCGTGGAGGGGTCACAGGACAATCCATGGATGTGAAAGCCAGGGAAACCAGAGAGTCCATCGAAGGGGTAGGTTGAAGGGGCAGGACAGGACAGTCCGTGCACGGGCGGGGCACGGACACCGGACAGCCCATGGAGGGGGCAGAGAGAAGATATAGAACACTCCATGGAGGGGCTGGGCAGAAACAGTGGAAAGTCCATGGAAGTGTAAGGGAGAAGGGAAAGGACCGTATGCGGAGGGGGTACGGTGGAGGATCACGGCCGAAATCGGAGGAAGAATGGCAGGGAGACTAGACAGTATGCGGAAAGGCACGGCCGGGAAACTGGACATTCGATGTAGAAAAAGGGCAGAGGGACAGGGCCATCATCCCATCAGTGGGGCCGGTTGGGTGGACAGGACAACACCTGAATGTGCAGACCAGGGAAGCGACACAGTTTTTGGAAGGGTAGGCTTGGGACAAGAGCGTCCATGGAGGGGTAGGGCGTAGGAAGAGGAAAGTCCATGAACAGGGTCAGTAGGGGAACCAAGACAGTCTGCCCGGTGGGCTGGAGGAGAGTCAGGACCATCCCGAGAGGGGGCAGGGTGGTACTGAAAGGACAGTCTCTGGAGGAGGCAGGGCAGAGAAACAGGACTGTCTATGAAGGGAAAGGTGAGAGGGACAGAGCCGAGCGTGGAGATGGTTGAGCACACAGACAGTACTGTCCATGGAGGGGCAGGACAGGGTGACTCGATAGTCCCTGAAAGGGGCAGGGAAAACGGACAGGACAGTCCGTGGAGGGGCTGGGCACGGAAAGGGAACTGTCCCTGGAAAGTAAGGGGGAGGCGAGAGGACCGCCGATAGAGGGGGCACGGTGGAGGAACAGTACCGTTATTGGAGGTGACAGGGCAAAGGGTCAGGACAGTCCGTGGTGTGGTATTGCACTGAAAAAGACCAGTCCATGGAGGGAAAGGACCACGGGACAGGGCTGTCCATCAGTGAACCTGGCAGGGGGACAGAATATTCCACGGAGGTGGCAGTGTGGAGGCACAGGAGTGTCCATGAAGGGGCAGGGTAGGTAATCTGGGCAGTCCATGGAAATGTCGTGGAGGGGTCACAGGACAATCCATGGATGTGAAAGCCAGGGAAACCAGAGAGTCCATCGAAGGGGTAGGTTGAAGGGGCAGGACCGGACAGTCCGTGCAGGGGCGGGGCACGGACACCGGACAGCCCATGGAGGGGGCAGAGAGAAGATGTAGAACACTCCATGGAGGGGCTGGGCAGAAAAAGTGGAAAGTCCATGGAAGGGTAAGGGAGAAGGGAAAGGACCGTATGCGGAGGGGGTACGGTGGAGCATCACGGCCGAAATCGGAGGAAGGATGGCAGGGAGACTAGACAGTATGCGGAGAGGCACGGCCGGGAAACTGGACATTCGATGTAGGAAAAGGGCAGAGGGACAGGGCCATCATCCCATCAGTGGGGCCGGTTGGGTGGACAGGACAACACCTGAATGTGCAGGCCAGGGAAGCGACACAGTTTTTGGAAGGGTAGGCTTAAGGGACAAGAGCGTCCATGGAGGGGTAGGGCGTAGGAAGAGGAAAGTCCATGAACTGGGTCAGTAGGGGAACCAAGACAGTCTGCCCGGTGGGCTGGAGGAGAGTCAGGACCATCCCGAGAGGGGGCAGGGTGGTACTGAAAGGACAGTCTCTGGAGGAGGCAGGGCAGAGAAACAGGACTGTCTATGAAGGGAAAGGTGAGAGGGACAGAGCCGAGCGTGGAGATGGCTGAGCACACAGACAGTACTGTCCATGGAGGGGCAGGACAGGGTGACTCGATAGTCCCTGAAAGGGGCAGGGAAAACGGACAGGACAGTCCGTGGAGGGGCTGGGCACGGAAAGGGAACTGTCCCTGGAAAGTAAGGGGGAGGCGAGAGGACCGCCGATAGAGGGGGCACGGTGGAGGAACAGTACCGTTATTGGAGGTGACAGGGCAAAGGGTCAGGACAGTCCGTGGTGTGGTATTGCACTGAAAAAGACCAGTCCATGGAGGGAAAGGACCACGGGACAGGGCTGTCCATCAGTGAACCTGGCAGGGGGACAGAATATTCCACGGAGGGGGCAGTGTGGAGGCACAGGAGTGTCCATGAAGGGGCAGGGTAGGTAATCTGGGCAGTCCATGGAAATGTCGTGGAGGGGTCACAGGACAATCCATGGATGTGAAAGCCAGGGAAACCAGAGAGTCCATCGAAGGGGTAGGTTGAAGGGGCAGGACAGGACAGTCCGTGCAGGGGCGGGGCACGGACACCAGACAGCCCATGGAGGGGGCAGAGAGAAGATATAGAACACTCCATGGAGGGGCTGGGCAGAAAAAGTGGAAAGTCCATGGAAGGGTAAGGGAGAAGGGAAAGGACCATATGCGGAGGGGGTACGGTGGAGGATCACGGCCGAAATCGGAGGAAGGATGGCAGGGAGACTAGACAGTATGCGGAGAGGCACGGCCGGGAAACTGGACATTCGATGTAGAAAAAGGGCAGAGGGACAGGGCCATGATCCCATCAGTGGGGCCGGTTGGGTGGACAGGACAACACCTGAATGTGCAGGCCAGGGAAGCGACACAGTTTTTGGAAGGGTAGGCTTAAGGGACAAGAGCGTCCATGGAGGGGTAGGGCGTAGGAAGAGGAAAGTCCATGAACAGGGTCAGTAGGGGAACCAAGACAGTCTGCCCGGTGGGCTGGAGGAGAGTCAGGACCATCCCGAGAGGGGGCAGGGTGGTACTGAAAGGACAGTCTATGGAGGAGGCAGGGCAGAGAAACAGGACTGTCTATGAAGGGAAAGGTGAGAGGGACAGAGCCGAGCGTGGAGATGGCTGAGCACACAGACAGTACTGTCCATGGAGGGGCAGGACAGGGTGACTCGATAGTCCCTGAAAGGGGCAGGGAAAACGGACAGGACAGTCCGTGGAGGGGCTGGGCACGGAAAGGGAACTGTCCCTGGAAAGTAAGGGGGAGGCGAGAGGACCGCCGATAGAGGGGGCACGGTGGAGGAACAGTACCGTTATTGGAGGTGACAGGGCAAAGGGTCAGGACAGTCCGTGGTGTGGTATTGCACTGAAAAAGACCAGTCCATGGAGGGAAAGGACCACGGGACAGGGCTGTCCATCAGTGAACCTGGCAGGGGGACAGAATATTCCATGGAGGTGGCAGTGTGGAGGCACAGGAGTGTCCATGAAGGGGCAGGGTAGGTAATCTGGGCAGTCCCTGGAAATGTCGTGGAGGGGTCACAGGACAATCCATGGATGTGAAAGCCAGGGAAACCAGAGAGTCCATCGAAGCGGTAGGTTGAAGGGGCAGGAAAGGGCAGTCCGTGCAGGGGCGGGGCACGGACACCGGACAGCCCATGGAGGGGGCAGAGAGAAGATGTAGAACACTCCATGGAGGGGCTGGGCAGAAAAAGTGGAAAGTCCATGGAAGGGGAAGGGAGAAGGGAAAGGACCGTATGCGGAGGGGGTACGGTGGAGGATCACGGCCGAAATCGGAGGAAGGATGGCAGGGAGACTAGACAGTATGTGGAGAGGCACGGCCGGGAAACTGGACATTCGATGTAGGAAAAGGGCAGAGGGACAGGGCCATCATCCCATCAGTGGGGCCGGTTGGGTGGACAGGACAACACCTGAATGTGCAGGCCAGGGAAGCGACACAGTTTTTGGAAGGGTAGGCTTAAGGGACAAGAGCGTCCATGGAGGGGTAGGGCGTAGGAAGAGGAAAGTCCATGAACAGGGTCAGTAGGGGAACCAAGACAGTCTGCCCGGTGGGCTGGAGGAGAGTCAGGACCATCCCGAGAGGGGGCAGGGTGGTACTGAAAGGACAGTCTCTGGAGGAGACAGGGCAGAGAAACAGGACTGTCTATGAAGGGAAAGGTGAGAGGGACAGAGCCGAGCGTGGAGATGGCTGAGCACACAGACAGTACTGTCCATGGAGGGGCAGGACAGGGTGACTCGATAGTCCCTGAAAGGGGCAGGGAAAACGGACAGGACAGTCCGTGGAGGGGCTGGGCACGGAAAGGGAACTGTCCCTGGAAAGTAAGGGGGAGGCGAGAGGACCGCCGATAGAGGGGGCACGGTGGAGGAACAGTACCGTTATTGGAGGTGACAGGGCAAAGGGTCAGGACAGTCCGTGGTGTGGTATTGCACTGAAAAAGACCAGTCAATGGAGGGAAAGGACCACGGGACAGGGCTGTCCATCAGTGAACCTGGCAGGGGGACAGAATATTCCACGGAGGTGGCAGTGTGGAGGCACAGGAGTGTCCATGAAGGGGCAGGGTAGGTAATCTGGGCAGTCCATGGAAATGTCGTGGAGGGGTCACAGGACAATCCATGGATGTGAAAGCCAGGGAAACCAGAGAGTCCATCGAAGGGGTAGGTTGAAGGGGCAGGACAGGACAGTCCGTGCAGGGGCGGGGCACGGACACCGGACAGCCCATGGAGGGGGCAGAGAGAAGATATAGAACACTCCATGGAGGGGCTGGGCAGAAAAAGTGGAAAGTCCATGGAAGGGTAAGGGAGAAGGGAAAGGACTGTATGCGGAGGGGGTACGGTGGAGGATCACGGCCGAAATCGGAGGAAGAATGGCAGGGAGACTAGACAGTATGAGGAAAGGCTTGGCCGGGAAACTGGACATTCGATGTAGAAAAAGGGCAGAGGGACAGGGCCATCATCCCATCAGTGGGGCCGGTTGGGTGGACAGGACAACACCTGAATGTGCAGACCAGGGAAGCGACACAGTTTTTGGAAGGGTAGGCTTGGGACAAGAGCGTCCATGGAGGGGTAGGGCGTAGGAAGAGGAAAGTCCATGAACAGGGTCAGTAGGGGAACCAAGACAGTCTGCCCGGTGGGCTGGAGGAGAGTCAGGACCATCCCGAGAGGGGGCAGGGTGGTACTGAAAGGACAGTCTATGGAGGAGGCAGGGCAGAGAAACAGGACTGTCTATGAAGGGAAAGGTGAGAGGGACAGAGCCGAGCGTGGAGATGGCTGAGCACACAGACAGTACTGTTCATGGAGGGGCAGGACAGGGTGACTCGATAGTCCCTGAAAGGGGCAGGGAAAACGGACAGGACAGTCCGTGGAGGGGCTGGGCACGGAAAGGGAACTGTCCCTGGAAAGTAAGGGGGAGGCGAGAGGACCGCCGATAGAGGGGGCACGGTGGAGGAACAGTACCGTTATTGGAGGTGACAGGGCAAAGGGTCAGGACAGTCCGTGGTGTGGTATTGCACTGAAAAAGACCAGCCCATGGAGGGAAAGGACAACGGGACAGGGCTGTCCATCAGTGAACCTGGCAGGGGGACAGAATATTCCACGGAGGTGGCAGTGTGGAGGCACAGGAGTGTCCATGAAGGGGCAGGGTAGGTAATCTGGGCAGTCCATGGAAATGTCGTGGAGGGGTCACAGGACAATCCATGGATGTGAAAGCCAGGGAAACCAGAGAGTCCATCGAAGGGGTAGGTTGAAGGGGCAGGACAGGACAGTCCGTGCAGGGGCGGGGCACGGACACCGGACAGCCCATGGAGGGGGCAGAGAGAAGATGTAGAACACTCCATGGAGGGGCTGGGCAGAAAAAGTGGAAAGTCCATGGAAGGGTAAGGGAGAAGGGAAAGGACCGTATGCGGAGGGGGTACGGTGGAGGATCACGGCCGAAATCGGAGGAAGGATGGCAGGGAGACTAGACAGTATGCGGAGAGGCACGGCCGGGAAACTGGACATTCGATGGAGGAAAAGGGCGGAGGGACAGGGCCATCATCCCATCAGTGGGGCCGGTTGGGTGGACAGGACAACACCTGAATGTGCAGGCCAGGGAAGCGACACAGTTTTTGGAAGGGTAGGCTTAAGGGACAAGAGCGTCCATGGAGGGGTAGGGCGTAGGAAGAGGAAAGTCCATGAACAGGGTCAGTAGGGGAACCAAGACAGTCTGCCCGGTGGGCTGGAGGAGAGTCAGGACCATCCCGAGAGGGGGCAGGGTGGTACTGAAAGGACAGTCTCTGGAGGAGGCAGGGCAGAGAAACAGGACTGTCTATGAAGGGAAAGGTGAGAGGGACAGAGCCGAGCGTGGAGATGGCTGAGCACACAGACAGTACTGTCCATGGAGGGGCAGGACAGGGTGACTCGATAGTCCCTGAAAGGGGCAGGGAAATCGACCAGGACATTCCGTGGAGGGGCTGGGCCCGGAAAGGGAACTGTCCCTGGAAAGTAAGGGGGAGGCGAGAGGACCGCCGATAGAGGGGGCACGGTGGAGGAACAGTACCGTTATTGGAGGTGACAGGGCAAAGGGTCAGGACAGTCCGTGGTGTGGTATTGCACTGAAGAAGACCAGTCCATGGAGGGAAAGGACAACGGGACAGGGCTGTCCATCAGTGAACCTGGCAGGGAGACAGAATATTCCACAGAGGTGGCAGTGTGGAGGCACAGGAGTGTCCATGAAGGGTAGGGTAGGTAATCTGGGCAGTCCATGGAAATGTCGTGGAGGGGTCACAGGACAATCCATGGATGTGAAAGCCAGGGAAACCAGAGAGTCCATCGAAGGGGTAGGTTGAAGGGGCAGGACAGGACAGTCCGTGCAGGGGCGGGGCACGGACACCGGACAGCCCATGGAGGGGGCAGAGAGAAGATGTAGAACACTCCATGGAGGGGCTGGGCAGAAAAAGTGGAAAGTCCATGGAAGGGTAAGGGAGAAGGGAAAGGACCGTATGCGGAGGGGGTACGGAGGAGGATCACGGCCGAAATCGGAGGAAGGATGGCAGGGAGACTAGACAGTATGCGGAGAGGCACGGCCGAGAAACTGGACTTTCGATGTAGGAAAAGGGCGGAGGGACAGGGCCATCATCCCATCAGTGAGGCGGGTTGGGTCGACAGGACAACACCTGAATGTGCAGGCCAGGGAAGCGACACAGTTTTTGGAAGGGTAGGCTTAAGGGACAAGAGCCTCCATGGAGGGGTAGGGCATAGGAAGAGGAAAGTCCATGAACAGGGTCAGTAGGGGAACCAAGACAGTCTGCCCGGTGGGCTGGAGGAGAGTCAGGACCATCCCGAGAGGGGGCAGGGTGGTACTGAAAGGACAGTCTCTGGAGGAGGCAGGGCAGAGAAACAGGACTGTCTATGAAGGGAAAGGTGAGAGGGACAGAGCCGAGCGTGGAGATGGCTGAGCACATAGACAGTACTGTCCATGGAGGGGCAGGACAGGGTGACTCGATAGTCCCTGAAAGGGGCAGGGAATACGGACAGGACAGTCCGAGGAGGGGCTGGGCCCGGAAAGGGAACTGTCCCTGGAAAGTAAGGAGGAGGCGAGAGGACCTCCGATAGAGGGGGCACGGTGGAGGAACAGTACCGTTATTGGAGGTGACAGGGCAAAGGGTCAGGACAGTCCGTGGTGTGGTATTGCACTGAAGAAGACCAGTCCATGGAGGGAAAGGACAACGGGACAGGGTTGTCCATCAGTGAACCTGGCAGGGGGACAGAATATTCCACGGAGGTGGCAGTGTGGAGGCACAGGAGTGTCCATGAAGGGGCAGGGTAGGTAATCTGGGCAGTCCATGGAAATATCGTGGAGGGGTCACAGGACAATCCATGGATGTGAAAGCCAGGGAAACCAGAGAGTCCATCGAAGGGGTAGGTTGAAGGGGCAGGACAGGACAGTCCGTGCAGCGGCGGGGCACGGACACCGGATAGCCCATGGAGGGGGCAGAGAGAAGATGTAGAACACTCCATGGAGGGGCTGGGCAGAAAAAGTGGAAAGTCCATGGAAGGGTAATGGAGAAGGGAAAGGACCGTATGCGGAGGGGGTACGGTGGAGGATCACGGCCGAAATCGGAGGAAGGATGGCAGGGAGACTAGACAGTATGCGGAGAGGCACGGCAGGGAAACTGGACATTCGATGTAGGAAAAGGGCGGAGGGACAGGGCCATCATCCCATCAGTGAGGCCGGTTGGGTGGACAGGACAACACCTGAATGTGCAGGCCAGGGAAGCGACACAGTTTTTGGAAGGGTAGGCTTAAGGGACAAGAGAGCGTCCATGGAGGGGTAGGGCGTAGGAAGAGGAAAGTCCATGAACAGGGTCAGTAGTGGAACCAAGATAGTCTGCCCGGTGGGCTGGAGTAGAGTCAGGACCATCCCGAGAGGGGGCAGGGTGGTACTGAAAGGACAGTCTCTGGAGGAGGCAGGGCAGAGAAACAGGACTGTCTATGAAGGGAAAGGTGAGAGGGACAGAGCCGAGCGTGGAGATGGCTGAGCGTACAGACAGTACTGTCCATGGAGGGGCAGGACAGGGTGACTCGATAGTCCCTGAAAGGGGAAGGGAAACGGACAGGACAGTCCGTGGAGGGGCTGGGCACGGAAAGGGAACTGTCCCTGGAAAGTAAGGGGGAGGCGAGAGGACCGCCGATAGAGGGGGCACGGTGGAGGAACAGTACCGTTATTGGAGGTGACAGGGCAAAGGGTCAGGACAGTCCGTGGTGTGGTATTGCACTGAAAAAGACCAGCCCATGGAGGGAAAGGACAACGGGACAGGGCTGTCCATCAGTGAACCTGGCAGGGGGACAGAATATTCCACGGAGGTGGCAGTGTGGAGGCACAGGAGTGTCCATGAAGGGGCAGGGTAGGTAATCTGGGCAGTCCATGGAAATGTCGTGGAGGGGTCACAGGACAATCCATGGATGTGAAAGCCAGGGAAACCAGAGAGTCCATCGAAGGGGTAGGTTGAAGGGGCAGGACAGGACAGTCCGTGCAGGGGCGGGGCACGGACACCGGACAGCCCATGGAGGGGGCAGAGAGAAGATGTAGAACACTCCATGGAGGGGCTGGGCAGAAAAAGTGGAAAGTCCATGGAAAGGTAAGGGAGAAGGGAAAGGACCGTATGCGGAGGGGGTACGGTGGAGGATCACGGCCGAAATTGGAGGAAGGATGGCAGGGAGACTAGACAGTATGCGGAGAGGCACGGCCGGGAAACTGGACATTCGATGTAGGAAAAGGGCAGAGGGACAGGGCCATCATCCCATCAGTGGGGCCGGTTGGGTGGACAGGACAACACCTGAATGTGCAGGCCAGGGAAGCGACACAGTTTTTGGAAGGGTAGGCTTAAGGGACAAGAGCGTCCATGGAGGGGTAGGGCGTAGGAAGAGGAAAGTCCATGAACAGGGTCAGTAGGGGAACCAAGACAGTCTGCCCGGTGGGCTGGAGGAGAGTCAGGACCATCCCGAGAGGGGGCAGGGTGGTACTGAAAGGACAGTCTCTGGAGGAGGCAGGGCAGAGAAACAGGACTGTCTATGAAGGGAAAGGTGAGAGGGACAGAGCCGAGCGTGGAGATGGCTGAGCACACAGACAGTACTGTCCATGGAGGGGCAGGACAGGGTGACTCGATAGTCCCTGAAAGGGGCAGGGAAAACGGACAGGACAGTCCGTGGAGGGGCTGGGCACGGAAAGGGAACTGTCCCTGGAAAGCAAGGGGGTGGCGAGAGGACCGCCGATAGAGGGGGCACGGTGGAGGAACAGTACCGTTATTGGAGGTGACAGGGCAAAGGGTCAGGACAGTCCGTGGTGTGGTATTGCACTGAAAAAGACCAGCCCATGGAGGGAAAGGACAACGGGACAGGGCTGTCCATCAGTGAACCTGGCAGGGGGACAGAATATTCCACGGAGGTGGCAGTGTGGAGGCACAGGAGTGTCCATGAAGGGGCAGGGTAGGTAATCTGGGCAGTCCATGGAAATGTCGTGGAGGGGTCACAGGACAATCCATGGATGTGAAAGCCAGGGAAACCAGAGAGTCCATCGAAGGGGTAGGTTGAAGGGGCAGGACAGGACAGTCCGTGCAGGGGCGGGGCACGGACACCGGACAGCCCATGGAGGGGGCAGAGAGAAGATGTAGAACACTCCATGGAGGGGCTGGGCAGAAAAAGTGGAAAGTCCATGGAAGGGTAAGGGAGAAGGGAAAGGACTGTATGCGGAGGGGGTACGGTGGAGGATCACGGCCGAAATCGGAGGAAGAATGGCAGGGAGACTAGACAGTATGCGGAAAGGCACGGCCGGGAAACTGGACATTCGATGTAGAAAAAGGGCAGAGGGACAGGGCCATCATCCCATCAGTGGGGCCGGTTGGGTGGACAGGACAACACCTGAATGTGCAGACCAGGGAAGCGACACAGTTTTTGGAAGGGTAGGCTTGGGACAAGAGCGTCCATGGAGGGGTAGGGCGTAGGAAGAGGAAAGTCCATGAACAGGGTCAGTAGGGGAACCAAGACAGTCTGCCCGGTGGGCTGGAGGAGAGTCAGGACCATCCCGAGAGGGGGCAGGGTGGTACTGAAAGGACAGACTATGGAGGAGGCAGGGCAGAGAAACAGGGCTGTCTATGAAGGGAAAGGTGAGAGGGACAGAGCCGAGCGTGGAGATGGCTGAGCACACAGACAGTACTGTCCATGGAGGGGCAGGACAGGGTGACTCGATAGTCCCTGAAAGGGGCAGGGAAAACGGACAGGACAGTCCGTGGAGGGGCTGGGCACAGAAAGGGAACTGTCCCTGGAAAGTAAGGGGGAGGCGAGAGGACCGCCGATAGAGGGGGCACGGTGGAGGAACAGTACCGTTATTGGAGGTGACAGGGCAAAGGGTCAGGACAGTCCGTGGTGTGGTATTGCACTGAAAAAGACCAGCCCATGGAGGGAAAGGACAACGGGACAGGGCTGTCCATCAGTGAACCTGGCAGGGGGACAGAATATTCCACGGAGGTGGCAGTGTGGAGGCACAGGAGTGTCCATGAAGGGGCAGGGTAGGTAATCTGGGCAGTCCATGGAAATGTCGTGGAGGGGTCACAGGACAATCCATGGATGTGAAAGCCAGGGAAACCAGAGAGTCCATCGAAGGGGTAGGTTGAAGGGGCAGGACCGGACAGTCCGTGCAGGGGCGGGGCACGGACACCGGACAGCCCATGGAGGGGGCAGAGAGAAGATGTAGAACACTCCATGGAGGGGCTGGGCAGAAAAAGTGGAAAGTCCATGGAAGGGTAAGGGAGAAGGGAAAGGACCGTATGCGGAGGGGGTACGGTGGAGCATCACGGCCGAAATCGGAGGAAGGATGGCAGGGAGACTAGACAGTATGCGGAGAGGCACGGCCGGGAAACTGGACATTCGATGTAGGAAAAGGGCAGAGGGACAGGGCCATCATCCCATCAGTGGGGCCGGTTGGGTGGACAGGACAACACCTGAATGTGCAGGCCAGGGAAGCGACACAGTTTTTGGAAGGGTAGGCTTAAGGGACAAGAGCGTCCATGGAGGGGTAGGGCGTAGGAAGAGGAAAGTCCATGAACAGGGTCAGTAGGGGAACCAAGACAGTCTGCCCGGTGGGCTGGAGGAGAGTCAGGACCATCCCGAGAGGGGGCAGGGTGGTACTGAAAGGACAGTCTCTGGAGGAGGCAGGGCAGAGAAACAGGACTGTCTATGAAGGGAAATGTGAGAGGGACAGAGCCGAGCGTGGAGATGGCTGAGCACACAGACAGTACTGTCCATGGAGGGGCAGGACAGGGTGACGCGATAGTCCCTGAAAGGGGCAGGGAAAACGGACAGGACAGTCCGTGGAGGGGCTGGGCACGGAAAGGGAACTGTCCCTGGAAATTAAGGGGGAGGCGAGAGGACCGCCGATAGAGGGGGCACGGTGGAGGAACAGTACCGTTATTGGAGGTGACAGGGCAAAGGGTCAGGACAGTCCGTGGTGTGGTATTGCACTGAAGAAGACCAGCCCATGGAGGGAAAGGACAACGGGACAGGGCTGTCCATCAGTGAACCTGGCAGGGGGACAGAATATTCCACGGAGGTGGCAGTGTGGAGGCACAGGAGTGTCCATGAAGGGGCAGGGTAGGTAATCTGGGCAGTCCATGGAAATGTCGTGGAGGGGTCACAGGACAATCCATGGATGTGAAAGCCAGGGAAACCAGAGAGTCCATCGAAGGGGTAGGTTGAAGGGGCAGGACAGGACAGTCCGTGCAGGGGCGGGGCACGGACACCGGACAGCCCATGGAGGGGGCAGAGAGAAGATGTAGAACACTCCATGGAGGGGCTGGGCAGAAAAAGTGGAAAGTCCATGGAAGGGTAAGGGAGAAGGGAAAGGACCGTATGCGGAGGGGGTACGGTGGAGCATCACGGCTGAAATCGGAGGAAGGATGGCAGGGAGACTAGACAGTATGCGGAGAGGCACGGCCTGGAAACTGGACATTCGATGGAGGAAAGGGAAGAGGGACAGGGCCATCATCCCATCAGTGGGGCCGGTTGGGTGGACAGGACAACACCTGAATGTGCAGGCCAGGGAAGCGACACAGTTTTCGGAAGGGTAGGCTTAAGGGACAAGAGCGTCCATGGAGGGGTAGGGCGTAGGAAGAGGAAAGTCCATGAACAGGGTCAGTAGGTGAACCAAGACAGTCTGCCCGGTGGGCTGGAGGAGAGTCAGGACCATCCCGAGAGGGGGCAGGGTGGTACTGAAAGGACAGTCTCTGGAGGAGGCAGGGCAGAGAAACAGGACTGTCTATGAAGGGAAAGGTGAGAGGGACAGAGCCGAGCGTGGAGAAGGCTGAGCACACAGACAGTACTGTCCATGGAGGGGCAGGACAGGGTGACGCGATAGTCCCTGAAAGGGGCAGGGAAAACGGACAGGACAGTCCGTGGAGGGGCTGGGCACGGAAAGGGAACTGTCCCTGGAAAGTAAGGGGGAGGCGAGAGGACCGCCGATAGAGGGGGCACGGTGGAGGAACAGTACCGTTATTGGAGGTGACAGGGCAAAGGGTCAGGACAGTCCGTGGTGTGGTATTGCACTGAAAAAGACCAGCCCATGGAGGGAAAGGACAACGGGACAGGGCTGTCCATCAGTGAACCTGGCAGGGGGACAGAATATTCCACGGAGGTGGCAGTGTGGAGGCACAGGAGTGTCCATGAAGGGGCAGGGTAGGTAATCTGGGCAGTCCATGGAAATGTCGTGGAGGGGTCACAGGACAATCCATGGATGTGAAAGCCAGGGAAACCAGAGAGTCCATCGAAGGGGTAGGTTGAAGGGGCAGGACAGGACAGTCGGTGCAGGGGCGGGGCACGGACACCGGACAGCCCATGGAGGGGGCAGAGAGAAGATGTAGAACACTCCATGGAGGGGCTGTGCAGAAAAAGTGGAAAGTCCATGGAAGGGTAAGGGAGAAGGGAAAGGACCGTATGCGGAGGGGGTACGGTGGAGGATCACGGCCGAAATCGGAGGAAGGATGGCAGGGAGACTAGACAGTATGCGGAGAGGCACGGCCAGGAAACTGGACATTCGATGTAGGAAAAGGGCAGAGGGACAGGGCCATCATCCCATCAGTGGGGCCGGTTGGGTGGACAGGACAACACCTGAATGTGCAGGCCAGGGAAGCGACACAGTTTTCGGAAGGGTAGGCTTAAGGGACAAGAGCGTCCATGGAGGGGTAGGGCGTAGGAAGAGGAAAGTCCATGAACAGGGTCAGTAGGGGAACCAAGACAGTCTGCCCGGTGGGCTGGAGGAGAGTCAGGACCATCCCGAGAGGGGGCAGGGTGGTACTGAAAGGACAGTCTCTGGAGGAGGCAGGGCAGAGAAACAGGACTGTCTATGAAGGGAAAGGTGAGAGGGACAGAGCCGAGCGTGGAGATGGCTGAGCACACAGACAGTACTGTCCATGGAGGGGCAGGACAGGGTGACGCCATAGTCCCTGAAAGGGGCAGGGAAAACGGACAGGACAGTCCGTGGAGGGGCTGGGCACGGAAAGGGAACTGTCCCCGGAAAGTAAGGGGGACGCGAGAGGACCGCCGATAGAGGGGGCACGGTCGAGGAACAGTACCGTTATTGGAGGTGACAGGGCAAAGGGTCAGGACAGTCCGTGGTGTGGTATTGCACTGAAAAAGACCAGCCCATGGAGGGAAAGGACAACGGGACAGGGCTGTCCATCAGTGAACCTGGCAGGGGGACAGAATATTCCACGGAGGTGGCAGTGTGGAGGCACAGGAGTGTCCATGAAGGGGCAGGGTAGGTAATCTGGGCAGTCCATGGAAATGTCGTGGAGGGGTCACAGGACAATCCATGGATGTGAAAGCCAGGGAAACCAGAGAGTCCATCGAAGGGGTAGGTTGAAGGGGCAGGACAGGACAGTCGGTGCAGGGGCGGGGCACGGACACCGGACAGCCCATGGAGGGGGCAGAGAGAAGATGTAGAACACTCCATGGAGGGGCTGGGCAGAAAAAGTGGAAAGTCCATGGAAGGGTAAGGGAGAAGGGAAAGGACCGTATGCGGAGGGGGTACGGTGGAGGATCACGGCCGAAATCGGAGGAAGGATGGCAGGGAGACTAGACAGTATGCGGAGAGGCACGGCCGGGAAACTGGACATTCGATGTAGGAAAAGGGCAGAGGGACAGGGCCATCATCCCATCAGTGGGGCCGGTTGGGTGGACAGGACAACACCTGAATGTGCAGGCCAGGGAAGCGACACAGTTTTCGGAAGGGTAGGCTTAAGGGACAAGAGCGTCCATGGAGGGGTAGGGCGTAGGAAGAGGAAAGTCCATGAACAGGGTCAGTAGGGGAACCAAGACAGTCTACCCGGTGGGCTGGAGGAGAGTCAGGACCATCCCGAGAGGGGGCAGGGTGGTACTGAAAGGACAGTCTCTGGAGGAGACAGGGCAGAGAAACAGGACTGTCTATGAAGGGAAAGGTGAGAGGGACAGAGCCGAGCGTGGAGATGGCTGAGCACACAGACAGTACTGTCCATGGAGGGGCAGGACAGGGTGACTCGATAGTCCCTGAAAGGGGCAGGGAAAACGGACAGGACAGTCCGTGGAGGGGCTGGGCACGGAAAGGGAACTGTCCCTGGAAAGTAAGGGGGAGGCGAGAGGACCGCCGATAGAGGGGGCACGGTGGAGGAACAGTACCGTTATTGGAGGTGACAGGGCAAAGGGTCAGGACAGTCCGTGGTGTGGTATTGCACTGAAAAAGACCAGTCAATGGAGGGAAAGGACCACGGGACAGGGCTGTCCATCAGTGAACCTGGCAGGGGGACAGAATATTCCACGGAGGTGGCAGTGTGGAGGCACAGGAGTGTCCATGAAGGGGCAGGGTAGGTAATCTGGGCAGTCCATGGAAATGTCGTGGAGGGGTCACAGGACAATCCATGGATGTGAAAGCCAGGGAAACCAGAGAGTCCATCGAAGGGGTAGGTTGAAGGGGCAGGACAGGACAGTCCGTGCAGGGGCGGGGCACGGACACCGGACAGCCCATGGAGGGGGCAGAGAGAAGATATAGAACACTCCATGGAGGGGCTGGGCAGAAAAAGTGGAAAGTCCATGGAAGGGTAAGGGAGAAGGGAAAGGACTGTATGCGGAGGGGGTACGGTGGAGGATCACGGCCGAAATCGGAGGAAGAATGGCAGGGAGACTAGACAGTATGAGGAAAGGCTTGGCCGGGAAACTGGACATTCGATGTAGAAAAAGGGCAGAGGGACAGGGCCATCATCCCATCAGTGGGGCCGGTTGGGTGGACAGGACAACACCTGAATGTGCAGACCAGGGAAGCGACACAGTTTTTGGAAGGGTAGGCTTGGGACAAGAGCGTCCATGGAGGGGTAGGGCGTAGGAAGAGGAAAGTCCATGAACAGGGTCAGTAGGGGAACCAAGACAGTCTGCCCGGTGGGCTGGAGGAGAGTCAGGACCATCCCGAGAGGGGGCAGGGTGGTACTGAAAGGACAGTCTATGGAGGAGGCAGGGCAGAGAAACAGGACTGTCTATGAAGGGAAAGGTGAGAGGGACAGAGCCGAGCGTGGAGATGGCTGAGCACACAGACAGTACTGTTCATGGAGGGGCAGGACAGGGTGACTCGATAGTCCCTGAAAGGGGCAGGGAAAACGGACAGGACAGTCCGTGGAGGGGCTGGGCACGGAAAGGGAACTGTCCCTGGAAAGTAAGGGGGAGGCGAGAGGACCGCCGATAGAGGGGGCACGGTGGAGGAACAGTACCGTTATTGGAGGTGACAGGGCAAAGGGTCAGGACAGTCCGTGGTGTGGTATTGCACTGAAAAAGACCAGCCCATGGAGGGAAAGGACAACGGGACAGGGCTGTCCATCAGTGAACCTGGCAGGGGGACAGAATATTCCACGGAGGTGGCAGTGTGGAGGCACAGGAGTGTCCATGAAGGGGCAGGGTAGGTAATCTGGGCAGTCCATGGAAATGTCGTGGAGGGGTCACAGGACAATCCATGGATGTGAAAGCCAGGGAAACCAGAGAGTCCATCGAAGGGGTAGGTTGAAGGGGCAGGACAGGACAGTCCGTGCAGGGGCGGGGCACGGACACCGGACAGCCCATGGAGGGGGCAGAGAGAAGATGTAGAACACTCCATGGAGGGGCTGGGCAGAAAAAGTGGAAAGTCCATGGAAGGGTAAGGGAGAAGGGAAAGGACCGTATGCGGAGGGGGTACGGTGGAGGATCACGGCCGAAATCGGAGGAAGGATGGCAGGGAGACTAGACAGTATGCGGAGAGGCACGGCCGGGAAACTGGACATTCGATGGAGGAAAAGGGCGGAGGGACAGGGCCATCATCCCATCAGTGGGGCCGGTTGGGTGGACAGGACAACACCTGAATGTGCAGGCCAGGGAAGCGACACAGTTTTTGGAAGGGTAGGCTTAAGGGACAAGAGCGTCCATGGAGGGGTAGGGCGTAGGAAGAGGAAAGTCCATGAACAGGGTCAGTAGGGGAACCAAGACAGTCTGCCCGGTGGGCTGGAGGAGAGTCAGGACCATCCCGAGAGGGGGCAGGGTGGTACTGAAAGGACAGTCTCTGGAGGAGGCAGGGCAGAGAAACAGGACTGTCTATGAAGGGAAAGGTGAGAGGGACAGAGCCGAGCGTGGAGATGGCTGAGCACACAGACAGTACTGTCCATGGAGGGGCAGGACAGGGTGACTCGATAGTCCCTGAAAGGGGCAGGGAAATCGACCAGGACATTCCGTGGAGGGGCTGGGCCCGGAAAGGGAACTGTCCCTGGAAAGTAAGGGGGAGGCGAGAGGACCTCCGATAGAGGGGGCACGGTGGAGGAACAGTACCGTTATTGGAGGTGACAGGGCAAAGGGTCAGGACAGTCCGTGGTGTGGTATTGCACTGAAGAAGACCAGTCCATGGAGGGAAAGGACAACGGGACAGGGCTGTCCATCAGTGAACCTGGCAGGGAGACAGAATATTCCACAGAGGTGGCAGTGTGGAGGCACAGGAGTGTCCATGAAGGGTAGGGTAGGTAATCTGGGCAGTCCATGGAAATGTCGTGGAGGGGTCACAGGACAATCCATGGATGTGAAAGCCAGGGAAACCAGAGAGTCCATCGAAGGGGTAGGTTGAAGGGGCAGGACAGGACAGTCCGTGCAGGGGCGGGGCACGGACACCGGACAGCCCATGGAGGGGGCAGAGAGAAGATGTAGAACACTCCATGGAGGGGCTGGGCAGAAAAAGTGGAAAGTCCATGGAAGGGTAAGGGAGAAGGGAAAGGACCGTATGCGGAGGGGGTACGGAGGAGGATCACGGCCGAAATCGGAGGAAGGATGGCAGGGAGACTAGACAGTATGCGGAGAGGCACGGCCGAGAAACTGGACTTTCGATGTAGGAAAAGGGCGGAGGGACAGGGCCATCATCCCATCAGTGAGGCGGGTTGGGTCGACAGGACAACACCTGAATGTGCAGGCCAGGGAAGCGACACAGTTTTTGGAAGGGTAGGCTTAAGGGACAAGAGCCTCCATGGAGGGGTAGGGCATAGGAAGAGGAAAGTCCATGAACAGGGTCAGTAGGGGAACCAAGACAGTCTGCCCGGTGGGCTGGAGGAGAGTCAGGACCATCCCGAGAGGGGGCAGGGTGGTACTGAAAGGACAGTCTCTGGAGGAGGCAGGGCAGAGAAACAGGACTGTCTATGAAGGGAAAGGTGAGAGGGACAGAGCCGAGCGTGGAGATGGCTGAGCACATAGACAGTACTGTCCATGGAGGGGCAGGACAGGGTGACTCGATAGTCCCTGAAAGGGGCAGGGAATACGGACAGGACAGTCCGAGGAGGGGCTGGGCCCGGAAAGGGAACTGTCCCTGGAAAGTAAGGAGGAGGCGAGAGGACCTCCGATAGAGGGGGCACGGTGGAGGAACAGTACCGTTATTGGAGGTGACAGGGCAAAGGGTCAGGACAGTCCGTGGTGTGGTATTGCACTGAAGAAGACCAGTCCATGGAGGGAAAGGACAACGGGACAGGGTTGTCCATCAGTGAACCTGGCAGGGGGACAGAATATTCCACGGAGGTGGCAGTGTGGAGGCACAGGAGTGTCCATGAAGGGGCAGGGTAGGTAATCTGGGCAGTCCATGGAAATATCGTGGAGGGGTCACAGGACAATCCATGGATGTGAAAGCCAGGGAAACCAGAGAGTCCATCGAAGGGGTAGGTTGAAGGGGCAGGACAGGACAGTCCGTGCAGCGGCGGGGCACGGACACCGGATAGCCCATGGAGGGGGCAGAGAGAAGATGTAGAACACTCCATGGAGGGGCTGGGCAGAAAAAGTGGAAAGTCCATGGAAGGGTAATGGAGAAGGGAAAGGACCGTATGCGGAGGGGGTACGGTGGAGGATCACGGCCGAAATCGGAGGAAGGATGGCAGGGAGACTAGACAGTATGCGGAGAGGCACGGCAGGGAAACTGGACATTCGATGTAGGAAAAGGGCGGAGGGACAGGGCCATCATCCCATCAGTGAGGCCGGTTGGGTGGACAGGACAACACCTGAATGTGCAGGCCAGGGAAGCGACACAGTTTTTGGAAGGGTAGGCTTAAGGGACAAGAGAGCGTCCATGGAGGGGTAGGGCGTAGGAAGAGGAAAGTCCATGAACAGGGTCAGTAGTGGAACCAAGATAGTCTGCCCGGTGGGCTGGAGTAGAGTCAGGACCATCCCGAGAGGGGGCAGGGTGGTACTGAAAGGACAGTCTCTGGAGGAGGCAGGGCAGAGAAACAGGACTGTCTATGAAGGGAAAGGTGAGAGGGACAGAGCCGAGCGTGGAGATGGCTGAGCGTACAGACAGTACTGTCCATGGAGGGGCAGGACAGGGTGACTCGATAGTCCCTGAAAGGGGAAGGGAAACGGACAGGACAGTCCGTGGAGGGGCTGGGCACGGAAAGGGAACTGTCCCTGGAAAGTAAGGGGGAGGCGAGAGGACCGCCGATAGAGGGGGCACGGTGGAGGAACAGTACCGTTATTGGAGGTGACAGGGCAAAGGGTCAGGACAGTCCGTGGTGTGGTATTGCACTGAAAAAGACCAGCCCATGGAGGGAAAGGACAACGGGACAGGGCTGTCCATCAGTGAACCTGGCAGGGGGACAGAATATTCCACGGAGGTGGCAGTGTGGAGGCACAGGAGTGTCCATGAAGGGGCAGGGTAGGTAATCTGGGCAGTCCATGGAAATGTCGTGGAGGGGTCACAGGACAATCCATGGATGTGAAAGCCAGGGAAACCAGAGAGTCCATCGAAGGGGTAGGTTGAAGGGGCAGGACAGGACAGTCCGTGCAGGGGCGGGGCACGGACACCGGACAGCCCATGGAGGGGGCAGAGAGAAGATGTAGAACACTCCATGGAGGGGCTGGGCAGAAAAAGTGGAAAGTCCATGGAAAGGTAAGGGAGAAGGGAAAGGACCGTATGCGGAGGGGGTACGGTGGAGGATCACGGCCGAAATTGGAGGAAGGATGGCAGGGAGACTAGACAGTATGCGGAGAGGCACGGCCGGGAAACTGGACATTCGATGTAGGAAAAGGGCAGAGGGACAGGGCCATCATCCCATCAGTGGGGCCGGTTGGGTGGACAGGACAACACCTGAATGTGCAGGCCAGGGAAGCGACACAGTTTTTGGAAGGGTAGGCTTAAGGGACAAGAGCGTCCATGGAGGGGTAGGGCGTAGGAAGAGGAAAGTCCATGAACAGGGTCAGTAGGGGAACCAAGACAGTCTGCCCGGTGGGCTGGAGGAGAGTCAGGACCATCCCGAGAGGGGGCAGGGTGGTACTGAAAGGACAGTCTCTGGAGGAGGCAGGGCAGAGAAACAGGACTGTCTATGAAGGGAAAGGTGAGAGGGACAGAGCCGAGCGTGGAGATGGCTGAGCACACAGACAGTACTGTCCATGGAGGGGCAGGACAGGGTGACTCGATAGTCCCTGAAAGGGGCAGGGAAAACGGACAGGACAGTCCGTGGAGGGGCTGGGCACGGAAAGGGAACTGTCCCTGGAAAGCAAGGGGGTGGCGAGAGGACCGCCGATAGAGGGGGCACGGTGGAGGAACAGTACCGTTATTGGAGGTGACAGGGCAAAGGGTCAGGACAGTCCGTGGTGTGGTATTGCACTGAAAAAGACCAGCCCATGGAGGGAAAGGACAACGGGACAGGGCTGTCCATCAGTGAACCTGGCAGGGGGACAGAATATTCCACGGAGGTGGCAGTGTGGAGGCACAGGAGTGTCCATGAAGGGGCAGGGTAGGTAATCTGGGCAGTCCATGGAAATGTCGTGGAGGGGTCACAGGACAATCCATGGATGTGAAAGCCAGGGAAACCAGAGAGTCCATCGAAGGGGTAGGTTGAAGGGGCAGGACAGGACAGTCCGTGCAGGGGCGGGGCACGGACACCGGACAGCCCATGGAGGGGGCAGAGAGAAGATGTAGAACACTCCATGGAGGGGCTGGGCAGAAAAAGTGGAAAGTCCATGGAAGGGTAAGGGAGAAGGGAAAGGACTGTATGCGGAGGGGGTACGGTGGAGGATCACGGCCGAAATCGGAGGAAGAATGGCAGGGAGACTAGACAGTATGCGGAAAGGCACGGCCGGGAAACTGGACATTCGATGTAGAAAAAGGGCAGAGGGACAGGGCCATCATCCCATCAGTGGGGCCGGTTGGGTGGACAGGACAACACCTGAATGTGCAGACCAGGGAAGCGACACAGTTTTTGGAAGGGTAGGCTTGGGACAAGAGCGTCCATGGAGGGGTAGGGCGTAGGAAGAGGAAAGTCCATGAACAGGGTCAGTAGGGGAACCAAGACAGTCTGCCCGGTGGGCTGGAGGAGAGTCAGGACCATCCCGAGAGGGGGCAGGGTGGTACTGAAAGGACAGTCTATGGAGGAGGCAGGGCAGAGAAACAGGACTGTCTATGAAGGGAAAGGTGAGAGGGACAGAGCCGAGCGTGGAGATGGCTGAGCACACAGACAGTACTGTCCATGGAGGGGCAGGACAGGGTGACTCGATAGTCCCTGATAGGGGCAGGGAAAACGGACAGGACAGTCCGTGGAGGGGCTGGGCACGGAAAGGGAACTGTCCCTGGAAAGTAAGGGGGAGGCGAGAGGACCGCCGATAGAGGGGGCACGGTGGAGGAACAGTACCGTTATTGGAGGTGACAGGGCAAAGGGTCAGGACAGTCCGTGGTGTGGTATTGCACTGAAAAAGACCAGCCCATGGAGGGAAAGGACAACGGGACAGGGCTGTCCATCAGTGAACCTGGCAGGGGGACAGAATATTCCACGGAGGTGGCAGTGTGGAGGCACAGGAGTGTCCATGAAGGGGCAGGGTAGGTAATCTGGGCAGTCCATGGAAATGTCGTGGAGGGGTCACAGGACAATCCATGGATGTGAAAGCCAGGGAAACCAGAGAGTCCATCGAAGGGGTAGGTTGAAGGGGCAGGACCGGACAGTCCGTGCAGGGGCGGGGCACGGACACCGGACAGCCCATGGAGGGGGCAGAGAGAAGATGTAGAACACTCCATGGAGGGGCTGGGCAGAAAAAGTGGAAAGTCCATGGAAGGGTAAGGGAGAAGGGAAAGGACCGTATGCGGAGGGGGTACGGTGGAGCATCACGGCCGAAATCGGAGGAAGGATGGCAGGGAGACTAGACAGTATGCGGAGAGGCACGGCCGGGAAACTGGACATTCGATGTAGGAAAAGGGCAGAGGGACAGGGCCATCATCCCATCAGTGGGGCCGGTTGGGTGGACAGGACAACACCTGAATGTGCAGGCCAGGGAAGCGACACAGTTTTTGGAAGGGTAGGCTTAAGGGACAAGAGCGTCCATGGAGGGGTAGGGCGTAGGAAGAGGAAAGTCCATGAACAGGGTCAGTAGGGGAACCAAGACAGTCTGCCCGGTGGGCTGGAGGAGAGTCAGGACCATCCCGAGAGGGGGCAGGGTGGTACTGAAAGGACAGTCTCTGGAGGAGGCAGGGCAGAGAAACAGGACTGTCTATGAAGGGAAAGGTGAGAGGGACAGAGCCGAGCGTGGAGATGGCTGAGCACACAGACAGTACTGTCCATGGAGGGGCAGGACAGGGTGACGCGATAGTCCCTGAAAGGGGCAGGGAAAACGGACAGGACAGTCCGTGGAGGGGCTGGGCACGGAAAGGGAACTGTCCCTGGAAATTAAGGGGGAGGCGAGAGGACCGCCGATAGAGGGGGCACGGTGGAGGAACAGTACCGTTATTGGAGGTGACAGGGCAAAGGGTCAGGACAGTCCGTGGTGTGGTATTGCACTGAAGAAGACCAGCCCATGGAGGGAAAGGACAACGGGACAGGGCTGTCCATCAGTGAACCTGGCAGGGGGACAGAATATTCCACGGAGGTGGCAGTGGGGAGGCACAGGAGTGTCCATGAAGGGGCAGGGTAGGTAATCTGGGCAGTCCATGGAAATGTCGTGGAGGGGTCACAGGACAATCCATGGATGTGAAAGCCAGGGAAACCAGAGAGTCCATCGAAGGGGTAGGTTGAAGGGGCAGGACAGGACAGTCCGTGCAGGGGCGGGGCACGGACACCGGACAGCCCATGGAGGGGGCAGAGAGAAGATGTAGAACACTCCATGGAGGGGCTGGGCAGAAAAAGTGGAAAGTCCATGGAAGGGTAAGGGAGAAGGGAAAGGACCGTATGCGGAGGGGGTACGGTGGAGCATCACGGCTGAAATCGGAGGAAGGATGGCAGGGAGACTAGACAGTATGCGGAGAGGCACGGCCTGGAAACTGGACATTCGATGGAGGAAAGGGAAGAGGGACAGGGCCATCATCCCATCAGTGGGGCCGGTTGGGTGGACAGGACAACACCTGAATGTGCAGGCCAGGGAAGCGACACAGTTTTCGGAAGGGTAGGCTTAAGGGACAAGAGCGTCCATGGAGGGGTAGGGCGTAGGAAGAGGAAAGTCCATGAACAGGGTCAGTAGGTGAACCAAGACAGTCTGCCCGGTGGGCTGGAGGAGAGTCAGGACCATCCCGAGAGGGGGCAGGGTGGTACTGAAAGGACAGTCTCTGGAGGAGGCAGGGCAGAGAAACAGGACTGTCTATGAAGGGAAAGGTGAGAGGGACAGAGCCGAGCGTGGAGAAGGCTGAGCACACAGACAGTACTGTCCATGGAGGGGCAGGACAGGGTGACGCGATAGTCCCTGAAAGGGGCAGGGAAAACGGACAGGACAGTCCGTGGAGGGGCTGGGCACGGAAAGGGAACTGTCCCTGGAAAGTAAGGGGGAGGCGAGAGGACCGCCGATAGAGGGGGCACGGTGGAGGAACAGTACCGTTATTGGAGGTGACAGGGCAAAGGGTCAGGACAGTCCGTGGTGTGGTATTGCACTGAAAAAGACCAGCCCATGGAGGGAAAGGACAACGGGACAGGGCTGTCCATCAGTGAACCTGGCAGGGGGACAGAATATTCCACGGAGGTGGCAGTGTGGAGGCACAGGAGTGTCCATGAAGGGGCAGGGTAGGTAATCTGGGCAGTCCATGGAAATGTCGTGGAGGGGTCACAGGACAATCCATGGATGTGAAAGCCAGGGAAACCAGAGAGTCCATCGAAGGGGTAGGTTGAAGGGGCAGGACAGGACAGTCGGTGCAGGGGCGGGGCACGGACACCGGACAGCCCATGGAGGGGGCAGAGAGAAGATGTAGAACACTCCATGGAGGGGCTGTGCAGAAAAAGTGGAAAGTCCATGGAAGGGTAAGGGAGAAGGGAAAGGACCGTATGCGGAGGGGGTACGGTGGAGGATCACGGCCGAAATCGGAGGAAGGATGGCAGGGAGACTAGACAGTATGCGGAGAGGCACGGCCAGGAAACTGGACATTCGATGTAGGAAAAGGGCAGAGGGACAGGGCCATCATCCCATCAGTGGGGCCGGTTGGGTGGACAGGACAACACCTGAATGTGCAGGCCAGGGAAGCGACACAGTTTTCGGAAGGGTAGGCTTAAGGGACAAGAGCGTCCATGGAGGGGTAGGGCGTAGGAAGAGGAAAGTCCATGAACAGGGTCAGTAGGGGAACCAAGACAGTCTGCCCGGTGGGCTGGAGGAGAGTCAGGACCATCCCGAGAGGGGGCAGGGTGGTACTGAAAGGACAGTCTCTGGAGGAGGCAGGGCAGAGAAACAGGACTGTCTATGAAGGGAAAGGTGAGAGGGACAGAGCCGAGCGTGGAGATGGCTGAGCACACAGACAGTACTGTCCATGGAGGGGCAGGACAGGGTGACGCCATAGTCCCTGAAAGGGGCAGGGAAAACGGACAGGACAGTCCGTGGAGGGGCTGGGCACGGAAAGGGAACTGTCCCCGGAAAGTAAGGGGGACGCGAGAGGACCGCCGATAGAGGGGGCACGGTCGAGGAACAGTACCGTTATTGGAGGTGACAGGGCAAAGGGTCAGGACAGTCCGTGGTGTGGTATTGCACTGAAAAAGACCAGCCCATGGAGGGAAAGGACAACGGGACAGGGCTGTCCATCAGTGAACCTGGCAGGGGGACAGAATATTCCACGGAGGTGGCAGTGTGGAGGCACAGGAGTGTCCATGAAGGGGCAGGGTAGGTAATCTGGGCAGTCCATGGAAATGTCGTGGAGGGGTCACAGGACAATCCATGGATGTGAAAGCCAGGGAAACCAGAGAGTCCATCGAAGGGGTAGGTTGAAGGGGCAGGACAGGACAGTCGGTGCAGGGGCGGGGCACGGACACCGGACAGCCCATGGAGGGGGCAGAGAGAAGATGTAGAACACTCCATGGAGGGGCTGGGCAGAAAAAGTGGAAAGTCCATGGAAGGGTAAGGGAGAAGGGAAAGGACCGTATGCGGAGGGGGTACGGTGGAGGATCACGGCCGAAATCGGAGGAAGGATGGCAGGGAGACTAGACAGTATGCGGAGAGGCACGGCCGGGAAACTGGACATTCGATGTAGGAAAAGGGCAGAGGGACAGGGCCATCATCCCATCAGTGGGGCCGGTTGGGTGGACAGGACAACACCTGAATGTGCAGGCCAGGGAAGCGACACAGTTTTCGGAAGGGTAGGCTTAAGGGACAAGAGCGTCCATGGAGGGGTAGGGCGTAGGAAGAGGAAAGTCCATGAACAGGGTCAGTAGGGGAACCAAGACAGTCTACCCGGTGGGCTGGAGGAGAGTCAGGACCATCCCGAGAGGGGGCAGGGTGGTACTGAAAGGACAGTCTCTGGAGGAGGCAGGGCAGAGAAACAGGACTGTCTATGAAGGGAAAGGTGAGAGGGACAGAGCCGAGCGTGGAGATGGCTGAGCACACAGACAGTACTGTCCATGGAGGGGCAGGACAGGGTGACTCGATAGTCCCTGAAAGGGGCAGGGAAAACGGACAGGACAGTCCGTGGAGGGGCTGGGCACGGAAAGGGAACTGTCCCTGGAAAGTAAGGGGGAGGCAAGAGGACCGCCGATAGAGGGGGCACGGTGGAGGAACAGTACCGTTATTGGAGGTGACAGGGCAAAGGGTCAGGACAGTCCGTGGTGTGGTATTGCACTGAAAAAGACCAGCCCATGGAGGGAAAGGACAACGGGACAGGGCTGTCCATCAGTGAACCTGGCAGGGGGACAGAATATTCCACGGAGGTGGCAGTGGGGAGGCACAGGAGTGTCCATGAAGGGGCAGGGTAGGTAATCTGGGCAGTCCATGGAAATGTCGTGGAGGGGTCACAGGACAATCCATGGATGTGAAAGCCAGGGAAACCAGAGAGTCCATCGAAGGGGTAGGTTGAAGGGGCAGGACAGGACAGTCCGTGCAGGGGCGGGGCACGGACACCGGACAGCCCATGGAGGGGGCAGAGAGAAGATGTAGAACACTCCATGGAGGGGCTGGGCAGAAAAAGTGGAAAGTCCATGGAAGGGTAAGGGAGAAGGGAAAGGACCGTATGCGGAGGGGGTACGGTGGAGGATCACGGCCGAAATCGGAGGAAGGATGGCAGGGAGACTAGACAGTATGCGGAGAGGCACGGCCGGGAAACTGGACATTCGATGTAGGAAAAGGGCAGAGGGACAGGGCCATCATCCCATCAGTGGGGCCGGTTGGGTGGACAGGACAACACCTGAATGTGCAGGCCAGGGAAGCGACACAGTTTTCGGAAGGGTAGGCTTAAGGGACAAGAGCGTCCATGGAGGGGTAGGGCGTAGGAAGAGGAAAGTCCATGAACAGGGTCAGTAGGGGAACCAAGACAGTCTGCCCGGTGGGCTGGAGGAGAGTCAGGACCATCCCGAGAGGGGGCAGGGTGGTACTGAAAGGACAGTCTCTGGAGGAGGCAGGGCAGAGAAACAGGACTGTCTATGAAGGGAAAGGTGAGAGGGACAGAGCCGAGCATGGAGATGGCTGAGCACACAGACAGTACTGTCCATGGAGGGGCAGGACAGGGTGACTCGATAGTCCCTGAAAGGGGCAGGGAAAACGGACAGGACAGTCCGTGGAGGGGCTGGGCACGGAAAGGGAACTGTCCCTGGAAAGTAAGGGGGAGGCAAGAGGACCGCCGATAGAGGGGGCACGGTGGAGGAACAGTACCGTTATTGGAGGTGACAGGGCAAAGGGTCAGGACAGTCCGTGGTGTGGTATTGCACTGAAAAAGACCAGCCCATGGAGGGAAAGGACAACGGGACAGGGCTGTCCATCAGTGAACCTGGCAGGGGGACAGAATATTCCACGGAGGTGGCAGTGGGGAGGCACAGGAGTGTCCATGAAGGGGCAGGGTAGGTAATCTGGGCAGTCCATGGAAATGTCGTGGAGGGGTCACAGGACAATCCATGGATGTGAAAGCCAGGGAAACCAGAGAGTCCATCGAAGGGGTAGGTTGAAGGGGCAGGACAGGACAGTCCGTGCAGGGGCGGGGCACGGACACCGGACAGCCCATGGAGGGGGCAGAGAGAAGATGTAGAACACTCCATGGAGGAGCTGGGCAGAAAAAGTGGAAAGTCCATGGAAGGGTAAGGGAGAAGGGAAAGGACCGTATGCGGAGGGGGTACGGTGGAGGATCACGGCCGAAATCGGAGGAAGGATGGCAGGGAGACTAGACAGTATGCGGAGAGGCACGGCCGGGAAACTGGACATTCGATGTAGGAAAAGGGCAGAGGGACAGGGCCATCATCCCATCAGTGGGGCCGGTTGGGTGGACAGGACAACACCTGAATGTGCAGACCAGGGAAGCGACACAGTTTTTGGAAGGGTAGGCTTGGGACAAGAGCGTCCATGGAGTGGTAGGGCGTAGGAAGAGGAAAGTCCATGAACAGGGTCAGTAGGGGAACCAAGACAGTCTGCCCGGTGGGCTGGAGGAGAGTCAGGACCATCCCGAGAGGGGGCAGGGTGGTACTGAAAGGACAGTCTATGGAGGAGGCAGGGCAGAGAAACAGGACTGTCTATGAAGGGAAAGGTGAGAGGGACAGAGCCGAGCGTGGAGATGGCTGAGCACACAGACAGTACTGTCCATGGAGGGGCAGGACAGGGTGACTCGATAGTCCCTGAAAGGGGCAGGGAAAACGGACAGGACAGTCCGTGGAGGGGCTGGGCACGGAAAGGGAACTGTCCCTGGAAAGTAAGGGGGAGGCGAGAGGACCGCCGATAGAGGGGGCACGGTGGAGGAACAGTACCGTTATTGGAGGTGACAGGGCAAAGGGTCAGGACAGTCCGTGGTGTGGTATTGCACTGAAAAAGACCAGCCCATGGAGGGAAAGGACAACGGGACAGGGCTGTCCATCAGTGAACCTGGCAGGGGGACAGAATATTCCACGGAGGTGGCAGTGTGGAGGCACAGGAGTGTCCATGAAGGGGCAGGGTAGGTAATCTGGGCAGTCCATGGAAATGTCGTGGAGGGGTCACAGGACAATCCATGGATGTGAAAGCCAGGGAAACCAGAGAGTCCATCGAAGGGGTAGGTTGAAGGGGCAGGACCGGACAGTCCGTGCAGGGGCGGGGCACGGACACCGGACAGCCCATGGAGGGGGCAGAGAGAAGATGTAGAACACTCCATGGAGGGGCTGGGCAGAAAAAGTGGAAAGTCCATGGAAGGGTAAGGGAGAAGGGAAAGGACCGTATGCGGAGGGGGTACGGTGGAGCATCACGGCCGAAATCGGAGGAAGGATGGCAGGGAGACTAGACAGTATGCGGAGAGGCACGGCCGGGAAACTGGACATTCGATGTAGGAAAAGGGCAGAGGGACAGGGCCATCATCCCATCAGTGGGGCCGGTTGGGTGGACAGGACAACACCTGAATGTGCAGGCCAGGGAAGCGACACAGTTTTTGGAAGGGTAGCCTTAAGGGACAAGAGCGTCCATGGAGGGGTAGGGCGTAGGAAGAGGAAAGTCCATGAACTGGGTCAGTAGGGGAACCAAGACAGTCTGCCCGGTGGGCTGGAGGAGAGTCAGGACCATCCCGAGAGGGGGCAGGGTGGTACTGAAAGGACAGTCTCTGGAGGAGGCAGGGCAGAGAAACAGGACTGTCTATGAAGGGAAAGGTGAGAGGGAGAGAGCCGAGCGTGGAGATGGCTGAGCACACAGACAGTACTGTCCATGGAGGGGCAGGACAGGGTGACTCGATAGTCCCTGAAAGGGGCAGGGAAAACGGACAGGACAGTCCGTGGAGGGGCTGGGCACGGAAAGGGAACTGTCCCTGGAAAGTAAGGGGGAGGCGAGAGGACCGCCGATAGAGGGGGCACGGTGGAGGAACAGTACCGTTATTGGAGGTGACAGGGCAAAGGGTCAGGACAGTCCGTGGTGTGGTTTTGCACTGAAGAAGACCAGCCCATGGAGGGAAAGGACAACGGGACAGGGATGTCCATCATTGAACCCGGCAGGGGGACAGAATATTCCACGGAGGTGGCAGTGTGGAGGCACAGGAGTGTCCATGAAGGGGCAGGGTAGGTAATCTGGGCAGTCCATGGAAATGTCGTGGAGGGGTCACAGGACAATCCATGGATGTGAAAGCCAGGGAAACCAGAGAGTCCATCGAAGGGGTAGGTTGAAGGGGCAGGACAGGACAGTCCGTGCAGGGGCGGGGCACGGACACCGGACAGCCCATGGAGGGGGCAGAGAGAAGATATAGAACACTCCATGGAGGGGCTGGGCAGAAAAAGTGGAAAGTCCATGGAAGGGTAAGGGAGAAGGGAAAGGACCGTATGCGGAGGGGGTACGGTGGAGGATCATGGCCGACATCGGAGGAAGGATGGCAGGGAGACTAGACAGTATGCGGAGAGGCACGGCCGGGAAACTGGACATTCGATGTAGGAAAAGGGCAGAGGGACAGGGCCATCATCCCATCAGTGGGGCCGGTTGGGTGGACAGGACAACACCTGAATGTGCAGGCCAGGGAAGCGACACAGTTTTTGGAAGGGTAGGCTTAAGGGACAAGAGCGTCCATGGAGGGGTAGGGCGTAGGAAGAGGAAAGTCCATGAACAGGGTCAGTAGGGGAACCAAGACAGTCTGCCCGGTGGGCTGGAGGAGAGTCACGACCATCCCGAGAGGGGGCAGGGTGGTACTGAAAGGACAGTCTCTGGAGGAGGCAGGGCAGAGAAACAGGACTGTCTATGAAGGGAAAGGTGAGAGGGACAGAGCCGAGCGTGGAGATGGCTGAGCACACAGACAGTACTGTCCATGGAGGGGCAGGACAGGGTGACTCGATAGTCCCTGAAAGGGGCAGGGAAAACGGACAGGACAGTCCATGGAGGGGCTGGGCACGGAAAGGGAACTGTCCCTGGAAAGTAAGGGGGAGGCGAGAGGACCGCCGATAGAGGGGGCACGGTGGAGGAACAGTACCGTTATTGGAGGTGACAGGGCAAAGGGTCAGGACAGTCCGTGGTGTGGTATTACACTGAAGAAGACCAGCCCATGGAGGGAAAGGACAACGGGACAGGGCTGTCCATCAGTGAACCTGGCAGGGGGACAGAATATTCCACGGAGGTGGCAGTGTGGAGGCACAGGAGTGTCCATGAAGGGGCAGGGTAGGTAATCTGGGCAGTCCATGGAAATGTCGTGGAGGGGTCACAGGACAATCCATGGATGTGAAAGCCAGGGAAACCAGAGAGTCCATCGAAGGGGTAGTTTGAAGGGGCAGGACAGTACAGTCCGTGCAGGGGCGGGGCACGGACACCGGACAGCCCATGGAGGGGGCAGAGAGAAGATGTAGAACACTCCATGGAGGGGCTGGGCAGAAAAAGTGGAAAGTCCATGGAAGGGTAAGGGAGAAGGGAAAGGACCGTATGCGGAGGGGGTACGGTGGAGGATCACGGCCGAAATCGGAGGAAGGATGGCAGGGAGACTAGACAGTATGCGGAGAGGCACGGCCGGGAAACTGGACATTCGATGGAGGAAAAGGGCGGAGGGACAGGGCCATCATCCCATCAGTGGGGCCGGTTGGGTGGACAGGACAACACCTGAATGTGCAGGCCAGGGAAGCGACACAGTTTTTGGAAGGGTAGGCTTAAGGGACAAGAGCGTCCATGGAGGGGTAGGGCGTAGGAAGAGGAAAGTCCATGAACAGGGTCAGTAGGGGAACCAAGACAGTCTGCCCGGTGGGCTGGAGGAGAGTCAGGACCATCCCGAGAGGGGGCAGGGTGGTACTGAAAGGACAGTCTCTGGAGGAGGCAGGGCAGAGAAACAGGACTGTCTATGAAGGGAAAGGTGAGAGGGACAGAGCCGAGCGTGGAGATGGCTGAGCACACAGACAGTACTGTCCATGGAGGGGCAGGACAGGGTGACTCGATAGTCCCTGAAAGGGGCAGGGAAAACGGACAGGACAGTCCATGGAGGGGCTGGGCACGGAAAGGGAACTGTCCCTGGAAAGTAAGGGGGAGGCGAGAGGACCGCCGATAGAGGGGGCACGGTGGAGGAACAGTACCGTTATTGGAGGTGACAGGGCAAAGGGTCAGGACAGTCCGTGGTGTGGTATTACACTGAAGAAGACCAGCCCATGGAGGGAAAGGACAACGGGACAGGGCTGTCCATCAGTGAACCTGGCAGGGGGACAGAATATTCCACGGAGGTGGCAGTGTGGAGGCACAGGAGTGTCCATGAAGGGGCAGGGTAGGTAATCTGGGCAGTCCATGGAAATGTCGTGGAGGGGTCACAGGACAATCCATGGATGTGAAAGCCAGGGAAACCAGAGAGTCCATCGAAGGGGTAGTTTGAAGGGGCAGGACAGTACAGTCCGTGCAGGGGCGGGGCACGGACACCGGACAGCCCATGGAGGGGGCAGAGAGAAGATGTAGAACACTCCATGGAGGGGCTGGGCAGAAAAAGTGGAAAGTCCATGGAAGGGTAAGGGAGAAGGGAAAGGACCGTATGCGGAGGGGGTACGGTGGAGGATCACGGCCGAAATCGGAGGAAGGATGGCAGGGAGACTAGACAGTATGCGGAGAGGCACGGCCGGGAAACTGGACATTCGATGGAGGAAAAGGGCGGAGGGACAGGGCCATCATCCCATCAGTGGGGCCGGTTGGGTGGACAGGACAACACCTGAATGTGCAGGCCAGGGAAGCGACACAGTTTTTGGAAGGGTAGGCTTAAGGGACAAGAGCGTCCATGGAGGGGTAGGGCGTAGGAAGAGGAAAGTCCATGAACAGGGTCAGTAGGGGAACCAAGACAGTCTGCCCGGTGGGCTGGAGGAGAGTCAGGACCATCCCGAGAGGGGGCAGGGTGGTACTGAAAGGACAGTCTCTGGAGGAGGCAGGGCAGAGAAACAGGACTGTCTATGAAGGGAAAGGTGAGAGGGACAGAGCCGAGCGTGGAGATGGCTGAGCACACAGACAGTACTGTCCATGGAGGGGCAGGACAGGGTGACTCGATAGTCCCTGAAAGGGGCAGGGAAATCGACCAGGACATTCCGTGGAGGGGCTGGGCCCGGAAAGGGAACTGTCCCTGGAAAGTAAGGGGGAGGCGAGAGGACCTCCGATAGAGGGGGCACGGTGGAGGAACAGTACCGTTATTGGAGGTGACAGGGCAAAGGGTCAGGACAGTCCGTGGTGTGGTATTGCACTGAAGAAGACCAGTCCATGGAGGGAAAGGACAACGGGACAGGGCTGTCCATCAGTGAACCTGGCAGGGAGACAGAATATTCCACAGAGGTGGCAGTGTGGAGGCACAGGAGTGTCCATGAAGGGTAGGGTAGGTAATCTGGGCAGTCCATGGAAATGTCGTGGAGGGGTCACAGGACAATCCATGGATGTGAAAGCCAGGGAAACCAGAGAGTCCATCGAAGGGGTAGGTTGAAGGGGCAGGACAGGACAGTCCGTGCAGGGGCGGGGCACGGACACCGGACAGCCCATGGAGGGGGCAGAGAGAAGATGTAGAACACTCCATGGAGGGGCTGGGCAGAAAAAGTGGAAAGTCCATGGAAGGGTAAGGGAGAAGGGAAAGGACCGTATGCGGAGGGGGTACGGAGGAGGATCACGGCCGAAATCGGAGGAAGGATGGCAGGGAGACTAGACAGTATGCGGAGAGGCACGGCCGAGAAACTGGACTTTCGATGTAGGAAAAGGGCGGAGGGACAGGGCCATCATCCCATCAGTGAGGCCGGTTGGGTCGACAGGACAACACCTGAATGTGCAGGCCAGGGAAGCGACACAGTTTTTGGAAGGGTAGGCTTAAGGGACAAGAGCCTCCATGGAGGGGTAGGGCATAGGAAGAGGAAAGTCCATGAACAGGGTCAGTAGGGGAACCAAGACAGTCTGCCCGGTGGGCTGGAGGAGAGTCAGGACCATCCCGAGAGGGGGCAGGGTGGTACTGAAAGGACAGTCTCTGGAGGAGGCAGGGCAGAGAAACAGGACTGTCTATGAAGGGAAAGGTGAGAGGGACAGAGCCGAGCGTGGAGATGGCTGAGCACATAGACAGTACTGTCCATGGAGGGGCAGGACAGGGTGACTCGATAGTCCCTGAAAGGGGCAGGGAATACGGACAGGACAGTCCGAGGAGGGGCTGGGCCCGGAAAGGGAACTGTCCCTGGAAAGTAAGGAGGAGGCGAGAGGACCTCCGATAGAGGGGGCACGGTGGAGGAACAGTACCGTTATTGGAGGTGACAGGGCAAAGGGTCAGGACAGTCCGTGGTGTGGTATTGCACTGAAGAAGACCAGTCCATGGAGGGAAAGGACAACGGGACAGGGTTGTCCATCAGTGAACCTGGCAGGGGGACAGAATATTCCACGGAGGTGGCAGTGTGGAGGCACAGGAGTGTCCATGAAGGGGCAGGGTAGGTAATCTGGGCAGTCCATGGAAATATCGTGGAGGGGTCACAGGACAATCCATGGATGTGAAAGCCAGGGAAACCAGAGAGTCCATCGAAGGGGTAGGTTGAAGGGGCAGAACAGGACAGTCCGTGCAGCGGCGGGGCACGGACACCGGATAGCCCATGGAGGGGGCAGAGAGAAGATGTAGAACACTCCATGGAGGGGCTGGGCAGAAAAAGTGGAAAGTCCATGGAAGGGTAATGGAGAAGGGAAAGGACCGTATGCGGAGGGGGTACGGTGGAGGATCACGGCCGAAATCGGAGGAAGGATGGCAGGGAGACTAGACAGTATGCGGAGAGGCACGGCAGGGAAACTGGACATTCGATGTAGGAAAAGGGCGGAGGGACAGGGCCATCATCCCATCAGTGAGGCCGGTTGGGTGGACAGGACAACACCTGAATGTGCAGGCCAGGGAAGCGACACAGTTTTTGGAAGGGTAGGCTTAAGGGACAAGAGAGCGTCCATGGAGGGGTAGGGCGTAGGAAGAGGAAAGTCCATGAACAGGGTCAGTAGTGGAACCAAGATAGTCTGCCCGGTGGGCTGGAGTAGAGTCAGGACCATCCCGAGAGGGGGCAGGGTGGTACTGAAAGGACAGTCTCTGGAGGAGGCAGGGCAGAGAAACAGGACTGTCTATGAAGGGAAAGGTGAGAGGGACAGAGCCGAGCGTGGAGATGGCTGAGCGTACAGACAGTACTGTCCATGGAGGGGCAGGACAGGGTGACTCGATAGTCCCTGAAAGGGGCAGGGAAAACGGACAGGACAGTCCGTGGAGGGGCTGGGCACGGAAAGGGAACTGTCCCTGGAAAGTAAGGGGGAGGCGAGAGGACCGCCGATAGAGGGGGCACGGTGGAGGAACAGTACCGTTATTGGAGGTGACAGGGCAAAGGGTCAGGACAGTCCGTGGTGTGGTATTGCACTGAAAAAGACCAGCCCATGGAGGGAAAGGACAACGGGACAGGGCTGTCCATCAGTGAACCTGGCAGGGGGACAGAATATTCCACGGAGGTGGCAGTGTGGAGGCACAGGAGTGTCCATGAAGGGGCAGGGTAGGTAATCTGGGCAGTCCATGGAAATGTCGTGGAGGGGTCACAGGACAATCCATGGATGTGAAAGCCAGGGAAACCAGAGAGTCCATCGAAGGGGTAGGTTGAAGGGGCAGGACAGGACAGTCCGTGCAGGGGCGGGGCACGGACACCGGACAGCCCATGGAGGGGGCAGAGAGAAGATGTAGAACACTCCATGGAGGGGCTGGGCAGAAAAAGTGGAAAGTCCATGGAAGGGTAAGGGAGAAGGGAAAGGACCGTATGCGGAGGGGGTACGGTGGAGGATCACGGCCGAAATCGGAGGAAGGATGGCAGGGAGACTAGACAGTATGCGGAGAGGCACGGCCGGGAAACTGGACATTCGATGTAGGAAAAGGGCAGAGGGACAGGGCCATCATCCCATCAGTGGGGCCGGTTGGGTGGACAGGACAACACCTGAATGTGCAGGCCAGGGAAGCGACACAGTTTTTGGAAGGGTAGGCTTAAGGGACAAGAGCGTCCATGGAGGGGTAGGGCGTAGGAAGAGGAAAGTCCATGAACAGGGTCAGTAGGGGAACCAAGACAGTCTGCCCGGTGGGCTGGAGGAGAGTCAGGACCATCCCGAGAGGGGGCAGGGTGGTACTGAAAGGACAGTCTCTGGAGGAGGCAGGGCAGAGAAACAGGACTGTCTATGAAGGGAAAGGTGAGAGGGACAGAGCCGAGCGTGGAGATGGCTGAGCACACAGACAGTACTGTCCATGGAGGGGCAGGACAGGGTGACTCGATAGTCCCTGAAAGGGGCAGGGAAAACGGACAGGACAGTCCGTGGAGGGGCTGGGCACGGAAAGGGAACTGTCCCTGGAAAGCAAGGGGGTGGCGAGAGGACCGCCGATAGAGGGGGCACGGTGGAGGAACAGTACCGTTATTGGAGGTGACAGGGCAAAGGGTCAGGACAGTCCGTGGTGTGGTATTGCACTGAAAAAGACCAGCCCATGGAGGGAAAGGACAACGGGACAGGGCTGTCCATCAGTGAACCTGGCAGGGGGACAGAATATTCCACGGAGGTGGCAGTGTGGAGGCACAGGAGTGTCCATGAAGGGGCAGGGTAGGTAATCTGGGCAGTCCATGGAAATGTCGTGGAGGGGTCACAGGACAATCCATGGATGTGAAAGCCAGGGAAACCAGAGAGTCCATCGAAGGGGTAGGTTGAAGGGGCAGGACAGGACAGTCCGTGCAGGGGCGGGGCACGGACACCGGACAGCCCATGGAGGGGGCAGAGAGAAGATGTAGAACACTCCATGGAGGGGCTGGGCAGAAAAAGTGGAAAGTCCATGGAAGGGTAAGGGAGAAGGGAAAGGACTGTATGCGGAGGGGGTACGGTGGAGGATCACGGCCGAAATCGGAGGAAGAATGGCAGGGAGACTAGACAGTATGCGGAAAGGCACGGCCGGGAAACAGGACATTCGATGTAGAAAAAGGGCAGAGGGACAGGGCCATCATCCCATCAGTGGGGCCGGTTGGGTGGACAGGACAACACCTGAATGTGCAGACCAGGGAAGCGACACAGTTTTTGGAAGGGTAGGCTTGGGACAAGAGCGTCCATGGAGGGGTAGGGCGTAGGAAGAGGAAAGTCCATGAACAGGGTCAGTAGGGGAACCAAGACAGTCTGCCCGGTGGGCTGGAGGAGAGTCAGGACCATCCCGAGAGGGGGCAGGGTGGTACTGAAAGGACAGTCTATGGAGGAGGCAGGGCAGAGAAACAGGACTGTCTATGAAGGGAAAGGTGAGAGGGACAGAGCCGAGCGTGGAGATGGCTGAGCACACAGACAGTACTGTCCATGGAGGGGCAGGACAGGGTGACTCGATAGTCCCTGAAAGGGGCAGGGAAAACGGACAGGACAGTCCGTGGAGGGGCTGGGCACGGAAAGGGAACTGTCCCTGGAAAGTAAGGGGGAGGCGAGAGGACCGCCGATAGAGGGGGCACGGTGGAGGAACAGTACCGTTATTGGAGGTGACAGGGCAAAGGGTCAGGACAGTCCGTGGTGTGGTATTGCACTGAAAAAGACCAGCCCATGGAGGGAAAGGACAACGGGACAGGGCTGTCCATCAGTGAACCTGGCAGGGGGACAGAATATTCCACGGAGGTGGCAGTGTGGAGGCACAGGAGTGTCCATGAAGGGGCAGGGTAGGTAATCTGGGCAGTCCATGGAAATGTCGTGGAGGGGTCACAGGACAATCCATGGATGTGAAAGCCAGGGAAACCAGAGAGTCCATCGAAGGGGTAGGTTGAAGGGGCAGAACAGGACAGTCCGTGCAGGGGCGGGGCACGGACACCGGACAGCCCATGGAGGGGGCAGAGAGAAGATGTAGAACACTCCATGGAGGGGCTGGGCAGAAAAAGTGGAAAGTCCATGGAAGGGTAAGGGAGAAGGGAAAGGACCGTATGCGGAGGGGGTACGGTGGAGCATCACGGCCGAAATCGGAGGAAGGATGGCAGGGAGACTAGACAGTATGCGGAGAGGCACGGCCGGGAAACTGGACATTCGATGTAGAAAAAGGGCAGAGGGACAGGGCCATCATCCCATCAGTGGGGCCGGTTGGGTGGACAGGACAACACCTGAATGTGCAGACCAGGGAAGCGACACAGTTTTTGGAAGGGTAGGCTTGGGACAAGAGCGTCCATGGAGGGGTAGGGCGTAGGAAGAGGAAAGTCCATGAACAGGGTCAGTAGGGGAACCAAGACAGTCTGCCCGGTGGGCTGGAGGAGAGTCAGGACCATCCCGAGAGGGGGCAGGGTGGTACTGAAAGGACAGTCTATGGAGGAGGCAGGGCAGAGAAACAGGACTGTCTATGAAGGGAAAGGTGAGAGGGACAGAGCCGAGCGTGGAGATGGCTGAGCACACAGACAGTACTGTCCATGGAGGGGCAGGACAGGGTGACTCAATAGTCCCTGAAAGGGGCAGGGAAACGGACAGGACAGTCCGTGGAGGGGCTGGGCACGGAAAGGGAACTGTCCCTGGAAAGTAAGGGGGAGGCGAGAGGACCGCCGATAGAGGGGGCACGGTGGAGGAACAGTACCGTTATTGGAGGTGACAGGGCAAAGGGTCAGGACAGTCCGTGGTGTGGTATTGCACTGAAAAAGACCAGCCCATGGAGGGAAAGGACAACGGGACAGGGCTGTCCATCAGTGAACCTGGCAGGGGGACAGAATATTCCACGGAGGTGGCAGTGTGGAGGCACAGGAGTGTCCATGAAGGGGCAGGGTAGGTAATCTGGGCAGTCCATGGAAATGTCGTGGAGGGGTCACAGGACAATCCATGGATGTGAAAGCCAGGGAAACCAGAGAGTCCATCGAAGGGGTAGGTTGAAGGGGCAGGACCGGACAGTCCGTGCAGGGGCGGGGCACGGACACCGGACAGCCCATGGAGGGGGCAGAGAGAAGATGTAGAACACTCCATGGAGGGGCTGGGCAGAAAAAGTGGAAAGTCCATGGAAGGGTAAGGGAGAAGGGAAAGGACCGTATGCGGAGGGGGTACGGTGGAGCATCACGGCCGAAATCGGAGGAAGGATGGCAGGGAGACTAGACAGTATGCGGAGAGGCACGGCCGGGAAACTGGACATTCGATGTAGGAAAAGGGCAGAGGGACAGGGCCATCATCCCATCAGTGGGGCCGGTTGGGTGGACAGGACAACACCTGAATGTGCAGGCCAGGGAAGCGACACAGTTTTTGGAAGGGTAGGCTTAAGGGACAAGAGCGTCCATGGAGGGGTAGGGCGTAGGAAGAGGAAAGTCCATGAACAGGGTCAGTAGGGGAACCAAGACAGTCTGCCCGGTGGGCTGGAGGAGAGTCAGGACCATCCCGAGAGGGGGCAGGGTGGTACTGAAAGGACAGTCTCTGGAGGAGGCAGGGCAGAGAAACAGGACTGTCTATGAAGGGAAATGTGAGAGGGACAGAGCCGAGCGTGGAGATGGCTGAGCACACAGACAGTACTGTCCATGGAGGGGCAGGACAGGGTGACGCGATAGTCCCTGAAAGGGGCAGGGAAAACGGACAGGACAGTCCGTGGAGGGGCTGGGCACGGAAAGGGAACTGTCCCTGGAAATTAAGGGGGAAGGCGAGAGGACCGCCGATAGAGGGGGCACGGTGGAGGAACGGTACCGTTATTGGAGGTGACAGGGCAAAGGGTCAGGACAGTCCGTGGTGTGGTATTGCACTGAAGAAGACCAGCCCATGGAGGGAAAGGACAACGGGACAGGGCTGTCCATCAGTGAACCTGGCAGGGGGACAGAATATTCCACGGAGGTGGCAGTGTGGAGGCACAGGAGTGTCCATGAAGGGGCAGGGTAGGTAATCTGGGCAGTCCATGGAAATGTCGTGGAGGGGTCACAGGACAATCCATGGATGTGAAAGCCAGGGAAACCAGAGAGTCCATCGAAGGGGTAGGTTGAAGGGGCAGGACAGGACAGTCCGTGCAGGGGCGGGGCACGGACACCGGACAGCCCATGGAGGGGGCAGAGAGAAGATGTAGAACACTCCATGGAGGGGCTGGGCAGAAAAAGTGGAAAGTCCATGGAAGGGTAAGGGAGAAGGGAAAGGACCGTATGCGGAGGGGGTACGGTGGAGCATCACGGCTGAAATCGGAGGAAGGATGGCAGGGAGACTAGACAGTATGCGGAGAGGCACGGCCTGGAAACTGGACATTCGATGGAGGAAAGGGAAGAGGGACAGGGCCATCATCCCATCAGTGGGGCCGGTTGGGTGGACAGGACAACACCTGAATGTGCAGGCCAGGGAAGCGACACAGTTTTCGGAAGGGTAGGCTTAAGGGACAAGAGCGTCCATGGAGGGGTAGGGCGTAGGAAGAGGAAAGTCCATGAACAGGGTCAGTAGGGGAACCAAGACAGTCTGCCCGGTGGGCTGGAGGAGAGTCAGGACCATCCCGAGAGGGGGCAGGGTGGTACTGAAAGGACAGTCTCTGGAGGAGGCAGGGCAGAGAAACAGGACTGTCTATGAAGGGAAAGGTGAGAGGGACAGAGCCGAGCGTGGAGAAGGCTGAGCACACAGACAGTACTGTCCATGGAGGGGCAGGACAGGGTGACGCGATAGTCCCTGAAAGGGGCAGGGAAAACGGACAGGACAGTCCGTGGAGGGGCTGGGCACGGAAAGGGAACTGTCCCTGGAAAGTAAGGGGGAGGCGAGAGGACCGCCGATAGAGGGGGCACGGTGGAGGAACAGTACCGTTATTGGAGGTGACAGGGCAAAGGGTCAGGACAGTCCGTGGTGTGGTATTGCACTGAAAAAGACCAGCCCATGGAGGGAAAGGACAACGGGACAGGGCTGTCCATCAGTGAACCTGGCAGGGGGACAGAATATTCCCCGGAGGTGGCAGTGTGGAGGCACAGGAGTGTCCATGAAGGGGCAGGGTAGGTAATCTGGGCAGTCCATGGAAATGTCGTGGAGGGGTCACAGGACAATCCATGGATGTGAAAGCCAGGGAAACCAGAGAGTCCATCGAAGGGGTAGGTTGAAGGGGCAGGACAGGACAGTCGGTGCAGGGGCGGGGCACGGACACCGGACAGCCCATGGAGGGGGCAGAGAGAAGATGTAGAACACTCCATGGAGGGGCTGTGCAGAAAAAGTGGAAAGTCCATGGAAGGGTAAGGGAGAAGGGAAAGGACCGTATGCGGAGGGGGTACGGTGGAGGATCACGGCCGAAATCGGAGGAAGGATGGCAGGGAGACTAGACAGTATGCGGAGAGGCACGGCCAGGAAACTGGACATTCGATGTAGGAAAAGGGCAGAGGGACAGGGCCATCATCCCATCAGTGGGGCCGGTTGGGTGGACAGGACAACACCTGAATGTGCAGGCCAGGGAAGCGACACAGTTTTCGGAAGGGTAGGCTTAAGGGACAAGAGCGTCCATGGAGGGGTAGGGCGTAGGAAGAGGAAAGTCCATGAACAGGGTCAGTAGGGGAACCAAGACAGTCTGCCCGGTGGGCTGGAGGAGAGTCAGGACCATCCCGAGAGGGGGCAGGGTGGTACTGAAAGGACAGTCTCTGGAGGAGGCAGGGCAGAGAAACAGGACTGTCTATGAAGGGAAAGGTGAGAGGGACAGAGCCGAGCGTGGAGATGGCTGAGCACACAGACAGTACTGTCCATGGAGGGGCAGGACAGGGTGACGCGATAGTCCCTGAAAGGGGCAGGGAAAACGGACACGACAGTCCGTGGATGGGCTGGGCACGGAAAGGGAACTGTCCCCGGAAAGTAAGGGGGACGCGAGAGGACCGCCGATAGAGGGGGCACGGTGGAGGAACAGTACCGTTATTGGAGGTGACAGGGCAAAGGGTCAGGACAGTCCGTGGTGTGGTATTGCACTGAAAAAGACCAGCCCATGGAGGGAAAGGACAACGGGACAGGGCTGTCCATCAGTGAACCTGGCAGGGGGACAGAATATTCCACGGAGGTGGCAGTGTGGAGGCACAGGAGTGTCCATGAAGGGGCAGGGTAGGTAATCTGGGCAGTCCATGGAAATGTCGTGGAGGGGTCACAGGACAATCCATGGATGTGAAAGCCAGGGAAACCAGAGAGTCCATCGAAGGGGTAGGTTGAAGGGGCAGGACAGGACAGTCCGTGCAGGGGCGGGGCACGGACACCGGACAGCCCATGGAGGGGGCAGAGAGAAGATGTAGAACACTCCATGGAGGGGCTGGGCAGAAAAAGTGGAAAGTCCATGGAAGGGTAAGGGAGAAGGGAAAGGACCGTATGCGGAGGGGGTACGGTGGAGGATCACGGCCGAAATCGGAGGAAGGATGGCAGGGAGACTAGACAGTATGCGGAGAGGCACGGCCGGGAAACTGGACATTCGATGTAGGAAAAGGGCAGAGGGACAGGGCCATCATCCCATCAGTGGGGCCGGTTGGGTGGACAGGACAACACCTGAATGTGCAGGCCAGGGAAGCGACACAGTTTTCGGAAGGGTAGGCTTAAGGGACAAGAGCGTCCATGGAGGGCTAGGGCGTAGGAAGAGGAAAGTCCATGAACAGGGTCAGTAGGGGAACCAAGACAGTCTGCCCGGTGGGCTGGAGGAGAGTCAGGACCATCCCGAGAGGGGGCAGGGTGGTACTGAAAGGACAGTCTCTGGAGGAGGCAGGGCAGAGAAACAGGACTGTCTATGAAGGGAAAGGTGAGAGGGACAGAGCCGAGCGTGGAGATGGCTGAGCACACAGACAGTACTGTCCATGGAGGGGCAGGACTGGGTGACTCGATAGTCCCTGAAAGGGGCAGGGAAAACGGACAGGACAGTCCGTGGAGGGGCTGGGCACGGAAAGGGAACTGTCCCTGGAAAGTAAGGGGGAGGCAAGAGGACCGCCGATAGAGGGGGCACGGTGGAGGAACAGTACCGTTATTGGAGGTGACAGGGCAAAGGGTCAGGACAGTCCGTGGTGTGGTATTGCACTGAAAAAGACCAGCCCATGGAGGGAAAGGACAACGGGACAGGGCTGTCCATCAGTGAACCTGGCAGGGGGACAGAATATTCCACGGAGGTGGCAGTGGGGAGGCACAGGAGTGTCCATGAAGGGGCAGGGTAGGTAATCTGGGCAGTCCATGGAAATGTCGTGGAGGGGTCACAGGACAATCCATGGATGTGAAAGCCAGGGAAACCAGAGAGTCCATCGAAGGGGTAGGTTGAAGGGGCAGGACAGGACAGTCCGTGCAGGGGCGGGGCACGGACACCGGACAGCCCATGGAGGGGGCAGAGAGAAGATGTAGAACACTCCATGGAGGGGCTGGGCAGAAAAAGTGGAAAGTCCATGGAAGGGTAAGGGAGAAGGGAAAGGACCGTATGCGGAGGGGGTACGGTGGAGGATCACGGCCGAAATCGGAGGAAGGATGGCAGGGAGACTAGACAGTATGCGGAGAGGCACGGCCGGGAAACTGGACATTCGATGTAGGAAAAGGGCAGAGGGACAGGGCCATCATCCCATCAGTGGGGCCGGTTGGGTGGACAGGACAACACCTGAATGTGCAGGCCAGGGAAGCGACACAGTTTTCGGAAGGGTAGGCTTAAGGGACAAGAGCGTCCATGGAGGGGTAGGGCGTAGGAAGAGGAAAGTCCATGAACAGGGTCAGTAGGGGAACCAAGACAGTCTGCCCGGTGGGCTGGAGGAGAGTCAGGACCATCCCGAGAGGGGGCAGGGTGGTACTGAAAGGACAGTCTCTGGAGGAGGCAGGGCAGAGAAACAGGACTGTCTATGAAGGGAAAGGTGAGAGGGACAGAGCCGAGCGTGGAGATGGCTGAGCACACAGACAGTACTGTCCATGGAGGGGCAGGACAGGGTGACTCGATAGTCCCTGAAAGGGGCAGGGAAAACGGACAGGACAGTCCGTGGAGGGGCTGGGCACGGAAAGGGAACTGTCCCTGGAAAGTAAGGGGGAGGCAAGAGGACCGCCGATAGAGGGGGCACGGTGGAGGAACAGTACCGTTATTGGAGGTGACAGGGCAAAGGGTCAGGACAGTCCGTGGTGTGGTATTGCACTGAAAAAGACCAGCCCATGGAGGGAAAGGACAACGGGACAGGGCTGTCCATCAGTGAACCTGGCAGGGGGACAGAATATTCCACGGAGGTGGCAGTGGGGAGGCACAGGAGTGTCCATGAAGGGGCAGGGTAGGTAATCTGGGCAGTCCATGGAAATGTCGTGGAGGGGTCACAGGACAATCCATGGATGTGAAAGCCAGGGAAACCAGAGAGTCCATCGAAGGGGTAGGTTGAAGGGGCAGGACAGGACAGTCCGTGCAGGGGCGGGGCACGGACACCGGACAGCCCATGGAGGGGGCAGAGAGAAGATGTAGAACACTCCATGGAGGAGCTGGGCAGAAAAAGTGGAAAGTCCATGGAAGGGTAAGGGAGAAGGGAAAGGACCGTATGCGGAGGGGGTACGGTGGAGGATCACGGCCGAAATCGGAGGAAGGATGGCAGGGAGACTAGACAGTATGCGGAGAGGCACGGCCGGGAAACTGGACATTCGATGTAGGAAAAGGGCAGAGGGACAGGGCCATCATCCCATCAGTGGGGCCGGTTGGGTGGACAGGACAACACCTGAATGTGCAGGCCAGGGAAGCGACACAGTATTTGGAAGGGTAGGCTTAAGGGACAAGAGCGTCCATGGAGGGGTAGGGCGTAGGAAGAGGAAAGTCCATGAACAGGGTCAGTAGGGGAACCAAGACAGTCTGCCCGGTGGGCTGGAGGAGAGTCAGGACCATCCCGAGAGGGGGCAGGGTGGTACTGAAAGGACAGTCTCTGGAGGAGGCAGGGCAGAGAAACAGGACTGTCTATGAAGGGAAAGGTGAGAGGGACAGAGCCGAGCGTGGAGATGGCTGAGCACACAGACAGTACTGTCCATGGAGGGGCAGGACAGGGTGACTCGATAGTCCCTGAAAGGGGCAGGGAAAACGGACAGGACAGTCCGTGGAGGGGCTGGGCACGGAAAGGGAACTGTCCCTGGAAAGTAAGGGGGAGGCGAGAGGACCGCCGATAGAGGGGGCACGGTGGAGGAACAGTACCGTTATTGGAGGTGACAGGGCAAAGGGTCAGGACAGTCCGTGGTGTGGTATTGCACTGAAAAAGACCAGTCCATGGAGGGAAAGGACCACGGGACAGGGCTGTCCATCAGTGAACCTGGCAGGGGGACAGAATATTCCACGGAGGTGGCAGTGTGGAGGCACAGGAGTGTCCATGAAGGGGCAGGGTAGGTAATCTGGGCAGTCCATGGAAATGTCGTGGAGGGGTCACAGGACAATCCATGGATGTGAAAGCCAGGGAAACCAGAGAGTCCATCGAAGGGGTAGGTTGAAGGGGCAGGACAGGACAGTCCGTGCACGGGCGGGGCACGGACACCGGACAGCCCATGGAGGGGGCAGAGAGAAGATATAGAACACTCCATGGAGGGGCTGGGCAGAAAAAGTGGAAAGTCCATGGAAGGGTAAGGGAGAAGGGAAAGGACCGTATGCGGAGGGGGTACGGTGGAGGATCACGGCCGAAATCGGAGGAAGAATGGCAGGGAGACTAGACAGTATGCGGAAAGGCACGGCCGGGAAACTGGACATTCGATGTAGAAAAAGGGCAGAGGGACAGGGCCATCATCCCATCAGTGGGGCCGGTTGGGTGGACAGGACAACACCTGAATGTGCAGACCAGGGAAGCGACACAGTTTTTGGAAGGGTAGGCTTGGGACAAGAGCGTCCATGGAGGGGTAGGGCGTAGGAAGAGGAAAGTCCATGAACAGGGTCAGTAGGGGAACCAAGACAGTCTGCCCGGTGGGCTGGAGGAGAGTCAGGACCATCCCGAGAGGGGGCAGGGTGGTACTGAAAGGACAGTCTATGGAGGAGGCAGGGAAGAGAAACAGGACTGTCTATGAAGGGAAAGGTGAGAGGGACAGAGCCGAGCGTGGAGATGGCTGAGCACACAGACAGTACTGTCCATGGAGGGGCAGGACAGGGTGACTCGATAGTCCCTGAAAGGGGCAGGGAAAACGGACAGGACAGTCCGTGGAGGGGCTGGGCACGGAAAGGGAACTGTCCCTGGAAAGTAAGGGGGAGGCGAGAGGACCGCCGATAGAGGGGGCACGGTGGAGGAACAGTACCGTTATTGGAGGTGACAGGGCAAAGGGTCAGGACAGTCCGTGGTGTGGTATTGCACTGAAAAAGACCAGCCCATGGAGGGAAAGGACAACGGGACAGGGCTGTCCATCAGTGAACCTGGCAGGGGGACAGAATATTCCACGGAGGTGGCAGTGTGGAGGCACAGGAGTGTCCATGAAGGGGCAGGGTAGGTAATCTGGGCAGTCCATGGAAATGTCGTGGAGGGGTCACAGGACAATCCATGGATGTGAAAGCCAGGGAAACCAGAGAGTCCATCGAAGGGGTAGGTTGAAGGGGCAGGAGCGGACAGTCCGTGCAGGGGCGGGGCACGGACACCGGACAGCCCATGGAGGGGGCAGAGAGAAGATGTAGAACACTCCATGGAGGGGCTGGGCAGAAAAAGTGGAAAGTCCATGGAAGGGTAAGGGAGAAGGGAAAGGACCGTATGCGGAGGGGGTACGGTGGAGCATCACGGCCGAAATCGGAGGAAGGATGGCAGGGAGACTAGACAGTATGCGGAGAGGCACGGCCGGGAAACTGGACATTCGATGTAGGAAAAGGGCAGAGGGACAGGGCCATCATCCCATCAGTGGGGCCGGTTGGGTGGACATGACAACACCTGAATGTGCAGGCCAGGGAAGCGACACAGTTTTTGGAAGGGTAGGCTTAAGGGACAAGAGCGTCCATGGAGGGGTAGGGCGTAGGAAGAGGAAAGTCCATGAACTGGGTCAGTAGGGGAACCAAGACAGTCTGCCCGGTGGGCTGGAGGAGAGTCAGGACCATCCCGAGAGGGGGCAGGGTGGTACTGAAAGGACAGTCTCTGGAGGAGGCAGGGCAGAGAAACAGGACTGTCTATGAAGGGAAAGGTGAGAGGGAGAGAGCCGAGCATGGAGATGGCTGAGCACACAGACAGTACTGTCCATGGAGGGGCAGGACAGGGTGACTCGATAGTCCCTGAAAGGGGCAGGGAAAACGGACAGGACAGTCCGTGGAGGGGCTGGGCACGGAAAGGGAACTGTCCCTGGAAAGTAAGGGGGAGGCGAGAGGACCGCCGATAGAGGGGGCACGGTGGAGGAACAGTACCGTTATTGGAGGTGACAGGGCAAAGGGTCAGGACAGTCCGTGGTGTGGTATTGCACTGAAAAAGACCAGCCCATGGAGGGAAAGGACAACGGGACAGGGCTGTCCATCAGTGAACCTGGCAGGGGGACAGAATATTCCACGGAGGTGGCAGTGGGGAGGCACAGGAGTGTCCATGAAGGGGCAGGGTAGGTAATCTGGGCAGTCCATGGAAATGTCGTGGAGGGGTCACAGGACAATCCATGGATGTGAAAGCCAGGGAAACCAGAGAGTCCATCGAAGGGGTAGGTTGAAGGGGCAGGACAGGACAGTCCGTGCAGGGGCGGGGCACGGACACCGGACAGCCCATGGAGGGGGCAGAGAGAAGATGTAGAACACTCCATGGAGGGGCTGGGCAGAAAAAGTGGAAAGTCCATGGAAGGGTAAGGGAGAAGGGAAAGGACCGTATGCGGAGGGGGTACGGTGGAGGATCACGGCCGAAATCGGAGGAAGGATGGCAGGGAGACTAGACAGTATGCGGAGAGGCACGGCCGGGAAACTGGACATTCGATGTAGGAAAAGGGCAGAGGGACAGGGCCATCATCCCATCAGTGGGGCCGGTTGGGTGGACAGGACAACACCTGAATGTGCAGGCCAGGGAAGCGACACAGTTTTCGGAAGGGTAGGCTTAAGGGACAAGAGCGTCCATGGAGGGGTAGGGCGTAGGAAGAGGAAAGTCCATGAACAGGGTCAGTAGGGGAACCAAGACAGTCTGCCCGGTGGGCTGGAGGAGAGTCAGGACCATCCAGAGAGGGGGCAGGGTGGTACTGAAAGGACAGTCTCTGGAGGAGGCAGGGCAGAGAAACAGGACTGTCTATGAAGGGAAAGGTGAGAGGGACAGAGCCGAGCGTGGAGATGGCTGAGCACACAGACAGTACTGTCCATGGAGGGGCAGGACAGGGTGACTCGATAGTCCCTGAAAGGGGCAGGGAAAACGGACAGGACAGTCCGTGGAGGGGCTGGGCACGGAAAGGGAACTGTCCCTGGAAAGTAAGGGGGAGGCAAGAGGACCGCCGATAGAGGGGGCACGGTGGAGGAACAGTACCGTTATTGGAGGTGACAGGGCAAAGGGTCAGGACAGTCCGTGGTGTGGTATTGCACTGAAAAAGACCAGCCCATGGAGGGAAAGGACAACGGGACAGGGCTGTCCATCAGTGAACCTGGCAGGGGGACAGAATATTCCACGGAGGTGGCAGTGGGGAGGCACAGGAGTGTCCATGAAGGGGCAGGGTAGGTAATCTGGGCAGTCCATGGAAATGTCGTGGAGGGGTCACAGGACAATCCATGGATGTGAAAGCCAGGGAAACCAGAGAGTCCATCGAAGGGGTAGGTTGAAGGGGCAGGACAGGACAGTCCGTGCAGGGGCGGGGCATGGACACCGGACAGCCCATGGAGGGGGCAGAGAGAAGATGTAGAACACTCCATGGAGGGGCTGGGCAGAAAAAGTGGAAAGTCCATGGAAGGGTAAGGGAGAAGGGAAAGGACCGTATGCGGAGGGGGTACGGTGGAGGATCACGGCCGAAATCGGAGGAAGGATGGCAGGGAGACTAGACAGTATGCGGAGAGGCACGGCCGGGAAACTGGACATTCGATGTAGGAAAAGGGCAGAGGGACAGGGCCATCATCCCATCAGTGGGGCTGGTTGGGTGGACAGGACAACACCTGAATGTGCAGGCCAGGGAAGCGACACAGTTTTCGGAAGGGTAGGCTTAAGGGACAAGAGCGTCCATGGAGGGGTAGGGCGTAGGAAGAGGAAAGTCCATGAACAGGGTCAGTAGGGGAACCAAGACAGTCTGCCCGGTGGGCTGGAGGAGAGTCAGGACCATCCCGAGAGGGGGCAGGGTGGTACTGAAAGGACAGTCTCTGGAGGAGGCAGGGCAGAGAAACAGGACTGTCTATGAAGGGAAAGGTGAGAGGGACAGAGCCGAGCGTGGAGATGGCTGAGCACACAGACAGTACTGTCCATGGAGGGGCAGGACAGGGTGACTCGATAGTCCCTGAAAGGGGCAGGGAAAACGGACAGGACAGTCCGTGGAGGGGCTGGGCACGGAAAGGGAACTGTCCCTGGAAAGTAAGGGGGAGGCGAGAGGACCGCCGATAGAGGGGGCACGGTGGAGGAACAGTACCGTTATTGGAGGTGACAGGGCAAAGGGTCAGGACAGTCCGTGGTGTGGTATTGCAATGAAAAAGACCAGCCCATGGAGGGAAAGGACAACGGGACAGGGCTGTCCATCAGTGAACCTGGCAGGGGGACAGAATATTCCACGGAGGTGGCAGTGGGGAGGCACAGGAGTGTCCATGAAGGGGCAGGGTAGGTAATCTGGGCAGTCCATGGAAATGTCGTGGAGGGGTCACAGGACAATCCATGGATGTGAAAGCCAGGGAAACCAGAGAGTCCATCGAAGGGGTAGGTTGAAGGGGCAGGACAGGACAGTCCGTGCAGGGGCGGGGCACGGACACCGGACAGCCCATGGAGGGGGCAGAGAGAAGATGTAGAACACTCCATGGAGGGGCTGGGCAGAAAAAGTGGAAAGTCCATGGAAGGGTAAGGGAGAAGGGAAAGGACCGTATGCGGAGGGGGTACGGTGGAGGATCACGGCCGAAATCGGAGGACGGATGGCAGGGAGACTAGACAGTATGCGGAGAGGCACGGCCGGGAAACTGGACATTCGATGTAGGAAAAGGGCAGAGGGACAGGGCCATCATCCCATCAGTGGGGCCGGTTGGGTGGACAGGACAACACCTGAATGTGCAGGCCAGGGAAGCGACACAGTTTTCGGAAGGGTAGGCTTAAGGGACAAGAGCGTCCATGGAGGGGTAGGGCGTAGGAAGAGGAAAGTCCATGAACAGGGTCAGTAGGGGAACCAAGACAGTCTGCCCGGTGGGCTGGAGGAGAGTCAGGACCATCCAGAGAGGGGGCAGGGTGGTACTGAAAGGACAGTCTCTGGAGGAGGCAGGGCAGAGAAACAGGACTGTCTATGAAGGGAAAGGTGAGAGGGACAGAGCCGAGCGTGGAGATGGCTGAGCACACAGACAGTACTGTCCATGGAGGGGCAGGACAGGGTGACTCGATAGTCCCTGAAAGGGGCAGGGAAAACGGACAGGACAGTCCGTGGAGGGGCTGGGCACGGAAAGGGAACTGTCCCTGGAAAGTAAGGGGGAGGCGAGAGGACCGCCGATAGAGGGGGCACGGTGGAGGAACAGTACCGTTATTGGAGGTGACAGGGCAAAGGGTCAGGACAGTCCGTGGTGTGGTATTGCACTGAAAAAGACCAGCCCATGGAGGGAAAGGACAACGGGACAGGGCTGTCCATCAGTGAACCTGGCAGGGGGACAGAATATTCCACGGAGGTGGCAGTGGGGAGGCACAGGAGTGTCCATGAAGGGGCAGGGTAGGTAATCTGGGCAGTCCATGGAAATGTCGTGGAGGGGTCACAGGACAATCCATGGATGTGAAAGCCAGGGAAACCAGAGAGTCCATCGAAGGGGTAGGTTGAAGGGGCAGGACAGGACAGTCCGTGCAGGGGCGGGGCATGGACACCGGACAGCCCATGGAGGGGGCAGAGAGAAGATGTAGAACACTCCATGGAGGGGCTGGGCAGAAAAAGTGGAAAGTCCATGGAAGGGTAAGGGAGAAGGGAAAGGACCGTATGCGGAGGGGGTACGGTGGAGGATCACGGCCGAAATCGGAGGAAGGATGGCAGGGAGACTAGACAGTATGCGGAGAGGCACGGCCGGGAAACTGGACATTCGATGTAGGAAAAGGGCAGAGGGACAGGGCCATCATCCCATCAGTGGGGCTGGTTGGGTGGACAGGACAACACCTGAATGTGCAGGCCAGGGAAGCGACACAGTTTTCGGAAGGGTAGGCTTAAGGGACAAGAGCGTCCATGGAGGGGTAGGGCGTAGGAAGAGGAAAGTCCATGAACAGGGTCAGTAGGGGAACCAAGACAGTCTGCCCGGTGGGCTGGAGGAGAGTCAGGACCATTCCGAGAGGGGGCAGGGTGGTACTGAAAGGACAGTCTCTGGAGGAGGCAGGGCAGAGAAACAGGACTGTCTATGAAGGGAAAGGTGAGAGGGACAGAGCCGAGCGTGGAGATGGCTGAGCACACAGACAGTACTGTCCATGGAGGGGCAGGACAGGGTGACTCGATAGTCCCTGAAAGGGGCAGGGAAAACGGACAGGACAGTCCGTGGAGGGGCTGGGCACGGAAAGGGAACTGTCCCTGGAAAGTAAGGGGGAGGCAAGAGGACCGCCGATAGAGGGGGCACGGTGGAGGAACAGTACCGTTATTGGAGGTGACAGGGCAAAGGGTCAGGACAGTCCGTGGTGTGGTATTGCACTGAAAAAGACCAGCCCATGGAGGGAAAGGACAACGGGACAGGGCTGTCCATCAGTGAACCTGGCAGGGGGACAGAATATTCCACGGAGGTGGCAGTGGGGAGGCACAGGAGTGTCCATGAAGGGGCAGGGTAGGTAATCTGGGCAGTCCATGGAAATGTCGTGGAGGGGTCACAGGACAATCCATGGATGTGAAAGCCAGGGAAACCAGAGAGTCCATCGAAGGGGTAGGTTGAAGGGGCAGGACAGGACAGTCCGTGCAGGGGCGGGGCATGGACACCGGACAGCCCATGGAGGGGGCAGAGAGAAGATGTAGAACACTCCATGGAGGGGCTGGGCAGAAAAAGTGGAAAGTCCATGGAAGGGTAAGGGAGAAGGGAAAGGACCGTATGCGGAGGTGGTACGGTGGAGGATCACGGCCGAAATCGGAGGAAGGATGGCAGGGAGACTAGACAGTATGCGGAGAGGCACGGCCGGGAAACTGGACATTCGATGTAGGAAAAGGGCAGAGGGACAGGGCCATCATCCCATCAGTGGGGCCGGTTGGGTGGACAGGACAACACCTGAATGTGCAGGCCAGGGAAGCGACAGTTTTTGGAAGGGTAGGCTTAAGGGACAAGAGCGTCCATGGAGGGTTAGGGCGTAGGAAGAGGAAAGTCCATGAACAGGGTCAGTAGGGGAACCAAGACAGTCTGCCCGGTGGGCTGGAGGAGAGTCAGGACCATCCCGAGAGGGGGCAGGGTGGTACTGAAAGGACAGTCTCTGGAGGAGGCAGGGCAGAGAAACAGGACTGTCTATGAAGGGAAAGGTGAGAGGGACAGAGCCGAGCGTGGAGATGGCTGAGCACACAGACAGTACTGTCCATGGAGGGGCAGGACAGGGTGACTCGATAGTCCCTGAAAGGGGCAGGGAAATCGGACAGGCCAGTCCGTGGAGGGGCTGGGCACGGAAATGGAACTGTCCCTGGAAAGTAAGGGGGAGGCGAGAGGACCGCCGTTAGAGGGGGCACGGTGGAGGAAGAGTACCGTTATTGGAGGTGACAGGGCAAAGGGTCAGGACAGTCCGTGGTGTGGTATTGCACTGAAAAAGACCAGCCCATGGAGGGAAAGGACAACGGGACAGGGCTGTCCATCAGTGAACCTGGCAGGGGGACAGAATATTCCACGGAGGTGGCAGTGGGGAGGCACAGGAGTGTCCATGAAGGGGCAGGGTAGGTAATCTGGGCAGTCCATGGAAATGTCGTGGAGGGGTCACAGGACAATCCATGGATGTGAAAGCCAGGGAAACCAGAGAGTCCATCGAAGGGGTAGGTTGAAGGGGCAGGACAGGACAGTCCGTGCAGGGGCGGGGCACGGACACCGGACAGCCCATGGAGGGGGCAGAGAGAAGATGTAGAACACTCCATGGAGGGGCTGGGCAGAAAAAGTGGAAAGTCCATGGAAGGGTAAGGGAGAAGGGAAAGGACCGTATGCGGAGGGGGTACGGTGGAGGATCACGGCCGAAATCGGAGGAAGGATGGCAGGGAGACTAGACAGTATGCGGAGAGGCATGGCCGGGAAACTGGACATTCGATGGAGGAAAAGGGCAGAGGGACAGGGCCATCATCCCATCAGTGGGGCCGGTTGGGTGGACAGGACAACACCTGAATGTGCAGGCCAGGGAAGCGACACAGTTTTTGGAAGGGTAGGCTTAAGGGACAAGAGCGTCCATGGAGGGGTTGGGCGTAGGAAGAGGAAAGTCCATGAACAGGGTCAGTAGGGGAACCAAGACAGTCTGCCCGGTGGGCTGGAGGAGAGTCAGGACCATCCAGAGAGGGGGCAGGGTGGTACTGAAAGGACAGTCTCTGGAGGAGGCAGGGCAGAGAAACAGGACTGTCTATGAAGGGAAAGGTGAGAGGGACAGAGCCGAGCGTGGAGATGGCTGAGCACACAGACAGTACTGTCCATGGAGGGGCAGGACATGGTGACTCGATAGTCCCTGAAAGGGGCAGGGAAATCGGACAGGCCAGTCCGTGGAGGGGCTGGGCACGGAAAGGGAACTGTCCCTGGAAAGTAAGGGGGAGGCGAGAGGACCGCCGTTAGAGGGGGCACGGTGGAGGAAGAGTACCGTTATTGGAGGTGACAGGGCAAAGGGTCAGGACAGTCCGTGGTGTGGTATTGCACTGAAAAAGACCAGCCCATGGAGGGAAAGGACAACGGGACAGGGCTGTCCATCAGTGAACCTGGCAGGGGGACAGAATATTCCACGGAGGTGGCAGTGTGGAGGCACAGGAGTGTCCATGAAGGGGCAGGGTAGGTAATCTGGGCAGTCCATGGAAATGTCGTGGAGGGGTCACAGGACAATCCATGGATGTGAAAGCCAGGGAAACCAGAGAGTCCATCGAAGGGGTAGGTTGAAGGGGCAGGACAGGACAGTCCGTGCAGGGGCGGGGCACGGACACCGGACAGCCCATGGAGGGGGCAGAGAGAAGATGTAGAACACTCCATGGAGGGGCTGGGCAGAAAAAGTGGAAAGTCCATGGAAGGGTAAGGGAGAAGGGAAAGGACCGTATGCGGAGGGGGTACGGTGGAGGATCACGGCCGAAATCGGAGGAAGGATGGCAGGGAGACTAGACAGTATGCGGAGAGGCACGGCCGGGAAACTGGACATTCGATGTAGGAAAAGGGCAGAGGGACAGGGCCATCATCCCATCAGTGGGGCCGGTTGGGTGGACAGGACAACACCTGAATGTGCAGGCCAGGGAAGCGACACAGTTTTTGGAAGGGTAGGCTTAAGGGACAAGAGCGTCCATGGAGGGGTAGGGCGTAGGAAGAGGAAAGTCCATGAACAGGGTCAGTAGGGGAACCAAGACAGTCTGCCCGGTGGGCTGGAGGAGAGTCAGGACCATCCCGAGAGGGGGCAGGGTGGTACTGAAAGGACAGTCTCTGGAGGAGGCAGGGCAGAGAAACAGGACTGTCTATGAAGGGAAAGGTGAGAGGGACAGAGCCGAGCGTGGAGATGGCTGAGCACACAGACAGTACTGTCCATGGAGGGGCAGGACAGGGTGACTCGATAGTCCCTGAAAGGGGCAGGGAAAACGGACAGGACAGTCCGTGGAGGGGCTGGGCACGGAAAGGGAACTGTCCCTGGAAAGTAAGGGGGAGGCGAGAGGACCGCCGATAGAGGGGGCACGGTGGAGGAACAGTACCGTTATTGGAGGTGACAGGGCAAAGGGTCAGGACAGTCCGTGGTGTGGTATTGCACTGAAAAAGACCAGCCCATGGAGGGAAAGGACAACGGGACAGGGCTGTCCATCAGTGAACCTGGCAGGGGGACAGAATATTCCACGGAGGTGGCAGTGTGGAGGCACAGGAGTGTCCATGAAGGGGCAGGGTAGGTAATCTGGGCAGTCCATGGAAATGTCGTGGAGGGGTCACAGGACAATCCATGGATGTGAAAGCCAGGGAAACCAGAGAGTCCATCGAAGGGGTAGGTTGAAGGGGCAGGACAGGACAGTCCGTGCAGGGGCGGGGCACGGACACCGGACAGCCCATGGAGGGGGCAGAGAGAAGATGTAGAACACTCCATGGAGGGGCTGGGCAGAAAAAGTGGAAAGTCCATGGAAGGGTAAGGGAGAAGGGAAAGGACCGTATGCGGAGGGGGTACGGTGGAGGATCACGGCCGAAATCGGAGGAAGGCTGGCAGGGAGACTAGACAGTATGCGGAGAGGCACGGCCGGGAAACTGGACATTCGATGTAGGAAAAGGGCGGAGGGACAGGGCCAACATCCCATCAGTGGGGACGGTTGGGTGTACAGGACAACACCTGAATGTGCAGGCCAGGGAAGCGACACAGTTTTTGGAAGGGTAGGCTTAAGGGACAAGAGCGTCCATGGAGGGGTAGGGCGTAGGAAGAGGAAAGTCCATGAACAGGGTCAGTAGGGGAACCAAGACAGTCTGCCCGGTGGGCTGGAGGAGAGTCAGGACCATCCCGAGAGGGGGCAGGGTGGTACTGAAAGGACAGTCTCTGGAGGAGGCAGGGCAGAGAAACAGGACTGTCTATGAAGGGAAAGGTGAGAGGGACAGAGCCGAGCGTGGAGATGGCTGAGCACACAGACAGTACTGTCCATGGAGGGGCAGGACAGGGTGACTCGATAGTCCCTGAAAGGGGCAGCGAAAACGGACAGGACAGTCCGTGGAGGGGCTGGGCACGGAAAGGGAACTGTCCCTGGAAAGTAAGGGGGAGGCGAGAGGACCGCCGATAGAGGGGGCACGGTGGAGGAACAGTACCGTTATTGGAGGTGACAGGGCAAAGGGTCAGGACAGTTCGTGGTGTGGTATTGCACTGAAAAAGACCAGCCCATGGAGGGAAAGGACAACGGGACAGGGCTGTCCATCAGTGAACCTGGCAGGGGGACAGAATATTCCACGGAGGTGGCAGTGGGGAGGCACAGGAGTGTCCATGAAGGGGCAGGGTAGGTAATCTGGGCAGTCCATGGAAATGTCGTGGAGGAGTCACAGGACAATCCATGGATGTGAAAGCCAGGGAAACCAGAGAGTCCATCGAAGGGGTAGGTTGAAGGGGCAGGACAGGACAGTCCGTGCAGGGGCGGGGCACGGACACTGGACAGCCCATGGAGGGGGCAGAGAGAAGATGTAGAACACTCCATGGAGGGGCTGGGCAGAAAAAGTGGAAAGTCCATGGAAGGGTAAGGGAGAAGGGAAAGGACCGTATGCGGAGGGGGTACGGTGGAGGATCACGGCCGAAATCGGAGGAAGGCTGGCAGGGAGACTAGACAGTATGCGGAGAGGCACGGCCGGGAAACTGGACATTCGATGTAGGAAAAGGGCAGAGGGACAGGGCCATCATCCCATCAGTGGGGCCGGTTGGGTGGACAGGACAACACCTGAATGTGCAGGCCAGGGAAGCGACACAGTTTTTGGAAGGGTAGGCTTAAGGGACAAGAGCGTCCATGGAGGGGTAGGGCGTAGGAAGAGGAAAGTCCATGAACAGGGTCAGTAGGGGAACCAAGACAGTCTGCCCGGTGGGCTGGAGGAGAGTCAGGACCATCCCGAGAGGGGGCAGGGTGGTACTGAAAGGACAGTCTCTGGAGGAGGCAGGGCAGAGAAACAGGACTGTGTATGAAGGGAAAGGTGAGAGGGACAGAGCCGAGCGTGGAGATGGCTGAGCACACAGACAGTACTGTCCATGGAGGGGCAGGACAGGGTGACTCGATAGTCCCTGAAAGGGGCAGGGAAAACGGACAGGACAGTCCGTGGAGGGGCTGGACACGGAAAGGGAACTGTCCCTGGAAAGTAAGGGGGAGGCGAGAGGACCGCCGTTAGAGGGGGCACGGTGGAGGAACAGTACCGTTATTGGAGGTGACAGGGCAAAGGGTCAGGACAGTCCGTGGTGTGGTATTGTACTGAAAAAGACCAGCCCATGGAGGGAAAGGACAACGGGACAGGGCTGTCCATCAGTGAACCTGGCAGGGGGACAGAATATTCCACGGAGGTGGCAGTGGGGAGGCACAGGAGTGTCCTTGAAGGGGCAGGGTAGGTAATCTGGGCAGTCCATGGAAATGTCGTGGAGGGGTCACAGGACAATCCATGGATGTGAAAGCCAGGGAAACCAGAGAGTCCATCGAAGGGGTAGGTTGAAGGGGCAGGACAGGACAGTCCGTGCAGGGGCGGGGCACGGACACCGGACAGCCCATGGAGGGGGCAGAGAGAAGATGTAGAACACTCCATGGAGGGGCTGGGCAGAAAAAGTGGAAAGTCCATGGAAGGGTAAGGGAGAAGGGAAAGGACCGTATGCGGAGGGGGTACGGTGGAGGATCACGGCCGAAATCGGAGGAAGGATGGCAGGGAGACTAGACAGTATGCGGAGAGGCACGGCCGGGAAACTGGACATTCGATGTAGGAAAAGGGCAGAGGGACAGGGCCATCATCCCATCAGTGGGGCCGGTTGGGTGGACAGGACAACACCTGAATGTGCAGGCCAGGGAAGCGACACAGTTTTTGGAAGGGTAGGCTTAAGGGACAAGAGCGTCCATGGAGGGGTAGGGCGTAGGAAGAGGAAAGTCCATGAACAGGGTCAGTAGGGGAACCAAGACAGTCTGCCCGGTGGGCTGGAGGAGAGTCAGGACCATCCCGAGAGGGGGCAGGGTGGTACTGAAAGGACAGTCTCTGGAGGAGGCAGGGCAGAGAAACAGGACTGTCTATGAAGGGAAAGGTGAGAGGGACAGAGCCGAGCGTGGAGATGGCTGAGCACACAGACAGTACTGTCCATGGAGGGGCAGGACAGGGTGACTCGATAGTCCCTGAAAGGGGCAGGGAAAACGGACAGGACAGTCCGTGGAGGGGCTGGGCACGGAAAGGGAACTGTCCCTGGAAAGTAAGGGGGAGGCGAGAGGACCGCCGATAGAGGGGGCACGGTGGAGGAACAGTACCGTTATTGGAGGTGACAGGGCAAAGGGTCAGGACAGTCCGTGGTGTGGTATTGCACTGAAAAAGACCAGCCCATGGAGGGAAAGGACAACGGGACAGGGCTGTCCATCAGTGAACCTGGCAGGGGGACAGAATATTCCACGGAGGTGGCAGTGTGGAGGCACAGGAGTGTCCATGAAGGGGCAGGGTAGGTAATCTGGGCAGTCCATGGAAATGTCGTGGAGGGGTCACAGGACAATCCATGGATGTGAAAGCCAGGGAAACCAGAGAGTCCATCGAAGGGGTAGGTTGAAGGGGCAGGACAGGACAGTCCGTGCAGGGGCGGGGCACGGACACCGGACAGCCCATGGAGGGGGCAGAGAGAAGATGTAGAACACTCCATGGAGGGGCTGGGCAGAAAAAGTGGAAAGTCCATGGAAGGGTAAGGGAGAAGGGAAAGGACCGTATGCGGAGGGGGTACGGTGGAGGATCACGGCCGAAATCGGAGGAAGGATGGCAGGGAGACTAGACAGTATGCGGAGAGGCACGGCCGGGAAACTGGACATTCGATGTAGGAAAAGGGCAGAGGGACAGGGCCATCATCCCATCAGTGGGGCCGGTTGGGTGGACAGGACAACACCTGAATGTGCAGGCCAGGGAAGCGACACAGTTTTTGGAAGGGTAGGCTTAAGGGACAAGAGCGTCCATGGAGGGGTAGGGCGTAGGAAGAGGAAAGTCCATGAACAGGGTCAGTAGGGGAACCAAGACAGTCTGCCCGGTGGGCTGGAGGAGAGTCAGGACCATCCCGAGAGGGGGCAGGGTGGTACTGAAAGGACAGTCTCTGGAGGAGGCAGGGCAGAGAAACAGGACTGTCTATGAAGGGAAAGGTGAGAGGGACAGAGCCGAGCGTGGAGATGGCTGAGCACACAGACAGTACTGTCCATGGAGGGGCAGGACAGGGTGACTCGATAGTCCCTGAAAGGGGCAGGGAAAACGGACAGGACAGTCCGTGGAGGGGCTGGGCACGGAAAGGGAACTGTCCCTGGAAAGTAAGGGGGAGGCGAGAGGACCGCCGATAGAGGGGGCACGGTGGAGGAACAGTACCGTTATTGGAGGTGACAGGGCAAAGGGTCAGGACAGTCCGTGGTGTGGTATTGCACTGAAAAAGACCAGCCCATGGAGGGAAAGGACAACGGGACAGGGCTGTCCATCAGTGAACCTGGCAGGGGGACAGAATATTCCACGGAGGTGGCAGTGTGGAGGCACAGGAGTGTCCATGAAGGGGCAGGGTAGGTAATCTGGGCAGTCCATGGAAATGTCGTGGAGGAGTCACAGGACAATCCATGGATGTGAAAGCCAGGGAAACCAGAGAGTCCATCGAAGGGGTAGGTTGAAGGGGCAGGACAGGACAGTCCGTGCAGGGGCGGGGCACGGACACCGGACAGCCCATGGAGGGGGCAGAGAGAAGATGTAGAACACTCCATGGAGGGGCTGGGCAGAAAAAGTGGAAAGTCCATGGAAGGGTAAGGGAGAAGGGAAAGGACCGTATGCGGAGGGGGTACGGTGGAGGATCACGGCCGAAATCGGAGGAAGGATGGCAGGGAGACTAGACAGTATGCGGAGAGGCACGGCCGGGAAACTGGACATTCGATGTAGGAAAAGGGCAGAGGGACAGGGCCATCATCCATTCAGTGGGGCCGGTTGGGTGGACAGGACAACACCTGAATGTGCAGGCCAGGGAAGCGACACAGTTTTTGGAAGGGTAGGCTTAAGGGACAAGAGCGTCCATGGAGGGGTAGGGCGTAGGAAGAGGAAAGTCCATGAACAGGGTCAGTAGGGGAACCAAGACAGTCTGCCCGGTGGGCTGGAGGAGAGTCAGGACCATCCCGAGAGGGGGCAGGGTGGTACTGAAAGGACAGTCTCTGGAGGAGGCAGGGCAGAGAAACAGGCATGTCTATGAAGGGAAAGGTGAGAGGGACAGAGCCGAGCGTGGAGATGGCTGAGCACACAGACAGTACTGTCCATGGAGGGGCAGGAGAGGGTGACTCGATAGTCCCTGAAAGGGGCAGGGAAAACGGACAGGACAGTCCGTGGAGGGGCTGGGCACGGAAAGGGAACTGTCCCTGGAAAGTAAGGGGGACGCGAGAGGACCGCCGATAGAGGGGGCACGGTGGAGGAACAGTACCGTTATTGGAGGTGACAGGGCAAAGGGTCAGGACAGTCCGTGGTGTGGTATTGCACTGAAAAAGACCAGCCCATGGAGGGAAAGGACAACGGGACAGGGCTGTCCATCAGTGAACCTGGCAGGGGGACAGAATATTCCACGGAGGTGGCAGTGTGGAGGCACAGGAGTGTCCATGAAGGGGCAGGGTAGGTAATCTGGGCAGTCCATGGAAATGTCGTGGAGGGTTCACAGGACAATCCATGGATGTGAAAGCCAGGGAAACCAGAGAGTCCATCGAAGGGGTAGGTTGAAGGGGCAGGACAGGACAGTCCGTGCAGGGGCGGGGCACGGACACCGGACAGCCCATGGAGGGGGCAGAGAGAAGATGTAGAACACTCCATGGAGGGGCTGGGCAGAAAAAGTGGAAAGTCCATGGAAGGGTAAGGGAGAAGGGAAAGGACCGTATGCGGAGGGGGTACGGTGGAGGATCACGGCCGAAATCGGAGGAAGGATGGCAGGGAGACTAGACAGTATGCGGAGAGGCACGGCCAGGAAACTGGACATTCGATGGAGGAAAAGGGCAGAGGGACAGGGCCATCATCCCATTAGTGGGGCCGGTTGGGTGGACAGGACAACACCTGAATGTGCAGGCCAGGGAAGCGACACAGTTTTTGGAAGGGTAGGCTTAAGGGACAAGAGCGTCCATGGAGGGGTAGGGCGTAGGAAGAGGAAAGTCCATGAACAGGGTCAGTAGGGGAACCAAGACAGTCTGCCCGGTGGGCTGGAGGAGAGTCAGGACCATCCCGAGAGGGGGCAGGGTGGTACTGAAAGGACAGTCTCTGGAGGAGGCAGGGCAGAGAAACAGGACTGTGTATGAAGGGAAAGGTGAGAGGGACAGAGCCGAGCGTGGAGATGGCTGAGCACACAGACAGTACTGTCCATGGAGGGGCAGGACAGGGTGACTCGATAGTCCCTGAAAGGGGCAGGGAAAACGGACAGGACAGTCCGTGGAGGGGCTGGACACGGAAAGGGAACTGTCCCTGGAAAGTAAGGGGGAGGCGAGAGGACCGCCGTTAGAGGGGGCACGGTGGAGGAACAGTACCGTTATTGGAGGTGACAGGGCAAAGGGTCAGGACAGTCCGTGGTGTGGTATTGCACTGAAAAAGACCAGCCCATGGAGGGAAAGGACAACGGGACAGGGCTGTCCATCAGTGAACCTGGCAGGGGGACAGAATATTCCACGGAGGTGGCAGTGGGGAGGCACAGGAGTGTCCTTGAAGGGGCAGGGTAGGTAATCTGGGCAGTCCATGGAAATGTCGTGGAGGGGTCACAGGACAATCCATGGATGTGAAAGCCAGGGAAACCAGAGAGTCCATCGAAGGGGTAGGTTGAAGGGGCAGGACAGGACAGTCCGTGCAGGGGCGGGGCACGGACACCGGACAGCCCATGGAGGGGGCAGAGAGAAGATGTAGAACACTCCATGGAGGGGCTGGGCAGAAAAAGTGGAAAGTCCACGGAAGGGTAAGGGAGAAGGGAAAGGACCGTATGCGGAGGGGGTACGGTGGAGGATCACGGCCGAAATCGGAGGAAGGATGGCAGGGAGACTAGACAGTATGCGGAGAGGCACGGCCGGGAAACTGGACATTCGATGTAGGAAAAGGGCAGAGGGACATGGCCATCATCCCATCAGTGGGGCCGGTTGGGTGGACAGGACAACACCTGAATGTGTAGGCCAGGGAAGCGACACAGTTTTTGGAAGGGTAGGCTTAAGGGACAAGAGCGTCCATGGAGGGGTAGGGCGTAGGAAGAGGAAAGTCCATGAACAGGGTCAGTAGGGGAACCAAGACAGTCTGCCCGGTGGGCTGGAGGAGAGTCAGGACCATCCCGAGAGGGGGCAGGGTGGTACTGAAAGGACAGTCTCTGGAGGAGGCAGGGCAGAGAAACAGGACTGTCTATGAAGGGAAAGGTGAGAGGGACAGAGCCGAGCGTGGAGATGGCTGAGCACACAGACAGTACTGTCCATGGAGGGGCAGGACAGGGTGACTCGATAGTCCCTGAAAGGGGCAGGGAAAACGGACAGGACAGTCCGTGGAGGGGCTGGGCACGGAAAGGGAACTGTCCCTGGAAAGTAAGGGGGAGGCGAGAGGACCGCCGATAGAGGGGGCACGGTGGAGGAACAGTACCGTTATTGGAGGTGACAGGGCAAAGGGTCAGGACAGTCCGTGGTGTGGTATTGCACTGAAACAGACCAGCCCATGGAGGGAAAGGACAACGGGACAGGGCTGTCCATCAGTGAACCTGGCAGGGGGACAGAATATTCCACGGAGGTGGCAGTGTGGAGGCACAGGAGTGTCCATGAAGGGGCAGGGTAGGTAATCTGGGCAGTCCATGGAAATGTCGTGGAGGGGTCACAGGACAATCCATGGATGTGAAAGCCAGGGAAACCAGAGAGTCCATCGAAGGGGTAGGTTGAAGGGGCAGGACAGGACAGTCCGTGCAGGGGCGGGGCACGGACTCCGGACAGCCCATGGAGGAGGCAGAGAGAAGATGTAGAACACTCCATGGAGGGGCTGGGCAGAAAAAGTGGAAAGTCCATGGAAGGGTAAGGGAGAAGGGAAAGGACCGTATGCGGAGGGGATACGGTCGAGGATCACGGCCGAAATCGGAGGAAGGATGGCAGGGAGACTAGACAGTATGCGGAGAGGCACGGCCGGGAAACTGGACATTCGATGTAGGAAAAGGGCAGAGGGACAGGGCCATCATCCCATCAGTGGGGCCGGTTGGGTGGACAGGACAACACCTGAATGTGCAGGCCAGGGAAGCGACACAGTTTTTGGAAGGGTAGCCTTAAGGGACAAGAGCGTCCATGGAGGGGTAGGGCGTAGGAAGAGGAAAGTCCATGAACAGGGTCAGTAGGGGAACCAAGACAGTCTGCCCGGTGGGCTGGAGGAGAGTCAGGACCATCCCGAGAGGGGGCAGGGTGGTACTGAAAGGACAGTCTCTGGAGGAGGCAGGGCAGAGAAACATGACTGTCTATGAAGGGAAAGGTGAGAGGGACAGAGCCGAGCGTGGAGATGGCTGAGCACACAGACAGTACTGTCCATGGAGGGGCAGGACAGGGTGACTCGATAGTCCCTGAAAGGGGCAGGGAAAACGGAGGGGACAGTCCGTGGAGGGGCTGGGCACGGAAAGGGAACTGTCCCTGGAAAGTAAGGGGGAGGCGAGAGGACCGCCGATAGAGGGGGCACGGTGGAGGAACAGTACCGTTATTGGAGGTGACAGGGCAAAGGGTCAGGACAGTCCGTGGTGTGGTATTGCACTGAAACAGACCAGCCCATGGAGGGAAAGGACAACAGGACAGGGCTGTCCATCAGTGAACCTGGCAGGGGGACAGAATATTCCACGGAGGTGGCAGTGTGGAGGCACAGGAGTGTCCATGAAGGGGCAGGGTAGGTAATCTGGGCAGTCCATGGAAATGTCGTGGAGGGGTCACAGGACAATCCATGGATGTGAAAGCCAGGGAAACCAGAGAGTCCATCGAAGGGGTAGGTTGAAGGGGCAGGACAGGACAGTCCGTGCAGGGGCGGGGCACGGACACCGGACAGCCCATGGAGGGGGCAGAGAGAAGATGTAGAACACTCCATGGAGGGGCTGGGCAGAAAAAGTGGAAAGTCCATGGAAGGGTAAGGGAGAAGGGAAAGGACCGTATGCGGAGGGGGTACGGTGGAGGATCACGGCCGAAATCGGAGGAAGGATGGCAGGGAGACTAGACAGTATGCGGAGAGGCACGGCCGGGAAACTGGACATTCGATGTAGGAAAAGGGCAGAGGGACATGGCCATCATCCCATCAGTGGGGCCGGTTGGGTGGACAGGACCACACCTGAATGTGTAGGCCAGGGAAGCGACACAGTTTTTGGAAGGGTAGGCTTAAGGGACAAGAGCGTCCATGGAGGGGTAGGGCGTAGGAAGAGGAAAGTCCATGAACAGGGTCAGTAGGGGAACCAAGACAGTCTGCCCGGTGGGCTGGAGGAGAGTCAGGACCATCCCGAGAGGGGGCAGGGTGGTACTGAAAGGACAGTCTCTGGAGGAGGCAGGGCAGAGAAACAGGACTGTCTATGAAGGGAAAGGTGAGAGGGACAGAGCCGAGCGTGGAGATGGCTGAGCACACAGACAGTACTGTCCATGGAGGGGCAGGACAGGGTGACTCGATAGTCCCTGAAAGGGGCAGGGAAAACGGACAGGACAGTCCGTGGAGGGGCTGGGCACGGAAAGGGAACTGTCCCTGGAAAGTAAGGGGGAGGCGAGAGGACCGCCGATAGAGGGGGCACGGTGGAGGAACAGTACCGTTATTGGAGGTGACAGGGCAAAGGGTCAGGACAGTCCGTGGTGTGGTATTGCACTGAAACAGACCAGCCCATGGAGGGAAAGGACAACGGGACAGGGCTGTCCATCAGTGAACCTGGCAGGGGGACAGAATATTCCACGGAGGTGGCAGTGTGGAGGCACAGGAGTGTCCATGAAGGGGCAGGGTAGGTAATCTGGGCAGTCCATGGAAATGTCGTGGAGGGGTCACAGGACAATCCATGGATGTGAAAGCCAGGGAAACCAGAGAGTCCATCGAAGGGGTAGGTTGAAGGGGCAGGACAGGACAGTCCGTGCAGGGGCGGGGCACGGACTCCGGACAGCCCATGGAGGAGGCAGAGAGAAGATGTAGAACACTCCATGGAGGGGCTGGGCAGAAAAAGTGGAAAGTCCATGGAAGGGTAAGGGAGAAGGGAAAGGACCGTATGCGGAGGGGATACGGTGGAGGATCACGGTCGAAATCGGAGGAAGGATGGCAGGGAGACTAGACAGTATGCGGAGAGGCACGGCCGGGAAACTGGACATTCGATGTAGGAAAAGGGCAGAGGGACAGGGCCATCATCCCATCAGTGGGGCCGGTTGGGTGGACAGGACAACACCTGAATGTGCAGGCCAGGGAAGCGACACAGTTTTTGGAAGGGTAGCCTTAAGGGACAAGAGCGTCCATGGAGGGGTAGGGCGTAGGAAGAGGAAAGTCCATGAACAGGGTCAGTAGGGGAACCAAGACAGTCTGCCCGGTGGGCTGGAGGAGAGTCAGGACCATCCCGAGAGGGGGCAGGGTGGTACTGAAAGGACAGTCTCTGGAGGAGGCAGGGCAGAGAAACAGGACTGTCTATGAAGGGAAAGGTGAGAGGGACAGAGCCGAGCGTGGAGATGGCTGAGCACACAGACAGTACTGTCCATGGAGGGGCAGGACAGGGTGACTCGATAGTCCCTGAAAGGGGCAGGGAAAACGGAGGGGACAGTCCGTGGAGGGGCTGGGCACGGAAAGGGAACTGTCCCTGGAAAGTAAGGGGGAGGCGAGAGGACCGCCGATAGAGGGGGCACGGTGGAGGAACAGTACCGTTATTGGAGGTGACAGGGCAAAGGGTCAGGACAGTCCGTGGTGTGGTATTGCACTGAAAAAGACCAGCCCATGGAGGGAAAGGACAACGGGACAGGGCTGTCCATCAGTGAACCTGGCAGGGGGACAGAATATTCCACGGAGGTGGCAGTGTGGAGGCACAGGAGTGTCCATGAAGGGGCAGGGTAGGTAATCTGGGCAGTCCATGGAAATGTCGTGGAGGGGTCACAGGACAATCCATGGATGTGAAAGCCAGGGAAACCAGAGAGTCCATCGAAGGGGTAGGTTGAAGGGGCAGGACAGGACAGTCCGTGCAGGGGCGGGGCACGGACACCGGACAGCCCATGGAGGGGGCAGAGAGAAGATGTAGAACACTCCATGGAGGGGCTGGGCAGAAAAAGTGGAAAGTCCATGGAAGGGTAAGGGAGAAGGGAAAGGACCGTATGCGGAGGGGGTACGGTGGAGGATCACGGCCGAAATCGGAGGAAGGATGGCAGGGAGACTAGACAGTATGCGGAGAGGCACGGCCGGGAAACTGGACATTCGATGTAGGAAAAGGGCAGAGGGACAGGGCCATCATCCCATCAGTGGGGCCGGTTGGGTGGACAGGACAACACCTGAATGTGCAGGCCAGGGAAGCGACACAGTTTTCGGAAGGGTAGGCTTAAGGGACAAGAGCGTCCATGGAGGGGTAGGGCGTAGGAAGAGGAAAGTCCATGAACAGGGTCAGTAGGGGAACCAAGACAGTCTGCCCGGTGGGCTGGAGGAGAGTCAGGACCATCCCGAGAGGGGGCAGGGTGGTACTGAAAGGACAGTCTCTGGAGGAGGCAGGGCAGAGAAACAGGCATGTCTATGAAGGGAAAGGTGAGAGGGACAGAGCCGAGCGTGGAGATGGCTGAGCACACAGACAGTACTGTCCATGGAGGGGCAGGACAGGGTGACTCGATAGTCCCTGAAAGGGGCAGGGAAAACGGACAGGACAGTCCGTGGAGGGGCTGGGCACGGAAAGGGAACTGTCCCTGGAAAGTAAGGGGAACGCGAGAGGACCGCCGATAGAGGGGGCACGGTGGAGGAACAGTACCGTTATTGGAGGTGACAGGGCAAAGGGTCAGGACAGTCCGTGGTGTGGTATTGCACTGAAAAAGACCAGCCCATGGAGGGAAAGGACAACGGGACAGGGCTGTCCATCAGTGAACCTGGCAGGGGGACAGAATATTCCACGGAGGTGGCAGTGTGGAGGCACAGGAGTGTCCATGAAGGGGCAGGGTAGGTAATCTGGGCAGTCCATGGAAATGTCGTGGAGGGGTCACAGGACAATCCATGGATGTGAAAGCCAGGGAAACCAGAGAGTCCATCGAAGGGGTAGGTTGAAGGGGCAGGACAGGACAGTCCGTGCAGGGGCGGGGCACGGACACCGGACAGCCCATGGAGGGGGCAGAGAGAAGATGTAGAACACTCCATGGAGGGGCTGGGCAGAAAAAGTGGAAAGTCCATGGAAGGGTAAGGGAGAAGGGAAAGGACCGTATGCGGAGGGGGTACGGTGGAGGATCACGGCCGAAATCGGAGGAAGGATGGCAGGGAGACTAGACAGTATGCGGAGAGGCACGGCCGGGAAACTGGACATTCGATGTAGGAAAAGGGCAGAGGGACAGGGCCATCATCCCATCAGTGGGGCCGGTTGGGTGGACAGGACAACACCTGAATGTGCAGGCCAGGGAAGCGACACAGTTTTTGGAAGGGTAGCCTTAAGGGACAAGAGCGTCCATGGAGGGGTAGGGCGTAGGAAGAGGAAAGTCCATGAACAGGGTCAGTAGGGGAACCAAGACAGTCTGCCCGGTGGGCTGGAGGAGAGTCAGGACCATCCCGAGAGGGGGCAGGGTGGTACTGAAAGGACAGTCTCTGGAGGAGGCAGGGCAGAGAAACAGGCATGTCTATGAAGGGAAAGGTGAGAGGGACAGAGCCGAGCGTGGAGATGGCTGAGCACACAGACAGTACTGTCCATGGAGGGGCAGGACAGGGTGACTCGATAGTCCCTGAAAGGGGCAGGGAAAACGGACAGGACAGTCCGTGGAGGGGCTGGGCACGGAAAGGGAACTGTCCCTGGAAAGTAAGGGGAACGCGAGAGGACCGCCGATAGAGGGGGCACGGTGGAGGAACAGTACCGTTATTGGAGGTGACAGGGCAAAGGGTCAGGACAGTCCGTGGTGTGGTATTGCACTGAAAAAGACCAGCCCATGGAGGGAAAGGACAACGGGACAGGGCTGTCCATCAGTGAACCTGGCAGGGGGACAGAATATTCCACGGAGGTGGCAGTGTGGAGGCACAGGAGTGTCCATGAAGGGGCAGGGTAGGTAATCTGGGCAGTCCATGGAAATGTCGTGGAGGGGTCACAGGACAATCCATGGATGTGAAAGCCAGGGAAACCAGAGAGTCCATCGAAGGGGTAGGTTGAAGGGGCAGGACAGGACAGTCCGTGCAGGGGCGGGGCACGGACACCGGACAGCCCATGGAGGGGGCAGAGAGAAGATGTAGAACACTCCATGGAGGGGCTGGGCAGAAAAAGTGGAAAGTCCATGGAAGGGTAAGGGAGAAGGGAAAGGACCGTATGCGGAGGGGGTACGGTGGAGGATCACGGCCGAAATCGGAGGAAGGATGGCAGGGAGACTAGACAGTATGCGGAGAGGCACGGCCGGGAAACTGGACATTCGATGGAGGAAAAGGGCAGAGGGACAGGGCCATCATCCCATCAGTGGGGCCGGTTGGGTGGACAGGACAACACCTGAATGTGCAGGCCAGGGAAGCGACACAGTTTTTGGAAGGGTAGGCTTAAGGGACAAGAGCGTCCATGGAGGGGTAGGGCGTAGGAAGAGGAAAGTCCATGAACAGGGTCAGTAGGGGAACCAAGACAGTCTGCCCGGTGGGCTGGAGGAGAGTCAGGACCATCCCGAGAGGGGGCAGGGTGGTACTGAAAGGACAGTCTCTGGAGGAGGCAGGGCAGAGAAACAGGACTGTCTATGAAGGGAAAGGTGAGAGGGACAGAGCCGAGCGTGGAGATGGCTGAGCACACAGACAGTACTGTCCATGGAGGGGCAGGACAGGGTGACTCGATAGTCCCTGAAAGGGGCAGGGAAAACGGACAGGACAGTCCGTGGAGGGGCTGGGCACGGAAAGGGAACTGTCCCTGGAAAGTAAGCGGGAGGCGAGAGGACCGCCGATAGAGGGGGCACGGTGGAGGAACAGTACCGTTATTGGAGGTGACAGGGCAAAGGGTCAGGACAGTCCGTGGTGTGGTATTGCACTGAAAAAGACCAGCCCATGGAGGGAAAGGACAACGGGACAGGGCTGTCCATCAGTGAACCTGGCAGGGGGACAGAATATTCCACGGAGGTGGCAGTGTGGAGGCACAGGAGTGTCCATGAAGGGGCAGGGTAGGTAATCTGGGCAGTCCATGGAAATGTCGTGGAGGGGTCACAGGACAATCCATGGATGTGAAAGCCAGGGAAACCAGAGAGTCCATCGAAGGGGTAGGTTGAAGGGGCAGGACAGGACAGTCCGTGCAGGGGCGGGGCAGGGACACCGGACAGCCCATGGAGGGGGCAGAGAGAAGATGTAGAACACTCCATGGAGGGGCTGGGCAGAAAAAGTGGAAAGTCCATGGAAGGGTAAGGGAGAAGGGAAAGGACCGTATGCGGAGGGGGTACGGTGGAGGATCACGGCCGAAATCGGAGGAAGGATGGCAGGGAGACTAGACAGTATGCGGAGAGGCACGGCCGGGAAACTGGACATTCGATGTAGGAAAAGGGCAGAGGGACAGGGCCATCATCCCATCAGTGGGGCCGGTTGGGTGGACAGGACAACACCTGAATGTGCAGGCCAGGGAAGCGACACAGTTTTCGGAAGGGTAGGCTTAAGGGACAAGAGCGTCCATGGAGGGGTAGGGCGTAGGAAGAGGAAAGTCCATGAACAGGGTCAGTAGGGGAACCAAGACAGTCTGCCCGGTGGGCTGGAGGAGAGTCAGGACCATCCCGAGAGGGGGCAGGGTGGTACTGAAAGGACAGTCTCTGGAGGAGGCAGGGCAGAGAAACAGGACTGTCTATGAAGGGAAAGGTGAGAGGGACAGAGCCGAGCGTGGAGATGGCTGAGCACACAGACAGTACTGTCCATGGAGGGGCAGGACAGGGTGACTCGATAGTCCCTGAAAGGGGCAGGGAAAACGGACAGGACAGTCCGTGGAGGGGCTGGGCACGGAAAGGGAACTGTCCCTGGAAAGTAAGGGGGAGGCAAGAGGACCGCCGATAGAGGGGGCACGGTGGAGGAACAGTACCGTTATTGGAGGTGACAGGGCAAAGGGTCAGGACAGTCCGTGGTGTGGTATTGCACTGAAAAAGACCAGCCCATGGAGGGAAAGGACAACGGGACAGGGCTGTCCATCAGTGAACCTGGCAGGGGGACAGAATATTCCACGGAGGTGGCAGTGGGGAGGCACAGGAGTGTCCATGAAGGGGCAGGGTAGGTAATCTGGGCAGTCCATGGAAATGTCGTGGAGGGGTCACAGGACAATCCATGGATGTGAAAGCCAGGGAAACCAGAGAGTCCATCGAAGGGGTAGGTTGAAGGGGCAGGACAGGACAGTCCGTGCAGGGGCGGGGCACGGACTCCGGACAGCCCATGGAGGAGGCAGAGAGAAGATGTAGAACACTCCATGGAGGGGCTGGGCAGAAAAAGTGGAAAGTCCATGGAAGGGTAAGGGAGAAGGGAAAGGACCGTATGCGGAGGGGATACGGTGGAGGATCACGGCCGAAATCGGAGGAAGGATGGCAGGGAGACTAGACAGTATGCGGAGAGGCACGGCCGGGAAACTGGACATTCGATGTAGGAAAAGGGCAGAGGGACAGGGCCATCATCCCATCAGTGGGGCCGGTTGGGTGGACAGGACAACACCTGAATGTGCAGGCCAGGGAAGCGACACAGTTTTTGGAAGGGTAGCCTTAAGGGACAAGAGCGTCCATGGAGGGGTAGGGCGTAGGAAGAGGAAAGTCCATGAACAGGGTCAGTAGGGGAACCAAGACAGTCTGCCCGGTGGGCTGGAGGAGAGTCAGGACCATCCCGAGAGGGGGCAGGGTGGTACTGAAAGGACAGTCTCTGGAGGAGGCAGGGCAGAGAAACAGGACTGTCTATGAAGGGAAAGGTGAGAGGGACAGAGCCGAGCGTGGAGATGGCTGAGCACACAGACAGTACTGTCCATGGAGGGGCAGGACAGGGTGACTCGATAGTCCCTGAAAGGGGCAGGGAAAACGGAGGGGACAGTCCGTGGAGGGGCTGGGCACGGAAAGGGAACTGTCCCTGGAAAGTAAGGGGGAGGCGAGAGGACCGCCGATAGAGGGGGCACGGTGGAGGAACAGTACCGTTATTGGAGGTGACAGGGCAAAGGGTCAGGACAGTCCGTGGTGTGGTATTGCACTGAAAAAGACCAGCCCATGGAGGGAAAGGACAACGGGACAGGGCTGTCCATCAGTGAACCTGGCAGGGGGACAGAATATTCCACGGAGGTGGCAGTGTGGAGGCACAGGAGTGTCCATGAAGGGGCAGGGTAGGTAATCTGGGCAGTCCATGGAAATGTCGTGGAGGGGTCACAGGACAATCCATGGATGTGAAAGCCAGGGAAACCAGAGAGTCCATCGAAGGGGTAGGTTGAAGGGGCAGGACAGGACAGTCCGTGCAGGGGCGGGGCACGGACACCGGACAGCCCATGGAGGGGGCAGAGAGAAGATGTAGTACACTCCATGGAGGGGCTGGGCAGAAAAAGTGGAAAGTCCATGGAAGGGTAAGGGAGAAGGGAAAGGACCGTATGCGGAGGGGGTACGGTGGAGGATCACGGCCGAAATCGGAGGAAGGATGGCAGGGAGACTAGACAGTATGCGGAGAGGCACGGCCGGGAAACTGGACATTCGATGTAGGAAAAGGGCAGAGGGACAGGGCCATCATCCCATCAGTGGGGCCGGTTGGGTGGACAGGACAACACCTGAATGTGCAGGCCAGGGAAGCGACACAGTTTTCGGAAGGGTAGGCTTAAGGGACAAGAGCGTCCATGGAGGGGTAGGGCGTAGGAAGAGGAAAGTCCATGAACAGGGTCAGGAGGGGAACCAAGACAGTCTGCCCGGTGGGCTGGAGGAGAGTCAGGACCATCCCGAGAGGGGGCAGGGTGGTACTGAAAGGACAGTCTCTGGAGGAGGCAGGGCAGAGAAACAGGACTGTCTATGAAGGGAAAGGTGAGAGGGACAGAGCCGAGCGTGGAGATGGCTGAGCACACAGACAGTACTGTCCATGGAGGGGCAGGACAGGGTGACTCGATAGTCCCTGAAAGGGGCAGGGAAAACGGACAGGACAGTCCGTGGAGGGGCTGGGCACGGAAAGGGAACTGTCCCTGGAAAGTAAGGGGAACGCGAGAGGACCGCCGATAGAGGGGGCACGGTGGAGGAACAGTACCGTTATTGGAGGTGACAGGGCAAAGGGTCAGGACAGTCCGTGGTGTGGTATTGCACTGAAAAAGACCAGCCCATGGAGGGAAAGGACAACGGGACAGGGCTGTCCATCAGTGAACCTGGCAGGGGGACAGAATATTCCACGGAGGTGGCAGTGTGGAGGCACAGGAGTGTCCATGAAGGGGCAGGGTAGGTAATCTGGGCAGTCCATGGAAATGTCGTGGAGGGGTCACAGGACAATCCATGGATGTGAAAGCCAGGGAAACCAGAGAGTCCATCGAAGGGGTAGGTTGAAGGGGCAGGACAGGACAGTCCGTGCAGGGGCGGGGCACGGACACCGGACAGCCCATGGAGGGGGCAGAGAGAAGATGTAGAACACTCCATGGAGGGGCTGGGCAGAAAAAGTGGAAAGTCCATGGAAGGGTAAGGGAGAAGGGAAAGGACCGTATGCGGAGGGGGTACGGTGGAGGATCACGGCCGAAATCGGAGGAAGGATGGCAGGGAGACTAGACAGTATGCGGAGAGGCACGGCCGGGAAACTGGACATTCGATGTAGGAAAAGGGCAGAGGGACAGGGCCATCATCCCATCAGTGGGGCCGGTTGGGTGGACAGGACAACACCTGAATGTGCAGGCCAGGGAAGCGACACAGTTTTCGGAAGGGTAGGCTTAAGGGACAAGAGCGTCCATGGAGGGGTAGGGCGTAGGAAGAGGAAAGTCCATGAACAGGGTCAGTAGGGGAACCAAGACAGTCTGCCCGGTGGGCTGGAGGAGAGTCAGGACCATCCCGAGAGGGGGCAGGGTGGTACTGAAAGGACAGTCTCTGGAGGAGGCAGGGCAGAGAAACAGGCATGTCTATGAAGGGAAAGGTGAGAGGGACAGAGCCGAGCGTGGAGATGGCTGAGCACACAGACAGTACTGTCCATGGAGGGGCAGGACAGGGTGACTCGATAGTCCCTGAAAGGGGCAGGGAAAACGGACAGGACAGTCCGTGGAGGGGCTGGGCACGGAAAGGGAACTGTCCCTGGAAAGTAAGGGGAACGCGAGAGGACCGCCGATAGAGGGGGCACGGTGGAGGAACAGTACCGTTATTGGAGGTGACAGGGCAAAGGGTCAGGACAGTCCGTGGTGTGGTATTGCACTGAAAAAGACCAGCCCATGGAGGGAAAGGACAACGGGACAGGGCTGTCCATCAGTGAACCTGGCAGGGGGACAGAATATTCCACGGAGGTGGCAGTGTGGAGGCACAGGAGTGTCCATGAAGGGGCAGGGTAGGTAATCTGGGCAGTCCATGGAAATGTCGTGGAGGGGTCACAGGACAATCCATGGATGTGAAAGCCAGGGAAACCAGAGAGTCCATCGAAGGGGTAGGTTGAAGGGGCAGGACAGGACAGTCCGTGCAGGGGCGGGGCACGGACACCGGACAGCCCATGGAGGGGGCAGAGAGAAGATGTAGAACACTCCATGGAGGGGCTGGGCAGAAAAAGTGGAAAGTCCATGGAAGGGTAAGGGAGAAGGGAAAGGACCGTATGCGGAGGGGGTACGGTGGAGGATCACGGCCGAAATCGGAGGAAGGATGGCAGGGAGACTAGACAGTATGCGGAGAGGCACGGCCGGGAAACTGGACATTCGATGTAGGAAAAGGGCAGAGGGACAGGGCCATCATCCCATCAGTGGGGCCGGTTGGGTGGACAGGACAACACCTGAATGTGCAGGCCAGGGAAGCGACACAGTTTTTGGAAGGGTAGCCTTAAGGGACAAGAGCGTCCATGGAGGGGTAGGGCGTAGGAAGAGGAAAGTCCATGAACAGGGTCAGTAGGGGAACCAAGACAGTCTGCCCGGTGGGCTGGAGGAGAGTCAGGACCATCCCGAGAGGGGGCAGGGTGGTACTGAAAGGACAGTCTCTGGAGGAGGCAGGGCAGAGAAACAGGCATGTCTATGAAGGGAAAGGTGAGAGGGACAGAGCCGAGCGTGGAGATGGCTGAGCACACAGACAGTACTGTCCATGGAGGGGCAGGACAGGGTGACTCGATAGTCCCTGAAAGGGGCAGGGAAAACGGACAGGACAGTCCGTGGAGGGGCTGGGCACGGAAAGGGAACTGTCCCTGGAAAGTAAGGGGAACGCGAGAGGACCGCCGATAGAGGGGGCACGGTGGAGGAACAGTACCGTTATTGGAGGTGACAGGGCAAAGGGTCAGGACAGTCCGTGGTGTGGTATTGCACTGAAAAAGACCAGCCCATGGAGGGAAAGGACAACGGGACAGGGCTGTCCATCAGTGAACCTGGCAGGGGGACAGAATATTCCACGGAGGTGGCAGTGTGGAGGCACAGGAGTGTCCATGAAGGGGCAGGGTAGGTAATCTGGGCAGTCCATGGAAATGTCGTGGAGGGGTCACAGGACAATCCATGGATGTGAAAGCCAGGGAAACCAGAGAGTCCATCGAAGGGGTAGGTTGAAGGGGCAGGACAGGACAGTCCGTGCAGGGGCGGGGCACGGACACCGGACAGCCCATGGAGGGGGCAGAGAGAAGATGTAGAACACTCCATGGAGGGGCTGGGCAGAAAAAGTGGAAAGTCCATGGAAGGGTAAGGGAGAAGGGAAAGGACCGTATGCGGAGGGGGTACGGTGGAGGATCACGGCCGAAATCGGAGGAAGGATGGCAGGGAGACTAGACAGTATGCGGAGAGGCACGGCCGGGAAACTGGACATTCGATGGAGGAAAAGGGCAGAGGGACAGGGCCATCATCCCATCAGTGGGGCCGGTTGGGTGGACAGGACAACACCTGAATGTGCAGGCCAGGGAAGCGACACAGTTTTCGGAAGGGTAGGCTTAAGGGACAAGAGCGTCCATGGAGGGGTAGGGCGTAGGAAGAGGAAAGTCCATGAACAGGGTCAGTAGGGGAACCAAGACAGTCTGCCCGGTGGGCTGGAGGAGAGTCAGGACCATCCCGAGAGGGGGCAGGGTGGTACTGAAAGGACAGTCTCTGGAGGAGGCAGGGCAGAGAAACAGGACTGTCTATGAAGGGAAAGGTGAGAGGGACAGAGCCGAGCGTGGAGATGGCTGAGCACACAGACAGTACTGTCCATGGAGGGGCAGGACAGGGTGACTCGATAGTCCCTGAAAGGGGCAGGGAAAACGGACAGGACAGTCCGTGGAGGGGCTGGGCACGGAAAGGGAACTGTCCCTGGAAAGTAAGCGGGAGGCGAGAGGACCGCCGATAGAGGGGGCACGGTGGAGGAACAGTACCGTTATTGGAGGTGACAGGGCAAAGGGTCAGGACAGTCCGTGGTGTGGTATTGCACTGAAAAAGACCAGCCCATGGAGGGAAAGGACAACGGGACAGGGCTGTCCATCAGTGAACCTGGCAGGGGGACAGAATATTCCACGGAGGTGGCAGTGTGGAGGCACAGGAGTGTCCATGAAGGGGCAGGGTAGGTAATCTGGGCAGTCCATGGAAATGTCGTGGAGGGGTCACAGGACAATCCATGGATGTGAAAGCCAGGGAAACCAGAGAGTCCATCGAAGGGGTAGGTTGAAGGGGCAGGACAGGACAGTCCGTGCAGGGGCGGGGCACGGACACCGGACAGCCCATGGAGGGGGCAGAGAGAAGATGTAGAACACTCCATGGAGGGGCTGGGCAGAAAAAGTGGAAAGTCCATGGAAGGGTAAGGGAGAAGGGAAAGGACCGTATGCGGAGGGGGTACGGTGGAGGATCACGGCCGAAATCGGAGGAAGGATGGCAGGGAGACTAGACAGTATGCGGAGAGGCACGGCCGGGAAACTGGACATTCGATGTAGGAAAAGGGCAGAGGGACAGGGCCATCATCCCATCAGTGGGGCCGGTTGGGTGGACAGGACAACACCTGAATGTGCAGGCCAGGGAAGCGACACAGTTTTCGGAAGGGTAGGCTTAAGGGACAAGAGCGTCCATGGAGGGGTAGGGCGTAGGAAGAGGAAAGTCCATGAACAGGGTCAGTAGGGGAACCAAGACAGTCTGCCCGGTGGGCTGGAGGAGAGTCAGGACCATCCCGAGAGGGGGCAGGGTGGTACTGAAAGGACAGTCTCTGGAGGAGGCAGGGCAGAGAAACAGGACTGTCTATGAAGGGAAAGGTGAGAGGGACAGAGCCGAGCGTGGAGATGGCTGAGCACACAGACAGTACTGTCCATGGAGGGGCAGGACAGGGTGACTCGATAGTCCCTGAAAGGGGCAGGGAAAACGGACAGGACAGTCCGTGGAGGGGCTGGGCACGGAAAGGGAACTGTCCCTGGAAAGTAAGGGGGAGGCAAGAGGACCGCCGATAGAGGGGGCACGGTGGAGGAACAGTACCGTTATTGGAGGTGACAGGGCAAAGGGTCAGGACAGTCCGTGGTGTGGTATTGCACTGAAAAAGACCAGCCCATGGAGGGAAAGGACAACGGGACAGGGCTGTCCATCAGTGAACCTGGCAGGGGGACAGAATATTCCACGGAGGTGGCAGTGGGGAGGCACAGGAGTGTCCATGAAGGGGCAGGGTAGGTAATCTGGGCAGTCCATGGAAATGTCGTGGAGGGGTCACAGGACAATCCATGGATGTGAAAGCCAGGGAAACCAGAGAGTCCATCGAAGGGGTAGGTTGAAGGGGCAGGACAGGACAGTCCGTGCAGGGGCGGGGCACGGACTCCGGACAGCCCATGGAGGAGGCAGAGAGAAGATGTAGAACACTCCATGGAGGGGCTGGGCAGAAAAAGTGGAAAGTCCATGGAAGGGTAAGGGAGAAGGGAAAGGACCGTATGCGGAGGGGATACGGTGGAGGATCACGGCCGAAATCGGAGGAAGGATGGCAGGGAGACTAGACAGTATGCGGAGAGGCACGGCCGGGAAACTGGACATTCGATGTAGGAAAAGGGCAGAGGGACAGGGCCATCATCCCATCAGTGGGGCCGGTTGGGTGGACAGGACAACACCTGAATGTGCAGGCCAGGGAAGCGACACAGTTTTTGGAAGGGTAGCCTTAAGGGACAAGAGCGTCCATGGAGGGGTAGGGCGTAGGAAGAGGAAAGTCCATGAACAGGGTCAGTAGGGGAACCAAGACAGTCTGCCCGGTGGGCTGGAGGAGAGTCAGGACCATCCCGAGAGGGGGCAGGGTGGTACTGAAAGGACAGTCTCTGGAGGAGGCAGGGCAGAGAAACAGGACTGTCTATGAAGGGAAAGGTGAGAGGGACAGAGCCGAGCGTGGAGATGGCTGAGCACACAGACAGTACTGTCCATGGAGGGGCAGGACAGGGTGACTCGATAGTCCCTGAAAGGGGCAGGGAAAACGGAGGGGACAGTCCGTGGAGGGGCTGGGCACGGAAAGGGAACTGTCCCTGGAAAGTAAGGGGGAGGCGAGAGGACCGCCGATAGAGGGGGCACGGTGGAGGAACAGTACCGTTATTGGAGGTGACAGGGCAAAGGGTCAGGACAGTCCGTGGTGTGGTATTGCACTGAAAAAGACCAGCCCATGGAGGGAAAGGACAACGGGACAGGGCTGTCCATCAGTGAACCTGGCAGGGGGACAGAATATTCCACGGAGGTGGCAGTGTGGAGGCACAGGAGTGTCCATGAAGGGGCAGGGTAGGTAATCTGGGCAGTCCATGGAAATGTCGTGGAGGGGTCACAGGACAATCCATGGATGTGAAAGCCAGGGAAACCAGAGAGTCCATCGAAGGGGTAGGTTGAAGGGGCAGGACAGGACAGTCCGTGCAGGGGCGGGGCACGGACACCGGACAGCCCATGGAGGGGGCAGAGAGAAGATGTAGAACACTCCATGGAGGGGCTGGGCAGAAAAAGTGGAAAGTCCATGGAAGGGTAAGGGAGAAGGGAAAGGACCGTATGCGGAGGGGGTACGGTGGAGGATCACGGCCGAAATCGGAGGAAGGATGGCAGGGAGACTAGACAGTATGCGGAGAGGCACGGCCGGGAAACTGGACATTCGATGTAGGAAAAGGGCAGAGGGACAGGGCCATCATCCCATCAGTGGGGCCGGTTGGGTGGACAGGACAACACCTGAATGTGCAGGCCAGGGAAGCGACACAGTTTTCGGAAGGGTAGGCTTAAGGGACAAGAGCGTCCATGGAGGGGTAGGGCGTAGGAAGAGGAAAGTCCATGAACAGGGTCAGTAGGGGAACCAAGACAGTCTGCCCGGTGGGCTGGAGGAGAGTCAGGACCATCCCGAGAGGGGGCAGGGTGGTACTGAAAGGACAGTCTCTGGAGGAGGCAGGGCAGAGAAACAGGACTGTCTATGAAGGGAAAGGTGAGAGGGACAGAGCCGAGCGTGGAGATGGCTGAGCACACAGACAGTACTGTCCATGGAGGGGCAGGACAGGGTGACTCGATAGTCCCTGAAAGGGGCAGGGAAAACGGACAGGACAGTCCGTGGAGGGGCTGGGCACGGAAAGGGAACTGTCCCTGGAAAGTAAGGGGAACGCGAGAGGACCGCCGATAGAGGGGGCACGGTGGAGGAACAGTACCGTTATTGGAGGTGACAGGGCAAAGGGTCAGGACAGTCCGTGGTGTGGTATTGCACTGAAAAAGACCAGCCCATGGAGGGAAAGGACAACGGGACAGGGCTGTCCATCAGTGAACCTGGCAGGGGGACAGAATATTCCACGGAGGTGGCAGTGTGGAGGCACAGGAGTGTCCATGAAGGGGCAGGGTAGGTAATCTGGGCAGTCCATGGAAATGTCGTGGAGGGGTCACAGGACAATCCATGGATGTGAAAGCCAGGGAAACCAGAGAGTCCATCGAAGGGGTAGGTTGAAGGGGCAGGACAGGACAGTCCGTGCAGGGGCGGGGCACGGACACCGGACAGCCCATGGAGGGGGCAGAGAGAAGATGTAGAACACTCCATGGAGGGGCTGGGCAGAAAAAGTGGAAAGTCCATGGAAGGGTAAGGGAGAAGGGAAAGGACCGTATGCGGAGGGGGTACGGTGGAGGATCACGGCCGAAATCGGAGGAAGGATGGCAGGGAGACTAGACAGTATGCGGAGAGGCACGGCCGGGAAACTGGACATTCGATGTAGGAAAAGGGCAGAGGGACAGGGCCATCATCCCATCAGTGGGGCCGGTTGGGTGGACAGGACAACACCTGAATGTGCAGGCCAGGGAAGCGACACAGTTTTCGGAAGGGTAGGCTTAAGGGACAAGAGCGTCCATGGAGGGGTAGGGCGTAGGAAGAGGAAAGTCCATGAACAGGGTCAGTAGGGGAACCAAGACAGTCTGCCCGGTGGGCTGGAGGAGAGTCAGGACCATCCCGAGAGGGGGCAGGGTGGTACTGAAAGGACAGTCTCTGGAGGAGGCAGGGCAGAGAAACAGGACTGTCTATGAAGGGAAAGGTGAGAGGGACAGAGCCGAGCGTGGAGATGGCTGAGCACACAGACAGTACTGTCCATGGAGGGGCAGGACAGGGTGACTCGATAGTCCCTGAAAGGGGCAGGGAAAACGGACAGGACAGTCCGTGGAGGGGCTGGGCACGGAAAGGGAACTGTCCCTGGAAAGTAAGGGGAACGCGAGAGGACCGCCGATAGAGGGGGCACGGTGGAGGAACAGTACCGTTATTGGAGGTGACAGGGCAAAGGGTCAGGACAGTCCGTGGTGTGGTATTGCACTGAAAAAGACCAGCCCATGGAGGGAAAGGACAACGGGACAGGGCTGTCCATCAGTGAACCTGGCAGGGGGACAGAATATTCCACGGAGGTGGCAGTGTGGAGGCACAGGAGTGTCCATGAAGGGGCAGGGTAGGTAATCTGGGCAGTCCATGGAAATGTGGTGGAGGGGTCACAGGACAATCCATGGATGTGAAAGCCAGGGAAACCAGAGAGTCCATCGAAGGGGTAGGTTGAAGGGGCAGGACAGGACAGTCCGTGCAGGGGCGGGGCACGGACACCGGACAGCCCATGGAGGGGGCAGAGAGAAGATGTAGAACACTCCATGGAGGGGCTGGGCAGAAAAAGTGGAAAGTCCATGGAAGGGTAAGGGAGAAGGGAAAGGACCGTATGCGGAGGGGGTACGGTGGAGGATCACGGCCGAAATCGGAGGAAGGATGGCAGGGAGACTAGACAGTATGCGGAGAGGCACGGCCGGGAAACTGGACATTCGATGTAGGAAAAGGGCAGAGGGACAGGGCCATCATCCCATCAGTGGGGCCGGTTGGGTGGACAGGACAACACCTGAATGTGCAGGCCAGGGAAGCGACACAGTTTTCGGAAGGGTAGGCTTAAGGGACAAGAGCGTCCATGGAGGGGTAGGGCGTAGGAAGAGGAAAGTCCATGAACAGGGTCAGTAGGGGAACCAAGACAGTCTGCCCGGTGGGCTGGAGGAGAGTCAGGACCATCCCGAGAGGGGGCAGGGTGGTACTGAAAGGACAGTCTCTGGAGGAGGCAGGGCAGAGAAACAGGCATGTCTATGAAGGGAAAGGTGAGAGGGACAGAGCCGAGCGTGGAGATGGCTGAGCACACAGACAGTACTGTCCATGGAGGGGCAGGACAGGGTGACTCGATAGTCCCTGAAAGGGGCAGGGAAAACGGACAGGACAGTCCGTGGAGGGGCTGGGCACGGAAAGGGAACTGTCCCTGGAAAGTAAGGGGAACGCGAGAGGACCGCCGATAGAGGGGGCACGGTGGAGGAACAGTACCGTTATTGGAGGTGACAGGGCAAAGGGTCAGGACAGTCCGTGGTGTGGTATTGCACTGAAAAAGACCAGCCCATGGAGGGAAAGGACAACGGGACAGGGCTGTCCATCAGTGAACCTGGCAGGGGGACAGAATATTCCACGGAGGTGGCAGTGGGGAGGCACAGGAGTGTCCATGAAGGGGCAGGGTAGGTAATCTGGGCAGTCCATGGAAATGTCGTGGAGGGGTCACAGGACAATCCATGGATGTGAAAGCCAGGGAAACCAGAGAGTCCATCGAAGGGGTAGGTTGAAGGGGCAGGACAGGACAGTCCGTGCAGGGGCGGGGCACGGACACCGGACAGCCCATGGAGGGGGCAGAGAGAAGATGTAGAACACTCCATGGAGGGGCTGGGCAGAAAAAGTGGAAAGTCCATGGAAGGGTAAGGGAGAAGGGAAAGGACCGTATGCGGAGGGGGTACGGTGGAGGATCACGGCCGAAATCGGAGGAAGGATGGCAGGGAGACTAGACAGTATGCGGAGAGGCACGGCCGGGAAACTGGACATTCGATGGAGGAAAAGGGCAGAGGGACAGGGCCATCATCCCATCAGTGGGGCCGGTTGGGTGGACAGGACAACACCTGAATGTGCAGGCCAGGGAAGCGACACAGTTTTTGGAAGGGTAGGCTTAAGGGACAAGAGCGTCCATGGAGGGGTAGGGCGTAGGAAGAGGAAAGTCCATGAACAGGGTCAGTAGGGGAACCAAGACAGTCTGCCCGGTGGGCTGGAGGAGAGTCAGGACCATCCCGAGAGGGGGCAGGGTGGTACTGAAAGGACAGTCTCTGGAGGAGGCAGGGCAGAGAAACAGGACTGTCTATGAAGGGAAAGGTGAGAGGGACAGAGCCGAGCGTGGAGATGGCTGAGCACACAGACAGTACTGTCCATGGAGGGGCAGGACAGGGTGACTCGATAGTCCCTGAAAGGGGCAGGGAAAACGGACAGGACAGTCCGTGGAGGGGCTGGGCACGGAAAGGGAACTGTCCCTGGAAAGTAAGGGGGAGGCGAGAGGACCGCCGATAGAGGGGGCACGGTGGAGGAACAGTACCGTTATTGGAGGTGACAGGGCAAAGGGTCAGGACAGTCCGTGGTGTGGTATTGCACTGAAAAAGACCAGCCCATGGAGGGAAAGGACAACGGGACAGGGCTGTCCATCAGTGAACCTGGCAGGGGGACAGAATATTCCACGGAGGTGGCAGTGGGGAGGCACAGGAGTGTCCATGAAGGGGCAGGGTAGGTAATCTGGGCAGTCCATGGAAATGTCGTGGAGGGGTCACAGGACAATCCATGGATGTGAAAGCCAGGGAAACCAGAGAGTCCATCGAAGGGGTAGGTTGAAGGGGCAGGACAGGACAGTCCGTGCAGGGGCGGGGCACGGACACCGGACAGCCCATGGAGGGGGCAGAGAGAAGATGTAGAACACTCCATGGAGGGGCTGGGCAGAAAAAGTGGAAAGTCCATGGAAGGGTAAGGGAAAAGGGAAAGGACCGTATGCGGAGGGGGTACGGTGGAGGATCACGGCCGAAATCGGAGGAAGGATGGCAGGGAGACTAGACAGTATGCGGAGAGGCACGGCCGGGAAACTGGACATTCGATGGAGGAAAAGGGCAGAGGGACAGGGCCATCATCCCATCAGTGGGGCCGGTTGGGTGGACAGGACAACACCTGAATGTGCAGGCCAGGGAAGCGACACAGTATTTGGAAGGGTAGGCTTAAGGGACAAGAGCGTCCATGGAGGGGTAGGGCGTAGGAAGAGGAAAGTCCATGAACAGGGTCAGTAGGCGAACCAAGACAGTCTGCCCGGTGGGCTGGAGGAGAGTCAGGACCATCCCGAGAGGGGGCAGGGTGGTACTGAAAGGACAGTCTCTGGAGGAGGCAGGGCAGAGAAACAGGACTGTCTATGAAGGGAAAGGTGAGAGGGACAGAGCCGAGCGTGGAGATGGCTGAGCACACAGACAGTACTGTCCATGGAGGGGCAGGACAGGGTGACTCGATAGTCCCTGAAAGGGGCAGGGAAAACGGACAGGACAGTCCGTGGAGGGGCTGGGCACGGAAAGGGAACTGTCCCTGGAAAGTAAGGGGGAGGCGAGAGGACCGCCGATAGAGGGGGCACGGTGGAGGAACAGTACCGTTATTGGAGGTGACAGGGCAAAGGGTCAGGACAGTCCGTGGTGTGGTATTGCACTGAAAAAGACCAGCCCATGGAGGGAAAGGACAACGGGACAGGGCTGTCCATCAGAGAACCTGGCAGGGGGACAGAATATTCCACGGAGGTGGCAGTGTGGAGGCACAGGAGTGTCCATGAAGGGGCAGGGTAGGTAATCTGGGCAGTCCATGGAAATGTCGTGGAGGGGTCACAGGACAATCCATGGATGTGAAAGCCAGGGAAACCAGAGAGTCCATCGAAGGGGTAGGTTGAAGGGGCAGGACAGGACAGTCCGTGCAGGGGCGGGGCACGGACACCGGACAGCCCATGGAGGGGGCAGAGAGAAGATGTAGAACACTCCATGGAGGGGCTGGGCAGAAAAAGTGGAAAGTCCATGGAAGGGTAAGGGAGAAGGGAAAGGACCGTATGCGGAGGGGGTACGGTGGAGGATCACGGCCGAAATCGGAGGAAGGATGGCAGGGAGACTAGACAGTATGCGGAGAGGCACGGCCGGGAAACTGGACATTCGATGTAGGAAAAGGGCAGAGGGACAGGGCCATCATCCCATCAGTGGGGCCGGTTGGGTGGACAGGACAACACCTGAATTTGCAGGCCAGGGAAGCGACAGTTTTTGGAAGGGTAGGCTTAAGGGACAAGAGCGTCCATGGAGGGGTAGGGCGTAGGAAGAGGAAAGTCCATGAACAGGGTCAGTAGGGGAACCAAGACAGTCTGCCCGGTGGGCTGGAGGAGAGTCAGGACCATCCCGAGAGGGGGCAGGGTGGTACTGAAAGGACAGTCTCTGGAGGAGGCAGGGCAGAGAAACAGGACTGTCTATGAAGGGAAAGGTGAGAGGGACAGAGCCGAGCGTGGAGATGGCTGAGCACACAGACAGTACTGTCCATGGAGGGGCAGGACAGGGTGACTCGATAGTCCCTGAAAGGGGCAGGGAAAACGGACAGGACAGTCCGTGGAGGGGCTGGGCACGGAAAGGGAACTGTCCCTGGAAAGTAAGGGGGAGGCGAGAGGACCGCCGATAGAGGGGGCACGGTGGAGGAACAGTACCGTTATTGGAGGTGACAGGGCAAAGGGTCAGGACAGTCCGTGGTGTGGTATTGCACTGAAAAAGACCAGCCCATGGAGGGAAAGGACAACGGGACAGGGCTGTCCATCAGTGAACCTGGCAGGGGGACAGAATATTCCACGGAGGTGGCAGTGTGGAGGCACAGGAGTGTCCATGAAGGGGCAGGGTAGGTAATCTGGGCAGTCCATGGAAATGTCGTGGAGGGGTCACAGGACAATCCATGGATGTGAAAGCCAGGGAAACCAGAGAGTCCATCGAAGGGGTAGGTTGAAGGGGCAGGACAGGACAGTCCGTGCAGGGGCGGGGCACGGACACCGGACAGCCCATGGAGGGGGCAGAGAGAAGATGTAGAACACTCCATGGAGGGGCTGGGCAGAAAAAGTGGAAAGTCCATGGAAGGGTAAGGGAGAAGGGAAAGGACCGTATGCGGAGGGGGTACGGTGGAGGATCACGGCCGAAATCGGAGGAAGGATGGCAGGGAGACTAGACAGTATGCGGAGAAGCACGGCCGGGAAACTGGACATTCGATGGAGGAAAAGGGCAGAGGGACAGGGCCATCATCCCATCAGTGGGGCCAGTTGGATGGACAGGACACCTGAATGTGCAGGCCAGGGAAGCGACACAGTTTTTGGAAGGGTAGGCTTAAGGGACAAGAGCGTCCATGGAGGGGTAGGGCGTAGGAAGAGGAAAGTCCATGAACAGGGTCAGTAGGGGAACCAAGACAGTCTGCCCGGTGGGCTGGAGGAGAGTCAGGACCATCCCGAGAGGGGGCAGGGTGGTACTGAAAGGACAGTCTCTGGAGGAGGCAGGGCAGGGAAACAGGACTGTCTATGAAGGGAAAGGTGAGAGGGACAGAGCCGAGCGTGGAGATGGCTGAGCACACAGACAGTACTGTCCATGGAGGGGCAGGACAGGGTGACTCGATAGTCCCTGAAAGGGGCAGGGAAAACGGACAGGACAGTCCGTGGAGGGGCTGGGCACGGAAAGGTAACTGTCCCTGGAAAGTAAGGGGGAGGCGAGAGGACCGCCGTTAGAGTGGGCACGGTGGAGGAACAGTACCGTTATTGGAGGTGACAGGGCAAAGGGTCAGGACAGTCCGTGGTGTGGTATTGCACTGAAAAAGACCAGCCCATGGAGGGAAAGGACAACGGGACAGGGCTGTCCATCAGTGAACCTGGCAGGGGGACAGAATATTCCACGGAGGTGGCAGTGGGGAGGCACAGGAGTGTCCATGAAGGGGCAGGGTAGGTAATCTGGGCAGTCCATGGAAATGTCGTGGAGGGGTCACAGGACAATCCATGGATGTGAAAGCCAGGGAAACCAGAGAGTCCATCGAAGGGGTAGGTTGAAGGGGCAGGACAGGACAGTCCGTGCAGGGGCGGGGCACGGACACCGGACAGCCCATGGAGGGGGCAGAGAGAAGATGTAGAACACTCCATGGAGGGGCTGGGCAGAAAAAGTGGAAAGTCCATGGAAGGGTAAGGGAGAAGGGAAAGGACCGTATGCGGAGGGGGTACGGTGGAGGATCACGGCCGAAATCGGAGGAAGGAATGCAGGGAGACTAGACAGTATGCGGAGAGGCACGGCCGGGAAACTGGACATTCGATGGAGGAAAAGGGCAGAGGACAGGGCCATCATCCCATCAGTGGGGCCGGTTGGATGGACAGGACAACACCTCAATGTGCAGGCCAGGGAAGCGACACAGTTTTTGGAAGGGTAGGCTTAAGGGACAAGAGCGTCCATGGAGGGGTAGGGCGTAGGAAGAGGAAAGTCCATGAACAGGGTCAGTAGGGGAACCAAGACAGTCTGCCCGGTGGGCTGGAGGAGAGTCAGGACCATCCCGAGAGGGGGCAGGGTGGTACTGAAAGGACAGTCTCTGGAGGAGGCAGGGCAGAGAAACAGGACTGTCTATGAAGGGAAAGGTGAGAGGGACAGAGCAGAGCGTGGAGATGGCTGAGCACACAGACAGTACTGTCCATGGAGGGGCAGGACAGGGTGACTCGATAGTCCCTGAAAGGGGCAGGGAAAACGGACAGGACAGTCCGTGGAGGGGCTGGGCACGGAAAGGGAACTGTCCCTGGAAAGTAAGGGGGAGGCGAGAGGACCGCCGTTAGAGGGGGCACGGTGGAGGAACAGTACCGTTATTGGAGGTGACAGGGCAAAGGGTCAGGACAGTCCGTGGTGTGGTATTGCACTGAAAAAGACCAGCCCATGGAGGGAAAGGACAACGGGACAGGGCTGTCCATCAGTGAACCTGGCAGGGGGACAGAATATTCCACGGAGGTGGCAGTGGGGAGGCACAGGAGTGTCCATGAAGGGGCAGGGTAGGTAATCTGGGCAGTCCATGGAAATGTCGTGGAGGGGTCACAGGACAATCGATGGATGTGAAAGCCAGGGAAACCAGAGAGTCCATCGAAGGGGTAGGTTGAAGGGGCAGGACAGGACAGTCCGTGCAGGGGCGGGGCACGGACACCGGACAGCCCATGGAGGGGGCAGAGAGAAGATGTAGAACACTCCATGGAGGGGCTGGGCAGAAAAAGTGGAAAGTCCATGGAAGGGTAAGGGAGAAGGGAAAGGACCGTATGCGGAGGGGGTACGGTGGAGGATCACGGCCGAAATCGGAGGAAGGATGGCAGGGAGACTAGACAGTATGCGGAGAGGCACGGCCGGGAAACTGGACATTCGATGGAGGAAAAGGGCAGAGGGACAGGGCCATCATCCCATCAGTGGGGCCGGTTGGGTGGACAGGACAACACCTGAATGTGCAGTCCAGGGAAGCGACACAGTTTTTGGAAGGGTAGGCTTAAGGGACAAGAGCGTCCATGGAGGGGTTGGGCGTAGGAAGAGGAAAGTCCATGAACAGGGTCAGTAGGGGAACCAAGACAGTCTGCCCGGTGGGCTGGAGGAGAGTCAGGACCATCCCGAGAGGGGGCAGGGTGGTACTGAAAGGACAGTCTCTGGAGGAGGCAGGGCAGAGAAACAGGACTGTCTATGAAGGGAAAGGTGAGAGGGACGAGCCGAGCGTGGAGATGGCTGAGCACACAGACAGTACTGTCCATGGAGGGGCAGGACATGGTGACTCGATAGTCCCTGAAAGGGGCAGGGAAATCGGACAGGCCAGTCCGTGGAGGGGCTGGGCACGGAAATGGAACTGTCCCTGGAAAGTAAGGGGGAGGCGAGAGGACCGCCGTTAGAGGGGGCACGGTGGAGAAGAGTACCGTTATTGGAGGTGACAGGGCAAAGGGTCAGGACAGTCCGTGGTGTGGTATTGCACTGAAAAAGACCAGCCCATGGAGGGAAAGGACAACGGGACAGGGCTGTCCATCAGTGAACCTGGCAGGGGGACAGAATATTCCACGGAGGTGGCAGTGGGGAGGCACAGGAGTGTCCTTGAAGGGGCAGGGTAGGTAATCTGGGCAGTCCATGGAAATGTCGTGGAGGGGTCACAGGACAATCCATGGATGTGAAATCCAGGGAAACCAGAGAGTCCATCGAAGGGGTAGGTTGAAGGGGCAGGACAGGACAGTCCGTGCAGGGGCGGGGCACGGACACCGGACAGCCCATGGAGGGGGCAGAGAGAAGATGTAGAACACTCCATGGAGGGGCTGGGCAGAAAAAGTGGAAAGTCCATGGAAGGGTAAGGGAGAAGGGAAAGGACCGTATGCGGAGGGGGTACGGTGGAGGATCACGGCCGAAATCGAAGGAAGGATGGCAGGGAGACTAGACAGTATGCGGAGAGGCACGGCCGGGAAACTGGACATTCGATGTAGGAAAAGGGCAGAGGGACAGGGCCATCATCCCATCAGTGGGGCCGGTTGGGTGGACAGGACAACACCTGAATGTGCAGGCCAGGGAAGCGACACAGTTTTTGGAAGGGTAGGCTTAAGGGACAAGAGCGTCCAAGGAGGGGTAGGGCGTAGGAAGAGGAAAGTCCATGAACAAGGTCAGTAGGGGAACCAAGACAGTCTGCCCGGTGGGCTGGAGGAGAGTCAGGACCATCCCGAGAGGGGGCAGGGTGGTACTGAAAGGACAGTCTCTGGAGGAGGCAGGGCAGAGAAACAGGACTGTCTATGAAGGGAAAGGTGAGAGGGACAGAGCCGAGCGTGGAGATGGCTGAGCACAAAGACAGTACTGTCCATGGAGGGGCAGGACAGGGTGACTCGATAGTCCCTGAAAGGGGCAGGGAAAACGGACAGGACAGTCCGTGGAGGGGCTGGGCACGGAAAGGGAACTGTCCCTGGAAAGTAAGGGGGAGGCGAGAGGACCGCCGATAGAGGGGGCACGGTGGAGGAACAGTACCGTTATTGGAGGTGACACGGCAAAGGGTCAGGACAGTCCGTGGTGTGGTATTGCACTGAAAAAGACCAGCCCATGGAGGGAAAGGACAACGGGACAGGGCTGTCCATCAGTGAACCTGGCAGGGGGACAGAATATTCCACGGAGGTGGCAGTGTGGAGGCACAGGAGTGTCCATGAAGGGGCAGGGTAGGTAATCTGGGCAGTCCATGGAAATGTCGTGGAGGGGTCACAGGACAATCCATGGATGTGAAAGCCAGGGAAACCAGAGAGTCCATCGAAGGGGTAGGTTGAAGGGGCAGGACAGGACAGTCCGTGCAGGGGCGGGGCACGGACACCGGACAGCCCATGGAGGGGGCAGAGAGAAGATGTAGAACACTCCATGGAGGGGCTGGGCAGAAAAAGTGGAAAGTCCATGGAAGGGTAAGGGAGAAGGGAAAGGACCGTATGCGGAGGGGGTACGGTGGAGGATCACGGCCGAAATCGGAGGAAGGATGGCAGGGAGACTAGACAGTATGCGGAGAGGCACGGCCAGGAAACTGGACATTCGATGGAGGAAAAGGGCAGAGGGACAGGGCCATCATCCCATCAGTGGGGCCGGTTGGGTGGACAGGACAACACCTGAATGTGCAGGCCATGGAAGCGACACAGTTTTCGGAAGGGTAGGCTTAAGGGACAAGAGCGTCCATGGAGGGGTAGGGCGTAGGAAGAGGAAAGTCCATGAACAGGGTCAGTAGGGGAACCAAGACAGTCTGCCCGGTGGGCTGGAGGAGAGTCAGGATCATCCCGAGAGGGGGCAGGGTGGTACTGAAAGGACAGTCTCTGGAGGAGGCAGGGCAGAGAAACAGGACTGTGTATGAAGGGAAAGGTGAGAGGGACAGAGCCGAGCGTGGAGATGGCTGAGCACACAGACAGTACTGTCCATGGAGGGGCAGGACAGGGTGACTCGATAGTCCCTGAAATGGGCAGGGAAAACGGACAGGACAGTCCGTGGAGGGGCTGGACACGGAAAGGGAACTGTCCCTGGAAAGTAAGGGGGAGGCGAGAGGACCGCCGTTAGAGGGGGCACGGTGGAGGAACAGTACCGTTATTGGAGGTGACAGGGCAAAGGGTCAGGACAGTCCGTGGTGTGGTATTGCACTGAAAAAGACCAGCCCATGGAGGGAAAGGACAACGGGACAGGGCTGTCCATCAGTGAACCTGGCAGGGGGACAGAATATTCCACAGAGGTGGCAGTGGGGAGGCACAGGAGTGTCCATGAAGGGGCAGGGTAGGTAATCTGGGCAGTCCATGGAAATGTCGTGGAGGGGTCACAGGACAATCCATGGATGTGAAAGCCAGGGAAACCAGAGAGTCCATCGAAGGGGTAGAATGAAGGGGCAGGACAGGACAGTCCATGCAGGGGCGGGGCACGGACACCGGACAGCCCATGGAGGGGGCAGAGAGAAGATGTAGAACACTCCATGGAGGGGCTGGGCAGAAAAAGTGGAAAGTCCATGGAAGGGTAAGGGAGAAGGGAAAGGACCGTATGCGGAGGGGGTACGGTGGAGGATCACGGCCGAAATCGGAGGAAGGATGGCAGGGAGACTAGACAGTATGCGGAGAGGCACGGCCAGGAAACTGGACATTCGATGGAGGAAAAGGGCAGAGGGACAGGGCCATCATCCCATCAGTGGGGCCGGTTGGGTGGACAGGACAACACCTGAATGTGCAGGCCAGGGAAGCGACACAGTTTTTGGAAGGGTAGGCTTAAGGGACAAGAGCGTCCATGGAGGGGTAGGGCGTAGGAAGAGGAAAGTCCATGAACAGGGTCAGTAGGGGAACCAAGACAGTCTGCCCGGTGGGCTGGAGGAGAGTCAGGACCATCCCGAGAGGGGGCAGGGTGGTACTGAAAGGACAGTCTCTGGAGGAGGCAGGGCAGAGAAACAGGACTGTGTATGAAGGGAAAGGTGAGAGGGACAGAGCCGAGCGTGGAGATGGCTGAGCACACAGACAGTACTGTCCATGGAGGGGCAGGACAGGGTGACTCGATAGTCCCTGAAAGGGGCAGGGAAAACGGACAGGACAGTCCGTGGAGGGGCTGGACACGGAAAGGGAACTGTCCCTGGAAAGTAAGGGGGAGGCGAGAGGACCGCCGTTAGAGGGGGCACGGTGGAGGAACAGTACCGTTATTGGAGGTGACAGGGCAAAGGGTCAGGACAGTCCGTGGTGTGGTATTGCACTGAAAAAGACCAGCCCATGGAGGGAAAGGACAACGGGACAGGGCTGTCCATCAGTGAACCTGGCAGGGGGACAGAATATTCCACGGAGGTGGCAGTGGGGAGGCACAGGAGTGTCCTTGAAGGGGCAGGGTAGGTAATCTGGGCAGTCCATGGAAATGTCGTGGAGGGGTCACAGGACAATCCATGGATGTGAAAGCCAGGGAAACCAGAGAGTCCATCGAAGGGGTAGGTTGAAGGGGCAGGACAGGACAGTCCGTGCAGGGGCGGGGCACGGACACCGGACAGCCCATGGAGGGGGCAGAGAGAAGATGTAGAACACTCCATGGAGGGGCTGGGCAGAAAAAGTGGAAAGTCCATGGAAGGGTAAGGGAGAAGGGAAAGGACCGTATGCGGAGGGGGTACGGTGGAGGATCACGGCCGAAATCGGAGGAAGGATGGCAGGGAGACTAGACAGTATGCGGAGAGGCACGGCCGGGAAACTGGACATTCGATGTAGGAAAAGGGCAGAGGGACATGGCCATCATCCCATCAGTGGGGCCGGTTGGGTGGACAGGACAACACCTGAATGTGTAGGCCAGGGAAGCGACACAGTTTTTGGAAGGGTAGGCTTAAGGGACAAGAGCGTCCATGGAGGGGTAGGGCGTAGGAAGAGGAAAGTCCATGAACAGGGTCAGTAGGGGAACCAAGACAGTCTGCCCGGTGGGCTGGAGGAGAGTCAGGACCATCCCGAGAGGGGGCAGGGTGGTACTGAAAGGACAGTCTCTGGAGGAGGCAGGGCAGAGAAACAGCACTGTCTATGAAGGGAAAGGTGAGAGGGACAGAGCCGAGCGTGGAGATGGCTGAGCACACAGACAGTACTGTCCATGGAGGGGCAGGACAGGGTGACTCGATAGTCCCTGAAAGGGGCAGGGAAAACGGACCGGACAGTCCGTGGAGGGGCTGGGCCCGGAAAGGGAACTGTCCCTGGAAAGTAAGGGGGAGGCGAGAGGACCGCCGATAGAGGGGGCACGGTGGAGGAACAGTACCGTTATTGGAGGTGACAGGGCAAAGGGTCAGGACAGTCCGTGGTGTGGTATTGCACTGAAAAAGACCAGCCCATGGAGGGAAAGGACAACGGGACAGGGCTGTCCATCAGTGAACCTGGCAGGGGGACAGAATATTCCACGGAGGTGGCAGTGTGGAGGCACAGGAGTGTCCATGAAGGGGCAGGGTAGGTAATCTGGGCAGTCCATGGAAATGTCGTGGAGGGGTCACAGGACAATCCATGGATGTGAAAGCCAGGGAAACCAGAGAGTCCATCGAAGGGGTAAGTTGAAGGGGCAGGACAGGACAGTCCGTGCAGGGGCGGGGCACGGACTCGGACAGCCCATGCAGGAGGCAGAGAGAAGATGTAGAACACTCCATGGAGGGGCTGGGCAGAAAAATTGGAAAGTCATTGGAAGGGTAAGGGAGAAGGGAAAGGACCCTATGCGGAGGGGATACGGTGGAGAATCACGGCCGAAATCGGAGGAAGGATGGCAGGGAGACTAGACAGTATGCGGAGAGGCACGGCCGGGAAACTGGACATTCGATGTAGGAAAAGGGCAGAGGGACAGGGCCATCATCCCATCAGTGGGGCCGGTTGGGTGGACAGGACAACACCTGAATGTGCAGGCCAGGGAAGCGACACAGTTTTTGGAAGGGTAGGCTTAAGGGACAAGAGCGTCCATGGAGGGGTAGGGCGTAGGAAGAGGAAAGTCCATGAACAGGGTCAGTAGGGGAACCAAGACAGTCTGCCCGGTGGGCTGGAGGAGAGTCAGGACCATCCCGAGAGGGGGCAGGGTGGTACTGAAAGGACAGTCTCTGGAGGAGGCAGGGCAGAGAAACAGGACTGTCTATGAAGGGAAAGGTGAGAGGGACAGAGCCGAGCGTGGAGATGGCTGAGCACACAGACAGTACTGTCCATGGAGGGGCAGGACAGGGTGACTCGATAGTCCCTGAAAGGGGCAGGGAAAACGGACAGGACAGTCCGTGGAGGGGCTGGGCACGGAAAGGGAACTGTCCCTGGAAAGTAAGGGGGAGGCGAGAGGACCGCCGATAGAGGGGGCACGGTGGAGGAACAGTACCGTTATTGGAGGTGACAGGGCAAAGGGTCAGGACAGTCCGTGGTGTGGTATTGCACTGAAAAAGACCAGCCCATGGAGGGAAAGGACAACGGGACAGGGCTGTCCATCAGTGAACCTGGCAGGGGGACAGAATATTCCACGGAGGTGGCAGTGTGGAGGCACAGGAGTGTCCATGAAGGGGCAGGGTAGGTAATCTGGGCAGTCCATGGAAATGTCGTGGAGGGGTCACAGGACAATCCATGGATGTGAAAGCCAGGGAAACCAGAGAGTCCATCGAAGGGGTAGGTTGAAGGGGCAGGACAGGACAGTCCGTGCAGGGGCGGGGCACGGACACCGGACAGCCCATGGAGGGGGCAGAGAGAAGATGTAGAACACTCCATGGAGGGGCTGGGCAGAAAAAGTGGAAAGTCCATGGAAGGGTAAGGGAGAAGGGAAAGGACCGTATGCGGAGGGGGTACGGTGGAGGATCACGGCCGAAATCGGAGGAAGGATGGCAGGGAGACTAGACAGTATGCGGAGAGGCACGGCCGGGAAACTGGACATTCGATGTAGGAAAAGGGCAGAGGGACAGGGCCATCATCCCATCAGTGGGGCCGGTTGGGTGGACAGGACAACACCTGAATGTGCAGGCCAGGGAAGCGACACAGTTTTTGGAAGGGTAGGCTTAAGGGACAAGAGCGTCCATGGAGGGGTAGGGCGTAGGAAGAGGAAAGTCCATGAACAGGGTCAGTAGGGGAACCAAGACAGTCTGCCCGGTGGGCTGGAGGAGAGTCAGGACCATCCCGAGAGGGGGCAGGGTGGTACTGAAAGGACAGTCTCTGGAGGAGGCAGGGCAGAGAAACAGGACTGTCTATGAAGGGAAAGTTGAGAGGGACAGAGCCGAGCGTGGAGATGGCTGAGCACACAGACAGTACTGTCCATGGAGGGGCAGGACAGGGTGACTCGATAGTCCCTGAAAGGGGCAGGGAAAACGGACAGGACAGTCCGTGGAGGGGCTGGGCACGGAAAGGGAACTGTCCCTGGAAAGTAAGGGGGAGGCGAGAGGACCGCCGATAGAGGGGGCACGGTGGAGGAACAGTACCGTTATTGGAGGTGACAGGGCAAAGGGTCAGGACAGTCCGTGGTGTGGTATTGCACTGAAAAAGACCAGCCCATGGAGGGAAAGGACAACGAGACAGGGCTGTCCATCAGTGAACCTGGCAGGGGGACAGAATATTCCACGGAGGTGGCAGTGTGGAGGCACAGGAGTGTCCATGAAGGGGCAGGGTAGGTAATCTGGGCAGTCCATGGAAATGTCGTGGAGGGGTCACAGGACAATCCATGGATGTGAAAGCCAGGGAAACCAGAGAGTCCATCGAAGGGGTAGGTTGAAGGGGCAGGACAGGACAGTCCGTGCAGGGGCGGGGCACGGACACCGGACAGCCCATGGAGGGGGCAGAGAGAAGATGTAGAACACTCCATGGAGGGGCTGGGCAGAAAAAGTGGAAAGTCCATGGAAGGGTAAGGGAGAAGGGAAAGGACCGTATGCGGAGGGGGTACGGTGGAGGATCACGGCCGAAATCGGAGGAAGGATGGCAGGGAGACTAGACAGTATGCGGAGAGGCACGGCCGGGAAACTGGACATTCGATGTAGGAAAAGGGCAGAGGGACAGGGCCATCATCCCATCAGTGGGGCCGGTTGGGTGGACAGGACAACACCTGAATGTGCAGGCCAGGGAAGCGACACAGTTTTTGGAAGGGTAGGCTTAAGGGACAAGAGCGTCCATGGAGGGGTAGGGCGTAGGAAGAGGAAAGTCCATGAACAGGGTCAGTAGGGGAACCAAGACAGTCTGCCCGGTGGGCTGGAGGAGAGTCAGGACCATCCCGAGAGGGGGCAGGGTGGTACTGAAAGGACAGTCTCTGGAGGAGGCAGGGCAGAGAAACAGGACTGTCTATGAAGGGAAAGGTGAGAGGGACAGAGCCGAGCGTGGAGATGGCTGAGCACACAGACAGTACTGTCCATGGAGGGGCAGGACAGGGTGACTCGATAGTCCCTGAAAGGGGCAGGGAAAACGGACAGGACAGTCCGTGGAGGGGCTGGGCACGGAAAGGGAACTGTCCCTGGAAAGTAAGGGGGAGGCGAGAGGACCGCCGATAGAGGGGGCACGGTGGAGGAACAGTACCGTTATTGGAGGTGACAGGGCAAAGGGTCAGGACAGTCCGTGGTGTGGTATTGCACTGAAAAAGACCAGCCCATGGAGGGAAAGGACAACGGGACAGGGCTGTCCATCAGTGAACCTGGCAGGGGGACAGAATATTCCACGGAGGTGGCAGTGTGGAGGCACAGGAGTGTCCATGAAGGGGCAGGGTAGGTAATCTGGGCAGTCCATGGAAATGTCGTGGAGGGGTCACAGGACAATCCATGGATGTGAAAGCCAGGGAAACCAGAGAGTCCATCGAAGGGGTAGGTTGAAGGGGCAGGACAGGACAGTCCGTGCAGGGGCGGGGCACGGACACCGGACAGCCCATGGAGGGGGCAGAGAGAAGATGTAGAACACTCCATGGAGGGGCTGGGCAGAAAAAGTGGAAAGTCCATGGAAGGGTAAGGGAGAAGGGAAAGGACCGTATTCGGAGGGGGTACGGTGGAGGATCACGGCCGAAATCGAAGGAAGGATGGCAGGGAGACTAGACAGTATGCGGAGAGGCACGGCCGGGAAACTGGACATTCGATGTAGGAAAAGGGCAGAGGGACAGGGCCATCATCCCATCAGTGGGGCCGGTTGGGTGGACAGGACAACACCTGAATGTGCAGGCCAGGGAAGCGACACAGTTTTTGGAAGTGTAGGCTTAAGGGACAAGAGCGTCCATGGAGGGGTAGGGCGTAGGAAGAGGAAAGTCCATGAACAGGGTCAGTAGGGGAACCAAGACAGTCTGCCCGGTGGGCTGGAGGAGAGTCAGGACCATCCCGAGAGGGGGCAGGGTGGTACTGAAAGGACAGTCTCTGGAGGAGGCAGGGCAGAGAAACAGGACTGTCTATGAAGGGAAAGGTGAGAGGGACAGAGCCGAGCGTGGAGATGGCTGAGCACACAGACAGTACTGTCCATGGAGGGGCAGGACAGGGTGACTCGATAGTCCCTGATAGGGGCAGGGAAAACGAACAGGACAGTCCGTGGAGGGGCTGGGCACGGAAAGGGAACTGTCCCTGGAAAGTAAGGGGGAAGCGAGAGGACCGCCGATAGAGGGGGCACGGTGGAGGAACAGTACCGTTATTGGAGGTGACAGGGCAAAGGGTCAGGACAGTCCGTGGTGTGGTATTGCACTGAAAAAGACCAGCCCATGGAGGGAAAGGACAACGGGACAGGGCTGTCCATCAGTGAACCTGGCAGGGGGACAGAATATTCCACGGAGGTGGCAGTGTGGAGGCACAGGAGTGTCCATGAAGGGGCAGGGTAGGTAATCTGGGCAGTCCATGGAAATGTCGTGGAGGGGTCACAGGACAATCGATGGATGTGAAAGCCAGGGAAACCAGAGAGTCCATCGAAGGGGTAGGTTGAAGGGGCAGGACAGGACAGTCCGTGCAGGGGCGGGGCACGGACACCGGACAGCCCATGGAGGGGGCAGAGAGAAGATGTAGAACACTCCATGGAGGGGCTGGGCAGAAAAAGTGGAAAGTCCATGGAAGGGTAAGGGAGAAGGGAAAGGACCGTATGCGGAGGGGGTACGGTGGAGGATCACGGCCGAAATCGGAGGAAGGATGGCAGGGAGACTAGACAGTATGCGGAGAGGCACGGCCAGGAAACTGGACATTCGATGTAGGAAAAGGGCAGAGGGACAGGGCCATCATCCCATCAGTGGGGCCGGTTGGGTGGACAGGACAACACCTGAATGTGCAGGCCAGGGAAGCGACACAGTTTTTGGAAGGGTAGGCTTAAGGGACAAGAGCGTCCATGGAGGGGTAGGGCGTAGGAAGAGGAAAGTCCATGAACAGGGTCAGTAGGGGAACCAAGACAGTCTGCCCGGTGGGCTGGAGGAGAGTCAGGACTATCCCGAGAGGGGGCAGGGTGGTACTGAAAGGACAGTCTCTGGAGGACGCAGGGCAGAGAAACAGGACTGTCTATGAAGGGAAAGGTGAGAGGGACAGAGCCGAGCGTGGAGATGGCTGAGCACACAGACAGTACTGTCCATGGAGGGGCAGGACAGGGTGACTCGATAGTCCCTGAAAGGGGCAGGGAAAACGGACAGGACAGTCCGTGGAGGGGCTGGGCACGGAAAGGGAACTGTCCCTGGAAAGTAAGGGGGAGGCGAGAGGACCGCCGATAGAGGGGGCACGGTGGAGGAACAGTACCGTTATTGGAGGTGACAGGGCAAAGGGTCAGGACAGTCCGTGGTGTGGTATTGCACTGAAAAAGACCAGCCCATGGAGGGAAAGGACAACGGGACAGGGCTGTCCATCAGTGAACCTGGCAGGGGGACAGAATATTCCACGGAGGTGGCAGTGTGGAGGCACAGGAGTGTCCATGAAGGGGCAGGGTAGGTAATCTGGGCAGTCCATGGAAATGTCGTGGAGGGGTCACAGGACAATCGATGGATGTGAAAGCCAGGGAAACCAGAGAGTCCATCGAAGGGGTAGGTTGAAGGGGCAGGACAGGACAGTCCGTGCAGGGGCGGGGCACGGACACCGGACAGCCCATGGAGGGGGCAGAGAGAAGATGTAGAACACTCCATGGAGGGGCTGGGCAGAAAAAGTGGAAAGTCCATGGAAGGGTAAGGGAGAAGGGAAAGGACCGTATGCGGAGGGGGTACGGTGGAGGATCACGGCCGAAATCGGAGGAAGGATGGCAGGGAGACTAGACAGTATGCGGAGAGGCACGGCCGGGAAACTGGACATTCGATGTAGGAAAAGGGCAGAGGGACAGGGCCATCATCCCATCAGTGGGGCCGGTTGGGTGGACAGGACAACACCTGAATGTGCAGGCCAGGGAAGCGACACAGTTTTTGGAAGGGTAGGCTTAAGGGACAAGAGCGTCCATGGAGGGGTAGGGCGTAGGAAGAGGAAAGTCCATGAACAGGGTCAGTAGGGGAACCAAGACAGTCTGCCCGGTGGGCTGGAGGAGAGTCAGGACCATCCCGAGAGGGGGCAGGGTGGTACTGAAAGGACAGTCTCTGGAGGAGGCAGGGCAGAGAAACAGGACTGTCTATGAAGGGAAAGTTGAGAGGGACAGAGCCGAGCGTGGAGATGGCTGAGCACACAGACAGTACTGTCCATGGAGGGGCAGGACAGGGTGACTCGATAGTCCCTGAAAGGGGCAGGGAAAACGGACAGGACAGTCCGTGGAGGGGCTGGGCACGGAAAGGGAACTGTCCCTGGAAAGTAAGGGGGAGGCGAGAGGACCGCCGATAGAGGGGGCACGGTGGAGGAACAGTACCGTTATTGGAGGTGACAGGGCAAAGGGTCAGGACAGTCCGTGGTGTGGTATTGCACTGAAAAAGACCAGCCCATGGAGGGAAAGGACAACGGGACAGGGCTGTCCATCAGTGAACCTGGCAGGGGGACAGAATATTCCACGGAGGTGGCAGTGTGGAGGCACAGGAGTGTCCATGAAGGGGCAGGGTAGGTAATCTGGGCAGTCCATGGAAATGTCGTGGAGGGGTCACAGGACAATCCATGGATGTGAAAGCCAGGGAAACCAGAGAGTCCATCGAAGGGGTAGGTTGAAGGGGCAGGACAGGACAGTCCGTGCAGGGGCGGGGCACGGACACCGGACAGCCCATGGAGGGGGCAGAGAGAAGATGTAGAACACTCCATGGAGGGGCTGGGCAGAAAAAGTGGAAAGTCCATGGAAGGGTAAGGGAGAAGGGAAAGGACCGTATGCGGAGGGGGTACGGTGGAGGATCACGGCCGAAATCGGAGGAAGGATGGCAGGGAGACTAGACAGTATGCGGAGAGGCACGGCCGGGAAACTGGACATTCGATGTAGGAAAAGGGCAGAGGGACAGGGCCATCATCCCATCAGTGGGGCCGGTTGGGTGGACAGGACAACACCTGAATGTGCAGGCCAGGGAAGCGACACAGTTTTTGGAAGGGTAGGCTTAAGGGACAAGAGCGTCCATGGAGGGGTAGGGCGTAGGAAGAGGAAAGTCCATGAACAGGGTCAGTAGGGGAACCAAGACAGTCTGCCCGGTGGGCTGGAGGAGAGTCAGGACCATCCCGAGAGGGGGCAGGGTGGTACTGAAAGGACAGTCTCTGGAGGAGGCAGGGCAGAGAAACAGGACTGTCTATGAAGGGAAAGGTGAGAGGGACAGAGCCGAGCGTGGAGATGGCTGAGCACACAGACAGTACTGTCCATGGAGGGGCAGGACAGGGTGACTCGATAGTCCCTGAAAGGGGCAGGGAAAACGGACAGGACAGTCCGTGGAGGGGCTGGGCACGGAAAGGGAACTGTCCCTGGAAAGTAAGGGGGAGGCGAGAGGACCGCCGATAGAGGGGGCACGGTGGAGGAACAGTACCGTTATTGGAGGTGACAGGGCAAAGGGTCAGGACAGTCCGTGGTGTGGTATTGCACTGAAAAAGACCAGCCCATGGAGGGAAAGGACCACGGGACAGGGCTGTCCATCAGTGAACCTGGCAGGGGGACAGAATATTCCACGGAGGTGGCAGTGTGGAGGCACAGGAGTGTCCATGAAGGGGCAGGGTAGGTAATCTGGGCAGTCCATGGAAATGTCGTGGAGGGGTCACAGGACAATCGATGGATGTGAAAGCCAGGGAAACCAGAGAGTCCATCGAAGGGGTAGGTTGAAGGGGCAGGACAGGACAGTCCGTGCAGGGGCGGGGCACGGACACCGGACAGCCCATGGAGGGGGCAGAGAGAAGATGTAGAACACTCCATGGAGGGGCTGGGCAGAAAAAGTGGAAAGTCCATGGAAGGGTAAGGGAGAAGGGAAAGGACCGTATGCGGAGGGGGTACGGTGGAGGATCACGGCCGAAATCGGAGGAAGGATGGCAGGGAGACTAGACAGTATGCGGAGAGGCACGGCCGGGAAACTGGACATTCGATGTAGGAAAAGGGCAGAGGGACATGGCCATCATCCCATCAGTGGGGCCGGTTGGGTGGACAGGACAACACCTGAATGTGTAGGCCAGGGAAGCGACACAGTTTTTGGAAGGGTAGGCTTAAGGGACAAGAGCGTCCATGGAGGGGTAGGGCGTAGGAAGAGGAAAGTCCATGAACAGGGTCAGTAGGGGAACCAAGACAGTCTGCCCGGTGGGCTGGAGGAGAGTCAGGACCATCCCGAGAGGGGGCAGGGTGGTACTGAAAGGACAGTCTCTGGAGGAGGCAGGGCAGAGAAACAGGACTGTCTATGAAGGGAAAGGTGAGAGGGACAGAGCCGAGCGTGGAGATGGCTGAGCACACAGACAGTACTGTCCATGGAGGGGCAGGACAGGGTGACTCGATAGTCCCTGAAAGGGGCAGGGAAAACGGACCGGACAGTCCGTGGAGGGGCTGGGCACGGAAAGGGAACTGTCCCTGGAAAGTAAGGGGGAGGCGAGAGGACCGCCGATAGAGGGGGCACGGTTGAGGAACAGTACCGTTATTGGAGGTGACAGGGCAAAGGGTCAGGACAGTCCGTGGTGTGGTATTGCACTGAAAAAGACCAGCCCATGGAGGGAAAGGACAACGGGACAGGGCTGTCCATCAGTGAACCTGGCAGGGGGACAGAATATTCCACGGAGGTGGCAGTGTGGAGGCACAGGAGTGTCCATGAAGGGGCAGGGTAGGTAATCTGGGCAGTCCATGGAAATGTCGTGGAGGGGTCACAGGACAATCCATGGATGTGAAAGCCAGGGAAACCAGAGAGTCCATCGAAGGGGTAAGTTGAAGGGGCAGGACAGGACAGTCCGTGCAGGGGCGGGGCACGGACTCCGGACAGCCCATGGAGGAGGCAGAGAGAAGATGTAGAACACTCCATGGAGGGGCTGGGCAGAAAAAGTGGAAAGTCCATGGAAGGGTAAGGGAGAAGGGAAAGGACCCTATGCGGAGGGGATACGGTGGAGAATCACGGCCGAAATCGGAGGAAGGATGGCAGGGAGACTAGACAGTATGCGGAGAGGCACGGCCGGGAAACTGGACATTCGATGTAGGAAAAGGGCAGAGGGACAGGGCCATCATCCCATCAGTGGGGCCGGTTGGGTGGACAGGACAACACCTGAATGTGCAGGCCAGGGAAGCGACACAGTTTTTGGAAGGGTAGGCTTAAGGGACAAGAGCGTCCATGGAGGGGTAGGGCGTAGGAAGAGGAAAGTCCATGAACAGGGTCAGTAGGGGAACCAAGACAGTCTGCCCGGTGGGCTGGAGGAGAGTCAGGACCATCCCGAGAGGGGGCAGGGTGGTACTGAAAGGACAGTCTCTGGAGGAGGCAGGGCAGAGAAACAGGACTGTCTATGAAGGGAAAGGTGAGAGGGACAGAGCCGAGCGTGGAGATGGCTGAGCACACAGACAGTACTGTCCATGGAGGGGCAGGACAGGGTGACTCGATAGTCCCTGAAAGGGGCAGGGAAAACGGACAGGACAGTCCGTGGAGGGGCTGGGCACGGAAAGGGAACTGTCCCTGGAAAGTAAGGGGGAGGCGAGAGGACCGCCGATAGAGGGGGCACGGTGGAGGAACAGTACCGTTATTGGAGGTGACAGGGCAAAGGGTCAGGACAGTCCGTGGTGTGGTATTGCACTGAAAAAGACCAGCCCATGGAGGGAAAGGACAACGGGACAGGGCTGTCCATCAGTGAACCTGGCAGGGGGACAGAATATTCCACGGAGGTGGCAGTGTGGAGGCACAGGAGTGTCCATGAAGGGGCAGGGTAGGTAATCTGGGCAGTCCATGGAAATGTCGTGGAGGGGTCACAGGACAATCCATGGATGTGAAAGCCAGGGAAACCAGAGAGTCCATCGAAGGGGTAGGTTGAAGGGGCAGGACAGGACAGTCCGTGCAGGGGCGGGGCACGGACACCGGACAGCCCATGGAGGGGGCAGAGAGAAGATGTAGAACACTCCATGGAGGGGCTGGGCAGAAAAAGTGGAAAGTCCATGGAAGGGTAAGGGAGAAGGGAAAGGACCGTATGCGGAGGGGGTACGGTGGAGGATCACGGCCGAAATCGGAGGAAGGATGGCAGGGAGACTAGACAGTATGCGGAGAGGCACGGCCGGGAAACTGGACATTCGATGTAGGAAAAGGGCAGAGGGACAGGGCCATCATCCCATCAGTGGGGCCGGTTGGGTGGACAGGACAACACCTGAATGTGCAGGCCAGGGAAGCGACACAGTTTTTGGAAGGGTAGGCTTAAGGGACAAGAGCGTCCATGGAGGGGTAGGGCGTAGGAAGAGGAAAGTCCATGAACAGGGTCAGTAGGGGAACCAAGACAGTCTGCCCGGTGGGCTGGAGGAGAGTCAGGACCATCCCGAGAGGGGGCAGGGTGGTACTGAAAGGACAGTCTCTGGAGGAGGCAGGGCAGAGAAACAGGACTGTCTATGAAGGGAAAGGTGAGAGGGACAGAGCCGAGCGTGGAGATGGCTGAGCACACAGACAGTACTGTCCATGGAGGGGCAGGACAGGGTGACTCGATAGTCCCTGAAAGGGGCAGGGAAAACGGACAGGACAGTCCGTGGAGGGGCTGGGCACGGAAAGGGAACTGTCCCTGGAAAGTAAGGGGGAGGCGAGAGGACCGCCGATGGAGGGGGCACGGTGGAGGAACAGTACCGTTATTGGAGGTGACAGGGCAAAGGGTCAGGACAGTCCGTGGTGTGGTATTGCACTGAAAAAGACCAGCCCATGGAGGGAAAGGACAACGGGACAGGGCTGTCCATCAGTGAACCTGGCAGGGGGACAGAATATTCCACGGAGGTGGCAGTGTGGAGGCACAGGAGTGTCCATGAAGGGGCAGGGTAGGTAATCTGGGCAGTCCATGGAAATGTCGTGGAGGGGTCACAGGACAATCCATGGATGTGAAAGCCAGGGAAACCAGAGAGTCCATCGAAGGGGTAGGTTGAAGGGGCAGGACAGGACAGTCCGTGCAGGGGCGGGGCACGGACACCGGACAGCCCATGGAGGGGGCAGAGAGAAGATGTAGAACACTCCATGGAGGGGCTGGGCAGAAAAAGTGGAAAGTCCATGGAAGGGTAAGGGAGAAGGGAAAGGACCGTATGCGGAGGGGGTACGGTGGAGGATCACGGCCGAAATCGGAGGAAGGATGGCAGGGAGACTAGACAGTATGCGGAGAGGCACGGCCGGGAAACTGGACATTCGATGTAGGAAAAGGGCAGAGGGACAGGGCCATCATCCCATCAGTGGGGCCGGTTGGGTGGACAGGACAACACCTGAATGTGCAGGCCAGGGAAGCGACACAGTTTTTGGAAGGGTAGGCTTAAGGGACAAGAGCGTCCATGGAGGGGTAGGGCGTAGGAAGAGGAAAGTCCATGAACAGGGTCAGTAGGGGAACCAAGACAGTCTGCCCGGTGGGCTGGAGGAGAGTCAGGACCATCCCGAGAGGGGGCAGGGTGGTACTGAAAGGACAGTCTCTGGAGGAGGCAGGGCAGAGAAACAGGACTGTCTATGAAGGGAAAGGTGAGAGGGACAGAGCCGAGCGTGGAGATGGCTGAGCACACAGACAGTACTGTCCATGGAGGGGCAGGACAGGGTGACTCGATAGTCCCTGAAAGGGGCAGGGAAAACGGACAGGACAGTCCGTGGAGGGGCTGGGCACGGAAAGGGAACTGTCCCTGGAAAGTAAGGGGGAGGCGAGAGGACCGCCGATAGAGGGGGCACGGTGGAGGAACAGTACCGTTATTGGAGGTGACAGGGCAAAGGGTCAGGACAGTCCGTGGTGTGGTATTGCACTGAAAAAGACCAGCCCATGGAGGGAAAGGACAACGGGACAGGGCTGTCCATCAGTGAACCTGGCAGGGGGACAGAATATTCCACGGAGGTGGCAGTGTGGAGGCACAGGAGTGTCCATGAAGGGGCAGGGTAGGTAATCTGGGCAGTCCATGGAAATGTCGTGGAGGGGTCACAGGACAATCCATGGATGTGAAAGCCAGGGAAACCAGAGAGTCCATCGAAGGGGAAGGTTGAAGGGGCAGGACAGGACAGTCCGTGCAGGGGCGGGGCACGGACACCGGACAGCCCATGGAGGGGGCAGAGAGAAGATGTAGAACACTCCATGGAGGGGCTGGGCAGAAAAAGTGGAAAGTCCATGGAAGGGTAAGGGAGAAGGGAAAGGACCGTATGCGGAGGGGGTACGGTGGAGGATCACGGCCGAAATCGGAGGAAGGATGGCAGGGAGACTAGACAGTATGCGGAGAGGCACGGCCGGGAAACTGGACATTCGATGTAGGAAAAGGGCAGAGGGACAGGGCCATCATCCCATCAGTGGGGCCGGTTGGGTGGACAGGACAACACCTGAATGTGCAGGCCAGGGAAGCGACACAGTTTTTGGAAGGGTAGGCTTAAGGGACAAGAGCGTCCATGGAGGGGTAGGGCGTAGGAAGAGGAAAGTCCATGAACAGGGTCAGTAGGGGAACCAAGACAGTCTGCCCGGTGGGCTGGAGGAGAGTCAGGACCATCCCGAGAGGGGGCAGGGTGGTACTGAAAGGACAGTCTCTGGAGGACGCAGGGCAGAGAAACAGGACTGTCTATGAAGGGAAAGGTGAGAGGGACAGAGCCGAGCGTGGAGATGGCTGAGCACACAGACAGTACTGTCCATGGAGGGGCAGGACAGGGTGACTCGATAGTCCCTGAAAGGGGCAGGGAAAACGGACAGGACAGTCCGTGGAGGGGCTGGGCACGGAAAGGGAACTGTCCCTGGAAAGTAAGGGGGAGGCGAGAGGACCGCCGATAGAGGGGGCACGGTGGAGGAACAGTACCGTTATTGGAGGTGACAGGGCAAAGGGTCAGGACAGTCCGTGGTGTGGTATTGCACTGAAAAAGACCAGCCCATGGAGGGAAAGGACAACGGGACAGGGCTGTCCATCAGTGAACCTGGCAGGGGGACAGAATATTCCACGGAGGTGGCAGTGTGGAGGCACAGGAGTGTCCATGAAGGGGCAGGGTAGGTAATCTGGGCAGTCCATGGAAATGTCGTGGAGGGGTCACAGGCCAATCCATGGATGTGAAAGCCAGGGAAACCAGAGAGTCCATCGAAGGGGTAGGTTGAAGGGGCAGGACAGGACAGTCCGTGCAGGGGCGGGGCACGGACACCGGACAGCCCATGGAGGGGGCAGAGAGAAGATGTAGAACACTCCATGGAGGGGCTGGGCAGAAAAAGTGGAAAGTCCATGGAAGGGTAAGGGAGAAGGGAAAGGACCGTATGTGGAGGGGGTACGGTGGAGGATCACGGCCGAAATCGGAGGAAGGATGGCAGGGAGACTAGACAGTATGCGGAGAGGCACGGCCGGGAAACTGGACATTCGATGTAGGAAAAGGGCAGAGGGACAGGGCCATCATCCCATCAGTGGGGCCGGTTGGGTGGACAGGACAACACCTGAATGTGCAGGCCAGGGAAGCGACACAGTTTTTGGAAGGGTAGGCTTAAGGGACAAGAGCGTCCATGGAGGGGTAGGGCGTAGGAAGAGGAAAGTCCATGAACAGGGTCAGTATGGGAACCAAGACAGTCTGCCCGGTGGGCTGGAGGAGAGTCAGGACCATCCCGAGAGGGGGCAGGGTGGTACTGAAAGGACAGTCTCTGGAGGAGGCAGGGCAGAGAAACAGGACTGTCTATGAAGGGAAAGGTGAGAGGGACAGAGCCGAGCGTGGAGATGGCTGAGCACACAGACAGTACTGTCCATGGAGGGGCAGGACAGGGTGACTCGATAGTCCCTGAAAGGGGCAGGGAAAACGGACAGGACAGTCCGTGGAGGGGCTGGGCACGGAAAGGGAACTGTCCCTGGAAAGTAAGGGGGAGGCGAGAGGACCGCCGATAGAGGGGGCACGGTGGAGGAACAGTACCGTTATTGGAGGTGACAGGGCAAAGGGTCAGGACAGTCCGTGGTGTGGTATTGCACTGAAGAAGACCAGCCCATGGAGGGAAAGGACAACGGGACAGGGCTGTCCATCAGTGAACCTGGCAGGGGGACAGAATATTCCACGGAGGTGGCAGTGGGGAGGCACAGGAGTGTCCATGAAGGGGCAGGGTAGGTAATCTGGGCAGTCCATGGAAATGTCGTGGAGGGGTCACAGGACAATCCATGGATGTGAAAGCCAGGGAAACCAGAGAGTCCATCGAAGGGGTAGGTTGAAGGGGCAGGACAGGACAGTCCGTGCAGGGGCGGGGCACGGACACCGGACAGCCCATGGAGGGGGCAGAGAGAAGATGTAGAACACTCCATGGAGGGGCTGGGCAGAAAAAGTGGAAAGTCCATGGAAGGGTAAGGGAGAAGGGAAAGGACCGTATGCGGAGGGGGTACGGTGGAGGATCACGGCCGAAATCGGAGGAAGGATGGCAGGGAGACTAGACAGTATGCGGAGAGGCACGGCCGGGAAACTGGACATTCGATGGAGGAAAAGGGCAGAGGGACAGGGCCATCATCCCATCAGTGGGGCCGGTTGGGTGGACAGGACAACACCTGAATGTGCAGGCCAGGGAAGCGACACAGTTTTTGGAAGGGTAGGCTTAAGGGACAAGAGCGTCCATGGAGGGGTAGGGCGTAGGAAGAGGAAAGTCCATGAACAGGGTCAGTAGGGGAACCAAGACAGTCTGCCCGGTGGGCTGGAGGAGAGTCAGGACCATCCCGAGAGGGGGCAGGGTGGTACTGAAAGGACAGTCTCTGGAGGAGGCAGGGCAGAGAAACAGGACTGTCTATGAAGGGAAAGGTGAGAGGGACAGAGCCGAGCGTGGAGATGGCTGAGCACACAGACAGTACTGTCCATGGAGGGGCAGGACAGGGTGACTCGATAGTCCCTGAAAGGGGCAGGGAAAACGGACAGGACAGTCCGTGGAGGGGCTGGGCACGGAAAGGGAACTGTCCCTGGAAAGTAAGGGGGAGGCGAGAGGACCGCCGATAGAGGGGGCACGGTGGAGGAACAGTACCGTTATTGGAGGTGACAGGGCAAAGGGTCAGGACAGTCCGTGGTGTGGTATTGCACTGAAAAAGACCAGCCCATGGAGGGAAAGGACAACGGGACAGGGCTGTCCATCAGTGAACCTGGCAGGGGGACAGAATATTCCACGGAGGTGGCAGTGTGGAGGCACAGGAGTGTCCATGAAGGGGCAGGGTAGGTAATCTGGGCAGTCCATGGAAATGTCGTGGAGGGGTCACAGGACAATCCATGGATGTGAAAGCCAGGGAAACCAGAGAGTCCATCGAAGGGGTAGGTTGAAGGGGCAGGACAGGACAGTCCGTGCAGGGGCGGGGCACGGACACCGGACAGCCCATGGAGGGGGCAGAGAGAAGATGTAGAACACTCCATGGAGGGGCTGGGCAGAAAAAGTGGAAAGTCCACGGAAGGGTAAGGGAGAAGGGAAAGGACCGTATGCGGAGGGGGTACGGTGGAGGATCACGGCCGAAATCGGAGGAAGGATGGCAGGGAGACTAGACAGTATGCGGAGAGGCACGGCCGGGAAACTGGACATTCGATGTAGGAAAAGGGCAGAGGGACAGGGCCATCATCCCATCAGTGGGGCCGGTTGGGTGGACAGGACAACACCTGAATGTGCAGGCCAGGGAAGCGACACAGTTTTTGGAAGGGTAGGCTTAAGGGACAAGAGCGTCCATGGAGGGGTAGGGCGTAGGAAGAGGAAAGTCCATGAACAGGGTCAGTAGGGGAACCAAGACAGTCTGCCCGGTGGGCTGGAGGAGAGTCAGGACCATCCCGAGAGGGGGCAGGGTGGTACTGAAAGGACAGTCTCTGGAGGAGGCAGGGCAGAGAAACAGCACTGTCTATGAAGGGAAAGGTGAGAGGGACAGAGCCGAGCGTGGAGATGGCTGAGCACACAGACAGTACTGTCCATGGAGGGGCAGGACAGGGTGACTCGATAGTCCCTGAAAGGGGCAGGGAAAACGGACAGGACAGTCCGTGGAGGGGCTGGGCACGGAAAGGGAACTGTCCCTGGAAAGTAAGGGGGAGGCGAGAGGACCGCCGATAGAGGGGGCACGGTGGAGGAACAGTACCGTTATTGGAGGTGACAGGGCAAAGGGTCAGGACAGTCCGTGGTGTGGTATTGCACTGAAAAAGACCAGCCCATGGAGGGAAAGGACAACGGGACAGGGCTGTCCATCAGTGAACCTGGCAGGGGGACAGAATATTCCACGGAGGTGGCAGTGTGGAGGCACAGGAGTGTCCATGAAGGGGCAGGGTAGGTAATCTGGGCAGTCCATGGAAATGTCGTGGAGGGGTCACAGGACAATCCATGGATGTGAAAGCCAGGGAAACCAGAGAGTCCATCGAAGGGGTAGGTTGAAGGGGCAGGACAGGACAGTCCGTGCAGGGGCGGGGCACGGACACCGGACAGCCCATGGAGGGGGCAGAGAGAAGATGTAGAACACTCCATGGAGGGGCTGGGCAGAAAAAGTGGAAAGTCCATGGAAGGGTAAGGGAGAAGGGAAAGGACCGTATGCGGAGGGGGTACGGTGGAGGATCACGGCCGAAATCGGAGGAAGGATGGCAGGGAGACTAGACAGTATGCGGAGAGGCACGGCCGGGAAACTGGACATTCGATGTAGGAAAAGGGCAGAGGGACAGGGCCATCATCCCATCAGTGGGGCCGGTTGGGTGGACAGGACAACACCTGAATGTGCAGGCCAGGGAAGCGACACAGTTTTTGGAAGGGTAGGCTTAAGGGACAAGAGCGTCCATGGAGGGGTAGGGCGTAGGAAGAGGAAAGTCCATGAACAGGGTCAGTAGGGGAACCAAGACAGTCTGCCCGGTGGGCTGGAGGAGAGTCAGGACCATCCCGAGAGGGGGCAGGGTGGTACTGAAAGGACAGTCTCTGGAGGAGGCAGGGCAGAGAAACAGGACTGTCTATGAAGGGAAAGGTGAGAGGGACAGAGCCGAGCGTGGAGATGGCTGAGCACACAGACAGTACTGTCCATGGAGGGGCAGGACAGGGTGACTCGACAGTCCCTGAAAGGGGCAGGGAAAACGGACAGGACAGTCCGTGGAGGGGCTGGGCACGGAAAGGGAACTGTCCCTGGAAAGTAAGGGGGAGGCGAGAGGACCGCCGATAGAGGGGGCACGGTGGAGGAACAGTACCGTTATTGGAGGTGACAGGGCAAAGGGTCAGGACAGTCCGTGGTGTGGTATTGCACTGAAAAAGACCAGCCCATGGAGGGAAAGGACAACGGGACAGGGCTGTCCATCAGTGAACCTGGCAGGGGGACAGAATATTCCACGGAGGTGGCAGTGTGGAGGCACAGGAGTGTCCATGAAGGGGCAGGGTAGGTAATCTGGGCAGTCCATGGAAATGTCGTGGAGGGGTCACAGGACAATCCATGGATGTGAAAGCCAGGGAAACCAGAGAGTCCATCGAAGGGGAAGGTTGAAGGGGCAGGACAGGACAGTCCGTGCAGGGGCGGGGCACGGACACCGGACAGCCCATGGAGGGGGCAGAGAGAAGATGTAGAACACTCCATGGAGGGGCTGGGCAGAAAAAGTGGAAAGTCCATGGAAGGGTAAGGGAGAAGGGAAAGGACCGTATGCGGAGGGGGTACGGTGGAGGATCACGGCCGAAATCGGAGGAAGGATGGCAGGGAGACTAGACAGTATGCGGAGAGGCACGGCCGGGAAACTGGACATTCGATGTAGGAAAAGGGCAGAGGGACAGGGCCATCATCCCATCAGTGGGGCCGGTTGGGTGGACAGGACAACACCTGAATGTGCAGGCCAGGGAAGCGACACAGTTTTTGGAAGGGTAGGCTTAAGGGACAAGAGCGTCCATGGAGGGGTAGGGCGTAGGAAGAGGAAAGTCCATGAACAGGGTCAGTAGGGGAACCAAGACAGTCTGCCCGGTGGGCTGGAGGAGAGTCAGGACCATCCCGAGAGGGGGCAGGGTGGTACTGAAAGGACAGTCTCTGGAGGAGGCAGGGCAGAGAAACAGGACTGTCTATGAAGGGAAAGGTGAGAGGGACAGAGCCGAGCGTGGAGATGGCTGAGCACACAGACAGTACTGTCCATGGAGGGGCAGGACAGGGTGACTCGATAGTCCCTGAAAGGGGCAGGGAAAACGGACAGGACAGTCCGTGGAGGGGCTGGGCACGGAAAGGGAACTGTCCCTGGAAAGTAAGGGGGAGGCGAGAGGACCGCCGATAGAGGGGGCACGGTGGAGGAACAGTACCGTTATTGGAGGTGACAGGGCAAAGGGTCAGGACAGTCCGTGGTGTGGTATTGCACTGAAAAAGACCAGCCCATGGAGGGAAAGGACAACGGGACAGGGCTGTCCATCAGTGAACCTGGCAGGGGGACAGAATATTCCACGGAGGTGGCAGTGTGGAGGCACAGGAGTGTCCATGAAGGGGCAGGGTAGGTAATCTGGGCAGTCCATGGAAATGTCGTGGAGGGGTCACAGGACAATCCATGGATGTGAAAGCCAGGGAAACCAGAGAGTCCATCGAAGGGGTAGGTTGAAGGGGCAGGACAGGACAGTCCGTGCAGGGGCGGGGCACGGACACCGGACAGCCCATGGAGGGGGCAGAGAGAAGATGTAGAACACTCCATGGAGGGGCTGGGCAGAAAAAGTGGAAAGTCCATGGAAGGGTAAGGGAGAAGGGAAAGGACCGTATGCGGAGGGGGTACGGTGGAGGATCACGGCCGAAATCGGAGGAAGGATGGCAGGGAGACTAGACAGTATGCGGAGAGGCACGGCCGGGAAACTGGACATTCGATGTAGGAAAAGGGCAGAGGGACAGGGCCATCATCCCATCAGTGGGGCCGGTTGGGTGGACAGGACAACACCTGAATGTGCAGGCCAGGGAAGCGACACAGTTTTTGGAAGGGTAGGCTTAAGGGACAAGAGCGTCCATGGAGGGGTAGGGCGTAGGAAGAGGAAAGTCCATGAACAGGGTCAGTAGGGGAACCAAGACAGTCTGCCCGGTGGGCTGGAGGAGAGTCAGGACCATCCCGAGAGGGGGCAGGGTGGTACTGAAAGGACAGTCTCTGGAGGAGGCAGGGCAGAGAAACAGGACTGTCTATGAAGGGAAAGGTGAGAGGGACAGAGCCGAGCGTGGAGATGGCTGAGCACACAGACAGTACTGTCCATGGAGGGGCAGGACAGGGTGACTCGATAGTCCCTGAAAGGGGCAGGGAAAACGGACAGGACAGTCCGTGGAGGGGCTGGGCACGGAAAGGGAACTGTCCCTGGAAAGTAAGGGGGAGGCGAGAGGACCGCCGATAGAGGGGGCACGGTGGAGGAACAGTACCGTTATTGGAGGTGACAGGGCAAAGGGTCAGGACAGTCCGTGGTGTGGTATTGCACTGAAAAAGACCAGCCCATGGAGGGAAAGGACAACGGGACAGGGCTGTCCATCAGTGAACCTGGCAGGGGGACAGAATATTCCACGGAGGTGGCAGTGTGGAGGCACAGGAGTGTCCATGAAGGGGCAGGGTAGGTAATCTGGGCAGTCCATGGAAATGTCGTGGAGGGGTCACAGGACAATCCATGGATGTGAAAGCCAGGGAAACCAGAGAGTCCATCGAAGGGGTAGGTTGAAGGGGCAGGACAGGACAGTCCGTGCAGGGGCGGGGCACGGACACCGGACAGCCCATGGAGGGGGCAGAGAGAAGATGTAGAACACTCCATGGAGGGGCTGGGCAGAAAAAGTGGAAAGTCCATGGAAGGGTAAGGGAGAAGGGAAAGGACCGTATGCGGAGGGGGTACGGTGGAGGATCACGGCCGAAATCGGAGGAAGGATGGCAGGGAGACTAGACAGTATGCGGAGAGGCACGGCCGGGAAACTGGACATTCGATGTAGGAAAAGGGCAGAGGGACAGGGCCATCATCCCATCAGTGGGGCCGGTTGGGTGGACAGGACAACACCTGAATGTGCAGGCCAGGGAAGCGACACAGTTTTTGGAAGGGTAGGCTTAAGGGACAAGAGCGTCCATGGAGGGGTAGGGCGTAGGAAGAGGAAAGTCCATGAACAGGGTCAGTAGGGGAACCAAGACAGTCTGCCCGGTGGGCTGGAGGAGAGTCAGGACCATCCCGAGAGGGGGCAGGGTGGTACTGAAAGGACAGTCTCTGGAGGAGGCAGGGCAGAGAAACAGGACTGTCTATGAAGGGAAAGGTGAGAGGGACAGAGCCGAGCGTGGAGATGGCTGAGCACACAGACAGTACTGTCCATGGAGGGGCAGGACAGGGTGACTCGACAGTCCCTGAAAGGGGCAGGGAAAACGGACAGGACAGTCCGTGGAGGGGCTGGGCACGGAAAGGGAACTGTCCCTGGAAAGTAAGGGGGAGGCGAGAGGACCGCCGATAGAGGGGGCACGGTGGAGGAACAGTACCGTTATTGGAGGTGACAGGGCAAAGGGTCAGGACAGTCCGTGGTGTGGTATTGCACTGAAAAAGACCAGCCCATGGAGGGAAAGGACAACGGGACAGGGCTGTCCATCAGTGAACCTGGCAGGGGGACAGAATATTCCACGGAGGTGGCAGTGTGGAGGCACAGGAGTGTCCATGAAGGGGCAGGGTAGGTAATCTGGGCAGTCCATGGAAATGTCGTGGAGGGGTCACAGGACAATCCATGGATGTGAAAGCCAGGGAAACCAGAGAGTCCATCGAAGGGGATGGTTGAAGGGGCAGGACAGGACAGTCCGTGCAGGGGCGGGGCACGGACACCGGACAGCCCATGGAGGGGGCAGAGAGAAGATGTAGAACACTCCATGGAGGGGCTGGGCAGAAAAAGTGGAAAGTCCATGGAAGGGTAAGGGAGAAGGGAAAGGACCGTATGCGGAGGGGGTACGGTGGAGGATCACGGCCGAAATCGGAGGAAGGATGGCAGGGAGACTAGACAGTATGCGGAGAGGCACGGCCGGGAAACTGGACATTCGATGTAGGAAAAGGGCAGAGGGACAGGGCCATCATCCCATCAGTGGGGCCGGTTGGGTGGACAGGACAACACCTGAATGTGCAGGCCAGGGAAGCGACACAGTTTTTGGAAGGGTAGGCTTAAGGGACAAGAGCGTCCATGGAGGGGTAGGGCGTAGGAAGAGGAAAGTCCATGAACAGGGTCAGTAGGGGAACCAAGACAGTCTGCCCGGTGGGCTGGAGGAGAGTCAGGACCATCCCGAGAGGGGGCAGGGTGGTACTGAAAGGACAGTCTCTGGAGGAGGCAGGGCAGAGAAACAGGACTGTCTATGAAGGGAAAGGTGAGAGGGACAGAGCCGAGCGTGGAGATGGCTGAGCACACAGACAGTACTGTCCATGGAGGGGCAGGACAGGGTGACTCGATAGTCCCTGAAAGGGGCAGGGAAAACGGACAGGACAGTCCGTGGAGGGGCTGGGCACGGAAAGGGAACTGTCCCTGGAAAGTAAGGGGGAGGCGAGAGGACCGCCGATAGAGGGGGCACGGTGGAGGAACAGTACCGTTATTGGAGGTGACAGGGCAAAGGGTCAGGACAGTCCGTGGTGTGGTATTGCACTGAAAAAGACCAGCCCATGGAGGGAAAGGACAACGGGACAGGGCTGTCCATCAGTGAACCTGGCAGGGGGACAGAATATTCCACGGAGGTGGCAGTGTGGAGGCACAGGAGTGTCCATGAAGGGGCAGGGTAGGTAATCTGGGCAGTCCATGGAAATGTCTTGGATGGGTCACAGGACAATCCATGGATGTGAAAGCCAGGGAAACCAGAGAGTCCATCGAAGGGGAAGGTTGAAGGGGCAGGACAGGACAGTCCGTGCAGGGGCGGGGCACGGACACCGGACAGCCCATGGAGGGGGCAGAGAGAAGATGTAGAACACTCCATGGAGGGGCTGGGCAGAAAAAGTGGAAAGTCCATGGAAGGGTAAGGGAGAAGGGAAAGGACCGTATGCGGAGGGGGTACGGTGGAGGATCACGGCCGAAATCGGAGGAAGGATGGCAGGGAGACTAGACAGTATGCGGAGAGGCACGGCCGGGAAACTGGACATTCGATGTAGGAAAAGGGCAGAGGGACAGGGCCATCATCCCATCAGTGGGGCCGGTTGGGTGGACAGGACAACACCTGAATGTGCAGGCCAGGGAAGCGACACAGTTTTTGGAAGGGTAGGCTTAAGGGACAAGAGCGTCCATGGAGGGGTAGGGCGTAGGAAGAGGAAAGTCCATGAACAGGGTCAGTAGGGGAACCAAGACAGTCTGCCCGGTGGGCTGGAGGAGAGTCAGGACCATCCCGAGAGGGGGCAGGGTGGTACTGAAAGGACAGTCTCTGGAGGAGGCAGGGCAGAGAAACAGGACTGTCTATGAAGGGAAAGGTGAGAGGGACAGAGCCGAGCGTGGAGATGGCTGAGCACACAGACAGTACTGTCCATGGAGGGGCAGGACAGGGTGACTCGATAGTCCCTGAAAGGGGCAGGGAAAACGGACAGGACAGTCCGTGGAGGGGCTGGGCACGGAAAGGGAACTGTCCCTGGAAAGTAAGGGGGAGGCGAGAGGACCGCCGATAGAGGGGGCACGGTGGAGGAACAGTACCGTTATTGGAGGTGACAGGGCAAAGGGTCAGGACAGTCCGTGGTGTGGTATTGCACTGAAAAAGACCAGCCCATGGAGGGAAAGGACAACGGGACAGGGCTGTCCATCAGTGAACCTGGCAGGGGGACAGAATATTCCACGGAGGTGGCAGTGTGGAGGCACAGGAGTGTCCATGAAGGGGCAGGGTAGGTAATCTGGGCAGTCCATGGAAATGTCGTGGAGGGGTCACAGGACAATCCATGGATGTGAAAGCCAGGGAAACCAGAGAGTCCATCGAAGGGGTAGGTTGAAGGGGCAGGACAGGACAGTCCGTGCAGGGGCGGGGCACGGACACCGGACAGCCCATGGAGGGGGCAGAGAGAAGATGTAGAACACTCCATGGAGGGGCTGGGCAGAAAAAGTGGAAAGTCCATGGAAGGGTAAGGGAGAAGGGAAAGGACCGTATGCGGAGGGGGTACGGTGGAGGATCACGGCCGAAATCGGAGGAAGGATGGCAGGGAGACTAGACAGTATGCGGAGAGGCACGGCCGGGAAACTGGACATTCGATGTAGGAAAAGGGCAGAGGGACAGGGCCATCATCCCATCAGTGGGGCCGGTTGGGTGGACAGGACAACACCTGAATGTGCAGGCCAGGGAAGCGACACAGTTTTTGGAAGGGTAGGCTTAAGGGACAAGAGCGTCCATGGAGGGGTAGGGCGTAGGAAGAGGAAAGTCCATGAACAGGGTCAGTAGGGGAACCAAGACAGTCTGCCCGGTGGGCTGGAGGAGAGTCAGGACCATCCCGAGAGGGGGCAGGGTGGTACTGAAAGGACAGTCTCTGGAGGAGGCAGGGCAGAGAAACAGGACTGTCTATGAAGGGAAAGGTGAGAGGGACAGAGCCGAGCGTGGAGATGGCTGAGCACACAGACAGTACTGTCCATGGAGGGGCAGGACAGGGTGACTCGACAGTCCCTGAAAGGGGCAGGGAAAACGGACAGGACAGTCCGTGGAGGGGCTGGGCACGGAAAGGGAACTGTCCCTGGAAAGTAAGGGGGAGGCGAGAGGACCGCCGATAGAGGGGGCACGGTGGAGGAACAGTACCGTTATTGGAGGTGACAGGGCAAAGGGTCAGGACAGTCCGTGGTGTGGTATTGCACTGAAAAAGACCAGCCCATGGAGGGAAAGGACAACGGGACAGGGCTGTCCATCAGTGAACCTGGCAGGGGGACAGAATATTCCACGGAGGTGGCAGTGTGGAGGCACAGGAGTGTCCATGAAGGGGCAGGGTAGGTAATCTGGGCAGTCCATGGAAATGTCGTGGAGGGGTCACAGGACAATCCATGGATGTGAAAGCCAGGGAAACCAGAGAGTCCATCGAAGGGGTAGGTTGAAGGGGCAGGACAGGACAGTCCGTGCAGGGGCGGGGCACGGACACCGGACAGCCCATGGAGGGGGCAGAGAGAAGATGTAGAACACTCCATGGAGGGGCTGGGCAGAAAAAGTGGAAAGTCCATGGAAGGGTAAGGGAGAAGGGAAAGGACCGTATGCGGAGGGGGTACGGTGGAGGATCACGGCCGAAATCGGAGGAAGGATGGCAGGGAGACTAGACAGTATGCGGAGAGGCACGGCCGGGAAACTGGACATTCGATGTAGGAAAAGGGCAGAGGGACAGGGCCATCATCCCATCAGTGGGGCCGGTTGGGTGGACAGGACAACACCTGAATGTGCAGGCCAGGGAAGCGACACAGTTTTTGGAAGGGTAGGCTTAAGGGACAAGAGCGTCCATGGAGGGGTAGGGCGTAGGAAGAGGAAAGTCCATGAACAGGGTCAGTAGGGGAACCAAGACAGTCTGCCCGGTGGGCTGGAGGAGAGTCAGGACCATCCCGAGAGGGGGCAGGGTGGTACTGAAAGGACAGTCTCTGGAGGAGGCAGGGCAGAGAAACAGGACTGTCTATGAAGGGAAAGGTGAGAGGGACAGAGCCGAGCGTGGAGATGGCTGAGCACACAGACAGTACTGTCCATGGAGGGGCAGGACAGGGTGACTCGATAGTCCCTGAAAGGGGCAGGGAAAACGGACAGGACAGTCCGTGGAGGGGCTGGGCACGGAAAGGGAACTGTCCCTGGAAAGTAAGGGGGAGGCGAGAGGACCGCCGATAGAGGGGGCACGGTGGAGGAACAGTACCGTTATTGGAGGTGACAGGGCAAAGGGTCAGGACAGTCCGTGGTGTGGTATTGCACTGAAAAAGACCAGCCCATGGAGGGAAAGGACAACGGGACAGGGCTGTCCATCAGTGAACCTGGCAGGGGGACAGAATATTCCACGGAGGTGGCAGTGTGGAGGCACAGGAGTGTCCATGAAGGGGCAGGGTAGGTAATCTGGGCAGTCCATGGAAATGTCGTGGAGGGGTCACAGGACAATCCATGGATGTGAAAGCCAGGGAAACCAGAGAGTCCATCGAAGGGGTAGGTTGAAGGGGCAGGACAGGACAGTCCGTGCAGGGGCGGGGCACGGACACCGGACAGCCCATGGAGGGGGCAGAGAGAAGATGTAGAACACTCCATGGAGGGGCTGGGCAGAAAAAGTGGAAAGTCCATGGAAGGGTAAGGGAGAAGGGAAAGGACCGTATGCGGAGGGGGTACGGTGGAGGATCACGGCCGAAATCGGAGGAAGGATGGCAGGGAGACTAGACAGTATGCGGAGAGGCACGGCCGGGAAACTGGACATTCGATGTAGGAAAAGGGCAGAGGGACAGGGCCATCATCCCATCAGTGGGGCCGGTTGGGTGGACAGGACAACACCTGAATGTGCAGGCCAGGGAAGCGACACAGTTTTTGGAAGGGTAGGCTTAAGGGACAAGAGCGTCCATGGAGGGGTAGGGCGTAGGAAGAGGAAAGTCCATGAACAGGGTCAGTAGGGGAACCAAGACAGTCTGCCCGGTGGGCTGGAGGAGAGTCAGGACCATCCCGAGAGGGGGCAGGGTGGTACTGAAAGGACAGTCTCTGGAGGAGGCAGGGCAGAGAAACAGGACTGTCTATGAAGGGAAAGGTGAGAGGGACAGAGCCGAGCGTGGAGATGGCTGAGCACACAGACAGTACTGTCCATGGAGGGGCAGGACAGGGTGACTCGATAGTCCCTGAAAGGGGCAGGGAAAACGGACCGGACAGTCCGTGGAGGGGCTGGGCCCGGAAAGGGAACTGTCCCTGGAAAGTAAGGGGGAGGCGAGAGGACCGCCGATAGAGGGGGCACGGTGGAGGAACAGTACCGTTATTGGAGGTGACAGGGCAAAGGGTCAGGACAGTCCGTGGTGTGGTATTGCACTGAAAAAGACCAGCCCATGGAGGGAAAGGACAACGGGACAGGGCTGTCCATCAGTGAACCTGGCAGGGGGACAGAATATTCCACGGAGGTGGCAGTGGGGAGGCACAGGAGTGTCCATGAAGGGGCAGGGTAGGTAATCTGGGCAGTCCATGGAAATGTCGTGGAGGGGTCACAGGACAATCCATGGATGTGAAAGCCAGGGAAACCAGAGAGTCCATCGAAGGGGTAGGTTGAAGGGGCAGGACAGGACAGTCCGTGCAGGGGCGGGGCACGGACACCGGACAGCCCATGGAGGGGGCAGAGAGAAGATGTAGAACACTCCATGGAGGGGCTGGGCAGAAAAAGTGGAAAGTCCATGGAAGGGTAAGGGAGAAGGGAAAGGACCGTATGCGGAGGGGGTACGGTGGAGGATCACGGCCGAAATCGGAGGAAGGATGGCAGGGAGACTAGACAGTATGCGGAGAGGCACGGCCGGGAAACTGGACATTCGATGTAGGAAAAGGGCAGAGGGACAGGGCCATCATCCCATCAGTGGGGCCGGTTGGGTGGACAGGACAACACCTGAATGTGCAGGCCAGGGAAGCGACACAGTTTTTGGAAGGGTAGGCTTAAGGGACAAGAGCGTCCATGGAGGGGTAGGGCGTAGGAAGAGGAAAGTCCATGAACAGGGTCAGTAGGGGAACCAAGACAGTCTGCCCGGTGGGCTGGAGGAGAGTCAGGACCATCCCGAGAGGGGGCAGGGTGGTACTGAAAGGACAGTCTCTGGAGGAGGCAGGGCAGAGAAACAGGACTGTCTATGAAGGGAAAGGTGAGAGGGACAGAGCCGAGCGTGGAGATGGCTGAGCACACAGACAGTACTGTCCATGGAGGGGCAGGACAGGGTGACTCGATAGTCCCTGAAAGGGGCAGGGAAAACGGACAGGACAGTCCGTGGAGGGGCTGGGCACGGAAAGGGAACTGTCCCTGGAAAGTAAGGGGGAGGCGAGAGGACCGCCGATAGAGGGGGCACGGTGGAGGAACAGTACCGTTATTGGAGGTGACAGGGCAAAGGGTCAGGACAGTCCGTGGTGTGGTATTGCACTGAAAAAGACCAGCCCATGGAGGGAAAGGACAACGGGACAGGGCTGTCCATCAGTGAACCTGGCAGGGGGCCAGAATATTCCACGGAGGTGGCAGTGTGGAGGCACAGGAGTGTCCATGAAGGGGCAGGGTAGGTAATCTGGGCAGTCCATGGAAATGTCGTGGAGGGGTCACAGGACAATCCATGGATGTGAAAGCCAGGGAAACCAGAGAGTCCATCGAAGGGGTAGGTTGAAGGGGCAGGACAGGACAGTCCGTGCAGGGGCGGGGCACGGACACCGGACAGCCCATGGAGGGGGCAGAGAGAAGATGTAGAACACTCCATGGAGGGGCTGGGCAGAAAAAGTGGAAAGTCCATGGAAGGGTAAGGGAGAAGGGAAAGGACCGTATGCGGAGGGGGTACGGTGGAGGATCACGGCCGAAATCGGAGGAAGGATGGCAGGGAGACTAGACAGTATGCGGAGAGGCACGGCCGGGAAACTGGACATTCGATGTAGGAAAAGGGCAGAGGGACAGGGCCATCATCCCATCAGTGGGGCCGGTTGGGTGGACAGGACAACACCTGAATGTGCAGGCCAGGGAAGCGACACAGTTTTTGGAAGGGTAGGCTTAAGGGACAAGAGCGTCCATGGAGGGGTAGGGCGTAGGAAGAGGAAAGTCCATGAACAGGGTCAGTAGGGGAACCAAGACAGTCTGCCCGGTGGGCTGGAGGAGAGTCAGGACCATCCCGAGAGGGGGCAGGGTGGTACTGAAAGGACAGTCTCTGGAGGAGGCAGGGCAGAGAAACAGGACTGTCTATGAAGGGAAAGGTGAGAGGGACAGAGCCGAGCGTGGAGATGGCTGAGCACACAGACAGTACTGTCCATGGAGGGGCAGGACAGGGTGACTCGATAGTCCCTGAAAGGGGCAGGGAAAACGGACAGGACAGTCCGTGGAGGGGCTGGGCACGGAAAGGGAACTGTCCCTGGAAAGTAAGGGGGAGGCGAGAGGACCGCCGATAGAGGGGGCACGGTGGAGGAACAGTACCGTTATTGGAGGTGACAGGGCAAAGGGTCAGGACAGTCCGTGGTGTGGTATTGCACTGAAAAAGACCAGCCCATGGAGGGAAAGGACAACGGGACAGGGCTGTCCATCAGTGAACCTGGCAGGGGGACAGAATATTCCACGGAGGTGGCAGTGGGGAGGCACAGGAGTGTCCATGAAGGGGCAGGGTAGGTAATCTGGGCAGTCCATGGAAATGTCGTGGAGGGGTCACAGGACAATCCATGGATGTGAAAGCCAGGGAAACCAGAGAGTCCATCGAAGGGGTAGGTTGAAGGGGCAGGACAGGACAGTCCGTGCAGGGGCGGGGCACGGACACCGGACAGCCCATGGAGGGGGCAGAGAGAAGATGTAGAACACTCCATGGAGGGGCTGGGCAGAAAAAGTGGAAAGTCCATGGAAGGGTAAGGGAGAAGGGAAAGGACCGTATGCGGAGGGGGTACGGTGGAGGATCACGGCCGAAATCGGAGGAAGGATGGCAGGGAGACTAGACAGTATGCGGAGAGGCACGGCCGGGAAACTGGACATTCGATGTAGGAAAAGGGCAGAGGGACAGGGCCATCATCCCATCAGTGGGGCCGGTTGGGTGGACAGGACAACACCTGAATGTGCAGGCCAGGGAAGCGACACAGTTTTTGGAAGGGTAGGCTTAAGGGACAAGAGCGTCCATGGAGGGGTAGGGCGTAGGAAGAGGAAAGTCCATGAACAGGGTCAGTAGGGGAACCAAGACAGTCTGCCCGGTGGGCTGGAGGAGAGTCAGGACCATCCCGAGAGGGGGCAGGGTGGTACTGAAAGGACAGTCTCTGGAGGAGGCAGGGCAGAGAAACAGGACTGTCTATGAAGGGAAAGGTGAGAGGGACAGAGCCGAGCGTGGAGATGGCTGAGCACACAGACAGTACTGTCCATGGAGGGGCAGGACAGGGTGACTCGATAGTCCCTGAAAGGGGCAGGGAAAACGGACAGGACAGTCCGTGGAGGGGCTGGGCACGGAAAGGGAACTGTCCCTGGAAAGTAAGGGGGAGGCGAGAGGACCGCCGATAGAGGGGGCACGGTGGAGGAACAGTACCGTTATTGGAGGTGACAGGGCAAAGGGTCAGGACAGTCCGTGGTGTGGTATTGCACTGAAAAAGACCAGCCCATGGAGGGAAAGGACAACGGGACAGGGCTGTCCATCAGTGAACCTGGCAGGGGGACAGAATATTCCACGGAGGTGGCAGTGTGGAGGCACAGGAGTGTCCATGAAGGGGCAGGGTAGGTAATCTGGGCAGTCCATGGAAATGTCGTGGAGGGGTCACAGGACAATCCATGGATGTGAAAGCCAGGGAAACCAGAGAGTCCATCGAAGGGGAAGGTTGAAGGGGCAGGACAGGACAGTCCGTGCAGGGGCGGGGCACGGACACCGGACAGCCCATGGAGGGGGCAGAGAGAAGATGTAGAACACTCCATGGAGGGGCTGGGCAGAAAAAGTGGAAAGTCCATGGAAGGGTAAGGGAGAAGGGAAAGGACCGTATGCGGAGGGGGTACGGTGGAGGATCACGGCCGAAATCGGAGGAAGGATGGCAGGGAGACTAGACAGTATGCGGAGAGGCACGGCCGGGAAACTGGACATTCGATGTAGGAAAAGGGCAGAGGGACAGGGCCATCATCCCATCAGTGGGGCCGGTTGGGTGGACAGGACAACACCTGAATGTGCAGGCCAGGGAAGCGACACAGTTTTTGGAAGGGTAGGCTTAAGGGACAAGAGCGTCCATGGAGGGGTAGGGCGTAGGAAGAGGAAAGTCCATGAACAGGGTCAGTAGGGGAACCAAGACAGTCTGCCCGGTGGGCTGGAGGAGAGTCAGGACCATCCCGAGAGGGGGCAGGGTGGTACTGAAAGGACAGTCTCTGGAGGAGGCAGGGCAGAGAAACAGGACTGTCTATGAAGGGAAAGGTGAGAGGGACAGAGCCGAGCGTGGAGATGGCTGAGCACACAGACAGTACTGTCCATGGAGGGGCAGGACAGGGTGACTCGATAGTCCCTGAAAGGGGCAGGGAAAACGGACAGGACAGTCCGTGGAGGGGCTGGGCACGGAAAGGGAACTGTCCCTGGAAAGTAAGGGGGAGGCGAGAGGACCGCCGATAGAGGGGGCACGGTGGAGGAACAGTACCGTTATTGGAGGTGACAGGGCAAAGGGTCAGGACAGTCCGTGGTGTGGTATTGCACTGAAACAGACCAGCCCATGGAGGGAAAGGACAACGGGACAGGGCTGTCCATCAGTGAACCTGGCAGGGGGACAGAATATTCCACGGAGGTGGCAGTGTGGAGGCACAGGAGTGTCCATGAAGGGGCAGGGTAGGTAATCTGGGCAGTCCATGGAAATGTCGTGGAGGGGTCACAGGACAATCCATGGATGTGAAAGCCAGGGAAACCAGAGAGTCCATCGAAGGGGAAGGTTGAAGGGGCAGGACAGGACAGTCCGTGCAGGGGCGGGGCACGGACACCGGACAGCCCATGGAGGGGGCAGAGAGAAGATGTAGAACACTCCATGGAGGGGCTGGGCAGAAAAAGTGGAAAGTCCATGGAAGGGTAAGGGAGAAGGGAAAGGACCGTATGCGGAGGGGGTACGGTGGAGGATCACGGCCGAAATCGGAGGAAGGATGGCAGGGAGACTAGACAGTATGCGGAGAGGCACGGCCGGGAAACTGGACATTCGATGTAGGAAAAGGGCAGAGGGACAGGGCCATCATCCCATCAGTGGGGCCGGTTGGGTGGACAGGACAACACCTGAATGTGCAGGCCAGGGAAGCGACACAGTTTTTGGAAGGGTAGGCTTAAGGGACAAGAGCGTCCATGGAGGGGTAGGGCGTAGGAAGAGGAAAGTCCATGAACAGGGTCAGTAGGGGAACCAAGACAGTCTGCCCGGTGGGCTGGAGGAGAGTCAGGACCATCCCGAGAGGGGGCAGGGTGGTACTGAAAGGACAGTCTCTGGAGGAGGCAGGGCAGAGAAACAGGCATGTCTATGAAGGGAAAGGTGAGAGGTACAGAGCCGAGCGTGGAGATGGCTGAGCACACAGACAGTACTGTCCATGGAGGGGCAGGACAGGGTGACTCGATAGTCCCTGATAGGGGCAGGGAAAACGGACAGGACAGTCCGTGGAGGGGCTGGGCACGGAAAGGGAACTGTCCCTGGAAAGTAAGGGGGAGGCGAGAGGACCGCCGATAGAGGGGGCACGGTGGAGGAACAGTACCGTTATTGGAGGTGACAGGGCAAAGGGTCAGGACAGTCCGTGGTGTGGTATTGCACTGAAAAAGACCAGCCCATGGAGGGAAAGGACAACGGGACAGGGCTGTCCATCAGTGAACCTGGCAGGGGGACAGAATATTCCACGGAGGTGGCAGTGTGGAGGCACAGGAGTGTCCATGAAGGGGCAGGGTAGGTAATCTGGGCAGTCCATGGAAATGTCGTGGAGGGGTCACAGGACAATCCATGGATGTGAAAGCCAGGGAAACCAGAGAGTCCATCGAAGGGGTAGGTTGAAGGGGCAGGACAGGACAGTCCGTGCAGGGGCGGGGCACGGACACCGGACAGCCCATGGAGGGGGCAGAGAGAAGATGTAGAACACTCCATGGAGGGGCTGGGCAGAAAAAGTGGAAAGTCCATGGAAGGGTAAGGGAGAAGGGAAAGGACCGCATGTGGAGGGGGTACGGTGGAGGATCACGGCCGAAATCGGAGGAAGGATGGCAGGGAGACTAGACAGTATGAGGAGAGGCACGGACGGGAAACTGGACATTCGATGTAGGAAAAGGGCAGAGGGACAGGGCCATCATCCCATCAGTGGGGCCGGTTGGGTGGACAGGACAACACCTGAATGTGCAGGCCAGGGAAGCGACACAGTTTTTGGAAGGGTAGGCTTAAGGGACAAGAGCGTCCATGGAGGGGTAGGGCGTAGGAAGAGGAAAGTCCATGAACAGGGTCAGTAGGGGAACCAAGACAGTCTGCCCGGTGGGCTGGAGGAGAGTCAGGACCATCCCGAGAGGGGGCAGGGTGGTACTGAAAGGACAGTCTCTGGAGGAGGCAGGGCAGAGAAACAGGACTGTCTATGAAGGGAAAGGTGAGAGGGACAGAGCCGAGCGTGGAGATGGCTGAGCACACAGACAGTACTGTCCATGGAGGGGCAGGACAGGGTGACTCGATAGTCCCTGAAAGGGGCAGGGAAAACGGACAGGACAGTCCGTGGAGGGGCTGGGCACGGAAAGGGAACTGTCCCTGGAAAGTAAGGGGGAGGCGAGAGGACCGCCGATAGAGGGGGCACGGTGGAGGAACAGTACCGTTATTGGAGGTGACAGGGCAAAGGGTCAGGACAGTCCGTGGTGTGGTATTGCACTGAAAAAGACCAGCCCATGGAGGGAAAGGACAACGGGACAGGGCTGTCCATCAGTGAACCTGGCAGGGGGACAGAATATTCCACGGAGGTGGCAGTGTGGAGGCACAGGAGTGTCCATGAAGGGGCAGGGTAGGTAATCTGGGCAGTCCATGGAAATGTCGTGGAGGGGTCACAGGACAATCGATGGATGTGAAAGCCAGGGAAACCAGAGAGTCCATCGAAGGGGTAGGTTGAAGGGGCAGGACAGGACAGTCCGTGCAGGGGCGGGGCACGGACACCGGACAGCCCATGGAGGGGGCAGAGAGAAGATGTAGAACACTCCATGGAGGGGCTGGGCAGAAAAAGTGGAAAGTCCATGGAAGGGTAAGGGAGAAGGGAAAGGACCGTATGCGGAGGGGGTACGGTGGAGGATCACGGCCGAAATCGGAGGAAGGATGGCAGGGAGACTAGACAGTATGCGGAGAGGCACGGCCGGGAAACTGGACATTCGATGTAGGAAAAGGGCAGAGGGACAGGGCCATCATCACATCAGTGGGGCCGGTTGGGTGGACAGGACAACACCTGAATGTGCAGGCCAGGGAAGCGACACAGTTTTTGGAAGGGTAGGCTTAAGGGACAAGAGCGTCCATGGAGGGGTAGGGCGTAGGAAGAGGAAAGTCCATGAACAGGGTCAGTAGGGGAACCAAGACAGTCTGCCCGGTGGGCTGGAGGAGAGTCAGGACCATCCCGAGAGGGGGCAGGGTGGTACTGAAAGGACAGTCTCTGGAGGAGGCAGGGCAGAGAAACAGGACTGTCTATGAAGGGAAAGGTGAGAGGGACAGAGCCGAGCGTGGAGATGGCTGAGCACACAGACAGTACTGTCCATGGAGGGGCAGGACAGGGTGACTCGATAGTCCCTGAAAGGGGCAGGGAAAACGGACAGGACAGTCCGTGGAGGGGCTGGGCACGGAAAGGGAACTGTCCCTGGAAAGTAAGGGGGAGGCGAGAGGACCGCCGATAGAGGGGGCACGGTGGAGGAACAGTACCGTTATTGGAGGTGACAGGGCAAAGGGTCAGGACAGTCCGTGGTGTGGTATTGCACTGAAAAAGACCAGCCCATGGAGGGAAAGGACAACGGGACAGGGCTGTCCATCAGTGAACCTGGCAGGGGGACAGAATATTCCACGGAGGTGGCAGTGTGGAGGCACAGGAGTGTCCATGAAGGGGCAGGGTAGGTAATCTGGGCAGTCCATGGAAATGTCGTGGAGGGGTCACAGGACAATCGATGGATGTGAAAGCCAGGGAAACCAGAGAGTCCATCGAAGGGGTAGGTTGAAGGGGCAGGACAGGACAGTCCGTGCAGGGGCGGGGCACGGACACCGGACAGCCCATGGAGGGGGCAGAGAGAAGATGTAGAACACTCCATGGAGGGGCTGGGCAGAAAAAGTGGAAAGTCCATGGAAGGGTAAGGGAGAAGGGAAAGGACCGTATGCGGAGGGGGTACGGTGGAGGATCACGGCCGAAATCGGAGGAAGGATGGCAGGGAGACTAGACAGTATGCGGAGAGGCACGGCCGGGAAACTGGACATTCGATGTAGGAAAAGGGCAGAGGGACAGGGCCATCATCCCATCAGTGGGGCCGGTTGGGTGGACAGGACAACACCTGAATGTGCAGGCCAGGGAAGCGACACAGTTTTTGGAAGGGTAGGCTTAAGGGACAAGAGCGTCCATGGAGGGGTAGGGCGTAGGAAGAGGAAAGTCCATGAACAGGGTCAGTAGGGGAACCAAGACAGTCTGCCCGGTGGGCTGGAGGAGAGTCAGGACCATCCCGAGAGGGGGCAGGGTGGTACTGAAAGGACAGTCTCTGGAGGAGGCAGGGCAGAGAAACAGGACTGTCTATGAAGGGAAAGGTGAGAGGGACAGAGCCGAGCGTGGAGATGGCTGAGCACACAGACAGTACTGTCCATGGAGGGGCAGGACAGGGTGACTCGACAGTCCCTGAAAGGGGCAGGGAAAACGGACAGGACAGTCCGTGGAGGGGCTGGGCACGGAAAGGGAACTGTCCCTGGAAAGTAAGGGGGAGGCGAGAGGACCGCCGATAGAGGGGGCACGGTGGAGGAACAGTACCGTTATTGGAGGTGACAGGGCAAAGGGTCAGGACAGTCCGTGGTGTGGTATTGCACTGAAAAAGACCAGCCCATGGAGGGAAAGGACAACGGGACAGGGCTGTCCATCAGTGAACCTGGCAGGGGGACAGAATATTCCACGGAGGTGGCAGTGTGGAGGCACAGGAGTGTCCATGAAGGGGCAGGGTAGGTAATCTGGGCAGTCCATGGAAATGTCGTGGAGGGGTCACAGGACAATCGATGGATGTGAAAGCCAGGGAAACCAGAGAGTCCATCGAAGGGGTAGGTTGAAGGGGCAGGACAGGACAGTCCGTGCAGGGGCGGGGCACGGACACCGGACAGCCCATGGAGGGGGCAGAGAGAAGATGTAGAACACTCCATGGAGGGGCTGGGCAGAAAAAGTGGAAAGTCCACGGAAGGGTAAGGGAGAAGGGAAAGGACCGTATGCGGAGGGGGTACGGTGGAGGATCACGGCCGAAATCGGAGGAAGGATGGCAGGGAGACTAGACAGTATGCGGAGAGGCACGGCCGGGAAACTGGACATTCGATGTAGGAAAAGGGCAGAGGGACAGGGCCATCATCCCATCAGTGGGGCCGGTTGGGTGGACAGGACAACACCTGAATGTGCAGGCCAGGGAAGCGACACAGTTTTTGGAAGGGTAGGCTTAAGGGACAAGAGCGTCCATGGAGGGGTAGGGCGTAGGAAGAGGAAAGTCCATGAACAGGGTCAGTAGGGGAACCAAGACAGTCTGCCCGGTGGGCTGGAGGAGAGTCAGGACCATCCCGAGAGGGGGCAGGGTGGTACTGAAAGGACAGTCTCTGGAGGAGGCAGGGCAGAGAAACAGGACTGTCTATGAAGGGAAAGGTGAGAGGGACAGAGCCGAGCGTGGAGATGGCTGAGCACACAGACAGTACTGTCCATGGAGGGGCAGGACAGGGTGACTCGACAGTCCCTGAAAGGGGCAGGGAAAACGGACCGGACAGTCCGTGGAGGGGCTGGGCACGGAAAGGGAACTGTCCCTGGAAAGTAAGGGGGAGGCGAGAGGACCGCCGATGGAGGGGGCACGGTGGAGGAACAGTACCGTTATTGGAGGTGACAGGGCAAAGGGTCAGGACAGTCCGTGGTGTGGTATTGCACTGAAAAAGACCAGCCCATGGAGGGAAAGGACAACGGGACAGGGCTGTCCATCAGTGAACCTGGCAGGGGGACAGAATATTCCACGGAGGTGGCAGTGTGGAGGCACAGGAGTGTCCATGAAGGGGCAGGGTAGGTAATCTGGGCAGTCCATGGAAATGTCTTGGAGGGGTCACAGGACAATCGATGGATGTGAAACCCAGGGAAACCAGAGAGTCCATCGAAGGGGTAGGTTGAAGGGGCAGGACAGGACAGTCCGTGCAGGGGCGGGGCACGGACACCGGACAGCCCATGGAGGGGGCAGAGAGAAGATGTAGAACACTCCATGGAGGGGCTGGGCAGAAAAAGTGGAAAGTCCATGGAAGGGTAAGGGAGAAGGGAAAGGACCGTATGCGGAGGGGGTACGGTGGAGGATCACGGCCGAAATCGGAGGAAGGATGGCAGGGAGACTAGACAGTATGCGGAGAGGCACGGCCGGGAAACTGGACATTCGATGTAGGAAAAGGGCAGAGGGACAGGGCCATCATCCCATCAGTGGGGCCGGTTGGGTGGACAGGACAACACCTGAATGTGCAGGCCAGGGAAGCGACACAGTTTTTGGAAGGGTAGGCTTAAGGGACAAGAGCGTCCATGGAGGGGTAGGGCGTAGGAAGAGGAAAGTCCATGAACAGGGTCAGTAGGGGAACCAAGACAGTCTGCCCGGTGGGCTGGAGGAGAGTCAGGACCATCCCGAGAGGGGGCAGGGTGGTACTGAAAGGACAGTCTCTGGAGGAGGCAGGGCAGAGAAACAGGACTGTCTATGAAGGGAAAGGTGAGAGGGACAGAGCCGAGCGTGGAGATGGCTGAGCACACAGACAGTACTGTCCATGGAGGGGCAGGACAGGGTGACTCGACAGTCCCTGAAAGGGGCAGGGAAAACGGACCGGACAGTCCGTGGAGGGGCTGGGCACGGAAAGGGAACTGTCCCTGGAAAGTAAGGGGGAGGCGAGAGGACCGCCGATGGAGGGGGCACGGTGGAGGAACAGTACCGTTATTGGAGGTGACAGGGCAAAGGGTCAGGACAGTTCGTGGTGTGGTATTGCACTGAAAAAGACCAGCCCATGGAGGGAAAGGACAACGGGACAGGGCTGTCCATCAGTGAACCTGGCAGGGGGACAGAATATTCCACGGAGGTGGCAGTGGGGAGGCACAGGAGTGTCCATGAAGGGGCAGGGTAGGTAATCTGGGCAGTCCATGGAAATGTCGTGGAGGGGTCACAGGACAATCCATGGATGTGAAAGCCAGGGAAACCAGAGAGTCCATCGAAGGGGTAGGTTGAAGGGGCAGGACAGGACAGTCCGTGCAGGGGCGGGGCACGGACACCGGACAGCCCATGGAGGGGGCAGAGAGAAGATGTAGAACACTCCATGGAGGGGCTGGGCAGAAAAAGTGGAAAGTCCATGGAAGGGTAAGGGAGAAGGGAAAGGACCGTATGCGGAGGGGGTACGGTGGAGGATCACGGCCGAAATCGGAGGAAGGATGGCAGGGAGACTAGACAGTATGCGGAGAGGCACGGCCGGGAAACTGGACATTCGATGTAGGAAAAGGGCAGAGGGACAGGGCCATCATCCCATCAGTGGGGCCGGTTGGGTGGACAGGACAACACCTGAATGTGCAGGCCAGGGAAGCGACACAGTTTTTGGAAGGGTAGGCTTAAGGGACAAGAGCGTCCATGGAGGGGTAGGGCGTAGGAAGAGGAAAGTCCATGAACAGGGTCAGTAGGGGAACCAAGACAGTCTGCCCGGTGGGCTGGAGGAGAGTCAGGACCATCCCGAGAGGGGGCAGGGTGGTACTGAAAGGACAGTCTCTGGAGGAGGCAGGGCAGAGAAACAGGACTGTCTATGAAGGGAAAGGTGAGAGGGACAGAGCCGAGCGTGGAGATGGCTGAGCACACAGACAGTACTGTCCATGGAGGGGCAGGACAGGGTGACTCGATAGTCCCTGAAAGGGGCAGGGAAAACGGACAGGACAGTCCGTGGAGGGGCTGGGCACGGAAAGGGAACTGTCCCTGGAAAGTAAGGGGGAGGCGAGAGGACCGCCGATAGAGGGGGCACGGTGGAGGAACAGTACCGTTATTGGAGGTGACAGGGCAAAGGGTCAGGACAGTCCGTGGTGTGGTATTGCACTGAAAAAGACCAGCCCATGGAGGGAAAGGACAACGGGACAGGGCTGTCCATCAGTGAACCTGGCAGGGGGACAGAATATTCCACGGAGGTGGCAGTGTGGAGGCACAGGAGTGTCCATGAAGGGGCAGGGTAGGTAACCCGGGCAGTCCATGGAAATGTCGTGGAGGGGTCACAGGACAATCCATGGATGTGAAAGCCAGGGAAACCAGAGAGTCCATCGAAGGGGTAGGTTGAAGGGGCAGGACAGGACAGTCCGTGCAGGGGCGGGGCACGGACACCGGACAGCCCATGGAGGGGGCAGAGAGAAGATGTAGAACACTCCATGGAGGGGCTGGGCAGAAAAAGTGGAAAGTCCATGGAAGGGTAAGGGTGAAGGGAAAGGACCGTATGCGGAGGGGGTACGGTGGAGGATCACGGCCGAAATCGGAGGAAGGATGGCAGGGAGACTAGACAGTATGCGGAGAGGCACGGCCGGGAAACTGGACATTCGATGGAGGAAAAGGGCAGAGGGACAGGGCCATCATCCCATCAGTGGGGCCGGTTGGGTGGACAGGACAACACCTGAATGTGCAGGCCAGGGAAGCGACACAGTTTTTGGAAGGGTAGGCTTAAGGGACAAGAGCGTCCATGGAGGGGTAGGGCGTAGGAAGAGGAAAGTCCATGAACAGGGTCAGTAGGGGAACCAAGACAGTCTGCCCGGTGGGCTGGAGGAGAGTCAGGACCATCCCGAGAGGGGGCAGGGTGGTACTGAAAGGACAGTCTCTGGAGGAGGCAGGGCAGAGAAACAGGACTGTCTATGAAGGGAAAGGTGAGAGGGACAGAGCCGAGCGTGGAGATGGCTGCGCACACAGACAGTACTGTCCATGGAGGGGCAGGACAGGGTGACTCGATAGTCCCTGAAAGGGGCAGGGAAAACGGACAGGACAGTCCGTGGAGGGGCTGGGCACGGAAAGGGAACTGTCCCTGGAAAGTAAGGGGGAGGCGAGAGGACCGCCGATAGAGGGGGCACGGTGGAGGAACAGTACCGTTATTGGAGGTGACAGGGCAAAGGGTCAGGACAGTCCGTGGTGTGGTATTGCACTGAAAAAGACCAGCCCATGGAGGGAAAGGACAACGGGACAGGGCTGTCCATCAGTGAACCTGGCAGGGGGACAGAATATTCCACGGAGGTGGCAGTGTGGAGGCACAGGAGTGTCCATGAAGGGGCAGGGTAGGTAATCTGGGCAGTCCATGGAAATGTCGTGGAGGGGTCACAGGACAATCCATGGATGTGAAAGCCAGGGAAACCAGAGAGTCCATCGAAGGGGAAGGTTGAAGGGGCAGGACAGGACAGTCCGTGCAGGGGCGGGGCACGGACACCGGACAGCCCATGGAGGGGGCAGAGAGAAGATGTAGAACACTCCATGGAGGGGCTGGGCAGAAAAAGTGGAAAGTCCATGGAAGGGTAAGGGAGAAGGGAAAGGACCGTATGCGGAGGGGGTACGGTGGAGGATCACGGCCGAAATCGGAGGAAGGATGGCAGGGAGACTAGACAGTATGCGGAGAGGCACGGCCGGGAAACTGGACATTCGATGTAGGAAAAGGGCAGAGGGACAGGGCCATCATCCCATCAGTGGGGCCGGTTGGGTGGACAGGACAACACCTGAATGTGCAGGCCAGGGAAGCGACACAGTTTTTGGAAGGGTAGGCTTAAGGGACAAGAGCGTCCATGGAGGGGTAGGGCGTAGGAAGAGGAAAGTCCATGAACAGGGTCAGTAGGGGAACCAAGACAGTCTGCCCGGTGGGCTGGAGGAGAGTCAGGACCATCCCGAGAGGGGGCAGGGTGGTACTGAAAGGACAGTCTATGGAGGAGGCAGGGCAGAGAAACAGGACTGTCTATGAAGGGAAAGGTGAGAGGGACAGAGCCGAGCGTGGAGATGGCTGAGCACACAGACAGTACTGTCCATGGAGGGGCAGGACAGGGTGACTCGATAGTCCCTGAAAGGGGCAGGGAAAACGGACAGGACAGTCCGTGGAGGGGCTGGGCACGGAAAGGGAACTGTCCCTGGAAAGTAAGGGGGAGGCGAGAGGACCGCCGATAGAGGGGGCACGGTGGAGGAACAGTACCGTTATTGGAGGTGACAGGGCAAAGGGTCAGGACAGTCCGTGGTGTGGTATTGCACTGAAACAGACCAGCCCATGGAGGGAAAGGACAACGGGACAGGGCTGTCCATCAGTGAACCTGGCAGGGGGACAGAATATTCCACGGAGGTGGCAGTGGGGAGGCACAGGAGTGTCCATGAAGGGGCAGGGTAGGTAATCTGGGCAGTCCATGGAAATGTCGTGGAGGGGTCACAGGACAATCCATGGATGTGAAAGCCAGGGAAACCAGAGAGTCCATGGAAGGGTAAGGGAGAAGGGGCAGACAGGACAGTCCGTGCAGGGGCGGGGCACGGACACCGGACAGCCCATGGAGGGGGCAGAGAGAAGATGTAGAACACTCCATGGAGGGGCTGGGCAGAAAAAGTGGAAAGTCCATGGAAGGGTAAGGGAGAAGGGAAAGGACCGTATGCGGAGGGGGTACGGTGGAGGATCACGGCCGAAATCGGAGGAAGGATGGCAGGGAGACTAGACAGTATGCGGAGAGGCACGGCCGGGAAACTGGACATTCGATGTAGGAAAAGGGCAGAGGGACAGGGCCATCATCCCATCAGTGGGGCCGGTTGGGTGGACAGGACAACACCTGAATGTGCAGGCCAGGGAAGCGACACAGTTTTTGGAAGGGTAGGCTTAAGGGACAAGAGCGTCCATGGAGGGGTAGGGCGTAGGAAGAGGAAAGTCCATGAACAGGGTCAGTAGGGGAACCAAGACAGTCTGCCCGGTGGGCTGGAGGAGAGTCAGGACCATCCCGAGAGGGGGCAGGGTGGTACTGAAAGGACAGTCTCTGGAGGAGGCAGGGCAGAGAAACAGGCATGTCTATGAAGGGAAAGGTGAGAGGTACAGAGCCGAGCGTGGAGATGGCTGAGCACACAGACAGTACTGTCCATGGAGGGGCAGGACAGGGTGACTCGATAGTCCCTGATAGGGGCAGGGAAAACGGACAGGACAGTCCGTGGAGGGGCTGGGCACGGAAAGGGAACTGTCCCTGGAAAGTAAGGGGGAGGCGAGAGGACCGCCGATAGAGGGGGCACGGTGGAGGAACAGTACCGTTATTGGAGGTGACAGGGCAAAGGGTCAGGACAGTCCGTGGTGTGGTATTGCACTGAAAAAGACCAGCCCATGGAGGGAAAGGACAACGGGACAGGGCTGTCCATCAGTGAACCTGGCAGGGGGACAGAATATTCCACGGAGGTGGCAGTGTGGAGGCACAGGAGTGTCCATGAAGGGGCAGGGTAGGTAATCTGGGCAGTCCATGGAAATGTCGTGGAGGGGTCACAGGACAATCCATGGATGTGAAAGCCAGGGAAACCAGAGAGTCCATCGAAGGGGTAGGTTGAAGGGGCAGGACAGGACAGTCCGTGCAGGGGCGGGGCACGGACACCGGACAGCCCATGGAGGGGGCAGAGAGAAGATGTAGAACACTCCATGGAGGGGCTGGGCAGAAAAAGTGGAAAGTCCATGGAAGGGTAAGGGAGAAGGGAAAGGACCGTATGTGGAGGGGGTACGGTGGAGGATCACGGCCGAAATCGGAGGAAGGATGGCAGGGAGACTAGACAGTATGCGGAGAGGCACGGCCGGGAAACTGGACATTCGATGGAGGAAAAGGGCAGAGGGACAGGGCCATCATCCCATCAGTGGGGCCGGTTGGGTGGACAGGACAACACCTGAATGTGCAGGCCAGGGAAGCGACACAGTTTTTGGAAGGGTAGGCTTAAGGGACAAGAGCGTCCATGGAGGGGTAGGGCGTAGGAAGAGGAAAGTCCATGAACAGGGTCAGTAGGGGAACCAAGACAGTCTGCCCGGTGGGCTGGAGGAGAGTCAGGACCATCCCGAGAGGGGGCAGGGTGGTACTGAAAGGACAGTCTCTGGAGGAGGCAGGGCAGAGAAACAGGACTGTCTATGAAGGGAAAGGTGAGAGGGACAGAGCCGAGCGTGGAGATGGCTGAGCACACAGACAGTACTGTCCATGGAGGGGCAGGACAGGGTGACTCGATAGTCCCTGAAAGGGGCAGGGAAAACGGACAGGACAGTCCGTGGAGGGGCTGGGCACGGAAAGGGAACTGTCCCTGGAAAGTAAGGGGGAGGCGAGAGGACCGCCGATAGAGGGGGCACGGTGGAGGAACAGTACCGTTATTGGAGGTGACAGGGCAAAGGGTCAGGACAGTCCGTGGTGTGGTATTGCACTGAAAAAGACCAGCCCATGGAGGGAAAGGACAACGGGACAGGGCTGTCCATCAGTGAACCTGGCAGGGGGACAGAATATTCCACGGAGGTGGCAGTGTGGAGGCACAGGAGTGTCCATGAAGGGGCAGGGTAGGTAATCTGGGCAGTCCATGGAAATGTCGTGGAGGGGTCACAGGACAATCGATGGATGTGAAAGCCAGGGAAACCAGAGAGTCCATCGAAGGGGTAGGTTGAAGGGGCAGGACAGGACAGTCCGTGCAGGGGCGGGGCACGGACACCGGACAGCCCATGGAGGGGGCAGAGAGAAGATGTAGAACACTCCATGGAGGGGCTGGGCAGAAAAAGTGGAAAGTCCATGGAAGGGTAAGGGAGAAGGGAAAGGACCGTATGCGGAGGGGGTACGGTGGAGGATCACGGCCGAAATCGGAGGAAGGATGGCAGGGAGACTAGACAGTATGCGGAGAGGCACGGCCGGGAAACTGGACATTCGATGTAGGAAAAGGGCAGAGGGACAGGGCCATCATCACATCAGTGGGGCCGGTTGGGTGGACAGGACAACACCTGAATGTGCAGGCCAGGGAAGCGACACAGTTTTTGGAAGGGTAGGCTTAAGGGACAAGAGCGTCCATGGAGGGGTAGGGCGTAGGAAGAGGAAAGTCCATGAACAGGGTCAGTAGGGGAACCAAGACAGTCTGCCCGGTGGGCTGGAGGAGAGTCAGGACCATCCCGAGAGGGGGCAGGGTGGTACTGAAAGGACAGTCTCTGGAGGAGGCAGGGCAGAGAAACAGGACTGTCTATGAAGGGAAAGGTGAGAGGGACAGAGCCGAGCGTGGAGATGGCTGAGCACACAGACAGTACTGTCCATGGAGGGGCAGGACAGGGTGACTCGATAGTCCCTGAAAGGGGCAGGGAAAACGGACAGGACAGTCCGTGGAGGGGCTGGGCACGGAAAGGGAACTGTCCCTGGAAAGTAAGGGGGAGGCGAGAGGACCGCCGATAGAGGGGGCACGGTGGAGGAACAGTACCGTTATTGGAGGTGACAGGGCAAAGGGTCAGGACAGTCCGTGGTGTGGTATTGCACTGAAAAAGACCAGCCCATGGAGGGAAAGGACAACGGGACAGGGCTGTCCATCAGTGAACCTGGCAGGGGGACAGAATATTCCACGGAGGTGGCAGTGTGGAGGCACAGGAGTGTCCATGAAGGGGCAGGGTAGGTAATCTGGGCAGTCCATGGAAATGTCTTGGAGGGGTCACTGGACAATCGATGGATGTGAAACCCAGGGAAACCAGAGAGTCCATCGAAGGGGTAGGTTGAAGGGGCAGGACAGGACAGTCCGTGCAGGGGCGGGGCACGGACACCGGACAGCCCATGGAGGGGGCAGAGAGAAGATGTAGAACACTCCATGGAGGGGCTGGGCAGAAAAAGTGGAAAGTCCATGGAAGGGTAAGGGAGAAGGGAAAGGACCGTATGCGGAGGGGGTACGGTGGAGGATCACGGCCGAAATCGGAGGAAGGATGGCAGGGAGACTAGACAGTATGCGGAGAGGCACGGCCGGGAAACTGGACATTCGATGTAGGAAAAGGGCAGAGGGACAGGGCCATCATCCCATCAGTGGGGCCGGTTGGGTGGACAGGACAACACCTGAATGTGCAGGCCAGGGAAGCGACACAGTTTTTGGAAGGGTAGGCTTAAGGGACAAGAGCGTCCATGGAGGGGTAGGGCGTAGGAAGAGGAAAGTCCATGAACAGGGTCAGTAGGGGAACCAAGACAGTCTGCCCGGTGGGCTGGAGGAGAGTCAGGACCATCCCGAGAGGGGGCAGGGTGGTACTGAAAGGACAGTCTCTGGAGGAGGCAGGGCAGAGAAACAGGACTGTCTATGAAGGGAAAGGTGAGAGGGACAGAGCCGAGCGTGGAGATGGCTGAGCACACAGACAGTACTGTCCATGGAGGGGCAGGACAGGGTGACTCGACAGTCCCTGAAAGGGGCAGGGAAAACGGACAGGACAGTCCGTGGAGGGGCTGGGCACGGAAAGGGAACTGTCCCTGGAAAGTAAGGGGGAGGCGAGAGGACCGCCGATAGAGGGGGCACGGTGGAGGAACAGTACCGTTATTGGAGGTGACAGGGCAAAGGGTCAGGACAGTCCGTGGTGTGGTATTGCACTGAAAAAGACCAGCCCATGGAGGGAAAGGACAACGGGACAGGGCTGTCCATCAGTGAACCTGGCAGGGGGACAGAATATTCCACGGAGGTGGCAGTGTGGAGGCACAGGAGTGTCCATGAAGGGGCAGGGTAGGTAATCTGGGCAGTCCATGGAAATGTCGTGGAGGGGTCACAGGACAATCGATGGATGTGAAAGCCAGGGAAACCAGAGAGTCCATCGAAGGGGTAGGTTGAAGGGGCAGGACAGGACAGTCCGTGCAGGGGCGGGGCACGGACACCGGACAGCCCATGGAGGGGGCAGAGAGAAGATGTAGAACACTCCATGGAGGGGCTGGGCAGAAAAAGTGGAAAGTCCATGGAAGGGTAAGGGAGAAGGGAAAGGACCGTATGCGGAGGGGGTACGGTGGAGGATCACGGCCGAAATCGGAGGAAGGATGGCAGGGAGACTAGACAGTATGCGGAGAGGCACGGCCGGGAAACTGGACATTCGATGTAGGAAAAGGGCAGAGGGACAGGGCCATCATCCCATCAGTGGGGCCGGTTGGGTGGACAGGACAACACCTGAATGTGCAGGCCAGGGAAGCGACACAGTTTTTGGAAGGGTAGGCTTAAGGGACAAGAGCGTCCATGGACGGGTAGGGCGTAGGAAGAGGAAAGTCCATGAACAGGGTCAGTAGGGGAACCAAGACAGTCTGCCCGGTGGGCTGGAGGAGAGTCAGGACCATCCCGAGAGGGGGCAGGGTGGTACTGAAAGGACAGTCTCTGGAGGAGGCAGGGCAGAGAAACAGGACTGTCTATGAAGGGAAAGGTGAGAGGGACAGAGCCGAGCGTGGAGATGGCTGAGCACACAGACAGTACTGTCCATGGAGGGGCAGGACAGGGTGACTCGACAGTCCCTGAAAGGGGCAGGGAAAACGGACCGGACAGTCCGTGGAGGGGCTGGGCACGGAAAGGGAACTGTCCCTGGAAAGTAAGGGGGAGGCGAGAGGACCGCCGATGGAGGGGGCACGGTGGAGGAACAGTACCGTTATTGGAGGTGACAGGGCAAAGGGTCAGGACAGTCCGTGGTGTGGTATTGCACTGAAAAAGACCAGCCCATGGAGGGAAAGGACAACGGGACAGGGCTGTCCATCAGTGAACCTGGCAGGGGGACAGAATATTCCACGGAGGTGGCAGTGTGGAGGCACAGGAGTGTCCATGAAGGGGCAGGGTAGGTAATCTGGGCAGTCCATGGAAATGTCGTGGAGGGGTCACAGGACAATCGATGGATGTGAAAGCCAGGGAAACCAGAGAGTCCATCGAAGGGGTAGGTTGAAGGGGCAGGACAGGACAGTCCGTGCAGGGGCGGGGCACGGACACCGGACAGCCCATGGAGGGGGCAGAGAGAAGATGTAGAACACTCCATGGAGGGGCTGGGCAGAAAAAGTGGAAAGTCCATGGAAGGGTAAGGGAGAAGGGAAAGGACCGTATGCGGAGGGGGTACGGTGGAGGATCACGGCCGAAATCGGAGGAAGGATGGCAGGGAGACTAGACAGTATGCGGAGAGGCACGGCCGGGAAACTGGACATTCGATGTAGGAAAAGGGCAGAGGGACAGGGCCATCATCCCATCAGTGGGGCCGGTTGGGTGGACAGGACAACACCTGAATGTGCAGGCCAGGGAAGCGACACAGTTTTTGGAAGGGTAGGCTTAAGGGACAAGAGCGTCCATGGAGGGGTAGGGCGTAGGAAGAGGAAAGTCCATGAACAGGGTCAGTAGGGGAACCAAGACAGTCTGCCCGGTGGGCTGGAGGAGAGTCAGGACCATCCCGAGAGGGGGCAGGGTGGTACTGAAAGGACAGTCTCTGGAGGAGGCAGGGCAGAGAAACAGGACTGTCTATGAAGGGAAAGGTGAGAGGGACAGAGCCGAGCGTGGAGATGGCTGAGCACACAGACAGTACTGTCCATGGAGGGGCAGGACAGGGTGACTCGACAGTCCCTGAAAGGGGCAGGGAAAACGGACCGGACAGTCCGTGGAGGGGCTGGGCACGGAAAGGGAACTGTCCCTGGAAAGTAAGGGGGAGGCGAGAGGACCGCCGATGGAGGGGGCACGGTGGAGGAACAGTACCGTTATTGGAGGTGACAGGGCAAAGGGTCAGGACAGTTCGTGGTGTGGTATTGCACTGAAAAAGACCAGCCCATGGAGGGAAAGGACAACGGGACAGGGCTGTCCATCAGTGAACCTGGCAGGGGGACAGAATATTCCACGGAGGTGGCAGTGGGGAGGCACAGGAGTGTCCATGAAGGGGCAGGGTAGGTAACCCGGGCAGTCCATGGAAATGTCGTGGAGGGGTCACAGGACAATCCATGGATGTGAAAGCCAGGGAAACCAGAGAGTCCATCGAAGGGGTAGGTTGAAGGGGCAGGACAGGACAGTCCGTGCAGGGGCGGGGCACGGACACCGGACAGCCCATGGAGGGGGCAGAGAGAAGATGTAGAACACTCCATGGAGGGGCTGGGCAGAAAAAGTGGAAAGTCCATGGAAGGGTAAGGGAGAAGGGAAAGGACCGTATGCGGAGGGGGTACGGTGGAGGATCACGGCCGAAATCGGAGGAAGGATGGCAGGGAGACTAGACAGTATGCGGAGAGGCACGGCCGGGAAACTGGACATTCGATGTAGGAAAAGGGCAGAGGGACAGGGCCATCATCCCATCAGTGGGGCCGGTTGGGTGGACAGGACAACACCTGAATGTGCAGGCCAGGGAAGCGACACAGTTTTTGGAAGGGTAGGCTTAAGGGACAAGAGCGTCCATGGAGGGGTAGGGCGTAGGAAGAGGAAAGTCCATGAACAGGGTCAGTAGGGGAACCAAGACAGTCTGCCCGGTGGGCTGGAGGAGAGTCAGGACCATCCCGAGAGGGGGCAGGGTGGTACTGAAAGGACAGTCTCTGGAGGAGGCAGGGCAGAGAAACAGGACTGTCTATGAAGGGAAAGGTGAGAGGGACAGAGCCGAGCGTGGAGATGGCTGAGCACACAGACAGTACTGTCCATGGAGGGGCAGGACAGGGTGACTCGACTGTCCCTGAAAGGGGCAGGGAAAACGGACAGGACAGTCCGTGGAGGGGCTGGGCACGGAAAGGGAACTGTCCCTGGAAAGTAAGGGGGAGGCGAGAGGACCGCCGATAGAGGGGGCACGGTGGAGGAACAGTACCGTTATTGGAGGTGACAGGGCAAAGGGTCAGGACAGTCCGTGGTGTGGTATTGCACTGAAAAAGACCAGCCCATGGAGGGAAAGGACAACGGGACAGGGCTGTCCATCAGTGAACCTGGCAGGGGGACAGAATATTCCACGGAGGTGGCAGTGTGGAGGCACAGGAGTGTCCATGAAGGGGCAGGGTAGGTAATCTGGGCAGTCCATGGAAATGTCGTGGAGGGGTCACAGGACAATCCATGGATGTGAAAGCCAGGGAAACCAGAGAGTCCATCGAAGGGGTAGGTTGAAGGGGCAGGACAGGACAGTCCGTGCAGGGGCGGGGCACGGACACCGGACAGCCCATGGAGGGGGCAGAGAGAAGATGTAGAACACTCCATGGAGGGGCTGGGCAGAAAAAGTGGAAAGTCCACGGAAGGGTAAGGGAGAAGGGAAAGGACCGTATGCGGAGGGGGTACGGTGGAGGATCACGGCCGAAATCGGAGGAAGGATGGCAGGGAGACTAGACAGTATGCGGAGAGGCACGGCCGGGAAACTGGACATTCGATGTAGGAAAAGGGCAGAGGGACAGGGCCATCATCCCATCAGTGGGGCCGGTTGGGTGGACAGGACAACACCTGAATGTGCAGGCCAGGGAAGCGACACAGTTTTTGGAAGGGTAGGCTTAAGGGACAAGAGCGTCCATGGAGGGGTAGGGCGTAGGAAGAGGAAAGTCCATGAACAGGGTCAGTAGGGGAACCAAGACAGTCTGCCCGGTGGGCTGGAGGAGAGTCAGGACCATCCCGAGAGGGGGCAGGGTGGTACTGAAAGGACAGTCTCTGGAGGAGGCAGGGCAGAGAAACAGGACTGTCTATGAAGGGAAAGGTGAGAGGGACAGAGCCGAGCGTGGAGATGGCTGAGCACACAGACAGTACTGTCCATGGAGGGGCAGGACAGGGTGACTCGACAGTCCCTGAAAGGGGCAGGGAAAACGGACCGGACAGTCCGTGGAGGGGCTGGGCACGGAAAGGGAACTGTCCCTGGAAAGTAAGGGGGAGGCGAGAGGACCGCCGATAGAGGGGGCACGGTGGAGGAACAGTACCGTTATTGGAGGTGACAGGGCAAAGGGTCAGGACAGTCCGTGGTGTGGTATTGCACTGAAGAAGACCAGCCCATGGAGGGAAAGGACAACGGGACAGGGCTGTCCATCAGTGAACCTGGCAGGGGGACAGAATATTCCACGGAGGTGGCAGTGTGGAGGCACAGGAGTGTCCATGAAGGGGCAGGGTAGGTAATCTGGGCAGTCCATGGAAATGTCGTGGAGGGGTCACAGGACAATCCATGGATGTGAAAGCCAGGGAAACCAGAGAGTCCATCGAAGGGGTAGGTTGAAGGGGCAGGACAGGACAGTCCGTGCAGGGGCGGGGCACGGACACCGGACAGCCCATGGAGGGGGCAGAGAGAAGATGTAGAACACTCCATGGAGGGGCTGGGCAGAAAAAGTGGAAAGTCCATGGAAGGGTAAGGGAGAAGGGAAAGGACCGTATGCGGAGGGGGTACGGTGGAGGATCACGGCCGAAATCGGAGGAAGGATGGCAGGGAGACTAGACAGTATGCGGAGAGGCACGGCCGGGAAACTGGACATTCGATGTAGGAAAAGGGCAGAGGGACAGGGCCATCATCCCATCAGTGGGGCCGGTTGGGTGGACAGGACAACACCTGAATGTGCAGGCCAGGGAAGCGACACAGTTTTTGGAAGGGTAGGCTTAAGGGACAAGAGCGTCCATGGAGGGGTAGGGCGTAGGAAGAGGAAAGTCCATGAACAGGGTCAGTAGGGGAACCAAGACAGTCTGCCCGGTGGGCTGGAGGAGAGTCAGGACCATCCCGAGAGGGGGCAGGGTGGTACTGAAAGGACAGTCTCTGGAGGAGGCAGGGCAGAGAAACAGGACTGTCTATGAAGGGAAAGGTGAGAGGGACAGAGCCGAGCGTGGAGATGGCTGAGCACACAGACAGTACTGTCCATGGAGGGGCAGGACAGGGTGACTCGACAGTCCCTGAAAGGGGCAGGGAAAACGGACCGGACAGTCCGTGGAGGGGCTGGGCACGGAAAGGGAACTGTCCCTGGAAAGTAAGGGGGAGGCGAGAGGACCGCCGATGGAGGGGGCACGGTGGAGGAACAGTACCGTTATTGGAGGTGACAGGGCAAAGGGTCAGGACAGTTCGTGGTGTGGTATTGCACTGAAAAAGACCAGCCCATGGAGGGAAAGGACAACGGGACAGGGCTGTCCATCAGTGAACCTGGCAGGGGGACAGAATATTCCACGGAGGTGGCAGTGTGGAGGCACAGGAGTGTCCATGAAGGGGCAGGGTAGGTAATCTGGGCAGTCCATGGAAATGTCGTGGAGGGGTCACAGGACAATCGATGGATGTGAAAGCCAGGGAAACCAGAGAGTCCATCGAAGGGGTAGGTTGAAGGGGCAGGACAGGACAGTCCGTGCAGGGGCGGGGCACGGACACCGGACAGCCCATGGAGGGGGCAGAGAGAAGATGTAGAACACTCCATGGAGGGGCTGGGCAGAAAAAGTGGAAAGTCCATGGAAGGGTAAGGGAGAAGGGAAAGGACCGTATGCGGAGGGGGTACGGTGGAGGATCACGGCCGAAATCGGAGGAAGGATGGCAAGGAGACTAGACAGTATGCGGAGAGGCACGGCCGGGAAACTGGACATTCGATGTAGGAAAAGGGCAGAGGGACAGGGCCATCATCCCATCAGTGGGGCCGGTTGGGTGGACAGGACAACACCTGAATGTGCAGGCCAGGGAAGCGACACAGTTTTTGGAAGGGTAGGCTTAAGGGACAAGAGCGTCCATGGAGGGGTAGGGCGTAGGAAGAGGAAAGTCCATGAACAGGGTCAGTAGGGGAACCAAGACAGTCTGCCCGGTGGGCTGGAGGAGAGTCAGGACCATCCCGAGAGGGGGCAGGGTGGTACTGAAAGGACAGTCTCTGGAGGAGGCAGGGCAGAGAAACAGGACTGTCTATGAAGGGAAAGGTGAGAGGGACAGAGCCGAGCGTGGAGATGGCTGAGCACACAGACAGTACTGTCCATGGAGGGGCAGGACAGGGTGACTCGATAGTCCCTGAAAGGGGCAGGGAAAACGGACCGGACAGTCCGTGGAGGGGCTGGGCACGGAAAGGGAACTGTCCCTGGAAAGTAAGGGGGAGGCGAGAGGACCGCCGATAGAGGGGGCACGGTGGAGGAACAGTACCGTTATTGGAGGTGACAGGGCAAAGGGTCAGGACAGTCCGTGGTGTGGTATTGCACTGAGAAAGACCAGCCCATGGAGGGAAAGGACAACGGGACAGGGCTGTCCATCAGTGAACCTGGCAGGGGGACAGAATATTCCACGGAGGTGGCAGTGTGGAGGCACAGGAGTGTCCATGAAGGGGCAGGGTAGGTAATCTGGGCAGTCCATGGAAATGTCGTGGAGGGGTCACAGGACAATCCATGGATGTGAAAGCCAGGGAAACCAGAGAGTCCATCGAAGGGGTAGGTTGAAGGGGCAGGACAGGACAGTCCGTGCAGGGGCGGGGCACGGACACCGGACAGCCCATGGAGGGGGCAGAGAGAAGATGTAGAACACTCCATGGAGGGGCTGGGCAGAAAAAGTGGAAAGTCCATGGAAGGGTAAGGGAGAAGGGAAAGGACCGTATGCGGAGGGGGTACGGTGGAGGATCACGGCCGAAATCGGAGGAAGGATGGCAGGGAGACTAGACAGTATGCGGAGAGGCACGGCCGGGAAACTGGACATTCGATGTAGGAAAAGGGCAGAGGGACAGGGCCATCATCCCATCAGTGGGGCCGGTTGGGTGGACAGGACAACACCTGAATGTGCAGGCCAGGGAAGCGACACAGTTTTTGGAAGGGTAGGCTTAAGGGACAAGAGCGTCCATGGAGGGGTAGGGCGTAGGAAGAGGAAAGTCCATGAACAGGGTCAGTAGGGGAACCAAGACAGTCTGCCCGGTGGGCTGGAGGAGAGTCAGGACCATCCCGAGAGGGGGCAGGGTGGTACTGAAAGGACAGTCTCTGGAGGAGGCAGGGCAGAGAAACAGGACTGTCTATGAAGGGAAAGGTGAGAGGGACAGAGCCGAGCGTGGAGATGGCTGAGCACACAGACAGTACTGTCCATGGAGGGGCAGGACAGGGTGACTCGACAGTCCCTGAAAGGGGCAGGGAAAACGGACAGGACCGTCCGTGGAGGGGCTGGGCACGGAAAGGGAACTGTCCCTGGAAAGTAAGGGGGAGGCGAGAGGACCGCCGATAGAGGGGGCACGGTGGAGGAACAGTACCGTTATTGGAGGTGACAGGGCAAAGGGTCAGGACAGTCCGTGGTGTGGTATTGCACTGAAAAAGACCAGCCCATGGAGGGAAAGGACAACGGGACAGGGCTGTCCATCAGTGAACCTGGCAGGGGGACAGAATATTCCACGGAGGTGGCAGTGTGGAGGCACAGGAGTGTCCATGAAGGGGCAGGGTAGGTAATCTGGGCAGTCCATGGAAATGTCGTGGAGGGGTCACAGGACAATCGATGGATGTGAAAGCCAGGGAAACCAGAGAGTCCATCGAAGGGGTAGGTTGAAGGGGCAGGACAGGACAGTCCGTGCAGGGGCGGGGCACGGACACCGGACAGCCCATGGAGGGGGCAGAGAGAAGATGTAGAACACTCCATGGAGGGGCTGGGCAGAAAAAGTGGAAAGTCCATGGAAGGGTAAGGGAGAAGGGAAAGGACCGTATGCGGAGGGGGTACGGTGGAGGATCACGGCCGAAATCGGAGGAAGGATGGCAGGGAGACTAGACAGTATGCGGATAGGCACGGCCGGGAAACTGGACATTCGTTGTAGGAAAAGGGCAGAGGGACAGGGCCATCATCCCATCAGTGGGGCCGGTTGGGTGGACAGGACAACACCTGAATGTGCAGGCCAGGGAAGCGACACAGTTTTTGGAAGGGTAGGCTTAAGGGACAAGAGCGTCCATGGAGGGGTAGGGCGTAGGAAGAGGAAAGTCCATGAACAGGGTCTGGAGGGGAACCAAGACAGTCTGCCCGGTGGGCTGGAGGAGAGTCAGGACCATCCCGAGAGGGGGCAGGGTGGTACTGAAAGGACAGTCTCTGGAGGAGGCAGGGCAGAGAAACAGGACTGTCTATGAAGGGAAAGGTGAGAGGGACAGAGCCGAGCGTGGAGATGGCTGAGCACACAGACAGTACTGTCCATGGAGGGGCAGGACAGGGTGACTCGATAGTCCCTGAAAGGGGCAGGGAAAACGGACAGGACAGTCCATGGAGGGGCTGGGCACGGAAAGGGAACTGTCCCTGGAAAGTAAGGGGGAGGCGAGAGGACCGCCGATAGAGGGGGCACGGTGGAGGAACAGTACCGTTATTGGAGGTGACAGGGCAAAGGGTCAGGACAGTCCGTGGTGTGGTATTGCACTGAAAAAGACCAGCCCATGGAGGGAAAGGACAACGGGACAGGGCTGTCCATCAGTGAACCTGGCAGGGGGACAGAATATTCCACGGAGGTGGCAGTGTGGAGGCACAGGAGTGTCCATGAAGGGGCAGGGTAGGTAATCTGGGCAGTCCATGGAAATGTCGTGAAGGGGTCACAGGACAATCCATGGATGTGAAAGCCAGGGAAACCAGAGAGTCCATCGAAGGGGTAGGTTGAAGGGGCAGGACAGGACAGTCCGTGCAGGGGCGGGGCACGGACACCGGACAGCCCATGGAGGGGGCAGAGAGAAGATGTAGAACACTCCATGGAGGGGCTGGGCAGAAAAAGTGGAAAGTCCATGGAAGGGTAAGGGAGAAGGGAAAGGACCGTATGCGGAGGGGGTACGGTGGAGGATCACGGCCGAAATCGGAGGAAGGATGGCAGGGAGACTAGACAGTATGCGGAGAGGCACGGCCGGGAAACTGGACATTCGATGTAGGAAAAGGGCAGAGGGACAGGGCCATCATCCCATCAGTGGGGCCGGTTGGGTGGACAGGACAACACCTGAATGTGCAGGCCAGGGAAGCGACACAGTTTTTGGAAGGGTAGGCTTAAGGGACAAGAGCGTCCATGGAGGGGTAGGGCGTAGGAAGAGGAAAGTCCATGAACAGGGTCAGGAGGGGAACCAAGACAGTCTGCCCGGTGGGCTGGAGGAGAGTCAGGACCATCCTGAGAGGGGGCAGGGTGGTACTGAAAGGACAGTCTCTGGAGGAGGCAGGGCAGAGAAACAGGACTGTCTATGAAGGGAAAGGTGAGAGGGACAGAGCCGAGCGTGGAGATGGCTGAGCACACAGACAGTACTGTCCATGGAGGGGCAGGACAGGGTGACGCGATAGTCCCTGAAAGGGGCAGGGAAAACGGACAGGACAGTCCGTGGAGGGGCTGGGCACGGAAAGGGAACTGTCCCTGGAAAGTAAGGGGGAGGCGAGAGGACCGCCGATAGAGGGGGCACGGTGGAGCAACAGTACCGTTATTGGAGGTGACAGGGCAAAGGGTCAGGACAGTCCGTGGTGTGGTATTGCACTGAAAAAGACCAGCCCATGGAGGGAAAGGACAACGGGACAGGGCTGTCCATCAGTGAACCTGGCAGGGGGACAGAATATTCTATGGAGGAGGCAGTGTGGAGGCACAGGAGTGTCCATGAAGGGGCAGGGTAGGTAATCTGGGCAGTCCATGGAAATGTCGTGGAGGGGTCACAGGACAATCCATGGATGTGAAAGCCAGGGAAACCAGAGAGTCCATCGAAGGGGTAGGTTGAAGGGGCAGGACAGGACAGTCCGTGCAGGGGCGGGGCACGGACACCGGACAGCCCATGGAGGAGGCAGAGAGAAGATGTAGAACACTCCATGGAGGGGCTGGGCAGAAAAAGTGGAAAGTCCATGGAAGGGTAAGGGAGAAGGGAAAGGACTGTATGCGGAGGGGGTACGGTGGAGGATCACGGCCGAAATCGGAGGAAGGATGGCAGGGAGACTAGACAGTATGTGGAGAGGCACGGCCGGGAAACTGGACATTCGATGGAGGAAAAGGGCAGAGGGACAGGGCCATCATCCCATCAGTGGGGCCGGTTGGGTCGACAGGACAACACCTGAATGTGCAGGCCAGGGAAGCGACACAGTTTTTGGAAGGGTAGGCTTAAGGGACAAGAGCGTCCATGGAGGGGTAGGGCGTAGGAAGAGGAAAGTCCATGAACAGGGTCAGTAGGGGAACCAAGACAGTCTGCCCGGTGGGCTGGAGGAGAGTCAGGACCATCCCGAGAGGGGGCAGGGTGGTACTGAAAGGACAGTCTCTGGAGGAGGCAGGGCAGAGAAACAGGACTGTCTATGAAGGGAAAGGTGAGAGGGACAGAGCCGAGCGTAGAGATGGCTGAGCACACAGACAGTACTGTCCATGGAGGGGCAGGACAGGGTGACTCGATAGTCCCTGAAAGGGGCAGGGGAAACGGAGAGGACAGTCCGTGGAGGGGCTGGGCACGGAAAGGGAACTGTCCCTGGAAAGTAAGGGGGAGGCGAGAGGACCGCCGATAGAGGGGGCACGGTGGAGGAACAGTACCGTTATTGGAGGTGACAGGGCAAAGGGTCAGGACAGTCCGTGGTGTGGTATTGCACTGAAAAAGACCAGCCCATGGAGGGAAAGGACAACGGGACAGGGCTGTCCATCAGTGAACCTGGCAGGGGGACAGAATATTCCACGGAGGTGGCAGTGTGGAGGCACAGGAGTGTCCATGAAGGGGCAGGGTATGTAATCTGGGCAGTCCATGGAAATGTCGTGGAGGGGTCACAGGACAATCCATGGATGTGAAAGCCAGGGAAACCAGAGAGTCCATCGAAGGGGTAGGTTGAAGGGGCAGGACAGGACAGTCCGTGCAGGGGCGGGGCACGGACACCGGACAGCCCATGGAGGGGGCAGAGAGAAGATGTAGAACACTCCATGGAGGGGCTGGGCAGAAAAAGTGGAAAGTCCATGGAAGGGTAAGGGTGAAGGGAAAGGACCGTATGCGGAGGGGGTACGGTGGAGGATCACGGCCGAAATCGGAGGAAGGATGGCAGGGAGACTAGACAGTATGCGGAGAGGCACGGCCGGGAAACTGGACATTCGATGTAGGAAAAGGGCAGAGGGACAGGGCCATCATCCCATCAGTGGGGCCGGTTGGGTGGACAGGACAACACCTGAATGTGCAGGCCAGGGAAGCGACACCGTATTTGGAAGGGTAGGCTTAAGGGACAAGAGCGTCCATGGAGGGGTAGGGCGTAGGAAGAGGAAAGTCCATGAACAGGGTCAGGAGGGGAACCAAGACAGTCTGCCCGGTGGGCTGGAGGAGAGTCAGGACCATCCCGAGAGGGGGCAGGGTGGTACTGAAAGGACAGTCTCTGGAGGAGGCAGGGCAGAGAAACAGGACTGTGTATGAAGGGAAAGGTGAGAGGGACAGAGCCGAGCGTGGAGATGGCTGAGCACACAGACAGTACTGTCCATGGAGGGGCAGGACAGGGTGACGCGATAGTCCCTGAAAGGGGCAGGGAAAACGGACAGGACAGTCCGTGGAGGGGCTGGGCACGGAAAGGGAACTGTCCCTGGAAAGTAAGGGGGAGGCGAGAGGACCGCCGATAGAGGGGGCACGGTGGAGGAACAGTACCGTTATTGGAGGTGACAGGGCAAAGGGTCAGGACAGTCCGTGGTGTGGTATTGCACTGAAAAAGACCAGCCCATGGAGGGAAAGGACAACGGGACAGGGCTGTCCATCAGTGAACCTGGCAGGGGGACAAAATATTCCACGGAGGTGGCAGTGTGGAGGCACAGGAGTGTCCATGAAGGGGCAGGGTAGGTAATCTGGGCAGTCCATGGAAATGTCGTGGAGGGGTCACAGGACAATCCATGGATGTGAAAGCCAGGGAAACCAGAGAGTCCATCGAAGGGGTAGGTTGAAGGGGCAGGACAGGACAGTCCGTGCAGGGGCGGGGCACGGACACCGGACAGCCCATGGAGGGGGCAGAGAGAAGATGTAGAACACTCCATGGAGGGGCTGTGCAGAAAAAGTGGAAAGTCGATGGAAGGGTAAGTGAGAAGGGAAAGGACCGTATGCGGAGGGGGTACGGTGGAGGATCACGGCCGAAATCGGAGGAAGGATGGCAGGGAGACTAGACAGTATGCGGAGAGGCACGGCCGGGAAACTGGACATTCGATGTAGGAAAAGGGCAGAGGGACAGGGCCATCATCCCATCAGTGGGGCCGGTTGGGTGGACAGGACAACAGCTGAATGTGCAGGCCAGGGAAGCCACACAGTTTTTGGAAGGGTAGGCTTAAGGGACAAGAGCGTCCATGGAGGGGTCGGGCGTAGGAAGAGGAAAGTCCATGAACAGGGTCAGTAGGGGAACCAAGACAGTCTGCCCGGTGGGCTGGAGGAGAGTCAGGACCATCCCGAGAGGGGGCAGGGTGGTACTGAAAGGACAGTCTCTGGAGGAGGCAGGGCAGAGGAACAGGACTGTCTATGAAGGGAAAGGTGAGAGGGACAGACCCAAGCGTGGAGATGGCTGAGCACACAGACAGTACTGTCCATGGAGGGGCAGGACAGGGTGACTCGATAGTCCCTGAAAGGGGCAGGGAAAACGGACAGGACAGTCCGTGGAGGGGCTGGGCACGGAAAGGGAACTGTCCCTGGAAAGTAAGGGGGAGGCGAGAGGACCGCCGATAGAGGGGGCACGGTGGAGGAACAGTACCGTTATTGGAGGTGACAGGGCAAAGGGTCAGGACAGTCCGTGGTGTGGTATTGCACTGAAAAAGACCAGCCCATGGAGGGAAAGGACAACGGGACAGGGCTGTCCATCAGTGAACCTGGCAGGGGGACAGAATATTCCACGGAGGTGGCAGTGGGGAGGCACAGGAGTGTCCATGAAGGGGCAGGGTAGGTAATCTGGGCAGTCCATGGAAATGTCGTGGAGGGGTCACAGGACAATCCATGGATGTGAAAGCCAGGGAAACCAGAGAGTCCATCGAAGGTGTAGGTTGAAGGGGCAGGACAGGACAGTCCGTGCAGGGGCGGGGCACGGACACCGGACAGCCCATGGAGGGGGCAGAGAGAAGATGTAGAACACTCCATGGAGGGGCTGGGCAGAAAAAGTGGAAAGTCCATGGAAGGGTAAGGGAGAAGGGAAAGGACCGTATGCGGAGGGGGTACGGTGGAGGATCACGGCCGAAATCGGAGGAAGGATGGCAGGGAGACTAGACAGTATGCGGAGAGGCACGGCCGGGAAACTGGATATTCGATGTAGGAAAAGGGCAGAGGGACAGGGCCATCATCCCATCAGTGGGGCCGGTTGGGTGGACAGGACAACACCTGAATGTGCAGGCCAGGGAAGCGACACAGTTTTCGGAAGGGTAGGCTTAAGGGACAAGAGCGTCCATGGAGGGGTAGGGCGTAGGAAGAGGAAAGTCCATGAACAGGGTCAGTAGGGGAACCAAGACTGTCTGCCCGGTGGGCTGGAGGAGAGTCAGGACCATCCCGAGAGGGGGCAGGGTGGTACTGAAAGGACAGTCTCTGGAGGAGGCAGGGCAGAGAAACAGGACTGTCTATGAAGGGAAAGGTGAGAGGGACAGAGCCGAGCGTGGAGATGGCTGAGCACACAGACAGTACTGTCCATGGAGGGGCAGGACAGGGTGACGCGATAGTCCCTGAAAGGGGCAGGGAAAACGGACAGGACAGTCCGTGGAGGGGCTGGGCACGGAAAGGGAACTGTCCCTGGAAAGTAAGGGGGAGGCGAGAGGACCGCCGATAGAGGGGGCATGGTGGAGGAACAGTACCGTTATTGGAGGTGACAGGGCAAAGGGTCAGGACAGTCCGTGGTGTGGTATTGCACTGAAAAAGACCAGCCCATGGAGGGAAAGGACAACGGGGCAGGGCTGTCCATCAGTGAACCTGGCAGGGGGACAGAATATTCCACGGAGGTGGCAGTGTGGAGGCACAGGAGTGTCCATGAAGGGGCAGGGTAGGTAATCTGGGCAGTCCATGGAAATGTCGTGGAGGGGTCACAGGACAATCCATGGATGTGAAAGCCAGGGAAACCAGAGAGTCCATCGAAGGGGTAGGTTGAAGGGGCAGGACAGGACAGTCCGTGCAGGGGCGGGGCACGGACACCGGACAGCCCATGGAGGGGGCAGAGAGAAGATGTAGAACACTCCATGGAGGGGCTGGGCAGAAAAAGTGGAAAGTCCATAGAAGGGTAAGGGAGAAGGGAAAGGACCGTATGCGGAGGGGGTACGGTGGAGGATCACGGCCGAAATCGGAGGAAGGATGGCAGGGAGACTAGACAGTATGCGGAGAGGCACGGCCGGGAAACTGGACATTCGATGTAGGAAAAGGGCAGAGGGACAGGGCCATCATCCCATCAGTGGGGCCGGTTGGGTGGACAGGACAACAGCTGAATGTGCAGGCCAGGGAAGCGACACAGTTTTCGGAAGGGTAGGCTTAAGGGACAAGAGCGTCCATGGAGGGGTAGGGCGTAGGAAGAGGAAAGTCCATGAACAGGGTCAGTAGGGGAACCAAGACTGTCTGCCCGGTGGGCTGGAGGAGAGTCAGGACCATCCCGAGAGGGGGCAGGGTGGTACTGAAAGGACAGTCTCTGGAGGAGGCAGGGCAGAGAAACAGGACTGTCTATGAAGGGAAAGGTGAGAGGGACAGAGCCGAGCGTGGAGATGGCTGAGCACACAGACAGTACTGTCCATGGAGGGGCAGGACAGGGTGACTCGATAGTCCCTGAAAGGGGCAGGGAAAACGGACAGGACAGTCCGTGGAGGGGCTGGGCACGGAAAGGGAACTGTCCCTGGAAAGTAAGGGGGAGGCGAGAGGACCGCCGATAGAGGGGGCATGGTGGAGGAACAGTACCGTTATTGGAGGTGACAGGGCAAAGGGTCAGGACAGTCCGTGGTGTGGTATTGCACTGAAAAAGACCAGCCCATGGAGGGAAAGGACAACGGGGCAGGGCTGTCCATCAGTGAACCTGGCAGGGGGACAGAATATTCCACGGAGGTGGCAGTGTGGAGGCACAGGAGTGTCCATGAAGGGGCAGGGTAGGTAATCTGGGCAGTCCATGGAAATGTCGTGGAGGGGTCACAGGACAATCCATGGATGTGAAAGCCAGGGAAACCAGAGAGTCCATCGAAGGGGTAGGTTGAAGGGGCAGGACAGGACAGTCCGTGCAGGGGCGGGGCACGGACACCGGACAGCCCATGGAGGGGGCAGAGAGAAGATGTAGAACACTCCATGGAGGGGCTGGGCAGAAAAAGTGGAAAGTCCATAGAAGGGTAAGGGAGAAGGGAAAGGACCGTATGCGGAGGGGGTACGGTGGAGGATCACGGCCGAAATCGGAGGAAGGATGGCAGGGAGACTAGACAGTATGCGGAGAGGCACGGCCGGGAAACTGGACATTCGATGTAGGAAAAGGGCAGAGGGACAGGGCCATCATCCCATCAGTGGGGCCGGTTGGGTGGACAGGACAACAGCTGAATGTGCAGGCCAGGGAAGCCACACAGTTTTTGGAAGGGTAGGCTTAAGGGACAAGAGCGTCCATGGAGGGGTCGGGCGTAGGAAGAGGAAAGTCCATGAACAGGGTCAGTAGGGGAACCAAGACAGTCTGCCCGGTGGGCTGGAGGAGAGTCAGGACCATCCCGAGAGGGGGCAGGGTGGTACTGAAAGGACAGTCTCTGGAGGAGGCAGGGCAGAGGAACAGGACTGTCTATGAAGGGAAAGGTGAGAGGGACAGAGCCAAGCGTGGAGATGGCTGAGCACACAGACAGTACTGTCCATGGAGGGGCAGGACAGGGTGACTCGATAGTCCCTGAAAGGGGCAGGGAAAACGGACAGGACAGTCCGTGGAGGGGCTGGGCACGGAAAGGGAACTGTCCCTGGAAAGTAAGGGGGAGGCGAGAGGACCGCCGATAGAGGGGGCACGGTGGAGGAACAGTACCGTTATTGGAGGTGACAGGGCAAAGGGTCAGGACAGTCCGTGGTGTGGTATTGCACTGAAAAAGACCAGCCCATGGAGGGAAAGGACAACGGGACAGGGCTGTCCATCAGTGAACCTGGCAGGGGGACAGAATATTCCACGGAGGTGGCAGTGGGGAGGCACAGGAGTGTCCATGAAGGGGCAGGGTAGGTAATCTGGGCAGTCCATGGAAATGTCGTGGAGGGGTCACAGGACAATCCATGGATGTGAAAGCCAGGGAAACCAGAGAGTCCATCGAAGGTGTAGGTTGAAGGGGCAGGACAGGACAGTCCGTGCAGGGGCGGGGCACGGACACCGGACAGCCCATGGAGGGGGCAGAGAGAAGATGTAGAACACTCCATGGAGGGGCTGGGCAGAAAAAGTGGAAAGTCCATGGAAGGGTAAGGGAGAAGGGAAAGGACCGTATGCGGAGGGGGTACGGTGGAGGATCACGGCCGAAATCGGAGGAAGGATGGCAGGGAGACTAGACAGTATGCGGAGAGGCACGGCCGGGAAACTGGATATTCGATGTAGGAAAAGGGCAGAGGGACAGGGCCATCATCCCATCAGTGGGGCCGGTTGGGTGGACAGGACAACACCTGAATGTGCAGGCCAGGGAAGCGACACAGTTTTCGGAAGGGTAGGCTTAAGGCACAAGAGCGTCCATGGAGGGGTAGGGCGTAGGAAGAGGAAAGTCCATGAACAGGGTCAGTAGGGGAACCAAGACTGTCTGCCCGGTGGGCTGGAGGAGAGTCAGGACCATCCCGAGAGGGGGCAGGGTGGTACTGAAAGGACAGTCTCTGGAGGAGGCAGGGCAGAGAAACAGGACTGTCTATGAAGGGAAAGGTGAGAGGGACAGAGCCGAGCGTGGAGATGGCTGAGCACACAGACAGTACTGTCCATGGAGGGGCAGGACAGGGTGACGCGATAGTCCCTGAAAGGGGCAGGGAAAACGGACAGGACAGTCCGTGGAGGGGCTGGGCACGGAAAGGGAACTGTCCCTGGAAAGTAAGGGGGAGGCGAGAGGACCGCCGATAGAGGGGGCACGGTGGAGGAACAGTACCGTTATTGGAGGTGACAGGGCAAAGGGTCAGGACAGTCCGTGGTGTGGTATTGCACTGAAAAAGACCAGCCCATGGAGGGAAAGGACAACGGGGCAGGGCTGTCCATCAGTGAACCTGGCAGGGGGACAGAATATTCCACGGAGGTGGCAGTGTGGAGGCACAGGAGTGTCCATGAAGGGGCAGGGTAGGTAATCTGGGCAGTCCATGGAAATGTCGTGGAGGGGTCACAGGACAATCCATGGATGTGAAAGCCAGGGAAACCAGAGAGTCCATCGAAGGGGTAGGTTGAAGGGGCAGGACAGGACAGTCCGTGCAGGGGCGGGGCACGGACACCGGACAGCCCATGGAGGGGGCAGAGAAAAGATGTAGAACACTCCATGGAGGGGCTGGGCAGAAAAAGTGGAAAGTCCATAGAAGGGTAAGGGAGAAGGGAAAGGACCGTATGCGGAGGGGGTACGGTGGAGGATCACGGCCGAAATCGGAGGAAGGATGGCAGGGAGACTAGACAGTATGCGGAGAGGCACGGCCGGGAAACTGGACATTCGATGTAGGAAAAGGGCAGAGGGACAGGGCCATCATCCCATCAGTGGGGCCGGTTGGGTGGACAGGACAACACCTGCATGTGCAGGCCAGGGAAGCGACACAGTTTTTGGAAGGGTAGGCTTAAGGGACAAGAGCGTCCATGGAGGGGTAGGGCGTAGGAAGAGGTAAGTCCATGAACAGGGTCAGTAGGGGAACCAAGACTGTCTGCCCGGTGGGCTGGAGGAGAGTCAGGACCATCCCGAGAGGGGGCAGGGTGGTACTGAAAGGACAGTCTCTGGAGGAGGCAGGGCAGAGAAACAGGACTGTCTATGAAGGGAAAGGTGAGAGGGACAGAGCCGAGCGTGGAGATGGCTGAGCACACAGACAGTACTGTCCATGGAGGGGCAGGACAGGGTGACGCGATAGTCCCTGAAAGGGGCAGGGAAAACGGACAGGACAGTCCGTGGAGGGGCTGGGCACGGAAAGGGAACTGTCCCTGGAAAGTAAGGGGGAGGCGAGAGGACCGCCGATAGAGGGGGCACGGTGGAGGAACAGTACCGTTATTGGAGGTGACAGGGCAAAGGGTCAGGACAGTCCGTGGTGTGGTATTGCACTGAAAAAGACCAGCCCATGGAGGGAAAGGACAACGGGGCAGGGCTGTCCATCAGTGAACCTGGCAGGGGGACAGAATATTCCACGGAGGTGGCAGTGTGGAGGCACAGGAGTGTCCATGAAGGGGCAGGGTAGGTAATCTGGGCAGTCCATGGAAATGTCGTGGAGGGGTCACAGGACAATCCATGGATGTGAAAGCCAGGGAAACCAGAGAGTCCATCGAAGGGGTAGGTTGAAGGGGCAGGACAGGACAGTCCGTGCAGGGGCGGGGCACGGACACCGGACAGCCCATGGAGGGGGCAGAGAGAAGATGTAGAACACTCCATGGAGGGGCTGGGCAGAAAAAGTGGAAAGTCCATAGAAGGGTAAGGGAGAAGGGAAAGGACCGTATGCGGAGGGGGTACGGTGGAGGATCACGGCCGAAATCGGAGGAAGGATGGCAGGGAGACTAGACAGTATGCGGAGAGGCACGGCCGGGAAACTGGACATTCGATGTAGGAAAAGGGCAGAGGGACAGGGCCATCATCCCATCAGTGGGGCCGGTTGGGTGGACAGGACAACAGCTGAATGTGCAGGCCAGGGAAGCCACACAGTTTTTGGAAGGGTAGGCTTAAGGGACAAGAGCGTCCATGGAGGGGTCGGGCGTAGGAAGAGGAAAGTCCATGAACAGGGTCAGTAGGGGAACCAAGACAGTCTGCCCGGTGGGCTGGAGGAGAGTCAGGACCATCCCGAGAGGGGGCAGGGTGGTACTGAAAGGACAGTCTCTGGAGGAGGCAGGGCAGAGGAACAGGACTGTCTATGAAGGGAAAGGTGAGAGGGACAGAGCCAAGCGTGGAGATGGCTGAGCACACAGACAGTACTGTCCATGGAGGGGCAGGACAGGGTGACTCGATAGTCCCTGAAAGGGGCAGGGAAAACGGACAGGACAGTCCGTGGAGGGGCTGGGCACGGAAAGGGAACTGTCCCTGGAAAGTAAGGGGGAGGCGAGAGGACCGCCGATAGAGGGGGCACGGTGGAGGAACAGTACCGTTATTGGAGGTGACAGGGCAAAGGGTCAGGACAGTCCGTGGTGTGGTATTGCACTGAAGAAGACCAGCCCATGGAGGGAAAGGACAACGGGACAGGGCTGTCCATCAGTGAACCTGGCAGGGGGACAGAATATTCCACGGAGGTGGCAGTGGGGAGGCACAGGAGTGTCCATGAAGGGGCAGGGTAGGTAATCTGGGCAGTCCATGGAAATGTCGTGGAGGGGTCACAGGACAATCCATGGATGTGAAAGCCAGGGAAACCAGAGAGTCCATCGAAGGTGTAGGTTGAAGGGGCAGGACAGGACAGTCCGTGCAGGGGCGGGGCACGGACACCGGACAGCCCATGGAGGGGGCAGAGAGAAGATGTAGAACACTCCATGGAGGGGCTGGGCAGAAAAAGTGGAAAGTCCATGGAAGGGTAAGGGAGAAGGGAAAGGACCGTATGCGGAGGGGGTACGGTGGAGGATCACGGCCGAAATCGGAGGAAGGATGGCAGGGAGACTAGACAGTATGCGGAGAGGCACGGCCGGGAAACTGGACATTCGATGTAGGAAAAGGGCAGAGGGACAGGGCCATCATCCCATCAGTGGGGCCGGTTGGGTGGACAGGACAACACCTGAATGTGCAGGCCAGGGAAGCGACACAGTTTTTGGAAGGGTAGGCTTAAGGGACAAGAGCGTCCATGGAGGGGTAGGGCGTAGGAAGAGGAAAGTCCATGAACAGGGTCAGGAGGGGAACCAAGACAGTCTGCCCGGTGGGCTGGAGGAGAGTCAGGACCATCCCGAGAGGGGGCAGGGTGGTACTGAAAGGACAGTCTCTGGAGGAGGCAGGGCAGAGAAACAGGACTGTCTATGAAGGGAAAGGCGAGAGGGACAGAGCCGAGCGTGGAGATGGCTGAGCACACAGACAGTACTGTCCATGGAGGGGCAGGACAGGGTGACTCGATAGTCCCTGAAAGGGGCAGGGAAAACGGACAGGACAGTCCGTGGAGGGGCTGGGCACGGAAAGGGAACTGTCCCTGGAAAGTCAGGGGGAGGCGAGAGGACCGCCGATAGAGGGGGCACGGTGGAGGGACAGTACCGTTATTGGAGGTGACAGGGCAAAGGGTCAGGACAGTCCGTGGTGTGGTATTGCACTGAAAAAGACCAGCCCATGGAGGGAAAGGACAACGGGACAGGGCTGTCCATCAGTGAACCTGGCAGGGGGACAGAATATTCCACGGAGGTGGCAGTGGGGAGGCACAGGAGTGTCCATGAAGGGGCAGGGTAGGTAATCTGGGCAGTCCATGGAAATGTCGTGGAGGGGTCACAGGACAATCCATGGATGTGAAAGCCAGGGAAACCAGAGAGTCCATCGAAGGGGTAGGTTGAAGGGGCAGGACAGGACAGTCCGTGCAGGGGCGGGGCACGGACACCGGACAGCCCATGGAGGGGGCAGAGAGAAGATGTAGAACACTCCATGGAGGGGCTGGGCAGAAAAAGTGGAAAGTCCATGGAAGGGTAAGGGAGAAGGGAAAGGACCGTATGCGGAGGGGGTACGGTGGAGGATCACGGCCGAAATCGGAGGAAGGATGGCAGGGAGACTAGACAGTATGCGGAGAGGCACGGCCGGGAAACTGGACATTCGATGTAGGAAAAGGGCAGAGGGACAGGGCCATCATCCCATCAGTGGGGCCGGTTGGGTGGACAGGACAACACCTGAATGTGCAGGCCAGGGAAGCGACACAGTTTTTGGAAGGGTAGGCTTAAGGGACAAGAGCGTCCATGGAGGGGTAGGGCGTAGGAAGAGGAAAGTCCATGAACAGGGTCAGTAGGGGAACCAAGACAGTCTGCCCGGTGGGCTGGAGGAGAGTCAGGACCATCCCGAGAGGGGGCAGGGTGGTACTGAAAGGACAGTCTCTGGAGGAGGCAGGGCAGAGAAACAGGACTGTCTATGAAGGGAAAGGTGAGAGGGACAGAGCCGAGCGTGGAGATGGCTGAGCACACAGACAGTACTGTCCATGGAGGGGCAGGACAGGGTGACGCGATAGTCCCTGAAAGGGGCAGGGAAAACGGACAGGACAGTCCGTGGAGGGGCTGGGCACGGAAAGGGAACTGTCCCTGGAAAGTAAGGGGGAGGCGAGAGGACCGCCGATAGAGGGGGCACGGTGGAGGAACAGTACCGTTATTGGAGGTGACAGGGCAAAGGGTCAGGACAGTCCGTGGTGTGGTATTGCACTGAAAAAGACCAGCCCATGGAGGGAAAGGACAACGGGGCAGGGCTGTCCATCAGTGAACCTGGCAGGAGGACAGAATATTCCACGGAGGTGGCAGTGTGAGGCACAGGAGTGTCCATGAAGGGGCAGGGTAGGTAATCTGGGCAGTCCATGGAAATGTCGTGGAGGGGTCACAGGACAATCCATGGATGTGAAAGCCAGGGAAACCAGAGAGTCCATCGAAGGGGTAGGTTGAAGGGGCAGGACAGGACAGTCCGTGCAGGGGCGGGGCACGGACACCGGACAGCCCATGGAGGGGGCAGAGAGAAGATGTAGAACACTCCATGGAGGGGCTGGGCAGAAAAAGTGGAAAGTCCATGGAAGGGTAAGGGAGAAGGGAAAGGACCGTATGCGGAGGGGTACGGTGGAGGATCACGGCCGAAATCGGAGGAAGGATGGCAGGGAGACTAGACAGTATGCGGAGAGGCACGGCCGGGAAACTGGACATTCGATGTAGGAAAAGGGCAGAGGGACAGGGCCATCATCCCATCAGTGGGGCCGGTTGGGTGGACAGGACAACACCTGCATGTGCAGGCCAGGGAAGCGACACAGTTTTTGGAAGGGTAGGCTTAAGGGACAAGAGCGTCCATGGAGGGGTAGGGCGTAGGAAGAGGAAAGTCCATGAACAGGGTCAGGAGGGGAACCAAGACAGTCTGCCCGGTGGGCTGGAGGAGAGTCAGGACCATCCCGAGAGGGGGCAGGGTGGTACTGAAAGGACAGTCTCTGGAGGAGGCAGGGCAGAGAAACAGGACTGTCTATGAAGGGAAAGGCGAGAGGGACAGAGCCGAGCGTGGAGATGGCTGAGCACACAGACAGTACTGTCCATGGAGGGGCAGGACAGGGTGACTCGATAGTCCCTGAAAGGGGCAGGTAAAACGGACCGGACAGTCCGTGGAGGGGCTGGGCACGGAAAGGGAACTGTCCCTGGAAAGTCAGGGGGAGGCGAGAGGACCGCCGATAGAGGGGGCACGGTGGAGGGACAGTACCGTTATTGGAGGTGACAGGGCAAAGGGTCAGGACAGTCCGTGGTGTGGTATTGCACTGAAAAAGACCAGCCCATGGAGGGAAAGGACAACGGGACAGGGCTGTCCATCAGTGAACCTGGCAGGGGGACAGAATATTCCACGGAGGTGGCAGTGGGGAGGCACAGGAGTGTCCATGAAGGGGCAGGGTAGGTAATCTGGGCAGTCCATGGAAATGTCGTGGAGGGGTCACAGGACAATCCATGGATGTGAAAGCCAGGGAAACCAGAGAGTCCATCGAAGGTGTAGGTTGAAGGGGCAGGACAGGACAGTCCGTGCAGGGGCGGGGCACGGACACCGGACAGCCCATGGAGGGGGCAGAGAGAAGATGTAGAACACTCCATGGAGGGGCTGGGCAGAAAAAGTGGAAAGTCCATGGAAGGGTAAGGGAGAAGGGAAAGGACCTTATGCGGAGGGGGTACGGTGGAGGATCACGGCCGAAATCGGAGGAAGGATGGCAGGGAGACTAGACAGTATGCGGAGAGGCACGGCCGGGAAACTGGACATTCGATGTAGGAAAAGGGCAGAGGGACAGGGCCATCATCCCATCAGTGGGGCCGTTTGGGTGGACAGGACAACACCTGAATGTGCAGGCCAGGGAAGCGACACAGTTTTTGGAAGGGTAGGCTTAAGGGACAAGAGCGTCCATGGAGGGGTAGGGCGTAGGAAGAGGAAAGTCCATGAACAGGGTCAGTAGGGAAACCAAGACAGTCTGCCCGGTGGGCTGGAGGAGAGTCAGGACCATCCCGAGAGGGGGCAGGGTGGTACTGAAAGGACAGTCTCTGGAGGAGGCAGGGCAGAGAAACAGGACTGTCTATGAAGGGAAAGGTGAGAGGGACAGAGCCGAGCGTGGAGATGGCTGAGCACACAGACAGTACTGTCCATGGAGGGGCAGGACAGGGTGACGCGATAGTCCCTGAAAGGGGCAGGGAAAACGGACAGGACAGTCCGTGGAGGGGCTGGGCACGGAAAGGGAACTGTCCCTGGAAAGTAAGGGGGAGGCGAGAGGACCGCCGATAGAGGGGGCACGGTGGAGGAACAGTACCGTTATTGGAGGTGACAGGGCAAAGGGTCAGGACAGTCCGTGGTGTGGTATTGCACTGAAAAAGACCAGCCCATGGAGGGAAAGGACAACGGGGCAGGGCTGTCCATCAGTGAACCTGGCAGGAGGACAGAATATTCCACGGAGGTGGCAGTGTGGAGGCACAGGAGTGTCCATGAAGGGGCAGGGTAGGTAATCTGGGCAGTCCATGGAAATGTCGTGGAGGGGTCACAGGACAATCCATGGATGTGAAAGCCAGGGAAACCAGAGAGTCCATCGAAGGGGTAGGTTGAAGGGGCAGGACAGGACAGTCCGTGCAGGGGCGGGGCACGGACACCGGACAGCCCATGGAGGGGGCAGAGAGAAGATGTAGAACACTCCATGGAGGGGCTGGGCAGAAAAAGTTGAAAGTCCATAGAAGGGTAAGGGAGAAGGGAAAGGACCGTATGCGGAGGGGGTACGGTGGAGGATCACGGCCGAAATCGGAGGAAGGATGGCAGGGAGACTAGACAGTTTGCGGAGAGGCACGGCCGGGAAACTGGACATTCGATGTAGGAAAAGGGCAGAGGGACAGGGCCATCATCCCATCAGTGGGGCCGGTTGGGTGGACAGGACAACACCTGCATGTGCAGGCCAGGGAAGCGACACAGTTTTTGGAAGGGTAGGCTTAAGGGACAAGAGCGTCCATGGAGGGGTAGGGCGTAGGAAGAGGAAAGTCCATGAACAGGGTCAGGAGGGGAACCAAGACAGTCTGCCCGGTGGGCTGGAGGAGAGTCAGGACCATCCCGAGAGGGGGCAGGGTGGTACTGAAAGGACAGTCTCTGGAGGAGGCAGGGCAGAGAAACAGGACTGTCTATGAAGGGAAAGGCGATAGGGACAGAGCCGAGCGTGGAGATGGCTGAGCACACAGACAGTACTGTCCATGGAGGGGCAGGACAGGGTGACGCGATAGTCCCTGAAAGGGGCAGGGAAAACGGACAGGACAGTCCGTGGAGGGGCTGGGCACGGAAAGGGAACTGTCCCTGGAAAGTAAGGGGGAGGCAAGAGGACCGCCGATAGAGGGGGCACGGTGGAGGAACAGTACCGTTATTGGAGGTGACAGGGCAAAGGGTCAGGACAGTCCGTGGTGTGGTATTGCACTGAAAAAGACCAGCCCATGGAGGGAAAGGACAACGGGGCAGGGCTGTCCATCAGTGAACCTGGCAGGAGGACAGAATATTCCACGGAGGTGGCAGTGTGGAGGCACAGGAGTGTCCATGAAGGGGCAGGGTAGGTAATCTGGGCAGTCCATGGAAATGTCGTGGAGGGGTCACAGGACAATCCATGGATGTGAAAGCCAGGGAAACCAGAGAGTCCATCGAAGGGGTAGGTTGAAGGGGCAGGACAGGACAGTCCGTGCAGGGGCGGGGCACGGACACCGGACAGCCCATGGAGGGGGCAGAGAGAAGATGTAGAACACTCCATGGAGGGGCTGGGCAGAAAAAGTGGAAAGTCCATAGAAGGGTAAGGGAGAAGGGAAAGGACCGTATGCGGAGGGGGTACGGTGGAGGATCACGGCCGAAATCGGAGGAAGGATGGCAGGGAGACTAGACAGTTTGCGGAGAGGCACGGCCGGGAAACTGGACATTCGATGTAGGAAAAGGGCAGAGGGACAGGGCCATCATCCCATCAGTGGGGCCGGTTGGGTGGACAGGACAACACCTGCATGTGCAGGCCAGGGAAGCGACACAGTTTTTGGAAGGGTAGGCTTAAGGGACAAGAGCGTCCATGGAGGGGTAGGGCGTAGGAAGAGGAAAGTCCATGAACAGGGTCAGGAGGGGAACCAAGACAGTCTGCCCGGTGGGCTGGAGGAGAGTCAGGACCATCCCGAGAGGGGGCAGGGTGGTACTGAAAGGACAGTCTCTGGAGGAGGCAGGGCAGAGAAACAGGACTGTCTATGAAGGGAAAGGCGAGAGGGACAGAGCCGAGCGTGGAGATGGCTGAGCACACAGACAGTACTGTCCATGGAGGGGCAGGACAGGGTGACTCGATAGTCCCTGAAAGGGGCAGGGAAAACGGACAGGACAGTCCGTGGAGGGGCTGGGCACGGAAAGGGAACTGTCCCTGGAAAGTCAGGGGGAGGCGAGAGGACCGCCGATAGAGGGGGCACGGTGGAGGGACAGTACCGTTATTGGAGGTGACAGGGCAAAGGGTCAGGACAGTCCGTGGTGTGGTATTGCACTGAAAAAGACCAGCCCATGGAGGGAAAGGACAACGGGACAGGGCTGTCCATCAGTGAACCTGGCAGGGGGACAGAATATTCCACGGAGGTGGCAGTGGGGAGGCACAGGAGTGTCCATGAAGGGGCAGGGTAGGTAATCTGGGCAGTCCATGGAAATGTCGTGGAGGGGTCACAGGACAATCCATGGATGTGAAAGCCAGGGAAACCAGAGAGTCCATCGAAGGTGTAGGTTGAAGGGGCAGGACAGGACAGTCCGTGCAGGGGCGGGGCACGGACACCGGACAGCCCATGGAGGGGGCAGAGAGAAGATGTAGAACACTCCATGGAGGGGCTGGGCAGAAAAAGTGGAAAGTCCATGGAAGGGTAAGGGAGAAGGGAAAGGACCGTATGCGGAGGGGGTACGGTGGAGGATCACGGCCGAAATCGGAGGAAGGATGGCAGGGAGACTAGACAGTATGCGGAGAGGCACGGCCGGGAAACTGGACATTCGATGGAGGAAAAGGGCAGAGGGACAGGGCCATCATCCCATCAGTGGGGCCGGTTGGGTGGACAGGACAACACCTGAATGTGCAGGCCAGGGAAGCGACACAGTTTTTGGAAGGGTAGGCTTAAGGGACAAGAGCGTCCATGGAGGGGTAGGGCGTAGGAAGAGGAAAGTCCATGAACAGGGTCAGTAGGGGAACCAAGACAGTCTGCCCGGTGGGCTGGAGGAGAGTCAGGACCATCCCGAGAGGGGGCAGGGTGGTACTGAAAGGACAGTCTCTGGAGGAGGCAGGGCAGAGAAACAGGACTGTCTATGAAGGGAAAGGTGAGAGGGACAGAGCCGAGCGTGGAGATGGCTGAGCACACAGACAGTACTGTCCATGGAGGGGCAGGACAGGGTGACGCGATAGTCCCTGAAAGGGCAGGGAAAACGGACAGGACAGTCCGTGGAGGGGCTGGGCACGGAAAGGGAACTGTCCCTGGAAAGTAAGGGGGAGGCGAGAGGACCGCCGATAGAGGGGGCACGGTGGAGGAACAGTACCGTTATTGGAGGTGACAGGGCAAAGGGTCAGGACAGTCCGTGGTGTGGTATTGCACTGAAAAAGACCAGCCCATGGAGGGAAAGGACAACGGGGCAGGGCTGTCCATCAGTGAACCTGGCAGGAGGACAGAATATTCCACGGAGGTGGCAGTGTGGAGGCACAGGAGTGTCCATGAAGGGGCAGGGTAGGTAATCTGGGCAGTCCATGGAAATGTCGTGGAGGGGTCACAGGACAATCCATGGATGTGAAAGCCAGGGAAACCAGAGAGTCCATCGAAGGGGTAGGTTGAAGGGGCAGGACAGGACAGTCCGTGCAGGGGCGGGGCACGGACACCGGACAGCCCATGGAGGGGGCAGAGAGAAGATGTAGAACACTCCATGGAGGGGCTGGGCAGAAAAAGTGGAAAGTCCATAGAAGGGTAAGGGAGAAGGGAAAGGACCGTATGCGGAGGGGGTACGGTGGAGGATCACGGCCGAAATCGGAGGAAGGATGGCAGGGAGACTAGACAGTTTGCGGAGAGGCACGGCCGGGAAACTGGACATTCGATGTAGGAAAAGGGCAGAGGGACAGGGCCATCATCCCATCAGTGGGGCCGGTTGGGTGGACAGGACAACACCTGCATGTGCAGGCCAGGGAAGCGACACAGTTTTTGGAAGGGTAGGCTTAAGGGACAAGAGCGTCCATGGAGGGGTAGGGCGTAGGAAGAGGAAAGTCCATGAACAGGGTCAGGAGGGGAACCAAGACAGTCTGCCCGGTGGGCTGGAGGAGAGTCAGGACCATCCCGAGAGGGGGCAGGGTGGTACTGAAAGGACAGTCTCTGGAGGAGGCAGGGCAGAGAAACAGGACTGTCTATGAAGGGAAAGGCGAGAGGGACAGAGCCGAGCGTGGAGATGGCTGAGCACACAGACAGTACTGTCCATGGAGGGGCAGGACAGGGTGACTCGATAGTCCCTGAAAGGGGCAGGGAAAACGGACAGGACAGTCCGTGGAGGGGCTGGGCACGGAAAGGGAACTGTCCCTGGAAAGTCAGGGGGAGGCGAGAGGACCGCCGATAGAGGGGGCACGGTGGAGGGACAGTACCGTTATTGGAGGTGACAGGGCAAAGGGTCAGGACAGTCCGTGGTGTGGTATTGCACTGAAAAAGACCAGCCCATGGAGGGAAAGGACAACGGGACAGGGCTGTCCATCAGTGAACCTGGCAGGGGGACAGAATATTCCACGGAGGTGGCAGTGTGGAGGCACAGGAGTGTCCATGAAGGGGCAGGGTAGGTAATCTGGGCAGTCCATGGAAATGTCGTGGAGGGGTCACAGGACAATGCATGGATGTGAAAGCCAGGGAAACCAGAGAGTCCATCGAAGGGGTAGGTTGAAGGGGCAGGACAGGACAGTCCGTGCAGGGGCGGGGCACGGACACCGGACAGCCCATGGAGGGGGCAGAGAGAAGATGTAGAACACTCCATGGAGGGGCTGGGCAGAAAAAGTGGAAAGTCCATGGAAGGGTAAGGGAGAAGGGAAAGGACCGTATGCGGAGGGGGTACGGTGGAGGATCACGGCCGAAATCGGAGGAAGGATGGCAGGGAGACTAGACAGTATGCGGAGAGGCACGGCCGGGAAACTGGACATTCGATGTAGGAAAAGGGCAGAGGGACAGGGCCATCATCCCATCAGTGGGGCCGGTTGGGTGGACAGGACAACACCTGAATGTGCAGGCCAGGGAAGCGACACAGTTTTTGGAAGGGTAGGCTTAAGGGACAAGAGCGTCCATGGAGGGGTAGGGCGTAGGAAGAGGAAAGTCCATGAACAGGGTCATTAGGGGAACCAACACAGTCTGCCCGGTGGGCTGGAGGAGAGTCAGGACCATCCCGAGAGGGGGCAGGGTGGTACTGAAAGGACAGTCTCTGGAGGAGGCAGGGCAGAGAAACAGGACTGTCTATGAAGGGAAAGGTGAGAGGGACAGAGCCGAGCGTGGAGATGGCTGAGCACACAGACAGTACTGTCCATGGAGGGGCAGGACAGGGTGACGCGATAGTCCCTGAAAGGGGCAGGGAAAACGGACAGGACAGTCCGTGGAGGGGCTGGGCACGGAAAGGGAACTGTCCCTGGAAAGTAAGGGGGAGGCGAGAGGACCGCCGATAGAGGGGGCACGGTGGAGGAACAGTACCGTTATTGGAGGTGACAGGGCAAAGGGTCAGGACAGTCCGTGGTGTGGTATTGCACTGAAAAAGACCAGCCCATGGAGGGAAAGGACAACGGGACAGGGCTGTCCATCAGTGAACCTGGCAGGGGGACAGAATATTCCACGGAGGTGGCAGTGGGGAGGCACAGGAGTGTCCATGAAGGGGCAGGGTAGGTAATCTGGGCAGTCCATGGAAATGTCGTGGAGGGGTCACAGGACAATCCATGGATGTGAAAGCCAGGGAAACCAGAGAGTCCATCGAAGGGGTAGGTTGAAGGGGCAGGACAGGACAGTCGGTGCAGGGGCGGGCACGGACACCGGACAGCCCATGGAGGGGGCAGAGAGAAGATGTAGAACACTCCATGGAGGGGCTGTGCAGAAAAAGTGGAAAGTCCATGGAAGGGTAAGGGAGAAGGGAAAGGACCGTATGCGGAGGGGGTACGGTGGAGGATCACGGCCGAAATCGGAGGAAGGATGGCAGGGAGACTAGACAGTATGCGGAGAGGCACGGCCGGGAAACTGGACATTCGATGTAGGAAAAGGGCAGAGGGACAGGGCCATCATCCCATCAGTGGGGCCGGTTGGGTGGACAGGACAACACCTGAATGTGCAGGCCAGGGAAGCGACACAGTTTTTGGAAGGGTAGGCTTAAGGGACAAGAGCGTCCATGGAGGGGTCGGGCGTAGGAAGAGGAAAGTCCATGAACAGGGTCAGTAGGGGAACCAAGACAGTCTGCCCGGTGGGCTGGAGGAGAGTCAGGACCATCCCGAGAGGGGGCAGGGTGGTACTGAAAGGACAGTCTCTGGAGGAGGCAGGGCAGAGAAACAGGACTGTCTATGAAGGGAAAGGTGAGAGGGACAGAGCCAAGCGTGGAGATGGCTGAGCACACAGACAGTACTGTCCATGGAGGGGCAGGACAGGGTGACTCGATAGTCCCTGAAAGGGGCAGGGAAAACGGACAGGACAGTCCGTGGAGGGGCTGGGCACGGAAAGGGAACTGTCCCTGGAAAGTAAGGGGGAGGCGAGAGGACCGCCGATAGAGGGGGCACGGTGGAGGAACAGTACCGTTATTGGAGGTGACAGGGCAAAGGGTCAGGACAGTCCGTGGTGTGGTATTGCACTGAAAAAGACCAGCCCATGGAGGGAAAGGACAACGGGACAGGGCTGTCCATCAGTGAACCTGGCAGGGGGACAGAATATTCCACGGAGGTGGCAGTGTGGAGGCACAGGAGTGTCCATGAAGGGGCAGGGTAGGTAATCTGGGCAGTCCATGGAAATGTCGTGGAGGGGTCACAGGACAATCCATGGATGTGAAAGCCAGGGAAACCAGAGAGTCCATCGAAGGGGTAGGTTGAAGGGGCAGGACAGGACAGTCGGTGCAGGGGCGGGCACGGACACCGGACAGCCCATGGAGGGGGCAGAGAGAAGATGTAGAACACTCCATGGAGGGGCTGTGCAGAAAAAGTGGAAAGTCCATGGAAGGGTAAGGGAGAAGGGAAAGGACCGTATGCGGAGGGGGTACGGTGGAGGATCACGGCCGAAATCGGAGGAAGGATGGCAGGGAGACTAGACAGTATGCGGAGAGGCACGGCCGGGAAACTGGACATTCGATGTAGGAAAAGGGCAGAGGGACAGGGCCATCATCCCATCAGTGGGGCCGGTTGGGTGGACAGGACAACACCTGAATGTGCAGGCCAGGGAAGCGACACAGTTTTTGGAAGGGTAGGCTTAAGGGACAAGAGCGTCCATGGAGGGGTCGGGCGTAGGAAGAGGAAAGTCCATGAACAGGGTCAGTAGGGGAACCAAGACAGTCTGCCCGGTGGGCTGGAGGAGAGTCAGGACCATCCCGAGAGGGGGCAGGGTGGTACTGAAAGGACAGTCTCTGGAGGAGGCAGGGCAGAGAAACAGGACTGTCTATGAAGGGAAAGGTGAGAGGGACAGAGCCAAGCGTGGAGATGGCTGAGCACACAGACAGTACTGTCCATGGAGGGGCAGGACAGGGTGACTCGATAGTCCCTGAAAGGGGCAGGGAAAACGGACAGGACAGTCCGTGGAGGGGCTGGGCACGGAAAGGGAACTGTCCCTGTAAAGTAAGGGGGAGGCGAGAGGACCGCCGATAGAGGGGGCACGGTGGAGGAACAGTACCGTTATTGGAGGTGACAGGGCAAAGGGTCAGGACAGTCCGTGGTGTGGTATTGCACTGAAAAAGACCAGCCCATGGAGGGAAAGGACAACGGGACAGGGCTGTCCATCAGTGAACCTGGCAGGGGGACAGAATATTCCACGGAGGTGGCAGTGGGGAGGCACAGGAGTGTCCATGAAGGGGCAGGGTAGGTAATCTGGGCAGTCCATGGAAATGTCGTGGAGGGGTCACAGGACAATCCATGGATGTGAAAGCCAGGGAAACCAGAGAGTCCATCGAAGGTGTAGGTTGAAGGGGCAGGACAGGACAGTCCGTGCAGGGGCGGGGCACGGACACCGGACAGCCCATGGAGGGGGCAGAGAGAAGATGTAGAACACTCCATGGAGGGGCTGGGCAGAAAAAGTGGAAAGTCCATGGAAGGGTAAGGGAGAAGGGAAAGGACCGTATGCGGAGGGGGTACGGTGGAGGATCACGGCCGAAATCGGAGGAAGGATGGCAGGGAGACTAGACAGTATGCGGAGAGGCACGGCCGGGAAACTGGACATTCGATGTAGGAAAAGGGCAGAGGGACAGGGCCATCATCCCATCAGTGGGGCCGGTTGGGTAGACAGGACAACACCTGAATGTGCAGGCCAGGGAAGCGACACAGTTTTCGGAAGGGTAGGCTTAAGGGACAAGAGCGTCCATGGAGGGGTAGGGCGTAGGAAGAGGAAAGTCCATGAACAGGGTCAGTAGGGGAACCAAGACAGTCTGCCCGGTGGGCTGGAGGAGAGTCAGGACCATCCCGAGAGGGGGCAGGGTGGTACTGAAAGGACAGTCTCTGGAGGAGGCAGGGCAGAGAAACAGGACTGTCTATGAAGGGAAAGGTGAGAGGGACAGAGCCGAGCGTGGAGATGGCTGAGCACACAGACAGTACTGTCCATGGAGGGGCAGGACAGGGTGACGCGATAGTCCCTGAAAGGGGCAGGGAAAACGGACAGGACAGTCCGTGGAGGGGCTGGGCACGGAAAGGGAACTGTCCCTGGAAAGTAAGGGGGAGGCGAGGGGACCGCCGATAGAGGGGGCACGGTGGAGGAACAGTACCGTTATTGGAGGTGACAGGGCAAAGGGTCAGGACAGTCCGTGGTGTGGTATTGCACTGAAAAAGACCAGCCCATGGAGGGAAAGGACAACGGGGCAGGGCTGTCCATCAGTGAACCTGGCAGGAGGACAGAATATTCCACGGAGGTGGCAGTGTGGAGGCACAGGAGTGTCCATGAAGGGGCAGGGTAGGTAATCTGGGCAGTCCATGGAAATGTCGTGGAGGGGTCACAGGACAATCCATGGATGTGAAAGCCAGGGAAACCAGAGAGTCCATCGAAGGGGTAGGTTGAAGGGGCAGGACAGGACAGTCCGTGCAGGGGCGGGGCACGGACACCGGACAGCCCATGGAGGGGGCAGAGAGAAGATGTAGAACACTCCATGGAGGGGCTGGGCAGAAAAAGTGGAAAGTCCATGGAAGGGTAAGGGAGAAGGGAAAGGACCGTATGCGGAGGGGGTACGGTGGAGGATCACGGCCGAAATCGGAGGAAGGATGGCAGGGAGACTAGACAGTATGCGGAGAGGCACGGCCGGGAAACTGGACATTCGATGTAGGAAAAGGGCAGAGGGACAGGGCCATCATCCCATCAGTGGGGCCGGTTGGGTGGACAGGACAACACCTGCATGTGCAGGCCAGGGAAGCGACACAGTTTTTGGAAGGGTAGGCTTAAGGGACAAGAGCGTCCATGGAGGGGTAGGGCGTAGGAAGAGGAAAGTCCATGAACAGGGTCAGGAGGGGAACCAAGACAGTCTGCCCGGTGGGCTGGAGGAGAGTCAGGACCATCCCGAGAGGGGGCAGGGTGGTACTGAAAGGACAGTCTCTGGAGGAGGCAGGGCAGAGAAACAGGACTGTCTATGAAGGGAAAGGCGAGAGGGACAGAGCCGAGCGTGGAGATGGCTGAGCACACAGACAGTACTGTCCATGGTGGGGCAGGACAGGGTGACTCGATAGTCCCTGAAAGGGGCAGGGAAAACGGACAGGACAGTCCGTGGAGGGGCTGGGCACGGAAAGGGAACTGTCCCTGGAAAGTCAGGGGGAGGCGAGAGGACCGCCGATAGAGGGGGCACGGTGGAGGGACAGTACCGTTATTGGAGGTGACAGGGCAAAGGGTCAGGACAGTCCGTGGTGTGGTATTGCACTGAAAAAGACCAGCCCATGGAGGGAAAGGACAACGGGACAGGGCTGTCCATCAGTGAACCTGGCAGGGGGACAGAATATTCCACGGAGGTGGCAGTGTGGAGGCACAGGAGTGTCCATGAAGGGGCAGGGTAGGTAATCTGGGCAGTCCATGGAAATGTCGTGGAGGGGTCACAGGACAATCCATGGATGTGAAAGCCAGGGAAACCAGAGAGTCCATCGAAGGGGTAGGTTGAAGGGGCAGGACAGGACAGTCCATGCAGGGGCGGGGCACGTACACCGGACAGCCCATGGAGGGGGCAGAGAGAAGATGTAGAACACTCCATGGAGGGGCTGGGCAGAAAAAGTGGAAAGTCCATGGAAGGGTAAGGGAGAAGGGAAAGGACCGTATGCGGAGGGGGTACGGTGGAGGATCACGGCCGAAATCGGAGGAAGGATGGCAGGGAGACTAGACAGTATGCGGAGAGGCACGGCCGGGAAACTGGACATTCGATGTAGGAAAAGGGCAGAGGGACAGGGCCATCATCCCATCAGTGGGGCCGGTTGGGTGGACAGGACAACACCTGCATGTGCAGGCCAGGGAAGCGACACAGTTTTTGGAAGGGTAGGCTTAAGGGACAAGAGCGTCCATGGAGGGGTAGGGCGTAGGAAGAGGAAAGTCCATGAACAGGGTCAGTAGGGGAACCAAGACAGTCTGCCCGGTGGGCTGGAGGAGAGTCAGGACCATCCCGAGAGGGGGCAGGGTGGTACTGAAAGGACAGTCTCTGGAGGAGGCAGGGCAGAGAAACAGGACTGTCTATGAAGGGAAAGGCGAGAGGGACAGAGCCGAGCGTGGAGATGGCTGAGCACACAGACAGTACTGTCCATGGAGGGGCAGGACAGGGTGACTCGATAGTCCCTGAAAGGGGCAGGGAAAACGGACAGGACAGTCCGTGGAGGGGCTGGGCACGGAAAGGGAACTGTCCCTGGAAAGTCAGGGGGAGGCGAGAGGACCGCCGATAGAGGGGGCACGGTGGAGGAACAGTACCGTTATTGGAGGTGACAGGGCAAAGGGTCAGGACAGTCCGTGGTGTGGTATTGCACTGAAAAAGACCAGCCCATGGAGGGAAAGGACAACGGGACAGGGCTGTCCATCAGTGAACCTGGCAGGGGGACAGAATATTCCACGGAGGTGGCAGTGTGGAGGCACAGGAGTGTCCATGAAGGGGCAGGGTAGGTAATCTGGGCAGTCCATGGAAATGTCGTGGAGGGGTCACAGGACAATCCATGGATGTGAAAGCCAGGGAAACCAGAGAGTCCATCGAAGGGGTAGGTTGAAGGGGCAGGACAGGACAGTCCATGCAGGGGCGGGGCACGTACACCGGACAGCCCATGGAGGGGGCAGAGAGAAGATGTAGAACACTCCATGGAGGGGCTGGGCAGAAAAAGTGGAAAGTCCATGGAAGGGTAAGGGAGAAGGGAAAGGACCGTATGCGGAGGGGGTACGGTGGAGGATCACGGCCGAAATCGGAGGAAGGATGGCAGGGAGACTAGACAGTATGCGGAGAGGCACGGCCGGGAAACTGGACATTCGATGGAGGAAAAGGGCAGAGGGACAGGGCCATCATCCCATCAGTGGGGCCGGTTGGGTGGACAGGACAACACCTGAATGTGCAGGCCAGGGAAGCGACACAGTTTTTGGAAGGGTAGGCTTAAGGGACAAGAGCGTCCATGGAGGGGTAGGGCGTAGGAAGAGGAAAGTCCATGAACAGGGTCAGTAGGGGAACCAAGACAGTCTGCCCGGTGGGCTGGAGGAGAGTCAGGACCATCCCGAGAGGGGGCAGGGTGGTACTGAAAGGACAGTCTCTGGAGGAGGCAGGGCAGAGAAACAGGACTGTCTATGAAGGGAAAGGTGAGAGGGACAGAGCCGAGCGTGGAGATGGCTGAGCACACAGACAGTACTGTCCATGGAGGGGCAGGACAGGGTGACTCGATAGTCCCTGAAAGGGGCAGGGAAAACGGACAGGACAGTCCGTGGAGGGGCTGGGCACGGAAAGGGAACTGTCCCTGGAAAGTCAGGGGGAGGCGAGAGGACCGCCGATAGAGGGGGCACGGTGGAGGGACAGTACCGTTATTGGAGGTGACAGGGCAAAGGGTCAGGACAGTCCGTGGTGTGGTATTGCACTGAAAAAGACCAGCCCATGGAGGGAAAGGACAACGGGACAGGGCTGTCCATCAGTGAACCTGGCAGGGGGACAGAATATTCCACGGAGGTGGCAGTGGGGAGGCACAGGAGTGTCCATGAAGGGGCAGGGTAGGTAATCTGGGCAGTCCATGGAAATGTCGTGGAGGGGTCACAGGACAATCCATGGATGTGAAAGCCAGGGAAACCAGAGAGTCCATCGAAGTGGTAGGTTGAAGGGGCAGGACAGGACAGTCCGTGCAGGGGCGGGGCACGGACACCGGACAGCCCATGGAGGGGGCAGAGAGAAGATGTAGAACACTCCATGGAGGGGCTGGGCAGAAAAAGTGGAAAGTCCATGGAAGGGTAAGGGAGAAGGGAAAGGACCGTATGCGGAGGGGGTACGGTGGAGGATCACGGCCGAAATCGGAGGAAGGATGGCAGGGAGACTAGACAGTATGCGGAGAGGCACGGCCGGGAAACTGGACATTCGATGTAGGAAAAGGGCAGAGGGACAGGGCCATCATCCCATCAGTGGGGCCGGTTGGGTGGACAGGACAACACCTGAATGTGCAGGCCAGGGAAGCGACACAGTTTTTGGAAGGGTAGGCTTAAGGGACAAGAGCGTCCATGGAGGGGTAGGGCGTAGGAAGAGGAAAGTCCATGAACAGGGTCAGGAGGGGAACCAAGACAGTCTGCCCGGTGGGCTGGAGGAGAGTCAGGACCATCCCGAGAGGGGGCAGGGTGGTACTGAAAGGACAGTCTCTGGAGGAGGCAGGGCAGAGAAACAGGACTGTCTATGAAGGGAAAGGCGAGAGGGACAGAGCCGAGCGTGGAGATGGCTGAGCACACCGACAGTACTGTCCATGGAGGGGCAGGACAGGGTGACTCGATAGTCCCTGAAAGGGGCAGGGAAAACGGACAGGACAGTCCGTGGAGGGGCTGGGCACGGAAAGGGAACTGTCCCTGGAAAGTCAGGGGGAGGCGAGAGGACCGCCGATAGAGGGGGCACGGTGGAGGAACAGTACCGTTATTGGAGGTGACAGGGCAAAGGGTCAGGACAGTCCGTGGTGTGGTATTGCACTGAAAAAGACCAGCCCATGGAGGGAAAGGACAAAGGGACAGGGCTGTCCCTGGATAGGGCAGGGCACATCAACAGGACAGTCCCTGGAAGGGACAGGGATAAGGGACAGGATCGTCCATGGAGAGGCCGGGTAGAGTGATGGGACAGTCCATGTAGGGAGCATGGCATGGAAACGGGACAGACCATGGAAGGGGCTGGGCAGTGGTAAAGGACAGTCAATGGAGAGGTCCGGGTGGGGAGACAGGACAGACAGGCAGCCTGGTGTAGAAAAGGACCATCCCTGGAGGGGGCTGGGCTCATGGAAGAGTGAGGGCAGGAAGGACAAGGGACCCTCCATAAAGGAGACAGGGCAGGAAGGACAGGGTACTTTCCATAGAGAGGACAGAGGAGACTGGGCCCTTCTGGGAGAAGAGCCAAGGGACAGACACTCCATGGATGAACAAGGCCAGTTGACTAGGGAATTGGCAGTAGGGAGGACATGGGGACAAGAAACCCTCCATGCCAGGGGCAGGCCAGGGAGACAAAGTCACGCCGTGGAAGAGGCAGGCCATCAGATAAAATGTTACCTCCAAGAGGGATCAGAGCAGGAGACAGAGGAGATGCTAAGAGGGGGTTAAGCTGAATACAGCGGACACATTATGGTGGGAGCTGAACAAAAAGTAAAGAACGCCCTCCATTGTGGGGCAGAGCAGGTGGACAGGGAACGCTGTCTGTAAACAGGGCATGGGGTACAAAATATTCTCCAAGATAGAGTCAAGCCTGGGAGACTTTAAACCCTCCATGGGTGAGGCAGGTTTGGTGGGAGGAGATCAACTTACTGGGGCAGAGTAGGAGGTACAAGGGGAATCCCAACAGATGAGCAGGGCAGGAAGGACAGGGGACCCTCAGAGGGGGCATGGAAGGGGACAGGGGACAGTCCATGGCAGGAGCAAACAAAAATGACAAATCACTCTTCATGGAGGGGCAGGTCAGGTGGACAGCACACCTGGGAGAAGGTAGGGCATGTGGGACAAAAACCCTCCACAGCAGGAGCAGGAAAGGGAGACAGAAGACTCTCCATAAAGAAGGCAGGGCAAGACAGAGAGGGGACTGTAAGAAGGGGCAAAGCAGGGGTACAGGGGACACTCCATGGAAAGGGAAGAATAAAAAGCAAACAGCACCCTCCATGGTCTGGTGGGGCAGGAGGACAGGAGTCCCTGGGTGTATGAAGGGCATGGGGGACAATATAAACTAGGTGGCACTGCCAGGAAAGGCAACAGAATAACCTCCATGGAAGAGGCAGGGCAGGAAGGACAGTGAATCCTCCACAGAAGGGACAGGGCAGACACAGGAGACTCTCCATAGACTGGGCAGGGCAGGAGGGACAGGGAATCATAAGAGGGGGAAATCAGGGAGACAAGGGACTCTTTATGAAAGGGGCAGCTCAAAAGGACCCAAGAGGGACAGGCAGGAGGGACAGGACACCCTGCTGGAGGGGGCAAGTGAGGAGGATCATGGCATGGGGAAGGGACATAACAAGGGCAACTGGGTACACTGAAAAGGGGCAGAGTAAGAGGGACAGTAAATCTTCCCATGACATGGGCACAGCAGGGAGATACTAGACCCTCCAAGGGAAAATAAGGTGCATGGACATGTGATCATTTATGAAGGGGCCAAGGAAAAGGACTGGGCACCCTGTATGGAGAACTCTGGACAGGGGGACTGTAGAGACTCCATGGAGGAGCAGAACTAAAAGGACAGAACACCCTCCATGGAGGTGCAGGGCTGGTCTACAGGGGACCGTGAAAGTAGGCAGGGCATGGGGGACAAGAGACCCTTCATGGCAGGGACAAAATAGGGAGACAGTCAAACCTTTATTGAGGGTAGGGCAGGAGGGACAGGTGACCCTCTGTAGAGGGGACAGAGCAAGAGGCAAGGGATCCTAAAATAGGACTTTCCATAGATGGGCTGGAGGAACAGGGGATCCTAAAAGGGGGTAGAAGAAATAGTACAGAGCACCCTCCACGGAGGGGCAATGCATGTGGACAGGGGATCCAAGGAGTAGGTAGGGCATGGGGACAAAAATTCCTCCATGGTATGGGTTGTCTTGGGAAGCAGTTGACCCTTTATTGTGGGGTAGGACAGGTGGGACAGGGGACTCTGAATAGAGGGGGAAAGGAGGAGGCACAGAGGACCCTAAGAGGGAACAAAGCATGACAGGGGACACTCCATGGAGGGGCAGAACAAAAAAGACAGTACTCTCCATGGAGGGGTAGGGCAAGTTGACTGGGGACCAGGGAGTAGGGCAGGGCACAGGATACCAAAAACCTTCTGTGGTTGGAGCGGACCAGTGAGACAGAAGGCCCTCCATGGAAAGGGCAGGGCAAAAGGCACAGAGGACTCTCCATAGAGTGTGAAGGGCAAGAGGGATAGGGGACCCTAAGAGGGGTCAAACAGAGGGACAGGGTGGTCAGATCATAAGGGTGGAGCCCTCATGAATAGGGTTAAAGCTTTTTAAAAAGAGACCCATAATGAACAAAATAAGCTGTAGACCAAAAGAGCTCCAGAATCATGGAAATGGGGAACAGACTGACAAACCTCAGAGTGATAGGGGGTGAGAGAGGAAAGAGAGAAACCAAAACTTATATGCATATATGCACAACCAATCACCATAGACACTAGGCTGGGGAAGGCAGGAGAATGGAGGGAGCAGGAAGAAGGGAGACAATGGGTAAAAAAGGGGGATATCTGTAATACTTTCAACAACAATAACAAAAGATGTTTAGGAGAAAAAAATAATAGCAAAATAAAAGAGACCCTATAATAGACTTAGAAAGGGGATCACTTTATAAATTATAGAAATTATTTCTAATCACTATGCTGTACACCAAAACTAATATTGAATGTGAACGATAAATTAAAACTTTAAAAATGTATAAAAATCAAATAATATAAAAAAACATATAAATTAGAGTGATTTTTTAAAAATATAAATCAGTTCATGTCATTCTCATGTCTGAAAGCCTTAATGGCCCCAGCAGTGGTCACCCTCCAGACAGATTCATTGCTCTGATGAGAGAGGAATGTCCTCTCTTCTTCCTCCAGTTCCCTCTAACAATGTTCTGGTGGCTTCTGGCACTGGAGCAGGGCAGAACTGTGCTTCTTTAAGATTGTGCTAAGCATTCACTTTGGCTTAGTTCTAGTATGGGAGCACACACATAAAAATAATTTAATTTAAAGGCTTAATTGTTCTGATAGCATTTTCAACCCACCTCAGGGAACTTTATCCCCCTGGCTGCCCTTTCCTGCTCCCCACATAGCCTCCCTCACCTAGCTCTGGAGGCCGAAGGCTGGGACAGTGCTGCCCAGGCAACCAGTGAACATGCACCTGGTTGAACGTCTGAACAGAACTTCAGTTCTCTTAGGATAGAAATGTCCATCTGAGGGATTTTTCATTTGGGTGAGGGCTACAACCTGAGGCTCATCAAGGAACTGAGACTAATAGCCTGCAGGCAAAAGCTATATGATAACTGAATCTTTGCTTGGCCTGAAAATCTACCCAGGAAACTAAGATGTGACATTGGTGTTTAACGTGGGCCCTCCCACAGTCATCCAAACCCAGTAGAGGGAGCCAAAATCAGAGGAACACCAACACACATAGGGAAAATTTTGCAGGCTTCAAAACCCACGGAGACAGCCAAAATAGTGAAACAAAGAAACACATCCCAAATGAAAGAACAAGGGAATTTAAGGAAGAAGGGATAAATGAAAAAGAATTAAGCAAGCTATCAGAGATAGAGTTCAGAGTAATGATTATGAGGATGCTCAACAGCATGAGTAAAGAGTTGAACAGCATGAGTAAAGATATAGAAACAATGAAAATTAATAAATTGGGAATGAAAAACCACCAAGTAGAAATGAAGAATGACATAGTAGAAATAACACAATGGAAGGAATAACCAGCAGTGTAGAGGAAGTTGAGGATTGGATCAGTGAACTAGAAGACAGGGTAGAAAAAAAATCACCCAATCAGCAAACCAAAAATAAAAAAAAATAAAAAAAAGAAAAGACAGGAGGACTGCTTAAGAGAACTGTGGTACAACATGAAATGTAACAATATCCACCTCATAGGAGTTCCAGAAGAAGAAGAAAATGAGCAAGGGTTAGAGAATATATTTGAAGAAATAGTGACAGAAAATTTCTCTAACTGGGTGAAGGAAAAAGGCATAGAAGTTCAAGAAGAAGAGAGGGCCCCAAGTAAGAAGAATTCAAACGGACCCATTTTAAGACACATCATAATTAAAATGCCAAAAGTTAAAGAAAAAGACAGACTCCTAAAGGCGGAAAGACATAAGAAACAGGTTACATATAAAGGAGTTCCCATAAGGCTATCAGCTAATTTTTCAACAGGAACACTACAGGCCAGAAGGGAATGGCATGAAGTATTCAAGGTAATGAAAAACAAGGACCTGAATCCAAGACTACTCTAACCAGCAAGGCTATCACTCAAAATAGAAGGTGACTCTGAGATGCCGAGACCAAAAAAAAAAAAAAAAAAAAAGGCAAAAGGATTATATTAACACCAAAATATCACTGCAAGAAATGTTAAAAGGACTGCTGTAGTAAGCAGAAGAAATAGGGGGAGAAACAACCATAATAAATAAAAATGGTAATAAATAAGAACACAGCAATAATAACCTTTAAAGTAAATGGATTAAAATATCCAATCAAAAGACACAGAATAGCTGAATGGATAGGAAAGCATGACCCCTATATACATTGGTTACAAGAGACCCACCTCATAACAAAAGACTCACACAGGATGAAAGTGAAGGGATGGAAAAAAATTATCCAAGCAAACGGAAAGAAAAAAAAACTGGGGTAGAAATACTCATATCTAATAAAATATACTTCAAAATGAAAGCCACAACTAGAGACAAAGAAGTCCACTACATAATTTTGAAAGGATCTATCCAACAAGAGGATATAACCTTGGTAAACCTATATGCACCCAATATAGGAGCACCAAAATACATTGAAAAACTTCTGGAGGACTTTAAAAAATAAATAGCAATACAATCTTACCAAGAGACTTCAACACCCCACTGACATCACTGAATAGATCCTATGGAGAGAAAATTAACAAGGTAACAGAGATTCTAAATGATGCACTAGATCAAATGGATTTAATAGATATCTACAGAGAATTACACCCCAAAACTGTTGAATCCAGATTCTTCATAGAGGGACTGGAGAGTATTATGCTGAACAAAATAAGCCATTCAGAGAAACAAAAAGGAACATAGTTGGGAAAAAAAAAATGGCCCTAAATATATACCTATCAATATCACTTTAAATATGAATGGCTTCCATGCTCCAATCAAAAGACATAGGTAGCTGAAAGGATAAGGAAACAAGACCTATATATATGCTGTCTACAAGAGACCCACCTCACAATGAAATATCCACACAGATTTAAAAGTAAAGGAATAGAAAATGATATTTCATACAAATATAAATAAAAAAAATAAAGCTTGGGTAACAATACTCATATCTGAAAAATAGACTTTAAAACAAAGGTTATAGTAAGAGACAAAGAAGGACACTACATAATGATAAAAGGAACAATCTAACAAGAGGATATAACCCTTGTAAACATTTGTGCACCCAACATAGGAGCATAAATATATAAAGCAAATATATATAGAAATATATAAAGCAAATCTTGATATGGATATAAAGAAAGAGATTGACAGTGATATAGTCATATTAAGGGTTTTTAACACTACATTGAAATCAATGGGTGAATCTTCCAGACAGAAAGTCAAAAAGAAAATAGTGGCCTTAAATGACAAGCTAGATCAATTGGATTTAATTGATATCTTCAGAGCATTGCACCCCAAAGCAGCAGAATACTGATACTTTCTAAGTTCACTTGGAACATTTTCTAGGATAGACCACATATTAGGACACAAAACAAGTCTCAATAAATCTAAGAAGATGGAAATAATATCAAGCATCTTCTCTGACCATAATATTAAGAAAATAAAAATCAATCACCAGAAAAAAAAAAAAAAAAACAGAAAACACACAAAGCAATGGAGGCTAAATAACTTGCGACTAAAGAATGAATGGATGAACAATGAAGTCAAGGAAAAAATAAAAAGATGCCTTGAAACAAATGAAAATAAGAACACAAAAACCATAATCTATGGGACACAGCAAAAGCAATTTTACAGAAAGTCATAGCTTTGCAGGACTCCCTCAAGAAACAAGAAACATATCAAATAAACAATCAAAATTTACACTCAGGCTAGTAAAAGAACAATAAACAAAGCCCAAAGAGAGTAGAAGAAAGTACATAATAAAAATCCGAGCAGAAATACATGAAATAGAGTCTGAAAAAAACAACAAAAAAGATTAGTGAAACAAAGCTGGTTCTTTAAAATGATAGACAAAATTGACACACTTTTAACCAGACTCATCAAGAAACAAAGAGAGAGGACCCAAAGAAATACAAAAAATTAAAAAAAAAAAAAAAAAGAAAGAAAGAAAGAAAAAATAAATACAAAGAATTGTAAGAAAACATCAACATCTATATGCCAACAGTCTGGATGAAATGGATAAATTCCTAGAACTATACAATCTTCCAAAACTCAATCAGGAAGAAGCAGAAAATCTGAATAGACCTCTTATAACTAATGAAATGTAAGCAGTAATAAAAAGAAAAAAAGAAAAAAACTCCCAAAAAACAGAAGTCTTGGACCGGATGACTTCACAGCTTAATTTTACCAAACATATTCAATGAACTAACACCTATCCTCCTCAAACTATTCCAAAAACTTAAGAGGAAAGAAGACTCCCAAGCTAATTTCATGATACCAGCCTTATCCTACTTCCAAAACCTGATAAAGACGCTACAAAGAAAATTTTAGGCCAATATCCCTGATGAACATAGAGTCTAAAATCCTCAACAAAATATTAGCAAATCAAATCCAGTTATACATTAAAAAGATCACACATACAGCATGATCAACTTGGATTTATTCCAGGGATGCAGGGTTGGTACAATATCTGCAAATCACTGAATGTGATACACCACATAGACAAAATGAAGGATAAAAATCACAGGATCATATCAATAAATGCAGAAAGAGTATTTGAAAAAATTCAGCACCCATTTATGATTAAAAACTCTCAGCAATGTGGAAATACAGGGAACATACCTCAACATAATAAAGGCCATATATAACAAACTCACAGCCAATATCATACTCAATGGTAGAAAGTGAAAAGTGTTTCCCTTAAAATTGGGAACAACACAGGGATGTCCACTTTCACCACTATTATTCAACATAGTACTGGAAATCCTAAAGACAGAAATCAGACAAGAAGAAGAAATAAATGCATCCAAATTGGAAAGAAGGAAGTAAAACTGTCATTATTTGCAGATGACATGATACACACAGTATACATAGAGAACACTAAAGATTCCAACAAAATCTACAGAGAAGTCAATTCAGTATGGTAGCAGGATACAAAATAAATATCCAGATATCAGGTGCATTTTTATACACCAATAATGAACTACCAGAAAGGAAAGCTAAGAGAACAATTCCATTTACAACTGCATTAAAAAAAATCTAATAAATATAACTAAGGATGGAAAAGACATTCTCGTACTGGGCTGTCTTCTGGCAGCTGTCACAGGCACAGTGCCCATGAGTGACACTACTCAAGGACATGCATAATAAGAGAGAAGGTGGCACCATCAAAGGAAGCTAATTATCTTCAGATTGCAACCATAGAAATGGACTTACACTCTCTCAAAGGTAAGGGATGATTAATAATTTTCCTCTGTGTACTTGGCAGAATGGTACTCAAAATAATGATAATAATAATACCATGTCTTTGTATGTTCTCTCCTTCTAGAGATGGCTCCAATTTCTCTTTCAGCATGGCTGCCAGAAAGAGAAGGTAATGCTGGTGGGTGAAATTAACACACCCCATTCATCAAGGGCTTTAAATGAAGATGACAGACAGAAAATGACTCATCAAGAGTCTGACACTCAGTGGTCAAGCCAGGGATATTCTAATAGCCTATCAAAGACTCTGTTAGGGTACTTATGTCAAACTATCATACCAAACTTCTCAGTGTCTGAATCCAGTGAAATCTACTTGCTCCTGTGTCTGATGATGTGGGCCAAGGAGACACTGTGGCTCTTCTTCACACAGTGACTCAGGGACCCAGGGCTTCTCCGACATGTGGCTCTACCAAGTGCCCTGGAAGTTAGCTGACCCTCTGCACTCAGCTGGCAGTGAGCACAGACCAATGACACATAGGATGAATAGTGGGTGGTGTCAGGAAGGTGCAGGAAGAGCCACTCATAGCTGGTCCTGCTTCCAGCCAGACATGAACCACACAGGGAGACAGGCTCAGAAATGCAGAACATCGTAAACACCGTGCCTCCTGGAACCCAGAAGACCACGCACACCCCCTTGTCTCCATATCTGTGTAGCCAACTCCATCTACCTTCTTCAGGAAGAATATCGAGAGAGAAGAATAAAATAAAAGCACCTCATGCCAACCAATATAACACTTCAAAGGACTATGAGAAAAGAAAACACTGTTCACTTATTTCTAAAGAAAACCAACTTGCTGTCCAGACTATTTTCCTTCCCTTTCTCCTTCATCAAAAAGGAGAAGACATCATTCTGGAGACACCAAGATGGAGCAGGTCCATGACCAGCCATGCCCCATTGGTGAAAACCATGGGGTTGGGGTAGAATGTACAAGCTGGTATCCATGGATTCTGGAAGGAAGCAGCAGAAGCAGATTGAGGACACGAGTCAGACCTTGACAACTTCATGAATGACCAGCACAGTGGTAAGCTGATTGGTTTTCCCTCCTTGATCTCAGAATTGCCCTAAAGGTGGTGAGTCTCTGCACCACTCCATGGGCAGGACAGGAATGACAGAGAGGACAGGACACAGGGCCTGTTGGAGCCAGAGTAGGGGACTGTTGAGGACCAATCCCTCTTCTCCTCTCCTGGCCCTGGTCCTTCCATGAAGCTGTAGCCAGGGCTGGGGCATAGCTCCTAAAATGCTGAGAGAAAACCTGTCTCTAACTAGGACTTAGAAAAATAGGCCCCTGTGTGCCACAATTTTGGGAAAATCTTGCTTATTTTTTGTTTTTCTCTTGCCAGTTTGCTCCCAAACCACCCTGTTATGTGAAGCTTCAACGCAGTGCAGCAGAGAGAGGAATCTAAGATTCTGAGAGAAACCAGAGCTCCTAGCAAAGGACAGGGGAAGTTGGCAGAGACTCCAGGAGAAGAGGAGCTGACGATGAGCTGGGCCTGCACGCAGCACTCCCCAGATGCCAGCACACTCTCTGCACCAGGGTGGTGCTGAGGTCACCCCCACAGACGCCAAGATAGAACTGTGGTCTGAACTTAACATTCTCACAGACTTAAACAAGGGGTCTCTCAGCCTCTGCCATTCAGTGGTGGGAACACAGACTAAGGAACCCCGTCCAGTAGGGGCAGCGCATCCATCGCCAGCTTCTTCAGAAGTTTGAATGGGCACAGAGGTCAAGTGGAAGAAAGTCAGAGCCCTAGAGCCTTAGCCTACAGACCCACCATGCCCTGGATTTTAGTTCCCAGAACAAGTTCATATTTGCAAATAAATCTATTGTTCTTTTGTGGTTTCAGTTTCTCCCTGTTTCCTACATTGAAGACTAAATTATTTGTTTGATAGGCAAACATAAGCAACTGAAAAACAGCGATCTGCTCTCAGCATGGCTGGTGGGAGGGAGTGCTGACTCAGCATGATCCCAGCAAGTGCACATGCCCAGCTGGACCTCAGCACCGCAGAGACCAGGCTTGGTTTTGTGACCCTAACTGGGTGCATATGGTGGGGTCGGCCTGTGCATGTGGATGGCCACCAACCCTCCCAATTCAGATGCTAAATGTGGAGATATTGTGACCAAATCCATGCCCCTGCAATTCAATTAAGGTGTGGCACCCTGCTTTTAAGTCACGTGTGCTTGCTTCACTTAACTTGTTTACTATGTTTACTGAAGAGATACTGTTCCAGTCATCATTGGCGGGAGGGAAAAGGTGTGTGCAACAGGCCTCCACAGAGAATTGTCCCAAGAGTCCCCCAAATGCATCACTTTTCAGGACCTTTGCGACAACACATTTGAGCACCAAATCACACTCATGGCTGGGACATAGGCACTAACACCTGCACATTCCCACTGTCCCCTTTCAGCCCTTACTCGCAGTCACTCTACTGCATTCTGTGACTTGTTCTATAGGCCACCTCACATGTCTGGAGGTGGGTGGGAGTAAAAGACAAGAAAGAGAGAGAAATGGGGAGTTCTCCACCTTCTCCACGCACTCAGACAAACACAATTTGCTGGGGGAGAGACCAGAAATTTCTGCCAGATTCCACTGTATTTGAGGCATTTATAAAGTATGGCATATTTAACCAGCTCATGAAAGCCTTCAACCTCTCTGAAACTTGCTTGCCTCTGTGCCCCATGTCCCACCGTGAGACCCCCAGTCTATGCACTGGGTCACTTTGTGAGTAAAACCATTACTGGCCTGTGGGGATAGGAAGTGCCAGGCAAAATGCCCTCACATGAGAAGAAAATGATAGCCACCATCACAAATACGTATTAGAAGTAAGCCCACCTATGAACACACACAGGTCTCACTTGAGAACATTTTAATGTTATGAATAGGAATTACTTTGACTTCATTGCCCTTACCCCTGCCTACTGTCAGACGAATAGAGAAACACAAACTGTCCCCACCTTGGGGCAGCTCTCACTAGAGTGACAGCTGGAACATGATGTATTAGGGACAGGCAGGAGTCAGCCTCCTTGCATAGGATGACAGCTGAGCATGGGACGGAGTGGTTTTTATTAGTAGACCCCCCACCCTGCCCAGTGCCATCCTGATGTTCTTTAAACACAGTCCCTTCCTCTATCACTGCTGACAGTCTAAGTGGACTGCAGCTTAATTTGTGGCATGAAGTCAGCTGAACTTTACTCCATCATCTCCACTCTGTGGATTCAGGTCTGTTCTTGGTTAAGTCCAAGACATCAAATTAAAATACTTTTATAACAAGAAAAATTTAGTTTATTCACAGAAGAAAAGAGAACTAAGACTTTTGTCTTATTTGTTTGTGGTGACACCAGCAGAGACAGACTTCCTGTACCGCCAGTCATATAAAAGTGTAACGCATACAGTCACTTACAGTACATCATACTGATGACAATACACAAATACGTTGCCAGTTCATGTATTTATTGTGCTACACTTTTTATTTATTATCTGTATACACTTCCTCCTTATTAAAGAAAGTCTTCTGTAACACAGTGTGCACACTGTACCAGCAGCAGCCTCACATATCTCATGTTCATCGCATCTCTCAATGTCCTCTAGGGTTGTTTGTGCAGCAACATGCTGTGCAGGCTCGTAGCCTAGGAGCACAGGCTGTACTGTACAGCCCAGGCGTGCAGTAGACTAGGCCATCTAGGTTTATGTAAGCACACTCTGATGTTCGCACAACAAAGTCACCCAGGGACACATTTCTGGGAACATAGCCCTGTCATTAAGCAGGGCATGACTGTATATGTTAGAAAATAGGACAAGCTGAAAACTATTTAAATATATGTCTCCAAAGATAGAATAATAACAGCGTGTTAAATCCAATAGGATTATAAAGACTAATAAAAAGAGAACATAAATGGAATATAAAATAAACATGGGAGATTGAGTGAGCAGTCCACTTGGTCAGAAATCACATGCAATCAGAGAGGGCTGAAAAGTAATTGGGATATTTCCTATTTGTATCTCTTCTCTCTACATCAGCAATGACAGGGAATATTAACTCTTTTACTGCTCATATATTTGTTTTCTAACAAGGAAATTGTCAAAAAAAATTTTTTTTACTGTGAATCCATATAAGGGCATAAGAATTTATGTTGGAAGACTACTAGTTTCATTTTTTTTTTTTTGCCACTTAATAATTTGTGTGACCTTGAGCATGTAATAGTTTATCTTTATACATCAAACTTTATCACCTCTATAGCTAATTAATTTTTTGTTACTCCTCTGCCAAGAACATTTTTTTCCATTGATTTTTACAGAAAGTGGAAAGGAGGGAGGGAGGGAGAGAGAGAGAGAGAGAGAGAGAGAGAGAGAGAGAGAGAGAGAGAGAGAGAGACATCGACATCTAAGTGAGAAAGACACATCAACATTTGTTGCCTCCCACATTTGCCATGACCAGGGTTGGGGATTGAACCTGAAACCTGGGTACATGCCCTTGACTGGGAATCAAATACTCCACCCTTCAGTGTGTGGGTTGGTGCTCGAACCACTGAGCCAAACTGGACAGGGCTATCACCTATATAACTAGGATGATACTTAAAACTATCTTTTGCCCAGCCAGTGTGGTTCAGTGGTTGAGCATCGACCCATGCACCAAGAGGTCGCCTGTTCAATTCCTGGTCAGGGCACATGCTCAGATTGTGGGCCTGACCCCAGTGGGGGGCATGCAGGAGGTGACCAATCAATGTTCTCTCTCATCAATGTCTCTCTCTCTTACTCTCTAAAATCAATAAAGAAAAATTATAAAAATATAAAACATATATTTTTTTAAAAAACTATCTTTTGAGTTTGTTATGAAAAATAAATGTAGCACCTCATAGTGCCTGGCATACAATACATATTCTGTACATGATAACTGTTACTATTTTTATACCAGGACTGAATTTTATCTTGAATTTAAAATCTTGTGACCTACAAAAATTCAGCTAAAGAATAACACGTGGCCTTATTTTTCCTGACCCATAAATCACATAATACTTCAAAATTATCTTTTAAATCATCTCATAAAATACAAAGGTAGTTTTATTTTAACTACCTATGATTTACTCTCATTTTTATGTGTCAAGGAATCAATATGCTCTAAGACCTATGTATTTTCTTTTTTTAAGAATAATACAAAAAATACCAACAGTGTATCATCACATTAGCATTAAGCATCTTTATGTAATAGAGATGTACTTAAATCTTATCAGCTTGTTTTCCTTCCTCTTTGACATATTTTGATAGGTCTACTAAAGCCACAGGCAAATTTGAGTTGTCAAATTAACACTTAATATCTGCATCATGGAAAGAACCAGAAGTAAACCTCAAGAGCTTAAGTGTCATCAAGAATCCACTGAAGAGGAAACAGATCCAGTGATGGGAAGAATATGTACGTGATTCAGCAAAATTTGTGGTCATTGGGGAGATGAAATATATTTGCTGCTTCAATGCGCCAGTATTAATGGAGACAAATGAGCTCTAAAAATGTTTTCCTAAACTTTTCCTTCTTACATGGTTTGTTGCTGCTCTTTTTCTGACTATATACCTACCAGGTGCTATATTCAGAAGTTAAAATTACAAGCATTTTATAAACATGTGATATAATTGTGAGTGAGACTTTAAGAGATATTTTATAGGTGTCTTAGGTAAATGGAAAATTATGATTTACCACAAGCCAACCAGCCAATACATCAAGAGTAACCTAACCCATACAAACACACACACACACACACACACACACACACACACACACACACACACACACAATTTAAGAAGCTAGATCACTGGTAAAAACAGGGAAAGTAGCATATATTTTAGATGAGAAGGGGAATTTTCTCATTATATGCAACATTGTGTCACCCTTAGTAGTTATATAAGAATAGGAAACTTGTATTCCTAATTTTTGAGGATTAGTCCCACATCTACAATATAGCTTGCATAAATATGTATGTTCTAATGCCTGAAATATAATTTAATTTTATAGTTCTCTGACAGTCACTAGTAAGCATCATAACCTCCAAAGTTCAAGTTTCCCATTTTCAAGGCACATCCCACCACATTCTACGGGGAAATAAAACAGAGGTCAAGTACATGTGAATTAGTTGTATCTTATTTTGAGTTAGAACACCACTGACTTGCTATAAAAATTAGGTAACAATTTGGATGATTTTCTACAAAAAGTTTTGAGATTTGAATGTAGACAAATATTTCTTGTTGTTTGAAAAATAGTCCTGAATTTTTTATAGGAACAGAAGTTAGAGAAACAACACACACACACACACACACACACACACACACACACACTATGTAGTTGCTATACACAGCTAGGCATGTACCTAGCTCTGACATGTAGCCTTTTGCTCCTTTACCCAGAAAGTGTGATAGAAGAAAATGATGCTCACAGCAAACTTTTCCTTGTTAAGGATTTGATGCTGATGCTCTTCACTCTGTTCCTCCAGATTCTTCCACACCCAATAGGTCACTTCCCAAGAACCCAATTTCCTCTTATGTACTATGGTTTTTGATTTCGTATTGAGAGCACCCTAAACTTCATCCATGTCACAATGTCACAGGCTCCAAAGATACATCTCTTCCTCCTTTTTCAAAAAGCTACTCATTCCTCAAAAGAATCAAAATTATATATCAGAAAAAACTCTGATTAAACTAAGTTACCCTAAATAAAAATTTTCTTATATGAAAATTGTTGGCCTTAATTTCTTACCATTTCCAGGTACATTCTCTTAATTATAATAATTTTCAGACCATCTATCTCTCAATAGTGAGCTATGTGGGAACAGATTCATTTTAAATCAGTGCTTTTCAATGTGTTTTAAATTCTTTAAAAATTTTCAATTAACAACATTCAATATTATACTAGATTTGAATTGATTTTTCCTTTTTTATTAATTTATTTTTGTTACAAATGCTTTCCTTTTCCCCCCATTGACACCCCCTCCCAATACCCACAGCCCCTCACAGCATTGTTGTCTATGTCCATTGGTCATGCATATACACATATAAGTTTTTGGTTTATCTCTTCTCCCCCCCCCCACTCCCCACCACGTCTGAGGCTTGCAGTCTAAACCCTACTTCTATGTTTCTGGGTCTATTTTGTTCATCTGCTTATTTTGTTCATTATATTACACAAATAAGTAGGATCATGTGGTACTTGTCTTTCTCTGATTGACTTGTTTCACTTAGGATAATACTCTCCAGGTCCCTCCATGTCATCTCAAAGGATAAGAGATCTTTCTTTCTTACAGCTGCATAGTGTTCCATTGTGTACATGTACCACAGCTTTTTTATCCACTCATCTACTGATGGACACTTGGGCTGTTTCCAGATCTTAGCTATTGTAAATAGTGTTGCTATGAACATAAGGGTGCATATATTCTTTCTAATTGGTGTTTCAGGCTTGGGATATATTCCAAGAAGTGGGATCACTGAGTCAAATGGCAGTACAATTTTTAATTTTTTGAGGAAATACCATATTGTTTTCCATAGTGGCTGCACCATCTGCATTCCCAACAGCAATATACTAGAGTCCCCTTTTCTGTACACCCTCGCCAGCACTTGTTGAGTGATAATTTGTTGATGGCAGCCATTCTGGCAGGTGTGAGGTGATACCTCATAGTTGTTTTAATTTGTATCTCTCTGATGATTAGTGACATTGAGCATTTTTTCACATATCTCTTTGTCATTTGTATGTCCTTTTTGGAGAGGGGTTTATGTAGGTCCTCTGCCCATTTTAAATTGGGATTTTGCCTTCCTTTTTTTGAGTTGTATGAGTACTCTATATATTTTGGAAATTAACCCCTTATCTGATGTATCTTGATGTATCAAGTAGAATTTTGAAGGAGTCTTTAGGGTTTTCTGTGTACAATATCATCATCTCAAATAATGACAGTTTCACTTCCTCCTTTCCAATTTGGATCCCTTTTATTTTTCCTTGTCTAATTTCTGTGGCTAAGACTTTCAGTACTATATTAAATAAGAGTGGTGAAGATGGCAGCAGACAGGTCCGGAGGGAGGGTGAGTGTGTGAGAGAGTAAGTGTGAGAGTGTGAGTGGACGTGAGTGTGGATGAGCAACCTCAAGCAGTGCAAAAATGTGGAGCAGAAGGTTCCTGTGCTGTGGGCAAGGAGCAGCCAGCTACCATGGTAAACAGCTCTTCAGGGTGCTTGTCCCTGTGCATCCAGGAGGCCCCATCATTTTGGAAGATGCCTGGTCTTTTCTGAAAGGAGGCAGCAGGAGCGGCTAGAGCCCAGCAACCTGAGCCCACCAGTGCACCTGACACCATCAGACCAGTGGTCCCCGCTGTGTCAATATAGACCAGTGTACAGTAGCAGCACTGTCAAGGTGCCTGCTGTGGAAGTGACAAATGGCTGGGAGCCCAGCGCCATCCCTGCCAGTAGCAGCCTGATCAGAGCCAAAACACACCCCCAGCAACAGAAGCTTGGGAGCAGACATCCAGCCCCAGGTAACAGCATCACAGATTGGCAGGTGAGGCCCATTCCCCAAAAGCTTCAGCAGAGGCTGAATGGGAGCTGAGCCCCACCAGGAAGCAGCACTCCCCAGCTGCTTCCCCATGGTACCTGGGGCTCCAGTGGGGTCTGAGCATTCCAGCAGCAGCACCTACCAGGACAGACCAATACCAGCTGTCAGTAGTCAATCCTCCAGGACCCACAGCAGGCAAGAGGCGATATGAACCAGAACAGTCTGGGAGGCATAGCCGCCTTATTTGATACACACAGACCTGCCTACACATCCCAACATCTCTCACCAGGTCTAGAGCTACCAGACAGCTAAAATGTGGAGACAAATAACACCCAAATGAAAGAAAGGGAGGAATCACCAGAAAAGAACTATATGAAATGGAAGAATGCAATTTGTCAGATAAAGAATTGAAAGCAATGGTTTTAAGGGTGCTCAAACACTTTAGTGAGAACTACAACATGCGGGTGCTGGATTGCATGGGCTCCACTGAAGCCATGTTCTCTGCCTGTCACTGGTGCCACTGGCAGCTGTATCCCTCAGGTCCCGTTGGAGCCGTGCTCCCTGCTGGTCCCACAGGCAGCTGGATCACATAGGCCTCACTGGGACCCCGGCTCCCCAGCAGTTTTGTGGGCAGCTGGATTGCTCAGGCCCCACTGGAGCCCCGGGTCCCACCACTGGCAGCTGGGGAGTGCTGCTGCCTGGTGGGGCCCAGCTCCTGTTCAGCTTCTGCTGAACTTGTCCAAGATCATAAGGCTGTTAGTGGCAGAGCCTGGGTGATGCCTGCCCAGTTAGTAGGACTCCTGAGTCCTCATCTTTCAATACTGTGCTCTACTTCCTAATAAAATAACAACAACAATAAAAAAAAAAAATTAGAGTGGTGAAAGTAGGCGTCCCTGTCTGGTTCCTGTTCTTGAGGGAAATGCTTTTAGTTTTTGCCCATTGAGTATGATGTTATCTGTAGATTTTTAATATATGGCCTATATTAGGTCAAGATAGGATCCCTCTATTCCTACATTGCTGAACGTTTTTATTAAAAATGGGTGCTAGATTTTGTCGAATGTTTTTTCAGCATCTATTGATATGATTATATGGCTTTTATCTTTCATTTTGTTTATGTGGTGTGTTACATTTCTTGATTTGCGGATATTGTACCATCTTTGCATCTCTGGGATGAATCCCACTTGGTCATGATGAATAATTTTTTGATGTATTGCTGGATCTGATTTGCTAATATTTTGTTAAGGATTTTGGCATCTGTGTTCATCAGGGGTATTGGCCTTTAGTTTTCTTTCTTTGTGGTGTCTTTATCTGATTTTGGAATTAGAATTATGTTGGCCTCATAGAATGAGTTTGGAAGTCTTTCGTCTTCTTGGATATTTTGGAATGGTTTGAGGAGAATGGGTGTTAGATCTTCTTTGAATGTTCCATAAAACTCCCCCATGAAACTGTCCAGACCCGGGCTTTTGTTTGCTGAGAAGGGGCTTTTTGAACAAGATGGCCACTGTCCCTTCATGCAGTGATTGAGCACAGAATTCCCAGAATCCTCCCCTTCAGCTCTCTCCTGAGCCAGGAGCCCTGGACTCTCTCCATACAGTTCTAGTCCAGTCCGCCCTCCCTCTGTGGGAGTCCAACGTGAGTGGCTGTAGCTGATTTAGTGCTCTGGCCCTTCAGGGAAGTGATGGCTCACAGCTAAAATTGGGGCGGGGGAAAGGAAGGACATCTGTAATACATTCAACAATAAAGATAAGTTTTTAAAAAAGAAATCTTTTAAATGCAATTACGGCTCTTCAGATTATTTGAAATATTGTAAAAGTGCATGATAAAGATTTCCAATATTTTTGTGTAATATGCAGATTTTTCATAGCTGAAGAATGATAGAAGAGCTCCATTTTCTCTCTGCTACAGGGAGTGATTCTGTGACATGTCCTGGGCTACAGCACAAAACTGGCATTTGTGAGTAAAGCATAATGTGCTTCCAGAATCCTGGATATCATTTCTGTTGGTTCTCTTTTTGGTGATATCTCCATGATGTTGAAGTAGATATTCAGCTATTCAGTTACCAAAGGCCAAAAACAGTGAATAGGAAGCTCTTTATTTGACCTTCTATTTTGAATGATAGCCTTGCTGGGTAGAGTAGTCTTGGATTCAGATCCTTGTTTTTCATGACCTTGATTACTTCATGCCATTCCCTTCTGTCCTGTAGTGTTTCTGTTGAGAAGTCAGCTGATAGCCTTATGGAGGTTTCTTTGTAGGTAACCTGTTGCTTATCTCTTGCTGCCTTTAGGATTTTCTCTTTGTCTTTAATTTTTTGCATTTTAATTATTATGTGTCTTGGTGTGGGCCTGTTTGGGTTCTTCTTACTTGGGGCTCTCTGTTCTTCTTGAACTTGAATGCCTTCTTCCTTCACTAAATTAGGACAGTTTTCTGTGACTATTTCTTCAAATATATTCTCTAAGCCTTGCTCATTTTCTTCTTTGGGGACTCCTATGATGAGAATGTTATTACGTTTCCAGTTGTCCCACAGTTCTCTTAAGCTATCTTCCTGTTTTTTTATTGTTTTTTTTCCTTTCGGTTTTCTGATTGATTTTTTTTGACTCTGTCTTCTAATTCGCTGATCCAGTCCTCTGCTTCCTCTACTCTGCTAGTCAGTCCTTCCAATGTGTTCTTTATTTCTACTGTGTCATCCTTCATTTCCACTTGGTTGGTTTTCAGTGTTTCTATATTGTTACTCATGGTGTTGATGTCCTTACTCATGCTGTTTAGCTTCCTCAAGATCATGGCTCTGAACTCTACCTCTGATAATTTGCTTAACTGCATTTCATTTATCTCACCTTCAGTAGAGTTCTCTTGTTCTTTCATTTGGGATCTGTTTCTTTGTTTCACCATTTTGGCTATCTCAGTGGGTTTTGGAGCCTGCCAAATTTTCCCTGTGGGTGTTGGTGTTCTGCTGTTAGTGGCTCCTTCTACTAGGTTTGGATAAGTGCAGAGGGCCCTCCTTAAACACCACTGTCAAGTCTTACTTTCCTGGGTAGATTTGCAAGCTCAGGAAATGTTCAGTTATCCTCTAGCTTTTTGCATGGAGGCCATTAGCCTCAGTTAATGAAAAGCCTTGGGTTCTCAGTTGAATGAGAAATTCCCTAAGGTGTTTAGTGTAAGAGGATTTCTGGAGGGTGGGGCCAATGCTGGTTGTTAATGAACCTCAATTTGCATTTCTTTGCTCACCTGGGTTGGGCTAAATCTACGAGGGAGGGTCTGCCACAGCTCCAGGAAGGAGCAAGCTGGCTACCTTCTTTTGTGGCTAAGTCTCAGGACAAACTCTCAGCACCCTCCAAATCCCGGGTGTCCCCACAGAGTGCCAGTCCAGTCCACCTTCCCTCTGCTGGAGCCCCAGGTGAGTGACTGTGTCTATTTAGCGCTCTGTCCTGGCCCTCTGAGCTGTGGAGCAGCTTGGGATCTTAACAATGAGGTTGCTGCTCACAGCTAAGGTCGCTGCTGTGTGTGGGCTCCCAGCCCACCAACCTCTCATGCCTCCAAAGATCCTACCAGGTTCGTTCAGTGTCCCTGGTTGTATGGTCCTCTCCCACTGCTTTTCTGTTGCTTTTTTCTGGCGATTTGTCTTTATTTTAGTTGTAATTCCCATTTCGTCCTGGGAGATCATCTGTGTAGCTTCCATTCACTCTGCCACCATTTTTCCCCCCCTTGCTTTTTTTTTTTTAAGAGCTTCTTTTGTCAACGAAGGAAATTGAAGATGTAATCAAGACCCTCCCAGCAAACAAAAGCCCAGGCCCTGACGGCGTCACAGGGTAGTTTTAATGAACATTCAAAGATGAAGTAACACCCACTCTCCTCAAATTATTCAAAAAAATTCAAGAAGAAGGAAGACTTCCAAACTCGTTTTATGAAGCCAGCATAATTCTAATTCCAAAACCAGAAAAAGACACTACAAAAAAAGAAAAATACAGGCCAATATCCCTGATGAATGTAGATGCCAAAATCCTGAACAAAATACTAGCAAATCGGATCCAGCAATACATCAAAAAAAATTATACACCATGACCAAGTGGGATTCATCCAAAGGATGCAAGGCTGGTACAATATTCACAAATCAATAAATGTGATACATCACATAAACAAAATGAAAGATGAAAACCACATGATTATATCAATAGACGCTGAAAAATCATCTGACAAAATCCAGCACCCATTTCTGATAAAAACGCTCAGAAATTTGGGAATAGAGGGATCATATCTCAACGTTATAAAGGCCATATGTGAAAGACTTACAGCCAACATCATACTCAATGGACAAAAACTAAAAGCATTTCCCTTAAGAACAGGAACAAGACAAGGATGCCCACTTTCACCACTCTTATTTAACATAGTACTGGAAGTCTTAGCCACAGCAATCAGACGTGAAGAAAAAATAAAAGGGATCCAAATTGGAAAGGAGAAAGTGAAACTGTCATTATTCGCAGATGACATGATATTATACATAGAAAACCCTAAAGACTCCATCACAACTCTACTAGACTTAACAAGTGAATTTGGCAAAGTAGCAGGATACAAAATTAATGTCAAGAAATCGGCGGCATTCTTACACACCAATAATGAACTCACAGAAAGAGAAACTAAAAAAACAATTCTATTTACCATCGCGGCAAAAAATTAAGATACCTAGGAATAAACTTAACCAAAGAAGTAAAGGACCTATTTGCAGAAAACTACAGGATATTGAAAAAAGAAATAGAGGAAGATATAAAAAAGTGGAAGCACATACTTTCCTCATGGATTGGAAGAATTAACATCATTAAAATGTCCATACTACCAAAAGCAATCTATAGATTTAACACAATCCCCATCAAAATACCAACGACATATTTCACAGAACTAGAACAAACGCTTCAGAAGTTCATATGGAACCAAAAAAGACCCCGAATAGCTACAGCAATCTTGAAAAAAAGAAGGACAAAGTAGGCCGGATCACAATACCGGATATCAGCTTATACTACAAAGCTACTGTAATCAAAACAGCCTGGTACTGGCACAAGAACAGGCATATAGATCAATGGAATAGAACAGAGAACCCAAAAATTGACCCAAAATATTATGCTCAATTAATATTCGACAAAGGTGGCAAGAGCATACAATGGAGTAAAGACAGCCTCTTTAGTAAAGGGTGTTGGGAACATTGGACAGCTACATGCAAAAAAATGAAACTAGACCATCATCTTATACCATACACAAGAATAAACTCAAAATGGATAAAAGACTTAAATGTGACTCATGAATCCATAAAAATCCTAGAAGAAAATGTAGGCAACAAAATTTCAGACATCATACGCAGCAGAATTTTCACTGATATATCACCTAAGGCAACAGAAACAAAGGAAAAAATGAACGCATGGGACTACATCAAACTCAAAAGCTTCTGCACAGCAAAAGAAACAATCATCAAAGTGGAAAAGTAACCCACTGTATGGGAGAGCATAATTGCCAATGATATATCAGATAAGGGGTTAATCTCCAAGGTATATAGAGTGCTCATACAACTCAACAAAAGGAAGACAAAGAACCCAATTAAAAAATGGGCAGAGGAACTAAATAGACACCTCTCCAAACAGGACATACAAATGGCCAAGAGACATATGAAGAAATGTTCAACATCACTAATCATCAGAGAGATGCAAATTAAAACAACAATGAGGTATCACCTCACACCTGTCAGAATAGCCGCCATCAACAAAGCATCAAACAACAAGTGTTGGCGAGGGTGTGGAGAAAAGGGGACTCTAGTACACTGCTGGTGGGAATGCAGACTGGTGCAGCCACTGTGGAAAACACTATGGTGTTACCTCAAAAAATTAAAAATTGAATTACCATTTGACCCCGTGATCCCACTCCTAGGAATATACCCTAAGAAGCCTGAAACACCAATCAGAAAGAATATATGTACCCTCATGTTCATAGCAATCTATTTACAATAGATAAGATCTGGAAACAGCCCAAGTGTCCATCAGTAGATGAATGGATAAAAAACTGTGGTACATATACACAATGGAGTACTATGCAGCTGTAAGAAAGAAAGATCTCTTATCCTTTGCGATGACATGGGAGGACCTGGAAACTATTATCCTAAGCGAAACAAGCCAAGAAGAGAAAGACAAATATCATATGATCTCACTTATTTCTGGAATATAATGAACATAACAGGGTAGACCCAGAGACGTGGAAGTAGGGTACAGCCTGACAATTGCCAGAATAGGGGGGTGAGGGAGGGGAGCGATGAACCACAGAACTTGTACGCATGTACTCATAACCAGTGGACATGGACAACATAACTGGGGACGGGACAGGCAGGGAGGGGGAGGAGGGTGACAATGGGGGGGAAAGGAGAAACATCTGTAACAAAAATAAATTAATAAATAAAATAAAATAAAAATAGAAAAATAATGGATATAAAGGTAAAAAAAATAAAAGAATACAAAAATGGAAAAAAAAAAATAAGAGCTTCTTTTGTGTTAACAATTTTTTACATTATAATTTCCCTTTCTTTTAGTGGTAATCCCAAATATTAAAACATGCATATTTTTTCTTAGTCTACTACAAATTAGTGTGTTTATCATTTCCCGCATAATTCAAAAGCCTTAGTACACTTTCATTTTATTTATCTTCTTCTTTCTCTTTTTATTATTTTTATAATAATTTTAATTCCATAAACATTAGACTCCTACAAAGCATTACTTTGTATTTACAGATTTCCACATTTTTCTTATTTTTGTTTTGGGCAAGGAAGAGCCAGCTGGTTACTGGACCTGCAGTCACAATTAGTTCAGTGGTCTCTACCCTGACATGATGCACACACTTCCTAAATTTGGTTTTTATTTTCTTTTTTCTATCTGATATCAAATCCATCTGGGATTTTTCTTTCAAGTAAGAAAATGCTGTTTAAGATAAAAAAAAAAAAAAAAAAACATACAAAATAGCCTGGCCAGTGTGGCTCAGTGATTGAGCATTGACCCATGCACCAAGAGGTCACTGGTTCAATTTCCAGTCAGGGCACATGCCCAGGTTGTGGGCCCAATCCCCAGTGGGGAGTATGCAGGAGGTGTCCAATCAATGTTCTCTCTCATGAATGCTCCTATCTCTCTCTCCTTCTCCTTTCTTATCTCTCTAAAATAAAGAAAGAAAACATACAAAATATGTGAGCAGACACAAAAAGTTTCCATTTATAGGAAGTGTCCAGAGTAGGTAAAGGAGCAGAGACAGATTGCAGAACAGGGGTTGTCAGGGGCAGGAAGAGTGGGGAATGAGTACTATTTTTTTTTTTCATTTTTTATTAATTTATTTTTGTTACAGATGTTTCTCCTTTTTTCCCCATTGACACCCTCCTCCCCATCCCCCCACCCTGTCCCCAGCTTTGTTGTCCATGTCCATCAGTTATGCATGCATGTGCATAAGTTCTGTGGTTTATCTCTTCCCTCCCCCCACCCCCTCTTCTGAGGGGTGTCAGTCTATACCCTACTTCCACATCTCTGGGTCTACCCTGTTCCTCAGACTGTTATGTTCATTATATTCCACAAATAAGTGAGATCATGTGATATATGTCTTTCTCTGCTTGGCTTGTTTCACTAAGGATAATACTCTCGAGGTCCCTCCATGTCGTCTCAAAGGATAAGAGATCTTTCTTACAGCTGCATAGTACTCCATTGTGTATATGTACCACAGCTTTTTTATCCATTCATCTACTGATGGACACTTGGGCTGTTTCCAGATCTTAGTGATTGTAAATAGTGCTGCTATGAACATGGCGGTACACGTATTCTTTCTAATTGGTGTTTCAGGCTTCTTAGGGTATATTCCTAGGAGTGGGATCACGGGGTCAAATGGTAATTCAATTTTTAATTTTTTGAGGTAACACCATAGTGTTTTTTCCACAGTGGCTGCACCAGTCTGCACTCCCACCAGCAGTGTACTAGAGTCCCCTTTTCTCCACACCCTCGCCAACACTTGTTTGATGATTTGTTGATGGCGGCTATTCTGACAGGTGTGAGGTGATACCTCATTGTTGTTTTAATTTGCATCTCTCTGATGATTAGTGATGTGGAGCATTTCTTCATATGTCTCTTAGCCATTTGTATGTCCTGTTTGGAGAGGTGTCTATTTAGTTCCTCTGCCCATTTTTTAATTGGGTTCTTTGTCTTCCTTTTGTTGAGTTGTATGAGCACTCTATATACTTTGGAGATTAACCCCTTATCTGATATATCATTGGCAATTATGCTCTCCCATACAGTGGGTTACTTTTCCACTTTGATGATTGTTTCTTTTGCTGTGCAGAAGCTTTTGAGTTTGATGTAGTCCCATGCGTTCATTTTTTCCTTTGTTTCTGTTGCCTTAGGTGATGTATCAGTGTAGATTCTGCTGTGTATGATGTCTGAAATTTTGTTGCCTACATTTTCTTCTAGGATTTTTATGGATTCACGAGTCACATTTAAGTCTTTTATCCATTTTGAGTTTATTCTTGTGTATGGTGTAAGTTGATGGTCTAGCTTCATTTTTTTGCATGTAGCTGTCCAATGTTCCCAACACCATTTATTAAAGACGTTGTCTTTACTCCATTGTATGCTCTCGCCGCCTTTGTCAAATATTAATTGAGCATAATGTCTTGGGTCAATTTCCGGATTCTCTGTTCTGTTCCACTGGTCTTTATGCCTGTTCTTGTGCCAGTACCAGGCTGTTTTCATTACAGTAGCTTTGTAGTATAACCTGATATCCGGTATTGTGATCCCACCTACTTTGTCCTTCCTTTTCAAGATTGCTGTGTCTATTCGGAGTCTTTTTTGGTTCCATATGAACTTTTGAAGTATTTGTTCTAGTTCTGTGAAATATGTCACTGGTATTTTGATGGGGATTGCATTGAATCTATAGATTGCTTTGGGTAATATGGACATTTTAATGATGTTAATATTTCCAATCCATGAATAAGGTATGTGCTTCCACTTTTTTATATCTTCCTCTATTTCTTTTTTCAATGTCCTGTAGTTTTCTGCAAATAGGTCCTTTACTTCTTTGGTTAAGTTTATTCCTAGGTATCTTAATTTTTTTGCTGCGATGGTAAAAGGAATTGTTTTTTTTTTTGTTTCTCTTTCTGTAAATTCATCATTGGTGTATAAGAATGCCGCCGATTTCTTGACATTCATTTTGTATCCTGCTACTTTGCCAAATTCACTTATTAAGTCTAGTAGAGTTGTGATGGAGTCTTTAGGGTTTTCTATATATAATATCATGTCGTCCGCGAATAACGACAGTTTCACTTTCTCCTTTCCAATTTGGATTCCTTTTATTTTTTATTCACGTCTGATTGCTGTGGCTAAGACTTCCAGTACTATGTTAAATAAGAGTGGCGAAAGTGGGCATCCCTGTCTTGTTCCTGTTCTTAAGGGAAATGTTTTTAGTTTTTGCCCATTGAGTATGATGTTGGCTGTAGGTCTTTCATATATGGCCTTTATTATATCAAGATATGATCCTTCTATTCCCAAATTTCTGAGCGTTTTTATCAGAAATGGGTGCTGGACTTTGTCAAATGCTTGTTCAGCATCTATTGATATGATCATGTGGTTTTCATCTTTCATTTTGTTTATGTGGTGTATCACGTTTATTGATTTGCGAATATTGAACCAGCCTTGCATCCCTTGGATGAATCCCACTTGGTCATGGTGAATAATTTTTTTGATGTATTGCTGGATCCGATTTGCTAGTATTTTGTTCAGGATTTTGACATCTACGTTCATCAGGGATATTGGCCTGTAGTTTTCTTTCTTTGTAGTGTCTTTTTCTGGTTTTGGAGTTAGGATTATGCTGGCCTCATAAAACGAGTTTGGAAGTCTTCCTTCTTCTTGAATTTTTAGAAATAGTTTGAAGACAATGGGTGTTAGTTCTTCTTTGAATGTTTGGTAAAACTCCCCCGTGAAGCCATCCGGGCCTGGGCTTTTGTTTGCTGGGAGAGTCTTGATTACATCTTCAATTTCTTCAGCTGTTATTGGTCTGTTCAAGTTTTCTATCTCTTCCCGGTTCAGTTTTGGGAGACTATGTGTTTCTAGAAATGTTTCCATTTCACTTAGATTGTCGAATTTGTTGCCATATATATGTTCATAGTATTTGTTAACGATCCTTTGTATTTCTGTGGTGTCCGTTGTTATTTCTCCTCTTTCATTTCTGATTTTGTGTATTTGGATTCTCTCTCTTTGTTTCTTGGTGAGTCTAGCTAAGGGTCCATCAATCTTGTTTATCTTTTCAAAAAACCAGCTCTTTGTTTCATTGATCCTTTGAATTGTTTTTCTGGTCTCTATGTCATTTATTTCTGCTCTGATCTTTACTATTTCCTTCCTTCTACTTGCTCTGGGGTTTTCTTTTTGTTTGCTTTCTAGTTCTTTAAGTTGTGAGGTTAGATAGTCTATTAGAAATTTTTCTTGTTTCTTGAGGTAGGCTTGTAGTGCTATGAACCTCCCTCTCAGAACAGCTTTCGCTGTATCCCATAGATTTTGTGTTGTTGTGTGTTCATTTTCATTGGTTTCCAGGAAGTTTTTAATTTCTTCCTTGATCTCCTTGGTTACCCATTCATTGTTTAATAACATGCTATTTAGCCTCCATATGTTCATATGTCTTTGCATGTTCTTGTTGCAATTGATATCTAGTTTCATGCCATTGTGATCTGAGAAGTAGCTTGATATGATTTCAATCTTCTTGAACTTGTAGAGACTTCGTTTGTGTCCTAACATGTTGTCTATCTTTGAGAATGTCCCATGTGCACTTGAGAAGAATGTGAATTCTGTAGTTTTGGGGTGTAATTCTCTGTATATATCTATTAAATCCATTTGGTCTAGTGCTTCATTTAGAGTCTCTGTTTCCTTGTTAATTTTTTGTCTAGAGGATCTATCCAGTTATGTCAGCGGGGTGTTGAAGTCCCCTGCTATGATTGTATTGCTGTCAATTTCTCCTCTGAAGTCCTCCAGATGATATTTAATATATTTTGGTGTTCCTATTTTGGGTGCATATATGTTACCAAGGTTATATCTTCCTGTTGGGTAGATCCTTTCAATATTATGTAGTGACCTTCTTTGTCTCTAGTTATGGCTTTCATTTTGAAATCTATTTTATCAGACATGAGTATTGCTACCCCAGCTTTTTTTTCCTTTCCATTTGCTTGGAAGATTTTTTTCCATCCCTTCACTTTCAACCTATGTGAGTCTTTTGTTGTGAGGTGGGTCTCTTGTAAACAACATATATATGGGTCATGCTTTCTTATCCAATCCGCTACTCTGTGTCTTTTTATCGGAGCATTCAATCCATTTACATTTAAGGTGATTATTGATATGTACTTATTTATTGCCATTTTTGTTTAGTGTGGTTCTGCTTTCCTTCCTATTTCTTCTACTAGTTACAGCAGTCCTTTTAACATTTCTTGCAGTTCTGGTTTGGTGCTAATATATTCCCTTAGCCTTTTTTTTTTTTTTTTTTTTTTTTGTCTGAGAAGCTCTTTATTTGACCTTCTATTTTGAATGATAGCCTTGCTGGATAGAGTAGTGTTGGATTCAGATCCTTGTTTTTCATGACCTTGATTACTTCATGCCATTCCCTTCTGGCCTGTAGTGTTTCTGTTGAGAAGTTGGCAGATAGCCTTATGGGGGTTCCTTTGTAGGTAACCTGTTGCTTATCTCTTGCTGCCTTTAGGATTCTCTCTTTGTCTTTAATTTTTGGCATTTTAATTAGTATGTGTCTTGGTGTGGGCCTGTTTGGGTTCTTCTTACTTGGGACTCTCTGTGCTTCTTGAACTTGAATGCCTTCTTTCTTCACCAAATTAGGGAATTTTTCTGTCACTATTTCTTCAAAGATATTCACTAACCCTTGCTCATTTTCTTCTTCTTCAGGGACTCCAATGATGTGAATATTATTACGTTTCCAGTTGTCCCACAGTTCTCTTAAGCTGTCTTCCTGTTTTTTCTTTTTTTTTTCCTTTTGGTTTTCTGATTGGTTGATTTTTTCTACCCTGTCTTCTAATTCACTGATCTGGTCCTCAGCTTCCTCTACTCTGCTGTTTAGTCCTTCCAATGTGTTCTTCATTTTTGCTATGTCATTCTTCATTTCTTCTTGCTGCTTCTTAATTTCCACTTGGTTGGTTTTCAGTATTTCTATGTCTTTGCTCATGGTGTTGATGTCTTTACTCAAGGTGTTGATGTCCTTACTCATGCTGTTGAGCTTCCTCAAGATCATGGCTCTGAATTCTAGCTCTGTTAACTTGTTTAACTCCGTTTCATTTATCTCATCTTCGGTAGAGGTCTCTTGTTCTTTCATTTGAGATCTGTTTCTTTGTTTCCCCATTTTGGCTATCTCAGTGGTTTTTGGAGCCTGCCAAATTTTCCTGTGGATGTTGGTGTTATGTTGTTTGTGGCTCCCTCTACTGGGTTTGGATGAGCGTGGGAGGACCCACGTTAAACAGCACCCTGGAGTCTTACTTTCCAGGGTATATTTGCAAGCCCAGCAAAGGTTAAGTTATCCTCTAGCTTTTTGCCTAGAGGCTATTAGTTGTGGTTGCTTGAAGATCCTTGGGTTTTCAGTTGAATGAAAACCTCCCTCAGGTGTTCAGCGTGAGAGGATTTCCAGAGGGTAGGGCAGAGGTTAGTAATTAATTAGCCTCAGTTTGCATGTCAATGGCCCACTAGGGTGTGGCTGGATCTCTGAGGGAGGGGCTGCCGCCTCTCCCCAGAGCCCTGGGATGGGGTAAGAAGGCCAGGACACAGTCCTGCGTGGCCGCAACTCAGCAAAAGCTCTGAGCGCCCTCCAAATCTCTAGTGTCCCCACACAGTTCCAGTCCAGTCCGCCCTCCCTCTGCTGGAGCCCAGGTGAGTGGCTGCGGATATTTTAGCCCTCTGTCCCGGCTCTGCGCTGTGGAGCCGGCTTGGGACTTTAACCCTGAGGGTGGTGTGCTGCTCACGGCTAAGGCCGCTGCTGTCTGTGGGCTCCCAGCCCCCCTTTCACGCCTCCGCAATCCTACCAGGATCGATTCAGTGTCTTTGGTTGTATGGTCCTTGCGACCTGCTTTTCTATTTCTTTTTCCCGACGATTTGTCTTTATTTTATTTGTAATTCCAGTTTGGTCCTGGGAGATGGTCTGTGTAGCTTCCATTCACTCCGCCGCCATTTTGGAATCCTCCGGAGTGAGTACTTTTTGTGCAGGGTTTCCTTTTCAGGCGATGGAACATCCTGCAGATAGAGAGTGGTGATGCCTGCATAGCATTGTGAATATTCATGCTCAGTAATGGCATAATTTAAAATATGAAAAATAACTTTCACTGATTACTTAAAATAAGTCACCCTATAGAACAACAAAGTATAAAAGAAGAAAGATGAATACAGAAAAAGAAAAATAACCAAAAATACTTTGAATGAGAAAAAATAAAAAACTGATTCATGCCATGGAGAAATTAAAAGCAAAATAATTCAAGAAAATAAAGAGAAAGGTCAAGGAAGGGGTAGGGGGACACATTTTGATGGGAGATGGGGAATAGTCTCAGCCAGCGGCTCTAGAGCTGGTCCTGATTCCATTTACAGAGGCAGCTCTTCCTCTGTGGCAGGAACCAGGACAGGTTTGACCAGGGTTCTCAGCCAGGAGTGGTGGGGCTTGAGTTAGGTCAAGAGATGCTGCACAGGCTGGTCCCAGCTCCAGAGCTGCAGCTGGAGCAACTGCTGGAGGTTGCAGGACCCCTGCAGGTGGGCATGCCTGCAGCTCTGCATTGAGCTCCTAGGGATGGAAACAGGTGTTCACAGCAAGGGCCTCCCTTTGTGGCCTCTGGGTCCAACCATGAAAAGGACCACAGGGGTCTGGGGTGAATCCTGAACCAGCAGTGGCTGCAGTGGAACATGGTGTTCCTGCTGACTCTTTGGAGGCCTCGGCCTTGGGATATGGGATTAAACTTGGGCAGATGGCATGGACCACACCCCACATCTCCCAGCCAGACTTGACCTCTGGCATGAACATGACTGGCCAACCATGCTTCTGACCTCTTCTAAGCCTGTTTCTGCTCACTGCAGGCCCTTTCTATGTGAACCCTCCTACACACACACACACACACACACACACACACACACACACACACATATGGAGTGGGGTAAGAGTGGTGGCCTGGCCCAAACAAAACCACCCTGGGCCTCCCTTTGTTGCCTCTGGGTCCAACCATGAAAAGGACCACAGGGGTCTGGGGTGACTCCTGAACCAGCAGTGGCTGCAGTGGAGCATGGTGTTCCTGCTGACTCTTTGGAAGCCTCGGCCTTGGGATATGGGCACACAACAACTGAACTTCCCTTTGGTGTGAATGTCTTTGGCCAAGTGAACTGGTAGTGTCTGTTTTAGATTGTGGCTGCCTGGTTCCCAGGGTTCCCAGTTCTGCTGGGCTCTATTGTCAGATGTCTGGGTCCCCTGCCCCAAACATCTTCTCAGACAAGAGCAGTGACTCCACTTCCTGAGAAAAGCAGTGACCTCATTACACCGAGTATTTGGTATTGTCAGTGTTCTGGATTGTGTCCATTTTTAGAAATAAAAAAACTTTTAAAATATTGAGGTATAATTGACATATCACATTTTATTAGTTTGAGGTGTGCAGCATAACGATTGGCTACTTGTATATATTGTCAAATGATCACCACAATGTCTAGATAACATCCATCACCACATGTAGTGGCAAAATTTATTTTCTTGTGATGAGAACTTATAAACTCTATTCTTTTATCACCTTTCACATATGCAGTACAGTATATTTCACTATGGTCATTGTGCTATACATTACACTAGGTAAATTGGGTGTAGGGGGTAAACGACCAAAATCTCTTCTTTGTATCTGTGAACGTGGTTGTACTGGCCTGCCCTGCTCATATCACCTCGTCCTGATTAAATAATGCAAAAGGTTGACTATGGAGCTTTCAGAGGCAAACTAAGGAAGTTCCAGCTGTCCTGGTCCTCCTCTAAACCAATTTGTCCTCTAAGCGAAGTTGTTATTTTTTAGAGCTTAGAAAATAAAATGAATAGCAAGATAGATGTATGCTGATCCAGTTCCCTTAGTTCCCTTCTGCCTCAGCTCACTCCCACCTCCATTCCCTCCCACTTATTGCTAACTGCCTCCGCTTCTGTACTTGTTTGCTTGCTCTCCCCCAAGGCCAACAAGAAATGCTAGTTGCAGAAGTTTGTAACAAGCCCTCTATAAAATAAAAAAAGTAGCTGAAAGTTGGGGCTGATCTCTGAGAACTCGGGATCAGTCGCCAGCAGGCTTTGCTCTCTATTTGGCTATAATTTGGCTCTGGTGGTCTCTGGGTTCCCTCGCGCCACAACAGTGGTGGTTGTGTTTTTGTTTATTTTTAGACTTTTAATATAAGTGAGATAATAGGGTACTTGTCTTATCTGACTTCTCTTTCTTCTTTTCTAATATATGAACCCAAGGATACAAAATATCTCTCTAAGCAAAAGTTCATATCTGTATCCCATAAACTTTTTTCTTTTGTTAAAAGAGAGGTTTAAAATTATTAATATATAGTAAAATTGGCCCTTGATTTGTGCATCCTGATGAGTTTTAACAAATATACACAATCATATAACCACCCTAACCACCATCACAGCTAATACACAGAATAATTCCATCACCAGAAAGGTTCCTTTACCCCTTCATAGTCAGTTAGCCTTTTCCCTCTAGCCCCTCTGAGCCAATGATCTCCTTCATGTCCCTATGGTTTCGACTTTCCAGATGTCATAGACTAGGAATCATGTGTAGCCTTTTGGGTATGGCTATTTTTCACTTAATGCTTTAGAGATTGATTTGTGTTATTCCAAGTATCAGTACTTTGTTCCTTTTATTACATGATTTGTTTAACATATCACCAGTGGATGGACACTTCATTTATTTTGGGATATTATGAACAAAGATGCTAGACACATTGAGATAGATATATATATATATCTCTTTGTATTGGCATATTTTTATTTCTCTTGAGTAAATACTTAGGAGTGGAATTGTTGATGCAAATGTATAAAGTGTGTCTAACATTACCAAAAAATTGCCAAATTGTTTTCCAAAGTGGTTACATCATTTTGCAATTCCCCCATTTGCAGTGTATGCACCAGTACTTCTAACTGTTCAACAGTTCAACAACACTTTGCTTTTTTTTTTTTTTTTCCATTCTAGGCAGCTTTTAGTATCATATTGTGAATTTTACTTTTATGTCTCTCATAACTAATGGATAGTAAGCATCTTAACATATGCTTATTTACCACTTACATATATTCTTTATGGAAGTATTTATTCAATATTTTGACCTAATTTTTATTGGGTTGCTTGACTTTTTAAATTGAAAGAGTTCTTTGTATATGTTCAATATACAGCTGTGGCTTGACCAACACTAGGTTTAGAGGCACCACCCCCCTGATGAGTCAAAATTGTGCGTAAAACTCAAGTTGGCCCTCTACACATGTGAATTCTTAACTATGACTCTACATGCAGTTGACCCTTGAACATCACAGGTTGGAGCTGTGCAACATATAGGAGGGTGCATATCTTTGTCAACTGTGTATCTTTAATAACATAAATGTATTTGGAAATATTTCCTGCAAATGGTACCTTGTGTTTTTATTTTCTTAAACATCTGGAAATGCCAGGTTCTGTAGGCTTTTTGCCACCTCACCACCCCACCACCAGCATGGAGATGCCAGGAAACACTGCCATGGATCCAGGTCGCCCATGTCTCTTATTCTCTCTGGAGTTTTCCAGGGCCTGGCTGGGGACTTCCAGAACCAACATGCTGGGCAGAACGGCACACCCTCTTCCTTTCATTTGGGATATCTCCCCACCAGGCCCCACCCAGGAAAACAGCCCTGCCTCTTCCTTGCTACCCTTGGCATTGAGGACAGAACCCCAAGGACATTTTAGAATCCTGTCCTTGGTGTGGCACCCCTCATCTCAATTCCAGAGATGAGTTTCTGGCTTTAAAGAAGGCACCCCTGACTCACTTCTGGTCAAGATGGCGGCATAGGTAAACACGGTATAGCGTCCTCCCACAACCAAATCAAAGTTACAACTAAACTACAGAACAACCACCATTCAAAACCGCCTGAAATCAAGCTGAATGGAAGTCCTACAACTACAACATTAAAGAAGAAGCCGCATGGAGACAGGTAGGAGGGCGGAGGCTCGACAGGCTGGTCCCACACCCATGCATGCTGAATAAAAATTAGGAGGATACCTCGGCTAGGAAGGTCCTCCCTGAGAGCTGAGGGGTCCCTGTCCTATACCAGGCACCCAGCTCAGGGTTCCAGTGCCAGGAAGAGAAGTCGCCATAACTTCTGTCTGGAAAAACCAGCGGGAATTGAGGCTGAGGCGGCTGGAGGCCCCAGAAGCTCCTCTTAAAGGGCCCACACACGGACTTACTCGGACTCGCACCCTCCAGGCTCCAGCGTGCTGGAAGGAGCCTGAAACGCACCAGAGTCATATGGGGAAGAACTGAGTTGTTTAGCATTGGAGACAGCACTGGAGAGGCAGCTTTCTCCTGGACAGACGTGCTATCAGAGGCTTCTGTTCCTTTGGTGAGCCCTTCCCTGGGCCGGCAGACGCCGCCATTTCTGGGACTCCAGCAACCTGGCTCACACTGTTGGCCCCACCCTGGTGATTCCCTGAGGCCCCGCCCCACCCAACTTCCAGGCCCACCCAAGCTGTTGCCAGTTGCTTTACCATAGAATTGGCCTGTCTTGGATCCTCCTTCAGCTTTTCCTAAATTCTTTCAAACAAGCAGCATCTGGTCTCAGCTAGCCCCACACCTCTCGCTAAGTAATACATAGAAACAAACAGAGGGAGGCAGCCAAAATGAGGAGACAAAGAAACAGGTCCCAAATTAAAGAACAGAACAAAACTCCAGGGAAAGAACTAAGTGAAATGGAGTTAAGCAACCAAACAGATGCTGAGTTCAAAACACTGCTTATAAGGATGCTCAATGGACTTAGTGAGAACCTCAGTGAACTTAGAGAGGGCCTCAAGAGCATAAAAGAGGACCAGTCAGAAATGATGAGGCACTAACTGAAATAAAGAATAGTTTACACAGATTCAATAGTAGAGTAGGTAAATCCAAGAAGCAAACCATCGATTTGGAATATAAGGAAGCAAAAAACACCCAATCAGAAGAGCAAAAAGAAAAAAGAATCCAAAGAAATGAGGATAGTGTAAGGAGCCTCTGGGACAACTTCAAGCGTGCCAACATTTGCATCTTGGGGGTGCCAGAAGGAGAAGAGCAAAAACAAGAAATCAAAAACCTATTTGAAACAATAATGGCAGAAAACTTCTCTAACTTGGTGAAGGAAACAGACATGCAAGTCCAGGAAGCACAGAGAGTCCCAAACAAGATGAACCCCAAGAGGCCCACACCAAGACACATCATCATCAAAATGCAAAAGTTTCAAGACAAAGAGAGAATCTTAAAAGCAGCAAGAGAAAAGCAGTTAGTTACCTACAAGGGCGTTCCCATCAGACTGTCAGCTGATTTCTCAAAAGAAACTTTGCAGGCCAGAAGGGAGTGGCAAGAAATATTCAGAGTGATGAAAAGCAAGAACCCACAACCAAGATTACTCTATCCTGCAAAGCTGTCATTTAGAATCGATGGCCATATAAAGAGTTTTCCATACAAGAAAAAGTTAAAGGAGTTCATCACCACCAAACCATTATTATATGAAATGTTGAAGGGTCTTCTTGAAGAAAAAGATAAAAAAAATATGAAACAAAGTGGCAATAAATACATATCTATGAACAATTGAATCTACAAACAAAATGAACAAGCAGAACAGAAATATTCTCATAGATACAGAGAACTTTTGTTGGGTACAAGATGGGTAGGGGCTGGTGGGAGGGGTGAAAAATGTGAAGGGATTAACAAGTACAAAATTGGTTGTTGACTGACAAACATCAAAGGGAAGGGGGTTGGGGCTGGGAAGAAATAAACCAAAAACTTATATGTATATATGCATAACCAATGGACACAGACAATAGTGTGGGGACAAGCAGGAGGGAGGCCGGAATGGAGAGGAGGGGGCAATGAGAGAAAAATGAGGAATATCTGTAATATATTCAACAATAAAGATAAGTTAAAAAAATAAAAATAAAAAAAATAAAGAAGGAACCCCTCCAATGAGAAGATGGCGGCGGGCAAGACCAGAGGGAGGGTGTGTGAGAAAGAGTGAGTGGAAGTGAAGGTGGACAACCAAACTTGTGCAGTGCAGAGACGTGGAGCAGAAGTTTCCTGAGCTGTGGATGGGGAGCAGCCAGCTACCATGGTAAGTGGCTCTTCAGGGTGCTTCTCTCTGTGCCACGGGGAGGTCCCACCATTTTGGAAGATTCTGAGTCTTCCCTGGAAGGAATCAGTGGGAGCGGTTAGACCCCAGCAACCTGAGCCCACCAGTGAACCTGGCAACATTGGACCAGTGGACACACTGTGTCAACACAGAGTAGTGCACAGTAGTAGAGCTGTCAAGGTGCTTGTTGAGGAAACCACAAAGGGCTGGGAGCCCAGCACCGTCCCCCATAGTAGCAGCCCAATCAGAGTTGAGACACACCCCCAGCAACAGAGGCTCAGGTGCAGATATCCATCCCCAGGCAACAGAAGCACAGATCAACAGCAGAGAGCCATCCCCAAAAACTACAGCAAAGGCTGAGCAGGAGCTGAGCCCAACTGGGCAGCAGCACTCCCCAGCCACCAGCAGCGGGACCTGGGGCTCCACAGGGGCCTGTGCAACACAGCTGCCAAGAAGAGCAGTGGGGAGCCAGGGATCTATAGGGGCCTGTGTGACCCAGCAGCCCACAAGAGTGGTGCAGAGCCGGGGATCCAGATGGACCTGTGTGACCCAGTGGCCCACAAGAGCTGTGGGAAGCTGGATAAGACAAAATGACCCATATATATGCTGTCTACAAGAGACCCACCTCACAACAAGAAATTCACACAGGATGAAAGTGAAGAGATGGAAAAAAATTTTCTAAGCAAATGGAAATGACAAAAAAGCTGGTGTAGCAATACTCATATCTGACAAGATAGACTTCAAAACTAGGGCCATAATAAGAGACAGAGAAGATCACTACATAATATTGAAAGGATCAATCCAACAAGAAGATATAACCCTGGTAAACATATACACACCAAATACGGGAGCACCAAAATATATTTCAAAACTTCTAGAAGACTTCAAGGGAGAGATCAATAGCAATACGATCATAATGGATGACTTTAACATGCAATTGACCACTGGATAGATCTTCTTGACAAAAAATTAACAAGGACATAGAGTCCTTACAAGACGAACTAGATTAGTTGGACTTTATTGATATTTACAGAACATTGCACCCTGAAGCTGCAGAATACACATTCTTCTCAAGTGCACATGGGACATTCTCAAATATAGACCACATGTTAGGACACAAAGCAAGTCTCTATAAATTCAAGAAGATTGAAATCATATCAATTATCTTCTCAGATCACAGTGGCATGAAACTAGAATTCAATTACAATAAAAACACACAAAAACATTCAAACACTTGGAGGCTAAATAGCATGTTATTAAACAATGAATGGGTTACTACCAAGATCAAGGAAGAAATAAAAAACTTCCTGGAAACCAATGAAAATGAATACACAACAACACAAAATCTATGGGACACAGCGAAAGCAGTCCTGAGAGGGAAGTTCATAACACTACAGGCCTACTGCAAGAAACAAGAAAAATTCCCAATTGACTTTCTAACCCTACAACTTAAAAAACTAGAAAGTAAACAAAACAAAAAAAAAACCCAGAGCTAGTAGGAGGAAGGAAATAGTAAAGGTCAGAGCAGAAATAAACGGCATAGAGACTAAAAAAAAATTCAAAAGATCAATGAAACAAAAATCTGGTTCTTTGAAAATATAAACAAGATCGATGGACCTTTAGCCAGACTCACCAAGAAAGAAAAAGAGAGAAACCAAATAAACAAAATCAGAAACAATAGAGAAGAAGTAACAACTGACACCACAGAGATACAAAGGATCATCAAAACATAATATAAACAATTATATGCCAACAAATTGGACAATCTGGGCAAAGTGGATAAATTTCTAGAAGCACACAGTCTCCCAAAACTGAACCAGGAAGAGACCAATAACAACAAAGGAAATTGAAGATGTAATTAAGAAACTCCCAGCAGACAAAAGCTCGGGCCCAAATGGCTTCACGGGGGAGTTTTACCGAACATTAAAAGAAGATCTAATACCCATTCTCCTCAAACTACTCCACAAAATCCAAGAAGACAGAACACTTCCAAACTCATTTTATGAGGCCAGCATAATCCTAATTCCAAAACCAGATAAAGACACTACAAAGAAAGAAAACTACAGGCCAATATCCCTGATGAACACAGACGCCAAAATCCTTTAAAAATATTAGCAAATCAGATCCAACAATACATCAAAAAATTTATTCATCATTACCAAGTGTGATTCATCCCAGAGATGCAAGGTTGGTACAATATTCGTAAATCAATAAATGTGATACACCACAAAAACAAAATGAATGATAATAACCATATGATCATATCAATAGATGCTAAAAAAGCATTCGACATAATCTAGCACCCATTTCTGATAAAAACGCTCAGCAATGTGAGAATAGAGGGATCATACCTCAACATAATAAAAGCCATATATGAAAAACCTCATACTCATAGCCAACATCATACTCAATGGGCAAACACTAAAAGCATTCCCCTTAAGAATGGGAACAAGACAGGGATGCCCACTTTTGCCACTCTTATTTAACATAGTACTGGAAGTTTTAGCCAGAGTAATTAAGACATGAAGAAAAAATAAAAGAGATCCAAATTGGAAAGGAGGAAGTGAGGCTGTCATTATTTGCAGATGACATGATATTGTACATAGAAAACCCTAAAGACTCCATCAAAAATCTACTAGACTTAATAAATGAATTTGGCAAAGTAGCAGGATACAAAATTAATGTCAAGAAATCGACGGCATCCTTATACACCAATGATGAACTCACAGAAAGAGAAACTAAAAAAAAATCCCATTTGACATCACAGCAAAAATAAATTAAGATACTTAGAAATAAACTTAACCAAAGAAGTAAAGGATCTCTTCACAGAAAACTACAGGTTATTGAAAAAAGAAATAGAGGAAGATATAAAAAATGGAAGCACATACCTTGTTCATGGATTGGAAGAATTAACATCATTAAAATGTCCATACTACCCAAAGCAATCTATAGATTCAATGCAATTCCCATCAAAATACCAATGAGATATTTCACAGAACTAGAACAAAGACGTCAAAAGTTTATATGGAACCAAAAAAGACCCCGAATAGCTACAGCAATCTTGGAATAAAGAACAAAGTAGGAGGGATTACAATACCAGATATCAGGTTATACTACAAAGCCGCTGTAATCAAAACAACCTGGTACTGGCACAAGAACAGGCACATAGATCAATGGAACAGAACAGAGAACCCAGAAATTGACCCAAGACAATATGCTCAATTAATATTTCACAAAGGTGTCGAGAGCATACAGTGGAGTCAAGACAGCCTCTTCAATAAATGGTGTTGGGAAAATTGGACAGCTACTTGCAAAAAAATGAAGCTAGACCACCAACTTACACCATACACAAGAATAAACTCAAAATGGATAAAAGACTTAAATGTAACTCGTGAATCCATAAAATTCTAGAAGAAAATGTAGGCAACAAAATTTCAGACATCACACGCAGCAGAATTTTCACAGATACAACACTTAAGGCAAGAGAAGCAAAGGAAAAAATGAACACATGGGACTACATCAAACTAAAGACTTTCTGCACAGCAAAAGAAACAAGCATAGAAATGGAAAGGCAACCCACTATATGGGAGACTATAATTGCCAATGATGCATCAGATAAGGGATTAATTTCCAAATTATATAGAGTACTCCTACAACTCAACAAAAGGAAGACAAAGAACCCAGTTAAAAAATGGGCAGAGGACCTAAATAGACATCTCATCAAGCAGGACATACAAATGGCCAAGAGACATGAAAAAATGCTCAACATCACTAATCATCAGAGAGATGCAAATTAAAACAACTACGAGATATTACTTCACACGTCTGAATGGCTGCCATCAACAAATCATCAAACAACAATTGTTGGTGAGGGTGTGGAGAAAAGGGGACTTTAGTACACTGCTGGTGGGAATGCAGACTGGTGCAGCCTCTGTGAGAAACACTATGGTGTTACCTCAAAAAGTTAAAAATTGAACTGCCATTTGACCCAGTGATCTCACTTCTAGGAATATACCCTTAGAAGCCTGAAACACCAATCAGAAAGAATTTATGTACTCCTATGTTCATAGCAGCACTATTTACAATAGCTAATATCTGGAAACAATCCAAGTGTCTATCAGTAGATGAGTGGATAAAAAAGCTGTGGTACATGTACACAATGGAATACTATGCAGCTGTAAGAAAGATCTCTTATCATTTGAGATGGCATGGAGGGACCTGGAGATTATTATGCTAAGCAAAACAAGCCAAGCAGAGAAAGACAAATATTACATGATCACACTTATTTGTGGAATATAATGAACTAAACATTCTGATGAACAAAATGACCCAGAGACATAGAGGTAGGGTACAGACTGACAAACATCAGAAGGGTGGGTGTTGCGGTGGGAGAGATAAACCACAGAACTTATATGCATGTATGCATAACCAATGGACATACACAACAAACCTGGGGATGAGGAGGGGATGGGAAGGAGGGTGTCAATGGGGGAAAAAGGAAAAACATCTGTAACAAAAACAAGTTAAGAAAAATAATTTAAAAGTAAAATACAAATGTAAAGAAGGCACCCTTGAAGGGAGGGCATTGGCTCTTACCCCATATGCCCAGGTGGCAGCCACCAACATAACGTTGGGAACCTGGTACCTGGAAACAGGGAAAATAGACATACTCCCTCCATGTAGGGTAAGGTGTTACCACCCAACCTGCCAAGAAAATCAGGTGCCCCGGAGAGAAAGCAAGCGCCACCTTCACCTTCCACTATCCTTATGGGCTCTCTGCTCCTCAGTTGAAAAGGGCATACCTTTCTGCACTACCCAGGGGATCCCAGCACCACAGGAGGTGCCCTCCTCCACCCTTTGAAAGGCTTGGAATATGGGTAAGAAGAAGGTGGAAGGCTCAGCCAGAGATGGTCCCAAGGAGAGTTCAGTACCTGCTCAAAGTTGAGGCTGAGGGCTCAGGGTCCTGCAAGTCAGGTGCAGTCTATTGGGGCTCCTGGGTGTGGCCACCAGCATCTAAGGCAAAACCTCCTCGAAGGAGCCACATCTCCTCTTATCTGGAAGCTAAGCACCATTGGGCCTGCTTAGCACTTGGAGGGGAGACTGCCAGGAAGTGCTGTGGGCTGTAGGATTTTTTGCCCACTTGCCACCTGCCACAAGCATACTGGCACCAGGAAGCACCCCCAGGGATTCCAGTTGCCCATGTCTCTTATTCCCTAGGGAGTTTTCCAAGTCTGGTTGGGGCCATCTGGAACCATCATGCTGAGCAGAATGGCCTACTCTGCCCTCTCTAGGAGAGCAGCCCCACCTCTCCCCTGCTCTCCTTGGTGGTGTGGAGAAAACCCCAGGGCTACTCTGAGATTCCCATCCTGATGGGTTAGGGCTAGGGCCAGGGTCAGGGCCAGTGTCAGGACCAGGGTCAGGGTCAGAGCCAGGGTCAAGTTCGAGGTTTGGGGTCAGGGCCAGGGCCAGGGCCAGGGTCAGGGCTAGAGTCAGGGTCAGGGCTAAGGTAGGGTCAGAGTCAGGATCAGAGTCAGGGTCCAAACTGGGTGATCAAAGAAAAGGCCTGTGGTGTCAACACAAGAGTCTAGGTTATTATAATTTGTTAAGTATCCCATGTTTCCCTGGAGTACTTTTTTTTCTGAAATGAAAATGGCTTTGTTTGTTGCAGCTTATTTAAACCATACAAAAAAATAAAAATAATTCAATATCCTATCCCAAGAGGTGAATCTGCTTTCATTTTAAGAAAATACCCTTTTTGAAAAGTCTATGTGCACATTTTCTTTCTTCTTTCTGTGGATTTAATTTACTTTTCTAGGTTCTTAAGATGGGAGTAAAACTCATAAATTTTCAACTTTTCTTTTTTCCTAATATGTGCACTTAAGCATGAATGAACATTTTTTCTGTAAGTTTTAGTATGTAGTATTTTTATTATAATTCAGTTCTAATTATTTTCTGACTCCAATTGGGATTTATTTTGGGGGTTAATCAGAAATGCGTTTCCTAACATAAGGACTTTCTAGTTAACTGTTGTTACTGATTTCCAGACTAAATGCAACAAGAGCCAGAAACATACTTTATATAATTTTAATCCCTTGAGGTTTTTTCAAACCTGCTTCATAGTACCGTACAGTCACTTTAAAATAATTTTCCAGCCCAGCCAGTGTGGCCCAGTGGATTGAGCATCTTCTCATGGACTGAGAAGTCCTGGTTCGATTTCTGGTCAGGTTGTGGGCTAGATCCCTTGTGTGGGGGGGCAGGGTGTGTGCAGGAGGCAGCTGATCGGTGTTTCTCACATTGATGCTTCTATCTCTCCCTTTCTTTCTCTCTAAAAAGTCAATAAAAACATGTTTAAAAATAAAGAAATAAAATAAAATGTTCCAAGTGTGATTCTCTGCCACTTTCTAGTGTGCATCTTGGGAATAACACCTTAGTGCAGGTCAGCAGGAAATTTTGGTGTGGGTATACTGAGTTTTATGAACACTGATTTTGATTTGGTGCTCATGTTTAGATTTTTATATCATTACTGATTTTTTATTGATAACTATTGGTTCTAAAAGTGGTATGCTCTGTCCTTGACTGAGAGATGTGTTAAATATATTATGATTATAAATTTGTCTATTTTTTCTTGTAACACTGTTCTATATATTTGAGTTTATGTTATAAAGTCCTTGTGAATTTGGAACTTTCTGGTAAACCGAAGTTATTGATATGAAGTGCTCTTCCTTATTTCTAATAATATTTTTGGCCTTCAAGGGTACTGTATGTTAATATAAAATATTTACTTAGCTCATGTTGTCAACATATATCTTTTTATACTCTTTCACTTTCAATCTCTTTGTACCCTTATGTTGCAGAAAGCTTCCCATGTTTGTATTAATTATGAGTGGTCATTACAATCTGTAAGGAAGTGATTTTGTTGGAGAATATGATATAGGGGTCCAATATTTTTTCCGTTCAGTTGTCCCTCACCATTTATTTATAATTCATATTTTTCCAATGGCCTCAGGAGACATCTTTACTCTACAAAATTTCTATATGGATTTGAGTCTATTACTGGAATGTGTGTTCTATCAATTTGTCAGTTCACAGGGTATTACCCCACTGTTGTAATTACTGTTGCTTCATAATATACATTGTTATATCTGGTGGGGCTAGCACGTATTCATTACTTTGCTTGTTCAGAATTTCCTTTCAATGCTTCCTTATTTTAACAGGTGAATTTAAATGGAGATTATTTTACTATTTAAAATCTTTCTGATATTTTAATGTAGATCACTAAATTTATAGACAAATTTGAGGAATTAACATCATTGCATCTTTTTTTTTCTATCTAAGTATATGAGGTGACTTTCCAGTTATTCAGGTTTCTTATGTGGGTAGCATTTTAAAATTCCACTCATACAGATTGTGCACATTCTTGTTAAGTTTATTTCCAGGAATTTTTTTGGTTTTGTGACTATTGGTTTTTTAAATTATATTTTGTTACTCTTTATATGTGTATATAAAGCATATTAATTTCTGCATGTTATTTATCCCCCACTTTACTAAATTCTATTATTTGTAATAATTTTTAAGTCGATTCTCATGAGTTAGTAAGGTAAATAATCTATCATGCAATAATAATTACACTATTTTATTTATATAAAATACAAAATAGTTAAAAGTTTGTAAGAAAACAAAGATAGAGCATTGTCCCATGGACTGAGGGGTGCGGGTTGGATTCCTGGTCAGGACACATGCCAAGGTTCCAGGCTTGACCCCCCGTAGGGGCATGCAGGAGGCAGCCAATCTATGTTTCTCTCTCACATTGTTTTTATCTCTTCAAAAAATCAACAAAAACATTTTTTTTCCTTTATTGATTTTAGAGAGAGAGAAAGTGAGAGGGAGAGAGGGATAGAAACATCAATGAGAGAGAACATCGATTGGCCACCTCCTGCATGCCCCCCACTGGGAATTGGGCCCACAAACTGGGCATGTGTCCTGACCGGGAATCAAACTGGCAACCTCTTAGTGCATGGGTCGATGCTCAACCACTAAGCCACACCAACTGGACATAAAAACATATATTTTTTTTAAAAAGAGGTAATGTGAAGAGTTAGAAAAATTCTATTTATTTATGTGATAAGTTCATTAATGTCTAACTAGAATATTAATAGGATTCTTAGCATTTTAAATGAGTTTAGAACATGGATGCATGGTGTTCTAGAAACCAGAAGTATTTTGTAAGTAAAATGGTGCCCCATGGAGGTTATCTGAGAGACTCACAGTGTTGCAAATGTTCACATTTTAAAAGAAAAAAACTTTAGATGGTTAATTCTGGAATTTAAAAGAGTAATGTCATTGTTTCTAAGTAGCATTCAGAAACAGTTATTAAAGAGTGATTTATGGGCTGGGGTGGAGAAGAGATAAACCACAGAACTTATATGCATGTATGCATGACCAATAGACATAGACAACAATGCTGGGGATGGGGTACGGGGGATGGGGAGGAGGGTGTCAGTGGGGGAAAAAAGAGAAACATCTGTATCAAAAACAAATTAAAAAAAAAAGAAAAACAAAGAGTAATTTATGAGCAATAAAAAGAAGCAGTGATCCTCGATTCCTATTGTGGTTTATCAGTGTGATTCAGTCTCCCAAAGTGTCAAACTGGCCAGGGCAACAATCCATTTTTATATCGGTTCGGTCTATCTTCTATTTATCAATTTGCTTTTTCTTAATTTTCCTTTATTCTTTCTTATTTTTATCAGGTGAACATAAGATAAGCTTGTTTTATTTTTTAAAAATCTCTTGATATTTTAATCTATATCATCATAACTTTATAGACCACTTTGGGAAATTGACATTGTTATTTGGTTTCTGTTTCCAGAAACACAGTGTTGCTTTCTCCCTGTTCAAGTTTCTTTTTTGTGGGTTGCATTTTACAATTTCCTTCATGCAGATAGTGCATTCTTGTTAAGGTGATTCCTAGGCTTTTTATCAGTTTTGTTGTTATTGGGCTTTTTAATTTTATTATATGTTTACCTTACTGTTTGTGTACATAAAGGATATTTATTTATGCATGTTATGCTTGAGAACTTATTCTTAAATATCCTTTTCCAAGGATGACTCTAGTTGGGTATAAAAAACCTTGTAGAATAAAAACTGTCCAGGTTCTGTGAACTTAGATTTAAAAATTAGTGTCTCTGAATGTTCAAATTGCAAGTTCTTATAGGGGAAGGAACATTAAAATAACTTGAAGGTTTATTTTATTTATAACTTAAAATGTAAAATACATATATCTTTAAAATTCCAAATTTGCAAACAAGATGGCTTAGGTCAAATATAGTTTTACAAAGTAGAATATGACCTCTTTTGGAGCTCAGATTTCTAGCTTGAAGCAGAAAAAAAGAATTTCTAAAACTCCTGGGCAGGAACCAGTACTGTTTTGATGATCTGTGATTAGTTGAACTAAATTTTATGATTATTTTAGAAACACTCTGTAACTTAGGAACAAAGGTTGATGTAAAACTCTATGGTGGGCTCCCCTAGCATCAGCCTCACTCATCTGGTGTCTCCTGTTTCTTGTTTCTGCATTTTGTCTTGTGCTTTATTTAATCTCACAATGTTTGTATGTAAATATTTTATGGTTACATATGTTTGACATGTGGGGGTTCAGGGTTTTACATGTATAGGGTCGGGGGATAGGGCTTTAGGAGTTAAGTGTAGGCTTTGAGGTTAGGGTCTTGGGCCCCTAGTCTGGAGTCCTGTTGACAGTGTGAGGGTCTGCTGCTTGTGCAGTGTGTGTGAGGCAGAGATGTGGTTTGGGTTAGGGGTTAAAATAAACCTGAAGATGAATTATTTATCCCCTCTCCTAACAGCTTTTGAGGGGGTTGTCAGTAAATAATGGGCAAGGACAGACTCCTTGTTTTAGCCAGGGTGTGAAGAGCACAGTGGCTCTGGAGTAACTGGGCAGGAAAGACCTGGAGCAGAACTCTGCATCCTGGCTGTAGCCAGCTTGTGTGGTTCAAGCGGTTGTCTGGCAAATGAAGAAAAATCTAGAGCTGAGTTTTCCATCCCTGCTTTAGCCAGGATGTGATGGGCAAGAAGGTCTGAGGAAAAGGCTCAAGGACTGAGGGGCCAGTGGATACACTGAGGGGAATTGTGTATCCTGACTCCAGCCCAGCATCTAATGGGCAGTTGGAGTTCTGTGAGCACTTTCTTCAGAGTATTTTCAAGTCAATACTTCCTCAGGACCAGAATCCTGGGGAGAGTCCTCCAGGTTCCAGTGGGGCCACTTTTGGTGATCAACTCCCAGGACAGGATTCAGGACTGCACTACTTCCAAACAGACAAATAAATGGAACAGAATGGCAAGTGTATTCATGCACCCAAATCCATAGGTGAATTTTGTATGATAACATTGTCTCCTCAGATCATTTGAGAGAATGTGCATTATGTAATAAATAGTGTTGGGACCTGAGGGAAGCCCTGGGTCACAGATGAAAGTCCAGCAGCAGGGCACTGTTTTGAGTGGAGAAGTGGGGCCAGGTGGGAACAGAGGGTCGGGGTAAGGACTTGAGGGAGATTTGGACCAGAAGTTATGTGAGTGGCCTGGCTGTGCACCAGAAGCAGAAAGCCCACCATGATGTGCGTGGCAGAGAGAATTGAGGAGAGAAGCGGGCTTCACCTGAGGGGAGCAGAGGTGTGAACCTGAGGAGAGGAAGGGGCCCCCTTGAGCCTAGACAGGTGTTGCAGCTGCAGACAGGAGGCCTGAGGTGGCCTGGGAGCCACTTGGCCAGGTCCTGAGGTGTGAGGGGCAGTGGGGAGGACCTGAGGTGGGGGTGGGAGTGAGGTAAGGGGCACTGGGCAGCTTGCACAGTGGGGCCACAGGTGAGGCAGCCCCATTTCAGTCATTTCTGTCCCTGTGACTTTACTTTCTGGGAGCCAGAGCCACCCATTTTATGCTCTTTGTTCCTTCTTTCATCTGAACCCTTTTTGTTTCACTGTCCCCAGCTTTAATGAATGTACTTTAAAAAAAAAAAAAAAAAAGATACTCTCTTTGAGCTGTGTGAAAACACCATAGAGCCTGTCTCTGGGGCTCAGTTTTTGGAGCGTCGTCTGGAACTCAAGCAAGGCTGTGGCTGGAGCCAGGTGGGGGCGCTCCCTGGGGGCAGCCCATCTGTGTTTTTCTGTTACAGGGATCTCTCTCTCTCTCTCTCTCTCTCTCTCTCTCTCTCTCCCCCCCCTTCCTCTTCTAAAATTAGTGAAGATTAAAGGGAAAACTGTGTGGATAGTTTGAGGTTGGAAACATGAAGAAATGTAACGTGAGGAGGTAGAACAATTCTTTTTGTTAGTATTTAGTTTATTATTATTATTATTTTTTAATCATCACCTGAAGATATTTTTTCTATTTTTGTTTAGACAGAGTGGGAGGGAGAGAAAGAGAAAAATCGACGTGAGAGAGACACATCGACTGGTTGCCTCCCACATGACCCCAACCTGGCCAAGGACAAACCACAACCAATGTACGTGCCCTTGATCAGAACTGAACCCGCAACTTATTGGTCCTCGGGCCAACACTCTAACCGCTGAGCCAGACTGGCCAGGGCAGTTTTTAGTTTTTTAACAAGTAAATTAAATAGTACCAGCAGTCTTAAAATGAGTTCAGAGTCTGGACACATGTTGTTGTAGAAATCAGAAGTATTGTGGAAATAAAATTGTGTCCCCTGTAGGAAATCTGAGAAACGCAGAATATGGCAAATGTTACAGTTCCAAAGAGGGAATTCTGACAGCTCAAAGTCCAAGATGATTGATTGTTAGGTACAGTAAGAAACCATTTTTAAAGAGAGATTTATGGACCAGGAACAGAAAAGCAATAATGTTCAGATGCCTACAGTGGTTCATCACATGATGGTCTGAGGGTGTCAGATAGCCTTTGCAGTAGCAGTTCATTCTCTGGCCCTGGTCGGGTCCTGTGGGAGGCAACCAGTCAATGTGTCTCTCTCACGTCGATGTTTCTCTCTCTCTCCCTGTCTCTCCCTCTCTCTCTACCTGAAGATAAAAAATAAAAAATAAGCTGTTTATGAAAACATGACAGGGAAGGAACTTTTGACCCCCACTGCGTTTCTGCCCCAACACATGCTGTTCTCTGCTGCCATCTAGTGTACATCATAGAAATGGCAACATGTAATAGGCATCTGCTCATCACTTTGCAAGGAATCCTTGAAGACCCCAAACTCAGTGTCCAGTATATCCATGTTTTCTTTCTGTCTTTGAACCTCTCCTGCGTGTGGGGTCTCTGTGTCATGTATGTGAGGCTCCCATACATATGTATGTCTTAAAGTTGTTTATTTTCTGTTGCTAATCTGTGTCTTATCTAATTGATTATTAGACCAGAAAAGAACCTTGAGTTTAGAGGGAAGTTTGTTTCTCCTCTAGATAAGCAAGTAATCTGATATTTTAGAGAATGTACATTTTGGAAGGATATCCACTGTAAAATAAGATTTACAATTTATCTAAACTAACATTTTGGGGACAGAATGATTTTATCAATGAAATATGGAACAATCTACCTTCTGGGTTTAACATTTTTATGTATCCTTCCAAAGCTGGGAATAAGGATGAGAAAAGTTTTGTATTTTTTAAAAAATGTATTTTTTATTGTCTTTTTTCTTTTTTAGAGAGGAAGGGAGAGAAAGATAGAAACATCAATGTGAAAGAGACATACCTCCTACTGGGGATTGAGCCCACAACCCAGGCATGTTCCCTGACCAGGAATCAAACCGGGACCTCTCAGTCCATGGAACAACACACAATCCACTGAGCCACACTGGTGGGGACAAAGTTTTGTATTTTGAATGTTGATTTTGTTGTTGTTGTTAATTCTCGCCATAGGATATTTTTTATAGATTTTTTTATTTCTTTAGAGTGGGAGGGAGATATATGGAGAGAGAGAGAGAGAGAGACATTGATGTGAGAGTGACAGATGGATTGGTTGCCTCCCCATTGGGGGCCAGGATCTAACCTGTCAGCCAAGTCCCAGGTTCATGCCCTTGGCTGTGACCCTTTGGTGTGTGGGCCAAAGCTCTAACCACTGAACCACACTGTCCAGGGCTGCATGTTGATCTTAAACTGGTGGTTAAGGAAAAAGAAGCTAAGGCAGAACCTATAGTTCTCCCATATTCCTTCCTAAGAGGTTTCTGTAGAAAAATCTGTTTTTGGAAGGGAACCTCAGCATCACTGCCTCAGCTTTAGATGTTAAGACTCCAAGCACAAGCCTGTGGACCACCCCACCCCCGCATGACCTATGGCCTTGGGGTTGCCTTACAAACATAACCTGCCAAGTGTGCTGCACTTTTCCTAAATAACCTGCATTTCACCCTGCTTCTCCATTTTACAAATGTTTTATATTCAAATATTACCTCACTGTTTTGGTATTTATTTGTACATTAATTAAAACAATAGAAGGTTTAGTAATTGACCCAAATCCATCAGTAATTTTGTATGATAAAGATGTCTCCTTAAATCAGTTGCAAAGTAATCCCTTATAAAATAATGGTGTTGGGACATGAGGCAGGCAGCCAAAGGACAGCAGGACTGTTTTTCCTGAAACAGGAGGCAGGAGGACGGGCTGGGTGAGAAAGGAAAATGTTTTTGGTGTTGTTGCCACAGTAGTCTAGATTGTCACTACTTTTTAATCATCCCATGTTTTCCTCTAGTACTTCTTTTATTACCCAAAGTGACAATGTCTTTTGTTGTTGTTGTTGAAGCCTACTTAAGTTATACAGAGAAATAAAATTAATTCAAAATCATAACTCAAGAGGTAAAAAGTTCTATCATTTTAGGTACACACTCTTCCAGACATCTCTACATGCACACTGCCTCTCTTCTACTTTCTCTGAATTTAATTACTATTCTGGTTCTTAATATGGATGCAAAAGCTGTTAATTTTTATCTTTTTTCCTTCTAATATGTGCATTTATCACTACATTTTCCCATAGGGTTTTATGTAGTATTTTTATTATTCAATTTGAATTATTTCTAACTTCAATTGTGATTTATTTTGTGAGTTATTTTGAAGTATATTTTATAACTTTAAAATATAAGGACTTTCTAGTTAGCTTTTATTACTGATTTCTAGATTAACTGCAGTGAGAGCAAGAAACATACTTGGGAACACCACCTTAGTGCAGATCAACTGGAAATGTGTTGGTTATTGTGGTTTATATATGAATGTGGAATCCAACTTGCTACTCATGTTATGTTTTTTATATCCTTACTGCTGTGGACGTTAAAGGGGCCACATTATAAACCTGAAAAGCTCAGAGGTGGCCTGTGTGGCAGCCTTACAAACTCAGAGACCTAAAATAACCACAAAGGATGGTGTGAAATTAAAACTTTTAAACTAAAATCAGTTTATGGTGGGTAGTCATGTCCTAGGCCAGTGTCTTCCCTGACAAAGGTCAATCTTTACCTTAACTGATCCTGTCTATTGTCTTTTTGCATCTACCATAACATATCTCTGGAATGTCAAAGTCATTTTCCTTTACCAGACCCCTCACAGCATGGGCACTGCTCTGGGTGACTATAAACCCCCTCATTGTTATTGAGTTGATTGTTGAATTGTTGACTGTTAAGTCTGCTACACCCATGCATGTCTAGTCTATCATTTTACCTTTCATCCAATCCCAGATGTTTCCCCGCTTTGCTTTCTCCCATCTCCCTAATCTCTCTCCAGTGCATTTTATGTAACCCACTGAAGTCCTCCTGCTGATTGTAGTGTATAAAATAAGGTGCAAAGCTGCCATTCTCAGGGTAGGATCTCATCCCTTGAGGTTTTGCTTCCTGGAAATGGTCAACAGCTTTTGCCCCTATAAACTGACAACAGTTCTTCACAGGTTTAAGTGTTCTTACACTGACACTGCATAATGCAGGGTGGGGCAGAAGGTCAGTTTAGGGTTGTTTGTATGGAAAATACAGTAATTAACAAAAAATGCAAGAGTAAAATCTGTTTCTCCTGCTCACAACCAGAAACCCACTTTTGCCCCACCCTGCATATCTTTTCCCATTCCTCCACTTCCAGTCTCTTTACCCCATGTTGTAGGTAATTCAGATTTTCTGCCAGTGCGTGGCCTGGGAGTGCACTTTTCTGGGGTACACTCAGGTTCCAATTAAGTGAGCACTTTCTGTGGAACCACTTTGCTATTTTAATCTACATTATATTACATTTATAAACCAGTTTGGGAAATTAAAATTATTACACATTTTTTTTCTATCCAAGAACATGGTGATACTTAACTTTTGTTAAAGTTTCTATTATTGGATGGCATTTCCAATTTCATTTATATAGATCTTGTACTATTTATTTACCTGTTTTATTGATATTGGCTTTAAAAAAAATATATCTTTAAAACACTTTTTGTTATATATCAAGGATATTTATCTATGAATGTTCTTTCTTGTCAACTTTGGTTATTACATTATTTGTAATAATTTTTAACTTATGAGTTATCAAGGTAAGTAAGCTATCATGCAATAGTGATTATTACATTATTTTTTATATACAAGGCATGTAAAAATAGTTAAAGCTTGAAAGAAAACAGGAAAAATGAGGTAATGTGAGGAGTTAGGAACATTTGTGTATTAGTTATAACTATCTTACTGACTGAATGAAAGCGTGCTGTTTGGGCCAAGGGTTGCACCAGGTGTTAGTCCGGTGGGGTCAGAGTGAACCGGTGTTCAGCAACCTTGGTACTTGAATTCTGGCCAGGATGAATTCAGAGGCAAGACTCAAACTATGAGAACATTTATTAGAAAAATCATAGGTAGAAAAAGGAATTTGTAGAAGAAATAGGCTTGGGAAACAAGTTATCTAGGTAAAGGAAGGGCCCTTGGAGCTTGAGAGTGAGGAAGGGAATGGTAAGACACCTGAGGAGAGGGGAAGGGGAAAGAAAAGGCATGGGGCATGCTCCTGGGAGGGGGAGCACATGAGCTGAGGGCACCGGGATGGGGGGGTGGCAAGTGAGCAAGGACACGAGAGTGGGGCATGCTGGGTCCTCAGTCCCAAGGGTTTTAAGGGCTGAGATTTAAGGGAGGCCCCAGAGTGAATCTCAGTGGAAGAGCAGCAGCTTTCCTGGTGTGTCCTTTTCAGTCTAGTCTGCAGTGATGGACTGGTCGATGTCAGGGCAGGCTGTTATTTTCTTATTGTCGAGTGCAGCTGATCCTGAGGTCAGGCTTGGGAGTGCTTGTCTCCTTCATGCTGCTTTTCTGGGCCTGGAGCTGAAATACAACTGAGGCCTTGATGTCATCTCTGGGTAAGAAAGGGGAGGGGATCCAAACTGCTTGACCAGTGCTGTGATGTGGGGAGAGGACAGGTCACCCAGGAGACATGGTCCCACCTACAGTGGTCCTTTTCTAGGCACCTGGGGCTGTCCACCATGGTCACCTTCTGTACCTAGCCCATCCTTGCTCTGCTTCTGTGTGTCTAACTGCCTACCACAGTGACATTGTTCCTAGCATTTCAAATCAGTTTAGGGCCTGGATGCATGGTGTTCCAGAGTCAGCAGTATTTTGTAAGTGAAATTGTGTCCTGGGTCATGTAGGTATCCTGAGGAACACACAATATGGCAAATGTTCACATGTCAAAGAGGCAAACTTTAGATGATGAATTGTGGAATCTGAAGGAGCAAGATTATTGATTCTAAGTAACATTGTAAAGTTATTAAAAATGATTTATGGGAAAGGGAAAGAAGCAGTGGTCATCAGATTCCTGTGGTAGTTTATCAATGTGATTCAGTCTCCCAAGGTGTCACGTCTTCCTTGCCTCCTGAGCCTAGGTGGGTGTCTGAGCCCAGGACACTCCTTCCCAGTCTTTGCCAGATGGTGGTTTTTGTCCTTGTTCTTTACGTCTCTGCATCCCTGCTGCCTGTTGAAAGAGGCATTATTCAGGTCTAGGGTGGACATTGACAGGATGTCTCTATTGTATTTGACCCCTCGTCATGCTTCTTATACAGTAGGGTTCTCATTCTCAGTACTAATGACCTTTTGGACTGGATAATTCTGTCTGGGGGCAGGGGGATGTTGTCCTGAGTTTTCATATCACTAGTCATGAGGTTTAGAGCCCTTGACCTATTCCTCCCTAAAGAGAACATCAAGGTCTGAGTTGTATTTCAACTCCAGGCCTGGAGAAACTGCAAAACCAGACACATGATGCTGTGGGTGCCTCAGGAGCAGCTATATTCACTAATGACCCCCTGGCCCTGACCAATCAGTGGAGGCCATGACCCGGATAGAGCACACCTGAAAAGCTGATCAATATTCTATTGAGACTCTCCTCTAAGATTCCTACCAGCAGAAGAGGTAAATAAAGGCTGTTAACATGAAGGACTCAGTGTGCACGCACTTTTCCCAGAGGAGCACGCCCAGCCATTCCCTTCCTCCCTTCTTCCCTCTCAGGGACCCCAGGAGACTTGCAACCAGGTGAGCTATGGGTAGTGGTAGTTTGCGTGGGGCTCACCCCCAAGCCTGTCTCCAAAGCCCCCCTCTCTCTGACTTCTCAGTGAGCTGGAGCTGGCCTGCCACACTCTCCTGCAGTCCTGCTACATCCTTCTGTGTTTCCCCGTCCTAAGTGCTGAGGCCAGTACATTCTTCCTACTTTGCTGCACTTTGTTGATTATAATCTTTCCTTCAAGAAGACAAGCACCGAGGTCTGGAGGTCTGGTCATCTTCCTGGTAACAATTTCATACAAATTATTTTCCAACTGCAATTGGGATTTAATTTGGGGGTTATCTTAAACTGTATTTCAAAGCATCTAAATATAAGGACTTTCAAGTTAGTTTTGTTAGTGATTTCTAGATTAATGGTAATAAACGTAGTTTATGTAATTTCAGTCCACTGAAATTGGTTGGAACTTGCTTCAGAGCACAATATGGTCAATTATCAAAAAATTCCAAGTGTGCTTGAAAATCCCTTGTGATGTGTAGTTTGGGGGTATAGTGGAGTATTAATGTATGTTAAGTCCTATTTGCTGCTTATGTTATTTTTTATATTCTTACTAGTATTTTTGTGGGATCTCTTGGTTCTGAAAGAAGTATGCTGTATCCCTGAATGAGACAGATTTCTGAAATCTATTATGATTATTAAGTATTCTAGTTTTGTTTTTGGTTTTGGTATCCCTGTTCTATATAATTTGCATTATGTTATCAAGTGTGTGTGAATTTCAAATCGCCTGTTAAATTGATAATGAAATGCTCTTTGTTGCTAGCAATATTTTTGCCTTCAAGATTATTGTATGTTATTATATAATTATAATTTGGCATAATACAGGGTTTGGCAAAACCAGGTTTATAGTTATGCATGTGGAAAGTAATAGAATAATTAATAAATAATAATACTCAAAAATCTCTTTTATGTACTTACAAGTGTAAACCCACTCTACCTCACCTGCATGTTTTCCCATTCTTTCACTCTGTTTTCATGAGTTTACTCTTCATAATGTTTTAATTGACTTCATTCTTAGCTGTGATTTATTTCCATCCAATTCCCCATGAAGGTTTGGCTCTAATTAGAGCATTATCAACCATAATGATTTGCAGCTGGGTGTGGTCCCATTTCTTGCAAGCATTACTGTCAAGATATATATCATTTTTATTGAAATAGTATCAGAATTTATGTATATCAACATATTTTGGCCTTTTCTCTCCCTTAGGATTTCTTGCATTTGTATCAGAATTGAAAAACAGGAGAGTGGCTCAGATGCATAATTATTTAGTAAGTATTCAAAGAATTTAATAAAAAAATTTAAAAACACTATATTAATTACTTATCTTCCTAAGTACTTTATGAAAATGATCAGGCTTTCATTGGGTTCCAATAATAAATTTAAGCTACAAATATAGTTTTTGTATTTATCTTTATTGTTGAAAGTGTTACAGATGTCCAACATTTTTCCCCCCTTGACACCATCCTTTCCAGTCCTATCCTACTCCTTCCTTCCCCACAATAGTCTGTGTCCATTGCTTATTCATATATGTATGTAAGTTCTTTGGTTTATCTCTTCCAGCACCAACCCCCCTTCCTCATGAGGTTCCTCACTTTCATTTTCAATCTCTTTGTACTTCCTTATTTTTTAGGTAACTTATTAAAATGAATTATGAGTGGTTATTAAAATTCTTCAGTAATTGATATTGGTTGAGGGTATGATATAGGAGTATAATGTTGTCTTCTAGTCCTTTGTCTCAACATTATTGATTTTATAGTCCATTTTTCAATAATCTAAGGAGACATCTTTATTACACAAAATTTTTACCCTGTGTTGAAATAAGATTGAACAATTTATCTAAAGGAACATTTTCAGGACTGAATTGTTTTATTAATGAAATATGAAACTCTATTAATTTAAGTTCTGGATATAACACTTTTAATTAAAAAGATTTTTTTTGTTAATCCTCACCTGAGGATATTTTTTCCATTGAATTTTTTTTTTAGAGAGAATGGAATGGAGGGGGAGAGAGAGAGAGAGAAAGACAGAGAGAGAGAGAGAGACAAAGAGAGAGAAAGACAGACAGAGAGAGAGACACACACACAGAAAAAGAGATAGTGAGAGAGGTCGAGCAGGACCACAAGAAACAGCAAAAGAGGGACAGTGAGAAAGAGACAGTGAGAGAGGGACAGCGAGAGACACATAGACAGAGAGAGACTGAGAAAGACTGAGAGAGAGACTGACAGAGAGAGACAGCAAGAGAAAGAGTGAGAGAGACTTTGAGAGAAAACAGAGAGAGAGAGAGAGAGAGAGAGAGAGACAGAGAGAGACCAAGAGTGACAGACTGAGAGAGATTGAGAGAGACCAAGACAGTGAGAGAGAGAGTGAGAGACAGATAGAGAGAGACAGATAGAGAGAGATAGATGGTGAAAGAGACAGAGACTGAGAGAGACTGATAGAGACAGAGAGTCATCAAGAGAGAGACAGAGAGACTGAGAGAGAGAGACAGAGACAGAGAGAGACAGAGACAGAGACACACACACAGGACAGAGAGAGAAAGAAACATCAGTGTGAGAAAGACACATGGACTGGTGGCCTCCCTTATATGCTCCAAAGGTTCAGGGATAGAACCTGTGACCTAGGTGTGTGCCCTTGACTGAAAACCTGAGACCCTTCATTGTCTGGGCTGACACTCTATCCACTGAACCACACAGGCCAAGGCATGCATGTAAAACTTTCATTTACCCTTCCAAATGAGGCAATAAGGGGGACCAAAGTTTTTCATTTAGCATGTTGATTTTATAGTTGTTAAAAAAATATGAACTAAGAAAGAACCTGTAGTTCTACTCCATTTCTTCCTAAGAGATTTGAATGGAAAAACCTGTTTTTGGAAAGGAACATTACCATAATTACATTATTTTTAGATATTAAGCCTCCATATAGGAGCCTATTGACCACCCCGTCCCATGTCCTATGGCTTTTGGTGTTCCCTTACAAAAAATAACCTGCCAAGTGTGCTTCACTTTTCCTAAATAACCTGCATTTCATCCTGCTTCTCCATTTTCTAAAATGTTTTATATACAAATATTACTTTATTGTTGTTTGTATTCATTTGTATGTGAATTAATCAAACAGAATAGAAGATTTGGTAATTGACTAAAATCCATCTGTAAATTTTGTATGATAAAGCTATTTCCTTGCCTGGCTGGTGTGACTCAGTGGTTAAGTGTTGACCCATGCACCAAGAACTGCTTCAACTCCTAGTCAGGGCACATGCCCAGGTTATGGGCTCGATCCTCAGTAGGGGACACGCAAAAGGCAGCTCATCCATGTAGGTGCTTCTCTCCCTCATTGATGTTTCTATCTCTCTCCCTCTTCCTTCCTCTCTCTCTAAAATAAATCAATAAAAAACATTTTCAAAAAAGATATTTTCTTAAATCAGTTGCAAAATGTGCCTTATAAAATAAATGGTGTTGGTATATGAGGCAAGCAATTGACCAGCAGGTTTTCTCTCCCCAAATCGAGATGGGTGGAGGACATGAGGGGAGTATTTCCAGTGGGACATCCTCTGGATTTTCATGAGCACATCCTCTAGGCTCAATACCAGAATCCCAGAGCACAGTACTTCCTGGGTCAGTTCACCTGAGCATTGCAAGGTCCAATCTTACAGTCTCTCTGGAGGCTGAGTCCAGACCTAGCCTAGGTCCCCCAGCAATGAATGTTCTGAGCTATATAAACAGGGAATTTTACAAGTGATAAAACAAAGACTCTGAGAAGTTTGTTCCATGTTCAAAAGAAAATACCTTGTAAATAGTAGAACCAGGTTCAGAGAAATTCCAGAGACTCATAGCTTGGGAGTTCCCTTTATCACAACAGCATTTTTACATAAAGTGTGAATGAGGAAAGTAGCCACTGAGCTAAATTAGAAATTTTTATTCTCTTCAGCCTTTCAAGAGGCCAGGCTGGGTGAGCAGAGAAAGGCTTCTGGTGTTGTGACTACAACAGTCTAGCTTATTTTTAAATCATCTCATATTTTCCTCCATATTTTATTTCCCAATGAAAATGGCTTTGTTGCAACTTGAACAACTTGAACAATACAGAAAAAAATGATATTCAAAATGCTACCTCAAAAGGGGTATAATTTTGTTGTAACCCAGTCAATCAACCTCACTTGGACACCAAAATTATAAGTTTTAGGAGCTTTATTAACCTGCGCAGGGACTGCAGCCAACCTATTCAGGGGAGAACTGCAGCCCCGAGCCTCTAAAATGGCTGCCTCTTATAGTCTGTTTTCATGGGAAGAGCAAGCAAGCAGCATTCACAGAAGCAGATATCAGCAGTTAGCAGTTGTTTGCTTAACATTTCTCAGGGTCTCTAACTAACAGTTGCCTGGGGGGCTTCCTGTTTTCAAGCATACAGAATAGGCCTCTGGGGCTGACAGCTGCAATTCAGGGGCATGACAACCTTTAAGTTATAACAATGGAAGACTTAAAAGTCAACAGAGGTGTCTATTTAGTTCCTCTGCCCATTTTTAAATTGGATTCTTTGTCTTCCTTTTGTTGAGATGTATGAGCACTCTATAGATTTTGGAAATTAGTCCCTTGTCTGATATATCATAGGCAATTATGCTCTCCCATACAGTGGGTTGCCTTTCCACTTTGATGGTTGTTTCTTTTGCTGTGCAGAAGCTTTTGAGTTTGATGTAGTCCCATGTGTTCATTTTTTCCTTTGTTTCTGTTGCCTTAGGTGATATATCAGTAAAATTCTGCTGCGTATGATGTCTGAAATTTTGTTGCCTACATTTTCTTCTAGGATTTTTATGGATTCACGAGTCACATTTAAGTCTTTTATCCATTTTGAGTTTATTCTTGTGTATGGTGTAAGCTGATGATCTAGTTTCATTTTTTTGCATGTAGCTGTCCTATTTTCCCAACATCCTTTACTAAAGAGGCTGTCTTTACTCCATTGTATGCTCTTGCCAACTTTGTCGAATATTAATTGAGCATAATGTTTTGGGTCAATTTCTGGGTTCTCTGTTCTATTCCATTGATCTATGTGCCTGTTCTTGAGCCAGTACCAGGCTGTTTTGATTACAGTAGCTTTGTAGTATAACCTGATGTGGGGTATTGTGATCCCACCTACTTTGTCCTTCTTTTTCAAGATTGCTGTAGCTATTCAGGGTCTTTTTTGGTTCCATATGAACTTCTGAAGTATTTGTTTTAGTTCTGTGAAATATGTCATTGGTATTTTGGTGGGGATTGCGTTAAATCTATAGATTGCTCCAAACAGGACATACAAATGGTCAAGAGACATATGAAGAAATGCTCCACATCACTAATCATCAGAGAGATGCAAATGAAAACAACAATGAGGTATCACCCCACACCTGTCAGAATAGCCGCCATCAACAAAGCATCAAACAACAAGTGTTGGCGAGGATGTGGAGAAAAGGGGACTCTAGTACACTGCTGGTGGGAGTGCAGACTGGTGCAGCCACTTACCTCAAAAAATTAAAAATTGAATTACCATTTGGCCCAGTGATCCCACTCTTAGCAATATACCCTAAGAAGCCTGAAACAGACTTCTGGTCAAGATGGTGGTGTAGGTAAATGCAGTATCGCGTTCTCCCACAACCACATCAAAGTTACAACTAAACTACAGAACAACCATCATTCAAAACCACCTGAAATCAAGCTGAAAGGTAGTCCTACAACTACAAAATTAAAGAAGAAGCCACATCGACACTGGTAGGAGGGGCGGAGGTGTGATGGGCTGGTCCCACACCCACGTGTGCCAGATAAAAAAAATTAGGAGGATACCTCCACTGGGAAGGTCCTCCCTGAGGACTGAGGGGTCCCTGTCCTACACCAGGCACCCAGCTCAGGGGTCCAGTGCCAGGAAGAGAATCCCCATCACTTCTGGCTGGAAGAACCAGCGGGAATTGAGGCTGAGGCGGCTGGAGGCCCCAGCAGCTCCTCTTAAAGGTCCCACACACGGACTTACTCAGACTCGCACCCTCCAGGCTCCAGCGTGGGGGAGGCAGCTTGAAAGGCACCAGAATCATATGGGGAAAAACTGAGCTGTTTGGCATTGGAGCGAGGGCTGGAGAAGCAGCTTTCTCCTGGACAGACGTGCTATCAGAGGCTTTTGTTCCTTTGGTGAGCCCTTCCCTGGGCCGGCAGACGCCGCCATTTCTGGGACTCCAGCAACCTGGCTCACACTGTTGGCCCCACCCTGGTCATTCCCTGAGGCCCCGCCCCACCCAACTTTCAAGCTCACCCAAGCTGTTGCTAGTTGCTTTACCATAGGATTGGCCTGTCTTGGATCCTCCTTCAGCTTTTCCTAAATTCTTTCAAACAAGCAGCATCTGGTCTCAGCTAGCCTTTATACCTCTCACTAAGTAATACATAGAAACAAACACAGGGAGGCAGCCAAAATGAGGAGACAAAGAAACAGGTCCCAAATTAAAGAACAGAACAAAACTCCAGGAAAAGAACTAAGTGAAATGGAGTTAAGCAACCAAACAGATGCTGAGTTCAAAATACTGCTTATAAGGATGCTCAATGGACTTAGTGAGAACCTCAGTGATCTTAGTGAGGGTCTCAAGAGCATAAAAAAGGACCAGTCAGAAATTAAGGAGGCACTAACTGAAATAAAGAATAGCCTACACAGATTCAATAGTAAAGTAGGTAAATCCAAGAAGCAAACCATCGATTTGGAATATAAGGAAGCAAAAAACACCCAATCAGAAGAGCAAAAAGAAAAAGGAATCCAAAGAAATGAGGATAGTGTAAGGAGCCTCTGGGACAACTTCAAGCGTGCCAACATTCGCATCTTGGGGGTGCCAGAAGGAGAAGAGAGAGAACAAGAAATCAAAAACCTATTTGAAACAATAATGGCAGAAAACTTCCCTAACTTGGCGAAGGAAACAGACATGCAAGTCCAGGAAGCACAGAGAGTCCCAAACAAAATGAACCCCAAGAGGCCCACACCAAGACACATCATCATCAAAATGCAAAAGTTTCAAGACAAAGAGAGAATCTTAAAAGCAGCAAGAGAAAAGCAGTTAGTTACCTACAAGGGCATTCCCATCAGACTGTCAGCTGATTTCTCAAAAGAAACTTTGCAGGCCAGAAGGGAGTGGCAAGAAATATTCAGAGTGATGAAAAGCAAGAACCTACAACCAAGATTACTCTGTCCTGCAAAGCTGTCATTTAGAATCGATGACCATATAAAGAGTTTCCCAGACAAGGAAAAGCTAAAGGAGTTCATCACCACCAAACCATTATTATATGAAATGTTGAAGGGTCTTCTTGAAGAAAAAGGTTAAAAAAAAATATGAACAAACAAAATGGCAATAAATGCATATCTATCAACAATTGAATCTACAAACAAAATGAACAAGCAGAACAGAAACATTCTCATAGATACAGAGAACTTTTTTGGGTACCAGATGGGTGGGGGATGGGGGGATGGGTGAAAAAGGTGAAGGGATTAAGAAGTACAAATTGGTTGTTAGCCTGACAAACCTCAAAGGGAAGGGGGTTTGGAGGGTGGGAAGAGATAAACCAAAGAACTTATATGTATATATGCATAACCAATGGACACAGACAACAGTGTGGGGAAAAGCAGGAAGTGGGTAGGAATGGGGAGGAGGAGGTCAATGGGGGAAAAATGAGGAACATCTGTAATACATTCAACAATAAAGATAAGTTAAAAAAAAAAAAAAGAAGCCTGAAACACCAATCAGAAAGAATACATGTACCCCCATGTTTATAGCAGCGCTATTTACAATAGCTAAGATCTGGAAACAGCCCAAGTGTCCATCAGTAGACGAATGGATAAAAAAGCTATGGCACATATACGCAATGGAGTACTATGCAGCTGTAAGAAAGAAAGATCTCTTATCCTTTGAGACGACATGGGAGGACCTGGAAACTATTATCCTAAGTGAAACAAGCCAAGCAGAGAAAGACAAATATCATATGATCTCACTTATTTCTGGAATATAATGAACATAACAGTCTGAGGAACAGGGTAGTCCCAGAGACGTGGAAGTAGGGTACAGACTGACATTTGCCAGAAGAGGGGGTGGGGGAGGGGAGCGATGAACACAGAACTTGTACATTTGTACTCATAACCAATGGACATGGACAACAAAACTGGGGACGGGGCAGGGAGGGAGGGGGAGGAGGGTGTCAATGGGGGAAAAAAGGAGAAACATCTGTAACAAAAGTAAATTAATTGAAAAGAAAAAAAGAAATGGTGGGCGGACAAAAAAAAAAAAAAGTCAACAGAGCAACGGGGTAGTAAACATTCCGGGGCATAGGGCCTAACATAACAGAGTAGTTAATCAACAGAGGTAGTTAATCATTCCAGGGCATAACAAATTTAATTTACTATTTTAGGTTTCTTAATATGAATGCAAAATTTGTGAATTTTTCAGCTTTTGTTTCTAATATGTGCATTTAATGGGGCACATTTAAAAAATATGTTTTGGTATGTAGTATTTTTATATTTCAGTTCAAATTATTTTCTGCCTCCAATGGTGATTTATTTTGTGGGTTGTTTTGAAGTGTATTTCATAACTTCTAAGAATAAGGACTTCTTACTTACCTTCTGTTCCTGATTTGTAGATGAACTGCATTTCGTGCCAGCAACATACTTTACATAATGTTAATTTTATGAAGTTTGTTAAAACTTGCTTAATAGTATAATATGGTTACTATAAGAAATGGAGCAAGTGTGCTCTCTGCAGCCACCTGCTGTGCATATTGGAAATAACACTTTAGAGCATGTCAGCAGGAAACACTTTTGGGTCTAGTGGATGGATCATTTATGAAATGCTCTCTCAGAAAGATCTCTTCCCTCACAAGAGAAGTGATATAACACAACACCCAAACCTCTCGGGGAGAGACTTTTTTTCACATGGAACACAGAGCTGATGTCACAGGACACCCTACTTTGTAGGTTAAGACTCATCCCAGCACTCACAGGACATAGAGCTGTTGTGACAGGACACCCAAAACTCTCATGTGTTTTCCTCTTCACAATAACAAGATTCAGGACTAATGTCACAAGACCTTCTCTCTCTCAGGTGGTACTCCTCCTCCTGTACTCACAGGACCAGAGGTGATGTCATGGGACCCCACAGTCTTTCAGTTGTGTCCACATGCCACAGTAATGGACCAGGAGCTGATATAAAAGGATCCCCATCTTGCCTGGCCATTGTGGCCCAGTGGTTGAGCATCAACCCATGAGCCAAGAGGTTACTGGTTTGATTTCCGGTCAGGGCACATGCCCAGGTTGTGGGCCATATCCCCAGTGGGGGGCATGTAGGAGGCAGCCAATTGATGTTATCTCTCATCAATGCTTCTCTCTCTCTCTCTCCTTCTCCCTTCCTTTCTTTCTAAAATTAATAAATTTAAAAAAAAATAAAAGAATCCCCATCTCTTCAAGGAGGCAACCTGTCCCCATGCTTACAGGACTCACAGCTGCCATGAAAGGAGCCCCTATATTTTCAGGTGGGACATTTCCCCACAGCCACAGGGCCCAGATGTGGTATGACAAGACTTTAAACTCTCTGGGGTAATACTCCTGCCTACACTCAGAATCTAGAGCTGATGCCACAGGACCCTTCATGCTCTCAGGGTGGAACCTCACACACAGTCTTCTTTGCTGCCATCTAGTGAACATCTTGCAAATAGCTAGTATTTCCTAGGCCTGTGCTCTTAATCATTTTGCAAGGACCCATGAATCTCCCAAGGCATCGGACATCATCTCTAACTTTCTTATACATCTCATCTTTTTTCCCTAAAGGACATATGACAAGAACCCCTGTGATCTCAGACAGGACCTTTCACCAAACTAACAGGACCCACAGCTGACTTGTCAGAACTTCTTTTTTTCAGGAGAGAACCCATCCCCAGAGGACTCCATACAATCTCAGGTAAAAAATCTCCCAACACTCAGAATCCTGAGCTGAAGTAAAAGGACCCTCTGTGCTCCCAGACTGACATCTCACACACACTCAGATGCTCACTGCAAACAAAGGCTCTTCTCTGATGTCCTCTAGTGGACAACATGGAAATAGCAACTATTTACCAAATCAGTGCTGTCAGTCATTTGGCAAAGACTCAGTGAATCCCAGAATCATCTGATCTCACCGCTAGCTCAGAATACCTTATATACCCATAGAGGTAGGTCTCAAAGGGCACATGGCAGGGCCCGACTCTCTCAGGTGGTACTTTTCCCCAAACAAACATGGCCTGGGACTGATTTGACAGGACTGCCTATCTCCCAGGAAGGGACTGATTTCTCCACCCACCCCCAGGACACGGAGCTGATATGACAGGGCACCCTAGTTTCACAGGGAGAGACTGTCAAACAGAACACCTACACTCACTCCTCTGGGACACACTTTACGCTTACAGGGCCCTGAGGTGACATGACACAGCTCCTTACTCTCTCAGCTGAGACCCCTTCACAGCCAGACCCAGAGCTGATGTCACAGGACACACAAGTCTCTCTGAAACCCCTCTCCACATTTGAAGGACCCAGAGCTGAGGAGACAGGTTTCCCCATTTTCTCAGCGTCAAACTGCTCCTATCCACCAGACCCAGACCTGACGTGACACGCCCCCTTACTGTCTGTAGTTGGACCCCTCCCCACAGTCACAGGCACAGAGTGGATATGTCAAAACACCCCACTTTCACAGGGAGAGAACTTTATTAATTTTCACAGGACCCAGTCCTGTAGTGTCAAGACCCACACACCTCTCACCTGTGGTCCTCTCCACTGTCACACGAAGGAAACCTGATGTCCCAGGACTGCCATACTCTCAGGTGGGATTTCTCCCTTTGGCTCCTAAGACCCAGAGCTGACATGACCTGACCCCTTATTCTCTCTCGTGAGGACCCAGAGATCATGTTACAGACTTTAGTTTCACACTTCTCCCAACACTCGGATGATCCGCGGACATTGTAACAGAAACCTGTAGTCTGTCAGAATAGAACCCCTTTTTCCACGCTTATGCACAGTGCCATCTAGTGTACATCTTTGGAATAACATCTGCAGTGAGGCCACCAGAAAAATAAATTGTGCTGCCATCTAGTGGACATATTGGTAATACTACCTATTTACTAAGCATCAGCTCATCATTTTGCAGACACTGAATCTCCAAGTCACCTTATATCTTCCCTAGGTAACAATGTGTTAAATACCCGCAGTGATAGGGCCTGGACCTGATGTAAACAAAATCACTACTCAGGGAAAGACCTCTACTTTCACTCACGAGAGTTGTAGCTTATATGACATGACCCCAAATCTCCCAGGGAGACTTTCTCAAACTCACAGGTCACGTAGCTGATGCAACAAGACACCCTAATCTTATTTATTTATTTATTTATTTATTTATTTATTTATTTATTTATTTTTGTTACAGATATTTCTTCTTTTTTTCCCCATGGACACCTCCCTCCCAATCCCCGCCCCCAGCATTATTGTCTATGTCCTTTTTACACATACATGTGTATAAGTTCTGTGGTTTACCTTTTCCTTCCCCCCACATCCACCTCTTCTGAGGTTTGTTGGTCTGCACCCCACTTTCATGTGTCTGGGTCTATTTTGTTTCTCAGCTTGGTTTGTTCATTATATTCCACAAATAAGTGCAATCATGTGATATTTGTCTTTCTCTGATTGACTTGTTTTGCTTAGGATAATACTCTCCAGGTCCTTCCATGTCGTCTCAAAGGATACAATATCATTCTTTCTTACTGCTGTGTAGTATTTCATTGTGTATATGTACCACAGCTTTTTTATCCACTTATCTATTGATGGACACTTGGGCTGTTTCCAGATCTTAGCTATTGTAAATAGTGCTGCTATGAACACAGGGGTACATATATTCTTTCTGATTGGTGTTTCAGGCTTCTTAGGGTATATTCATGAAAGTGGGATCACAGGATGAAATGACAATTCAATTTTTAAGTTTTTGAGGGAACACCATCTTGTTTTCCAGAGTAGCTGCACCAGTCTGCATTCCCACCTGCAGTGTACTACAGTCTCCTTTTCTCTACACCCTCACCAGCACTTGTTGTTTGATGATTTGTTGATGGCAGCCATTCTGACAGGTGTGAGGTGGTACCTCATAGTTGTTTTAATTTGTATCTCTCTGATGATTAGTGATGTTGAGCATTTCTTCGTATGTCTCTTGGCCATTTGTATATCCTCTTTGGAGAGGTGTCTATTTAGATCCTCAGCCCATTTTTTAGTTGGGTTCTTTGTCTTCCTTTTGTTGAGTTGTATGAGTACTCTACATATTTTGGAAATTAGCCCCTTATCTGATGCATCGTTCGCAATTTTGCTTTCCCATATAATGGGTTCCCTTTCCATTTTGATGGTTGTTTCTTTGCTGTGCAGATGCTTTTTAGTTTGATGTAGTCCCATGTGTTCATTTTTTCCTTTGTTACTATTGCCTTAGGCATTGTATCAGTGATAATTCTGCTGCATGTGATGTCTGAATTTTTTGTTGCCTGCATTTTCTTCTATGATTTTTAGATATTCATGAGTCACATTTAAGTCTTTTATCCATTTTGAGTTTATTCTTGTATGGTGTAAATTGGTGTATAGCTTCATCTTTTTGCATGTAGCTGTCTAATTTTACCAACACCATTTATTGAAGAGGCTGTCTTTACTCCAGTGTATGCTCTTGCCAACTTTGTCAAATGTTAATTGAGCATGATGACTTGGGTCAACTTCTGGGTTCTCTGTTCTGTTCCATTGATCTATATGCCTATTCTTGTAGGACACCCTACTTTTATAAGGTGAGACCCTTCCCAGCACTCACAGTCCATGGGCTGTACTGACAGGACACCACATTCTCTCACGTGTCACCATCTACACACTCACAGGGCTCAGAGCTAATGTCACTGGGTCTTCAACTCTCCCAGTTTGGATTCCCCACCCCCACCCAAACCTGCAAGACCCAGAGAAAATGATTTCAGAAGACCCGTATTCTCTCAGGTAGATCCATATTCTGCATGAAATGGAGCTGGGCTTATGTGAAAGGATCCCCAACTTTCAGGAGGGAACCTGTCCCCACACTGAGGACTCCATACAATCTCAGGTTAGACATCTCCCAACACTCAGAGAATCCATAGCTGAAGTGACAGGACCCTCTGTGTTCTCAGACTGGCACCTCACACACAGTCAGAGATGCTCACAATGATCTGGGCTCCAAGGCTAAGGCAACTAGATTCCATTTTATGTAGGCCCCTTGGTTAAGGCGACTAAATGACTCCATTTTATCACCAATAGACATTCCTCGATATTATTCCAATAATAGGTTAATTACCCCTAGACGTAAAGGAATTTTGCCTAAGATTATAGTTGCCCCAGGAGTTGGGAGGCATTTGCAGTTTCCTGAGTGTAGGTATTTGCAAGTACTTGTGCCATCAGTGAATAATGCTAATTTTGACCTCTGTAAACTCTGTCACTCCCACTATTATATTGGTCCCCTGAGGGGAGGGGGCAAAAGGAGGAGGGAGTTTCTGTCTTTAAAATGGGACGAGCAAGAAGAATCGAGGCTGTTGATCTGAGGGGAGACTATGCCCTCCGCAGCCTGCCGGCGAAATAAAGTGCTCCTTTACAATTCGGCTGTGGGTCTCTGGTTATCTTGCTGTCAGGTTATAACAACTGAAAAGGCTCTTCTCTGCTTCCCTCCCATGGACACCTTGGGAATAGCAACTATTTACCAAATCGGTGCTGTGAATCATTTGGCAAGGACCCAATGAATCCCAGGATCATGTGACCTAATCGCTAGCTCAGGATACCTTATATACTCATAGAGGTAGGTCTCAAAGGGCACATGGCAGGGCCCAACTCTCTCAGGTGGGACTTTTCCACAAACAAACATGAACTGGGACTGATTTGACAGGACTGCTGATCTCCCAGGAAGGGACTGATTTCTCCACCCACTCCCAGGACACAGATCTGATATATGACAGGGCACCGTAGTTTTACAAGGACAGACTGTTGGAACAGAACACCTACACTCACTCCTCTGGGACACACACTACACTTACAGGACCCAGAGATGATGTGATACAACTTCTTTCTTTCTCAACTGGGACCCCACGCACCGTCAAAACCCATGACTGATGTCATAAGACACGCTTCTTTGTAGGTTAAGACTCATCCCAGCACTTGCAGGACATAGAGCTGTTTTGACAGAACACCTAATCTCTCACATGTTTCTCTCTTCACAATTACAGGACTCAGGACTAATGTAACAAGACCCTTGCTCTCTCAGGTTTTACTCCTCCTCCTGTACTCACAGGACCAGCGGTGATGTCACAGGACCCTGCAGTCTTTCAGATGTGTCCACATGCCCCAGTAACAGACGAGGAGCTGATGTTAAACAATCCCCATCTCTTTCAGGAGGAAACCTGTCCCCACACTTAGAGGACTCACAGCTGACATGAAAGGATCCCGTATATTTTCAGGTGGGACATTTCCCCACAGTCACAGGACCCAGATTTTGTATGACAAGACTTTAAACTCTCTCGGGTAAGACCTCTGTCTACACTCAGAATCCAGAGCTGAAGTCACAGGACCCTCTGTGCTCTCAGAAGGGAGCCTCACACAGTCAGATGCTCACTACAAGCAAATGTTCTTCTCCACCACCCTCTAGTGGTCATCTGGAAAATAGCAAGTATTTCCTAAGCCTGTGCTTTTAATCATTTTGCAAGGACCCAGTGAATTCCCCAAGGAAAGGGACATCATCTCTAGCTTTCTTATACATCTGTTGTCTTCATACCTAAAGGCCGTGTGACAAGAACCCCATACGGTCTCAGGTGGGACTTTTTACCAAAGTAACAGGACCCGAAGCTGACTTTTCAGAACTTCTCTTCTTTCAGGAGGGAACCGTCCCCACACTCAGAGGACTCAGAGCTGATATGACTGGACTCCATACAATCTCAGGTAAGACATCTGCCAACACTCAGAGAATCCAGAGCTGAAGCAAAAGGACCCTCTGTGTTCTCAGACTGGCCCCTCACACACAGTCAGATGCTCACTGCAAACAAAGGCTCTTTGCTGCCCTCTCGTGGACATCATGGAAACAGTAACTATTTACCAAATCTGCTGTCAATCATTTTGCAAGGACCCAGTGAATCCCAGGATCATCTTATGTCATCCCTAGCTCAGGATGTCTTACATACCCATAGTGGTAGGACCCAAGGGCATGTGACAGGATCCCTTACTCTCTCAAGTGGGAGTTTCCCCCAAACAAACATGACCCAGAACTGATTTGACAAGACTGCTGATCTCCCAGGAGGGGACTGATTTCTCCACCCACTCCCAGGACACAGAGCTGATATGACAGGGCACTGTAGTTTCACAGGGAGAGACTGTTGGAATAGAACACCTACACTCACTCCTCTGGGACACACACTACACTTACAGGGCCCTGAGGTGATGTGATACCGCTCCTTACTCTCTCAGCTGGGATCCCTTCATAGTCAAACCCAGACCTGATGTCACAGGACACACAAGTCTCTGTGAAACCCCTCCCCACATTCAAAGGACCCAGAGCTCACATGATAGCTCTCTCTATTTTCTATGCAACAAACTTCCCATATTCACAAGGCCCAGAGCTGTCCACCCATCTCTCACCTGTGTTGCTCTCCACTCTCACATGAACAAGACCTGATGTCTCACGACTGCCATATCCTTGGGTGGGAGCCCTCTGCTTTGCTCATAAGACCCAGAGCTGACTTGACACGACCCCTATTTCTCTCCTGTGAGGACCCAGAGGTCATGTTACAAGACTTTAGGTTATAATACTTCTCCCAACACTCAGTTGACCCGGCGATATTGTAAGAGAAACCTGTAGTCTGTCAGAACCGAACCCCTTTTTGCACACTTATGCACAATGCCATCTAGTGTACATCTTTGGAATAACACTTGAGGAGAGGTGCTGGCCTAGTGTACATATTGGGAATTGCAGCTTTCAAGGAAGTATTTGTTGTTATCATATTGCAAGTATCCTTTGAAAGACGCCAAGGCAGCTTTTTATTATCATTGCCTTGGAATGTTTTATAAACCATGTTTCCATTCTATTTCTGATCATCATCTGCTTTTGGGGTCTCTCTTTTATGTAAGTGAGGCTCTCAAACATATGTATGTCTTAGATTGAATTCTTTTTTTTTCTTTCTAATTTGTGTCATATCTCCAGGCAAATATTGTTGCATTTAGAGGGAGGTTTGTTTATCTCCCAGGTAAGCAATTAATGAGATATTTAATAGGTAAAATTTGGTAGTACAAATGTGTAACAATTTTCTATAATAAGATTTAACAATTTAATTAAAGTAACTTATTTTCAACACAATGATTATGTCAGTGAAATATGGGACATTGTACTAATTTCACTTGTAGATGTAAAAAAAAAATTTTTTTTAAGTTTCAGTGGTGGGAATAAAGAAGACCAAAGTTTTGCCTGTGGCATATTGATTTTAGGTTGATTGATTGTTAAGAGAATAAATGAAGAACCTGTGATTGTTCCCCATTTCTTCCTAGAAGAGACAGTTGGTAAAGCCTGGTTTAAGAAGAGAAATTGAGCATAATTACCTTTGGTTCAGACATTAGGACTCTGAGCAGTAGTTTGTTGACCCCCTTATATTATCTCCCATATGCTATAGCTTTTGTTATTGCATAACATAAACTAAAATACCACATATGTGCCCTGGCCAGTTTTCCTCAGCAGTTACAGCATCAGCCCATGGACCAATGAGTCATGGGTTTGATTCCAGTCAAGGGAACATACTTTGGTTGTGGTTCATCCCTGGTCCTGGTATGGGCCATGTGACATGGAGGCAACCAGTCGATGGGGCTCTATCACATCAATGTTTCTCTCTGTCTCTCTCTCTCTCCCTCCCTTTCACTCTATTTGATAATAAGTAGAAAAGTATCCTTGGGTGAGGAATAAAATAAAACAGTCATTGTCCTAAATACCAGCATATCACCCATTTCTTATATACACTATATGATGGTGTTCTTTTATCTTCAAAATGTGCTGTATGCTCCATATTACCTTCCTGTCTTTAGTGTTGGGTCATAATGAGTTTCCCCTTTGTATGTATTAAATGTTGAATCTATCTCGTTAATCTGATTATGTTTATTTGATTATTAGCCCAGTTGTTAGAACTGATAAGGTATGAGGGAAATCATTCCATTAAAAAAAATATCCCTCACAGTTTAGAAGAGATGGCAGTCTGAAATTAATAGCTGGGACATTGCTGACTTACAAAACTGCAAAGCTGAGAGATCATGGACATCTGCCAGCAAAAGTAAGCCTTATTTTTGTTCCATTCATTAGCCTTTTCATATATTGTTGCAGGGTTTAGTAGAATATTGAAATTCTGTGCCTAATTTTTATATCACTGCATCAACATTGACATGAAAATTATTTCTGAAGCCAGCTGCTTTAAGTTGGACAGAAACTGGGTCAGGTTGAGGATTTGGTTTATGGCTAAGGAAGAGGTTTGTCTCAGGGTTAGCCTTTGGATGAAAGGTAGGGTTTAGGGTTAAGGTAAAGTGAGGTGTATGCCCTGAGTTATGGCTCAGTATGAGGCTTGGGCATGCTGTTAGGGCTCAGGGTGAGGTTTTGTTCAGTGTTAAACTGAAGGTAGATCTTTAGATTCAGTGATAGGGCTCAGTGTGTGGCTTAGGTAAAGTGTTAGGTTCAGGCTGAGGCTTAGGAACAGTATTAGGGCACAGGTAGATTCTTAGGCATAGTATTAGGGAGAAGGTGATTTATTAGAAACAGTGTTAGGGCTCAGCGTCAGACTTAGGTGAGGTTCTAAGGTTCAGGTAGAGTCTTAAGTACAGTATTAGGGTGCAGGTAGATTCTTAGTGAAGTGTTAGGGTTCAGCATCAGGCTTAGGTGAGGTGTTAGGGTTCAGGCTGAGGCTCAGGCGCAGTGTTAGGGAAAAGGTAGATTTTAGGCAGTGTTAGGGCTTAGTGTCAGGCTTAGGTGAAGTGTAGGGTGCAGGCTGAGGGTTAAACACAGTGTTAGGGGTCAGTGTGAGGCTTAAGTGAGATGTTGGGCTCAGGTTGATTCTTACAAGTATTAAGGTTCGACCTTGGCTTACAGTTATGACATTATTTCGTTATTTGAGGTTGAACACTGTATTTTGTCCATGTCTACCGGATCTGTTCATCCTGAAGAAAGGATTATTCAAGTTCGTTTTAAAAATCAGTGTTTGACTGTTCATTTATCAGTGTTGAAAGTTCTGTGATTGGAGATAAAGTTTTTAACTGTTTTCTTGTATGCTTCAGGTTCTCTGTTTTTTTATTGGATAGCTAATTTTGATGCATCGAAGTTTTTAATAGTAAAATAATGTTATTTCTATGTTTACTTTTCATTGTGTGTTTTGAAGCAGTTGGCTCTGTTACGCCAATAACATCCTCGTGCCGTACCTAGTCAATCTGCATCGTCATTGTGTGATTTTAGTGTGTTTTATTTAGTGTGTTTTATTTAATCTAACAATTTCTATCCTGTTTTAGGTAGATAAGAGGTTTAGAGAGATTTAGGGCTCAGGGTCAGGCTTAGGTGAGTTGTTAGGGTTCAGGCTGATGCTTAGGCACAGTGTTAGGGTGAAGGTAAATTTTAGGCAAAGTATTAGGGCGAAGGTAGTTTCTTAGGCACAGTGTTAGGGCTCAGCGTCAGGCTTAGGTGAAGTGTAGGGTTCAGGCTTAAGCTTAGGCACAGTTTTACCACAAAGGTAGATTTTAGGCACAGTGTTAGGACTCAGTGTCAGGCTTAGGTGAGGTGTTAGGGTTCAGGCTGAGGCTTAGGTGCAGTGTTAGGGCGAAGGTATATTTTAGGCACAGTATTAGGGCAAAGGTAGTTTCTTAGGCACAGGGTCAGGGCGAGGGATTAGTGGCGAGGGTGCGGGTTAGGGTTCGGGCGAGGACTAGGGCTACATTTAGGGTTAGCACTCGGGTTAGGGTTAGAACTCGGGTTAGGACTTGGGTTAGGGTTAGGACTCGCTGAGTCACACCAGCTGGGACCCATGTTTTCTTTCTGTCTTTGAATCTCTCCTGCATATGGGGTGTAGATTTCATGTATGTGAGTTCCCCTACACATATGTATGTCTAAAATTTGTTTATTTTCTGTGGCTAATCTGTGTCATGAGTATTTGATTTTTACACAAATAAAGAACCATTTAGTTTAGAGGGAAGTTTCTCCCCCACATAAGCAAGTAATCAGATATTTAATGGAATGTAAATTTTGGAAGTACATCTATTTCACCTTTAGAAATTTAACAAATTTTCTAAAGCAACCTTTTTTGGACTGAAAAATTTTATCAGTGAAATTTGGAAAAGTCTTCTAATTTAGCTTCTAGATGTAAAACTTTTTATTTACAGATCAAGGACTACAAGCAGGATTTCTACCTGAATCTAGAGGTGTGGCGGACATTCATTAGGTGAACATTTCCTGTGGGATCACTTTTCATGAGCACATCCTGCAGTCTTCATAACAGATTTCCAGAGTTCACTAATTTCCCTGTGAGCTCACCTGAGCACTGAGAGGTCCAACCTCAATCTCTCTGCAGGCTGAGTCCAGACCCAGCCTGGGCCCTTTTGCAATAAATTTCATAAGCCATAAAAATAAGAAAATTTAAAAGTGACACAATGAAGACCCTCAGAGCTTAGTTCTGTGTTGTAAAGAACATACCTTGTAAATGTTAGAATACGGCCAGAGAAATTTCAGAGACCCAAAACCTATAGGTTCCCTTCATCCAAACTCCTGCAATGTCACATGAAGAAGTGCCATGAAATAGACAGCCGATTGGGTCCATGTTTCTCTCTCATCAATATTTCTATTTCTTTCTCTCCCTCTCCCTTTCTCTCTCTGAAGTCTATAAAAATATTACAAAAAATGAAATTAGAAGAGTAGTCACTTTGAGGTAGCCAATTAGAAAGAGTTTTTAATTATTTTCAGATTGACAAGAGACCAGGCTGGGAGAGGAAAGAGAAGCTTCTGGTCTTGTCACCACAACATTGTAGTTTATTATTTTAAAATTATATCATGTTTTTCTCTAGTACTTTTTTCCTAAAATGAAAATGGATTTGTTTTTTGCAGCTTACTTAATTTAGAAAAAGAAAATTTATTAAAAATTCTACCCCAAGAAGTAAAAAAAATCTGCCATGATTTTAAGAATATACCTTTCCAGATATCTCTACATGCACATTTTCTTTCTTCTACTTATTGTAGATTTCATGTAATATTTTAGGCTCTTAATATTGATGCAGAACCTTTTGAATTTTCCCCTTTTCTAAAATGTGCATTTAAGGGTGCCCATGTTTTCATAAGTTTTGGAATGTAGTATAATTTTATATGTTTTTATATATTTTTAGTGAGAGAAGAAGGAAGGAGAGAGATGGAAACATCCATCAGCTGCCTCCTGCACACCTTCATAGTGATCGAGCCCAAAACCCTGGCATGTGCATTGACAGGTGACCTCTTGGTGCATGGATCAACACTCAACCAGTGAGCCACAACAGCTGGGTGGCATGTAATAGTTTTATTATCATAAAGTTCAAATTATTTTCTAGCTCCAATGGTAGTTCATTTTTGTTATTTAGAAGTATATTTCATAACTTTTAAATATAAGGGGTTTCTAGTTACCTGTTATTCAGGATTTATAGGTTAACTGCAATGACAACAAGAAACACACTTGTTTCAATTTCAATCCTTTGAATTTTGTTGAAACTTGCTTTTTAATACAATGTGGTCACTTAAAAATGTCCTAAGTGTGTTCTCTGCTCCCATCTTGTGTGCATCTTGGGAATGACACCCTAGTGCAGGTCAGCAGGAAATGTTGGTGTTGTGTAGTGAGTATTATGGATATTGAATTTGATTTGCTGCTCATGTTAAGTTTTTTGTATCATTACTGAGGTTTTCGTTGGTATCTGTTGGTTCTAAAAGTGTAGGCTCTGTTCTTGAATGAGACATGTGTTAAATGAATTATGATGATCAATGTGTCTATTTTTTCTTGTAGCTCTGTTCTGTATACTTTGAGTTTATATTATAAAGTGCTTATGAATTTGGAACTTCCTAGTACATTGAAGTTATTGATATGAAGTGCTCTTTCCTTATGTCTAGTAATGCTTTTAACTCCAAGTGTACTGTATGTCAATATGCAATTTTTATTTAGCTCACATTGTCACAATATGTCTTTCTAAACTCTTTCAATCTCTTTGTACCCTTATGTTTCAGAAAGCTCTCTGTGTTTTCTACTAATAATGAGTGGGCATTAAAATCCATAAGGATGTGATTTTGGTGGAGGGTATGATATAGGCATCCAATATTTTTTCCATTCAGTTATCCCTCACCATTTATTATATAATTTATATTATCCAATGGTCTCATGAGACATCTTTATCATACAAAATTTCCATATGGATTTGAGTCTGTTACTGGAATTCCTGTTCCCTCAATTTGTCTGTTCACAGGACACTATCCCACCGTTGTAATTACTGTAGCTTCATAATATACATTGTTAATGTCTGGTTGGGCTAGCTGCTATTCATTATTTTGCTTGTTCAGAATTTCCTTTCAATTCTTCCTTAACAGGGAATTTAAATTGAGATGGTTTCACTTTAAAAAATATTTCTGATATTTTAATGCATACAATATTAAATTTCTAGAGAAATTTGGGAAATTTATATCATTGTAACTTTTTTCTATCTAAGACTAGGATGTGACTTTCCATTTATTTAAGTTTCTGCTATGTGGGTAGCATTTTACAATTTTGTTCATACAGATTGTGTACGTCCCTGTTAAGTTCATTCCCAGGAATGTTATTGGTCTAGTGGCTATTGGTTTTCTGATTATATTGTAATTTACTCTAAATGTATATGAGATATTCATTTTTGTATGTTATTTATCCCCCACTTTACCAAATTATATTGTTTCAAATAATTAAGTGGATTCTCATGAGTTATCAAAGTAAAGAATCTGTCATGCAATAATAATAATTACACTATTTCAGTCATATAAAACATAAGATAGTTAAAGCTTGTCAGAAAAGAAAAAAATAAGGTAATGTGAAGAGTCAGAAAAATTCTTAAAAATTTTTTTTTAGTGATAAGTTTATTAATGTCTGACTAGAATAGTAACAAAATTTTTAGCATTTTAAATGAGTTTAGGGTATGGACACGTGGTGTGCTAGAAACCAGAAGTATTTTGTAAGGAAAATTGAGCCTCATGTAGGTGACCCGAGGAATTCACAATATTGCCAATGTCCACTTTTTAAAAGAGAAGCACTTGAGATGGTGACTTCTGGAATCTAATAGAGTGAGATTATTGATTCTAAGTAACATTCAGAAAGTTATTAAAGAGTGATTTATGAGCAATGAAAAGAGGCTATGATCCTCAGATTCCTACTATAGTTCATCAGTGTGATTCAGGCTCCCAAGGTGTCAGACTTGCCTCACCTCCTGAGCTTCTGTGGGCCTCTCTGCCTAGGACACTCCTGCTTAGTCTTTAGTAGTGGTGGTTTAGGTTGTGGCTTCTGTGCTGCCTGTTCAAAAAGGCATCATTTCAGGTCTGGGTCAAAATTGAGTTCCTGTCTCCATTGTATTTGACCTTCATCAAGCTCCACATAGACTAGGGTTTCTAAATCTCAGTACTGTTGACCTTTTGTCCAGATAATTCTTTGTCCTGAGGGATTGTCCTCTGCATGGAAGGTGCTTATTAACATTTGTTACCTCTATTCCCTGTATGCAGGTAATACACTCCCTTACCCAACCCAGAAGACAATCTCAAATGCCTCCTACAATGCCAAATATCTCCTGGGAGCCAAAATCACCTTTGGTTGAAATTTGCTTTATCATACATTGTGGTCACTCTAAAAAATGTTCCAAGTGTGACTCTCTGCTGCCATCTCATGTACATCTTAGGAATGACACCTTAGTGCTTGTCAGTGCATAGTGGATTAGTGTTTAGGAACACTGACTGCAATTTGCTGCTCATGTAACAGTTTATATCATTGTTGATATTTTTGTTGGAGTCCATTGTTTATAAAAGAGGTGTGGTATTTTCCTGTATGAGAGGTGTGTTGAATCTAGTAGGATTAAAAAATTGTCTATTTTTCATGTAGCTCTGTTCTGATATAATTAGAGTTTATGTTATAAAGTGAATACAATTTTGAACTTTCTGTTAAATTAAACTTAGAGATATGAGTTTGTATTTGTATATTTTTGCCTTAAAGTCTGTGATATGGTATTCTGCAATTGTCATTTTGTTTGTGTTTGCCTAACACAGGGTGGGGCAAATGCAGGTGTGCAGTCGTTTGCATGAAAAATAGTACAATATTGAATAAATACTAATCCTACAACAGACTGTTTTATGTTCTCAGAACTGTAAACCTACTTTGCCTGAACCATGTATATATTTTCTCATTCTTTCACTTTCAATGGTTTGAACATTATGTTTGAAGGAACTCAGTGTTTTATATTAGTCATGATGGCTCAATGAAATCCATGAGTAATTAAGAGGGCAAGATGTAGGGATGAAACACATTTTCCATTGGTCTCACATTGTGTATTCTCCTGTGCATATTCTTTTTATTCAACTGAGGAGTCATCTTTATGATACAGAGTTTCCACAGGAATGTCCTCATACTGGATGTTCTGTTTGGTTTCATTACTTCATCCATTCATGGGGCATTATCCTGTGGTGTTTAATCATTGCAGCTTTTATATATCTGCTTTGGCTAGCTTGTGTTTATTATTTTGTGCTTTCAGAATTGTTCTGTGCATCATAGGTAATTATCAGCATCCATTCCTTCTATTCAGTGCCTGCCAGTCGACCATTACAGCACCTGCTTGAGAATCTAAAATGTTTGCACACATTACAAAATGTTCCTTGGAAAAAATTGATTCTGGCTGAGAATTACTGATCTTGAAGCTTTGATAATTTTTGGAAGCTGCATGATATGGTGTGGGATGTAGAATGTTTTTCTCCCCTCAATGTAGGGAGTTAATGCTAAGAAGATTGAGGACTATTGCAGAATTTTATCCATGGATGAAAATTTTAGGACCAGAATGCTTTCCTGTATTCTTCTTAATATTTCAGTGTGTGGAAAATACTTCCTAATATTCTGGGGTTTACAATGAGGACACGTTGAATGAGTTAGCTCTGGAGCGGCCTGCTCTTAGGCTTGGTTGACATTTAAACCTTCATCTGCTTTTCCTGGGATCCTCAATGAACAGACTGCCAAAGTTTTAAGGTGAGATAGGGAGCAAGTAGAAGTTGTAGGTATCAGAGGAGGCTTGGTTTCCCCTGTTGTCTGCTATGAGCAAGAATATATTTCCTCCAGTCCCTCCATTTTTACCCAGTGACTACATTAGGTAAAACCCAGGGAAGAGACAAGGAAATCCAGTCTGTATTGGAATAGCTGTCTTCCCAGCTATTTCTTACACTGCGAGTGGGGTATGTCCTAAATAGATATGGACTGTTTTTCCTGTCCACGAATCAGACCACTTGGTAATGGGATAAGGAAGTCAAGGGTGGACTTCCCTTGTCTTAGTTAATTCTCTGGGTGTTTCCATTATAGGATTCCTGACGAAGCATGTTTCAGGTCGTTCGTACTGTTATATTTCTGAGACTGTATCAGCTTGGCTGTTCTGAAGTACCTTATTATTTTATTGTCTTTCTTCACCTAGACTCAATTTCTTGCTGTACAAAGTCAACAGATCAAACTTGTCATTGTTGAGTTAGGGTATTGCGTGGTACACGAACATTGGTATAGTCATTTTTCAGAGTTTTGCAGTTCTAATAGGTGGGCACTGCTATCTCATTGTTGTTTTAATTTGTAATTTCTTGATGATGTATTATAATGAGCTATTTTTGCAAGGTTATCTACTATGTCTTGTTGAGATAAGAAACATCAGAATCTTAGAGAATCTTTTCATGAGTTTATTTGAGTCAAGCTGACCAGAGATGCTTGGCCACAAAGTTCTGAAATGCTCCAGAGAATGTCAGTTTCACAGGTTTTTATTCATTTAGAATAAGGAGGAAACAAGTAAAACTACATGGGGGTGGGAGAGAATGAGGTTAGGGTTGGATTACAAATTAGTTCAGAATGGAGCTCTGCAGGGGGAGGGAACTGCAGGTGGTATGTCACAGATGTGTTCATGTTGGTGCACAGAAACACTAGACAGAGCTTGCTTAAGCCCAATATTAAACCAGTTATGTGTCTGGGGTATGACTATGTTTTGCCCTGTTCTGTAAGAAATTTATGATCAGATCACCAACATGTTATTTTCTTTGGAAGATCTTTTTGTCCACATTGTATATCTTTATTGGCCAGGTGTTTGAAATCTTTACCAATTTTTATTCAGGTTGCTTTTATTATTGTCTTTTGTGGATTTTCAGTGAACTCTTGTATGGGAAATGTGTTTTCCTAGAATTCTCTCCCAGGTGTATGGCTTGTCTTCTTATTCTTTGAACAAGTGATTTCACAGAGCATTTTTTTAGTTTGCAAAGTCCACATGACTAATGTATTTCTTACTTAAACCTTATGTATAGAAATACAGCTGTTTTATGACTGTTTTCATTTAAAAGGACAACTAAAACCTAAAATAATTCATGAGAGGAGGGTCAGGTGTTGAGGCCTGAGGCGGGTCTTGGATGGAGTGAGAGGAGGGTCTTGGATGGAGTGAGAGGAGGGTCTTGGATGGAGGTGAGAGAAGGGACTTGGATGGAAGTGAGAGGTGGGTCTTGGATGGAGGTGAGAGAAGGGACTTGGATGGAGGTGAAAGGTGGGGCCAGGGCAAAGGTGTGTACTTGAGGTAAAAAGCAGCCTGTACCTGAGGTGAGGGGCTGGGCAGGACAAACCGCTCAGTCTACACATCAGTTGAACAATGAAGCTGAAGTAAGATGATGTGTTCATGCAAGCGGTGGAGCCATTTTAAACCTGGGGCGAGGTGAGCAATGGGGTACAGAGCAAATTAGATGAGCACTGGGGCGGGGGAGGGCTTGAGGTGAGCAGGGTTGGGGAGTAGGCACAGCCAGCCTGAGAGGACCAGAAAACAGTGCCCTGAGTGTTTCTGGGGTCCAAGTATCAGTTGTAGATTTCCCTGAGGAATTCCTGTAGGACCCACTTTCCTCAGCACATCCTCTAGACTGCACAATGGATTTTGGGGTGCACCACTTCTGGTCCCAGTTTAAGTGAGCATGATGAGGTACAATTTATAGGTTCCCAGTAGCAGAACCAAGTCTGTCAGCAATGAATATAGTGAGCTGGGAAAATGACAGGGTTGTTCCATGTCCAAGAGTACATTGTTTGTACAAGGTAGACCCAGGCCCAGAAAGTAATCACTATTTTTTTTGTTTAAATCACACAGTTTTGAAATTAATAGCTTGGAAATTGCTAACTTCTGAAGCTGCTGATGCTGACAGATCATGAACCTCTGCTGACACAAGTAAGTCTTCTATTTGTTCCCTTATTGTAACGTGTCAGCGAGATAACCAAGATGCACAGCCGAATTGTAAAGGAGCACTTTATTACACTGGTGGGTTGGGGGGGTACAGCTTCCCCAAATCCTCAGCCCCAAGCCTTCTTTGTTGCCCGCTTTTAAAGGCACAAACTAGAGGGGAAAAAAACTACATTCTCTTGGCCCTGCTTTTGGCACTGTGAAGGGGGGCTGATACAGAGAAGGGGGAGAGAGGAGCTTGTTAGTTCAGGGCAACCATTAATCTCTTTTTTCTCATGGTTCCTCTGAGTTTCCCAAGGCCTTCATTAACCCCTTATCTTTATAGTTTTCTTTGGGTTTCTCAAGGCCCTTATGTTTACAAAAAAGAAACTGCCAAGGTGTGTATGTGCAGTAACTGAGGGTCAGAATGGAGTTATTACATCCTCACTGGTTTTATATACAAGTCAATCATTGACCCTTGTTTTTTTTTTTTTTTTTTTTTATAAAGGATATTAACTCTGTCCCTGTATTATTCTCAAATTATTGGCATAGAAGCAGCAGGTTTTACCTAGTGCTACACAGAGTTCTCCCTGCTTGAGGAAAAGGAGATCTAAACCTTGTCTGTTTTGTGTTGCTGGAGGTTATACTTAGGTGGGAGGATGAAAGTCCCTTGCCCTTGGATATCCCCCAAAGTTAACTTGGGCTGGTCCCATGTACAGTTGTCAGTATTTGGGGTCTGGGAAATTGGTTCATAGAGGCCTAACCCTATATAATAAGGTGGCCCCGAATTTAGTCATAACTGGCAGTCAGCCCCTATGTCCTTCCTGTGGTCTAATAAAGATCTGGCTGACTAATGATAGTAATCTGAATGGGGTTAGATTTTCATATAGGGAAACCCTTGGGCTTGGTTAACCTTCTAAAACCTATATGAGGGTCCCTGCTTCTCAGATAGCTCTTACCACTATATATAGTTTCATAATCTAAGATGGATAAAAGTATTCATTTGTATTCAAGTAACTTGTGACTGTACCACTCCATGGGCATATATAGATTCCTATCCCTTATAGTCCCCATTCCCCCATGGGTGTCCCACAACGCCAGGGTAGGGGGTCCTTCTATTTGACATCAATCTTCAGTAATACCATCTGTGCCTATGGTGCCTCTTATGAAGTCACATAGGTCAAGACTGAAAACAGGTTTTTCTATCCCCTTTGTGGTGACATTTCTTAAGACCTCCCCTGATATCCCATTTTTAAGTTCCCAGTTCCACTGGTGCCCAGATCTATAAAGATTCCCCTGAAGAATCATAACCAGAAAAATTAGAGTCCCGATAAATGCAAGTCTCATTTTTAAGGAATCTGGAGAGGCCCAGACCGTTCATTCTGCTTTTTCTGCCTTCAGCCAGGAATGGTGCAGCCAGACTGGGATGCTTTTGACCTTGACAGCCATTGGTGCAGGCAGGATGACAGTGCATGGTCTCTTCCAGGCAGGAGTCAGTCCCTGGGTGGTGAATTTCTTTACCCATATTGAGTCCCCGGGCTGGAAAGGGTGCACAGGGTCCGAGGTGGGCACAGGCAGGGCATCACAGACATGTTTAGGGATAGCTTTCTGGGTGGCCTGCAGGGCCTATAAAAACTGTAAGAGGGCAAGGGGCGCAGAGTGGTCCAGGTTTCTAAAGTAAATTTGGTTAAAGTTTCCTTTAAGGTCCTGTTCATGCGCTCTACCTGCCCAGAACTCTGTGGGCAGTAAGCACAATGGAGCTTCTAGTTTATATTTAATCCCTTAGAGATATCCTGTGATATCTTTGCTATAAATGTGGGGCCGTGGTCTGATCTGAGGGTCAGGAGTAGCCTAAACCTGTTACTCCCTTTACTACATTTTAGGCTGTTATTCTATTACTAGGGGTAAGCTCTCCCTCTTTCACTCAGTGTCCTATTTTTTCCCTTCTTGAGTGTTCCTCCAATGTCCTGTCTTCCTATAATATATATGTCCCTTTATTTTATTTTTTTGCTTCTTCTCTCTACACAATCCTTCTTCAACTTGCTGACAGACCCTCTGCGACTTTCCTAGTCCCTCCCCTGACATGAACCTGAGAGCTTGCTCAGTCTATCTGCTGTCTGTACATCCCCCAGCTTTTCTTCTCCTCCTCCCTACTTAGATTCACACATTTCTGCTTCCCTCCACCTTCTCCCTTTTCCTGTAACCTTACTGGATATTGCCTGCCTCTCAGGAGTTCAGTAAGCTTGGTGTAACCTAAGTGGGTAATCTGGTGCAGCTGGTTGACTAAAGTCTCACCTAGAGCCTCTGCGACTAATAACCTCCCATCAGGCAGTGTCCATCATCTACTGATTTCCTTTATGGTTTGTTTCTGCTTGGCTAAGTCATTTTCTGACCTAGTGTATCTGGAGATGTCCCACTGGTTTTAGGACTGCCTCCTAAGCTTTCTGATCTACAGCCAAATTTTTTTCTTGCCCCATCAGAAAGCCTGGATTAGGGCTATGAGTTCAGCCCATTGGGCTGAAGTTCCTCTACTTAATGCCTGTGACCAGATGACACAGTCCTGAGTTACTACTGCTGCCCTGGCATACCTGATTTCTTCCTGGACATAGCTGTTCCCCTCCGTGAACAATACCTCATCTGATGATGGCAATGGGACATCCTTGAAGTCTGGTCAGGTCATCTGCACTGTGTCGATTACCTTCATGCAGTCCTGCAGAGGTTTCTCTGGGTCATTGTCTAGAGGAAGGCTGGCAGGACTGATGGTCAACATCTCATGGAACTTGATGTGGGGCTGGCCTGGAGTAGCAGTGGCCAGCAATAGAACAGTCACTAGAGAAGATCATGTCTGAGTAGGGGGTATGGGCACCCCGGCATGACCAGAAATGAATGAGTCACAGTATTTTCCCCAAAGTCTATAGTCCTCTTTGAAGTCCATGGGTCAGTTAGGGCCCCATTGTCTTGGTCAGGACTGAGTCTGCTTCACCAGTATCTACCAGAAAACTAGTTTGTCCCCTATTGTCTTGTATTATTCTGGGCTCCCGGGGTGGGGGGGCTCAGTTGGAAGGAGCCCTGGCCCTGTTATTTTTCTAAGTTAAAAACAGCCTTTTACTTTGTTCCTCTATACTTGACTTTGTCCTTGTCTTTTCTATCTCTAATTGGGACATATGCCTGACATCCTGACCCTTCTTCATGTTTCCCTTCCTAGGGTAATCCTTTTCTATGGGCCCTGTTCCCCTTAAGGCTGTTATTATTACCTTTGCTATTCTATTATCTTATTTATTTTCCTAGGGGTGCCCCTATTATTATATCTCTTTTGAGCTATTTCAACCAATTTGGGCCTTTAGGCCTAACAGGAGAACATGGTGAAAAGCGTCCAAAGAAGCCCTATCCCTGGCAATATTTGGGTCCCACCATGGGTAGAGGAATGGGAAAATTTTCTCTGACCCCAGGTTTTCAAAAGGTTGCAGGAAAAGGAAGCGTCATCCTTGCATGGGTGTTTACATGGGGCAGTGTTTTTCAACTCTCTCCAAGAGCCTTTTGTGCCTGTGTCCAACTCCCCAAAACTCCCTAAAGTTAACAGTTCTGCGGGAAACCTGCACTGTTGTACTCACTGCCTGCAAACACACGAGCCTGGGCTGTCAGGGAAGGAACATGCCCCTTCCACAGCCTGACCGCTCTCCCTGGGGAACCCTGCAGCTTCTGCAACCTCCAGGTGAGTGCCTGCCTACCGCCCGCCACCCCTGCTTCCCAGGACGAGGAGATCTCCGCACTGGACCCTGGTCCCAATGCAAGGCAGGGCACTCAGTGCTATGTGGGATGTACACAGCAGCCTACCAGCAGGGATGGCCCCTCCCAGGCCGCTCCCCCTTCTTGGTGCAATTGCCACAGCCCAGCCATTTGTGTGTTGGGGCCCAGGCACACAGGGGAGTTTCGCCTCCTCTGAGGGGGGTGGAAGGACGGGGGTCCTGTCCCTATAAATTAACAGGCAAGTGATCTAAAATATAGGATTTAAAAGCCCTGTGTTGTCCTCAGAATCTTTCTATTTGATAAACTGTGCACTTTGTTGGGGCCTAGAAACCTGTCCTATTCCTTGTAAATCAGCCACAGAAACATCTGCTCCTGTATCTAAAATACATTTAAATTTCTTTCTATTCAAATTGAGCTCTATTTCAGGGTGACCTTGGGTGATTAACTGTGCATAATAGGCTCCATCTGTGGAGCTGAATCCTCCCTCTCTCTGGGGTTCCTTTGATAGCACTTTAGCATTTTCCAGCCACCTGATGCAGCAAAATTTGTGCTATCCTAGTTTCAGGTAAACTTGTACAATAGTATTAGTGGTTTGGGCCATAACTTTTCTTTCCCCAAAATAATCAGAATCAATAACTTCAGGCAACACTTGGAACACTTTCATAGTGAGACTATTCCTTCCCAAGATTAAACCTATGAGAAACATTGCCTGTTTCTCATAGGCAAGCTGTTTAACTATTGATGTGCCCGTCTCTGAATCACTTATTACTCTGTTAACTGCCTGTAGCAACTGAGCTACAAAATCTTGATAGGGCTCTTCAAGTCCTTGTCTGATGGATGTAAGATCTAGCAAATTCTCCCCTTTTGTTGAGAGCTCTTTCCAGGCCTTCAAAGCACAAATATTAATCTGCTGATATGCCTGGAGAGAAAACCCTAGCTGATCTCGAAGAGCCTGATATTTCCATGCACCCATGAGCATTTCCAAAGAAATGGGTACTCTATGCTGTTGATTCCATGTGGCCTGCTCACTACTAATCTTCATCCAGTTATTTTTCCATATCAGATAGTCCCTCCTGGTGTAAGGTAAGCTTTTGCTAATGTTTGCCAATTACCCGGGACTAAGGCTTCCCTAGCAAAATTTTAATAAACTGAGCACAAAAGAGCTGTGGGCCCATACATAGTACAAAAATAATTTGAGATCTTTTAACATCTTAAATGAGATGGGCTCATGCAATTTTAATATTTGACCTGGATTGTTCAGGTCAGGCCCCTCTATCACTGGAAATAATGAAAACCCAGTGATATTCTCTCCAGCAGGTCTTGCCGGATTAATGTCTAAGTAGGATAGTAACAGGATTCTTAGCATTTTAAATGAGTTTAGGGCATGGATGCAGGATGTTCTAGAAACCACAATTATTTTTTTAAAACTTAAATTGTGCCCCATGTAGGTTATGTGAGGAACTCCCAATGTGGCACCTGTCCCCATTTTCAAAGAGGAAAACATCACATGATTCTTTCCAGAATCTAAGATGATTGATTCTAAGTAGCATTCAGAAAGTTATTCAAGAGTGATTTGTGGGCAATGAAGAGAAGCCGTGATCCTTGAGATTCCTACTGTGGTGCATTGTGTGGTTTGGTCTCCTGAGGCATCAGATCTCCCTCCCCCTGAGCCCCCTGAGCCTTGGTGGGCATCTTAGCCCAGGACACTCCTGCCCAGTCTTTGCCCTCTGCACTTCTGCTGTGATTGTTCTTAGGGTTTCAGCTTCCTTCTGCCTATTGAAAGATAAATCATTTCAGATCTAAGTTTAAAACCAAATTGACGTCTCTGTTGTATTTGACCCTTCATCATGCTCCCTATAGAGTAGGGTTTTTTATTTTTAGGACTATTGACCTTTTAGGACAGATGATTCTTTAAAAAAATTTTTTATTTCATTATTGGTTTTAGAGAGGAAGGAGAGGGAGAGAGATAGAAACATCGATGAGAGAGAACATTGATTAGCCACCTCCTTCATGCTCCCCACAACCTGGGCATGTGCCCTGACTGGGAATCAAACCTGTCAACACTCAACCACTGAGCCACACCAGCAGGCTAGGCCAGATGATTCTTTATCCTGAGGAATTATCCTGTGCATTTTAGGTGCTTATTCACATTCATTACCTCTATTTCCTGTTTGCAGGTAACCTACCCCCTTACCCCACCCTAAAGAGAATCTCAACTGTGTGCACACAGTTGCTAAATGTCCCCTTGGGGGAAAAAAATCACCCTTGGTTGAGAACTACTGACTTAGGTTTGATCATGTTTGGAACCTGAATGATCTGGTCTTGGTGTAGCCAATATTTCTGCTATCACTCAGTTCAAATCAATTAGTAACTGCAATTTGGGTTTATCTTGGGTTATTTAGAAGTTATGAATAAGGGCTGAAAGAAATCCTAAATATAAGGAGTTTCTCCGTAACCTTTGTTACTAATTTCCAGATTCACTGCAATGAGTGCAAGAATCATACTTCATGTATTTTGAATCCTTTAAAGTTTTTTTGCAAGTTGCTTTCAACTACAATATTGTCCCTTTAAAAAATGTTCTAAGTGTGCTTCTCTGTGGGTATCTGTGCACCTTGGGAAAACATCTAGTGCAGGCCAGCAGGAAAGGGGTCGATGGAGTGGATGATCTATGAAGGTTTTTTATTTTCCTACATATGATTTTATTTTATTTTATTTATTGCAATTTTTATTAATTTATTTTTGTTACAGATGTTTCTTCTTTTCCCCCCATTGACACCCTCCTCCTGATCCCACCCCCTTCCCTGGCATTGTTGTTTATATCCATTGGTTACGCATACATGCATATAACTTCTTTGGTTTATCTTAACTCCCCCACCCCTCCATGTCATCTCAAAAGATACAAGATCTTTCTTTCTTACAGCTGCATAGTGTCCCATTGTGTATATGTACCACAGCTCTTTTATCCACTCATCTATTGATGGATGCTTGGAATGCTTCCAGATCTTATCAATTGTAAATAGTGCTGCTATGAACATAAGGGTGCATATATTCTTTCTGATTGGAGTTTCAGGTTTCTTAGGATATAGTCCTAGAAGTGGGATCACAGGGTCAAATGGCAGATCAATTTTTTTTTCAACTGACAAATCAGCTTCTAATAATGGAAACAAATTTTCATTCCAAAAACAATTTTAGGGAAGAAAAATCTTCCCTATAAAAATAAACTTAAACTCATCCAAATTATAAATATTATAACTTTTTACACCTGCAATTTAAAATGCTCCTCTGCAATACTTCCCCCTTCATTTGACATCATTCCTGTACCATCACATACTGAAGAGAAACTAGTATGACAGCAAAGCTTAGAGAGTTTAATTTAACATAAGAATTGGCACAATGACTTTTAAAAACCAGTGGCCTTCAAGGCCCTTCTTTTACACACTAACCACACAAACAACACTGCAGTAGCCAGTGTTTGGGAGAGAACATCAGTCTTCAAGAACCATGAGCTGACAGAATTTCAATACTGTACATATTCCGAATTGTAGCTTGTCATGCACATGACAATGAACAAGGTTCTGGATGATACAGGTGAGGATCTCTATTTTAGACAATCTACTTCAAGTAAAAAAAAAAAAAAATTCACAGATACCCATCAGCAGCTACTACATTTGGTTCTAACAGTGTCTTAATCTGAGAAACAAATTCTTCACAAAATATAAGCCTACTGGGATGGGTAATGAAAAGACCAGGAGGTTGATAACACTAGACTCAAACACAAGTGGTAGTCTGAATAGTAAAACCAGTATAAAAACCATGAAGGGAGACTGGGTCAAGATGGCGGCGTAGGTGAACGTGGTATCGCGTCCTCCCACAACCACATCAAAGTTACAACTAAACTACAGAACAACCATCATTCAAAACCGCCTAAAATCAAGATGAATGGAAGTCCTGCAACTATGAGATTCAAGAAGACGCCGCATCCAGACTGGTAGGAGGGGCGGAGGCGGACGGGCTGGTCCCACACCCACGTGTGGCAGATAAAAATCAGGAGGACACCTCGGCTGGGAAGGTCCTCCCTGAGGACTGAGGGGTCCCCGTCCCACACCAGGCACCCAGCTCAGGGTTCCAGTGCCAGGAAGAGAATCCCCATCACTTCTGGCTGTAAAACCAGCGGGAACTGAGGCTGAGGCCGCTGGAGCCCCGGCAGCTCCTCTTAAAGGGCCCGCGCACAGATTTACTCGGACTCGCACCCTCCAGTCTCCAGCGTGCGGGAAGGAGCCTGAAACGCAACAGAGTCATATGGGGAAGAGCTGAGTTGTTTAGCATTGGAGAGAGGGCTGGAGAGGCAGCTTTCTTCTGGACAGACATGCTCTCAGAGGCTTTTTTCCTTTGGCGAGCCCTTCCCTGGGCTGGCAGATGCCGTCATATCTGGGACTCCAGCAACCTGGCTCACACTGTTGGCCCCGCCCTGGTGATTCCCTGAGGCCCCGCCCCACCTAACTTCCAGGCCCACCCAAGCTGTTGCCAGTGGCTTTACCCTAGGATTGCCCTGTCTTGGATCCTGCTTCAGCTTTTCCTAAATTCTTTCAAACAAGCAGCATCTGGTCTCAGCTAGCCCCACACCTCTCTCTAAGTAATACATGGAAACAAACAGAGGAAGGCAGCCAATATGAGGAGACAAAGAAACAGGTCCCAAATGAAAGAACAGAACAAAACTCCAGGAAAAGAACTAAGTGAATTGGAGTTAAGCAACCTAACAGATGCTGAGTTTGAAACACTGTTAATAAGGATGCTCAATGGACTTAGTGAGAACCTCATGAACTTAGTGAGGGCCTCAAGAGCATAAAAAAGGACCAGTCAGAAATGCTGGATGCACAGTTAGAAATGAAGGAGGCACTAACTGAAATAAAGAATAGTTTACACAGAATCAATAGTAGAGTAGGTAAAGCCAAGAAGCAAACCATGGATTTGGAATATAAGGAAGCAAAAAATGCCCAATCAGAACAGCAAAAAGAAAAAAGAATCCAAAGAAATGAGGATAGTGTAAGGAACCTCTGGGACAACTTCAAGCGTGCCAACATTCGCATCTTGGGGGTGCCAGAAGGAGAAGAGCGAAAACAAGAAATCAAAAACCTATTTGAAACAATAATGGCAGAAAACTTCCCTAACTTGGTGAAGGAAACAGACATACAAGTCCAGGAAGCACAGAGAGTCCCAAACAAGATGAACCCCAAGAGGCCCACACCAAGACACATCATCATCAAAATGCAAAAGATTCAAGACAGAGAATCTTAAAAGCAGCAAGGGAAAAGAAGTTAGTTACCTACAAAGGAGTTCCCATAAGACTGTCAGCTGATTTCTCAAAAGAAACTTTGCAGGCCAGAAGGGAGTGGCAAGAAATAGAGTGATGAAAAGCAAGAACCTAAAACCAAGATTACTCTATCCTGCAAAACTGTCATTTAGAATCAATGGCCATACAAAGAGTTTCCCAGACAAGGAAAAGCTAAAGGAGTTCATCATCACCAAACCATTATTATATGAAATGTTGAAGGGTCTTCTTGAAGAAAAAGATAAAAAAAAATGAACAAATAAAATGGCAATAAGTGCATATCTATCAACAGTTGAATCTAAAAGCAAAATGAACAAGCAGAACAGAAATATTCTCAAAGATACAGAGAACATTTTTTGGATACCAGATGGGTGGGGGCTGGGAGAATGGGTGAAAAAGGTGAAGGGATTAAGAAATACAAATTGGTTGTTAGACTGACAAACCTCAAAGGGAAGGGGGATGGGGGGTGGGAAGAAATAAACCAAAGATCTTATATGTATGTATGCATAACCAATGGGCACAGACAACAGTGTGGGAAAAGGCAGGAGGGAGGCAGGAATGGGGAGGAGGGGGCCAATGGGGGAAAAATGAGGAACATCTGTAATACATTCAACAATAAAGATAAGTTAAAAAAAATAAAATAAAATAAAAATGTTTAAAGACTTAAAAAAAAACACACCATGAAGGCATTCCCTGAACAATAAAGTATTGGATCACAATGACACTAAAATCTCAATACACTAAAAGGAACTTACATGCAAAATTAAACAAGATGTGCCATACATGTTATAGCAAGTTCTACCTTTTTTTTTTTTTTTCCAACTTTCCTTGAAAAGCTCGGGAAGATATGATTGTCTCAGTAATAGATGTGGCACCACATCACCAACTTACACTTGTCTCCAACACGATGGGTGTTCTTTGACAGAAGAGCCACCAAGAGGGAAACAGAAATGCAATAAAAGGCACAATTCATTGAAAAGGCAAAGAACTAAAAGCACCTTGGAATTTCACAAAGAATCCATTAGGTGTCACCAAAGCATTAACAATTCCTTGGGAATTTATAAACAACAACAAAACATATCTAGACAGAAAATAGACTGTAAATCCCCCTCCAGAATCACAGCACACCTTTCCCATGGTTCTCAGATTAACTGCTGCATACAATGAAGTTACTTAATCTGCTTTAGGGAAGGCTTCTATTGCACATGCTTTTCTTTGGTTGGTAGGAACATACACTTTTGTTAAAATGTTTCCATAAGGAGCCCCTCCTGTGGTCGGTTCACAGTGGACTTCCCTCCCTTTCTTGCCACCCTCCTCCTCAGTCAAGTCCTCCTTTAGAATGCAGGCTCTGGTAGTATTCGGTCTTTCATCCATACCTTCTTCTCCATTACGTATGAAGATACTTCCATTTGTGAGAGAAAGGGAGTAGGAAAAGAAGAGAGAGGATGAGGGAAGGAGGAAGGGGAGGGGAAGGAAAAGGGGAAATGGAGGGGCTGATTGTCACAAAAGTGTGTGGTGAGCTCTTTACTGGACAAATCTCCCACCAACAATCAGGGGGAAACAGGGGCCCCTACCCAGACTCCTTCTCAGCTTGGAAGACAAGCTCAGGGAAAAGCCATAACTTAACCAGAGTGAGAAATAATCCCTGTGCCACCTGCCCAGAGAAGCTGTGCTCTTTCCCCTGGGGAAGGCAGCACCCAGGCCAGTCCGCAGAGGGCGGCCCCAGCACCCTCCTGCTCTGGAACACCCACCTGGTGGAATGCTGACTTTCCGGTCAGCGCCAGTCCCAAGTCCCTCTTTGAGGTCTCGCTCCAACTTTCTTTGGCTCCGTTCCCACACTTTATTCACCAAGAAACCAAACAGTCCTACAGTGGGTTTCAAACCTCAAAACAGTGCTTTTAATGCCTGTACAAATACACCTTTCTCTCTCCATCATCAACTCATCACCCAAACCACCCTCACTCAGGGCTCCCCCAATTTCCACTCACGCCTTCTTCCAAACTTGCTCTTTACTTTCTTGACATGTCAAGCTCCCCCAAAATCCTTCACAAATTCCTCAGAGTTCCCAGCTTCCTGTGCCTTTCATTCACATGGATGTTCCCTCTGATATTTAAAAAATATATATAATAAACACAGACAGGTAGTTTCAACATAGGATAAGTAATCAGAGAGATTCCTTGTTAAGCTTTTAAAAAGTCATTTGCACATCCTTAAGTTTACACCATCATCACATAGTTAAAATAACTAAAAGAAAACAAGAAAACAAAACCCCAGAGTCCATGCTTCACAGCTTGCCAGGAGGGCCCACAACAGTGCTGTCCCAGAACACGCTCGCAGAGTCCCTGACAGAGGATGCCCAGGAGCCAGAGGCTGTGGCCCAGGTGTGGGAAACTAAATCTAGAGACAGCAGGGGGATGACCCTCACATCACGAGGCAAGGACACAGCCCTCAGAGAAGAGACTCTTGCTACTGGTTTATCAGTATCCTGCAACCCCTGAGCAACAGGGAGACCGTGCCTTTAGTCAGGTTTCCACACCTCTCGGAGGACTTCCTCCAGCTTCTGACTGTAGGCTGTGTAGCACCTCTTTAGTCTCTGCAGCTGCTCATCTTCTTCCTTGTCCAAGATACGCAAGAAATTCTGCAGTTCTGGAAGGCTGAAGGCTTCCCACTCTCCAATTTCATGTTCATGGAGAACAAAACTGAGTGTGTCTGTTCGGGGCCCTGCTACCAAATGCAGGTAGAGTGGATGTTCCCGGTCTGAGACCTTGCGGGCGTAGACTTGATCTTGCCTGTAGCAATGCTTATAAAGTGCAAACTTGGCAGGGCTCTCTGTCACGAGGAACTTTTTGAGCAGGGCCTGGATCACTTCCCCAGCAGTGCTGGTGCTGCTGATATACAGAGTGTTCATGCAGCCATTGCTGCTGGGAGCGGGACTTCCTGAGTTCACAGCCATCTAAGAAGGTTTGCAGAGTTCCATCAGCACTTTAATGAAGCTAGTGTAAATCCCATTTGAGTTTAAGGTCATCTTCAACTTGTCTGTGACTGCTAAATTGTATTTATGAACCTTCTCTTTGATTTCCTCTTTGCTGAGGTAATTGTGGATTTCCTTCTCTTTCTCCACATCATGCTGGCCAGAGCGGGGCTTTCCCTGGGGTGCTCTCTTGAAGGAGGAGGTCCTGGCGGTGAAGTAGAAGTCCTCGAGGTCCTCCTCCAGGTTGCTGTAGCCGCTGCTCATGATGTTGGTCCAGTCATGCGCCAGCTGTCTCCCCGGGGTGCAGGTAGCCAGGTAGGGGGTGCCATGCCTGCCCCACCCCAGAGGTTCTCGGGGCACACCCTGAGCTGCTGATGGGCTGTCCTGCTGCAGCTGTGACCACCGCTCAATCTCTGGCAGATCAATTTTTAATTTTTTGAGGAAACACTATATTGTTTTCCATAGTGGCCGCACCAGTCTGCATTCCCACCAGCAGTGTACTAGAGTCCCCTTTTCTTCACACCCTCACCAGCACTTGTTGTTTGATGATTTGTTGATGGCAGCCATTCTGGCAAGTGTGAGTTGATACATCATAGTTGTTGTAATTGAGTGTTGATTGCTGTTGGCAAGTCAATGGGAGGGATTTACTCAGGCTGATCAGCTGCACTAACCACCAACCTCTGACTACCTTGGAGGATCAGCTGGCCAGGGGCCCACCACACAGAGCAAGACTTACTTTGGCAGGGCTCTGGTACCCATTGAGTCCATTTCTTGAGTGTGTCACTTGTGGAGGTGGTTGGGTGGTGGTTCTTTGTCATGGTCTGAAGCTGTGCACTGGGTGTGCTGGCTCTGGGGAAAGGTCAGTCACTACCTGTGTTCTACCTGGGGACAACAGACATAAGCTACAAAATGATCTGCAGATGGCTGCTTCTTATGCTGGGCTTGGAGGTTCCCAGGTGAAGCCAAGTTGTGAACCAAGGCTGGCTGCTTCTGGTGCTGGGCCTGGGGCCACTTAGTGAGAAGTATGGGGCTTGCTGAATCCAGATGTTGCTTGTTTGAGAGAATTTAGGAAAATCTGAAACAGATTTTCAGAGCCAAGACAGGCCATTCCTATGGTAAAGCCACTGGAAACAGCTTTGATGGGCCAGAAAGTTGGGTGGGGCAGGGCCTCAGGGAATCACCAGGGCGGGGTATATAGTGTGAATCACGTTCCTGGAGTCCCAGATATGGCACCCATCTGCTGGCCTCATGGGGAAAGTGCTCACCAAAGAAACAAAGGCCTCTGCCAGCTCGTCTGTCTGGGAGAAAGCTGCCTCTCCAGACCTCTCCCTGATGCCAAAAAACTCAGTTCTTCCCTGTATGTCTCTGGCACCTTTCAAGCTGCCTCCTCCACACTGGAGCCTGGAGGGAGTGAGTCCAAGTAAGTCTGTGCTTGGGCCCTTTGAGAGGAGCTGCCTGGGACTCCTAAAGCGTCAGCCTCCCTCAGTCTCAGTTCCTGCTGGTTTTTACAGCCAGAAGTTACGGGGACTTCTCTTTCTGTCACTGGAACCCTGAGCTGGGGGGCCTGGTGTGGGATAAGAACCCCTCACTCCTCAAAGGAGGACCTTTCCAGCCGAGAGGTTCTTCTGATTTTTATCCACCACATCTGGGTGTGGTCCCAGCCCGTCTGCTTCTCTGCCCCTCCTACCAGTCTCGATGTGGCTTCTTTAATTGCGTAGGTGTAGGACTTCCACTCAGTTTGATGTCAGGAGGTTTTGAATGAAGGTTGTTCTGTAGTTTAGTTGTAATTTTGATGTGGTTGTGGAGGAGGCTACAGGTATGGGGCTCATTGAGGCCAGGTGCTGTTTGTTAGAGAGAATGTAGAAAAATCTGAAGCAGGAGCCAAGACAGGCAAATCCTATGGTGAAGCCATATTTAGGAATATTGATTGCAGTTTGCTGCTCATGTTCAGTTTTTATATCATTACTGATATTTTTGTTGGAGTCTATTGGTTATCAAAGTGATATGCTCTGTCCCTGAATGAGAGGTGTGTTGAATCTATTATGATTATAAATGTGTCTATTTTTCCTTGTAGCTATGTTCTATGTAATTTTAGTTTGTTATGAAGTGTATACAAATTAGAAACCTCCTGGTAAATTAAGGTTATCAATATGAAGTACTCTATTTCTAGTAATGTTTTTTGTGTTGAAGAAGTGTACTGTATGTCATTCTATAATTTTTATTTGGGTTTTGTTTGCATAATACAGGGCTGGGTGAAAGTAGGTTTATCTTTTTTGTATGGACAATAATACAATAAATAATAAACAATAAGTCAACAATAAACTCTTTGATATACTCACTCACAACTGTAGACCTACTTTGCCCCACCCTGTATATCCTTTCCCATTTTTCAATCTCAGCATTTTACATTAGTAATGAGTGGTCACTGAAATCCATAAGGAATTGAGTTTGGTGGAGGGTAAGATGTATGGGGTCCAACATTTTTCTATTTCTTTGTCTCCCATTGTGTATTATACAGTGCATATTATTTTTAATGATCTAAGGAGTCCTGTTTATTATACAAAATTTCCACATGAATATTCTTCTACTACTGGACCTTCTATTCTGTTTCATTAATTCATCAATAATGGGCCATTATCCTGCTGTTTTTAATTATTGCAGGTTTATAATACAGTACAATTTTATATCTGGTTTGGATGGCTGATGTTTATTATTTTGCTTTTTCAGAATTGTCCTGTGCATCATAGGTGTTTATCAGCATCCGTTCTCTGTATTCACTGCTGGCCGGTCCACCCTTACACCACTCTCATGACAATGTGAAGTGTCTGCACACATTACAGAATGTCCCTGGAAAACACTGCTTGTGGTTGAGAATTACTGATCTTGAAGTTTTGATAATTTTTGGAACCTGAATGACCTTGTCTGGGAATGTAGAACTTTTTTCCTTCCTCAAATGTAGGAAGTTAACACTCAGAAGATTGAGGACTATTACAGGATTTCAGCCATGGATGACAATTTAGGACCACAGTGTTTTCCTGTATTCTTCCTCATATTTCTGTGTACTCTTATGGGGGAAAGTATTTGTTTATATTTTGGGTGTATAGTGAGGACATTTTGAATGAGTCAGCTCTGGATGAGCAGCTATTATGTTTGGTTGATAGTTAAACTTCCTCATCTGTTTTTTATGGGATCCTCAGTCAATAGCTGCCTGAAGGGTTGTGGGCCAAATCCCTAGCTGGGGACATGCAGGAGGTGGATAATCGATGTTCTCTTTCATTGCTGTTTCTATCTCTCTCTTTCCTTCCTTTCCTCTCTCTCTACAATCAATAAAAAGAAATGTTCCAAGTGTGCTTCTCTGTTGCCACCTGTGCATCTTGGGATCAACACCTTAGGGCAGGTCAGCAGGAAAAGGGGTTGGCTACAGGGGATTATCTATGAATGTTGAATAGATGATAGTTGCTGCTCATGTTAATTTTCTTCCTTACTAATTTTTTTGGTGGGAGTCTATTGTTTGTGAAGTTGATATGCTCTATTCCTGAATGAGAAAGGTGTGTTCAATCTCCTATTATGAGTATAAATGTTTCTATTTTTTGTAGCTCTGTTCCATATACTTTGCAGTATGCTATTAAGTGCATGTGAATTTGGATCTTCCTGGTAAATTAAACTTACTGATGTTAAGTGCTCTTTATTTCTGTTAATGTTTTTGAGTTCAATTCTATTGCATATTATTATATAATTATTATTTGATTTATGTTTGCATAATACATGGTTGGGTAAAAAAAGGTTTCAAGTTGATCATTTGGAAAATAATAAAATAATAAATAACAACACAAGTGTAAACTGTGTTTTGTGTACTCACAAGTATAAACCCATTTTTGTGTCACCCTGTATATTTTTTCCATGGTTTTACTTTCAATGTCCTTGTACTCTTATATTTTAGGTTACTTTGTAAAATTAGTTATGAGTGGCTATTAAAATTCTTTAGTAATTGATATTGGTGGAGGGTATAATGTAGGAGTCTAATATTTTCTTCCATTCATTTGTCTCAACATTATTTATTATATAATGCATTTTTAGCTGTCCAGATTATTGATTTTTAGTAAACTTCAAGAACAGTTTTTTTTAATTAAAAAAAAATTAATCCTCCCCTGAGGATATTTTTCTATTTATCTTCAGATAGAGTGGGAGGGAGAGAGAGAGAGGGACAGAAAGAGAGAAACATCAATGTGAGAGGGACACATCCACTGGTTGCCTCCCGCATGACCCCGCCCAGGGCTGGGGACAAACCTCAACTGAGGTATGTGCACTTGACCAGAATTGAACCCATGACTCATTGGTCTGCAGGCTAATGCTCTAATCACTGAGCCAAATCAGCCAGGGCAAAGAACAGTTTTTAAAGAGAAGAGTGATTTATGGCCTTGGCCAGTGTATCTTATGTGGTTGAACATCATCCAGTGCACTCAAAGGCCACCTGTTGATTCCTGGTGAGGGCACATGCCCAGGTTGCAGGCTTGATCTCCGGTCTGGTAGGAATGCATGCCAGAGGCAGCCAGTAGATCTTTCTCTCTCTCTTTCTCTCTCTCTTTCCCCCATCTCTTCCTCTCTCTCTAAATTAATACAAACATTTAACAGTAGTGATTTATGATTTAGGAAAAAAAGTATTGATCTTTACATGCCTCCAGCGGTTTATCACAGTGATTCAGTTGCCAAGATGTCACCTGTATCATCTTCTTTTCCTCCTGACATTTTGCAGGTGTCCTCTCAGCCTAGGACACTTTTTCTCAATGTCTGTAAGATGGCTGGCTTTTTGCTGTTCTCTTGTTCTCAGCTTCCATACTGCTTAGGTTTTTCCTGATCATCTTATTTTCTGTCATAGCATTCTGTTCTTTTTCTTCATAGGCCTTGTATCTATTTAAAATGCTATATTTATTTTCTTAGTGTCTGTATACTTAGGTAAACAGTGAGCTCCATGAAGTCATGGCTGTTTTGTTACCGATGTGTATCCTGTCTGTAATAGAGGTTTGGTGGTTTACCTTCCTCTATGGAAAGAAATAATGAGCAGAGTTGGCTGGAAGTTTGACTGGACTTGCTCCTTTAGGATTCCTAGCTTACTTTTTGCTTGTTTTTTTTTTTTTCCTGATTGTAAACAGAAGGGAAATGGGACAGCTGGTGTCACAGGAGTGTAGTAGGAGCAAAGGAGTTCTCTAGTGTTTAGCAGTGCAGGAATAGGGAAATGGTCACATTGTGTTAGAATCCTGTACATTATGTCCTGGCCGGTTTGGCTCAGTGGTTAGAGCATCGGCCTGTGGACCAGAGAGACCCGGGTTCGGTTCCTGCTAAGGGCATGTACCTCGGTTGCAGTTTGTCCCCGGCCCTGGTTGGTTGTGCGGGTGGCAGCCACTCGATGTGTCCCTTTCACGTCGATGTTTTTTTCTCTCTCTCTTCCTCTCTCTCCCTCCCACTCTATCTGAACAAAAAATGAAAAAATGTCCTCGGGTGAGGATAAAAAAATAAAAGAGTCCTGTACATTAAAGTGGACTGTTTGGAAGTCTGAGAGAGGGACCAAAAAACACAGGATGGCACATGGGCATCCGGGCTTATGAAAGGATTGCTTTAGGTTCCTGGTATTTCTTTTGTTGTGTAGGTACCAGTAGGCAGGGCTCAGCATTTATATGTGGAAACATCCCCGGTGAAATGCAGATGTCTGAGTACATGCTGCACCAGTGAATATATTTTTCTCAGTTTGTACTTGGAAAGGGAGAGGCAAAGATAGAGTTTGGAGGGCCATTCTGGTATGATAAGTGTGAAGTGATTGATGGAAAGTGCTCTTTTGGTTGTAACCATCATCCCCAGTTCTCCCCAAAGATGAAAGTCAGTGTTAATGTTGCCAAAATTCAGTGGGTCTCCTATTGAATTGTGGAGTCTGCTGAGAAGGTGTCAGAGGATAATTCCTTTTTCCACAAGAAGTCCTGATATGGCCATATTCCATACTCTCTCTGGTAATACCTTTTCCAACATTCAGAGAATTTAGAGCTGATGTGATAGGACCCTGCATCCTTTCTGAGTGAAATCCCTCCCAACACTTGGATGCACACTGCCAGAGAGTGCTCTTCTCTGCTGCCATCTAGTGTGCACCTTGGAAACAGCAACTTTTTACTAAACATCTGATCTTTATCATTGTGCAAAGACACTGTGAATCTCCAAGGCAACTTACATCTTCCTTAGTTTACAGATACCTTTAGTGTTAGGACCCAAATCTGATGTCACTGGACTCATTACCCTCTCAGGGGAAGACCTCTACCCTCACTCACGAGAGTTATAGGTAGAGACTTTTTCTCTAACTCACAGGTCCCATTGCTGATGCAACAGGACACCCTATTTTTATGATGTGAGACCCTTCCCAACATGCACAGTAACAAGAGCTGTATCAGCAGGACCCCACACTCCCTCATGTGTCACTGTCTCCACACTCACAGGGCTCAGAGCTCATGTCACTGGATCTTCAACTCGACCAGGTTGGATTCCTCCCCCTATACTCACAAGACCCAGAGATATAATGGATGGAACCCATCCCCACACTCAGAGGACGCAGAGATGACATAACAGGACCTTCTACTCTCTCAGATGAGACCCCTCCCCATAGTCACAGGGCTCAGAAATGATGTGACAGGACTTCAAACACTCTCAGGTAAGATATCTCCCAACATTCAGAGAGTCCATAGCTTATGCAACAGAACCCTGTGTGTTCTCAGACTGGAATACCCACAGACAGTCGGAAAATGCTCTTCTCTGTTGCCATCTAGTTTACATCATGGTTATAGCACCTATTTAGTAGACCCGTGCTCTCAATCCCTTTGCAAGGACCCAGAGAATTCCACAATCATCCCATATCATCCCTAGTTCAGAAAATCTTATATACCCATGTTGGTAGGACCCAAAGTGCATGTGACAAGACCCATTACTCTCTCCAGTGGCTTTTCCCCAAACAAACATGACCTGGAACTGATTTGACAGGACTCCTAATCTCTCAGGAAAGGGGTCCTTCACACACTCACAGGATACAGAGCTGATATGACAGGGCACACCTACTTTCACAAGGATGTTTTCAAACAGGGACACCCTCACTCACTCCTTTGTGACACACTGTACACTTACAGGACCCAGAGGTTATGTGATACAATTCTGATTTTTAGAGAGAGTGGAGGGGAGGGAGGGGGTGAGAGAGAGCACAGAACATCGATCTGTTGCCTCCTTCATGCACTCCAACCCAGGCTGGGGATTGTCCCTGCAACCCAGGTATGTGCCCTTGATTGACAATCAAAGGCACAACCCTTCGGTGCATAGACCAATGCTTTAACCACTTAGCCACACTGACCAGGGCCCCCTTTTTACACTTTATGCACAATTCAGTCTAGTCTATGTCTTTAAATAACACCTGAGGTGAGGTCACCAGAGAAACTTTTTCTGCCACCTAGTGAACATATTGGGAATAGCACCTTTCAAGGAAGTGTCTGCTGGTATCATTTGGCAAGGATCCTTTGAAAAGCCCCCAATGCAGCTTGTATCATCACTGATGCAGAATACTTAATAGATCAATGCTTACATTCTATTTCTGATCATCTTCTGCTTGAGTAACTCTGACTCTTTTCTAGAAGGCAGGTTCCCATACATGTCTTTGTCTTACATTTGATTATTTTTTCTTGCTAATCTGTGTCATATTTGAGTATTAAACCAGAAAAGAACCTTGAGTTTAGAGGGAAATTTGTTTCTCCACATAAGCAAGTAATTAGATATTTTTTGGAATGTAAACTTTGAAAGAACATCTACTTGAACCTGTCCTGAAATAAGATTTAACAATCTATCTAAAGAAATATTCTTTGGACTGAATAATTTTATCAAGGAAATATGGAACAATCTATTAATTTTGCTTCTGATTTAAAACTTGTATTTACCATTGCAAAGGTGGGAATAAAGATGAGCAAAATGTTGTATTTTGCATGTTCATTTTAAACTGGTAGTTAAGGGGGAAAAAAAGCTGAGAAAAAGCCTATAGTTCTCCCCCTTTTCTTCCTAAGAGATTTCAATGGAAAAACCTGGTTTTAGGGAGGGAGCATTAGCACCACTGCCTTAGCTTTAGACATTAAGACTCCATGCAGAAGACTGTTGTCACCCCCACACCCCATGTCCTATTACTTTTGGGGTTGATTTATAAAAAATAACCTTCCAATGTACTGGAGAGTTTGGCTCAGCAGTTGGAGTGCTGGCCTGCATACCAGTGAGTCGGGGGTTTGATTGCAGTCAAGGGCACGTACCTCCCTTGTGGTTTGTCCCCAGCCCTGGTCTGGGTCATGCCAGAGGCAACCAGTCAATGTGTCCCTCTTATGTCGATGTTTCTCTCTCTCTCCCTCCCTGTCTTTCCCTCTCTCTTCCTCTCTCCCACTCTACATGAACATAAATAGAAAAATATCCTTGGGAGAGGATTAAAAAATAACCTGCCAAGCATGCTGCACCTTACCTAAATAACCCACATTTCATCCTCCTTCACTATTTTGCAAAATGTTTTACATACCAAATATTACCTCATTGTTTTTGGTATTTATTTGTATGTAAATTAATGAAATAGAATAGAAGGTTTAGTAATTGACCTAAGTCCATCGGTAACTTTTGTAGTGATAAAGATGTCTCCTTATATCAGTTGCAAAGATATCCATTATAAAATAAATGGTGTTGGGACATAAGGCAAGCAGCCATTGACCAACAAGATTTTTTACTGAATCAAGAGTCGTGGAGGACATTAGGTGAGCATTTCCTGTGGGACCTCTTTTCATGAGCACATCCTCCAGGCTTAATACCAGAATTCCAGAGTTCACTACTTCCTGTGTTAGTTTACCTGAGAGTTCCAATCTTATAATCACTATGAAGGCAGAGTTCTATCCTAGTGTAGGTCCTTCAGTAATGGATGTTTTAAGCTATAAAAATAGGACATTTTTCAAGTGACTAAATGAATACCCTTAGAGATTTATTCCATGTTCAAAAGAATGTACCTTGTAAATGTTAGAACCAGGCTCATAAATGTCAGAGACCGAAAGCTTAGGTGTTCCCTTTATCACAACTCCTGCAACTTCACATGAAGAAGTGTAAATTAGAAAAGTATCCACTTTGGGCTAAATAATCAGAAACAGTTTTTATTCTCTTTAGACTGACAAGAAACCAGGCTGAATGAGCAAAGAAAGGCTTCTAGTGTTGTCACCACAACAGTCTAGCTTATTAAAATTATGTCATGTCTTTCTTTAGTACTTTTTTTTCTAAAATGAAAATGGCTTTGTTTTTTGCAGGCTACTTAACGAATACAGAAAAGCAAAATTTATTAAAAATTCCCCCAAGAAGTAAAAAAACAAACAAACCTGACATGATTTTAAGAATACACCTTTCCTGACATCTGTGCATGCACATTTACTTTCTTCTATTTTTTAAAGATTTAATGTACTATCTTAGGTTCTAAATATTGATACAAAACTTGTGTTTTCAGCTTTTCTAATATGCACATTTAAAGTTGCACATTTTTTCATAAGTTTTGGTATGTAGTATTTTTATTATCATTTGGTTCACATTACTTTCTAGCTCTAATGCCGATTTATTTTTGATGTTATTTAGAATTGTATTTCATAATTTTTAAATATGAGGAGTTTGCCCTGGACAGTTTTGCTCAGTAGTTAGAGCATTGGCCTGTGCACTGGAGGGTCTTGGGTTCAATTCACAGTCAAGGACATGTACCTGGGTTGCAGGTTTGATCCCCGGCCCCAGTTGGGGTGTGTGCAGGAGGCAACCAATTCATGTTTTTCTCTCTTTCTCTCTCTCTCCACCCACTCCCTTCCAATCTCTCTCAAAAAAATAAAAATAAAAATAAATAAATAAATAAATAAATAAATAAATAAATAAATAAATAAGAGAAGTTTGTAGTTACCTTTTATTCATGGTTTCTCTATGAACTGCAATGATAACAAGAAACATACTTTATTGAATTTCAATCTTTTGAATTTTGTTGGAACTTGTTTTATCTTACAATGTGGTCGCTCTTAAAAATGTTCCAAGGGTGATTCTCTGCTGCCATCTCGTGTACATCTTGGGAATGACAACTTAGTGGGTGTCTTAGTGCATAGTGGATTAGTATTTAGGAATCTTGACTGCAATTTGTTGTCATGTTAGGTTTTTATATTGTTACTGATATTTTTGTTGGAGTGTATTGTTTATAAAAGAAGTGTGGTCTTTTCCTGAATGAGAGGGGTGTTGAATTTAGTATGATTATAACTTTGTCTATTTTTCTTGTACCTCTGTTCTGATATAATCAGAGTTTATGTTATAAAGTGAATACAAATTTGGAACTTTCTGGTTAAATTACTCTTAGAGATATGATGTATTCTTCATTTCTAATAAGGCTTTTTGTCTCAAAGTCTACTGTATGTTATTCTATAATTTTCATTTGGTTTATGTTTTCACAATACAGGGTGGGGCAGAAGTAAGTTTACAATTGTTTGTATGAAAAATAGTACAATAGTCTGGCTGGTGTGGCTCAGTGGTTGAGCATCAACCCATGCACCAAGAGGTTGCTGGTTCAATTCCCGGTCAGGGCACATGCCCAGGTGGTGGACCCAATCCTCAGTGGGAATCATGCAGGAAGCGGCCAGTCAATGTTCTCTCATTGATGTTTCTATCTCTCTCTTCCTCTCCCTTCCTCTCTCTCTAAAATCAATAAAGGAAAAATAAATTAAAGAAAGAAAAATAGTACAATACATAATAAAAAATAATGCAATAACAAAGTGTTTTATGTACTTAGAACCGTAAATCTACTTTTGCCCAACCATGTATATGTATTCTCATTTAATGTTTCACTTTCAGTGGTTTTGAATGTCATGTTTGAAGAAACTCTGTTTTATATTAGTAATGAGTGCTCATTAAAATCCATAAGGAATTGAGTTTGGTCGAGGGTAAAATTTAGAGGTCCAGTATATTTCCCATTTTTCTTATATTATGTATTATACAGTGCATATTATTTTCAGTGATGGAAGGAGTCATCTTTATTATACAAAATTTCCACATGAATGTCCTTCTACTAGTGGACGTTCTATTCAGTTTCATTAATTCATCCATTCTTGGGGCATTACCCCATTGCAGATTTAGAATATGATACATTTTTACATCTGGTTGGGCTAGCTTCTGTCTATTATTTTGCTTCTTCAAAATTGTTCTGTGCATTGTTGGTGCTTATCAGCATCCATTCCCTGTATTCACTGCCTGCCATTCTACCCTTATACCACTCTCATGATAATCTAAAATGTCTGCACACATTACAGAATGTCCTTGTGATAAAATAGCTTGCAGTTGAGAATCTTGAAGCTTTGATAATTTTTGTAACCTGAATGATCTGTTGTGGGGTGTAGAATCTTTTTTTCTCCCTCAACTGTAGGGAGTTAACACTCAGAGGATTGAGGACTATTGCAGAATTTCATCCATGGATGACAATTTAGGACTACAGTGCTTTCCTGTATTCTTCCTAATATTTCAGTGTACTGTTAGGGGAGGAAATATTTCTTTATATTCTGAGTTTTATAGTCAGGACAGTTTGATGAGTCAGCTCTGGAGTGACCAGCTCTTATGCTTGGTTGACAGTTCAACTTTCTCATCTGCTTTTTATCAGTCCTCATTCGACAGGAATAGATGAGATAGGGAGCAAGTAGAAGTTGCAAGGGGTTTGGAGGAGCCTTGGTTTTCTCATGTCTGGTTTGAGCAAGAAGTTATTTTCCTCCAGTCCCTCCACCTGTACCCAGTGACTGCAGTAGGTGAAACCAGGGGAAGAGACAAGGAAACCCAGTCTATAGTTGACTAGCTGTTTTCCCAGCTGTTTCTTACACTTTGGGTGAGGTATCCCCTAAGTAGGTATGGACTATATTTCCTGTCCACATATCAGAGCACATGGTAATGGGGTAAGTCATTCAAGGGTGCATCTCCCTTTTCTTAAGTGTTTGAGACTCTGTGTGGTTCCAGTATAGGATTACTGAGGAAGAGTATTTCAGGTCCCACTTGCTGGAATTTTTCTGAGACCCCATCAGCTTGGCTGTTCTGAAGTAGCTTATTATTTTATTGTCTTCTTAACCTAGACTCAGTTTCTTGCTGTATAAAATGGAAAGATCAACCTATCATTGTTGAGTAGGGTATTGTGGTACAGGAACATTGGTATTGTTATTTTTTGGAGTTTAGCAGTTCTAACAGGTGTGCAGTGTTATCTCATTGTTGTTTTAATTTGTAATTCCCTAGTGATGTATTATATTGATCTCCTTTTTGAAAGCTAACTTACGATGTCTTGTCCATATAAGAAACATCCAAATCTGTATAGTATTTTTATGAGATTTTTTGAGCCAAACTGATCACAGACACTTGGGAATGAAGGTGTGAAATGCTCCAGAGACTATCAGTGTAGCAATTTCTTCGATGCATTTGGAATTAATGAGGAAAAAAAGGAAGATGACATGAAGGTGGGAGAGAGCAAGGCTGGGATTGGATCACAAACTCCTTAATAGGTGCTGTCACAGTTTAGAAGGAAGGAACTGCCAGGGCATATTTCAAAGGTATATTAATGTAGATGCACAGAAACAATGGACAGAGCTTGCCTAAGGCAAAGATTAAAGAAGTTATGTGCCTGGGATACGACTTGGTAGTTTGATCTGTTTAATAAAAAAATAATGAAGAGACAAGACAGGGTTATTTTATTTTGTTAATCCTCACGAGGATATTTTTGCCACTGATTTTTAGAGAGAGTTGGAAGGGAGAGAGGAAGAAAGAAAGGAGAGAGAAACATCCATGTGAGAGAGACATCAGTTGGTTGGCCCCCCACAACCCCAACCAAAGCCAGGACTGAACCGCAACTGAGGTACATGCCCTTGACCACAATCAAATCTTCGACTCTTTGGTCTACAGGCTGATGCTCTAACCACTGAGCTAAATCAACCAGGGCCATTGAGAAATTTTTGGTCAGATTTCCAAGAGGTTATTTTCTGTTGAACCCTTTTCTGTCCATACTGTATATGTTCCTTGGCAAAGTGTTTGAGATCTTTTCCCATTTTTATTGAGGGTTTTGTTTTATAATTTGTATTTTGAGTGAAATCTTGTATCAGAAATGTACTTTGCAAAAATTTTCTCCCAGGGCATGGTTTGTCTTTTTATTCTTTGAACAATTTATTTTACAGAGCATTTTGTAAGTTTATAAAGCCTACATGGTTAATGTATTTCTTCATTAAACTTTATGTACAAAAATAGAACTGCTTTCTGGCTCTTTTCATTTAAATGGACAAATAAAAGGTAAAGTAATGCATGAGAGGTGGCTCAGGTGTTGAAGCCTGAGGCAGGACTTGGATGGAGATGAGAGGGTGGGGCCAGGACAAAGGTGTGAGCTGGGCCTGGACTTGAGGTAAAAAGCAGCCTGAACCTAAGGTGAGAAGCTGGGTCAGATGAACTGCTGGGTCCACACATCAGAGAAGAAATGAGGCTGAATGAAGTAATTTCAAGTGTGTCTTTGCAAGTGGTGGGGTGTGGTTGTGAGACCTGGTACAAGGTAAGAGATGGGCCCAGAGCACATTAGATGAGCACTGGGTATCCTTGAGGTGAGCCAGGTCAGGGAGCAAGTACAGCCAGTTTGTGATGTGAGGACCAGAAAAGGGTCTCCAGACAGTGTGTGGGGTACAAGTCTCAGGTGTCAATTTAACTGAGCAATTTCTCTAGGACCACCTTTCCTCTGCATATCCTCTAGACCAGATAAAGAATTTAGGGGTGCACAACCTCTGGTCCAGGTTGACTTGAGCATTGCACAGTCCAACCTTACAGGTTCTCAGTAGCAGAGCCAAATCTTTCAGCCATAAATGTAATCTATAAAAATGAAAAATTTATTAGTAATGAAACAAACACCCTGAGAGGTTTGTTCCATGTCCAAAAGAACATTGATTGTGAATGGTCAGACCTAGGCTGAGCTCCATTTTAGAAACCGAAAGTTTAGGAGTTTGCTCTATCAGAACTGCTGCAATTGCACAGGTAGAAAAGGAGCAAATTTGGGCTCAATATTTCATGATAAATTTTCCCCCAAGACTGTCAGAGGACCAAAGTGGTTGAGCAAAGAAAAGGCTCTGGTTGTTGTCACCATAAGCTAGGTTGTTATAATTTTTAAATGTTCTATTTTTTCCTCTAGTAGTTTATTTTCTAAAGTGAAAATAGCTTTGTTTATTGTAGCTTACTTAAAGAATATAGAAAAATAAAGTTAAGTCGAAGTCCTACCCAAGAGATTAATAAAATTTTCAGTGCATAGAACATTTCTTTTAATTTACTTATTTATTTTCTTTATTTATTTTTAGAGAGAGAGGGAGGGAGGGAGAGAGAGAAACATTGATGAGAGAGAACATAATTGGCTGCCTCCTGCATGCTCCCCACTGGGGATTTGGTCCACAACCTGGGCATGTGCCCTGACTGGGAATCGAACTGGCAACCTCTTGGTGCATGGGTCGATGTTTAGCCACTGAGCCACACTGGTTGGGTCATAGGACATTTCTTTTTATGTTCTGTGGATTTAAATTACCCTTGTAGGTTCTTAAGATGGGTGTAAAACTTGTAAATTTTTAGCTTTTCTCTTTTCCTAATATGTGCACTTAAGCTGCACAGTTTCCTGTAAGTTTTGTGATGTGGCATTTTTGTTATTGAATTTTAAGTTTTTTTCTGACTTCAATTGTGATTTATTTTAAGGGTTCATCAGGCGTGTATTTCATAACTTTTAAATATAAGAACTTTCTATTTAACTTTTGTGATGGATTTCTAGACTAAATGCAATAAGAGCAAGAAACATACTTTCCATAATTTTAAATCTTTGAAGTTTGTTGAAAGTTACTTTTCAGAGTACTATATGGTCATTTAAAAAAATGTTCTACGTGATTCTCTGCCGCCATCTAGTGTGCATCTTGGGAATAACACCTTAGTGCAGGTCAGGTCAGCAGGAAAAGTTGGTGTGGGTATAGTGAATAACATGAATGTTGAATTTGATTTGCTGCTGGTGTAAGTTTTTTACATCATCACTGATTTTTTTGTTGGTATCTATTGGTTCTAAAAGTTGTATGCTATGCCCTTGATTGAGAAGTGTGTTGTGTCTATTATGATGAATAATTTGTGTATTTTTTCTGGTAGCTCAGTTCTGTATACTCAGAGTTTATGTTATGAAGTGCTTGTGAATTTGGAACTTTCTGGTACATTGAAGTTATTGATATGAAATATTCTTCCTTATTTCTAGTAATTATTTTTGCCTTAGATTGTAGTGAATGCTAATCTGCAATTGTTATTTAGCTAATGTTGTCACCGTATATCTTTCTGTTTCAATCTCTTTGTACCCTTATGTTTCAGAAAGCTCTCTGTGTTTGTATTAATTATGAATGGTCATTAAAATCCATAAAGAAGTGATTTTGGTGACGGGTATGATCTAGGGGTTCAATATTTTTTGCATTGAGTTGTCCCTCACCATTTATTATGTAATTTACATTTTCCCAGTGGTTTATTCCCAGGTGTTATTCCCAAGATGCAGGAGACATCTTTATGATACAAAATTTCCACATGGATTTGAGTCTATTACTGGAACTTCTGTTCCATCCATTTGCTCTCAGGGCATGACCCCGTTGTTGTAATTACTGTAGCTTCATAATGTAGTCCATTGTTATATCCGGTGGGGCTAGCATTTATTCACTACTGTGCTTGTTCAGAAATTCCTTACAATTCTTCCTTATTTGAACAGGTGAATTTAAATGGAGAGTGTTTTACTTCTGTTACTTCAAAGTATACCTTATTAAATTTATAGACAAATTCTGGAAATTAACATTGTATCTTTTTTCTATCTACGAATAGGATGCTACTTTCCAGTTCTTGAAGTTTATGTTGTGTGGGTAGCATTTTAAAATATCGTTCATACTAATTGTGCACATTCTTGTAAAGTTCATTTCTAGAAATTTTATTGGTTTTGTGGCTATTGGTTCTTAGATTACATTTTAAATTACTCTTCATATGTATATATGATGTTCATTTTTTGCATGTTATTTATCCCACAATTTACTAAAATCTATAATTTTTAATAATTTTAAGTTGATTCTCATAGTTTAGGTAAATAAGCTATCATGCTATAATAATTACATTATTTCAGTTATATAAAACATAAAATAGGTAAAGGTTGTTAGAAAACAGAAATGAGGTAATTTGAAGAGTTTGAAAAATCATTTTTAAAAAATTATTGATAAGTTGATTAATGTCTAAGTAGGATTCTTAGCATTTTAAATGAGTTTAGGGCATGGACGCAGGATGTTCTAGAAACCACAATTTTTTTTTGAAACTTAAATTGTGCCCCATGTAGGTTACGTGAGGACTCCCAAGGTGGCACCCATCCCCATTTTCAAAGAGGAAAACATCAGATGATTCATTCTGGAATCTAAAAGAGTAAGATGATTCTAAGTAGCATTCAGAAAGTTATTCAAAAGTGATTTATGGGTAATGAAAAGAACGCGTCATCATTGAGATTCCTACTGTGGTGCATTGTGTGGTTCACTCTCCTAAGGTGTCAGATCTCGCTCACCCCCTGAGCCTTGGTGGGTGTCTGTCACTCAGGACACTCCTTCCCAGTCTTTGCCTTCAGCACTTTTGTTGTCATTGTTCTTCAGGTTTCAGCTTCTATGCTGTCTGTTGAAAGAGGAATAATTTCAGATCTAAGTTTAAAATGGATTTGACCCCTGGCCAGTTTGGCTCAGTGGTTGGAGTGTTGGCCCTGGACCAATGAATCGGGTTAGATTGTGGTCAAGGGCACATACCTCTGCTGTGGTTCTTCCCAGCCCTGGTCTGGTGGAGCAGGAGGCAATGAGTTGATGTTTCTCTCTCTCCCACTCTCTCTCTCTCCCTTTCTGTCTCCATTGTATTTGACCCTTTATCATGCTCCCTATAGAGTAGGGTTATTTATTTTTAGCACCATTGACCTTTTGAGCCAGATGACTTTTTATCCAGAGGGAATGTCCTGTAAGCTGTAGGTGCTTATTAACATTCATTATGTCTATTTCCAGTTTACAGGTAACCTACCCCCTTACTCCACCCTGAAGAGAATCTCAACTGTGTGCATACAGTTGCTAAATGTCCTCTTGGGGGCAAAATCACCCTTGTTTGAGAACCACTAATTTAGGGGTTTGATCATATTTGGAACCTGAATGATCTGGTCTTGGTGTAGCCAATATTTCTACTATCACTCAGCTCAAATCAATTAGTAACTACAATTTGGGTTTATGTTGGGTTATTTAGAAGTTATGAATAAGGCCCAAAAGAAACCCTAAATATAAGGAGTTTCTATGTAACTTTTGTTACTAATTTCCAGATTCACTGCAATGAATGCAAGAAACATATTTCATGTATTTTTAATCCTTTAAAGTTTTCTTTGAAAGTTGCTTTAAGCTACAATATGGTCAATTTAAAAAATGTTGCAAGTGTGCTTCTCTGCTGGCATTTGAGCATCTTGGGAATAACACTTTAGTCCAGGTCAGCATGAAAAGGGGTTGGCTGCAGTGGATGATCTATGAATGTTGATTTCAAGTTTCTACTCATGTTAAATTTTTTTCCACATTAATTTTTTGTGAGAGTCTATTATTTGTGAAATTGATATGCTCTATTACTTAGTGAGAGAGGTGTGTACAATCTCCTATTATGTGTATACATTTTTCAATTTTTTGTAGCTCTGTTGTATATAATTTGCAGTATGTTGTTTAAGTGTTAATTTGGGTGTTTGTGGTAAATTGAATTTACTGATGTAAAGTGCCCTTCTGTTCTAGTAATGTTTTTGCATTCAAGCCTACTGCATATTAGTATTTAATTGTTGTTAGATTTATGTTTGCATAGTCCATGGTTGAGCAAAACTAGGTTTTGAGTTGTTCATATGGAAAATAATACAGTAATAAATAATGATACAAGTGTAAACTCTATTTTGTGTACTCAGAAGGATGGATCAATTTTTGTGTCACCCTGCCTATCTTTTCCTGTGGTTTTAGTTTCAATGTCTTTGCACTGTTATGTTTTCGGTTACTTTGTAAAATTAGTTATGAGTGGCTATTAAAATTCTTTAGTAATTGATATTGGTGGAGGGTATGATGTAGGAGTCTAATATTGTCTTCCATTTATTTGTTTTAACAATATTATATGATGAATTTTGATAATGTCCAGATTATTGATTTTTACTAAACTTAAAGAAGAGTTTTTAAAGAGTGATTTATGGCCCTGTCCAGTGTGTCTCAATTGGTTGAACATTATCCTGGGCACTGGAAGGTTGATCTGTTGATTTCTGGTGAGGGCACATTTCCAGATTGCAGGTTTTATCCTCTGTCTGGTAGCAGTGCGTGTTGGAGGCAGCCAATGGGTGTCTCTCTCAAGTAAAGAAAAATATTTCAAAACAGTGATTTTTTTTTAGCTAGGAAAAAAAAATAGTGATCTTTACATGCCTATAGCAGTTAATCACAGTGACTTAAGTCTCCCAAGATCTCACCTGTGTCATCTTCTTTTCTTCCTGCCTGGGTTTTTGCTGTTGTGTATTTCTTAGCTTCCATGCTGCTTCTTGTGTTTTCACAGACTATCTTTTTTTATGTAACAAAATTCTGTTCTTTTTCTTAATCGCTCTTGTATCTATTTGAAATTACATATGTACTTTCTCAGTATCTGTCTAGCTATGTAAGCACAGAGCTCCATGAATTCATGTCTGTTTTGTTATCTATGTGTATCCTATCTGTAATAGAGGTTTGGGTGATTAACTTCACCCATGGAGAAGACTAGTGTGTAGAGGTAAGCAGCATCACTGGTGGACAATTTTAATTGCAAGGCTTTCAGATTTTAATAAAATGGAAAGGGCAGAAGGGAATGTTCAGGTGGGTTTGGAGAACTTGAGTTGTCTGAAAGTTCTACTGGATTTGCTCTGTTAGGCTCACTTGTTTACCTGTCCCTTGTTTTTCCCCCCTTTGGTTATAAACAGAAGAGAAATGGGACAGCTGGTGTCAAAGGACTGTAGTAGGAGTAAAGGATTTTTCCAATTTTTAGTAGTGCAAGAATAGGGAAATAGTTATGTTGTGTTAGAATCCTATATGCTAAAGTCTGAGAAAGGGACCAGAAAACACAGGATGGTATGTGGGCACCCAGGCTCATTAAAGGGGTGCTTTCATTTCTAGGTATTTATTTTGCTGTTTAGGTGCTAGTAGGCAGGGTTCAGTATTTACATACAGAAAACATCCCTGGTGAATTGTACATGTCTGAGTAGAGGCTGCCACAGTAGATATTTTGTTGTCAATGAAAGGGCAAAGGTAGAATTTGTAGGGTTGTTCGAGTATGACAATTGTCAAATGATGGATAGGCAGTGACCTCTTTGGTGATAACCACCAGTTCTCCCTAAGATGAAAGTCAGCATTAATGTAGCCAAAATTCAATGGGTGTCCTATTGAATGGTGGAGTCATGGGAGAAGGTGTCAGAGGATAATTCCTTTTCCACAAGAAGTCCTGATATGACCATATTCCCTATTCCCTCTGGCAATACCTTTCCCAACACTCAGAGAATTTATAGCTGATGTGACAGGACATTTATGCTCTCAGAGTGGAATTCCTGCACAGAAAGATGCACAAGCCAGAAAATGCTCTGCTGCGCTGCCATCTAGTGTGCAACTTGGGAGTAGCACCTGTTTACTAAGCATCTTCTCTTACCATTTTTCAAGGTCACTATGAAGTTCCAAGGAACCTTACATCTTCCCTACATCACAATGTGTTAAATACTTGTAGTGATAGGATCCAGAAATGATGTGACTGAAGTCACTACTCTGTCAAGGAAAGGCCTCTATCCTCATGAGAGTTATAAGTTATATGACACGATTCCCAAATCTGCCAGGGAGGCTTTCTCAGACTCACAGGTCACATAGCTGATGCAACATGACAGCGTACTTTATAAGGTGCAGACCCTTCCTAACAGTCACAGTATCAAGAGCTGTATTAACAAGATACCACATTCTCTTACATATCATCATCCCCACACTCACAGTGCTCAGAGCCAATGTCACTGGATCTTCAACTTGACCAGGTTGATTCCTTCTCTCACACTCAGAAGACCCAGAGATAGTATGTCAGAGGTCCACCTACTCTCTCAGGTGGATCTACATTTCACAGTAAGTGGACATCAGCTGATGGGAAAAAAATTTCAAACCTTTTCTGGATTGAACACATCCCCACATACAGAGGACTCAGAGCTGATATGACAGGACCTTCTACTCTCTCAGATGGGACCCTTCCCCATAATCACAGGGCTCAGATATGATATAACAAGACTCCATACAATCTTGGGTAAAACATCTCCTAACTCGCAGAGAATCCAGAGCTGATGGGACAGGACCCTGTGTGCTCTCAGACTGGAACTCCCACCCCCATACATGTGGATGGATGTTCACTGCCAGAAAATGCTCTTCTCTGTTGCCATCTAGTGTACATCATGGGGATAGCAACTAGTTAACAAGCCTGTGCTCATAATTATTTTGCAAGGACCCAGTGAATTCCCCAATTATTTTACATAATCCCTAACTCAGGATGTCTCTTACACCCATAGTGGTAGGAACAAAAGTGTATGAGACAAGACCCATTACTCTTTCAGGTGTGACTTTTCTCCTAACAAACATGATCCAGAGCCAATTTGACAGGACTCCTAATGTCTCAGGAAGAGGTTCCTCCACAGACACTCAAAGGATACAAAGCTGATATGACAGGGCACCCTATTCCACACGGAGAGACCTTTTAGAAAAGTACACCCCCACTAACTCCTCTGTGACACCTGCTACACTTAAAAGAGGACCCAGAGAAGATGTGATACAACTCCTTACACTCTCAGCTGGGACCCCTTGCCCAATCAAGACCCAGACTTGATGTTACAGGACACACTAGTCTCTCTCTGTAAAATTATTCCCCACGTTCAAAGGAGTCAGAGCTGACATGATGTTTCCGTATTTTTTGCTGGGTGAGACTTATATTCACAAGACTCAGAGCTGATGTGACATAACTCCTTACTGTCTCAGTTGTGACCATTTCCCACAGTCACAGATACAGAGTTGGTGTGTCAAAGCACCCTATTTTCTCAGGAAGAGAACTTTATTCACTTTTACAGGACCCAGTGATGTAGTGGCAGGACACCCCCATCTCTCATATGTGGTCCTCTCTACACTCACATGAACCAGACCTGCTGTCACAGGACTGCCATACTCTCAGGTGTGATCCCTCCAGTTGTTCATAGAATTGAGAGCTGACACAACATGACACCTTAATGTCTCCTGTGAGGACCCAGAGGTCCTGTTACAAGACTTTAGGTAACACTTGTTGCAACACTCAGATGACCCAGAGAGATTGTGAGAGGAACCTGTAATCTCTCAGATGGAAACATCTTTCTACACTCTTTTTTCATGGGGGAGGGGGGTTGTTAATCCTCATCCAGGGAAATTTTTTCACTTTTTTTTAGGGTAAGTGGAAGGGGTGGGAGAGAGAGAAAGAGGGAGGGAGAGAGAAACATCAATGTGAGAGAGATACATAGCTCGATTACCTCACGCATGCACCGAGACCTGGGCAGGGGATTGTATCTGCAACCTAGGTATATGCCCTTGAACTGGAATTGAAGGCACAACCCTTTGATGCATGGGTCGATCCTCTAACCACTTAACAACACTGTCCAGAGCCTACTTTTCAGGCTCTGCACAATGCAATCCAGTTTACATCTGTGGAATGGCATACGAGATAAAATTTTTGCTGCCACCTAGTGTGCATATTGGGAATAGCAACTTTCAAGGAAGTGTCCGCTGGTATCATTTAGCAAGGATCCTTTGAAAAGTCCTCAAGACAGCTTGTATCATCACTGATGCTGAATGCTTTGTAGATCCATGCTTACATTCTATTTCTGATCGTCTTCTGCTTGAGTATCTCTGACTCTTTTCTAGAATGGAGGTTCCCATGAATATATATATCTTAAATTTGGTTATTTTTTCTTGCTAATCTGTGTCATATCTGTTTGATTATTAAACCAGAAAAGAACCTTGAGTTTAGAGGGAAATTTGTTCCTCCTCCAGATAAGCAAATACTGAGATATTTTGTGGAATGTAAATTTTGGAGGTACATCTACTGGAATCTCTCCAGGAATAAGAAGTAACAATTTCTCTAAAGTAACATTATCTGGCCTGAATGATTTCATCAGTGACACATGGAACTATCTACTGATTTTGCTTCTGGATATAAGGCTTTTGTTTCCTGTTGCAAAGGTGGGAATAAAGATGAGGAAAGTTTTGTATTTTTCATGTTCATTTTAAACTGCTGGTTAAGAAAAAAAAAGCTGCGAGAACCTTTTCTTCTTAAGAGGTATCCATGAAAAAACCTGGTTTTAGGAAGGGAGCATTAGCATCACTGCCTTAGCTTTACACATTAAGAACCTATTGACCACCCCCAAACCCCATGTCCTATAGTTTTTGGGGTTCCTTTATAAAAAATAACCTGCCGCCCTGGCTAGTTTGGCTCAGTGGTTAGAGCATCAGCCCACAGACCAGGGAGTCCCAAATTTGGTTCCTGCTAAGGGCACATACCTCGGTTGCAGTTCATCTACCGGCCCTGGTTGGGGTCGTGCAGGTGGCAACCGGTTGATGTGTCTCTCTCTCTTCCTCCCTCTCTCCCTCCTGCTCTATCTCAAGATAAAAATGCAAAAATATACTTGAGTGAGGATAAAAATAAATAAATACCCTGCCAAGCATGCTGTACTTTTCCTAAATAACCTGCATTTCACCCTCCTTCAACATTTTGTAAAACGTTTTACATACCAAATATTATCTCATTTTTTTTTTTAATCCTCACCCGAGGACACTCTTTCATTTTTTGTTCAGATAGAGTGGGAGGGAGAGAGAGGAAGAGAGAGAGAGAGAAACATCGATGTGAAAGTGACACATCGAGTGGCTGCCACCCGCACGACCAACCAGGGCTGGGGACAAACTGCAACCAAAGTACATGCCCCCAGCGGGAACCGAACCCGGGTCTCTCTGGACCGCAGGCCAATGCTCTAACCGCTGAGCCAAACTGGCCAGGGCTATCTCATTGTTTTTGTTAGTTACTTGTATGTGACTTAATGACATAGAAAAGGTGAAGTGATTGACCTAAATCCATCGGTAAGTTTTGTATGAGAAAGATGTCTCCTTAGATCAGTTGAAAAAATATCTGTTATGAAATACATGGCATTTGGGACATGAGGTAAGCAGCCAATGACCAGCAGGATATTTTTCTGAATCGAGATTTGTGGAGGAAGTTAGGTGAGTATTCCCTGTGGAACCACTTTTCCTGAGCACATCCTCCAGGCTCAATACCACATTTCTGGAGTTTACTATTTCCCATGTCAGTTTACCTGAGCATTGAGAGGTCCAATCTTATAGTCTCTCTGGAGCAGAGTTCAGACCTAGTGTAGGTCCTTCAGCAATGAATGTTTCAGGGTATAAAAATAGGAAAATTTTCAAGTGACCAAATGAAGACCCTTAGAGGTTTGTTCTGTGTTGAAAAGAACACACCTTGTAAATGTTAGAACCAGGCTCATTAATTCCACAGACCCAAACCTTAGGAGTTCCCTTTATCACAACTTCTGAAAATTAACACGAAGATGTGCAAATTAGAAAAATAGTCACTTAGAGCTAAACAACTAGAATAGCGGTTCTCAACTTGTGGGTCGCTACCCCTTTGGGGGTCAAACAACCCTTTCACAGGGGTCACCTAAGACATCACAGTAGCAAAATTAGTTATTAAGTAGCAACAAAAATAATTTTATGGTTGGGGTCACCACAACATGAAGAACTGTATTAAAGGGTCGCAGCATTAGGAAGGTTGAGAACCACTGAACTAGAAGGATTTTTTATTCTCTTCAGAATGACAAGAGACTAGCCTGAGTGAGCAGAGAAAAGCTTCCACTGTTGTCAGCACAACAATCCAGCTTATTTTTAAATTATCTCCTGTGTTCCTCTTGTACATTTTTCCTAAGATGAAAATGGTTTTTTGGGGGGAAGGTTATGTAAAGAATACAGAAAAACAACATTCATTTCTCAATCTACCCCAAGAAGTGAAAACAACTGGTGTGATTTGAAGAATGTGCCCGTCCAGACATCTCCACATGCACATGTCCGTCCATTTTCTGTGAGACGCACTGTACTATTTTAGGTTTTTAATATTGATGTAAAACTTGTCAGTTCATCTTTTTTAATATGTGAGTTTAATGGTGCAAATTTTCTCATAAGTTTTGTGTGTAGTATTTGTATTATCATTTGCTTCAAATTATTTTCTAGCTCCAATGCTCTTTTGTTTTGGTGTTATTTAGAAGTGGATTTTATAGCTTATAAATATAAGAATTGTCTAGTTAACTTTCATTAATGGTTTCTACATTAACTGAATGATAACAAGAAACATACTTGATAGAATTTCTATCTTTTGAAATTTGTTGAAACTTGCTCATACTATGTGGTCCCTCTTACAATACTCCAAGTGTGATTCTCTGCTGCCCTCTTGTGTACAACTTGGGAATGACAACTTAGTGCATGTGTTAACTGCATAGTGGATTACGTATTTAGGAATATTGACTGCAATTTGTTGTCATGTTAGGTTTTCTTTTATTTATTTATTTTATTCCTCACCCGAGGATATTTTTCTATTTATCATCAGATAGAGTGGGAGGGAGGGAGAGAGAGAGAGACAGAGAGAAATATCAATGTGATAGAGCCACATTGATTGGTTGCCTCCTGCATGACCCGACCAGGGCCGAGATCGAATCGCAACCGAGGTATGTGCCCTGACCAGAATCGAACCCATGACTCATTGGTCCATGGGCTGACCATGGAGCCAAACTGGCCAGGGCTCATTTTAGGTTTTTATATTGTTACTGATAATTTCTTTGACTCCACTCTTTATAAAAGAGGTGTGGTGTTTTCCTGAATGAGAGGTGTGTTGAATCTAGTATGATTAAAACTTTGTCTATTTTCCACGTAGCTCTGTTCTGATATAATTAGAGTTTATGTTATAGAGTGAAAACAAATGTGGAACTTTCTGGTAAATTAAAATTAGAGATATGATGTGCTCTTCATTTCTACTTTTTAGCCTTACAGTCTCCTGTATGTTATTATATAATTTTCATATTTTTTAGTAATATAGGTGGGATAGAAGTAGGTTTACAGTTGTTTGTATGAATAATAGTATGATAATTAATAAATATTAATCAAACAAACTGTGTTATGTACTCAGAACAGTAAACCTACTTTTGCCAAACCATGTATATCTTTTCTCATTTTTTCACTTCCAGTGTTTTTCAACCTCATGTTTGAAGTAACTCAGTTTTTATATTAGTAATGGCAGCTCATTTAAACCCAAGGAATTTAGTTGGTTTGAGGGCAAGATAGAGGGGTACAACATAGTTTTCATTTGTCTTACATCATGTACTCTCCAGTGCCTATTCTTTTCAGTCATCTGAGGAGTCATCTTTGTTATGCAGAACTTCCACAGGAATGTTTTTCTACTGGATGTTCTATTCTGTTTCTTTACTTCATCCATTCATGGGGCAGTACCCTGTTCTTTTTCATTATTGCAGCTTCATAACATGATGCCTTTTTTAAAAATCTGTTTTGGCTACCTTGTGTTTATTATTTTGCTTTTTCAGAATTGCTCTGTGTATCATAAGTGCTTATTGGCATCCAGTCCTTGTAGTCATTACCTGCCAGTCCATCCTCATACTACCCACTTGACAATCTAAAATGTCTGCACACATTACAGAATGTCCCTGGGAAAATATTGCTTCTGCTTGATAATGACTGATCTTGAAGCTTTGAAAATTTTTGGAACCTGATTTATCTGGTGTGGGGTGTAGAATCTTTTTTTTCCTCCCTAAACTATAGGGAGTTAATACTAACAGGATTGAGGACTATTGTAGAATTCTATGCATGGATGAAAATTTAGGATCACAATGCTTTCCTGTATTCTTAACATTTCAGTCTACAGTTATGGGGGAAAATACTTGTTAATATTCTGGGGTTTATAGTGAGGGCATTTTGAATGATTCAGCTGTGGAGAGACCAGCTATTATGCTTGGTTGACAGGTAAACTTTCACATCTGCTTTTTATGGGATCCTCCATCAACAGCTGGTCAAAGGGAACAGGTGAGATAAGGAGCAAGTCAAAATTATAGGGATCAGAGGAGCCTCAGTTTTCCCATGTTGCCTGCTACGAATAAGAAGCTATTTCCTTCAGTTCCCTCCATTTGTACCCAGTGACTGTATGAGGTAAAACTCAGGGAAGAGAGAAGGAAATCCAGTCTGTAGGAGAATAGCTGTTTTCCCAGCTGTTTCTCACACTTTGGGTGGGGTATCTCCTAGGTAGATATGGAGTATTTTTCCTGTCCATGATTCAGAACACTTGGTAATGGGATAAGGAATACGAGGGTGGACTTCCCTTGTCTTAGTTAATTCTCTGTGTGTTTCCATTATAGGATTCCCGAGGAAGTATGTTTCGGGTAGTTGTTCCTGTAATTTTTCTGAGAGTGCATCAGCTTGGCTGTTCTGAAGTAGCTTACTATTTTATTGTCTTTCTTCACCTAGGCTCAGTTTCTTGCTGTACAGAGTGGACAGATCAGAGTTGTCATTGTTGAGTGAGGGTATTGCGTGATACACGAATATTGTATTGTCATTTTTTGGAGTTTCACAGTTCTAATAGGTGTGCAGTGCTATCTCATTGTTGTTTTAATTTGTAATTCCTTAATAATGTATTAGGATGGGCTATTTTTGCAAGCTTATCTACTATGTCTTGTTGAGATAAGAAATATCAAAATCTTAGAGAACTTTTATGACTTGATTTGAGCCAAAGTGACCAGAGATGCTTGGCAATGAAGGTCTGAAATGCTCCAGAGGAGTGTTGGGTACAAGTCTCAGTTGAAGATTTAACTGAGAAATTCCTGTAGGATCACCACCTTTCCTCAGCACATCCTCTAGACTGGACAATGGAGTTAGGAGTGCACAACTTCTGGTTCCACTTTAAGTAAGCTTGGTGAGGTCCAACTTTACATGTTCTCAGTAGCAGAGCCAAGTGTTTCAGCAATGAATGTAATAAGCTATAAAAATGATAAATTTATTAGTGAGAAAGCAAAGAACATAAGAGGTTTGTTCCATGTCCAAAAGAACATTCTTTGTAAATGGTAGACCCAGGCTCAGATCTGTTTGAGACACCAAAGGGTTAGGATTTTCCTCCATCAGAACTGCAAATAGAAAATTAGTGAAATTGGCCTAAATATCTCCAGATAATTTTTCCCCATGAGACCTAGCTGGGTGAGCAAAGAGAAGGCTTCTTGTTGGTGTCACTATGACATTCGGGGTTATTATAATTTGTAAATATTCCATGTTTTCCTCTGGTAGTTATTTTCTAAAATGAAAATGGTTTGTTTGTTGTAGCTTACTTAAAGAATACATAAAAATAAAAGTAATGGGCCCTGGCTGGTTTGGCTCAGCAGTTAGAGTGTTGGACTACGGACCAGAGAGTCCTGGGTTTGGTTCCCGCTAAGGGCACGTACCTCGGTTGCAGTTTGTCCCCACCCCTGTAGGGGTCGTGTGGGTGGCAACCACTCGATGTGTCTTTCTCACACATTAATGTTTCTCTCTCTCTCTCCCTCCTGCTCTATCTGAAGATAAATGCAAAAATGTCCTCGGGTGAGGATTAAAAAAAAAGAAGTAATGAAAAATCCTATCCCAAGAGGTCCAAACTGTTTTCATTTTAAGTACATAGCACATTCCCTTCAATTGTATTTGACTTTAATCTACTCCTCTAGGTTCTTAAGATGGGTGTACAACTTTTATTTTTATTTATTTATTTATTTATTTATTTATTTATTTATTTATTTATCTTCACCCAAAGACATTTTTGCATTTATCTTCAGATAGAGCAGGAGAGAGAGAGGGAGGAAGAAAGGGAGAGAAAAATTGATGTGAGAGAGACACATCGATTGGTTGCCAGCCACACAACCCCAACTGGGGCTGGGGACAAACTGCAACTGAGGTACGTGCCCTTAGTAGGAACCAAACCCCGGACTCTCTGGTCTAAGGGCTGATGCGCTAACCGCTGAGAAAAACCAGCAAGGTTGGGTGTACAACTTTTAAATTTTCAGCTTTTCTTTTTTCCTGATATGTGTGATTGATGGTGAGCATTGTTCTTTAAATTTTTGTATGTAATATTTTTATTATCATTCAGTTCTAATTTTTTTTCTGGCTCCCATTGTGATTTATTTTTGGGGTTAATCAGAAGTGTATTCTTAATTTTACATATAAGAACTTTCTAGTTAACTTTTGTGGCTGAGTTCTCAACTAAATGCAATAAGATCAAGAAATACAGTTTAAATAATTTTAATCCTTTGATGTTTGTTGAAACTTGCTTTTCATAATACAATAGGGTCACTTAAAAAAATGCCCACATTTTCAAAGAGACTAACTTTTGATGGTTAATTCTGGAATCTAAGAGTAAGATTGTTGATTCTAGGTAGCATTCATAAGCAGTTTCATTAAAGAATGCCATGGAAACAATAAATTTTCATTATGGGCCATGGAAAGAGGCAGTGATCGATCAGAGTCACACTGTGGTGTACTGGTGCAATTTTGTCTCCCAAAATGTCAGATCCTCCTTGATTCTGTCTCCTGAGACATCAGATCCTCCTTGATTCTGTCTCCTGAGACGTCAGACCTTCCTTGCTCCTGGAGCTTTGGTGGGTGTCTCTCAGCCCAGGACACTGTCTCCCGGTGTTGCCGGGTGGTGGCTTTGTTGTTCTTCAGGGTTCAGCCTCAGTGCTGCCTGTACAAAGAGGTGCAATTTCACGTCTGGGGTCAAAATTGACTCAATGTCTCCATTGTGTCTGAACACTTTTCAATGTCCCTATGGAGTAGGGATTTTTGTTGTGGATGCTATTGACTTTTAGGCCAGACAGTTCTTTGTCCCGAGGGACTGTTCCCTGCATTGTGGGTACTCACTGACATTCATCATGTGTATTTCCTGTATTCAGGTAACAGTACCCCCTTACCCTACACTGAGGACAATCTGAAGGGCCTGCAAACATGTGCAAATATTCCCAGGGGACTAAACTGCCTTTGGTTTGTCTCTTGGGACTAACACCTGAGAGAACACATTTCCTTTGCTGCCATCTAGTGTACAGGTTTGGAATTTCACCTTTCAGGGATGTATCTGCTGATCATTGTTTTGCAAATACCTTTCAAAGGTCCCAAGGTAGGTTATATCAAAACTGATGCAGAATGTTTTATAGATCCATGTTTATGTTCTATTTCTGATCCTCTTCTGCTTGAGGCTCTCTGATTCTTTTATAGAAGTGAGGATATCATAGATATATATGTATTAAGTTTGCTTATCTTTTCTTTGTAACCTGTGCCATATCTTAATCCAAAGATTCTTGAAGTTACAAAGAGGTTTGTTTCTCTCCCACACAAGCAACTAATGAGATATTTGGTAGGTAAATTTTTGAAGTACGTGTATATCACAATTTCCTGTCATAAGAATTAACAATGTAATGAAAGTAACCTATTCTCAAAAGAATGATTATGTCAATGAAATATGGAGCAGTCTACTAATTTAGTTTGCAGATGTAAAACTTTTTTAAGTTTCAAACGTGGGAATAAAGAGGGCCAAAGTCTTGCCTGTGGAATGTTTATTTTAGGTTGATTGTTAAGAAAAAAAAAACTTATGAATGTACCCCATTTATTCCTAAGAGATTTAGTTGGAAAAGCATGATTACCTTATGTCTAGACATTAAAACTCAAAGTAGGAGTTTGTTGGGCCCCTAACCTTAATTCTTTTATGCTATAGTTTTTGGTATTGCCCAAAGTACATAAAAATGCAACATATGCTGCACTTTCCCTGAATTACCTGCATATCATCCATTTCACTTCTATAACCTAAGAGCGTGTTCTCTTATTTTTTGAAATGTCCCATATATACCATATTACCTTCTTGTTTTTGGTGTTGATTTGTATGTGAGTTTCCCTTGTATTTATATTAAGTGTGGAATCCGGCCAGTATGTCTCAGTGGTTGAGCTTTGACACATGCTCCAAGGGGTTGCCAGTTCGATTCCTGGTCAGAACACATGCCCAGGTTGTGGGCCTGATCCCCAGTGGGGGGCATGCAGAAGGTGGCCAATCGATGTTTTCTCTCATTGATGTTTCTATCTCTCTCTTCCTATCCCTTCTGCTCTCTCTAAAATCAATAAAGAAAAAAAAAGTGCAATATATCCTGTTAATCTCATTATGTTTATTTGATTATTAGTCTAGCTGTTAGAATTGACAAGGTATGAGGAAAGTAATTACTTTTTTTTTTTAATCTCTCACAGTTTTGAAATTAATGGCTGGGAAATTGCTAATTTTCGAAACTGCTGATGCTGAGAGATCACGAGTATCTGCTGGCATAGGTAAGTCTCATTTTTGTTCACTTTGTTTGCCTTTTTGATCTGTTGATGCAGGGTTGTTAGAATTTTGAAGTTCTGTGACTTATTTTTTTGTCTTCCACATTTACAGTGACATGAAAATAGTATTTTTGCTTAGATAGCTGCTTGGACTTAGAGATAGACTTTTTAAATTTTAATTGAATTATGAGTTTGTTTACAATGTGAGTTTCTGGTTTAGTTCATGCATCTGGCATATGGTAATTGGGGTCTGGTGCCTGGCTCCAAGACCAGATTGTGGCTATGGTGTTTTGGTTATGGATCCATGTTCCATGTCCAGCATCTGTGTTTTAAGGTCAAAGCTTTATCCAGCTGTTTGTCTTGGATTTAGTGCATCTTTGGGTGTGAGTTTATGTCCCGGGTTTGTATGTAGGGGTCCATCTGCAGCTACAGAGTCATATTCTGGTGTGTGGAATCTGGCATTACGAATCCAGCAATAGTCTCTGGCCCCTGGTTTCTAGGTTTTGTGCTGCTTGGTCTGTTTGGGTCTGGGAGACAGCTTCAAGTTTGCGGCCCAGGCTGTGGGGGTACTTGTTTTGGTTTGTGGTCCAGTCTAGGGTCAAGGTTACAGAGTCCAGGGTCTGTGTCTGGGATACTGATTTGGGCTTAGGCATCTGGTGTTTGTCAAATGAAGGTCACTGTGTTGAATTCAATACTAATAGGAGTCCCCCCTTTATGGAGTTGAGTCACGTTATTACAAAGCTAGGGAAATTTCTTGGCTACTGGAATGGGAAACCTCAGACTGTCTACAAGTCATAATAATTTATGGGCTGCCAATACTTTGTAAGGTCTTATATCCCCCACCCGAGGATCCCTGAAAGCATTCAAGACCTTGATTGGGCAGAGCAGCTATGGTTCAAGTCCCTTTCCGGTGACCTTTTTTAAAGGTGAAACTGACAAAAAAGAATGACCTTGATCACTGGATATGCTCATTTTCATACATCAAAGTGAGGAGATTGAGGCAGGTTAGGCAGTGAAGGATGGGGCCGTGGGAAGTGAGGGCTGAGTTTGATATGACTTGGGGCTCAGCTCCCAGACAGGTAAGTCAGTACACAGCATATCTGGAGGTTTATTTGGACTCTACAAATCTGAAAATACAACTAAAATCAAATAGGCAAATTTTGCCTTCATGGTCAGAAACTCTCAGTCCGCATTTATAGAAATGCACAACAGAGGTTTATGGAAGGAGTACAGGTTAATTCCATAACAAAAACCCCCATAAAGGCTCGTTTCCTTCAAGAGGGGAACAGTAATTGTAGCCATTCCTTTATCTGGGACCCTGATGTATTAGCAAAGGATTTTTATTTACTGTTAAAGAAAATAGTGTTGGTAATTCTGACCTATTCCAAGTAATATGTCTACTTGTGTGGGAGCAAGGCCATAGGATTGCTGAATGAGTTCTACTGTGAAACTAAGAGTGTTCCCATTGCAGAAAGTCAGGTCATCTGAAACAGGATTGTAGAAATCAAAGACTGGATTTTGGGGAAACCTAAAGGAAGCAGAGAGCTGCTCCCAGAGTGTTTCTCTTTTGCTCACTCATAGCCTGGGATAAATTAAAATTTTCATAAAAAGAGAATCCACTAAGGCCCCTATAGATGACTTAGGGCTGAACCCAGAATGGGAAACCACAAGTTTTAACATGTATGGACACTACTAAGGCAGAATCCCTTGAAAGGACCAATCACAGGCTTGCAAAGTATATGTCTGTCCTAGACAACAGAGCCACATGGGGAACCCACTTGGCCCCCTCCCTGCTGTGGCAAGTCTGTGTAGCTTTCAAATCCACTTTCCTATCACTTACCCATTGTCTGTGAGCTCTCTGATTTTGTGATATGATGCATCCAAATAATGCCACTTGGGTTCATCTTTGGGGACTCATCTGGCATTCAACAGAATGGTAAGTGAAATGGTCTCTATACCTTTGCTGTCTTACTTAATTTGGGGAGGATAAACACTGGGACCCTGTCAAGCACTTAAAAGTGACTAGCGTGGCTGGCTGCCGTTCTTGAAGACACAGGGGACAGGCTTCCTGGTAAAGTTACGCCCAATCCCCTATTTATGGGAACATTGTGTTGATTCCGAGCTGATTTCTCTCTCTGAAACCAGGACTTTTGGTCTCCCTATGGGCCATCTTCTGTGGGCACAGGTCAGCTATTTAAGAGCCACCAGGGGGGCTGCCAGCAGAAGACTCCCGTGACAGGATACACCTGTCTCGGAACGGGCAAGATTGCATTAGGCAGCCCGCTGGTGTCAAGCAAATGTCCAAGCAACACAGGCACACTATGAAAAAGCAAACATTGGTCCATCCTCAGCCCTGATCACCCAGTAGGTTGTTTTCCCAGAGACCATAGTCCCTGTTTCTCCTCTCTATCACTGTCCTTTCCTGTCGTTCTGCATGGAATTGAACGGAGGTTGGAGACAGGAGTCCCTCGGATGCTGACCTCTGTCACCTGACCTGATGGCCAAGGGAAACCTTTCCCGCAGGTGTCCAACTGAACATGGTCAGATGACTGTAACACATGCCTGACGGCTCCTGGCACTGACCCCAAAGGCTTGAATTCTTCATTGTTCTCTTCAATTTCTTTCTGGGAGACAAAGGCATAGAGACTCTATGTAGACTAGTAGGACAGGCATATACCTGTGATGGACAATATGGGCAGACACAACTCCTGAGGAGAATCACTGAACTCCCATGGACTCCTGGGATTTGTCCTTCTCTCCAAACCCTTTGTCTGCAGACTGTCCTCAAAAGGACACACCTTGAAAGTTTATGTATATTGTATTGAGATATTCCCCTGAGTTCTCTCTCAAAAGTGTCACCTTTACCAAACAGGACAAACCCTTGAGATAAAGGATACAGTGTGCACTGCTCCTTGAGCTCACCTTCTCTGTTTTTCCTTCTCTTATTTCTTACCTTTGCTTTTTCTTTCCTACTCTAAAGGTCCCTATGAGATTTACAATAAGGGGAGCAGTGGGAGTAGCAGCTTGTCCTGGGCTAACTCCCTAAACCTGCCTCCAAAGACCCTCCTTGATCTTGCCTCTTCTATCTTAATTAAGCTCTTTCTTTGTTTCACTTCGTGGATGAAAAGGGGCCACACACGGACCTGACAGGGTGAAGGGTTGACAGAACCCAGGCTAAGGGAAGACAAGAGGGAAAATGGGTGACTGGTTTTTGCATTTGGAATTTCCATTGGAATTACTTTCTGAGGGTCTGAGCAAAGACCTTTGCTGTATAAATGAGATCTGAACTCATTCACTTCAAAGAGAAGTGGCACGTCCTCCCTCCAACCCAAGTCTTGGGTGTTCTTAGGTGACTGAGAATCTTTGTAGAGGTGTCAGAGGTCCTTCCTCATGATGTGCAGGGGCCCCCTAAAGAAATACCACTCAACTGTACTTAAACAACTGACTCGTTCAGGGATGTGCATATAAAGGCTGGTCACCTGGTGCTCCAAGTCCTCATGGCTGAGGAGAGAAGCTGAGGCATGTAACAGGGTTGAATGCGACTTGAAGGGTGGCAGCCTCGTGGAGCTCAACCCATAAGCATCACACTTTGACGAAGCACATCCTGTCCCTAGAGAATTTGCTCAGGCTCTGCAGATGTTAAAAATGCCCATAAAATTAACATGGGAAATTGTGTCTCCAAGTCCAGAAACTCCCAGACCCCAGCCCTCCTTCATACTCCTGTTTGGAAGCCTTTTACTGAGAAGCACTTTACAGACATGAGAGGATTGAACTAGAAATCATCGCCTTAAAATGGCCTGAATGCCATTGTCTTTGGCTGCATACATTATTTTTTTGCATGTAAAATGTAGAAACATGTCTGCTCTAGAATTAAGCAGAATGAATGGTTGGGAAGCTTACCTTGATTTGGAAATTACAAGTTTTAGGATCAGCACAGAGAAATTACCAAAAAAAAAAAAGACATTAATAATGTTACAGACCATCTCTGAACTCTTGTGAAGTTAGTAAATGTCCATACTCCATTCACCAACCTTCTGTACCTACTCCACTCTGTTCTTTGGTGTCTTAGCTCCCTTGTTTGGCATTGCCCTTCCCCTCCCTCTTCCTTCCCTATCCATCTCCTCCACTACCACTCACTACTGACTTAAGGGAACATGAGAATAGGAGTTCCAACAGCTTCCTTTGGAGAACAGCTGGTCTCAGCCAGAGAGGAACTAGCCATTTTCCCTAGTTTCTCTGGGACCTTGATGAGTTTGCCAAGAAATTTAACTCTTAGAGTATGTAATCTAGGGTAGTCTAAATGCTGAAACTACTGAAGCTGAGAGAACATGGACATCTGCCGGCAAAGGTAAGCTTTATGTATATATTTTTTTGTTCACTTTGTTAGCATTTGTGATCTGTTACTGCAGGGTTTGGTGCTATTTTGAATTTCTGCAGGTTCTTTTTTTCTTTTCTGCATTTTCATTGACATGAAAAAGTATTTGTTAACCTAGCTGCTCAGAGTTAGAGCAGCTTTATTGACTCATGGCTTTGTTCACAATGTGAGGATCTGGTTCAGTTCATGGACTGGGAATCTGGCAACTGGGGTCCGGTCAATGGCTCCAACTCCTGATTGGGGCTATGGAGTCTTGTTTACGTATCTGTGTTCCATGTCCAGGGTCTGTGGTTTTAGGTCAAATCTTTATTCTGTTGTGTGTGTGCAGTTTTGGGTGTTTTTGGGTGTGCATTTGTGTTCTCGGTTCATGTGTGGGATCCATGTGCAGCTATAGAGTCTGATTCCAGCGTGTGGAATCTGGCAATAACAACATTTCTGTGGCACCCTGATGGTTTCATAAAGAAGTTTACCTGTTAGAATATGTAATCCTGGCTATTTTAACCTATTCCAATTAAAGTGCCTATTGGTTTCTGGGAGCAAAAGCCAGAGAATTACTATAAAAGGTTTGCCAGAAAACTGTAGACAAGTCCATCCACTTTGAAGATTCTATAAACCTGAAATGAAAGTTCAGAAAACAAAAACAAAAAACACACCTTCTTTGAGTGTTATGAGCAGGATTTTCTGTTTCTCCTTATTAATAGTTTAGATAACTTAAAGTTCCAATAAAAAGGTGGAGTTACAGTTCCTTTCATGAGCCTCTGTGATTCTCCTGTCATTGCATTAAATAAACCAAATGGAGACAATGGAGATCTGCACAGAACATCATGACTATGAACAAGGTGGTCATTCCCAGACACCCTGTGGTTCCACACTCACAGACATTTGTATCAGCCGAGCCTGTGTACTGCTGATACTGTTCAATAACATTTATAGTATGCCCTTTTAGCATTCCTGTATAATGCCAGTCAATACTTCCCTGGTTTCCCATGGGAAGATGACAGGTTGACTTGGACAGCAATGCCCCAGGGAGATGTGAAGACTCCCACCTGTTGTCTCAGACATTATACGGTAATTTTAATGATGTTTAATTTCCTATATATTCCAGGCTCACCCAATAGGTGAGCATTGTTATTTTACACACCAGAAAATTACTATACTCCCAAAAGGACACAATACGGCTATCACAGCAATAGGTGTAAAGGGTCCTAGATATGGAACAAGCAGCTCAGATTCTGTTTACCCCAGTTAAAGTCCTTCAGGTATGTAATACCTAAAAACGGGCTACTAATTAACCCTAAGGAGCCAGAGGAATCCTATCCTTTTCTTTTTCTAACAAAAAAACAATGTAGAGGATGCCTGGGTTTGGATGAAAATTGTTACAAGTGGGTTTCATTCCCGGCTCAGCCTCTCTCCGTCTTATTAAAATCAAATTTACCTAATCAAATTCAGTAGAACTCAGAGGGGAAATAAGATCTATAATCTGTACAGAGTTATGTAAAGCGTCCACTTTGGGCCACCTTAAATAGAGAGAATTTAGCTAAAAAATGTAGATGATTTTAGATCTATAGGCTTGACTCTGAGTCAAGGGGCCTCCCTCCTTGCATGACAGGCATCTGTAGTATAGATGTGTAATGCAAACAAGGAAAAATAGTCACGGGCTCTCCTGCATCTGTGATCCTCATTCTATGACGTGACCACTGAATTCTGATCAAATTCAACACTCCTCTCTGCCGAGGGACTATTGTTTTATGTACCTTATTTCACTTACACTCAATATAACTGTCTTAATCCAAGAAGTCTGCTACTTTCTTTTCCAGAGGAAGACATCCACAATAGTGCTTTGCTTAATGACCACCTTATTCCAAAAAATGGTTTACAGAAAGCTCCTTACAGTCACCCCTAGTTTACCGCAGTTAATCCGTTCCAGACTCTAGCGGCTGCACCTGGTATTGAAGGATTCCTGGAGTGCTCAAATACATAGGCCTACAGTCCATACATACAATAATTTTAATTTTAATTGTAATACAGGGGTGGATAATCGACTCAGACAACCGAGCATGCGCTTTATCATTTTCACTGTCTCAATCAACTTTTTAGTGAATATATTTGAAAAAACCACGATAGAGTGAAGCCACAAAAGTCAAAGCGCGAAGTGGTGAGGGATGACTGTAATTAGCAGAAATCTTTCTAAGCTAGGTATTCCATATCGTACACAGGAGATGTGATTTACAATGATTATTTACATGAATACAATTTGTCCAATGAGCCTAATTGTTTTAATTCAGACTTCTTAATGGGCAAAAAATCATATACAGAATGCTTACAACAATAGTACCAGTGCCTTAGGTATAACTCACAAATGTATGACATTGTGGAATCATCAAGGATTATGAATTTCCTCAACTAGCCCATAAGGAATGGGAAAGATGGTACAGAATTAGTAAATGTCAGACAACATTTAAAGCAATCGACACTAATGAAAAATCCAGGATGTTCTAAATCTGCCCCCATAGAAGCCAAGAGAAGATTGACTTTATGTTTGCCAGTAGACCTCTGTTATCTTGCCCAAGGAAAATGCAGAGAGGTTCCATACATCCCAGCCTTTATGGCTGTCAGAGGTGCCCCAAAGCTATATCCTGTCTGTGAACTAAAACACTGTACCAAATGGGAAGAGACTTTCGAGAAATAGATGCATGGGTGACTGAGTCCATCAGCAGCCTCTGGAGGGCTACCCAGCTGTTGGATTTACAAAACAAATGAAAAGTACTTTACCCAAATTCTGAATAAATCAGTTTACCCTATTTAAGTTATTTCTTTCTAATTTAATAAAATTGATAGGGTTCAGTATTATTTAAAAATACAAAATGCTAAAACATGGATAACCTAAAAAGACTTGAGTTTACTCCCTTTTACAATTTGTTCCCATGAAAGTGTATTTATTGTCCCCAATTTACAACATTTATGTCATCATTTTTTATTTAAGTTTGTTCGACAACTTTGCCAAAGTTTACATTTTAAGAGACTGTTTTGTAATTGAAACTTGACTATCAGTGATTCCAACGGGCCCTGAAATGGCTCAAACATTTACTCTCTCTTTGTAAAGAAAGATTTAATAATAATCAAGCCTATTTGTTATACTTAAAATTATACAAAACATTTCCATATCAAGATAATAATGACTGTTTATTCATATACACATAGCTTTATTTAAGTGCATGTTTTAAAGATTTCACACTGCCCTAAGAAAAAAATTGCAAAAATTCAAAGCAAATTTCAAACAGGAAACTCCCTGGTGTGGCAGGGGTTTTGTCAGTGACACCAGGTAGCCAAGGGTAATCCCTCCCCGTGAGGACATCTGGCAGTAATACTCCAGGTGTCTGTAGTCCACACATTGGAGGTTTATGAATCATTACCGGTGGTCAATATACACTTCCGATGAGCCATCAGAATCATTTTAACATCTTACCTATTAATTGAAATTATTCAATAAAAGTAAAAAATAAAATGGAATTTATATTATTCTTTATATCATTTTATAGTAACTATAGAGGCAAATTTTCTGTCCCTGAAATCTGTAACCATGCCACTTTAAGTTCAGTTATTTGTAGACCATCATCATTTTAGTCTAATTCATTTGCAAATAAGTTACTTCTTTAAAAAAATCTATTGAGAGGACTCTGACTCGATCATATCTTTACACAAAATTTCAGAAAGCCAAGAAATAAATGAAATCACCAACATACTGGCAAATAACCTAAATTTAACAAATGATGGATTATGGGACTGAAGAAAGAATAACTGTGTTTGGTAAAATCTGACTTTTAAAAGTTAAAAATTATTTTTGATTAAATTGGGTAAATAAATTTAATTGACTTGATTAAATTAATTTTAGATGCCTGAAACTGATTCAGTTGATGGTGCTGATGAGCTTAGTGACACCAATAAGGTCAATGACACTGATTATGTCAATGATATTTATCTGTGAAATTGTTTCATTAAATTAATTTATAAAATAATTTTAGCCCTGGCAGGTTTGGCTCAGCGGTTGGAGCATCGGCCTGCGGACCAGAGAGTCTCAGGTTCGGTTCCCGCTAGGGGCACATACCAAAATAAATAAATAAATAAACTGCACATTAAAATAATTTTAAAAATCTTTTTCTTCAAATATAAGAAAAACTAAAAGTGGACATTGCATATTACTATGTAATAGTAATAGCATTTATTTCACAATATACTCTGGGAAGATGGTGAGTTCAATGACCACGGTCTACAGCCAGGAGATTTTGAACATTAGAAAAAAAAATTTAAGACTCTGTTTAACTGTTTCATAAAGAATATTATCAGGTTCTTAACCAACTATGGACCTTTTCTCTGTCACTCACCTCCCTCTACAGTGGAAATCAAGACTTTTTTTTTTAGGATAAAAAGCCCAAACACTAAAGATAACCAGCTATCCAAATAGAGCGACAAGACCTTTATACCTACCAATAATTACTAGTACTAATATTAACAGCAACATTACTTATATTATACTTATTCTTTAGGCTTCTGTCAAACCTTGCAAATATGGCCCGATTTTCAATAGTTATTAAAGATATAGAAAATAACTTTCTATATCATCTATTAAGATTTTCCTTTTACAATAAAAAATAGCATTACTTAAAGGTAATAAAAAATATTTACAAAACTTATACAAACCTAAAACCTAATTATGAAAATATATTATCCCCTAATCTAAAACATATTAGTAGCTGTTTTCTAAGAAAAAGTACAATAACTAAAAGAAACAGTCCTCTACAACTGCTAAGAAGGCATCAAAAAATTACTTACAAAACTCTCACTGTTCTCCTGGTGCCTGAAATTTTAAATAATAATTGCTATTTACAGCATTATATTGTTAAAATGAAAAGACACATAGATTTCAGCTTTGTTTTTTTCCCCCCAAAAATATGTTTGTTAGTATTTCTTTATTGATTTCAGAGAAGAATGGAGAGGGAGAGAGACAAAGGCATTGATGAGAGAGAAACATAGATTGGCTGCTTCCTACATGCCCCCCACTGAGGATCATGCCCATGACCTGGGCATGTGCCCCGACTGGCATTTTGAACCAGCAACCCGTTGGTGCATGGGTAGTCGCTCAACCACTGAGCCACACTAGCCAGGCAAAGCATCTGAATTTTTCCAGTGGGAAATAAGTGGCCCACAATAAATAAAAATTCATCTTAGAAATAAATAATAAAATCTAAAACTATATATTCAATGCTTTCAATGTACAAATATATATTATACTAAATAGAAAATGATCCATGATGATCTTTTAAAGGTCCGTAAGATAGGACTTCTTCCAATGTACCTGCCTTTCACTTGGCAGAAAAAAAATATGGACTCGACTGCCATCCAAGGTTACATTCCTGCCTCACTCCCCCACGGTCCGTTGTTTTAGCACGACAAACACTAACAGGGACAGTTCTTAGAAATAAGCCTTCCCAGCACCCTGGGATCTCATTATCCCACCAATAGGTTGATCTTCAATACATTATTTAAAATAATTTATGTCCTATAGAGAAATAATTAATGAAAAGGGTCTAAACACTATTCTGAGAGGCTCAGGGAAGGCTTGCAGGATGGACTTGCCAAGTCAGAGACCTAAAATAACCACAAAGGACAGTCTGTATTTAACACTTTTAAGCTACAGTAGTTGATGGTAGATAGTCATGTCTCAGACTAGCTTCTTCTTTGACAAGAGTCAATTTTTATCTTCAGTAAGTCTGTGTCTTGTCTTTTCATATCTGGAAAAACATACCTTTAAAATGTCAAATTCTGTTGTGTTTTTTTTTTTCCTAGTCCCCTCAGGACATAATCTATATGGCAGAAGAGAAACTATAAATCCTATCACCATTTTAATCCTGTTAATTATTATCTAAGAAGTCTCTTGTACCCAACTATATAAGACATATGTCTTTTTACTTTTCACTGAATTCCAGAAGTTTACTTAGCTTACTTTTTCCTGCCTGTGAAATGTATTCCCTATACATTTAATAAATCCAATTTCTCTCTCAATTGTAATATGTAGAGTAAAATGCAAAAGTGTGAATCACTGAAAACATATCTCGATCCATTTAAATATTGCTTCCCAGTAACTGTTCATAGTTTGACTCAAATAAACTAAGCAAAATTATTTTTTTTTAAATACTTCTTGCATTAACAACACTGAACAGGTAAATTAAACATATTCTCCATATCCTCTGGACTCATGCCGAAATTTTTCTCTAACCCCAACATCCCAAACTGCTGTGCACAGGTGCACTAGGGCACAGTTCTTTTCCACTGACAGAGTTAAAATTTTTGATTATTCATGTATTTTTTGATGCATACTTGAATAGTTCTTGCTTTTGGCTTTCTTGAACAGCCCTACTTCAGATTTCTCAGGTAGATATTTGAGGGGAAGTTACTGAACAGCACATGGTATTTGTTTTGGTGAAATTCCAAGTTGTTTGCTAGTGGCTGTAGTATTTTCCATGTGTGGAACCAATGTTTAAGAGTTCTAAGTTTTCAATGCCATCGCCAATATTTGAAACTAATCTTTTGACTTTACTGTTGTGTCTGTGAAGGTCATCAACCAGGGATTCGGAGGTTGGGAATTCAGTTCAGTAGCAGTTAAGCTTATGTGTCCTGGCTGGAGAAGGAAGTGTTCATGTTGCTCTTTGAAATGTTTATTGGTTTTTCACGCATGCCTTTTTGAAGTTCTTGGTTATGGATAACAGTGTCATTGGGGATAAAAGGGTTACAGGTTTTGTGCATTCCAAGGGCTCTGTGTTTGGTATTCAGATAGTTTTCTTGTGCTGAGGTATAATTTGTAATGATGGGTTGAATATAAATAACTGTTTTTGTATTGAAATGTGTGCTCAAATTCGCTATTAGTAATGGAATGCTGATAACATGAATTCTGTGCCAAAATTCCATCTATTGAAGATGTTTTATTTTAACAAACAAAGTTTTCCTTTTACATGAGTTGTGCTAGGGCTAGGGCTAGGGGTGAGATTAGGGCTGGGTGAGGGCTAGGGTTAGGGTATGGGTTAGGTTACAGGTTAGGGTACGGGTTAGGATACGGGTATGGGTTAGGGTACGGGTTAGGGTTAGGGTACGGGTATGGGTTAGGGTATGGGATAGGGTTAGGGTATGGGTTCGGGTTAGGGTTAGGGTTCGGGTTAGGGTTAGGGTACGGGTTAGGGTTAGGGTACGGGTACGGGTTAGGGTACGGGTTAGGGTACGGGTACGGGTTAGGGTTAGGGTACGGGTTAGGGTACGGGTTAGGGTTAGGGTACGGGTTAGGGTTAGGGTACGGGTTAGGGTTAGGGTTAGGGTACGGGTTAGGGTTAGGGTACGGGTTAGGGTTAGGGTACGGGTTAGGGTTAGGGTACGGGTTAGGGTACGGGTTAGGGTACGGGTTAGGGTTAGGGTACGGGTTAGGGTTAGGGTACGGGTTAGGGTACGGGTTAGGGTACGGGTTAGGGTACGGGTTAGGGTACGGGTTAGGGTTAGGGTACGGGTTAGGGTTAGGGTACGGGTTAGGGTTAGGGTACGGGTTAGGGTACGGGTTAGGGTACGGGTTAGGGTTAGGGTACAGGTTAGGGTACGGGTTAGGGTTAGGGTACGGGTTAGGGTACGGGTTAGGGTTAGGGTACGGGTTAGGGTTAGGGTACGGGTTAGGGTTAGGGTACGGGTTAGGGTACGGGTTAGGGTACGGGTTAGGGTTAGGGTACAGGTTAGGGTACGGGTTAGGGTTAGGGTACGGGTTAGGGTACGGGTTAGGGTACGGGTTAGGGTTAGGGTACGGGTTAGGGTACGGGTTAGGGTACGGGTTAGGGTACGGGTTAGGGTTAGGGTACGGGTTAGGGTACGGGTTAGGGTACGGGTTAGGGTACGGGTTAGGGTACGGGTTAGGGTTAGGGTACGGGTTAGGGTACGGGTTAGGGTACGGGTTAGGGTACGGGTTAGGGTTAGGGTACGGGTTAGGGTACGGGTTAGGGTTAGGGTTAGGGTACGGGTTAGGGTACGGGTTAGGGTTAGGGTACGGGTTAGGGTTAGGGTTAGGGTTAGGGTACGGGTTAGGGTACGGGTTAGGGTACGGGTTAGGGTACGGGTTAGGGTTAGGGTACGGGTTAGGGTACGGGTTAGGGTACGGGTTAGGGTACGGGTTAGGGTTAGGGTACGGGTTAGGGTACGGGTTAGGGTACGGGTTAGGGTACGGGTTAGGGTACGGGTTAGGGTTAGGGTACGGGTTAGGGTTAGGGTACGGGTTAGGGTACGGGTTAGGGTACGGGTTAGGGTTAGGGTACGGGTTAGGGTACGGGTTAGGGTACGGGTTAGGGTTAGGGTACGGGTTAGGGTACGGGTTAGGGTTAGGGTTAGGGTTAGGGTACGGGTTAGGGTACGGGTTAGGGTTAGGGTACGGGTTAGGGTTAGGGTTAGGGTTAGGGTACGGGTTAGGGTACGGGTTAGGGTTAGGGTACGGGTTAGGGTTAGGGTTAGGGTTAGGGTTAGGGTACGGGTTAGGGTTAGGGTTAGGGTTAGGGTTAGGGTTAGGGTTAGGGTTAGGGTTAGGGTACGGGTTAGGGTTAGGGTTAGGGTTAGGGTTAGGGTTAGGGTTAGGGTTAGGGTACGGGTTAGGGTTAGGGTTA